>OZ035843.1:18731592-21131592 GCA_964034765.1 Knipowitschia caucasica
ATGGGGAGACCTTGGCAAAAGAGAGGACTGACCGGACACAAGCGGTTTTCGTAAGGTGAAGACCCACGGTTTGGGTCCACGTACTCCCGTAATTGTCCTCGGACTGATCACAGGGGTTTTCCTCTCGCAAACAAATCAAGGAAACACGCTGGTTCTTTCCACTCGCCATGAAAAGGTCAAGCTGTTTGCTGCCGTCTCAGGATCAACATTCACTTAACATTAGGAGGCTGCACATTCTCCTGATGAAGTAAAGAATGGGTTTTAAGAATGCCAAATGCTATGCTTCATGGGGATGACATTTTACCTGAAAATCCTAATTTCATCCGATTATAACTGTGGTGAGCGTTTGGAAATGTCAGCGGAGACAAATCCAGCGCGGTAACCTTAAACGTGGCTAATTTAATGTTATGTAATAGCTTCACAAGATAATGGATTTGAGGGCCAGAAGTGTGAAACTTTTTACACACGTTATCATGAGTTCATTGATTGTCTTGAAAAAACTAACTTGCTAAAAAGTTCTGTTTAGCTGTGCATACAACCGAGGGATTTTATCTATATTAATGTATTGTGATTATTTATGATTCTAATGTCTTGTGTGACTGTCTCTATTAGGGGTGGGAACCTCGGGTACCTCACGATACGATACGATACGCGATACAAAGCTCACAATAACGATTATATCACATTATGACAATTATCGATATATTGGTCAGAAAAATACTTTTATAGAAATCTTTTAGTAAAGCAATCTGAATAAACACGACATAGTTATAAGTGTAAGTTATTAACTAATTCTTGAGTCTGGATTCAAATACAGCACATATTGGCATGAATAAAAGAAAAATGTTAAGTGAAAAAATACACTTTATTCCATGATGAATGGAATGAAGATGCCATGAATTAATTATTGATACTAATAAAAAAAAAAAAAATATATATATATTTTGTATTGATACTTGGCAAAGCATATCGATAATTGATCACGATATCAATATATTGTGTTGTCTTGTTTTATTCAGTACTTTGAGTTGCCTTGTGTATGAATTGTGCTATACAAATAAACTTTCCTTGCCTCGCCTTAAAGTACTTATTTCAAGGGACATATATGAATTAAACTACTACTATTTTTGTCTAATTGAACACAACAAACAGTTTAGAAACATAGACAAACAAAGACAAAACCTTTAGACACAAATTCTATAATCTACAACTTGAGTATCCAGACCAATACCCGACTGGACCCACTACTCACAGTTTACGTATTTTAATTAAATTACTACTACATTTATTGATAATTGATTAGTTGGATTATTATTCCATTGTTGTTTAGATCAGGGTTCTACTCGGTCCGACTTGTGTCCCCCACAGAAGAACAACATGTAGAGTAGTAATAACTTGAAGAGAAGGTGTGATTATTTGAGAAATTTCATGTGCTATTTGATTTAATTTAACCTAAAATATTATTTACGTATCAAAGAATATTGCATAGAGATAATGTAGTAATTAACAAAAAAAACAATATTATGAAATCAGTAATCCCACAAACCACTGGGTTGGATCACAACAGGCGGGTGTCAGGTGTGACCTTTGAATACATTTGACCAGAACAAGCTAAAGTGAGAACATCTTCATACAGACAAGGTGTGATTGTTCTGCTGTGATTAGAATAAATAAAACTAAAAAAAGAATTCAGATTCGGATTACCGCTCTGTCGGAGTCGGCACACATCAGCAGGGGTTATCTGTGTGTGGTTCAAACCAACAATTTGTTTATTACTTAGTTGTGATTCATTGATTATCATGAATGGGAATTGTCTAGTTCTTGATTTTGATTTGAGTGTATTTTGGTTGTCTTGTTTTCTCACAAGACAAAACCTGCCTTCATTCCCAAATCCTATTTTTAGTGAATCAGAATATATATAAACCAAAACCATATACATTTTGTCTATAGTTAAAGCAATTGTCTCATATTTTGCAGCGTCAATAGTTCATAATTAAGAACCAAAACAAAGTCTGGTGCACAATGATAAGATAAGATAAAATGATTAAGGTAAATGTACTATATCTCACAAAGGAGACCTGTACATGTTTAAGTGAACTCTAAATGAATTACACATTTTAATAATCTTTTTAAATTGGGCTTAAATGTTGATATAAAATAGTCATTTTATGAATTCTAATATTATGGGTAAGTCCCGCCTTCCCTTCTCTTAGCTATAGCTCAAAATCCACAATGCCGTCCACGTTAACCAATCAAGTGATGCCAAGGGCTGTCAATCATCGGCGCTGATGCTCGTATCTGTGCGCATGCTCAGTTGTTTGTTTGCACGGAGCCTCCGAATAGGCTCTGGAACTACATGAAAACTGAACAAAGAATTCTGAACATCCGCGCTGAGTTACCCATTTATATACTGAACCTATATCCATAATCATTTATCTACTGAACCTATATCCATAATCATTTATATACTGAACCTATATCCATAATCATTTATCTACTGAACCTATATCCATAATCATGTATATACTGAACCTATATCCATAATCAGATCCTCTGCAGATGTGTCCTATAATGTTCAATTAATGATAAAAGCTACTTCCGGGTTTACCGCGATTGCTTTTTTTGTGCATTAAAACATTATTTTTGTCATCAAACATTAAAATTTGAATGTGTTGATTTATTGTTACGGAAAAGTAGGGGTAGACCAATCAGAAAGGAAGGGGGAGGAGCTTGGGTCTCTTATTTCTGACAAACTCCAGACAATCACTTTAAATTTGGACTCACTAAGATCAGTCAAGCTGTGCAAATAGTTAAGGAAATGTTCAAACTGTTAAAAAGTATAAAAGGAAAAGATATAAGGAATATTATGTACAACAAAAAGGAATCTTAATATATGTACAATAGAAAAAGACCAAACCAAAGCCACTAGCATAAAAAAAAGATTAGAACCTAAACATGCCATAGGAAATCCTAAAATTCCAAAAGTATGATAAAAATAGAATCAATAACATAAAAGGCAATTGCCAACCTCCTCAGACGGCCATGGGTGCCATAATGAGGGCATTTGATTTGGACTATTGATCCGTGTTGCAAGCTGCGGAGGAGGCCCTTGGAGAGCGTGGCATCACATAAAGGACAACATTAGGCCTTATCAGCTGGGGCCAAACACAAGGTGACCTCCGGTTTACTGCCGCAGCCCGTCCTCACACAATTAGTGGCATGGCACAAGAGATAAGTGCGTTTCCACCCTTTGTCCGGTGTGTTTCAACATGTAAAAACTACGACCGGATGCGATGGCGTGATTTCTGCAGCCATTCAAGCTAGCAGTAAAATTTATTCCCAAAATGTGCAGAAGCAGAGATAAATTATAGATACAGTCGTTGTTTACTTTGCTGAGTTAGGGGCGACAAAATATACCTTGCACTCAAGTTTAGTGCTAGATGCCGGGAAGTTGAAATATTAACAAACCAGCTGTCGTAAGTGCCCCTGGAAAGGTACAAGCTTTTTTTTTTTTCCATTTTAAGTTGATGTTTTATAGCTAAATTTTAGGTGCATAGTAAACATGTAGCATTTGCAGAAACACTCTTTGCTACATAAATATAAAGAGATACAAAAAACACATTCACAACAAATAGCCTCTCAGAGAGTGGAGTCTGCAGTTTGGCGAGCATGGTTCAACATTATACTATTATATTATAGTCAAGGAGAATAGGAAATACATACATTTTTCAGCGAATAACTTATTTAACATTTTCTGTATTTTCTGTATTTGCTGAAAAAATAGTGTAAGTCCAGAGTTAGTATACAGGGAATTGGACACTGTCTCCTTCATCTCTCCTCTAATGATCATCTGGTGGGATCTACTCTCACATCATGCTGGTGCCTTCTCTCTGACCCCTGCAGTGACCTCGGTTTACGGCTACATCACTTTGTACAGCCTCAGGTAAAAAGCTGCATGTGAGGGTCATTGTCTGGGGAGCACAGTGATGAATAACACGGAGCCAATGGTGATGGGAACATACAGGAGTCATAAGATAAGTCACGGTACAATAGGTTTACAGAAAATGCTATACAATAAAGAGCGTCTTTTAGTTGCAGGTGATGTAATAGACAACAAGGAAAGATATGAGGACTCGAATAAACCTTTCAAGTGCAGACCTTCCAAGGCATTCGAAGCGCTTCACACCGAGCAACCATTAGCCCATTCACACAGTGTCTTGCCCAAGGACAAACGGCAGCATTCACAAATAGTGCTGGTTTCCCGTCGGCCATCCTGAGGGCCGGTCGACTGCTCAACCAATGATGGTGTTTTGATTATATTATTCTGCCAACTGAGCTACTGCTGCTCAATGAAGTAAGACACACTTGGACTATGTGATATTTAAAAGACACATTGACAACATTGATATTCCAATTACATTTTTATGTACATGTGTCAGGAAAAGGTTATGTTACTTTTAGACCAAACTGGTGCATAAATATCTTGTCTGATGATGTGTCAGCAGATGTTCTCGGACATGGAATGATAATGTTATTTTAAAGCTGTTTGGCATCAGCGCAATAGAGTTAGTATCCCATCAGCTAATGTGTCTTTGGAAAAAAAGTACTACTTTGCATTTCTTACTTACATTAATAGGCCCAGTGCTCACTTTACTGTTCATTTAGACCCATTCCCACAATTTTGCAAAAGGGATTCCATTTCCTAATGTCCCTAAAGGGATTTATAAAACCTTTATCAAACTGATGTTTCCATTATAGACAATTCACATTTCATCCATCTTACTTATTTCAAACAAATGCCATCACTTATTGTATGAGCACAGCCATAAAACACAAGCAGAGTGATCCAATTGGCATCAAACATAGCGATCAAACCCCAAACCCATTAGGCAAGGAAGAAAGGAACAGTTATATTTTAGGGGCAAATGTCTGTGATCGCTGCGTCCTCCAAAGTGTCCAAAGTGAGGGGCAGAGGCACTCCTTGCCAAAAACATGAATACCTTGATCGATCCGACCACAGCTATTCCAGGAACAACAACAAAGTGGGCAGATCCAATTCTCCATTTTTTTTGTCCAGTAGAGATGAAAGAGTTCAAATATCTCAAATGTCTCCTCAAGATTACAGAAAGACTGATGACTAAATTATTAAAATCCACGTGTTCTTTAGTTCTGAAATATTGCTATCCGGGATGATTTTTTTCTTTTTTCAATTAAATGAGCAAAACGGCTAACTGTCTTACCATACAACTTAGCGAACACTATATACCAATGGTGTTTTATAAGTCACGTGATGGGTAAGGAACAGCACTAGTAATGAACTGTAGTGATGCATGATTCACAGTAATGTCATCAGTGAGTAAACTAATGGTGATGATCAGAGGGTCAGCATCTCGCTTCAGTCATCTACTCGTGTGGAGCGGAATGGAGATGGAAATTACCCCTAATTCTAAAGCGCTTTGTGCGACCTTGATCCGTGGAATGCGCTACACAAATAAAGATTACTTTCTTATTCACAGTGCAATACAGTGGCTTACAAATTTGGATAAAGAGAATAACAACCAAACACATGGATGAAATAGCATGCAGAATATGTATAGATGCTAATGGAGGGTTAAATAAACTCAACTAAACTAGACCCATTGACAATTTCTCATGGTAATACTCCTCAACTTATCAACATAAAGAACAAACCCACTAAAAGAAAACACAGCTGGTCTCCTCTACTCTCCCATAATGCTGCCGCCACTTTCCTCCAGCTCCTTGTGCAGAAGGATGGATAAAGGTGTCCATGGCAGAGCACTATAATCCATTGCTTCTTACAAACTGGTGGCTTTTCTGTTGCATTAGAGCCAGTAAGGATGACCAAGTGCCGACAATATGGGCTATGACGGCCATTCCTCTTTATATGCTCAGGCTTCTATGGCCTCTCCAGATATAACGACAGCGGCAAGTCACAGAGAGGTGCTCCATGGGCTTGTAAGGTTGGCTGCTTCTCCTGTCCGTACAATATTTTAGCAGAATTATATTGGAATGGAATACTTGTACTTCCTGCAGTCTTTCTGTCCTCACTTTCCGAGTCACTGAAGTGTTGGTTTGTAGTTTTGCAGAAGGAGGAAAGGAATACTTGTGGGATCATTTGGTTGTATCTCAAACTAATCACATCCTACTGTTTTAAATATGAGGCATACATTGACGGCCATATATATATATATATATATATATATATATATATATATATATATATATATATATATATGCAGTGGTTATGCGGAAGTAACACTGGTTTTGGTTTGAAGGAACTTAGAAACGTATAAATTGAGAATATGCGGCACTTCTTTATGTTGTGTATGTGTGAAATTTGAACATACAGTGGGGCAAAAAAGTATTTAGTCAGCCACCAATTGTGTAAGTTCTCCCACTTGTCTAATGACATAGGTCTGTAATTTTCATCATAGGTAGGATTTTTAAAGAATTTATTTGTAAATTATGATGGAAAGTATTTGGTCAATAACAAAAATTCAACTCAATACTTTGTAATATAGCCTTTGTTGGCAATAACAGAGGTCAAACGATTACTATAGGTCTTTACCAGGTTTGCACACACAGTAGCTGGTATTTTGATCTTCTCGAGAGCAGTGATGTTTTGGGGCTGTCGCCGAGCAACACGGACTTTCAACTCCCTCCACGGATTTTCAATGGGGTTGAGGTCTGGAGACTGGCTAAGCAACTCCAGGACTTTACATGGCCCCATTCATTCTTTCCTTAACACGGATCAGTCGTCCTGTGCTTTTAGCAGAAAAACAGCCCCAAAGCATGACGTTTCCACCCCCATGCTTTACAGTAGGTATGGTGTTCTTGGGATGCAACTCAGTATTCTTCTTCCTCCAAACACGACGAGTTGAGTTTATACCAAACAGTTCAACTTTGGTTTCATCTGACCACATGACATTCTCCCAATCCTCTGCTGTATCCTCCATGTGCTCTCTGGCAAACTTCAGACGGGCCTGAACATGCACTGGCTTCAGCAGGGGGACACGTCTGGCACTGCAGGATTTGATTCCCTGTCGACGTAGTGTGTTACTGATGGTAACCTTTGTTACTTTGGTCCCAGCTCTCTGCAGGTCATTCACCAGGTCCCCCCGTGTGGTTCTGGGATTTTTGATCACCGTTCCCATGATCATTTTGACCCCACGGGATGAGATCTTGCGTGGAGCCCCAGATCAAGGGAGATTATCAGTGGTATTGTATGTCTTCAATTTTCTGATAATTGCTCCCACAGTTGATTTGTTCACACCAAGCTGCTTGCCTATTGTAGATTCAGTCTTCCCAGTTTGGTGCAGGTCTACAATTCTTTTCCTGGTGTCCTTCGACAGCTCTTTGGTCTTGGCCATAGTGGAGTTTGGAGTCTGACTGTTTGAGGCTGTGGACAGGTGTCTTTTATACAGATAAACAATTCAAACAGGTGCCATTAATACAGGTAACGAGTGGAGGACAGAAGAGCTTCTTAAAGAAGAAGTTACAGGTCTGTGAGAGCCATAGATCTTCCTTGTTTGAAGTAACCAAATACTTATTTTCCATCATAATTTACAAATAAATTCTTAGAAAATCCTTTTTCACATTCTGTCTCTCACAGTTGAAGTGTACCTATGATGAATATTACAGACCTCTGTCATTATTGTAAGTGGGAGAACTTGCACAATTGGTGGCAGACTAAATACTTCTTTGCTTTTCCCTCGATATGAAGCTATAGCCAAAGTTCAGACTGGAATATCTCCTGTGGTTTCATTTTAAACCCTCCAACTTCAACACATGCAGTATCCAACATTTTATCACTCTCTCCCCCTTCATCTCTGAAACTCGGACTCACTAACCTCCTTCAAAGAAACAGTAAAAACTCACCTCATCCTCCAAGCATACCACTCTTAGTTTCAGCATTGTACTCCTCTTTCCTGCTCTTAGTTTTTTACTTTTGTGTGTCTGTCTGAATGTGTGTGTGTCCTGAATTGTGAAGCCTCTTTGAGTTTTTGAAAAGTGCTATATAAGATAAGATAAGATGTGCTTTATTTATCTCACAGAGGAGAAATTTACACATAAACCAATGTTGAATACTAATAATAATTATTAATATTATTAATCAGGGCGTAACCAACATACTGCAAAACTATAAGTCAACAAACACTGCTCTAACACATTCTTTTGTCTTTCCATTGAAATGTCTACATGTTTCAGTTTAGGCTGCCTTTAAAGTAATGCCATTCTTTATGGACTGTCCTGGATTGTTAGTTTTACATCGAAGGATTTCATCCAGAAATACGGCTGAATGCAACATAAAGCATCAGACTCACCATGTTTTCAGATTCCGTCAGTTTCGGAACAAACTGGGTCCAACGCAGTCACCAGGGTGTACAGAGTAGTTAAAGCTCATAAATACAGATCTGCTGCATCACTATTAGTTAATCCCCCTATAGCTCTTTTATCTGTGCCTTTATCAGACCACACCACACAGTTTGCATAACTTGCTTCCTGAGGCCTTTTGGCAGATGAACCTCCTCCTTAAATCACCAGTGGAAGGTTATAAATAGTAGAAAACAAAGCAGTGTTATTAATACAAAGTGCAGCAACAGTTATGACACCGCGTGCCAGCTTCATCTGCATAAAATTGTGTATAAGCCTGTCTCTTTGCACCAATAATCTTACCTAAAGCAACCGACTTCCTGCCAAGAAACACATTCTTTTCAACGTTATCTCTGAAAGCAGCAAAGTATTACCCTTTCAGGAAGAGATTGATTTTTTTTTGTTTTAGATGTCTAAAATACAAATGGCCCCTGAGTGTTAGCCTACAAGCACAATCGTGTATGCATGCATGTAGTGAGTGGCTGCTATCTGCAGATCAGTGACAGAAACATGGTGATAAACAGGATGTAGGACAGAGGAGACACAGAGGTGCAATCCACCGCATCAGTCAGTGATGGACGAAGGTTACTGAGGGTTATCTGCATTGGACAAATTGTGGCAAAAATGGGGAAAACTTTACTTTAGCAGTGCACTTGATCTTGTACCCTCACGATTATGATCAGCTATAATTACTGTGACTGGAGAGACTAAATAATGTGTGAGATCATTTGTATACATTTCATTATCTTTATCTTTATTATTTTTATTATGCCTTACTCTATTCTCTATTCCTTACCTCTCTTCTTTGACTGTTGCACTGATCCAAAGCAATTTCCAAGTCTGTGACTTCCTGTTACTTACGTGGCAATCAAAATCATTCTGATTCTGATTAAACAAAAATATGTTTTTCATTACTCTAAATCAGGGGTCTTCAACCTGTGGAGAGCTACTTTTATTAAAAAGAAATGGCAGAGAGCTACTCTTTTTAGCAATCTTAATACAATTGTACTCTATATAATAGCTACAGCCAATCCTGGAGAACACATACACACTATACGTACAGTATCCCTGCATAAAATAAAAGATTTATTGTTATAATAGATAGGTAATGACTCAAAAGTGAATCATTCAAGATCATGTGTTATATTCTTGAATCCTTGGGGGAGCTACCGAAAAGAGGGTTGCGAGCTACTGGTATCTCCCGAGCCAGAGGTTGGAGACCCTTGCTCTAAAAGTAGTCCAAAATTATTCAGCAGCAGAGGATTGATACTCATCATATCAAACATATTTAAGTCCTTTTGTTTTGAGCAGACCAGAAGCACATTCTTTACTGCAGTAGAAAGCATCCTCAGTCTGCTCAGGCCTTGAGAGTCTTCAATATGAAAAAGCAAGGATTACCACTTTCCAAACTTGTCTTTTTTATTGCAAGATAAAAAGGGAAAATGCACAGAGCGCCAGAGGCAAACGCGCTTCACTTATCTACTTTGCTGGTGCAGAATGTCTCCGAAACAGAACAAAACTGCTTTACGTAAAAGCGGGTTGACAGGTAACAAACTATAATGTGCTGTGACACTTTGCAAATGCATCCTCTGCTAAACATGTCCTTACATTATGAAAACGCACGTATGTGATTCAATTAGGGCCGTGTGCTGCTCCAGTCACTGCGGCTTTTTAGCGGCTGAACTTCTAGTCATGGATCCCAGGAGGCTTTGATCCAACAGCCAGCAGGAGAGCAGCTCAGGGTATTTTTGTAGCAGAAGCAAATGTAACTGAGCAAAATAAAATGACACAATTCTGCTTTGTTTTGTGAAACGCAGCAGGAGACCAAATAATTAGAGCGAATCACAGTTGAAACTTTCTGTGAATTTGGAAGAGAAAATATTTATCTACAAACTTCACAGATGTACATAGATATGGGGTTAAGCTTGATTAAATATTGTCTTTCCTGAGTTAAATATTCATATTTGAATTCAGAAAAAGGTTTAGGCTATATCCACACGAAGACAAAACGCTTATAATTTCAGAAACTTTTTCTGTAAACACGGAGTTAGCTCAGTAAATGTGTGCGTCCATATGAATGTAGTCAATACGCCTGAAAACGCTGTGAAACTATGCCAGACCTGTTGGTGGCGCTGTGACGCAATGACGGGATCAAGCCCAAACTTCCGTGGGCATGCGCGGAATTTTGTAAACAGACAACATGGCGAGTGGGCGAGCTGGTACTACATTAGTATGGACGGACGATGAGGTTGAACTGTTGCTTCGGGTCACACTGGATTACAAAACCAACAAGCTACATTGTTGTTGTCATTATTTTCTGAGTGCGGCGCATGCGTGCTTTAACAAGAGGCGGGGCGATGACGCAAGCGTCTCAGATACATTGCGGAGAGGCAGTAACCACGGAGCGGCATATACGGAGTTTTGAAATCTTTCCACTCTGGGACCTAGTTTCAAAAATGTTCGTTTACACCCCCCCAAAACGCCGGCCTCGTATGGACGATACACTGGATTGATAAAGTATTGTTGCGTTTAGGCCTGAGCTTGACTTCGTGTGGACAGGGCCTTATTGTGCTTTTTTATTTAATTATTATGAACTTTTCATTTTTTCCTTGTGAGGAACCTTGTCCTCTGCATTTGACCCATCCCATTACTGTTGACGTCGTGTATTCCTGGAAATATTGCTCCACTGCTTGGATTTTTTTAAATAATGGAAATGCCCCTGCTGGCATGGGTCTGCGCTCTACGAGAGAAACATTATTGATTGGTGCATTTGCATTTGATTACCCTTCCTCAACATAGCATAAGTATATTACAGTTAAATACCAAAATGTCAATAGTTCAGATAAACATAAATCAGTTTTCCTTTATCTTGGTTATAGTTATAATAGTTATACATCATTGTTAGACTCGTATCTCTTGTGCATAAATGTGTTTGGCAGAGAACCTGTGGTATTAGCCAAGTACGTTTAGGGATCTTGTCATTGATTGATTATATTTACTCTCTCTTCTTGGTGGAATTAACAAATTGATTTGGCAAATGAAGTGGGTTTGAAGGGGTTCACCGAGTCAAAAAGCTGACTGCATTTCCCACGCTGCCACATTCCGTATGTCAAAACCAGGTCACATGACCAAGGACATATGTGCACTCCCTTAATGCAAAC
The DNA here is from genome assembly GCA_964034765.1 of Knipowitschia caucasica. NCBI lineage: Eukaryota > Metazoa > Chordata > Actinopteri > Gobiiformes > Gobiidae > Knipowitschia > Knipowitschia caucasica. Next base: position 18,743,148 of record OZ035843.1, read on the forward strand.
TAGTAAATATTCATGAGCAGAGGATGCAAGCACAAACACTGCTCGAACTTTCAGTCAAACATACAGAGATGGTACAGATTTCTTATTTCTAACAAAACACCCCGTTTAAAGAAAATATATTAATATCTTGCATAAATACTGTACATCAAGTCTTAGTGTAGGTTTAGTAACAAACAATGATCATGCCTAAACCTTCTCAGCAGTTTAATGTTGAGAGGATAGAACATATTTTCCTCATAATTCAGCAATATTTATGCGTTATTCTGTGATTTAGGATATGTTATTGAAAGCATTGTAAAAAATAACCATCTTGTCTATATCCACACTCTCTTCCGGTCAATCTTCTGCATGCACAAAACAAGATGCATCTATGTGGGACTTGGAAAAGCAAAAGTAAAGTCACTGTCATTCAAACAGAACATTCAAGAGACTGCCAAAAACCTAATGAAGCCACGCTGCGACAATCAGTGAGTTGTTGAATGTTTACGTTGAGAGCTTTTTTCTGAAATCCCATTGACATCTGTTCACTGCAGGCCAATCTGTAAACAAGCTGGCATTTTATGTAATCACATACTTAAAGATGAGCTGTGAAACTTTTCAGGAGGTGGAGATTTATTGCATTTGGAACATTGCACTTGTGTGCATAACAAATAATATATGAATTCTAAATTATATCAATATATTTTGACCTTTTCTGAACAAACGTTTAAACTGGAGTTTTTCATAATCAAAAATGCAATGGACATTTTCCAGCGGATAGTCCAATCAGAAAGCAGAATGAGTCTCTCATTTGGGTTGCCAGTTTTTTAGGTGACATTTTACATAACAAGATTTACAAACAAAAAAATAGCACTGCACATGCAAGCAGGTTCAAAAATAAGTAGATATGTATAATGAGTTTGTATGGAATTCCATCAGTAATCAGTGCATAGGAGTTGCATCTGCCACAGGCTGGAAGATTCTGGCATCAAAGTTAGATTGTGATTGTAACAACTTTATTATTGTCACTAAGAGATACATACTGTCCCTTTAATTCACTTCACTTAAAAATAAAGGACACACTGACAACATAGATCATAATGTCGATCATAATGTGGAAGCTTCCAAAGAAAGCAGGGCATATTAAAGAAACATTAGTGGTCGTATACCTGCAGCCACTACAGAGCCATAATGTGTATTTTCGCTTGGGACACCGCCACGGGGGTCCACTCACCATCGAACTTCCATGGTCCTAACTGTTAAACAATGGATCTTTCATGCTTCCATAAACCATGGTAAAAACTAGCAATATCTTCCCACTACTTTCTTCGGAAATCAATGTTGCTTCTGCAATCGCCTCCCTTGTCCCTTTACCACAGCGCGCCCTGCTTTACTGCGCCACGAACTGTATCTATGGATATGTATGCATGGCAACAGTTGCCCAGAGCTACCAAAGCTAAGAATAACTCAATTTTGGAGCAAAGGACTAAAAGGAAAAAAATACTTCACAAGAAAAGCACTGCAAGTTAATGAGTCTCTCCCTCGTGCTGACAGTTAATTCTAATCAAAAGCACTTCTTAAATTTGCATAATGATCGCTCAGCAACAATAAGACAGAGAATCAATCACTTCTAATTATGATATCTGAAAGTAATTTAACTTCTTATCCTCATGCAAACAGTGGTGCAGCAATGGAAAAGCACACAGTTCTTTCCATGTCTTAAATCTCCCAATGGTGCAGTATATAATTCAAAATTTAACACTTGATCTATAAGTGAGTGAGGGATCTCGTGTATCCCAGAATGACTTAAAATAACTTCACAATAAGGATGTGGCAATAAACATGAGATTTATCCGCTAAACCTCTTGACCTTGAATGCGGCGGTCTAATATTAAGCGTTGGGGAAACCCATGGCAACAGAACGAGTGGAGGACAATTCATCTAATGGATAGTTTGAAGATATTACAGAATACCACAAATGTCCAAAGATTCCGGACAAACAGACTATGTAGATTTTATATTTTAACGCTTTCCACAGGCGAGGTCCACACAAAGCGCTTTACACCCACCAAACAACCATTCACGTATTCTGCACTTTCATATCTAGCAATACAATGAATGAGCCAAACACAACTTTCTTGAATGGTATCTAAGAGGTCGCTGTTTTTATGAATCTAAGAAATCATATTGCTTTGTGCGGCATCCAACCATGCAATATAAGTAAGTAAGTAAATCTATAAAGCCCCTTTCACAGACCATGCAGGGACACAAAGCGTTATTGTCTTTAATTACCATTAAAGACAGAGGCAATGAATGAGAAATCAAATCAGAATCAGAATCATTTTTTTTGCCATGTAAGTAACAGGAAGCCGCAGACTGGGAAATTACTTTTTGAGTTGGTTACTGTGGTTCATTTTGTCACAAAGAAGGAAACAAATGACTGTAACTGGTAGTTTATAATAATAATAATACAATCTTCATGACTGTAAAGAACATACACATGTAGATGATGCTGAATGAGGATAGACAGTAATGATTTTATTATACAATATCATTTATAATTGTTGTAGTTGTTGAAATAGTTGTGTTGGGCCAGGCAGCCAAAGTGAATGTATGTGTATGTAGAGTGGGGTGGGAGTTCATAAGTCTTTCTTCTTTCCACTCCCTTTCAGGTCTCTATAGGGGTGAAGTGGAAAATGTAGCTCTATGTATTTATGTCAAACAACTGAATCCTGTATGAACCTGAACAAAATAAACACATGAAATGAAAATGAAAGGAAATGATAAAATTGTTGAAATAATCCAGCCCAAAATGTGTCCACTTTGAGTCCATTATCTGAAGTGGGTGCTAATTTCTCATTCCTTCTTTTTATGTCCAGAGGAGAACTGACCCGTGCCTCCACTCCCACCCTCTCCCTACGCAGCCTCTCAAAAACCTCAATTAGCTAAAGCGTTATCCTGTGCAGTCGTGAGCCAAACTGTCTGTATCTCAGTGACCTGCCCTATAGGGAAAGAGCCAGGACAGGAGAGAGGCAAGGGTTGGCTCACACTCGTACCCTCTTTTCAGCAACCACCAACCTGCGTGAACAGAGCGATAAGCTGGCCCAAGGGGAAAGGAAGGAATCTCCAGCAGTTGTCTAATTTGTTAAAAATGGATTGCAACAGAATGTGAAGATAGCTATCATACAGTAGAAAGGAAATCATTCATGCAAAGTTAACTGCTGCAAACCACAAAAGAGTTTCTCGACTTTTCAGAGCTCAAACTTTGCACATGTTGACGTATTTGACAGTAGAAAGTTGGAGGAGCACAGTTCTCTACGACTGTAACCCCAGGCTATTCTTCTGCACTGCGAGCCTTACCTCCTCCACTCCTACTATGATCATTATTAAAGAGTTTTTTTCTCTCTCTCAGTAGAAATCATTTGCTTTAAAACCATAGGGATTTTTCTCGACCATAACAAAACAATGCTTTTGCGTTTTGTCAATACAATTATGGATTTTTGTGTAAACAATTGCATTAAACAGTACACATTAGCGTTTTTGGAAGATACATTATGCACCTCCTTTTGTTTCCAAAGGGGAATGGACTGACAGAACACTCATTGTCCAACACACGCGCTTTTGTAAGATACAGTAGCAGTGCTTTTCCATATATCAAAACCCCCAATCTCTAATATAATTGAGAAAATTCTCATTTTCTCACAAATCTGTGTCCGGCACTTTGAAATAGTAATATAAGACGTAAATCAAAATAATGGCCAAATGCAAAGCAGGAAAGCCTCAAGTGGAATCCGTCATGATGGGTGAACTAATGCGAAGGAAAACAGGGAGGAAAAGAGCATGGAAGTAAACATTGTGGAGAGAGAAGTAGATGGAGAGTGGGTACAGTGAAAGCTCTCCTGGATGTTGGCACACTGCCAGCCTGTGGATAGAGATGCTCTGTGCTGTTCTGACCGCCTACTGACCGCCTACTCATCTGAGCTCTCACTCTGCATTAAGGCCCCAATCAAATATTCATTCTCCAAAACCAGCACTTACATAAGCTACACAACAACAGGAAACCCCACAGTGTTGGGCAGGTCATATATGGAGCAGGTAAAGGGCCAAAAAGGGACGGTTTCACTGGGATCGGTATTCAGAAAAGAAGCATTTGGTATGAGTCTTAAGAGAACATAATTTTTAAGAGAACATAATTTTTAATGAATAATAACATCTCAGAGAAAGATCTCAGTTGGGGAAACTGAGAAATAGCAGTGTTTTTATTTGCATTGGTACAAGGAGCTCTGAGCAGATTTAAATCTATAGATTAACATTTAGAGTGGACTTATGGAAAGCAGGTATCAAGACAAACACACATCTTTTCACTTCATAACGAAAACAGACAATTATATTACAAAAACCACAGATCAACACTCTAAAATGCCTTTGCACTTGTCAAGACCTTTTACACAACTATTTGCATACACTTGAAATCACATACTGTTAATACGATTAGTACCTGGTGTCAAATCGAGAAAAAAGTATCATACTATTGTTTTCCTGTCCCAGGAAAGGATGCTACATTGCTTCTATACAATACAGAATGACCCCGAGTCCACTGGAGTGAAAAGACAGTTCAGAGTAAAACATATCAATTATAGGCCTAATTTGTATTTATTTTGATTGTTGAGCCAGGCTATGATTGTGTCAATAATGTTGACTGTTTCTGTTGTTTCTGTAATAATGGCTGGCCTAGCTTGAATACTCAAACCATCATACATTATGCTAAATTGTGCAGTTGTACCGAACATAAATGTGACAGCATATAATTGTTGAGGGGGGCTTGTCCCTGCAGCCTTTTCCAGCTCAGGGATAAGCATGGCCCAATGGTTGTGACAGGACAATTACAGTGTCCTTAGTATTATCTGCAGTCTCTTGAGGCAGGTTTCATAAGCAGAAACATGAACACTCAGGGGAAGCCAAACATTTGCACATGCATTAGTGAGAGTAAGTTTTTATAACAATCACTTTGACGTGCATGCAGGGCATTCACTTTGTTACATTAGAGACTTTCAAATCCTGACAACAGTCCACAATCCAATGTGTTTCTTCTTCTCTGTCTCTGACCACTGTCTCCAGGAAGGTCTGTGGAGTGCCCATTTCAGACTGTATGCTGAATGCAATGTCCGTGCGGGGAGGGGGAGCCCCAGTCTCTGCTGTTAAGTGGTCAGTAATGGCAAAGTAATTCAATCCGAGTGGGTCTTTCTCAATCCATTCCAAACTTCCGGTACAATTCTTTCTTGTTATGCGGGTACAGTGCTTTCCGGAAAATACACCAAGATGTAGCTAAGCAACTCTTTCTACAATGCCAATTACAATCCAATCAGTTAGACTTTGTTAATGCTAATGCTAAAGTATTTACTGAACACAATGAGTGATCTACAATGAAAATACAATTCCCAATTATGTTTATGCATCAGCTAATTCTATTTCAATTAGATCACAACCAGAAGTTGACGTTGAAACAATATTAACACATAGAAATATGATATAATTATTGTCAGGAACGGTGCACATTAAATATTGTGTAGACACTGTGTAGACACTGTGTAGACACTGTGGACAGATGAGGGAGACAGTGAAAGTGAGAATGCCCTATGAGCAGTGCAGTGATGACTCCTCAGCTTCTCTGTATAGTTCACAGTATCCAGGTCGTATTTTGATTGTCATTATAGAGAAGGTTTATGGGGTGGCAAAATGCCACTGCACCGAAGTTTACAGCTCAGTGAGCTGAAGCATTTTGCAAGAAGCACTTGGTGTCGATGTCTGTTCCAGTGTTTTGATGTGTCCAACAAAGCATACTCTTGAGGTTAGGTTTAGGGGACACAGATACTGTTCTTGTAGACATCGCTATAGATAGAGGGGCACAAGACCTTTGTGTCCTTCAGCTCACACAAGCAGAACATGGTTTAAATTAGACATAACCTGCAAATTGACTTTTCACAGCTCTGACCTTCATCTTTAAAACACCTACAAATATGGTTAAAAACTGGATTTATTTTAGGACACTTTGGAGCCCAACAAGTGGCTGGGCTCTGTGTGAAGCTGAGGCCGTTAGCCACCGATGACTCATTTATTCTAATTATAAGTGTGCACAGAGAATGAGCCAGAGTCTGCCTACTTTTTCTGTGGTAAATATAAAGGAGGGTTTAGCTGGTGTCTGGGGATAATTTACTGTAGAATGACCAACTGCTGGGTATTATCAGTAACTGAATATGAAAATATGAAAGGGGCGACAGTAGCTCAGTTGGTAGAGCATTGGCCTTAAGGCCAGAAGGTCGTGGGTTCAATTCCCACCTCTGCACCTTCTCCACCGACTCCCACTGATGACTGCTGTCGTTGTGTCCTTGGGCAAGACACTTAACCCCACTTTGCCCAAAGCCCCCACTGAAAGATCAAGGCTATGCTCACACTCAGAAAGCAGCCGCCCTCCTGTGGACTCACCACCTGCAGAGGGTCAGTGAGGGGCTGGTGCTATGAGACTTGGGTGGCATCTCTGATTGCCACCCCCCTGACCCAGAAATGGATTAAAGGGTAGAAAATGGATGGATGGATGGATGGATGGATGAATATGAAATTAGGGACCTGTATAAAGTAAATGTTTTGAGCTCTAACTTATTCCTGGTTCATCCCAGAATATTTCACAGTAAGTGAAAGGGACACACCATTATATTGTTCTTTTACATTTCCAGGAGGTTGATGGTTATATATAACTAGAGTAAAATAGAGTTGTCCCAGTCCCAGTGAGTCCCGTAAGATGTTAAAAGGTTATATGCAAAGTTTTAGAATTCACAGCATCAAATGTCTCTCTTTATGACTGTCACATAATTAACTATCATCCAAACAAGCTGTCACAGCATTTACATCAACAAAATACAGCGAAATAATAACTATTTCAGAAAAATGGACGAAGGTACACGGCACCATTCAGTGTGCACACCATGACATTGTTCTGGGGACAATGGAATTTATGTGTCTTTTCTGTAAAATGACATATGGGCCTGATGCCAGAACACATCCACTTAAAGTGGACATATCGTGTTTTCAAATAATTGATTTTTATATCTAAATCATTAATTTGTGGCCTATATAAAGCGTAACTGCAATGCCTGGGTCTGAGTCTCATTATTTGTAGCTCCACGGGCCTTTCTTCTACACCTGTTCTGAGGTGCGTCTGAGAGCAACCTGTTTTGGTGCTGTCTCTTTAAATGCAAATGAGGCGCTTTTGACCACGCCCCCATCCAGGTGACACAGGTTCAACTCCACCCCGAGCGGCCATTTTCGTAGTTTCTAAGCACAGATACAATTATCTCATAGAAACTTCTCATTACATCGCAAACATGAAGCAGGCCTTCCTCATTGACTGAAAGCAAATGTTAATTTCTCTAGATCTGCTGTTTTTGCAGCAAAACGACATGCCCAACTTTTCTGCCCGTTGAAAAATAACAAAATCATGTTTCATTTTGCTTCACATTTATTTCTTGTTTGTGAACTTTTATTTATTTAAAAGTTTAAAGTTTAAGAGACCCTTTATTTGTCCCACAGTGGGGAAATGTCAGTGTTGCATCACCGGTTACAGGGCAGTAAGAATGAGGAGCACACAACTGAAAGCAAATGTTAATTTTCATTCTTAGTCCAATCTTATTATCGACTCTTCTCTTTTTAGCTTTGGGATCCATGCACACAGTCAAGGCAAGGAAAGGCAAGTTTATTTATATAGCACAATTCATACACAAGGCAATTCAAAGTGCTGAACAAAATAAGAAAGCATTAAAATCATAAATAATCACAGAACATGAAAAAGAAAGATAAAAATATAAAATCCCTCAGTTGTAGCACAGCTAAACAGAACTGTCTTTAACCTGGTTTTAAACATTGTCAGAGAGGAGGCCTGTCTCACATCTTCAGGAAGACTGTTCCAGATTTGGTTTGCTTGCATGTAGGTAATAACCGGCTACAACAGCACCATCTGCTGGTGTACTGCTAGAACAACCACATTACACTTACGAATCTTTTTGACACACGCTTGGCGGCAGAGGTGTGTCAAAAAGAGATTTGTGTGTAAAACAGAGCCTGTGCGTAGCACTTAGGCTTTTTTCCGTTCTTCTCTTTGTACAACGCGGTTATTTACACACAGATTGTTCTGTTACAGATACAAATGTCAAATTACACACACACAAATCTGTTTACGCACGCACACAGTCCAAGTTACACTTGCGAATCTGCGAAGGCAGGACTGCGTCAAAAGATTTGTGTGTAAAAAAAAAACTTGTGTGTAAAACGTACTTTTTTTTTTCTTTACACACACACAAATCTTTCTACGCACACACAAATCTTTTTACGCACACACAAATCTTGATACGTACATACAAATCTATTTACACACGCACAAATATTTCTTTTACACACACACAAATCTGGTTACGCACGCACAAATCTTTTTACGGACACACAAATCTGGTTACGCACACACAAATCTGGTTACGCACGCACAAATCTTTTTACGCACACACAAATCTGTTTACGCACACACAAATATTATTGAAACAATAATAGCTCCATAGATGAGAATTGGTCAAAAAAGACTGAAATGTATATTGTCAGCCATTTGCTGGCTTTAAATCTGTTTTATTTGTTCACAACATATTACTTTTGGGCTCAAACATGAACTTTTAATGCAATGCAAAATTTAGGTATCAGAGCTTTATTTAGGGCGTTTTATCGCGCTTCGAGAGGAGAGGGGAGACGCGGACTGTTTCCTGCAGCAGTGTATTTATTGGGTGCACAGAGAACTCAAAGACACGCATGGTCGTGTGCGCGTTTATGGGGTTGGGTACATGGCCACGTTGAGGCTGCGCGCTCAGCCACAACACGGTGGAGCGGCTGCGAACGGCTGGACGCTCACAGCCTCTTGCAGCCGCTGGACGCGGAAGCTGCTCATTACAAAGCGGCCGCTGATGCCCCGACTACACAACATCAGGAATTTAAGACACAAAAAGTGGATTTTTCATGATATGTCCCCTTTAAGTCTCAACGTAACTTCAGCACTAGGGCACATCATAGTGAACATAAAAGACATGATGAACTTGGGAAATAGCATGCTTCACTGCTTCCTGTCTTTTTGATAGCTCTTCTTATTTAACAGCAGTAATGATTTGTTGGACACTTTCCTCCAAATGGTCGAGACTGAAGAGCTTTTATCATCTTTGTTTTCTACACATCAAGAGGCTTCAATATCGAACAATTATCAGTTTCCTCACGGGAATGGTGTGGTGCATTATTAATGTAAATGTACAGTATTTAGTCAGCCAATGCCCGCGGCTAGATGCGGATGTACAGTACACTGAAAAGCAAATACTAATGAAAAGTTGTGAGCATGTGTAACTCCAGTGATAAGACATAAGCTATAGCTGTAATAAGCAACATAAAGAGAATATAGCACACTTCTGTCTGCTATATTATAATCTATAATTGTATTCTTTCAATATTATAGGATCACAACATTAAAAAAGTCAATATTGGCCTAAAAAAACGCTAACAGATCTTCCGTATATTCAATTCCATGGCTTTGCACACTCGCTCTGGCTTCAAATGACTTACATTGCAAAGTAAACGCCTTGCTCGTTCATCATTTGTGTCACACTTACCATTTTAGACTTAAAACAAATTAGTTTAGTGCTCTCTATGACCTTGGTGTTTTTAGTTTAATATTGTCTTTGTAAATTCAGATATGAACCATAAGGATTGACCTGGCCTTCTTTTGCAGGACTACAGCTGGCCTTAGCAACCATGTTAGCAACACATGGTTGCATCTGCCCCTGCTACGGAGCATAGGTAGCTCTGTTGTCACATTATGCACATCTAAGAAAATTGGCTCCAGCTATCTAATGTTCAAATCAGCTTCTTTCACATTTGGCAAACACTATGGGTGACACCAACACTTGGTTAGACCACTCCTAGTATATGGTTTATGAGTGAAACTGGTCAATTCAAAGGGACAGCTCCAACACACACCAAGTAACGATGTCAAGTTATTTTTTACCAGTGAGAAGAAGGACGGCGCAAAGTCGGTGAAACCGTGGGAGTGGAAAAGTGGACATGGACAAAGAAGTCTGGGGAGAGCCATTTAAATGTTTTGTCTCCTTTAAACTTTAACTTACTGGTTATTATTTTTACAGCTTCCATATCAACTTTTTTATTCCAATTTAAAGCCAATTTGAATTTTAAATTTGATCATTTGTATTGGTTAAAATGGATTAATATTAATGTATTTGCAGTTTTAATTATTCATATACATATGGTCAATACTGTAGCTACTTTATATGTTGACATAAAGATACAGTGTGTAGATCCTTCCTCAGACCAGAGGCACGTTACAATCTGACCCTAATATATGTCATCGGAAAAACTACAATGCGTAGGATGATATACAAACAATAAGAGGTCCTACTATAAAGTGAATCAATACATATTCACTGTATGATTTATGAATGCATGAAGGTAGGGGCCAGACTGCATGCATGCTGCACGGCTGTGGATAAAGTAGACTCATGAATCATTTGTACATGAAAAACGCCATGGATAAATCACAATCGGCTCACAGTGAGTCACAGGGTGCTAGTTACCAGACTACGTACTCTACAATCGCCCTGGAGATGGACAACACCACTAGTATTAGAATCATCACTTGAGCATTTATGTATTCATTCAATTCAAAATAGTCTGGAACGAAGCTTGTTGTGACTTTAGGGCTGCACCATTTGGCAAAATATCTGCAGTAATTGCGATATTTCTGACCAACAAAGTGATTACAATATTTCATATGCTGTATGTTTAAAAAAGTTTCTGAGCAAGTGAGTAAGTAATGTTCAATTGTGTTCTCTCCACACAGTGATAGGAGCAGGGTCGCCTGTAAACAGGAGGCACCTGCCAAATCTACATGTTTTTAGCTGTAGGGGAAACCAGAGCACCCAAAGAAAGCCTACACAGATACAGGGAGAACATGCAAATTCCACACAAAAAGGCCCTATCAGGAGGTGGAATGGAACCCAGGACTTTTCTTGCTGTGAGGCACAAATGCTAACCACTGCACCACCACCATGCCGTAGGTCCATTTAAAAACAGTGTATATGTTCTAACCTGTAGAACTTGTTTGTCTAGTTGAAAAAAAGGATTTACTGCAAAAAATACAATATTAATAATTATCCACGTTGTAATACAGTAATTAAATATACATCATTATAAATATATCTAGCTGATTTTGACTATAATTTTTTTTAATATCACAAATTCACTAACAAAACAATACCACCTCACATTTATCCAAATGAAATAAGGTAGAAAAATAAGTCATATGTACAATAGAGCGAAATTATTGTTTCTAGCTTAACGCCAGCCGGTGGATTGCATCAGTAAACCACCAGTGAGTACAGTAAGTGCATAGGAGCTACTACATGTGTCAGTTGGATTGCAATTATAACTTTATTAGACCACCGAGAGGGGGTTTTTCATACTGTCCCTTTAAATAACTTCAGTCTTTGCACTTTGCAAATTGTGACTATTACAAATTTTATAACAAGAGGTATGAAATAGCATGCTGCTGGTTAGCCGAAGCTCTCAAGCAAAGCCACACCTGCTGCAATATTATCAGAAACACATTTTTCACATTGAGTCGACACAAAGTCATAAAGTCCTTGACAGCGACAAAATAATAGCCCCCGATAGCACAGCATTATCATCTCTGTCTATGTCCGATAAGCATCATCGCTGATAATGGCCCTGTTAATGAAGTGAGATGCTCCAGACCTGCGGCTGAGGCGCTGATTGCTATCAGAGGGCGGAGTCATGATGGCCCAATGATAAAGGCTAAATTTAGATTGATAGTGTAAACAAAGTCGAGGGGTTTGTTTTGATTCTGTAGTTTATGATCATGGTTGAATATATGAAACGCCAAAGAAAAGTAAGGGGGGAAAGTTTGTCAAGTGAGGCCTGGTTCAGTGGGTTGAATCATTTTAATAACTGCAGCTTTGGTGGTGTCTCTTGGTCCAAAAGGCTTAGTACAAAATACAAAATAGCTTACAAAATGGAATGGATGGATACAAATTGGTTTTCTTTCCATCAGTGGTCTGAAAAAATAAAAGAAAGTTTTAAGATGAGGTGGAAGATGGACTTTTGTATTTAAAGTTTGTGTTGTTTCTTTGGCCTCGAGCTTAGATCGAGCTTTTTTTAGAGGGAAAAGTTGAGTGCACGTCCTTGCTCTGCCAATCAACTCATATATTGACTCACACCTTTTTAGAACCTTGAAAAAAAATAAGAAAATCTAATAAACTGAAGACAGCATATATGATTTGCTCTCAACTTTAACAAAGCTCTTTCTGTGGAGACAAACACAATTATCAATATTTAATATTTATTTAAATCCTATATGATAACATTTGCCAAAGAAATAGCATCTTGCAGCAGAACCTCATGAACATCTAAAACCCATTAGACAGATCTTATGCATTTACTATAAAAATGTTACTGATTATGTGGGCTGAGAATAAGCTGACAGCGGTACTCTTTATACGGCAGCACATTATAAGAATCTATCAACATGGCTAATAGCTCCAGACCGCCGGAGCTGTTTACGAGTACTTCTGATGGGGTGATGCAATTTCCCCTTTGATCTAAGAGAGAGACCCGAGACATCCATCGAATTCCACTCCCATGTTTACTGTGGCAGTGAAACCCATCAGGTGTGTCACAGCGTCATAGAACCAGCCACCGTTAAATGAGACCAAAGATAATGGGAGCTCTATCTCAACAGAGCGGCTAATTACGGTCACCTTTCACTATTGCAGGGGCCAGTGTGAGTCAGAATCCTTTTTCATGAGCAGAATCTAACTGAATTATTTGGGGGTTTTTTCTCACATATTATTTTGTACTGTAACAATCAAGGATTAGGTTGGAAAATGTTTGAAATAACTTGTTCAGGTGTGTTAATACCACAAATCAAATGATTTCTTTGCTAATTTTGTGCAATTTCCAAAACAAAGCTACACCAAAAACTAGAACTACAGTATTGTTACATGTCCTGTCCAACTACCAAAGTAAACAAGGAATTTACAAAGTTGTTTATTACTCAGCGACAGATTAGAGAATCAGTTCAAACACAGGAAATGTGGTAATAACAAACACAAAGGAGCCGTTGGTCCATAGGGGGCGGTTGATAAATGTCCATACTTTTTAATAAATTAAGTATTTCTGTATTCCAACAACACAAGATTTCATACAATTACATATAAATTTCTATGTGCCATTTAAAGGAATTAGTAGATATAAATTAAAAATGCATCTAAGCTTGCATTGCCATCAGCTATAGCTTTATTTCAACAGCTTTCTGTCTGTTGACACCCACTCAGGCTTATAAATCTAGCTTACATCTGTATAAATGTGTCATTCAAAAGATCAGAGACACTCATCCGTCACCAAATGCAGGTTGTGTGCGTCACATGACACACACTAGGACGAATGGACGTGGCCTGGGACAGACGAGCGGAGCAGAAGACGTGAACCCGAACACGTCATTAATCAAAGGCACTTGTTCTACACGCCTCATGTGACAAATGAAACCCAATAATGGCTTCTGTGAGGAGGAAAATACAGAACTGAACAGTAATGATCTGTCCTGTGTTGCCTATATCAAATTATTGCAGGCGACACCAGAGCTACTTAGAATGTGGTTCGCCGTAAGGGACTTTTAAAACAGATGACAACTGCATCACATGTGGCACAGGATTATGGCCTCATTTGCAAATTCTATGTAACATTATGAGCTGTGCCAAAGATCATCAAACATTCACCTGGATCTGGCCCTTGTAGAGCACTTTCTTTTTACCACTTTCAATGGCTGGGCCCTTTAAACTTTCTTATTACATAATTTTAATCACCACCTGACTTCAATGCAAGAAAAAACCATTTCTGGCCTTTGCATTGATATTACCAAGAACAATGTGATTGTTTTTGGTAATATCAGTGATACAAAGTTGTGGATCTTCTGTTCAGGGGAAAATGTCACTGAGACTATCTAATATCAGGAGTTGACTTCGTAGCTTGTGGTTAGTGCGTGGCTCTATTCCCTTTAAACAATAAATTGGGTTTGAGCCGTTTACCTTCAGAATGAACAGTGGCCCTAAATACATACCATGAGCCAGTAAATCATGCCAGAGTTTTATGTTTTGTTGACAATTTTTGAACTGAATGCATACAACATGAATAATTGAATAAGAGGGAGTGAATATATTTTGCTGAAACTGAGTAACTTCCAGTTCCACTCCCTCTCAACACAAAGAATAGCCTATTTTCAGCTTCTCTTTTGAATCTCCGGCCGTGCAAAACACATCAAACAATCACCTCTGTTTATAATGGACATTTTAGCCACACAGAGCTGGAGAAAGATGGATGCTCCGACTTGAAGTTGCCATCACGCTGGACTGGTCTCAGTATTAGGTCTCTGAGTTTAAATTGAATGAGAAAGCTAAATATTCATCTAAACACACAGTAGAGTTCATGGTTCTCCGAGGGGCTTGAGCCGAAATGTCATGATATTATGAAGTGGAGCGAGAAGGGGAAGCCCATGTGCACTCTTTCGTTTAGGTACATAAAAAAGAGCAAAGGTAATAGGGTGCTGTGCATTTATGCATGGAGACGCGGTATATGATGTGTGCTTAAATATAGTGGCGCCCGGCTCTTCCTGTGGGTGCGTACAGGAGGTGTGGGCTGTGATCTATCGTACTGCTGTGGCTTAGATCAGGTCATGTAATAAAGAATTATTGTCCTCTGCCAAGAAAGAATCATCAGTGAGGGATTGTGCTTCAAATGTCATCGAGCAACAGGAAGACGGTTTCTTAGGAGTGGACATGCTCAAAGATTATTGGTTTTCTTTTTTGATGCTCTAGATATAATGTGAAGTTGCACATATCATGTTTGCCGGTGGTTTTCAAATGCTGTTTTGTTTGGGCATGTCTCAACAAAATATTTAAAATAAAAAAAAAGATGGATACTGGTACCATAAAAGTAGACAAAAAAGGGTCTTGTGCCTATGTGATATAATAAGATCATAATATAAAAATTAGATTGTTTTTATTGAGATTCATCTAAAATCATGTGGCTCCTGTGAATATCATATGCATTTGTAATAATGTCAGCTAATACAGAGTACAGC
The DNA here is from genome assembly GCA_964034765.1 of Knipowitschia caucasica. Taxonomy (NCBI): domain Eukaryota; kingdom Metazoa; phylum Chordata; class Actinopteri; order Gobiiformes; family Gobiidae; genus Knipowitschia; species Knipowitschia caucasica. The sequence goes on from OZ035843.1 coordinate 18,758,371, forward strand.
ATAGTGTCCTTTTTAAAGCGAAAGGTGGAAGGTTTGCCAACAGCCTCATGCTTTGTCCGAAATGTTCCACGGAATTGCATTTACATAAATCCCAATTTGTAATTAGATTGGCCGACCCATTGTATTCTCACATAGCACACCAAGATGCTATCGTTCCAGAGCGCCAGCATTGGTCTGTCAGACCTGAGACCAGGGGTACTGTAAGAGGACACAGTTAATCTCTTTGCCATAATGAGAACAAACTCATCTAAACGTTGAGAATTGACACATGCAGGTGAAGTCCGTTCAAAGTACTGTATGTTTAACCTTTTTTTGGCCAATGTGTAACTGTAATTATCATGCTGGGCTCCAGAGGAAAACATGTACAAAACTATTGAAAATGCCAATAATTAGACAAGGCTAATTGATGAAATGTCACAAATACAAACAGAACATAGCTGCGAGTGCTTCCTCTGCTCCCACACAAACACTATTAGGTTGTCATTGGTTTGTTTTATCGTCATTCAGTTTTTGCACATGGCCCGTGGCACCGTGGAGCAGCCGGCCTCATATGAATAACAATATATGATTATTCACACACAAGCCCAGTGACTCAGCTGCGTCTACTGTATTCAACTCTTCCTATCGCTCGGCCACTTACTTTGTAATTAGATTATGCTTTTCTCTGTCTCTCTGTCCCTCCGGGTTTATATATTGCTGTATGTTGCTTGATATGTTTTTTCATGGCGCGCGCTCCCATAGAGGGACCTTACTTTGCCAATGGCCATGTTGGCTCCAGCGTGGGCAGAGGGAGGAGAAGTCTGCAACATACAGAGGAGGTAGCCAACAGCATAAAAAAATCCCTCATATTCTGGAGAAATGAGGTCGGGAACAGCCAAAGACGCCGTAAAACAATAGCATGAATAAAAACACTGATTTATTCAACACAATGCTTAATTGTAGTTGGTATGTATCTAAATAGAGAATTTCTAAGATGCAATGGATCAGCAGATTGGCTTTTGTAGACTTTAACATTCTCAATACCATTGCAGAAAATTGTTGGTAAATGTCAGAAAGATTAAAAACTATTTATTCAAACCTTCATCATTCAAATTTGAGGTAAGGTATAATTTTATTGTGCCCACAAGGAAATTTTCCACTAACAAGAACAAACTGATACTCTTGATCGGGACTGCTGGAGCTGGAGGATTTTACATATTTACGTGCATGTTGTGGTTGATGGTGGATTGTTAAACCGGAGTGCCAGGAGGAAACCTACCCAGTCACAAGAGAAACGTGCAAACTTCTCAATAAAGAAAGGAGCCAGGAATCGAACCTTCTGGCTGTGAGGTATGAGCTCTCTACCCACTCAACCACCGAGCTGCTGATGCATCATTATCACTCTGCATTTGAATAGCTTTGAAGAAAAAAAAAAATCCACCAGCTGTACCAACATTTAACATTATACATTTGTGAGTTACATTAATTCTAGCTGTACTCATCAGTATGCACACACTGCGATCCCAAAATTGGTAATTGTCAAGTTTTATAAGGGCATCTGTAGAATAAAGGAGCTTCATTTCTGAATTTCTATTACTTTCTTTTGTCCCCTCTATTCCATTAACCACAGATAAAAATGTCTATCTTTTGCAAATGTACCTCTTTTGATATCGGTCAGGACAGATTTTGCCTTCACATTATCCCGACCAAGATCCCACACCATATTCCACCTCGTTATTGAAAATATTTATATCCAAAATGGGGCTTGTCTGTTTTCTATCTTGGGGCTTTGCCAGATAATTGCCCTGCTAATGAAAGACATTTAAATCAGTGCACATAATGGAGCTTAAGTTAATTATAAAGCAGATTTTTCATCCTTTTCATCTCCCCATGCAATAATCAGTGCCCACTTTGCGAACACAAAACGCCATTGTAGTCAGCATTGTCTCGGAACACAAAAGACAGCTGATAAACATGGTTCTGTGCCGGGTGTCGTGTGTCACGCATTGATTGAATGAAATTTCCGGATGAAATTTGGAAATACGATACAGCACTAAGAGGACACGTGTTACGCCTTGTTCTAAAGTTAGCGTCTATTATCAAAGGGACACTATGGCTGTCACTCAGAGATAAGAAGCAGCTGGCAGAATGCGCAATAGCATCAATAATGGACAGTGTAGCTTCCATTGTCCAAGACGAGATGGAAGGAGTCCGGGGCAGGTGCTCTGAGAACAGAAGCAACAGGGGAAGGAAGCGTTTGATAACTCGGCGGGAAATTGAGACAAGATCTCATAAAATTGCATTAACTATAACTATTATTTATTATATCTATTTAGCGTATTACATATGAACAGTGTACATTGATGTCAAGCTTTTGGAAGTATACATGACTTTGTTTCCACAATATCTTTCTCTGAATATTTCTCTGAAAAGACAAAATCATCTTCAAGTTGTTTTGCCTGCCTTTGCTCATACTCATTGCATTCTAACAAAGTTAGAAAGCGATTAGTATGAAAGCACTAGACTGCATGTTTCTCCTACAGTCTGGATGAGTTTCCTCCAGGCACTCCAGTCCAAAAACATCCCGTAGTCCTGACTAAGAGTATCAAAAGACAATAAACTTTATTTAAACCTATTGTAACATTTGATCACAACTTTAACACTAGAACATCATAACGCCCATAAATCTACACAGAAATCTAGAAATCTAGTTTTCTACACAATACATTTCTGAATGTTAGTTAGTTATACATAAGGTAAAAAGGCACAGGAGTGACAAATGCACAAGCATGAGCAACCAGGGCCCGGGACACTGGCCAACGAGAGCACAGCTGCACCCGTCCCACACTGGACCATCCGGAGCCTCCATCTTGTGCTCCGTGTCGAACATGCTTGATCTGCCAAGTGTGTCTTTTAATTAACTACTCTATGCAGCTGCATAATTACACCACTAACCTCCCCTAATCAGATGCTCAATGACGCATTTCACATTTCTTTTCCTTTTGCCCCTGTTCATTGTTCATTACCTGAAAATAGCTCTTTACCTTGCACCGGGCCTTTTGGAAATTACATTTATGGGCAGCTAGATTAGCTGTTCTCATTTTGGTCGAGGTGTAAAGGTGTAGAGAGGAAATCAGCTCTGGCAGAAGTTATTCTCTTCATACTGGAGCTTTTTAGTGAACTGGAAAATATTTTCAACAGTGAGTTAAGAAAGGTGCTGGACAACAAACAATCAAACTTCTGTGTGGAGTTTGCATGTTCTCCCCCTGTCTGTGAAGGTTTTCTCCGGGTACTTCTCCTACCATTAAAAGCATGTACAATAGTCCGTCATAACACCCCACTTCTTCGCCCTCTTTCTGAAAAAGCAATACTGCAATCTCAGTAGGGCTTTCCTGGTCAAACAGCGGTCAATAATAATAGACAATAAACAATCAAAAATCGGCTTTAGCGCCTTTGGATATGAGTATTGTAATTTTTAGGGAATGTTTATGGTGTGTCCCTTATTAAAAAAATAAATATAATATTTGGATATTTATTTCATATAACATAATATTTTCTTTCCCATTACAATTTTGCACAGTAGGGACACAAGTAGTTGGAAGACTGTGGAGCTTTATTTAAAACTGTGTTCAGTGCGGCACTCTGAACAACTATACTGTAGTGACCAATAACTGCAAAACAAGTTGTGAACATGTGTCTGATTCTACATTCATGCAAATATTTCCTAAATAAGTTCTCTTGCTCACACTTGACACTGCATCGGCCTCTCCTCTCCCCCTTGTGTTTCGACTTGTCACCAGACTGTGCGCCTATAATCAAGCAGATGTATCACAGCGAGGGAGAGGGGAAAAAAAGATGTAATTGCACACTTTCTCTTTTCATTCAGTCCAACGCAGAGCCAAAGAATCCACTGTTGTCTTGGTTACATCTTCTCTCTTGTCTTTTCTGGCTCTATAAATAACAGAGAAGGGTCTGGAGTCGGAGGAAGCCCCGGCAGAATGAGTCAACAGTTGGAACAGTGTGAAGCATCAAGTCGCTCAAGTGAATGGCACGCAGTAAGACGCGGCACACTCAACTATTGATTTGAATTAAGGACAAGAGGGACATTCTTCTTGGGTCACAGCTTGTCATTGGTACAATCACACTCAGCAAGCCCCCTCTTTTGTTCCTTTCTGTGAAAAGGATTCAATAATAAAATCCACATAGGGTTGTAAGAGTCTCAATAAAAAAAGACTTTTATAGAGCGTGAATGACAAGTGAGAGAAGGGTCTGAGACCCGGCTCTGGTTAAAGCAGAAGAAAATGGATGTAGGGTTCATCAATGAATTGCAACTAATGAAGTTTTTTTTAAATAATTGACAATTATTTTAGTCATTGATAAATTGTTAACTCCTCATCAACACTCCAACACATGTAACTGCTGTGAGATGTGGTTTGAAATTTTATATTAGGAATTGCAGGTCTTAACCACCATCAGTGGACTGGTGCTGGGCCATGGATCAATCAATACCTTTCTGTATAAAATTAGTATCTTTTTTATCTGGAATAATAAGGTTTGATAAGTTATAAATGATGATTCACGCCTGCGGCATGTTCTAAGGTTTGCAAAATGAATAAATCAGCACTTTGAGTTGCCTTGTGTATGAATTGTGCTATACAAATAAACTTGCCTTGCCTTGCCTTGCCTGGTGAGAATAATAATATATAATATCAATAATATTCCGGACTCTGATTCTGCATTATGGCCAGTTTAATTTTTTTATTTTTTTAACAAAGTGGCTATGTTGAATGTTTAATCTTTAACATTGATGACGCTCAATTAAACAATTGCTTAGTTTGTTTCTGCCACGGGCCAAAGGAGATAGTTATGGCCTGGCTAACACAAGACTACTGTACATATCACAAGTGATTATTTAGTCTGGGAACCATCCACTCATTTTCCCGTAGGGGATGCAAGGTTTATGATTGCCCATAGCAGTTTTTTAGGCTATAAATCTCTATTATTATGAGTCTGCACGTATGTGTGTTGTATCAACCCGATAACATACAGTATGTAGAGCGACATAAATTTGACGAGAAGAGGTGAAAAAGATGAATGATGTTTACACAATGGTGACAAATGATTACTGCAGTTTGTGTAAGTTAAACATGAGGGAAGATAGCTCTGCGTTTGCAGCTGTCATTTTGGATCCGTAAACAAATTGTGTCCCACAGAGAAAGACTATGATACAATTATTCCATGAGTAATCATAGTTATCATTCTCCAATCAAAAACCCTATACATAGTTCCCACATGACGTCACTACATACGGGGATTTGCTGACCCGGCGCCATTTGTGTTGGCATTCTGTGGGCAAAACAATAGAAAAAGAAGCTGAAACGTGTTAATGTCGTGATAAAGTTGAAAATGGTCATCTCCTGCTGGGTCAATGGATGTTCAAATCGTGCCGGAGGTTCCGTTAAACTTGGATTTTACAGTATACCCATCATTAGACTTCATGAATGTGAGATGACTAAGCTTTTGTCAGAACAACCACGGAGGTTATGGCTTGTGAAGATAAACAGGCAAGAAACTCCCTCAAAACACGCAAGAATATGCTCGGAGCACTTTGTGTCAGGTGCGTATCGTATCTTATAATGTGTTGACAGACGTAATTTACTCAGTACTAACTTGTGTATGCTGATAGCTGGTAACTTGAGAGTTTCATTATTTAGATTACTTTATTATGAGGAGGATCGGTGTCGCGTCCGAGGCTCTCGAGGGCAACGTAAATGTATTAAATAGATAATAATAGTTCTATGGTGGGCTAAAACAATGTTCACAAACAGCATTGCTTCTGTAAAAAGATCTGTGTCATAAAATAAACTGCTCTTTACGCCTGGAAAAATCAGTTGCCCACCTATGGGGTGCCGTTTGTAAAAATTCTGTTAAAATTTTTTAGCTGAACATTTTTCTACATTTAGCTCACTTTCCTCACATTTAGCACATTTTCCTCACATTTAAGACATATCTATATCTAAATATTATATCTATATCTAAATGTTAAATCTAAATGTTAAATCTAAATGTTAAATCTAAATGTTATATCTATATCTAAATGTTATATCTATATCTAAATGTTATATCTATATCTAAATATTATATCTATATCTAAATGTTAAATGTTATATCTAAATATTATATCTATATCTAAATGTTAAATCTATATCTAAATGTTAAATCTAAATGTTAAATCTAAATGTTAAATCTAAATGTTAAATCTAAATGTTAAATCTAAATGTGTCGCCAAGTGTAAAGCTAAATATATAGAAACCACGCCCACTGCCCGCCTTCCGTGCCGTGTGGTGAGTGGGGGCGGTACCGCGTGTTTTGAACATAGGAATACACGTGGACCGACGTCACGGCTCAAGGCATGTTGGGTCTCCGGCGCCATCGTCCTTGGCCACGGCACGAAATTAGCATTTTTGTGAAGATTCTTGCTTATTTGCTGGAGCCAGAGTGTATTCACTGTAAACTAAGCCACGTGGAGTCCCGTGAGATTCCTGTGTAATCCTGTAGGGTTCTCACCACACGGCACGGAAGGCGGGCCCACTGGATTTGAAGCCACTGCAGTGGGCGTGGTTTCTATATATTTAGCTTTACACTTGGCGACACATTTAGATTTAACATTTAGATTTAACATTTAGATATAGATTTAACATTTAGATATAGATATAATATTTAGATATAACATTTAACATTTAGATATAGATATAATATTTAGATATAGATATAACATTTAGATATAGATATAACATTTAGATTTAACATTTAGATTTAACATTTAGATTTAACATTTAGATATAGATATAACATTTAGATATAGATATAATATTTAGATATAACATTTAACATTTAGATATAGATATAATCTTTAAATGTCTTAATGGTCTTGGGCCTTCTTATCTTTCAGATTTGCTTTTATCCTATGAACCCTCCCGGCCCCTGCGCTCCTCCGGCAGCAGACTCCTAACCATCCCCAAAGTCAGGACACACACTCACGGCGAGGCATCTTTCCAGCACTACGGCCCCCGTCTCTGGAACAGTCTGCCGGAGGAGCTCAGGGCCGCAGAGAACGTTCATATTTTTAAGAGTAGGCTCAAGACGCACCTTTTTAGAGCAGCTTTTGATTAGTATTTATTATCTATTATTGCTTTTTAGTACATCTATTTATGTTTTTAGACGGATTATATTTTTATTTATTTTTATTATTTACTATTTTTAATTATTTATTGTATCTACCCATTTAATATTGTTATTATATTAGGCAGCTGCCATTTTTCTTTTTATTTTCACATTCTATTGTTCTACTTTCTATTGTATTATTGTATTGTTTTAGTGTCCCCAGTGTTTCCTCTGGAGGAGCCCTCTGCACTGAGAGCTGGGGTCTGCTGTGGCTTCGGGGGACTGGCTCTTGGATCCGGTGGGGGTCTGGGGCCTCCTCTCTCCTCTGGGTCCTATGGGGTCTGAGTCCTGGGCCTGGTGGGGTCTGGGGCCTCCTCTCTCCTCTGGGTCCTATGGGGTCTGAGTCCTGGGCCTGGTGGGGTCTGGGGCCCCTCTCTCCTCTGGGTCCTGTGTCGTTGCCTGTGGCTGCAGCCGGCTCTCTGCTCCTGGTGCAGATGGCTCCTTGGATGACGCTTCTTCAGCCGGTTACATCTGCTCCCAGCCCCATTTCTTTTTATTGTTTTACCTATTTTACCTGATATGACTTTATACTTGTGTATATATGTGTGTGTGTGTGTGTGTGTGTGTGTGTGTGTGTGTGTGTGTGTGTGTGTGTGTGTGTGTGTGTGTGTGTGTGTGTGTGTGTGTGTGTGTGTGTGTGTGTGTGTGTGTGTGTGTGTGTGGGTGTGTGTATTGTATATATAATTATAAATGTGATTTTGGGGGGTCTGTGGGGAGGAGGGTTTAGGGCTGGGCATGTTGGATTGTTTTTAACTAAACTGTAAAGCACTTTGTGTTACACTTTTTGTATGAAAAGCGCTTTATAAATAAAATTTGATTGATTGATTGATTGATTGATAATATTTAGATATAGATATGTCTTAAATGTGAGGAAAATGTGCTAAATGTGAGGAAAGTGAGCTAAATGTAGAAAAATGTTCAGCTAAAAAATTTTAACAGAATTTTTACAAACGGCACCCCATACCCACCATTCACCAAAACATACGGTCAAAAACGCGGAAATAAACAATAACAGCAATCCAGAGTGTCCGTGTGGCATTAGCATTAATTAAATTAATTGTTAATATAATTAAAATAATTAAATGGAGCTCCAACTGGTATTAAATCTAAAGTTTTTGAGAAATGTTTGCATTGCTTGTTAATTTTTTCTGCATAATTTGATCAAATATGTAAAACATGTCCGTAGCACGTTAAACTGTGGTGCCATTGTATTAATATACAATTATTTGCTCAAAAGTTGCCCTTTTTTTCCAATTTGCGTTTGAATATCTACATTTATTCTCATTCTTCTGTTTAATGGAATGCACAAACACAGCAGCGTGCCATCAAAGATGGCGTCTCCGAGGAGGTCATGTGACATTCATTGGTCTGTGGGAACTATGTATACTATACTATCACTATACTATCACATATGGATCAGACACAAGAGCAAAGCATGTCTGATCCAAGAGAATTAACAACCACATGCAAACAGCTTTATTCATTTTTGGAGGCAACTTTGATTGCAGCATTTTTTATACTGTTTTCCAACTGACACTGAAGTGAATAAAAACCTAAGTGCTGCTTTGCATGCTGAGATAGTGCAGATAGAGCTACGCCCACACAAAAGGCATAAAGGTAACCTCTGAGCCAATAAATTAAGCCTGCATTGAAGTTGGTTTACTTTACATTATGCAAGTGGGTTATATAAGCTCATTATTGTATTCAACAATAGAAACAGCACAGATAATGATCATGTATGAGATAATCCTCAACCTGGAGCCAACAGTTTAGTTGAGCAGCATATGAATATGGCTGGAGTCGACCAAAGAAATGCTTGGTCAATCGATCGGTTGACTAAAAAGGGGACAGGGCGAAATCTCTCAAAACGAATAAAGTTATGTGTGTCTAACCCTCTTTGACTCTTTGCAATCTTTAATATCTACCTTAAAACCAAAATAAATCCTAAATATTCTGCTAATTGGTTCCATATCTACATGTTCTCAAATAAAACCTTATAATTTCTATTTAAAACTAGAATTTCATTGACCAATTAATCAACTCAATGGCCCAGCACTAACAGCCTTAATAGGTTTTTCAGTCATCTTGTTTAATCTTTGTCAAAAAGTTCCTATTAAGTAACCATAAAATGTTGACAGAAAGATGAGAGAAGCATATATGGGGGGGGGGAGTGCATGATATTACAATTGTTTTTAGAGACGGGGAATATTTACATCATGGTATCATCTTTCCATTTATACTGGTTTGATCTTTGCATATTGACCGGACGTAATCATTTGCCTTTAATGTTGCAAATGGCAGAGGAGGGATCAAAACACACACACGCATGACTTCTTCACTGTTAAGGCTGATTTTCCACTTGTACATGCAGATTTGAGTCAGTGTGCAAAGCATGCAAATCAGCAGTAAACCACATCTGCTGCCGCATCCTGCAGAAGGCATGCTCCAATCACTCCCATTACTCCTCCCTGATCGTCGGCCATGTCACAGAGAGCGGCAATTTTGGTAGGAACATAGGCCTACGAGTCTTCGGCTCCTGGCGCTGATTGGAGGAGCAGCCCTGCACTTGGCCAATCCAGCTTCCCCACCTGGAGTCCCTCTCCCACTTAAGGCCATACTCCATACCTGTTCGGGGCTGCCAGTCTGTGTGTGGCTGGTATGCCATTTTGTCCTCATGATTGATGTCTGTCATTGTGTCTTTTTAGTTGTCACTTCGAGGTTTTCTTTTTGATATAAGCCCATCGCCATTGCTCTCCCCACAGTCCCCTGACAGAGGCACCAAACTTGCTTACCCAATGTTTTACTTTCTTTGGCTATTTTCGTTTCTGAATCCATGATATGTGGAGGATTCAGCCGCCTTGCACTGAGAAATACTGTTAATACTGCTTATAGTTAATGTAAATTATACATAATCTATTTTAATGATTAAAGTGTAAAGCATATACAAGCATAGCTTGCTATAAAACCTGCACATCCTCAAACACAGCTGCTGTCTCTCGCACATTTCTTCTGTCACTCCCTCCCTGTTCGCTGATGTCACTGATGCTCTCCGCTGCGCTGCCCCTGTAATGGAGTCAATTTAGCTCCACGCCGAGCCATTTGTGTCCGGTCTCACCCCATGAAGGACACTGTTCCCTCTCCTCACACTCCTAACCCCTGTCTTGTCTTGGTTTGCCCCTCCACCAATAACATTCACAAGCAGCAGCAGTTAGAGGACCTTTTCCTTTGCAATTTAAGACAGCGTAAAGTTTTAATAGGAGCCTGCTTTTCTGATACAGGTTTACAGTGGCCATATCCTAAATGGATTGCCAGTTTCAATAGCAAAAAAACGTGCAGCTTTTGTATCCTCAATTTGCAGATTTTGCCTGTACGTCTAAGTAAAATGCCAGATGTGCATGCACTGGAATACTGTCCATTGACAGACATGATGTGTTTATGTAATCTAATCCATCATAATCTGTGTAATTCCTGCAGTTTAACTTTTAGGAGTGCATCTTAGGTCGTATGAAATATTGTCTTTGACCCATTGTTAGTTGACTAATAGGAATTTAATTAGTATTTTTTACAGATGTAATTGATCCCAAATTGATTTGAAACTTAATCATCTTCTCACCTAAATCATGTGCCATCTTTACTTGATTCAATTCAAAGATTGTGAAGAACTATTCAATGTGATATCTCAGTAGTGGGTCACTAAAAGTGGATGTCAAGTAACTTCCAGAGTTTCCCTTCTCTCGCTATAGTGATATCGCTTTCAAATGAGGGAGATTAGAGCGCCAAACAAACCTTGACACCAAATGACGCACTGTATACACCCCGCTCCGAATGAGGGAAGATAAGGACAATGCTGAAATGGAGACGCCAAAAAGTGTTAGCTACTCTGCCTTAGCCCCTTAAGAAAGTTGAGGCAACTTTTGTGACGATGGCTGGTGATCCCAGTCACGTTCCTTTTTACACGTGTGCTGCTGTTTGTATGGGGGGGTGTGATGTCATTAGTAAACTATGTTACAGCTCTCTTCTCTCCGTGACACGCCCTCAGACCCACGTCATCTCAGCGGGGCTCATCAGTCTCCCGCATGATTCCACAAAGCTGGGATTAAGTTATCAGAATGATATAGTGATATCCATGCACACTTGTAGATCCAAGCCAACTGTGACTTGCCACAGTGGAAACATCCCTTTAAATAGCCCACCTATGTCTATGCCAGATTATAGGGACACACACTCGGCTCAATGGCTAATTTGTCTAAGATGTATTAGACGTCAGATTAGGTGTGATGACTGGCCTTCTCCCCGCACGAGCCACGAGTTCACCTCAGGAGACACAAAAGTGGAACTAAACGGGCAAACAACAGAAATGACAAGTCAGGCTTTTGGAATAGATGAAATTATAAGAAAGTAAGCAAACTTTATTAAGCTCACAAAGTACATGAAGTAAATATAATACTATATACGCTAATTATTACAAACAAACGTATTATTGCCATACAATAAAATGCTAATAAGGAAAGTATATTTGATTTTTATTCTTGCAGTATAAAAATCAAATTAAATGAAATAATGTGATTCTAAGTTGGAGTACACAATAGGCATAGTAGCAGTGGCACAGAAGTGGCTTTGGGCTGCAATTTTATAGATTGTTTGGCCTTGATCCAGTACAATTTTTGGCCAAAGTCTTACACTTCTATGTGGCAGAAGGATTTGGACGAGCTCCTTATGAAGCATCCTGTTGGGAAAGTGGCTCAGTGAGAATCCCATGTCTGTGCACGGTGCGCCTACAACCCACTGCCCCCGCTCTGGACTTGTTAATACTATACATTATGCCCTGTCACACCTCGGGCTCAGTCAGCAAAATGCAAATGTCTCAAATACATAAACACACGGATTAACACCACTCAGCAAAGATGACGCAGTCCCATCCACAGAAGTCAGATATATTAGAAGAATCACAGAAACCGAGGTTATATCCTAGATCAGCTTGTTTCGACTAATTATTCATTCAACGTTTCCCTCCCCTTTGCTGCAGGGATAGTTTCCATCTCAAATTTCAAAACAACATTATTTTATTTGACAAATAAATTAATAACTGTTGAGCCAAGTGTAAAATAAATGAGTGAGGTAATTACTCAGAGGACATTGATTCTGTTTCTTTATTCTTGCATTTGACTGACCCTCGGAGCAAACATCGCCTTTGTGTCATCGAGTGCTCCAACAGAAATATTACTGTTCCTTTCAAGAAATATACACTTTTCTTATTCAATCAGTCTGTATCACTTTGTTGCAATTCCACTAATTGCTTTTGCATCAATATTTAATAAGGCAGTAGCTTTTATGCACTCTCATGAAAAAAAACACTGTTATATTTCATTCTGAGGAAAAGTAGTCGTTTGGAAAGCTATATATAAGAATTGTTTTTGTATTTATTTAATTCTTAAAAGATAAAATTGTATTGTAGAGAGGTATTGATGCTCTTCACTTACTTGTGTTGCTCTCTGTGACAGCGACAATAAACTGAATATGACATCTTGGAATCCATGATCAGCTAGAAGAGGTTTATTACGAGCTGTATTATCTGTTCTGTTGTGTTTTTTTGAGTTTTACTTCCTGTATTCTATTCTGTCTTCTGGCTTGTTTTATTCATGGTGTTTTTTTATCTGGATTTTAATTGATTTGCAGACGCATTTGTCTCATCAGCCAAAATGTCACAAATGTGCACCAATGTTTTGAATTTTTTTTTAAAACTGTCAATTTTGTCCATCTTTAGCTCCATTATGGATGCTATACTATATGTTTAGAAGCTATATTACAGAAAACATTTTTGATCGCATGCTACACAGTTATTAAAGACATTCATAAATTAGGAAATATAAAAAGTTAAAAGTCCCTCACCATACGGAGGTGGGAATTGGGATTAAATTGCGTGTGCATATTGCGATACTCAATACTGCGATAATCAATACTTCTAACTTAATTTTCGCTTACAATATATCTAATCCCATGCAAGTCTCTCCTGCAGGGTTGAACTTTGCATGTTGCTGGCCGAGCAGTGTTCTCCTTGGCTGGTCAGAGCCTGCTGCATTCGCACTCCTCTCTGCACATGTACGAAGTGAGGGACATGCATGCAGGCTGTGGGTGTTTCACTAATGTAATCTGGAAAGCACCTCCTCCCAAACAGCTCTGCGGCAGAGCAGGAGCTGTCAGCGTGCAACAATCACAACAAGCCACTTACAAGAGATCTGCTCAATGAAAGAATGTGTAATCACATCAAAGCGGCAAAGAGGTGACTCAACTGTAAGCAAGAGGTGACAGGCTGAAATAGTATGTTTATCATGTTTAGGAAATAACATGAACAGGTCCAAAAAACCATAAAGCTTACAGGTTTCACTCTGTCAGCTCTCTCTGTGTGCAGCATCTGTATCCACTGCACACGAGCCTATTGTTATGCATTTCTCTGCATTGGCTGCATGTTCATGTCAGCAACACTGCACAAACACCAGGTATGCTGTATTAACTGAAAAAAAGTATAGTTCAATACTCAATAATGATTAGGAACAATAAAGAAATGAATAGAATAATGGCATTGGTGAAATTAAGGGTGATACTTTTTTGAGGACAGGACCATGTGGTATCAATAAAGTAAATATTTTTCAAAATATTAATACAGTCCTTACCTCCTAGCATAACCACCACTAGTAAGACCTGCTGGAGAACAGTTGGGTCAATGTCTGCGTATGAAGAATTTGAATCCGTCCAATTAGGAAGCAGTGAGGGTGAGAATGGGTGGATCTAACCGGCGCATACTTTGGATAGGAAATCTTCAAAATTCAACTAATATTTTTTTCTATCAACAATTTGAGGTAAGTAAGAAAATAGAGATGCAGGCGGAGCCCTAAACACCCATGGAGCATTCATCCTTTTGGCACCATAGTTGAAGAATTGCTTCATGAGCTCCTGGACCCAGAACACTTTCTATACAGCAACCTGCCTTCTCTAGGGTGTTATTATTTTTGCTATCCATTTTTAGCAGTACTCTGTTTTGTACAACGTTTCAGGGCTCCACCTTTTGTCTGTTCCATTCCAAATGTCTAATTTAAATCTAAATGATTAAAAAGAATTATGCAAACCAGCATTAAAAACTACAATTACAACTTCTGAGTAAGATGAGGGAATCTAAGAGAGTCAGATAGACAATAGTTGAAATCACATTAGTACTATATATATATGTGTTCACTTTGGCGAAAAAAAGATGGTGCATGGATGTAACTTTTCACATTCTCACACAAGACAATTTTCATTTTAAAAATTAGTATTTCCAAAGCACAGTCTGTCTTTACTGGCACATTCATTCATTCAAAAGCGTGTGCCAAAAGGTGATCAGGGTAGGAAAGGTGAATGTCTAATCATCTCTTAGACGTCTACTTAGAGAATTAGCCGTGGTTGTTTGTACATACAGAATTAAAGAGCTCCAGGTCACAGGAAGCAGCCGCCCCTCCCACAAAACAAATCCACTTGGGACTCAATTTAATCTGAAGCGTTCAAACTCGTCCCGGACACTTGATTGGCGGGATAACCGAGCTGCTGCGTAACAGAGACATTATTGTGAATCCTGTTGGGAGCGTGGCGTCGTCATGGGGATTAGGTGCAGATCAGGTGGGACGGGGGGACAGGGGGAGGGGCCCTATGCTTGTCCCAGCGAGGCAGACAGCACTGTGGATTTATACCTCTTCACGACGCGCTTAATCTGCTCCAAGACTCACTTGAGCTTTCAATTAAGAACACGAGTCATTTGTGGTTTTTTTCCCCAGTGCTCAGTAAGACAAATTACACAGCCTTGATTAAACCTCTCAGCCTCTTAAACAAAATAAAGCAGTGCATACAAGATTAATATTTATTATATCATTAAACATAAACAGCATCGCAGTCACGACTTTGCACAAGATACATTCCCTCGGACCGGTGTCTTTGCTTCGTAAAACTTTATCGCAGTAAAAGGCAGTAAAACAAGGGAACAATCGTACATACATATCAAAAAGTAATGTACAAGGAACACATTTGCAAAGCGTGAAAACAAAGCTGTGAGATTGAGCGTTCGATTACAGTCGGTGAGGGCAGCTAAAATCTGGAAGAAGTCAATGCATTACTGTTTACTATAGTGCCACTAATTGAATTTGGCTTTGATTCTTAGTGATATTTTAGAAAGATATAGATAGATTAGGAGATTGAATTTTTGTTGTTGTTATTATTATATTGAATGCATTTGTTTAAATAGTTTGGAAGAAGAACTGTGTAACTTTTGCAGTGGAGATGCCGACAGTGAAAGAGACGCTTATTCAAAATGAAATTGAAATCACACTTTGCAAAGACAGTATTTATTTATCTACAGTATTATTGAAGTTATTTACAAACAGAAAGGAACTAAAGTTGTTGGGCTGAAGCTCCTTTCTCATTCCACATTTTACATATCATATTTTTTATAATAATTAAAATAAAACAAATATTAAAAAGTATTGCATCTCTAGAATTATACAATACAATGTTTTGTTTTTTATTATTGCATTTCCTGTGTTCTAAATGTTTGATTCTCTGATCAGTTATTGGCAATTCGACAAGTCTTTTGTGACAATGTTGTGGATTGGAGATTAGAAAAAATCATTGAATTGAAAAATGTTGTGAGTAAAGATAGAAACGACTTAATTCAAATGTATATTTACATTTTTTGCAGTGACATTTTTGTACTATAGGATCAAACTTTCACATTTTATGAAAGATAAAAGGAATTGTGTTTTGGGTAATTTAATGACTTCAAATGTCGGCTTTTCAAATGTTACTTTTATTCTTACCTTGAACACAATTACACTTATTGGACAAACAGAATATACAAAAAAAACATCACATCCCATTGTTGTTCAGAAATATCACAATATACATTTTGCCAAACTCTCGCAGCCCTTTTATCCGCATCACATCAGTGAATATAGCAAAAGGCTTCCACTTCCACTTCAAAAACACATCTTTGGACAAAATATTATACTTATTACTCTCCACAGCGGGTCAAGCATCCCACGTTTTCAAATTTCACAGAGATTAAAGCGTTTCATCAGGGGCCACATGTGAAGAAAAGGAATAAATACATATTGAAGTATTAACATGGGACAAAACGAATCCAGCATCAAAGACTGAGCGATTTACTGCCTCGCTCGATTTAATGCTTACTTCATAATCCGCATTAGTTTTCTTCCATTCACAATAGAGCTATATGTCCAAACGGGAGCTCCTAATCCCACCTCATATTAACCACACAAGAGGAAATCCAGAATCATGGTTTTATTCTTAAAGCATGATTACATTCATACTCTGGCTGTATGTAAGAGGAGGGCTTTTCCACACATCTGCTCTGTTATGTATCTGCCACTAAGCTCCACTATGTGCTGCAGCCAGGATTCGTAAACAGTGTCTGATAAAAGCATATTCTCCACAACTGTTTGTCTAAATGTTTGCACATAGAGCAGTTGTTGCGGTGCCCAAAGCTTTTGACTCCGCTCAACTCAACTCAACGGAAACAGCACTTCTGAATCTGAGCATCTATCAGCGTTAAAGGGGCCGTACGTAATATGCACACTTAGTGGTCATTACAATTACAATCCCATTTTGTTGCCAGAATCTTCCTGCCTGAGCACTGATGCAAACCACCTGCTGGGGTTTAGCTGGAAACAGTACAAACTCTGTGTATGATGAACAATTACTTATTGTTATCGTTCAGTTATTTTTGTATATTTAATTTAAACATGTGTGGTCCTATTTTTTTGTTTGTGAAATGTGTTATGTGCCAAAGCCTGATAATTATCACATAATAAACTGGCAACCCAAATGAGAGCTTCATTCAGCTCTCTGATTGGATAAACGGCTTGAATAAACATAAAGATTGTGAATGTCCATGTCTATTGTAGTTTCGATTGAGAATAATTTCTGTTTAAACTTTAGTTGAGAAATCGGTCAAATATGATTTGTACACAATGACCTTTTATCAGGGTACACAAATACTACACATTCAGTGCCTTTAAATCATTTATTTTAGTTGTCTTGGAGGAATTTCCCAGCAACAGACCAGAGAACCAAACAATCAGAACACAGAAAAATAAAATTAAGGAAGTCAAAGAAGCTATTGGTCCGTTGTGTGACCGATGCCTTTAAAGGTAAAATTTTTTGATAAATGTCCTGGATCCTCACTGTCCTTAGACTCTTTTGAATTACTTTTTCATCACTGCAGTTATCACATTATTTAAAGAGAAATCTGTGGCAACACACGTATCATTCCAAAATCTTTATTGGGGCAGATGCCAGGAAGCAAAGTGAGCCAAAGCGCAGTGTTCCCATTATCAGTGTGATTGGCTGCTCTCGTTGGCGAATCACATATGGTAGGTTTAACCAAGCAAGACAGAGCGGAGTGTTCTGCGCCACCCCGGCTGAATAGTAGACACAGGGGTAACGTAAACGGCGATCTGAAGCGGTGAGTAAGGCTTAGAACACAAAAGACGGTAACGGGAAAGCTGTAAAAGTGGTGGAGGACACAATAGCAGCGATCCTGTCTGACACTGCGCGTACGAGTCAAACAAGACGGGTGGGCCCTTTAGTGTACCATTCAATACCTGCGAGCCCTGCTATCGATTTCACACACATCAGCCCAAATGTCAGGGCCCAAAACACCACACGCGGACCACAAATACGAACACCGGAGCAGGGATCGCTACAGTGAACCGCCAGAGAAAAGGTATGAAAGTGACAATGACTAAACGGAAATGTTTTTAAAGCTGGAGTAACTTTCAGAAAACAAACAGTTGAGCTATCTTAAAAAGTCCATTAGTTTGTTGCTCTCAACACAGTTTGGGTCTGTGCATGCATGTATTTTTGGGCTCTGTATTATTTTTTAGATAAATTTACACTTTTTCTGATAGAAATGTGAAAAGAGGAGGCCCTAACTCACTCACTTATAAGATAACATGTTTTCTAATGGAAAATAAGAATGATTTGTCATCTTTACAACCTCTTTCTGTTTGGAGGAACAAGACATTTTAATGGAAAAAGCGAGAACCATCACTGCTGTCCCGCCAGAATATCAGCCTCTGCAGAGCCTGTTTGATTAAATGATATATAGTTTAGATTACAGGTGCCGATATATTAACCCAAGAATAACACAGGTCATCACAATCAGCACAAGGTAACTGAGGGGTACTACATTTTTTGGCCTCCTCTTCTGCGAGCAAACTTATTACAGGCTTTTGAAAAGATCAGATACCAATTGACACTTGACATTATTCATGAATACATATATCATACTATTATACTATCGTCACTCACCACACACAAGAATGCTATCTTCAAATGAACTTAATGTTCTTAATTTACGTCCTCATTAAAGTGAATGTCAAATCTTGTGTGACTCAATGTGCCGATCCAGCACACCTGTTGTTTTGTTCCAGAAATAATAAAACGAAATTTCACAGATTCACAGATTATAACTGACCAGCATTCACTGCACTTTGGCCTTTACTATGGGACTGATCCCTTGGCTCACTTCGAGGCCAAGTCTTGTGGCTTGGTCCACATTGTCCCAGAGTCACCTCCATCCAGGACACAAACAGAAGTCCTTTAGAATCTTAAACCCCTCACCACTTCACTTGCACTGATGACAAATGAAATACACTCATAGGAAGGGTACTGAGTGTTGACTGTCTGTGAGATTAGAGCCATTCCATTTAGGGATCACCATTTTGTCATATTAATTTTGATTTTCAATTTGCTAATGTGTATGCTGTTATGAGCTGAAAACAATGGGAGGAACAGCACAATGAGTTTTGGAAAATCCATGTCAGCAGACTGGCAAATGTTTGGCAGGCAAGAACATCAATGAGCTACACTAGCAGTGCTACAGCTTTATGGTCTCACAAAATGAAAAATAAATAAAAATGGAAGCTCTTAATGAGAATGAATACTGTATTACGAGTATATATTTTGACAATGCCACATCCATAATATCTGAATACTGTCTGACTTGCCAAATCTATTTTCATAAAGGTATTGGTGGTTATTAAACAGCAGCTGTTTGAACAATTGTTTTCCAATAAAGTGCATCCCAAGAAATGTGTGTGTGTTTGTTCTTGCCAAACACACAACACATGCCCATATAAGAAAGTAAGAATTATGGCATTTGCGCCTGTACCATTTTTAAGCTGAAGCACACATTGTTAGCTATTTTGCCCTTCAACCAATCATCAAGTTATATACATTAACTTTATTACACTGAGAAGAAATGGAGGAGCCAGTATCAATATTTATAAGTGTCAGCGAGAATTATTATTAAATGACACTCTCTGGTCCTTGCATTGCTGACATTATACAGTCTGAGAAAACAGTGTCTTTGATGGACAGACAGATATTGAAAACGTTATGAAAAATGCAATGCATTTTACTTAACCTGCCACAAACCAAAGTGCTAAACATGCTTAGAAAGGTTATTTCCCCTTTATAGCTTCTTGCTTACTATTTGCATTTTTAATTAGTAAAGCTTTTGATTCCTGTGACAGTAATTGGTTGTGACAGAGATGTGCAAAGTCACAGATTCTACAGTGAGCAGCAGGATCAGACCAGGAGGTTTGTACAGGGCCATACGTCCACAGCATAATGCCAGAGACACCATCATTTCTTCTGTCACTTCCCGCAGTGTGGGGAGAAATGGGGAGACATAGAGCAGCTGGTGGTGCAGCCCGCGGTGACAGAGACGGCACATGACGCAAGAGAAATGTGACGAATGTAAATAGTTTGTAGGGTTAAGAGAGACAAGAAATTATGATTCTGTCTAATTAGGATTTTTGTAAATTTTGCACAGCCCTATTGAGATGTAAAACTGTTTTTTAAATAAATATGTGGACATATTGAAATGTATAATCTTTATTTTTACTTTGACAATGTTTGAAGGATGGCTGACTGGGTGACCTTGGGTTCGAGACTGTGTCTGCCCGGGCCTTTCTGAGCGGAGTTTGCATGGTTCTCCCTGTGTCTGGGTGGGGTTCCTCCGGGTGCTCCAGTTTCTCCCACCACCCTACACCTGCACCATATAGACAAAATCCTAGTTTATTAGATCTGGTGTAATCTGATCCAAACCTGGACATGAGTACCCAGGTGCTGCTCTAATGACATATTGGGTTAAATACAGTGGACAAATTTCCCTTAATCATAGTATCTTCATATCATTTTCCTTTGATTACGGTAAAAACAAATTCAAATGTGCACATGACTTAAAACCCTAGGCACAAACAGGCAGCACAAACTAACAGAAACTGATGTCAAAGTCAAAGTATATTTTATAGGACACGCGGTGCAGAGCAGAGGGCTCAATGACAGTGTTTGTGGTGCTGAGCAGCAATAGGATTCTCTTCTGTACACTGTAAAAAAAAAAAAGTTGAGTCAACTTAAAAAAGTAAAGCAACCAGCTGCGAAGCTTTTTTGAGTTCACTCAACTTTCAAGATATATATTGAGCAAAATTAAAGGAGGAAGTTGGGAACATTTCCTGTTGTGTTTAAATCCCACTTATCTCAATAATTACAAGGGAATACAAATTTTAAATCAGTCCAACTAAGAATAGTAACTTGACCAACTTGACAATTAAACATTTGCTGGACTTTAAACAAAAAGTTGGTTCAAATATCAATTGTTAATTCATCCAACTCATTCTAGAAAGTTGAAACAAGTACAATGTTAAGTTGGGTGAACTCAACGTTTTGCACCTGGTGGCTTTACTATTTTAAGTTGGGTCAAATACCAATAGTTAATTTCTCAAACTAATTTTAGAGAGTTGAATCAAGTACAATCTTAACTTGTTAACTTAGGTTGAGTTAACTCAAAAAAGCTTCGCAGCTGGTTGCTTTACTATTTTAAGTTGAGTCAATTTTAGAAACTAAGTTCTGAGGATTAACATTTACAATTTAGGCAATTCCTTGTATCAAAGACACATTCCACAGAATGCTGAACAATTTAAATATCAACAGATAAAATTACTACTATGGGTCCCCTTAAAGCATCACAAGAAAAACAAGATTAACATGAGACATTTATTAAACATGTTAATTAAAACTGTCTCCCCAGAGTTTTGATATTGGACTGAAACATGCACGGACCACAGGCTATTTTTAAAAGCACTGTCATACACATCATCAAAAGACAAAAACGAAATTTAGTCTTAGTTTCTGTCAAACAAGTGTTAAACATTGTAAAGTACAATCATTTTACAGCAGCAGTGGGTGACCTGAAACTACATTCAATCCCATCAAAATAGAACAATATTTCACAGCTTCAACAATGAAAACGTTCAACATGGCTAAGTGCAATTATTTAACAGCAGCAAGTTCTCATTAAAAAAATATATATGTATAATGTATATAAAAAGACTTTTGAACCACCAGGAAGTTCTGGTACATTTACACGTTAATACATTAACATTTTGTTTTTGAAGGTTTGCACTCTCGCTGAGCATTTGGTATCCAGGCACATGAACAACTTCTGAATCGTTTCGAACGTGTATTTCAGTTCCTTTGGGTACGCCATGTTCAGGGCATACACAAGACCGAACAGGAGTGCAACTGCTGTCGGCAGGTCACTTACTTCATCAATGACTATCTGTTCCTCAAGCACCACAGTAAAGAACCTCGCGTTTGGGATTGAGTCAACAGTCCCAACATCATCCTCAACAATGGTTAACACTCCCATCTTCATGCCACCAACATGATTTTCTTGAGGCTGCATGTCCTGTTTGAAAAAAAGTCAAATTTAGCACACTAAAAAGTATAACATCAACAGTTAATAAAACAGTATGGTTCTAGTCGTTCGCATGAATATGTCCTTTTTCCTTTTCTCTTTGAAAAAGCTTCAAAAAGTCACTCACAGGGCATGTGTAAAATATGTAATGTTTTGTAATAAACACATGTCATCTTAATCTTATTAACATAGAGACAGCATGTTGAAGTTATATATTTTCCCCCAAAATGTTAATTTAGGTTTCAATAGGGATAAATAACATGTATTTTGGAAACAAAAATATAGGTACTCCAGCTTTAAATAGTAGCCCTCTTGTGACATAATTACAAACAGATTTTGCAAATAAACGTTGGGCCATCAACCCCAATCTCAAATTGGCTACTTGCACAAATCCCATAATACTTTGCGCTCTTGAGGGGGTAGCGCCCATATAGCTCCCATGAAGTTGTGTGGAAACTGATTTTAATTTTCATAACAACATTCGAAAATAAAGTTAGTTTACCATTAGAAAATAAAAAAAACTTGCTATTGGCAAAACTATTGTTTGGAACTGTAATATTCTGAAGAATGCCCTGGGATCAGAGCCTCAGAGAGACACCCCTCTGCTTATTCCGGGCTTTGGTGCGCAGAGTGGGGTTCTGTGGAGAACAGCCCGGCTTTAGTGGACTCTGCTCTGCTGGATGTTGTCTTTGAAAACAATCAACGCACTGGATTAGGATTTATTTATTGTCATTTATTAATGAAGATTATAGACCTACATCCATATTTGTGGGACTGGATTTACGCGAGTCATGCGTAATCAAGCACGTGCATCGCCCCAAGCATGTCCTGCCTGAAGCAGGACATGCTCAATTACTGCATATGGGGATTGTCCTCAGTTGGGCCCGGCTCACTCCCTGTGATGGGGCCAGTCCTTTACGCGCACAACTTTATGTGAAACGGGCTGTTCTGTTCTGCTAAATGGCTCCACAGAACCCCACTATCTGTGCACCAAAGCCAGGTATAAGCAGAGGGGCGTCTTTTTGAAGAATGCCCCTGGGTAAGAGCATCAGAGTTCCACCGTTCCGAACAGTTTTGCTAATAGCAAGTTTTGTTTTTAACAATAGCAAACAATTTTTTTTGCTTTTCAAAAAGAAAATCTGTTGGCCAGCAAGTACACACAGACAATTATCTATGCTCATCACTTAGTTTTCAGGCCTTGACATTAAGCTTTCTCAGCCACTTGCCCGAAGGGTAAGTACCATTTATATTTTACTTGCCCAATGTCAAAAGTTGCTTGCCCAAATATTTCTCAATACAATGAGTTAACAAGAGTTTGGCAATAAAGGGGCACTAACTGTGAAGAAAAAAAAAAAAAAAAAAACCTACTCTCAGCCTAAAAAGTCAAATAATGACTCCCAGGGCTCTTAAGTATGCAAAATAAAAAACAAGACGCCTGTCGTGGTGTGTTCTGTTTGATTTGTTCACAAAATTTTCCTTTTGTGGCCAACCAACATGCATTTTTAAGGCAAGGGGAAATTTAGGTACCCAAGCTTTAATTTCGTGAGTTTTGGTTTCGCATAGGTAGGAGACCAGCACTTGCAACAAGCTGGGGATGGTCCTGAACGCGTGTCTATGGTTCTGTCCGCGTGACTCTATGGTTCTGTCTGCACTTCTATGGTCCGCGCTCATAGAAGTATTCAAAGCGGCTGTCATTACAAAGCGGCAGTAGGTGCTCCCAGGGTCAGAACGGAGGATGCAAATATTGTTCGAGTACGTACAGCAAACAACAGAAAGTGCCCGCGGTCACACATTTCACAGAAATGACATTGTCAGCGGAAAACAGTCGGGAATTGCGGATCCTTGGGAAATTTTGAAGATAATTGATCAAAAAAGAAATGCGGCAATGCATTCCCGCATTGAATGGGTTAAAGTAATACTTCACTTGCCCGATCGGGCAACTTGCAAAAACAGCGCACTTGCCCGTCCAAAATCTTTAGTTGCCCCGGGCAAGCGGACAACCGTTAATGTCGAGCCCTGGTTTTATCATAATTTGAAGGCGAGTGATCGCTACTTACAAACTACTTTAGAAAAGCTTGTTTCTAACGTTTGAAGAAACAAATTTAAAATACCGCAAACCATGAGTATTTCCAATCTTAATTCAGTAAGAAAAGAAATGTATTTTACCTTGGCCCATTGCATGATTAGTGTTTCTCTGATGTAAACAAGTCATAAAAAAGTATTACTCACCAGACAGGTTCTCAGGAAACTTTTAGACTCATCCCTCATGATCAACGGCAGACCTTTAAGAGCAGCAGATTTTCGGTGGGCAAGTACTTCTGTGGTCTGAAAAACATAAAATAAAATTCTAAATATCAAAAAGGACCTGTGGACTATGAGTGGGATACTGTACTGTGTTCTTTGAAAACCCCAGAACAACAGATTAATCTGAACTTTTACCTAAAATCCATTTTAACACAAATTAAGTGCAAGCCTGATGCGATCTGCACTTTGTGCCATGGTGGAGATACTGGGACCTTCTTGCACATTCTCTGAGAATGTCCTGGTGTGGCTCAGGTCTGGGAGATGGTGGCCTCTGAACTGTCCTCCAGTAGTGCCCTGCTCTACCCTGGTGCTCCTCCTGAATCTCTTGGCTTGGACATTGTGTATTTGTTCCTTTTATTTAGTACCATGTACCCTCGCCGCACACCGTTCCAATGCTGTGTGTGTAAAGAAAATGTCAAAGGATAGTCACCTGATCGTCAAGATTCTCCAACAGGGTCTTCATATCTTTTCCCCACAGCGCAGCACGTGCCCTGTACAACCTGATAATCTTAGGCGCATACTCATCCAAAGATGAGAAGAATCGGTTCATCAGGTGGGTTTGTGTGATCCGGAAAAATTCAGCAGAAATCTAAAGAGAAAAAACAAAAAGAAAATTACTTTTAGATTACTACCAGTAAGTATTTACTTATTACTACCAGTAATAACTCACCTGTTCAGGCAAAAACAATGCGGGCCATTGTCTCTGGACATCCAAGACAAGAGGCTCTTCCATCACAATCTCTTTTCTTCTGAGGGAAAAAGTCATCTCCATCTTGGACTCCACAAATGCCATATTTGGATATTTTTTTCTCATTTCTTCACAGAGTGCCTCTTTTTCTTTTAGGAGAGATGAGTCTGACAGTCCATTTGGGTTGTCTGGGAGATAGTTGGCCTCACATCGCTTGGCTTTCTTAAAACATCTCGAGTCACTCCCCACACTCCTCGGTCTTTTCCTATTTACAGATACCTCTGAACATCCAGCTGATCGCAACTTTTCACGGAAGTTGCCCATTTTAAACTTAATGCTCATAGTCCAGCTATTATAGCCACTTCCTGGGCCTGGATCTTTCAGACAAGGATATTTTGCTATCAAAGCAGCAGCCACAAACTCGATCTGCTTTATACTTGGATAGGCAGTGAATGTAAACATTTTCTGGGCCAGAGAATTGAGTATTTCAATCTTCATCTCTCTTGACATTGTGAGGAGAAGCTTTCCATTTTCTTCAAATTCCTTATTTGCTCTATTGAGACGTAGTTCTACATCATAAGCAAACTCCGGAATCTCAAATTCAGGTGGCCACTGTGAATTTCCCCGTTGCTTGACTGACACACTTGGTGAATTTTGCGCTGAGCTGCTTGAAGAGGAGGGCATGCTGGCTGTGTCTAAAGAGGAAATTGTGTCGGCATCTGAATCAGAGAACTTCTGGATGATCTTCAGCACAGCTCTATCACTTGGAAGTTGTGTTATTTCAGTTAAATTACAGAGCTCATTTCCAAAGTCTGGATCCTCAAATTGAATTACAAAGTCATTTTTTATTTCAACACCTTCCTTAAGGATTTCTTTCAATTGTTCAACTGAAGTGAGCTCTTCGGTAATATCCAGTCTTCTGATGTTGTCAAGGGCCAAAATCACGCGTAGACGCACCATCTTCAAAAAAAGAAAACAGAACAGTGTTAAAAAAAACAAAACAAAAAAACAAAGTAAAGCCAACATTTTTAAACTGAAAGAAACCTCTTCACTGCAATCATGTTCTTTCCCTGAACTACATACAGTGGGAGTGGATGAAAATTAGGGCTGGGCGATAAAACGATAACGATATATATCGCGATAGACATGTGTTCGATATCAATAGAGAATGGGGTCGATAGAATGTTCGATAGTTTAACTTAACTCCGTCAGGAAAAACAGGAAGAAAACACCGGAAGTAAAGCCGACTCATAAGCGCATGGCATTGTGGGGGATGTAGGCAGAGGCTTCTCGACCAATAACAGCCGAGCAGGAACCGCAAAACTTTCTGGGAAATGCAAAAACACCAACAACCGCAGCATGCGTGGCGTCCATGGATCTATAGCTCGTGTTTCAATGCCGTGTCAATGGTTATGCACGTACGTGCGCGGAATAACATGTGCGGCGGCAGAGGCAGTGGACAGACCCGATGTATTCGGCGAAAGCAAGAGATTAACTTTTTCCTCGGGAAGCATGTGCGGCACAGAGCCACACGGAGCGGCCACGGGGACACAAGACCCTCAAACAGCTAAACCAGGAGCTAAACCAGGAATAAAAAACCAGGATTAAACCAGGACTAACAACGAGGGACACAGTGTGAACATATTCCTCCAGCCTCATCGCCCCGTGACTGTAAACAAGGCTGCTAAGGTTGGTTAGCCCACACCACAAATATATTTATTTAGGTTAAAAAAAAAAACTCAATATATATCGTTGACCGATATGACTTATATCGTGATATAGTTTTCAGCCATATCGCCCCGCCCTAATGAAAATCATTCAAGTCTTCCAGCTGCATTCATTTCACCAACAGCATAACATCTGTAGTGCTCATCGTAGCATGAAGAAAGCCTCTTGCAAAGAAAAGACGCCATGTTTGCATTCACGATAACAGTGACAATTTCAAAAAATTCAGGCAATCCGCCTAACTGACCCGAGGACAAAATCATGCCATTACTGAAGTGAATCCCATGGACCTTTACACCAGATGCAAGCATCAGCACCTCTTTGTTGGGATATTTTCTCTTGACTGCAGCCCCATAAGTTTCCTGTAAAGTACATGTTCTCACAGTTTTTACTTTTTGCACAGATAGTGGTGGTGAAAAGATACTGGGACCATTGAGATAATGTGCAATCATAAGCTGATGTTTGGATGCCAATGTAAGTGGAATGTTTTTAAAATTACGGGCATCTTTCACAACCCCTTTGAAATAGCTATGTTTCGCTTCAAATCTCATTGTCCAAAGCTCAACCAAGGGCCCAAAACAGCGGATCAAGTGTGGATAATGCTCCACAAAGTGATGCTTTGGTTTCAACTTCAGGTTGGGAAATGTCTGTTGAATGTCTGTTGAGGCCAGCTTGGCCTCAAGTTCCAAATAACTTGTGGGCTCTGAGTAAGTGGCAGTTTCAGGTACATTGCTCTCAGCAACACAGGACTGTGATTCAGGTATCTGTACTTGACTGGTGCCTTGTAATTGCGATTGTGTCTCTGTACTTTCTGAACGTGGAGTTTGAGATGTCACTCTAGTACTGAAATTGTCAAATCCATAAGACTTGTGTTTGCGTGATATGTGGCTGCTAAACGAACTGAGAACATTGGTTTTCAGGTTACAGTCCTTGAATGGGCATTGGACTGTGTCACAACTCTTCAAATGATTTCGTAAATGTTTTACAAAATCCAATGGCTGGCAGTCATTTGTTAAATCACATAAATCACATTTAAAATGGAAGTTCCCAACATCTGAAATGGCCGCCTTATGCGCCCTGCTAAGATGAGATTTTAACGCACCTTTTGTTTTAAATGTGCAGACGCAATCCGCATACACACAGGGTTGCTGCCAGGATCAACCTTGATAGTGATGTAGCCTGTAATGTTTCAGAAGGACGTCCAGAGCACTGTGGTCAAATGTGCACAGCTTGCAATGCATTACAACCTGAAAAATATAAAAATATATGAATTATTCACAATTTTGTAGAGTAGAAAATAAGATAATTATCTATAAAATGTATACGTATTATTTATTTATTTATCTGAAATGGCACAGTAAAAATTTAACAAACAACGAACCAAGCCTCAATGTAATGGGTCAGTTAGCATAATAGATAAATATGCATTACGTAAGCAAAGGACTGTAAAATAATAATATTTATTTATAAATATCCATCCATCCATCCATTTTCTTCCCCTTAATCCATTTCTAGGTCAGGGGGCTTGCAGTCAGAGCTGCACCCAGTCACAGAGCACCAGCCCCTCACTGATCCTCCTGCAGGTGCTGAGTCCACAGGAGCCTTGATCTTTCAGCAGGGGCTTCAGGCAAAGTGGGGTTAAGTGTCTTGCCCAAGGACACAACGACAGCAGTCATCGGTTGGAATCGTGAAGTAGGTCTTACGGTGGGCTCGAACTCACAACCTTCAGGCTCTAAGGCCAATGCTCTACCAACTGAGCCACTGTCGCCTTATTATTTATAAATAATATTGTCTAAAACAATGGTCAAATCACAAACCTGTACAGTAATTATATATATATAATATATATATATATATATATATATATATATATATATTTCAGTTAACTGTAAAAATAGTCATTGCATTAAATCACCAATGTATATATGATAATGCAATATTTATCTTTTGTAATAACCCATTCCAAATAGCCTTCCACACAGACATTTTACTGTCCTTCAAGCACAATCTTAAATATTTTATAATATAAAGCCACGTATGTAAATGTATATGTAAAAATAATATGTTCAGAAAAACACATGCAGGGATCAAAGTTAAGACTTTTCTGTGGCGTGTTTGTCCACTACTTATCGCGCACAGGAGAAAGCAACAGGTCTCTGACTGGCGCTGAGAGCATCTGTGTGCGAGAGAGTGCGTGCACGTCAGTGTGTGTGTATGCAGGGGCGCGCGGGCGCCACGTGAACAAGCAGAAGCCCTATACTGAGCGTGATCGCGGACAGGTGGCTTTATCCGTGCGTAAAAGCGGCCTTTACCTCGGACTCGTCACGTTTGGCAGCGCGGATGATGTGCTCAGAGCTCAAACAGTAAAGTGTGCAGCTCTGGGTGCGCTGACGCCGCGAAAGTTAATGCCAAAGCGAAATCGAAACTGTTGCTGCTCCGTGAAAAATGGCCACGGCACGCACGGGGAACGAGTGTCAAAAGCACACGACATCATTACACTAATCAATTGTTGTAACAGACCGATTCGAGACATGCATAGAATCACACAGCCTAATGAGAGTCCACTTGAACATGCTGAAAACTATAATGGCGCCGACCGAGGGAGGCTCATACAAATATACACAATCCAGACTTTCACAGCAGATTCACGTACATTAAGTTTTCAGACGTCGAAACCAGATCGTTTATTACATGAGGGGAGGACAAATTACGGAGGCTTACTACTTGCAATAGTACAAGTAGCAATGATAATAGTAGCAAAAGTAACGAGCCATACTACTCTAAGAATTTTGAAAAAAGCGTGGGTGATTCGGAGAACCAAGCGATGTAAACGCATATTAGGTCATTTGACAGAAAACCGTGTTTCAGAAGATAATGTTCCTTACCTGGGAGATAGGGAGGGTGGAGAACTTCAATGGCTGCTTCTCTCAGGCACATGGTGGTGTGGTGGGGCGGAGCTTGTGGAAACTGCAGGGGCGGAAACCCCCTACAATTTACTTAAAGCGCAAGCGCGAACAAATAGCGGTCAAGGATTGGTATGAGAAATTGCCAAAATAATTTATCTCAACTTTTCGTTTTGCAGTCACTGAACAAAGCAACAAATTAACAATGATTAATTGCGTTTGTGAGTTGACTAAGCATTTAACAGGGTTTGAACATTCACTGCACTTATATTTCTAAGTTCAGATAACAAATAGCAAGTTGGGTTTTTTACAGTGTACATTTGCATCAGGCTTTGGTTGTGGGGGCCGTGGTACCAGCTGCTCTGCCTCTCACACAGTCTGTATAGAGATGAATGATTCCCTGGGTGTCGATAAGTCACCAAAGCTCACACAAACGACACACTCGCATCACCATGGAAACTATGCAAACACACAATTTATACAAGGAAGTACTGCAAAGTCATTTCCATCCAATCATTTGTATCAGTTTTAGAAGTCCTCAATCATGAGTGATTTCGTTCAGAACTCCACAGTACTTTTTCAAACGAAGAAGAGGTTTGTAAATAGACAAAACAATAGAGAGCAATAGAACTTGCCTAATGCCAGATGTTGAATTATAAACATTAGAAAGAGATGCGATTCTGCGGCTGTGTGATGATTCAGATACAGCCTGTTGGAGAAAAAGTCATTTCAACTACATTTTTTTAACTTGAAGTACCAACAACATATCGCTTATAATAATGAGCCTCCAAAAAGAATGTTCTGTCCTAGATTGCACAAGCAGAACAAGGGGGAGTAAGCAATGTCCTAATCAGCAAATGATCATGGTGTACAAATCTCTCTTATATACTTCTTTTGGGCACAAGGGGGTCAATCTTTTTGTAGCACATCTAGCGAAAATCTAATTCCACAGCAAACAGTTAATGAATGCACAGACACAAACAACGACCCATTTATAACTTTTTGTTTCAGGGAATATGAAAATCGTAGGGCTGTAACAAGTTCATTGATTGATGAAACGAATCAATCATTTAAATAGTTACTATTTTTTAAGCTGACATTGACTTAAACAGGATGGGAAGAGGCTTTATTACTCAGATCATTCTACCATGACGGTAGAATGAACTGAGAATGTGTTTACAAAGTATTTTTAATAAAACCATTCAATGTTGAACAAGTCATCTCTATGAAGACGTTCTCCAGGGGTATCACTTGAGAAAAAATGTATCAAAAATTACACAATCACTTCCGGGATCTAAAGCCCTCAGGACAAGAGAATTGGTGACAACATCAAGCCTCTGACAATGTTTTTGACTTAAAAACTACCTCCGGTTTAGATGAAGAGGCCGTTAGGGTGAGATGTGTGAGCAGCAGTGGAAGACTGGCTCTCAGCTCCGAGTGGGGAAGCATTTGTTTGTGTGTGGAAAGAGAGCGCTGGAGCACGTAATAGACCTGGTGTTCATAGCATTTAGACTGATGACTCCATTCTGGCCACGATATCCCAGACTCTCTCTCAGGCCAGCTGTGATGTGGTTCGACAAGAAAACAGCGTTGAGATCAGACCCCACAGGACGGAGGCACAGGTAAATAAAAGCCCAAAAATTGTCAGTCAAGAAGGAAATGAATGATTGCGTCAATAGTTCACTCTAAAAAACATGCAAAATGCTTTATGCACTGCTGATGTAAAAGCTAGACCTGGGGCTTTTTCCAATCTACATTTTGTTTTCTGCTCCGCCAACAGTCATGATAGGTTCAATTTAAAAATAACGGCATTATGAAAAGTGCCAGGGCAAATAAAGTTCAAGATTGGAGAAGGTGGCGTGGCATAAGGTTCTAAATATGTGGTTGGAGTAATATGCATTTTTTTGTAATATCAAGGTAAAAAAAAAAAAACATACATTTTACACAACAAGCATAAAACATACATGAAAGAATCAAGAGATGGGATCATTATTACATAACAGGCGGATTAAGTTGTCTAAACGCACACAAACTCCAGATCCCTCACTCCACTCACTCTAAATTCTACTGTTGTGCATATCTGTAGTGAGGCTGGGTACATTGCCAATTGTTTACAAGCGTTTGCTGCATCCAGTCCCCAATCCAAAACCGTGTGCGTTATTTTCTTCTGATAAACAAGTGTTGTACAGGTTTTGAAATAAACATCATGATTGATTGATTATTATAATAACAATACATCAAAAACACCAATACTCGACCTCACTACAATACAAATACATATCCTTAAAAACAGAACCAGATTATTTCAGAACAACACAAATCAATATCATATAACATACATTCGTTCTTTCATATTTTAAAGTTTACTATCATGTTGACGTCATAGAATAATGAAAGGCATCGGAATTTCCATTTAATCAGAATAGATAATGCAAACCAGTTTCACTTTGGGACCATACATAAAGGGAATTGAACCACAGTGGGGCGGCAAAAGTGTAGTTCGGCAAGACACCTCAACCACATTGCCTTAGAGTCTGGTGTGTGCATGATTGGAGGACCTGATGGCATAGATAAGTTGCCTTGCTTCAGTCTGCTCTAGGGCATGTGTGGCTACAGCAGTAGTTAACACCACCATGGATGTGGCAGAACACACTAGAACACTAGAAGTAACGCATTATTATTATTGAAGGTCACAGTCCTGTCAAAACGGCCAATTACAACATAGCTGTGTTCTACGGGAGGCTAATGGTTCTATGCCACAGACAACATAGGGAAAGGTGGGCTTAGATTTTCCTGGGTGCTGGTTTGACAAGGAGAAAGCAGTTGGGAGACCAGGGCAGTTTGGAGGCGAGAGGGCAAGGGCTTTTGTCGCCGCTTTAATATAATTTGGGTACCATACAACAACTGATTATAACAAAGTCAGACTCTACAACCACTAAGATTGATTAGAAAGGTAGAAGGATATTGGATGTTGCCTTGGCAATGGTAGAATTCCTAATGAGCTTCTGCAATCAGGCCTTCTGCACCATCTGTCCCCTCATTAGCCCTGGCTTGTACTAACCACTGTGTTTACACTAGACTTGAATTTTTTGTTTGCTCGGCGCTCGTTCACTGGAATACAAATAGGCCTGTTGTTTCCCATCTGCATCGCAATAACTTTATTAACATCAAGCAACTTCAGACAGCACCTTTGTTGAGAGACTATCCACTCTGAATCTCGCCTATGCTGTGACAAAGGCAAAACGTACTCACAATTTTAGCTAGGCAAAGTGAAATAACAGAGAGAATTTTGTACGCAACGTTTTTGTGAATCTAAGTTGTATAATGGCAGGATGGGAGTGCAGTACAGGATCCATCTTCAGGGATCCTGTACTCCTGTACAGGGTTCAGGCTTTTTCATTGCCGTTTTCAAATGCTTCCGTCTGTAGGGATGCAGACGCTCCCCTCTTAACCCTGCCGTGACACTTTGAGATACTAGGGTGAAGTAGGATCAATACCGGGGTTGGTAGTGTCCTAACCTTGCCTTTATTTTGAGTCATGGCAAAGCTGGAGGAAAATGAATGGGAGTGAGTCAATCTTTGTAAAAGGTTACGCAAGTGTTATCTAACAACACCACTGAAGACACTTTTGGCAGAACTGAAATGACAAGGTTCTTAATGTATTCATCCAATCTTATTATTTTAGAAGAATGTAGTTGGAAGCTAAATGTGACCATGTGTATAGAATAATAATGTATTTTGTCCATAATTTATTCTGAAGTGAAAAAGATAGAGCATTTAAAGCAGTGGTCTTAAACTCAATCTCGTGCCTGGGGACAGCTATAGGTCCAATCTGAAAGAGGCTGTGACATATAGAGCAATCCAGGCACTAACCACGCACACATGGAAACCCTCGTGTGCTACAGCTCTAAGTCCAAAAACATGGAACAAAGTGTAGAAGGAAAAAAATACACAAAAATATACATCAAAACATGACCAATAGTTTCTACATTTAAATTAGAGAGAGGGAGAGGAAGGGAAACTACGGAACCCTTTGTTTTATCACTTATTGCGTTTGGGGTACAATGATTCTAACAAATAATGAATTTGATCTTTTTAGTGAATACAAAATGTGAAAGGATGCATACCATGCCGTAGCCCAGGCTCTCAGTGAACTTTGAGGTCAAGTAGGGGGGGATTGCCGTATGACTATTGTCCTTAGCTGCTGCCTGTGGACCAGCAATGGAAGAACTCATGGCACATATAATCTTATCTGATTATGATGGAAGGGGATTTAGGTGCTGCTGCCTAAATGCTGCTGGGTTGCGCTGATTAGAGGTTGGGGTTATATAACAAGTAGAGATAGAAGAAAATTACAAAACACAAATGCTCACACTAATCAGAGTATGTTTCAATAATATGTTACGACACCTTATCCGAACAACGTCAACATGGACGAACATCACCACCATATTTCTTCCAAATGTAAGGTTTGTTTCCACAAGGCAAAGTCCAAGAGTAACTCAAAGCTCTGACTGTCTCCCACAAAATGTCAATGTGTATTGATTTACTCCTCTGAGATGGGCCACGATCCATGAAGAGATGAAAGGCCCATAATGAAATGAGGAAAACGGACATGCTGCTTAAGTTGGATGTAGGAGCATTTAATTAGTTCAGATTAAAACAGGTGGATTTCCGAATGCTGTCCCTTTATCTTATTCAAATAATAGAACATTACATTATAGTTAATTAAATGATGTTGCATAAGTCTGCGTTCAGCCTGTACAACACGTCACCTGTTCTGGGTACAATACACCTAGCTTCAAAGCTAACATGTGCACATTTATAGATCAATCACACACACGCAAACTAACACACACACACACTTACACAAACACAGAAATATACAAAGGGTGAGAGATTTCCACAAACAAAATCTGCCAATTCTTACTTACAATGAGAAAATAAATAAGGTTTTTTGCCACCCATAACAGATTATGTGGTTTACAATAGGACAAAAGACTCATCAAACTATGAGCAATGATGGGTGACTTAAACTTTGACAAATAAACAGAAAAATAATCACAGGAACTAAAACAAAGTCTTAACATTTTACATTTTAGATAACGTTTTAGTCTAATTACAAAAGGCATACTGCAGTGCCGATGACGCTTTTCATTTTCTGCATGTAAAAGTATGAATTCCCAGCTGTCAAACACCAGCTGTCCCATTTGTAATAGTCATTTTAGGAGTCAGTCCTATGTCCTTCACTCTAAGTTGTACCTTCGGCTATTCTCCGTGATCTCCAAATCTCTGCCCCACCTCTTTCCGTGCTACATCAATACATATGCACAAAGCTAACTACTTCCTTCAGGGTTGTAAAAAGCCTTTAAGGAAATGGATGTAAATGGAATGGTGAAAGCCTGCTCAAAGTGCACTATACTGCACACTGATGCTATTCTTAATGAATTTTCCCTTGCACTTCATAATGCATAATATTCCCATTGTCATTTCTGCTAGGCCCATCACTCTTCCACTAACTATAACAAATGAGTCAAGCAACAACAATCAAACAATTTGTGCTGCGTATTAAGACAGATGACACAGCTGACATTTACAAGAATCAGAGGCGTCAGATCGAGGACTTTTACTATTGCATTCTCACTTTGTGTCATCAGAAACAACTGCGTGGGAAGACCAGGCCTTCCCAGAGCATTTGAGACACTTTAGTTTATTAGATCAAGCATGAAGTAATGCTGGATATTCACATTAGGGGGAAATACAAAGAACACAGACAGTGGAATTGGGTTAGAAAAGTCAACATGATGTCTGGTAAATGTATGAGTTTTTGGATAACAAGTTTTATTCATGAATGGAGTGTGTACAAATCTTTCACACACTGAGAGCTGATTGGTTGAGTACTCTCTTTTTCATTGAGGAGGCTGATTTAAAGATGAGGCCACAAATACAGTGAAAACTAGTGATAGAACCAAACCGATTTAAGAACCAAAAACTAGTAACTTTTTATTACAACGTTCATTTCTTGTGTTTTCAAAGTTAGGTGCAGCAGCTTTAAAGGTAATACATTTTCCAATCTGCTGTATTATTAGTCTATCTCGTTAGATTTTACAACGTGATTGATCGTCCAATTTTAGTTTGTGTTTTTGTAATATTCAAACAGTATTTGGTCTGGAACATCGACACGCCTGTTCTTTCTGTGAAGGCGGCATGACAAAAATTCAATGTGAACATAAATTTACGACTCCGGCAAATAGCCTGACTCATTTGTTAATGCAGATGGCTCTAAATCATTGGTTGTATGTGCAAAAGTTCAATATCTATAATGTAACTTTTTAATATAACTTTGTGTTTTCTTAGAATTCCATATCATGTTAGATCATAATTTACTGACAGTTACGTATTCACAAGTGAGGTTTTCCAATTGAATGGAATTTTTAGTGGTAACCATTCTCAAAGACTGCAATTATTTAGATGACATGATTTCTTTTTTCAACAAACATTGCATTTTCTTGTTACACAATCGGAAAATCTACCTGTCCCTGTGTTTTTGCTCTTAAGGATCTTGCATTTGCAAATGTCAAAAATAGGCTAATAAATGCTTTTTTTTTTTTTTTTGCCGTAATTTGAGTTCATTGTGACTGTTTTTCTGCTAATGGAAAATGATTTGATAGTGAAAATGTGCTGTGTGATTTAAACAGTAAAAACATAGCCAAGAAACACAATTTTTCAAAACAAACCATATTCTGTGAGATTTGAATTCCCCAGAGTGCACTTTGAATCAGAATCACTCTTCTTTTTATTGCCATTGTAAGTAACAAACTAGGAAACTTGAACGTCACCCTATAGCTTCAGAACAAAAATCTCAAATCGAATTGTTATGTTAGTCTGAAAAATAGCAATTAAACGTTTCTTAATAATCGTGCAGCTCGATTCACAAATGGTGCATCCCCAAAGCCAAGCTGTTTGGACAGGCCTGACTTATATTTGGGTGTCATCACGAGTGCATTTGCTGTATGGCCGAGGCTGTGATGCGTGGGGAGTCTGGGGACAGCACACATTCTTCACGCCTAGAATCAAGGGTGACATGTTTGGCTGTATTAACAGAAATTATAGCCTAAAGATGCGAGACAATGTGAGCTGGCTGTTTCTCAGCGTGAGCAGAGCGCCAGCTCCGTGCATGGCTCAGGGAATAGAAAACAGTGGTGTGTTTGCTGGCACATTTGCAAGACAGAAATGTAAGCAGATCACATTACAGGTGTCAAGCACGGTACAGTAAACAATATACTTTCAGTGCAGTTGTTCCACAGTGGGACACTACGAGAGCAGCACAATTCAATGGAATTGAACAATTCAATTCTTTGCAAAGACAAAAAATAAATGAAGGAAAAGGCACAAAAAACAATTTGCATTTCTCTGGATTTATCAATGGAACAAGCAAATTTTGCCTATTGTCTAATATTTTTCATAAGTGATATAAAAAGTCAAAATCTGAGTAGCACTCCTCAGGTCTGACTATGGAAATTATGTGAGAAAAGATTTTAAAAACTACTGAAACCAAGATATACATTTTTAAACTTTTTTTGCAGTGATTGTAATGTGGTTATAATTTCTACAACTAGAAAAAAATATGCCCATAATGGCTCTAACACATGTGTGGGAATCTGTATTATGTAATTGCTTCATTAATACGATTTAAAAACTTCATTCACTTGTGGTTTTTACTCTATACACACAAGTTATCGAAAACGCATCACAATCACGGTTTTGGTCAGAAATACCGTCCATATCAATACACAACAGCTCACCAAAAACATAAAGAAGCCCTTACATTCGCCCCTCCTCCTCTTGAGATCCCAGCTCTCAAAGTCACAGTATAAATCCATAACTCAGTCTGTGGCCATACTTGTGTGCAGTTTTTGTTTGTTTTACCATTTCATTCATTATTTAGTGGCAAAAGGTTTTCAAAGATCTGCCTCTTCAGAGCCGGCGTACAAAAGGAGTCATTCCTTACATCACACTGTCTGTAGTTTCCAACCAATCTCAAGCCAAGCCAATAACAATGATGGCATTCCAAATCATTACCCCTAATAGCAATAATTCATTACAATGCTGTTTGGGTAAAATTCTGTATGCAAGATATCTCCTTTCATCTTTAGATTTGAACTTACAAGAATCAAATGAATATAGTAGCATAGCATTATGGTAATTTAAGTTACATTGAAAAGATCTCATTCTGGTATTATTAAAGACTTCTGGCAAACTCCGAAATGCCTGCATGAGTTATTGGCTGAAGGTTGAGCAGTGAGTGCCAAAGAAAGTGATACAATACAAACAAATGCTAAATTTTACTTGCACGCAACATTAAACAAGCTTTTAATCCTTATTTTTTTGGTGAACGGTAATTAGTATTTGGTCATGCAAAATTAACTTTGCTTTAGGCACTTTTTTGTCATTGTGTTGGAACAGCCCACCCTCAGCCAAAGCAAAATAAAGTAGCAAAGCGTGAACGTGTAGTACAGCCTGGAGAGCCATTGCATGCACATTGTCCTCTATTATCTCATTGGGGCAGACCTGGGTGGACAAAACGCGTTCCAGGGAAGACTAACGAGTATTCCAGGTTGTATTTGGCAAGAGACTGAGGTGCAGTTGCATAAAGCACACACACAGCAATGTAGAGCTTAGTAATGGCATTTTCTACTGGTCAAGGGCTTTCAAGGGTTCTGCGTACCCCATAAAAGGCTTCCCCGACCTCAGGGACCTCCCATCTGACAGCAGAGTCTATTTCCAAATACACTTTCAGCTTCAGATAACCTTCAAGAATAAACCATTAAAATCACATTTACTGAGAGACAGAGATCTCAGCGTGATACGGGACTGAGGTTGGGATTTCCCTCTAAGAAAAATGCAGGCTTCCCCCAAGAACGCGAAAAGTAAGAGAAGTTGGTTGTGGTATGCACGGCTATTTAAAATGAAATTGTTGAAATATGAGCAAAGATGTGAAATGATTTCAATGCTGTCATTCTGTTTGAGAATAAAGTACATACAGTATCGACAGGATCCTTATACATGTCATTTGTGATGGCGCCGAGAGGGATGGACGCGATTTAGTAAGCTTCAAAGGCATGAATCACAATGAACCAATAGCTCTGTACCGTATAGACAAGGAGTCAAAGAAAGTTTATAGGGAGGGAATTTTAATACTTTTAAATGGTAGCGCTGGTACAGAGAGTAAATTATGGCTTTATAATAATTTTTTTGTGTGACTATTTTTAACTGGACCTGAAAATGTACAGTATATGCACTTGTAAGGTACCTAAGACTGTAGACCGCATACAATCTAAAAAATGCACTGCAAAAAAAGTAATGAAAAATAAATCAAGAAGAATTGATCTTTTTGGAGCACATTTTGACTGCCTGAAAAACAAGATTTACCAATGGGACAAGCAAAATCATCTTATTTTAAAAAGACTCTATAGAAATGTCTCCCTTGGAATGAATAAATGAAGCAGCAGTTCTTGAAATAAGATTAAATGGCTTTTCCCTTTGGCAAATCTTGTTTCAAGGAAGTCACAAAGGTGCTCAAATTAAGATAGATATTGCCATTAAGACAAAAAATACTCTACCTCGAATTTTATCATTTAATGCAGTGAGACAAGTAGAGAGCGCAGTGCGGTACAAGAGTTGGTAAAGATACACAGCACAACTTTCCACAGGTAATATATTTTTTTAGTTGGAATGTACCTCTCTGACGGTATTATTCTTGAACATTAATTAAAATTTTATTACTCTGATTTTGTACATTTGGTCTGCTTGTTTTCCCGCAGATACGACGGATATCTACAAGTCAGAAGCTAGTGAAGTAACACGCTTTTTTCCTATATAGATGAAAACCAACAACATTGGACCCAAGCAAAGGAAGGAGCTTCAACAGGAAAGATGCATATTGCAGTTTTAGTCTTTCAAAAGTCTTTATAATCACATGGAGGGATGTACAAATGACTGAGCAAACAAAACAAAATCAAAGGTTTACAAAGAAGGAATGAAAACCATTTTATTCTTTTCCCAAACACTATGGTCTGCTCTAACTACTGCGGTATAGTGTTTGCTTCGTTATAAAAAATGACCAAAGCACTGATTGGAATTCATTATATCAAGCTACACGTATTAACATTTTGCTGATTTTTTGCCTGTTAGTAAGTGGTTCATCCAATGCTAATGCTCTGACCTTATTAGTGTCTCTTCCTGCTGCTCAATTGCCATTTACTTACACGTAACTATTAAATTACTTAGCAGAACGATGACCCTGTTTTACGCAGGTTATGCTCGTATGGCCTCTTTTCATAGTAATATTGAATTATCAGCAGAATAAAGTTTAGGATATCAATTACGGACGAAATATTATGAATTTATATGGATTTGTCTAGATAGAGGCACGCTAACTAGCAGCTTGGAGGTTTATGTTTGAGATTTCTCAACAGACTGGGTTCATGTAAATGTTGTTGGATATTTAATCTAAACTTTCCTTTTGCATTGTCTTCTCAAATTTTCAGCATTAAAGAGAGCACTAAAATGTTTTAAACCAAACTGAGTGACATTTCAAGCAGGTATCAGACCAATTCCCTAAAACCAGGACAGTTGAGCAATGCATCTTAAAGTATAATATTTGAAAATCACATGTTATTGTACTGAGAGTTGTAATTTGGATTTTTGATACATTTTATTCAGAAAGAGTAATTTCCCACAGTTCCCAGCAGTGGACATCAGGTGAGCTCATGTCACACGCACATGCATTGGGGCCATGTTTATGATCCCCTGACATGGGAGGTAATCCCATCCAGGCTGCCCCGGACCACTCGGTGATGAGAGCTGGATACTGGAGACCCAACGTAAATTACCGCTGATTGGATTTCTTCAGGACTGACCTACCTAATGAAATTCGGGGACAAGGGGGTGGAGCCCGTGAACACATGTCATCATTCTATCAGACCTTGACTTATAATTTTATATCACGACTATATGTTACCTGAAGCAGCAACAGGTTAAGCGCCAGATGAGTATGTGCAATAAATACATAAAAGTCAAGGTAAAAGGCTGATAAAGATGAACGCTATGAATGAACCTGCAGCAGACAGGCCATATTGACTTGTAATTTTGCTGCATCACAGAAGAGATGAAAATCCATTGTGAGAGCTATATGGACATATGATACCACTGCTGTACAGAATGCTGCTTCTTCCTTCCAATACAAGCTGCTCCCACAACTGAACTATCTTGAAAAGTAGAAAAAAAAACAACTGCAGAAAATAACATGAGTCAAAGCATTGCTATTTTTAACATAAAACACCCTCACTAAAACAAAATCAACTTCAGTAACAGTTGCATACACAGGGATATCGTGTGCATGTGGGCACCACCAACTGATCTGCTATTCACACAAGCAAAGCAGTAGTCACGTCTGCCAATTATTTTGTCAAAGCAGTGATTTTAATGTAGCTCCAGCAGAGATCCAAGTACAAACATATCAGCGCCCAATCTGTCACAATGCCATGTCTGTTACGGGTAGCGGACAGATCCCTGAACCGATTTCTTGAAATGACAGGATGAGATGATGATGTCAACGGCGTGACAATATTACAGTACGTGAAGCTTTCAATCTTTGGCCGAGGATTAGAGCTGGGATTAAGATATGAATATGCAGCACTGTGCAAAAGTTTGAAGCAAAGTGTGTGTGGTTTGGGTGTGACAGTGTTTGTATTGAATTTGAACTAAGGAAATGTTTACACATGTTGATATTATGTCTTGTTAAATTATTTGAGTGAAAGATTTACGCACAAACTGAAAAGCACTGAATGGTCTGTATAATCTGTACTGTGGGAAGGTCTATGCATAGATACACAAAGAATAATAATCTTTTCATAATCAGTGCTTATCTTCTGGCCTTATGTCATAACTTGGGATAATAGGACATGCTCATACCCTGCTATCAAATTCCAAAACAATATCCATAATTGATTCCTCCTGAATATATTATGGATCAGAACTTTTGCACAGTTCTGCATACTTGTGTGATCAAGATGTGTCGTTGTAACGTGATCGATGCTTTGAGGCAACTCTCTAGCTTTGCTCTCACCTTGGCAGCCACAGAGGAGCTGGGTTTCTCCAGAAGATCCCAGAGCTTCTTCCTCTTGTCCGGACAGCAGGTGTTATCAAACTCCCCCTCTCCTTCCCTATTCCGCATCGTCTCCGCCTCTCGCCTCAGCTCCTCGTTCATCTGCTCCTTCTTCTGATGGTACCTGGCCTGGCAACACGACTCCAGGTAGATCTCGTCTATGCCCCAGTAGTCCAACTCTTGACCAAACGACAGGGCGCACATCTCCTCCATCATGTGCAGCTTTCCCGTGCGGTAGAAATTCAAAATCGAGGTGAAAGCCCCCGGATGTCTGTCAAAGAAATACTCGTTTTCGTTGAGGCTGTAGTCGTCACACACTTCCATTAGGGATTCGTGGGTATTGCAGTCACGGAGCTTGCCCAGCCGGGTCCGAGGCAAGCGATCCAGGGTCCGCCACAGGACTTCATGGTTGAGGCCACCCACGTTGAGGCGAACCCGGCGTGACTTAGCCTTGTTTCGGATGATATCAATGGGCTCAGGGGGTATTGATGAGGTGGTATGGAGGTTGCTAGGCTTTGGGCCCACTCCTCCTGCCTTCTCGGCCATGGTTCAACAAATGGGAGGGTAGACTTCAAATGGATACAGATGTTGCGATGTCAAACAAACTCGAGAAGTTATGTCGGATCCACTTTAGGCAAGACCCTCCATGGCTAAAAAAAACAGCAAAACAGAAAACATTGGAGCGATGGAACCAAATCCAAAATACATTTATAAAATGCAAGCCCTGTCACCTGTTACTACTATCATTACAAACACACAAACAGCAGCCACACTACAGTAGCAGCAGTATTGATTGTTTTTATTCTGTTTCTAAAAAAGGTATTGGTGCCCGAATCAATAATTTAGCTTTATCAGTCAATATGGCTGGGTTGCTTTTCACTCTTTCACTCTCCCCAGAGCTTTTGCTGGTGTGGAAAGGTAGTGGTCTCACAGAAAACCCTCTGCAGTTTCTGTGGTGAATGAGGAAATATTATGAAAAAAATAAATAAAACAAGTAATTAGTTATTTCATCAGCAATGGGAAACCGCAGGGAATAATTATAATGTACATTTTTGTCATATACTCACTAAAATGATTTACCTAAAAAACTAAATAATACACACAGATATGTTGACAGTGCGGAGTTCTGTCCACGCAACACGTTTGACATGATAGAAATACGCACAATTTGTCTTGGTCTCATGAAAGAGCTAAAATGTTCAGAAAGCTATACTCACATACATTAAAATAAAACTACATTTTGACATAAAAAACTGCACCTATAGCAAAAATGCAACAATGTGAGTCCTGGAGGAGGTTAGGACCTGGTTTACATCTTTCCCAAGAAGTAAACAGAAACAAAAAAAAACACATACCTTGCCGA
Source organism: Knipowitschia caucasica (assembly GCA_964034765.1). NCBI lineage: Eukaryota > Metazoa > Chordata > Actinopteri > Gobiiformes > Gobiidae > Knipowitschia > Knipowitschia caucasica. The sequence continues at coordinate 18,801,534 of OZ035843.1, forward strand.
GAGGAACCACGTTGTGCATGCAAACTCCTATTTTTTCCTAGGGGAGAAAGGATGAAAAGGGAGCCGGGATCCCCCTCTCGTCAAGCGGCCACCGGTGAGTGCAGTCCGTGGACGCGGCGTAAACGTGCGTCCATCATGTTGTAGTGGAAAAATCACACGGGATAAAACTGACGCGCACCGTTTGGTTTATTTCCTCAAATGCAATGAAGCGTTCGGGGAGGTTTTCTCATCACAAACATTGTCCAAGTGTCCTGCCTGCATCCACATGGAGCGCAGGGATCAGACTGGGCTCGCTCGCTCTATCGCTGTGGATCTGCAGACGTCGTGCGCGCAAAGGCAACGGGGAAGGAACCGGATAAGCAAACTGCAGAGAGTGTCCCGCTGTACTCCGAGGAGGAGCAGAGGGGCGCGCACGGGCTGCACCACTTCCCATCACTCACAGCGCGCACTGTGTGTAGGACTAGAGCCGCAACACGTATCCACAGCAAAGTACGCGCAAACACACACACCTGCGGACCGAACTCATGCAGAGACACAGAGTGAACTCACAGTGGGACAAAGAAGATTCATTACAGCATGTGGAGCAGTGTTGGCCGTTTGACATTGAAAGATGTGGACAACTTGATATATCTTAGAGTTGTTTTTACACGCAGTTTACATTGAGAACAAGCCTTGCCCAATACCACATTTGAAAATATATATATTCAGAAACTGTTTACATTTTCAAAAAGTAAACGTTGCAAATTATCACTGACGACTTTTATGGTTCTCAATCATAGACAAAGTACCACATAAGATACGTGCGGTCTCAAGTACCACGAGATCAAAATATACCATATGGTCTAGAGCAGTGTCTCCCAAAGTGGGGTCCGCGGCCCCCTGGTGGGCCGCGAGGGTACTGCAAGGGGGCCGCGGGAGGTCATAAAAAAAATAAAAAAATAATATAATTATTTAATGTTAAATTTATAATGTTTTGTTTGTAATATTAAAATATTTGTGTTCTTTATTTGACTTTAATAATCCACTGTAATCATTTTTGTATTACAATGTTTGTAGCAGAGGCTATTTCCCCAAAATAAAATAACCAGAAGAGCCTATTCTTAATGTTGTCTTCTTGGTTATTATTTTGGGGGGCCACGCAGACCCGTCAGATTTTTAAGGGGGCCTCGGTGTTACTGAGTTTGGGAATGGCTGGTCTAGAGTTAGAACTCTTTCTGGGACTTAATTATTATTTTAAAATGGGTTTATAGTCTTGTTAATAGTTTTATCAAAATATAATTACTACTACCAATAAAACCCTACCCAGGCGAGAAGAAGTCTCTCAAAACTCAAGATTGTTAGCTTAATTCAATTTAATTTATTCTTGTATAGCCCTAAATCTCAACAGTAGTCATCTCGGAGGACTTTATTCACCAACATTCAAACAGTTCAACTCAAGAAATGTAATAACAAAACACATAGAGCCGTTGGTCCATAAGGGACAGATCACCAATATCGACATATCCATAAAAGTTTCCTGCATCATCACCACTGTCTTTGGACCCTCCCACATCTATTCACTATCTATCTACTGTATCTATATTTCTAATCACTGGTGAACCAGTCTGTACCATCTGACCACCACCATCATTCACTTACTCACCACATTCATGTTGTTGCATGTTTTGCGTGATGAGGAGTACCGAGCGCCCGGAGAAAACCCACCCAGACACGGGGAAAAAACTCCACACAGAAAGGCCCAGCGTGACACAGGATTGAACCCATGACCTACTTGCTGTGAAGCATGAGTGCTACCCACTCTGCAACCATGCTGTGTTGCTTCTGTGATTATGACTGTAATTAGTCAATACTCATTAGCAATAGCAGCCATGGCACAAATCAAGCATCTTGTATCAAGGATTTTTACAACAGAAAGTGTATGTCCTCTTCAGTGTGTGTAAAGTTGGCAAAGGTGTTCTCTTCCCACTGCCCCATTACCTCACCATTACAGTGACTAACACCGTAAGTGAAATAACCTCAAACACTCGAGATGTGGCTCTGAGCTAACACGCAACCCTACACCGTGACAGGACAACTAGTCGTTCTCACCCCTGTTGAGTGACCTCCTGACCGTCCAGGGAACAGCATAAGCCACTGTGTAATCCACCCACGCCCACCTTCACCTCCCACATCATTTGCCATCCTATCTATTAGTCATCAAGAAGTAATGATTTTGCCCTCTGCCTGCTCCTAAATGAATAAATAGATATTAAATTATGCATTATTATCATCCATCAGACACTCTCCCTGGTTCATATGTAATGGTTCAATACTCCCAAGATATTTCCTCTGCAGTTGGCTTGTAACTCTTTCACTTTTCCCTTAGCCAAGCATTTTCTAGAGAAATTTGATTATACACTCCATATGTGTAATTGATTCCTCTGCCATGTTCCTTCCTCCCAGTGACAAGTGATCGATAACGGCGAATTGACTAAGCTTGCATGTGAGTATACACTGTCTTCAGTGTGTGCCGTGGGCCCTACTGAAGGTCAAAGGCTTCACTTGGTCCCGCCTGTCTAAACAGATATGCTATCAACATGGGATTATGGGACACTTTTGACAAGCTCAGATCAATTACAGGGATGAGGAATTGAGTAATAATTGATTGTCGATGTCAAAAAGATCCCTGGATGGTCAAAACACTAAAGGAAATGTGAAATCCGTGAGAAAAGCCACGTAGGAACCGATAAGCAGGATCATATGGGAGAGAATTGTGACGTCACCAAGACTAAAGGGAGAATCTACCCTTAGTCCATGTTAGCGAATTTGCCTAAAATGTGAATATTGGCATGTAGTTCCATTCCTTTAAAAAGTAAATCCTGCATCTAGAAAAGTATTCGGATCAGCTCAAAAATTTAATCACTGCGTTTTGTGAAAATATAATCCAAATCCTCCAATAACTTGTTTATTTACAGTATGTTGCTCACAGACAAACAGACAGATTACTTTAGCTCTTGGGTAGAGGTAGGAACCATTGCATTGTCTATATTTAATCATGCGTAAGAAATCATTGTTGCTCCTTAGTTCTGTCTTCTACAACTGGGCAAAGATTTGGGACAAGATACTAAATTTAGATCAATGTAACAGGATGCGCTTGAATAGTACAGTATAAATCCTGCAATGAGACCGATAGACTATTCTGGTTATTGATATTTGAGGCATAAGTTTTGTTTTTGTAAGTACCTTCACTGTTTATATTGTGGCTTTTCATCAACCCTCACTGTATCCTTAGTTATCCATCCATCCATTTTCTTCCCCTTAATCCATTTCTGGGTCGGGGGGTTGGCAGTCAGAGCTGCACCCAGTACACAGAGCACCAGTCCCTCACTGATCCTCCTGCAGGTGGTGAGTCCACAGGAGCCTTGATCTTTCAGCGGGGGCTTCAGGCAAAGTGGGGTTAAGTGTCTTGCCCAAGGACACAACGACAGCAAAAATATACCTTTTTTTTGGGCATCTCATTCGGTTTTAGGCACTTTTATCATCAAACTGCATCTCAAACATTTAACACAATTATTTGTGTTTATAGTGTCTTACATTTTAGAAGATAAAGTGCTTTCTTCAAGAAGTGAATGTTAAAAGGGTTAACTGGGGAAAATTGCAGTTCCTGGAAGTACACTCTCTGGCACAAGGAGAACATGCAAACTGTGCTTGGACAATATTATATTCACAGCCTAATTATACATGACAGTGCTTAACAAAGAACGGGATGAATTTTCCTCACGCCTTTATTGACATATATAAATGAAAGCCCTAATGGCTCTCCAGCAGTGACCCCGTTATTAATTACTTAAGATAAAGCAAAATGATTAAGGGCAATTGACTGTGTTCCTGCTCATTCATTATTGTCAAAGAAGCGGTCGCTCAGCGCAGTTACGAGTGAGCTCATAGTGACTGCGCATACACTGGTGCCAGATTTTAGGATAGAGTGAAGATTAGAGGCTCTAAGTGCAATCTCATCTGTATTTATGCACACAAAAAAATGTGTAAAAACGATAATAAACAATGTATATAATGTCCAAACTGTTCAATTCAAGTGGTCACAAACATCATAGTCTTTGTATGAAGGACGCAGGCATGAGGCACTGATTCCTGTGTACATTGTGGGCATGTGCTGCTGCTGCGTGGGTTGTCGTCATGGCAACCCCAAATTGTAGCATCATGTTGAAGAAACACTTTGGACCACGGAGGCAGAGATGTGCTGCTAGAATTAGAAGAAACACATTTTGGAACATGCAATCCAGCTGTAAGGGGGCACAAGTCTAAGAACTGTGTGTACTTCTGTGTCCTCTCAAAACCATGAAACAGAGGAGGAATATGTGTTAATCTTATATGACACAGCGGCGTGAAGAGTCTTAAAGGCCCCCCCTGAACCCAATTAGATCCCTTCTCAATTAGCAGCAGAACGAGCAAATTCAATTCAATCTGACAGCCATGGACTGACCCCAAGTACACATATTTTGAGCTTGGATTGGTCAGGGCTACATCAGTTAGACTGTTCTTTTTGCATGTCTCACAGAGCCTTAGCCCTCTTGTTGTAAAGTGTAAGTACTACATGTGCCAAATAATTAGACCGTGAAGTTCTTGTGCATTGTTCAGTTTTTGCATTATACACAAACGCATTATCAATCAATCATTTATTTGTATAGCACAATTTGTGTACAAGGCAATTAAAAGTGCTTCACAAGAGCAATTTAAAAACACAGATCCAAAGTCAATGAAAGAATTACATATTAAAACAGAGCGGCATAAAATAATAGGGTTTGAAACGCTTATGAAAATGTGGGTTTAAAATTGAGGCGAAAAAAAAGCATGTCTTCAACCAAGTTTTGAACATAGTAAGGGTTGAGGCCTGTCTCACAACCTCAGGAAAACCGTTCCATATCCTAGCAGCAAAGATCTGAAATGCATGAAATCCCCATGTTTCGTCCTGACTCTGGACACCAGCAACTATACAGTTCTATACATTAAGAAAACAACTGTACGGAAAAAAAGTTACATGCATGTATTATGGTTGCTTTGCACTGTTTACATTGTCCCACATTGTCAAGACATTCATAACTTTAACATTAAAATAAATGGCATAAGTTTATTTCTCAAAGTTATGGAAAGCCAGTTCAAACTTGCAGTGCAGTGGTACCTCTAGAGTGCAGCATGTCCCAGTGCAACAGTCCCTCTATGATCAGAGTGTGTGAGCCTAATTTTGTCAATAAGTGGGTGGAAACTCTTCATAGCAGCAGCCGCCTGTTCATTTCTCCTATTCTATTTTTAGCTTCTGTCCATGTGAAGGTCCACTCTACCACTCACCCACAGCGGGCAGCAGTGGCCTTCAGCGTAATGGTGTAGCAGTGGACCTAAGTCATTAATCTCTGTCATCTTTTCATTCACCCTCCTGGAGACACCTGTTCAGTGCTCCCAGTGGGGCTAACAAAACCAATGTGTCAAAAACTACAACTCCGAGTCAAGTCTCGGCCTTACAATAGACATGTTCAGTGAGATTAGGAGGAGCTATATTGGGGCTGATGTGTCTAGCCAAAAGCGACTTCTCACCTGTCTCAAATGTGGCCATGTCTTAATGTTGTTGGCTTTTAGCTTTATCAAATACTCAAACAGCAGGCTAAAATGCATTTGCTTTTCATTTTAAAGCATTCAACTGCATAAACAGCTATTAGCCTGCAGTCATGCTACTTTGCATAAGAACTCGGGTCATAGGGCTAATTGAAGGAGCGGCGTTTTTGTATATATGTTGGTATTGAATATTAATGTGCCACGGTCAGAGGATTTGAGCAGTATACAAGAGGGAAGTCTGTTACAGTAGGGTTTTACTTATCAAGAGTTCGCACCTGCAGTTTAACACCTACATTGATACGAGTTGTCACTTATTGCATCTAATTTTGTTCACTATATGCAGTTGGTCTTTGAACATATTTTTGTTTAGGGTAAAATTTGAACGTAAAAATTACATCACAAAGACATATATGAGAATCAAGTGTAAAAAAACTGTTTTTCACCAACAACATTCAACATCAACCACAAACAGCCGTGGATACTGTGCCCTACCATCAAACATACAAAAGGCAACACAGGAGCTTAACAGAACAATAACATAAATACAAATCATCCAAGACCTTGAAAAATAACTAATCAACGTACAGTACTTTGAAAAGAGTGAAGATACAATCCTTAACATAACTGAAGCCTGTCTCACTTTTTCAGTAAGAGTGTTTCAGATTTTAGCTGCATAAATCTGAAATGCTTCATCCCCATATTTAGTCCAGAGTAAACACAAGAGTAGCATTCAGATAAAAGTAGCCTGCATCAGCATCAGTGATCTCAACAGGAAGGAGTGTTTCAAATAGTGTGTTGCTGAATGTATAATGAGTCATTACTTTCCTTTGCAGATAAAATATGAATTTACAACATCCTCCTCACAATGCATTAGAGCACATTACAGTGTCTCCCAGAGCCGACAAACAGTGCTGCACCCTAACCCCAAGTGCTTCAGCTGAGATGATAATGCTGGTATAATACACAGGCTAATCATCGCTCAAAAACAAGCAGGCTGGCAGCTTGACCTGTTATTACGGATGAAAGTGTCATCTGAAAGAGCGTGTTTGTGCAGACAGGACAGGCGTGGCACTCTAATGTGTTCTACAGATGCCACACTAGGGAGAGACAGAGGAGAGGATGCCCAGTGAATAGTAATGTCCAGACTGTAGCCTTAGGGCGTTTTCACACTTCAGTCCCAGTTCTGGATTTCCAAATTATAACACTATTCAAAAGAGCTGTGGAGATCTCAAGGGTGCAGTTCATGCAAGTCTACCCAGGAATGTATAGGAACGGGAGGCTTATGGCCAAGAAGAATGGGCAGCTTTACCATTGGAGAGGATAAAGAACCTCATCAAAAAATACTCCGTTCTGTAGAGATGTTAAATGGGGTAATATATGCGATTAAACTTCTAAGCTGCTTCTGCTGTCATTATAATTTGAAAATAGAAAATGTATGTGACATTTGTAAAACAATAAATGGCTTCATACAGCAATTAAAAAATAACAAATAAAAATCAAAGCAAAAAATCATTAAATCACAATCTAAAATATGGTCAAAAAATAAATGCATCAAAATATCTGTCTGTGTGATTCAACGTTCAAGCGCAGCTGTATGTGTAGTTTAAAGACACTCAGGCAAAACTGCATAAACAACGATCAATGTATAAAAAAAACAAAGAATTACCGATATAATATTGTTTGTGTTTTCCATTTTCCAGTTGCGCAGCCAGGAAAAGCCCTAAAAGTGTTATTTGTTTAATTTGAAAGTGTGGACTTAGATAAATTAAACCTTTGATGCTCATCATTTCTCTGAATCTGTTCAATACTGAAACTCAGCGCAGACTTTATGCTTCCATAAGTCAGAGCTGCGCTGATACTGTTGTCAGTTGTGTAATTGGGTCCACAGGTAATGTTATGCTGTTATGAGTCCCACCGTGAAATAATGTGAAAGATTAATCATTCGGACAGGAAACCCAAACTAACCCACTCCTGGGAGGGAAAGGATTCTGAAGCTTTTTCTTTTCTTCACAAATGCATCGAGGAAAAATGTAGACGATTTGTGAAAGCTGCCTGGTGCAATAACATAAGTTGTGTATCACACTGAAGAGAATAAAATTTCAAAAAGTCTGAGCCGTAAATCTGAATAAGTAATGTTTATTCCAATATCCTTATTCCCTTAATCTAACTTCACATCACATATTTCAACTAACTTTCTGAGTTGAGTAAGTTTTTTTGTATTTTTCCTTTTAATTTATTGTTTGTCTCAACAGTCTCAAAGAAATTTTGTGAACAAATCAGACCAAAACATTGAGCATTTTTATGATTAGAGAGATGCCAGGATGAGTGAGGTTGGTCCTCTCTTTTTCACTTTTCTGTTTGAAAACGCTCATCTAAAGATGTGACAGAATAAATACATGCATGTAAAAACTGGTGATGGAGCCAAACTATTTTGAGAGTGAGGAAATAGTTATTTATGTATTGTTTATTTAATAGGTAGAGAAACAACACACATAGAATCGCATGAAGTACTCTGATGCAGGTATCACAGTGTTATAGCCAACATCAGTCCACAGAAAGGCTTTTTTCCAAAAATGTATGAAAGAGTCACCCTCTGTCCTCTTATGTTCTGGTCACACTGCTGCACTTGAATGAACCAGGACTTTGTCAGCTTTTTTAATGTGGACACTCTGATCATAGACGTTATGTGTCTAGACCCCAGAAAGACGAGTTCTCACTTGTTGCCGGCTAATGGGGATCCAAACCAAATAAACAAATAAACTAAATGTGCACAAGTAAAGAGAGTCAAATGTTTGCTCCTTTCTCTAATAACACAGTTTAAGCTTCTACAGATAGTCAGTTTACAGTCCCTGTCTCATGTTCTTTTAACAGAAAAGCACATGGCTGTACTTTGTGTTTAGTGTCAGGCATTGTCCAGCCAATTAAACACTTTCCAAACCTTGGCATCAGTGAGTACCAATGGCAGCAGAGGTTTTGCCAGACACATGAACCACTGTTCCATCTGAAGGCCCACTTCCAGACACACTTCAGGGAGGTCATTAACATAAAGGCAGAAAAGAGTCGGCCCTAGGACTGTTCCCTGAGGGATGCCAGTCTGCCAGATTTCACAGGATTTACGTTTTCAGTGACACACTTTGCTCTTGATTATGGAGCTGATAATCAAACCACTCAAGTCACATGGATATTATATCACTGTTTCTGTTAATTGTTTTTGTGGTTTTAAAGTTTCAAAGACATGCCAGATTCATTGTAAACAGTACATTGATGATTGTCGAAATAGTCCCTCCCAATGTTCCTTGAGTCTTTACAGTAATGACAGCCCATCAGTGGGCGTACTCTTACCCAGTCTATTTGCAGTTCAGAGACTCTGCATTAAAATTTAACAGCCCGCCCCCTATAGGCTCTCTATATTATACCATATTTTTATGTGCATCCAATATTTATGCTTGACCAGAGTCCAATTGGTTTGATTTATAGGAGCAAAGGCAGCCGCAAATGAACAAATAGGGACTAATGCCTGCAAAATGTGCCAGTTTTAGCTGAGATGTTTTGTCCCATGTCCAGGTAGAATTGGAGCAAGTCCCTAGATGCAGTTTCTGAACCAGACTTAAAAAATATATGTTGCTGCAATGCCAAAAAAGTACACTGTGTAGAAATTCATTGGTAATTGTCATTTAAAAAAAGATATGTGTGTAAAAATGTGTGTGCTAGGGATTAGAAACTTAGAGCAAATAAATACATGACATTTATTTCCCCATTAATAATAGAAAAGTTTGTCCCAACAGAATGAGGCTTCAAAACAGACCACAATCTATGTCTTTATCTTATTATAATACATGTTATCTTTTGAGCACTTGAAAGAAAGAACCATTTGAGTCACTATTATGAGCTAGCTGCTTGATTTTATTAGTTACATTTTTTGTAGTTTGACAGTTAGGTACCCCAGCTTTAACTGCTGAAAAACAATGTTGCAAAAACTAAAAACTTGCATATACTTGCCATGTCGACTTTTCATTCACTATTTTCATTCTCTTTTATTCCTCTTCATAATCATAATCTATCAATCATCTTTCTGAAGGAGATAATTATATTTCTTCAGTATGTACAGAACATCACATCACCATTCTTATTTTTTTCCAAACTGGATCTTTACCCATCAGAAATAGTGTTGTGTTGACATTCCATCCTTGATCCTAACGGCCCTGCAGCGTGAGTGAGTGACTGATAACCTTGAGATATTTGCATTATCCAATTCATCAAGTCGGGGGATGCTGAGCCACCCATCGCACACAATTGATATGTTCTATCACTATCGTCTGCCACTGGTGATACGCTATCGTTTCATCTCACACACGTCCTTCAAGGTTACCCACAAAAGCGCTAAAGATAATGCTAACTGCAGGCCGTGTCAGCATGTTGATGGACTCCGTTACATGGCGAGCGCTGTCCAATTTAAAGCAGTCTATTAAAGAGGTCACCAGTGTCAATGCTGATTCCTGTCCTTGGTACGGCACGAGGTGAGGCGCACAACACGTGGTCTGTAGAAACTGACCCATCATCACAGTGGAAAAAATGGATGGATTTTTTTATAGCAAGGGCAACCAATAAAATGCCAAGTAATGTCCCCGTGTCAATTCACTTTGCCATTATTTACAAAAGCCAACATCAGGAAACATACAATCTTCAATCTGACGTTTATTGGAACCTTGTAAGAGACAGCAGAACAAAGTAGCATTAGGGAAAAAGAAAAGCCTTACTTGGGGTCTGTGCCAAATGGGCAATAAGACGCTATTGTTCATCAATTGCGGAAAGAGGATAAGCCACTCTCAATTTAAGGGCTGAACAATTCTGGAAAAAGCACTGCGACTGAAATTAGATTAATGACGTACCTTCAAATTGAATAATTATTTTGTGTTTGTTATCCTTATTCCTATAGACATACTTTTTATAGTGACACAATTATGTATTGCTTTCATTATGACTACGTTGATTGCAGGACAGTCATTTCATGACATCCCGAATTGTAAAATTTTTGGCAGAGCCGATGACCCAGTTTTGTGTTTAAAATAAGGCAAGACCATGTACACCAACTTTGTAAATATATTTCTGAAAAGGGGTGATTACTAAATCCTATTGTAGTCTGCAATGTAAATAAAGAGTGGACGCTGTAAGGCATAAAAAAACAACAATAGAAAGCGAGTGTACAACTCAAAATTGTTCACCTTACTAAGATTTTTGCATTCACTGACAATAAAATTGCCAGTTGGAACTGCAACTGTCTGTTTTGAGCCACTTGAACCCACTTTAAGTAAGTAAGTAAGCTTTATTTATATACCGCCTTTCACAGACCAGAGTCACAAAGCGGTTTACAATTGTTATTTTTTGAGCACTTGTCCTCTCACTCCACACAGAGATGGGAGCGGGGTCGCCGAACAGGAGGCGCATGCCAGACCTATTGTACATATTTTTAGTGGCAGGGGAAACCGGAGTACCCGGAGGAAACCTACGCAGACACGGGGAGAACATGCAAACTCCACTCAGAAAGGCCCTGGTCCGGCCGGGATTCGAACCCAGGACCTTCTTGCTGAGAGGCGAGAGTGCTATCCACTCAGCCACCGTGACATCAGAAACTTTCAGAAGTTTCTGATGAAAAGTTCATCTTATTTGATATATTAAGTTGATTTTACTTTGAAGTTGTAGTGAACTTCTGAAAGTGAGTTCAAGTGGCTCACAACAGACAGTTCCAGTTCCAACTGGCAATTTTATTATCCGTGAATGCAAAAATCTGAGTAAGGTGAAGAATTTTGAGTTGTCGTTTTTACAGTTCACCGAGCTAGAGTGCGGTCAACTTATCTGCGTTTGCTCATTTAAATATTTGTCATGGCAACCAGCTGCATTCAACATTTTGCCCATTCTGCCCAAGTGACCTTGGTCTGTAAAACGCGCTATATAAATAAACATCATGATGGTTTAATGTGGGGGCTAATTTAAACTCAAAATACTAAGTTATTGTAGGGGACAGTAAAAAAGTAAGATTTTACAGACTTGAAATTTCCAGTAACTTGAATTTAAAAACGTAGTTAGCAGAACTTGGAAAACTTAGCTGACACAACTCAATAAGTGTAGTTCTTCAAAACGTGAAGAATTAAGTTAATGCCTTCAACTCAAAAATCCTTCGCAGCTGGTTGCTTTGAAATTTTGAGTTGAACTAACTTTTTCTTTTTTACAGTGTATGAAGCTTCATTTGTCCAGTGAGAGAGGTTTGCAGGCAGAATCCACAGATCCCTTTGAGGCAGGTGAGCTACTGCAGAAGAGCTTATTTGTAACCTACAGGATTAAAGTGAGGATTCCGGTCTAACTGTTCATCTTTTCCCATTCCCTCAGGAACGGATGATCGGATGGTGAAGCGTTTAAGCGTCCTGATCATTTGGGGGAATCCTGAGGCGCTCCCTGGACAGCAGAGACATAGCACCTCCAGCAACTTGCCGGGGGCTTACTCAGCGCTGGCCTCCTCCCAGGTGACAGAGCTGCTCTCCCTCAGCACCCTGGAGAGAAACTCCTCTTGACAAACTGTAGCTAAAGCAGTGTCCTTTCCATCAAGACCTGTGGGCTGTATTGACCGGTTGGATTAAGTTATTGTCTTTGGGGGACAGAACTGCACAGGATTTGCACAATTTTTGATCAGCAGTGATGTGTGGTGTGCTGGTTGCTTTGAAAGACAAAATACAGGTGTGTATGTACAGTAGTGCGTGTAAACTTTTTCTGATTTTAAGTCAAACTACTATAGCAGCTGTTCTTTTCAGTATGTCTTAAACATCTGTAGGGTAAACATTGAAATATGCAAGTAAAAGGCCACACCTTTGTACCTTTGTCAATAGGTGGCAAAAAAGAATGTATAAAAATCGTTCAGGTATGTCTATTAAATCTGGATGTGATGAACTACAAACACTCCCAAATTGGGTATTTTCTTGCTGAGCTCTAAGAAAAGACAACATGCCGCAGGAACCTCCGATTATGAAAAATGGGAGATTCAAGATTATTCTTTAAAAAGACCATCCCTAAAGGCCTGGAGATAAATGCCAAAATGATACATTTACATTTAGATCAATTTCTTCTAAGATGACGGAATAATTTAAATGTGTTTTGTCGTGACTATCTTTTGCCCCATGTTAAAATGTAAAACAACTCTTGTCCATCCCTAGAGCGCCACTGTGAGTTGAAGAAACCCTGTCAAGATCAATGAGCCCACTCCCTCATCTGTCACAAGGTGTTTCCTGGTCTACGTGCCCTCTGCACGGCCCTCAGGTCTAAGCTCAGGTCCAAAAGTGTGGCAGTAATGAGAAGGATCAGAATGAGCGATGGCTGTCAGCAGAGGGGAGAGCCCTGGAGGAAAAATTGCTGTGCCAACATTGACCTTCCCTTGATCATGCCCAAGCTCAGTGCCACACGAGACAAGGTCATCTCAAAAAACCTCCATTGAATGCACGGTGAAGACCACCTTTGATTGCGTTCACGTTTGATTTGTTTCTGAAAGTATCATTTGGTGCAACTAGGAGCCATCATCTGAGAAATAAAACAGATTTCTATCCTGACACTGTACCAGTGGGCAAGACTCCCAAATGGGAAAATTTTGAATGGCCAGTCAAGGATTTATCTGATTTAGGTGAAGTTTTGAAGTAATTTTGTAATAAGAGAGATAACATTCAGAGAATATTCATATTTTTAAAGCCAGGCTCAAGACACACCTTTTTAGATTAGCTTTTGATTAGTATTTATTAGTCCATTTTTATATATTCTATTTATCTTTTATTATTTATTATATTGCTATTGCTTTTATTCATGTTTTGTGTGATAATTCCTTTCAGGCTCACATTTTAGTGTTTTACTTATTGTATTGTTTTTAGTATCCCCAGTGTTTCCTCTGGAGGAGCCCTCTGCGCTGGGAGCGGTGGTTGGCTGTGGCTGTGGGGGTCGGACTCTTGGACCTGGTGGGGGCCCGGGGCCTCGGTTTTGGGTCTCCTCTGGGTCCTGTGTCGTCCCCTTTGGCTATGGGCCCCCCCCCCCCCCCCCCCCCCCCTCTCTCGGGGGGGGGGGGGGGGGGTGTTTGCTTGTGGTCTGGGGAGGGTCTGTTGGGCGGTCGGGGGGAGGGCATGGGCAGGATTGTTTTTTAGCCAAACTGTAAAGCACTTTGTGTTGCATCTGTTGTATAAAAAGCGCTTTATAAATAAACTTTGATTGATTGATTGATTGATAAGACAAAAAGTGTGAAAAAGAGCGTCTGAAACCTTGTTTAACCCTGTTTAAATAAATGTCAATAGTTTAGATTCTATGACTAATATCACAGCCTTTATTTGTGTCTCCATCCAGCCATCCATTTTCTTCCGCTTTATCCGTTGCCGGGTCGCGGGGGCAGCAATCTAAGCAGAGACGCCCAGACTTCCCTATCCACACACACCTCCTCCAGCTCGTCCGGGGGGACCCCAAGGCGTTCCCAGGCCAGCTGAGAGACATAGTCTCTCCAGCGTGTCCTGGGTCTTCCCCGGGGCCTCCTCCCGGGCGTAGCGGCTCTACTCCGAGCTCCTCCCGTGTGACTGAGCTCCTCACCCTATCTCTAAGGGAGCGCCCAGCCACTCTGCGGAGGAAGCTCATTTCGACCGCTTGTATCCGCGATCTCGTTCTTTCGGTCATTACCCACAGCTCATGACCATAGGTGAGGGAGGGAACGAAGATTGACCGGTAAATTGAGAGCTTTGCCTTTCGGCTCAGCTCCCTCTTTACCACAACGGTCCGATACAGAGACCGCATCACTGCGCACGCTGCACCGATCCGCCTGTCAATCTCACGCTCCATCCTCCCCTCACTCGTGAACAAGACCCCGAGATACTTGAACTCCTCCACTTGAGGAAGGACCTCTCCACCCACCTGAAGAGGGCAAGGCACCTTTTTCCGGTCGAGCACCATGGCCTCGGATTTGGAGGTGCTGATTCTCATCCCAGCCGCTTCACACTCGGCTGCAAACCGTCCCAGTGCATGTTGCAGGTCCTGGTTCGTTGGAGCCAGCAGGACGACATCATCCGCAAAAAGTAGAGATGAAATCCTGTGGTTCCCGAACCGGACCCCCTCCGGCCCCTGGCTGCGCCTAGAGATTCTGTCCATAAATACAGTGAACAGAACCGGTGACAAAGGGCAGCCTTGGCGGAGGCCAACATGCACCGGGAACAGGTCTGACTTACTGCCGGCAATGCGGACACAGCTCTGGCTCCGGTCATACAGGGACCGAACAGCCCTCAGCAGAGGACCCCGGACCCCGTACTCCCGGAGGACCCCCCAAAGGACACCCCGGGGAACACGGTCGAACGCCTTCTCCAAATCCACAAAGCACATGTGGACAGGTTGGGCGAACTCCCATGAACCCTCGAGTATCCGATGGAGAGTATAGAGCTGGTCCAGTGTTCCGCGACCGGGACGAAAACCACACTGCTCCTCCTGAATCCGAGATTCGACCATCGGACGTAGCCTCCTCTCCAGTACCTTGGAGTAGACCTTACCGGGGAGGCTGAGGAGTGTGATCCCACGATAATTGGAACACACCCTCCGGTCCCCCTTCTTGTAGAGAGGGACCACCACCCCGGTCTGCCACTCCATTGGCACCGCCCCCGATCGCCACGCGATGTTGCAGAGACGTCAGCCAAGACAGTCCTACAACATCCAGAGACTTTAGATAGTCAGGACGGATCTCATCCACTCCCGGCGCCTTACCACCATGGAGGCTGCCAACCACCTTGGTGACCTCGGCCAGGGAGATGGAAGTATCCGCCCCAACATCCTCAGCCTCTGCCTCCTGGACGGAGGACGTGACGGGGGGATTGAGGAGAACCTCGAAGTATTCCTTCCACCGCCCGACAATATCCCCAGTCGAGGTCAGCAGCCCTCCACCCGCACCATACACGGTGTTGGCAAAGAACTTTATTTGTGTCTATTCATTAAAATTACATGGATTGGTTTTCTGTAAATGCATGTGAATCCACTGTTTTCCCTAACCTCGACAACAGTTCCTGTGGCCGGCCCTCCTTTGCGCTCACATAGACAGAAGAATAAAGGCTTCAGAGGGTCTGACAGACAGGCAGTTTACAGAGACAGTAATGCTATCCCCACAGAGCCATGTAATTCACACCTGAGGGACAGGTTAGTTCACTGAACTTAATCCATTTAATTACAGCCACAGTGGAAAAAGTATTTAACTCCATGCTAGTTAATTATGTGGAGGATGAATCTGTATTCTGTGCTTGGTCAAAGGGAACGAGGCTGATGGAAAAAAACATAATAGTACTAATATTATGTGAAAGAAACCTCAGCTACACAGAACGCAGACAAGGCAAGAGATATTTTCTTATAAGACATGTCATTTCATGAAATCCAAGATGTAATTTACAAACATGATCTGAGAGACATTTCTGGCAGATTGTCTTTGGTTGACAACCGACT
The DNA here is from genome assembly GCA_964034765.1 of Knipowitschia caucasica. Lineage (NCBI taxonomy): Eukaryota > Metazoa > Chordata > Actinopteri > Gobiiformes > Gobiidae > Knipowitschia > Knipowitschia caucasica. Next base: position 18,817,623 of record OZ035843.1, read on the forward strand.
TTATTCTGTTTGAGTTGAACTGTTGTGATGCTAATAATACACTTCTTTATGATACACAGCCAGCTAAAAGCAACTGACATCATACTGTCCATGAAAATGAAAAGATGCACATTCGATTGGCCTTAAAATTATAGTGGAAAGATAATTACCCATTTACCTTATGACCCAATCTCATGTTTACAGAACATGGAATTTGACGAGTACGCTTTTAATGCATTCATCAAAATAGTAGTCATTCATTTGAAATACCACAGCCTGTGCACTATTAGCAATAGCAGAGTCTACATTTGACATCACACTCATCAAAAAACAAACAACCACAGCAGCAGATGTAGGAGCTGTGTAACAAGAAGTGCAAAAAGACACATACACAACACAATCTAAATGTAAAACCAAATGTCCACTCAACTTTCATTACTATGCTGCATGTATAGTAATGATCACACAAGGGCATGCTCTGAGCAATAGCTCAGATCTACCACACTAAGGACTGCCAAAGAGGCCCCTGAGACAAGCACATACTGCCACTGCCTGAGAAAGAACACCTTGAGCGCCATAAGCAAGTGGCTGGCATAGTATACTGGAACATCTGTGTGGAATATGGTCTGGAAATGGGAATGACGTTAAAGAATGAGTGATCAAAATTCCATATATAAAGAATAAGCACACTTTTGGAAAATGTATTCATGCAACACTGCCAATAAATGCACCCTGTTTCCTGCTTTTGCCCCTTTTTTAGTTTACACCGCAAAGACGTTCTGAAGACAATAGGTGTATACTGGAACAAAACCAAACAGCCAAGGGACTGTGTATTCCTCGGAAAAATATGGCTTTTCCCTGTGCTTTTAAATGCAACTGCTGACCATGTATCAATAGGATACTGTTATTTGGTAACATGCCAGCTCAACTGGAGTAGAAATGGTTTGATCCAGTTACGACAAATGGACTCACTTGCAGTACATAAGTTTAGATGTGTCTTGCTCAATTAAATTAAACTGGACTACGTGAGTGATCCGGTTTTCACTAGTGCCTTGTAACATCATTGCCATAACAAGTGAAGGCATCAGTAGTGCCTGTGTATGTTGGCGCACTCAGGGGAAGTAACCTCCAACCCGGAGTGGCGAAAGGCAGATGATTTCAGTCAGAAAAAGTGCAGTCCGAGGAAGGATTCAAGCTTGGACAGGGATGATCACCCACAGAAAAGAATATTTGAACTATAACAAATAATGGCTTGCTATATCTTACTTAGCATGTATTCCAGTTTCCCTTTGTTAAGATCAGAAGTGAATTGTCTTTTGAACAATTTCTGAGTGTCCCCTAGATTCCATTTCAGAAGCAGAAGTTTCATATTGACTCCATTACACTGGCCAAACTAGACTGAGTAGATGGGCCCAGTAGTGACATCATGATGTCTTTGACAACCTGAGACAGTGCTATTCAGGGCGCTTCTGCTTTGTGAATATCTTCTTGGTCCTTTATTGAGCCAATTATCTCGGAGAAACCCTTTGAGAATATAAAGCCATCTCATTGACACAGCCAACTAGACTGATCAGTTTAAAAGGGCTTATTGAGTAACGTCAGTTTGAGTTACAATGGATGCGATGTTGCACTTTGTCGCTAGAAAGCTTGAGTGCAGATGTAGATTAACTATAATTAGAGGAATTGGATGAAAATAATGAAACACAAACGAGATGCTGTGACAATCGGAGAAATCAGTGCAATACCCATGAATAAATTATTGTTTTTTCTTACTGCAAGGTCAGCTGTTGCTTGGCTTCTCCAGGGAAACCTCCGCCAACACACACAGGCTCACACAGTGTGGTCAATCACTCACTAACACATGCATCACTGCAACTGTCTGCCTACACAACACAATGTACTGGTCCACACAAGCCTGCTCCAAATGTGGGAACTCATGCAGCAAAAGCTTTTTACATGATGTGAAAAAATAAGAAATTGCATGGTTGATTTTAAAGGCTTTAAATATAAAAGGGCAAAGGTATTTTAAAACCCTGCATTACCTCAATTTGACTGAATAGGACTGTATTTATTTTTAAAACAATTGAATCCTTAAATGCATCATAGAAATATCAACCTATACCAAGAACCAGATTCTATTATTGACACAAATATGATAAACCGATATAATGTGAGCATGTAGTATGGACATTGTTTTACTCTTTTCAAAGATTAAAATCACTAAAACAGGAATATTGTGGTAAGTGGGACATGACACAGATAACATTTTAATTCCCCAAAGAGCATTATTTCATTGATTTGAACACCACTGGACTTCTTGTGAATCTAATTAATACAATTATAAAATCAAAGTTAATATAATATCAAGTCTATATCTAACTTCCAGCGCAGTGTTCCTCAAATTGCTGTTATAAAATACAACTTAAATATGAAGAGGTGACACCTTAAAGATGACTAGATCCGAGCTGGATGAACATAATAAATGACTGCACATAAATTCATATTGGAGGCAGAGAAAATGATTTAACTTTTTAAGATTATTTATTGCGTGCTGAGTCGACATGGTACAAGTTATTTATTCATCGACCATCAAAAACATTTATGAGTGCATTTCTGCAGTATGCTCCAAACAAGAAGCCATAAAACCTGCACTGTATCGTTCTCTCCCCCTGAGTGCTCCATCCATTGCTATCTCTCCCTTTCCTTCCTCCCTTCATGCCATCATTTGTCATTTTCCAGGAGCTCTGCGTCACATGACTGAGTGTCCCATGGCCATAAACATTTGCAGTCAATTTGGAATCAGTTGTGATTGGTGGAAGGGCAGAAGTGAGCAGGACATACTATAAATGTAATTTTTTGACACAGAAAATGAAGAGAAAGATTTCTTAATTAACAGTTTTCAGAATATGTATCTTTCCATTTTTCATAGTTCTTTCAATATAACAAAATATTGTCATTGTCACAGAGAGCAATGAAATTACGTTTAGAGCTTGAACAACACTGTATAGTTTTATAAACAGCATAAATACCAGAATTGACATAATTAAATAACCCACTAGCAACAGCACAGAGTAGCAGATAAGTGGAGATAGTGACAGAAAGAATACATCAAAGAATGAATATAGTTAGTGTCATCTGCAATACCATAGTTCAGTATTTTCTCCACAAGGTGGTGTCATGGTCATTAGCTCAATAATGTGGGCTCTTCCCACTTTCCACATCACACAGAAAAAATGTAAGCTATAAATAATATCTTCACATTCTGTGGGAATATTTGTAAAACTGCCATAACTTTTGAAGCAAAGACTCACGACCAAAGTGTAGAAGGATGAGACGGTTATATTGTACCGTCATTCATCAACCACAAACTCACAGTCTATAAAATCTAAATAAGAACAGATGAACAAAGCTGTTCTTATTACTGTCAATGAAGAATCAGGTGATATGAAAGTTTTCACAGGAACACACTGGTCAGTGTGTGGTCAAGTCGACAGAGGCTCACCCCACGGTGTCAAGGTTAACAAGCTTTGTGTGAGCGAGACAGTGCAAGTGACTCATGGTCAGATTACAGAGTCACGCACACGCAGCCAGGCTACAAAGGCTGGATTTGGACGCATGCAAAAAAGTCCAGGTAATCTCTGTATAGAAATTACATTGGATTATATTATTTCCCTTTTAATGCGAAATAGAATATGATAGAAATGGCTTAATAGCAAACATAATGAATTGAATAATGTTCAAGTTCAAGTGTAATTAAATAGTCTTTTTTGCAGATGTCATGTGGACATGCAAACAGTACCACCTGAAGTGTGATAATAATACAATATATAATAAAATAGTCCCAAATTGGAGACCTGAGAATATAGGGGAACAATCTCATGAAACATCGGCATGCAGATAACGGTGCACTTTACAGATAACAACAGTACATAAAGTACATACTGTACATACATACGCAAGAGCACTCGTCCTCATGGCGGCAGATAAAGACCAGCCTGAGGGGTTCTGATCCAGGGGTTCTCAAACAGAGGCTGTTCATTATTGGTTGAACCTTACATATTAGAATATCAATTAGTAATGACACTTTTTTTAATAGCAATACAAATCATTCATGCGCATACCATGACTTATGGGTGGGTGAAGTGTCTTGCATAAAGACACATCTGCCGCAGTCGTCCCTCATCATAGCACTGCTGGGACCGGGCTTTCACATGCACGGTCTGAGGTTAAAGTATTGCAATATCAAAATGTTGGCTAAACTTTTATTATTTGTTAACTAGCTATTTGTTGATTATGTATATATTCAGGCTTCATCAAATATAGAATTGTAAACACATTGACTTGTTTGATGGCAGCTGGTGTCTGGTACAGGCTGTAGTCATCCTCAAAACTCTCTCAGAAGATCATATTATTACTGTAATACAGTAGTTGTGATAATGGTGCCCTCATACAACCACCAGATGTCACTAGTCAGCTTGAAACTGTTTACAATATTCCACAATTTATTATCAAAATCTTGTCATTGAAAAATAAAACTAGATTTAACTGATGTAGACATTCGAGTCAGCACTTTCTGACCTAAGTTCATGATGACAAATGTTTATCTCTATTGTTCAAGAAACAGCATTAATCTGTTCATCACAACGTATTCTTGTTAATGTTGACAGTATGATTTATTTAGGGGCTATTAGACATGTTTACAATTTAAACAGTCTCTTAATGCTTTGTCTGATCGATTAAGCGCCATGTCCACTATACATTACTGCCTTACATCTTTCAAATCTCCCTTGTGTGCTCTCTAAAACTTTCTTTGTCCTCATATGCCCTAAGTGACTTGGCAAGGGAAATTAAAAGACATTTAGTAAAATATCAAATGTAAACAGTCAACCATTACATAAATACAACTTTTTAAATGTATATAAATTATAAAGAAACACCTGAATGTCTTCCCCATGGAAACATGCCACCAGTATTTGATTCTATTGTAAGCATGAACGGAGCCTCCACCACATACAAAACAATAATAATTGAGCCTACAATAGTGCAAATATGATGATTTTAGTGTTGACGAGTAGAGCATACAGTGAGGTTCGTTATACCTCTGCACTGTGGAAACACTGGTATAAATGCCTCCTCTAAAGAAATTTGGGGACTTTTATTGTTTTATGTTGTCTGTTTTTTAGTGTGTTGTGTCTTGTCTATTTTTTGTGTTCTGGACTACGAGTCTGTAATAAAAGCTATCTATCTATCTATCAATCTACTTTCCATATTCCTCGTCAAAATAAAAGACTTTGTGTGAAAAGAGAAATGTACTTTTATCGTCAAATCTGGCCGGTTCAGTGTGAGCAGAGTACAACATCGCAATTTTAAAATAGCAGAGACTAGAAAAAAAACAACATATTTTTAAGATTTGTCTATGAAACAAGCAAGTATTATCCATCATGTCTTGCTGAAAAATTATGTGTTTCATTCCAAATCAATTGGTAAATACAATTCAAATGAAATACTGTATTATTGCACCATTCATAAATTCCATTATAGCGGTGGCTAAATGTGAGTTCAACACAGGACAATCAATTTCAACTCTGAAACTGTATTATTTAATCACATTTTATAAAAGTTATCATTAAGTAATGATATAAACCACACATGTCAGAACGGTAGAGAAAGGTAGAGTCTGCACTAAGTGAGATGTTTCACCTCCCGTAAAGAAATCAATCAATTCAAATTAAGGTTGGAGGTACTGTAACTATAAGCACTTTTAGCCAACTGAAAGCACCTTTACTAAATGGACTGATAAAGTATTAACACTAAATATGTGTAGGTAAAACCAGGGAACAGTCTTGTTTCAGCCAACTTCTACAGACAGGCTGCATTATTTAAACACTTCTGTGAAAGGTCATGCCCTAAAACAAACTCCAAAACAAAACGAAAAAGACAAGAACAGAAAATGAATATAGTTAAATGTTGACATAAAGACAGTCATGTGTTCCTCTGAGCGTCAGTGTCATTAAAAGCTGCAGCAGCCACATTTCAGATCTCATTATGTGCCCATTGAATACACAGCCTTATTATATTTCATACAGAAATGAATATGGCATTAGTCCATATCCCAGTAAATCCTGAAAGAGCTGCATTTGAGCTCTTAATTATGCGCCGATGATACGCACTAATCCCCTCTATGACTAAAGAGATTTCTTGTGCTAACACAATGGAAATAAAATTAGTAGAGATCTATAGTGCAGCGGTCAGGAGCTGGGTGGCTAGCTCCTCACTGGGGAAATAACTTCAAAAGACTCATTAGCATGTAGTTGTCTGGGTTTGTTTTGTGGTTATTTGTGTTACTAAATAAAATATCAACTTTAGTTCTGGTGTAATTAATATACTATAATGGACCACCAATCTTCCACCAATCTAAATGGTCTCCTTGTGACCCTTGATCGGTGGAAGTAAAGATTAGAGATGATGCTCTTCAGGCGCCTGCTGCTCACTCTAAAAAGGTAACATCATTTATAAATGATAGAATACATAACATTTGAGGGAGGGCCGACAGCTCAGGGCTTAATGTACTTTACACTTCACCCCAGGACATGCGTCTTTTGATAAAGACAACAATTTTGTTCAAAGAGTTCAACGTATCCATCTAAAGAAATCTACCATAACTGTAATACAATTGAAAAGTGATATTTTCTGGGGAGAAACAGTTCGTGCAGCGAGGGCAGTTGCCCTTCTGCATATTGACATGCATATATAATTTAGACTCCTGTTGGCGTTTTCAGCAGGGCTGCGTGGCTCGCCTCAGCATCCTTTTGGACAGCTGCAGTCAAGCGTTATGACGGCCCACCCACCAAACACCCCTCCACAACTCTATGTTTATAAGTTGTTGTTGTTACCAGCTGCATGTTGAAGAAAGAAATAAAATGCACACCCGTTCATCTTCTTTTGTCACTCAAACCTAATGACACCTGCTTGTTGTCGAACACTAGGGATCAAATTTCAAAGATAAGGCGTCAACCCAATAACCGGGTAAATATTAGCTGAGGAGCTATTGGGCTCAGGATGGTGCAGTGCAAACCCTGGCATGACATTTATATTGTGACAGATAATGATGTTTGGGACATAATAGATAACACTTGTAATCGCGTGTTATCTCTTTTTAATTAATGTAAACAACAAAAGAACTCTTCATTCTTGCCTTGTCATGCTGTCAGGCATAATTCTGTTAGAATGGTTTGATTCTCTGATCTGTGCTTGCGAATCGACAGCTTTGTAAAGTCATCTGAGATACTATTGTTGTGATTTAGAGCTATACAAAAACAAATTAATTTAATTGAATATAATTGAAACTCCCCGGCAACGGATAAAGCGGAAGAAAATGGATGGATGGATGGATGGATAATTGAAACTATCTAGATTAGCTCATGAAGTTTGTAGTCAATTCCACCCTTAGACAAAAAAAAATATATATATAGTGTAATTGTGGAAGTAGCACATTTATATCAAATTTTCCTCAGTCCTTTGACAACTGTAGCTGTGCTTCTTCTACTTCCACTTTTCTGCCACAATATACAACAATGCCATACTCTTGTACATAGAAAAACAATATAATTACCAACTTGTTTTTTAACCCGCTCATCCTTGTTTACTACACTTCATCTGATTCCACATGTGGTAATTAATGACGATAATAACTCATGATAATCTCCAGTTAATGATAAACCTTAAATTAATCCATCATCTCAAACCACAGAGGAATATTCACAAATCCACCACACGGCCAAGCCTAAAGCGTATTTCTGCCCTTTATTCATGTTATTACAAATTTACATGTGTTAAAACTTTCAAATAGCTTACTTATAATAACTCAATAGTTTTTGGAACAGGTCAAGGATCAACACGTGTAAAAGCCGTCTTTAAATCTCTTCCTGTCCTTTACTTCTCCAAGACCAGCTAATACAATTGTCAAGTTTCAGATTTGTATCGGTTTACCAGACACATTACGAAAAGATGCAGTGATCTTGCAGTGAAGACAGTAATGCATTGCTCATGTTACAATAGCTGGACTCGCCTCTCTGATCGCCTCCTGGTCACAAGGGGCCGGAGACTTGCTTACATGAGAGACGGCACCCGCGCAGTATTTAAAGCTCTTTTTGTGACGGACGGCAACGCTTCCTGCTTGTTCTGCTCCACACAGGCTTCAGTCGCACCGGAGTAAGTACTTCATCATGGGTTATGAATGTTTACAGTGTGTGTGTGTGTGTGTGTGTGTGTGCGTGTGTGTGTGAGACAGATTTGATTTGTTTGTAATCTTTAATGGTGTGTTTTAGAGCATTGTTCCTCTGCCAGGTGGCTACATAAAATCATTTAAGGGAGTTGATTTTAAATTATGTAGGTGCTTTTAGATTTGATAGATTTGATTTTACTGATAATTGACTTGGCAGGAAACAACATTCCAAGCAAATTCTGAAATGTGTTTCTCTAAAAGTTTTCCAACAAAAATGCTAGACTCACGTACAGAACTTTGGTATTTAAATAAACAAGTCTATATGCTATTATGTTCATATTGTCTAATTCATTGCAGAGTGGAACCATATTCTTCAAGAGAATCTTCTAGAAAAAACATATGGTTCTGAAGAAAAGGTTTGTTAGACATTTTGTCAATGCCAGACTTATCTTATTTAAAATATCTTATTTATATTTAATCTTATTTTTCAAAGGTTTTTCAAATACCAGATGTGTTAATAATTTAGTAAATTTGATACATCAAATAGAAACCTGACTCTTTTTGATGGAGGTATTTGTCATGCTTATAATGATCTTCAAGAATCATTTTTCAATTAGACAAATGTGGTTATCTTGGGCCATTAGCGCTGAGTGGCCGGATCAGAAACTAGTGACATTTCTTCTCGGAAATGATGGTCAGGACGTCCCTTGTCATTATCCTTAATGTGTTTAGACCAACACAAGTGGTTTTTGCGTCTAATAATAATATGAACAGGCTTTAATTATGCACTTTTACTTTGTGGTCGAAGACTTAGCGGAAGTCTGTGCCCACTATTGGAAACTGAGAGGCTTCAAGTAATATTACAATATAGTATATACAGTATAGTATATACTGGCTAAAAACAAATTAATTATGGTAGTTAATTAATTTGGAAGATTTGAACAAAACCAAGAAATGTACTAAAATGAGAACAATAAATTTGATCACACAATTTTCACACTGCGTTATATATTCTCTACTATTGATCAATAGATGGTTTTCCAACAACGTCACGCACTACCCACAATTCCGCAGTGCGCCATCTTCTAAGTCTAGCCGCCGATAGTTGTAAGTAAACAAAGCGTAGCACATCACTTTTTTGCGCTAAAACAGGCCGACTACCTGCATCGTTTTGGGGTGCAGTAACCGTGCAGATTGTGGGGACATTCCGAAGGCTATTACGAGCCAGGGGAGCGACTCTCGACGGAGAAAAGAACCCTTTAGTTGGCGAAGATCAACCGAGAAGGATTCAACCCTAACCCCCTGATAAATGGCACTATAAAGTCTGTTCTGACCATTTCAGAGCTAGCTAAATCTGTGCATGTGTGGTTTATATTCAGAGCTGCAATTTGACTGTGATACCATGCATACAGTACCTTGCGAAAGTATTCGGCCCCCTTGAACCTTTCAACATTTCGCCATATTTCAGGCTTCAAACATAAAGATATAAAAAAATTATTTTTTGTCATGAATCAACAACAAGTGGTACACAATCGTGAAGTGGAATAAAATTTGTTGGATAATTTAAACTTTTTTAACAAATAAAAAACTGAAAAGTGGGGCATGCAATATTATTCGGCCCCTTTACTTTCAGTGCAGCAAACTCACTCCAGAAGTTCAGTGAGGATCTTTGAATGATCCAATGTTGTCCTAAATGACTGATGATGATAAATAGAATGCACCTGTGTGTAATCAAGTCTCCGTATAAATGCACCTGCTCTTTGATAGTCTCAGGGTTCTGTTTAAAGCGCAGAGAGAACCATGAAGACAAAGGAACACACCAGGCAGGTCTGAGATACTGTTGTGGAGAAGTTTAAAGCCGGATTTGGATACAAAAAGATTTCCCAAGCTTTAAACATCTCAAGGAGCACTGTGCAAGCAATTATATTGAAATGGAAGGAGTATCAGACCACTGCAAATCTACCAAGACCCGGCCGTCCCTCCAAACTTTCATCTCAAACAAGGAGAAGACTGATCAGAGATCCAGACAAGAGGCCCATGATCACTCTGGATGAACTGCAGATAACTACAGCTGAGGTGGGGATGGTGTGTTCAGGATGATGAGCTGTGTTGCTTTTACGCCAAACATATCGTTTTGCATTGTGGCCAAAAAGTTTGATTTTGGTTTCATCTGACCAGAGCACCTTCTTCCACATGTTTGGTGTGTCTCCCAGGTGGCTTGTGGCAAACTTTAAGAGACTTTTATTGGATATCTTTGAGAAATGGTCACTCTTCCATAAAGGCCAGATTTGTGCAGTGCACGACTGATTGTTGTCCTATGGACAGACTCTCCCACCTCAGCTGTAGTTATCTGCAGTTCATCCAGAGTGATCATGGGCCTCTTGGCTGCATCTCTGATCAGTCTTCTCCTTGTTTGAGATGAAAGTTTGGAGGGACGGCCGGGTCTTGGTAGATTTGCAGTGGTCTGATACTCCTTCCATTTCAATATAATTGCTTGCACAGTGCTCCTTGAGATGTTTAAAGCTTGGGAAATCTTTTTGTATCCAAATCCGGCTTTAAACTTCTCCACAACAGTATCTCGGACCTGCCTGGTGTGTTCCTTTGTCTTCATGGTTCTCTCTGCGCTTTGAACAGAACCCTGAGACTATCAAAGAGCAGGTGCATTTATACGGAGACTTGATCACACACAGGTGCATTCTATTTATCGTCATCAGTCATTTAGGACAACATTGGATCATTCAAAGATCCTCACTGAACTTCTGGAGTGAGTTTGCTGCACTGAAAGTAAAGGGGCCGAATAATATTGCACGCCCCACTTTTCAGTTTTTAATTTTTTTTTAAAGTTTAAATTATCCAATAAATTTCGTTCCACTTCACGATTGTGTCCCACTTGTTGTTGATTCATGACAAAAAATTAAAATTGTATATCTTTATGTTTGAAGACTGAAATGTGGCAAAATGTTGAAAGGTTCAAGGGGGCCGAATACTTTCGCAAGGCACGGTATACAGTATGGGCCTCAAGCGATCCCCTCTAAATGAATGAGAGGAGGAGGAGGAGGGGGAATGGGTGGTAGACAGAAGCTTGTATGGCCGTGGGTCAGTGATTTACGGCTTGTGATATCAACTGCTTCGTTCAAAATAAATTTGTGATTGAAAGAAATATTGCATCATATACATCACCTTTTTTAATTGTAAAACGGTTAAGGGAAAGTAAGCCACTTCTGGCGAAGTCCACTGGTCTTGCCGCGTTTCATATGGATCCAAATCTCCGATCACTCTCAATTGCTCCAAGTAGCTTGCCTTAGATTACGTTCATTGAATCAATATACTTAACGCGGTCACTGACCGCGTTAAGTATATTGTAAGTATAAGTATATTGTAAGTATAAGTATATTGTAAGTATAAGTATATTGAAAGCCACAAATTTGTGGCTTTAGATGACACGGGGACAAACGATTCGTGAAAAATTATATGTGACCAATGATCTGTGCAAAACAAGCTTGACACACAACATGGCATACACGCAAAGCATCATGGGTAATACGCACATGGCGAAAAACCATCTATACATGGATAACATTAATACATGATTTTATGTTGTATTGTTTTTTTGTGAAAAGAAAATTTGTCCGTGGCACAAAATACATAATACATTTTAATTGAGGTGATTGTGCAAAATGAACTTTTGGGAGCTTGTGATTGATGTGCGTGTTGTGCATGTGATGGACTTACACAGATTTCTAAGTGATTCCTGCAATCTACATGCATTATTATACACATCCTAAGTGTAGAGTAAATCTCAGCTTTCCACTCCCTCAACCCGTAGTTAGGTACAGATAATAACGGTATTGAGCAAAAAAACCTAACAATCGGTTTACGAGCCATTTCGAAACGTAAAAACATGTTTGTTTAAATTATGTTTCACAATAAACAAAATGCTAAATAATAATTGAATTATACATATAGCAACTCCAGGGGCAGATTTCAGCCTGTGCTGATCTTTTTATTTTGGAAAAACAATCAATTATTCATTCAGTCTGTTTGATTTTGAACTTACCGCTAATTGCAGCTGGATTTTCTTTGTTTTTGTGTTACCTATGTTTTATAAGACAACACATCCAAACGCAGCTGCAGCTGGGTTTTTGTTTGTACACAATGACAGGGTTTACTGAAGTTTAAAGCATGTCATAGTTTAAACCATGACTCACCCAAAAACATCTATGGCTCACGCCACGCAGCACATCTATTTCATGATTGCATTTTATGATTGACACCATCTCTCCGGTGTCACAGATGTATTTGTCTTCCCATGACAGTGCCTTACAACTTAATGGCATACACTTTTTTGTTTTAATTTGAATTTTTTTAATCCAGGCTGGTAAAACCACAACCCAAGGTTGTCCAGGACAGAGCCCCCAGCTGGGATCCATCACTGCTTTCTTCAGCACTGAGGCCTCACAATGCAACATGACAAGGGGGTTTCTTTGAGAAAATAAGAAACAGTTAGTTTGTTAACTAAGTTCAAGCTACTTCAATTAAAACATTCTACAAGAAATATATTTATTTCATGATCAAAAATATCTAAGAAAGGGGGGCACAGCAAAAAGTGATAAAATGTTGTGTAGAAATATTTCCCTTGGAATGAGAAAACAAAGCAAAACAAAAAACTGGAAATACGACTAAATAGCATGTATTAAGAATGTATTCAGAATGTATTCAAAAAATAGACTTGATTCAAGCTTTTATGGACGCATATTTTTTATTATTCTTTTTTGCGTTTGTGGAAACTTTTTAGAATATGGGTTGCACAGAAACGTCAACAGAGACCAGGTCTGGCTTAAAGCTTTAATCGTTCACCTTAAACTGACGTACAGCGATTGTTGGAAGTCCAATTTGGGATTTTAAAAACATTTTTTGTATTCTTTATTGCCAGGACACAGCTGTCTGTGGAGGGATGAACTTCGCCCGAGATGTGGCGCGACAGACCAGCTCTTATACTTATGTCATAGAAGATGAAGCACCTGGACTGGCGAGTCTGAATATATTTGGGGTCAGTATTTGTGTACTTACAAATATTTAAGTTAATTCATGGTTATCAATCTTTTTTATTTTTTCCCAAAACCACAAAATGTCACAAATATTCCACTAAACTCACAAGTGATGGATTTTATCTTAGATAGAAAAACACATGCTCCACTATACATGTACTTAAATAGATCTATACAAATGTTGTTGCTCTGTGTTGTGATTTTACAGTTGGCAGAGAAGGGTGACCTGGCCGTCCTGGAGAGCCAGGTGAGGAAAAGCCCCGAGCTGCTCAAAGAGAAAGATGAACAAGGAGCTGGTCCTCTTCATCATGCTGCTGCAGAGGGCCATGTCTGCCTCATCCAATTCATCATATCTGTCGACTCAGAGCGTAAGCCCCACTCCACCATCCATCTCAGCTAACCTGCTGGAAAATATTTGCGTCACAATGTCTTCATGAAAACACCATCAGATCACTTCCAGCATTGGCTTTCTTCAATTGCAGAACACACATCACAGTCACAACATCAAATGCCAGGCAAACGAGTTGTGCTTTATCAATGTACTTAATATCTACAGTACTTGTGTCTAATGGTCAAAAGTTAGAAATCTTTCAATAAGCATGGGTAGCATCTTCTTTGGGTATAATTCAAAGTTGCTATTTGCATAGTTCAGATCTATTGGTCAGACTGGTTTTGGGGGGGAAAGGCAATTTGCCCAGTTGTGTTTTTGTGTATACGCTGTTTGTATTTTCCCAGTGTTGAACAGCAAAGATGAGCAGGGGAATGTGCCGCTGCATTGGGCAGTGGAAAAGAACCAGGCGGAGAGCTGCAAGGCCCTAATGGACCTGGAGGCTGATCCAAACATCCTCAACAAATCTCTGCTGGCACCACTGCATCTGGCTGTGAGCAAGGGCCACAACAACCTCATTGAGGTCAGAAAGAATAATGTACACAACTATTGTCTGTGACTGTTGAACATGACACTGCTGACATTCTTGACATGAGTGCAAAATATGTACATCGCATCGTTTGTTTCAGTTGTTCATATCATACAGCAGAACAGATCTCAACTTTGAGGGAGACCTGGGGAACACTCCTCTAATACTGGCCAGCTGCATTAACAACTCTGAAGCCCTGAGCATCCTGGTAGGAAACTGCCAAACTTCAAAACAGTGACATAGAAAGTATATACTGTAGACTGAATGTGTCTGAGTGATGTCGAGACCTAATCTGCACTTTGTGAGTGAAGAGTCACTTGCAGTGGGCTGATGGACACATGACAGTGTGTCCTTGACAAGTGCCCGCAGCTGTAGATCTGTTTCTGACATCTGTCTATGTCGCTATTCATTTTCTATTGTCACAGATAAAGAATGGAGCCAAGCTCTGCCACCAGAACCGGCTGGGTCACTTCCCAATCCACGCAGCTGCCTTTTCTGGTTCAAAAAAGGCGATGGAAGTCATCCTCAAAGCAGGTACAGTAACATTGATCATGCAACTTTACCTTAGAACTCCATGCGAGCCTTAGCAAATTATAGATTTTTGTTTTGTGAAGGTGACGAGATTGGTTATGGGCCTCTGAAGCAAATTAGCTACCTGGATAAAAGTAAAAGTAGCCCCCTCCACCTGGCTGTCCGTGGTGGTAACCTGGAAACCATTCAGTTGTGCCTCGAAACTGGAGCAAAAGTGGACCAGCAGCAGGTGCAAACTTCTGGAAAATAAGTGTTGTTGGTTTTGATTAAATTTGCATAAACTATTTGTCTAATAGTTATGGAAACGTGCCAAACACAGACATTCATTTGGTAATCAAAACATTTGTTTTCACTCTGTCATGTTTATATTTGCACCTGGCACCCTTTAAATACACTGTTTACAATATATATAACAATTGTATGATTTTGCTTTAGGCCTTCAAAGATTCACCAGTATGAGTAGTGACAACAGGCTAAATTGATACAAATTAGTTTCTCTTGGACTGTAAGTGGAGCCACGGCTGGCCTCCTCCTGCCAATCCTGCTTATGTCATATTATTTTCTTTAGTCACTGTTAACATTGTTTATACTATCAAGACTTTTTCGTAGGGCTGTAATTAACGATTATTTTGATTGATCAAGTAGTTGGTCAATTATTCTTTCAATTAATGAATCAAGTGATGCCACTGGAGAACATCTTCATACTGTAGAGATGACTTGCTACACTTTGGGTTATCTGAGTCACAAAACATGTTTAAGTTTATGTAAGGTTCAAAAAGTAATTCCTATCAGTTTTACTACTTGCTCTTGTTCCAAATGTGAATCTGTATTAAATGCACTAAATGCTGATGAATACATACAGTGCCTTACAAATGTATCAATACAACTTGAACATTTGCACATTTTGTCATGGTTTAGAACAGATGCTAGAATGGCCCATACATAAATCTAATTTAAAAGTGCTGTTCTTATCTGCTGAATTAGCTATTTGTGTTCTTTGTTATAGTTTGTTTTGAAAAAAATCACATTAATTAAATGTATTATCATATATTGTATATTATTTATGAGTCACTAATCAATCTATCTGCACAGAACGACAGGTCCACGCCGCTTCATCTGGCCTGCACACAGGGCGCCCTTGAAGTTGTCAAAATCATGTTGTCTTCAGTTGATCAAGTAGCCGACATTATTAATCTAACAGACGGAGCATCCCAGACACCACTGCACAGGTGCACAATGACCTAACCCTAACTAAGCCAATAGCTGCATACATGGACATTTTCTGCCTACATTCTCCTCTTGCAAACCTCATTGGTAGTGGTTATGCTAAGATAAAGGACTATTTATAGTAAATGGGATGTGTATTGATATTTGATAGTACAGAGTCATATAATCAAATTGACATTACTGACATCATCTTTAACAATAGAGTGATGCCCATGTCCCATATCAAACTAAACCACTTACCACCTGGATTGATAAACATACTCTAAAGTGCTTAATTTAGAACCAAACCAGGACAGGACAGAATTTATAACACATACAATATAACACATATGTCAAACCCAGTATTTATGGTTTTATTATTTAATAAAATGTACTCTTTACTCTTTCAGGGCAACAATATTTGACCACACAGAGTTGGCTGAATATCTCATTTCATTGGTAAATTATACAAATTACTTTTTTGACTGATGAAATAGGACATTCTTTTCAAACATGTGAAAATGATTAATCATATTTCTGCCAGGTATTTTTAATTCCCTATGTGATCATATATTCAAATCCGCTCTCTGCATACTAACTTTTTTCCTGCTCCTCTCATCAGGGTGCAGACCTGGACAGTGTGGACTGTAAAAGGAACACTCCACTGCTTTTGGCCACAAGCTGTGGATCATGGAGGATCGTGGCTCTGCTTCTCTCAAAAGGCAAACCATCACTTGTGTCCCGATACAATGGTATGGGAGTTGGAAGTAAATAATGTATATATTTATCTGTTTTCAGGGGCCAGTGTTCATGTACAAGACATACGCGGATGCAATTTCCTCCATTTAGCTATTATGCAACCTAAAGGGCTGAAGAATCTGCCTGAGGAAGTCCTACAGGTAAAGCTGATGTAATTAAGTTGAATATCAACTTAATTAATTCATAAATTCAGTTCATCATAATATGTAGAGAACCTGATAAACAAAGTAATAATTCTTTAGCTAGCTCATTTGTGTTTGCCATACACAATATTAACATATTTGATGTGATATTCAATTAACGTTGTAAAATAGTCATTATAAAAGTGTTGATGCAAAATATAAGCTCATGCTATAATTAGTTTGTTCATTATTATAAACATTCATTAAAGGGGCAGTAACAAAATATTGTGTTGCAATATTTCGGTGGTTAGTCAAGTAATTTGTTTTGTACTTTTGCTGAACTATAATATAGTACATGTCAGATTGACTAGGAGCATAGTTATAAACTTGACTAGGATTTCTACGACACCAGACAACATATATAAAAATAAAATTGGAATATATTGTGTTGCGATATATTGGTATTGCAATATGTATCGCATCAGGCCTATGTATCGCGATACGTATTGCATCACGAAATTAGGCCTATTTATGAAATACGTTATTTCTGTTTATAGCTTTTGTTGATGATGCCTGACCCAAGCACTATTGTTTTGTTTTTTTTATGTATCAATTATGATCATAGTATGTCTTTTAACATGTGCTAACTTTAGCTGGGGAGTGTAAAGTTGTTGCTGAGTTCCGAGGACAGTGAAGGCTGCACACCTCTGCACTACGCCTGCAGACTGGGGATCCATGACTCCATCAAAAACATGCTGGGTTTGTCTGGACAAAGTGGCCTGGAGTACAAGTCCAAAGACAAGAAGTCAGGCTTACACTTTGCTGCTCAGTAAGTTCCTCAAAATCCTCATAATGCCTACAAACAGAAAAAATATAAATGTAGAAATTATGTTTGTCAAGGCCAAACGAGAAGTTACAAGGAAGCTTAAAGGTCCCATATTACGCTTTTTTTCATGTTTCACAGGCATACTGTATGTGTGATAATCATTTGAGTGATACATCATACAACACTTAAAACTTGTGAGATTATGGCCATCTCTTGTATAGAGCTGATGTCACCTCGACTGATTCAGAGAGAAGTCTGCTCCTCTGCCTCTGTGAGCCCGCCTCCCTCCACTCGCACAGTGACGTAGCATCACGCTCTGAGTTGTTTATCACCAGTACATAGTCATTTCAGACATGAGAATATACTTTTTCCAACAATGACAATCCGTAACATCGAACCCTATTTCCTCGATCCACAATTAGACCCTAATTATTTAGTTTACAAAAGTATACTTTTTATTTACACCCCCCGCCTCCCTCTACCTATTCATCTTGCTCCCTCCCTCCCCTCCACTCCTCATTGTGTTTCCGGCTCACCCCCTCCCTGACCCTGCCCCCTTCTGAAAGCCACATTGGGCCGGCAGTCGGAGGTGCTCATCCCGAGAAAAAAATCCGTGGTTTATACAAAGCACAATGTGTCTATCCAATTGTCTGTGAAACCAAGGGCGTAGGTTTGCGTGGGGACCATGGGGACATGTCCCCACCAATATTTGGTGAGGACTAAAAAGTCCCCACCAAAATGACATGATGTCCTGTGACCCGGACGGTCCGGGACACATGTCTTCCGTTTGTGCATACGTAGTGCCTCCTCCTCGCCTCCAGAGCAACAGCAGCAGCAGCAGCACGTGACCGTTCCGTTCTCTGCAGTGATTGGCTGTCTTCTTCAGCGCCAAACTGAAGCACTGAGCAACTGTTTAATTTTTAAAAGTTAGCCAGCGTGAAGCAAGTGTTTTTTTTCGTTCCCTGAGCGTTGTAGCACGTGAGTAATCAGAGGAAAGTACTGTAGATCTATCACCATTCAAAGTACTTACGTTATTTCTAATCTGTCAGCGCACTGTTTAATGTTCCGAGGAGCTCACACGGCATACAGAGACAGAACAGAACTGGCTCCAATAAAGAAACAGGTTGGTTGAAAGGCTGAAAAAATTCTTATTGTGCTCTTACTATCCAAAATGTATAAGTGGGTGTGTTGTGTGAATCAGGATAAACTAGGGATGAAAATATTCCACGGATCCACGATTTACAACCTTTATTTGCTGATAATGTAATTTCTGTGAAATGTGTGACAGCGGGCACTTGCTGTTATTTGCTCTAAGCACATTCAAGCGATGCACTCGAATGTGCACGTCCTGGTGCAGCTGCTGCCGCTTTGTAATGACAGCCACGGCGCTCAGTGAAAGCACAGCTCTAACATGGTACCGAGCTCGGACCATATGCAGACAGAACCATGTTGCAAGTGCGGGTCTCCCTCGTATCTTCCCCGTTTCTCCTCTGTGTCTCTGACATGTCTCTCCCCTGACTCTTCCCAAAGCGCAACCAGCGCTCCCGAAATTAAAGCTCGGATACCTAAATTTTCCATTGCGTTAACGATGCATGCTGGTTGTGCGCAAAACACACCACAACAGGTCATTTAAGTTTTTATTTTGCATACTTGAGAGCCCTGTGAGTCATTACTTGCCTTTTTGGGTTGAGAGTGGAATAAAAAAAAGAAAATATAGAAAAATCCACACTGTTACTTATTGCCAAACTCTTGTTAACTCATTGTATTGAGGAATACTATGTAACTTTTGACATTAGCCAAGTTATATAAATGATTCTGCAGTTCATGTATATGAATGTCTGTTTTTGATTGTCTATACCTTCTTGTATAATTTAGAAAAAATGCCACCTCCACAAATAAGATAAAAGATATCAGGAGCTTTTTTAACAGTTGGAAAGTAAGTAAGAGAAAGCACAAGTAATAGCAAATTATGAATTGTGATGATTAATCTTCTGTTAACATACATAACTGCTTCTCATTCAGTCTACAGCTGAGTTTAGTATAGAAGGCAACACACTATTGCAAATATAGTGTGTGATTACACAACAAATTCTGGGGGAGAAACTCTGGACCCCGTGTCAATGGGTGTAGACTCAGGTCGTAGTGAATGTCCCCACCAAGATTGGAACCAAACCTACACCATTGTGTGAAACTGTATGTTATTGCTCTCTGCTGTTTCTTGCTGCACACAGCGCCGCAAATGGCAAAGTGGCACGCTCTCTGCCAAAACAATTTCCAAGTGGTAACTTTGTTACTTACGTGGCAATAAAAATGATTCTGATTCTGATATATGGCGAGTTAGCGTCACTGTACTTACAGATCGGGGGCCCTGTGTTAAGTCTTCTATCGTATGAATAACACTGGTTCCCAGATTAGTTTTTGAGTAAGTCCAGTTCCATTGTCTCTGTAGTTCTGGAACAGTCTCAGTGAAGTGTCGCAGATGAACAGATTCATTCAAACAGAAGCAGATCCCCTTGAGTCGAGCCGCTTTCTTCCTCTTCGGGCCAAATAGTGCATCACATATTTACACCCAAAACACATTTCATCCAAGTTGACGTGATCCTAAAACTTTTAGTCGCTGACAAAAGTAGAAAAACAGTAGCTCCATGTGGTGACCGGGGGACCAAACCACAGACATACGCTTAACTGGCTGCGTGCTCTGATTCGCTGTTTCAATCACCTCCTGGCTATAATTTTATTTTTATTATTTTCTACAACAAACAGCATAAGTTTGTGTAAGCTCTCAGTCGTACAGGGATTTGTCAAAGCAAAGAAAGTTTTAGAGTAAGTCCTCACCCATCATCTGTACTTCCTAGCAAGTTTTCCCGACGTTTCGTCCTTAATCCAAAGAACTTTTCCAAGGGAATGAAATCTCAGACCACGCGTCGGAGATTTATAACCTATGGGTGTGGTTAGCCACACCCTAATCCTAAAGGGCTATCTCATTAACAATCTAAGGTCTGTTTGATGTGGAAGGGAGCAGGTCAAACGACCCTGCTAGGGCTAACGATCCTAACTCATGTCACAGACCTATTGTCGGCTGAGATTGCTTGGGTGGAGTGCAGGTCTACCCACTCCTAACTCATTAGCACGTCACTGACCTTAACTCTAGTTAGGGCATCTATGACGACGTCCTAAAAACGACGCGCGGTCCGAGATATCATTCCCTTGAAAAAGTTCTTTGGATTAAGGACAAAACGTCGGGAAAACCTGCTAAGAAGTACAGATGATGGGTGAGAAACCTTCCTTTGCAACAAGCAAAGGAAGGTTACTTTTGTGTATTTTTTACCCTGTTTTGACAAAAGTATTTAAAAACCATTTTAAATACAAAGCAAAAAGGGTTATGCGCGTCATATTCGTCATCAGCGTGGTAATTGTCACAGATGTGGACCCCTGCTTCTCGAAGGGTGTAGAAGACAGATCGCTCTCTAACTAAAGATTGACAGAATTAATGAAAAAACTACTCTGGGCATGTGTATGAAGGCCAAATAGCACAATAATCATGTTTAAAGCAGAGAAATGTAAAAAAGCGTAATATGGGCCCTTTAAAAACATTGTTCAAAAACGAAATAATATCTCTTAAAGGAGCATTATGTAAAAATCTGGCCAAAAGTGGTACTGCAGCCTCTCCCACTCTCCCTGACACAGGTTGCCAGATACACACCAAATCCAGCAGCAAACACAGGGAATTATTTTATCAGTTGTTAAAATTGTTGTTGAATGAATGAATGAATGTTTTGAATGAATGTTTTTTTATTTATTTTTTTATTTGGACATTTGAGGATAGAATAGGAGTGGAAAGAATGGATGTTGAAACCAGTGGGGGAGGGTCCCAGTTCAAAAGTGCCCAAAATGACGTGCGCTGACATGCTTGCAATACCACCCCGGGCCGATGGGGGTGGACCCAGAAGAAGAATTAGCCAATGCTAACATATATAGCGTTGGCAGACCTCTCAAAAACGTCTTTACAGGATGGACCAAAAGTTGGTTCTTGGCCCAAAGCTCCGTTCCACATGTGTGTCAATGCTGAGGGGGGTGAATTTTTTTGGTCCACTCTAGTTTACTCGCTGTGAATTTTTTAAGTCTCTCGTTCAAATGAATGGAGCTGCGCCGGCTGACGCATGCGCAAATGCGTTTTTTCACAATTTTCTTGTGGGCGGGACCACTCGCGGCCATCTTGGATTGCTCCATGAAAGCACTTTTCATGGCCAACTCAATGAACGGCGGAGATAGGCGTGACTCTGTCCGTTATTATATACATTACAGTCTATGGTTGAAACCTATTTCTTCAGCGTATCAACATCAGGGTTTCCTCCAGTGGATATCACCCTTCAATTTTATTTATTCCCTATTTTTTTGTATAAGTCCCACTTCAAAAAGAAACTAACGTTATTTTAATTGGGGTACATGTGGTCTCAAATGATTCTCTTTACAATGAAGTAATAATCTGCAAAAAAGGTCTTGAATTATGTCTTTTTTTTTTTTTTTGAGCATTCACATAGAATGTGATATTATATAATTAAATACAAATGGTTTCCTCCCGGACCCGAACCCGGGTTACTGGGGTGACAGCGCTATGGCTAAACCATTACACCACCATTGAAAACAATGATAAGTAAAAACAAAGCACGTAGTTTAACTGTCAATGAAGAACGCAGTGAAGAATTTGTATCCGCTGCCTCAATTTTTCAAAGGCGTCCCGATATAAATACTTGCTTTAGTCTTTGGCCTTTAGTGTTTTGTCATTAATGATTTGAGAGTCATAATAAGACCTTTTTTAGTTCTGCGGCCACATTAGCTAGCCGCAGTGAGTTCTGGCAACCCGGAACTCTGACTTTCTGACTGGTGAAACGGCGGAGGATGAGACACCGAAATGAAAACAATAACAACTTTTACGGGTCGTAAAACAAATTTTGATATTCAAATATCTCGGCTGTAAGATGTATTCGAAAAAAGAGCATGATTTAATAACGCCTTTTGAAATATTGGGGCCATTTAATGATGACTTGACATGCAAATATTACATAATGCTACTTTAAAATCCATGTCTAAATTGGTTTTCACCTAGTATTTTCACCTACGGCAGACAAATAATATACATAACCTAAATAGATCTCCCAAGAATATAACAAATTGCAAAGCCTACTAACTTCAAGAAAAGCAAATATTGATTTCTAAAATGTAAACCAAATAAAAGACAGTGCTCAAGGATCTGTGAGAAGAGGATGTTATTCCTCCCTCTGAAAGAACCAGCTGCAACATTTAATCTCTTCTGTTTAAGTGGATTAAATCTTTCAATGATGTACGATAGATATGGTCGTTTCAACACATGCCAGCGCCTCCTGGAGAACCTTAAGGACTCTCGCCTGTTGAATGAGGGGGACGAGCACGGGTACACTCCCCTGCACCTGGCCTCTGCTGGAGGACACACCAACGTGGTGCAGCTACTGCTGCGCAAGGGGGCGCTCTTTCACTGGTAAAACCTCAGTCAAGATTAAGGACAGACTGCTTATAGGAATTGAAAACAATATCATAATAAGTGTGAGGACTTTAATTATTGTGTTATTCATTTGTGACACATTGTTGTTGATCATTGTCTGCAGTGATTATAAGGGCTGGTCCTGCCTGCACCATGCTGCCTCTGAAGGCTACACTAAGACTATGGATATTCTGCTTTCAGCAAATATTAAACTTTTGGATAAAACAGATGAAGATGGGGTAAGCTAACACTTTTATGATTACTGATAGGAACAAAGTTTTATTTCAGACTATATCTATAGAACACAGCAATGCACATAGCTGCCAGAGAAGGTCATGTGGCTGCAACCAAATTGCTGCTGTCCCGTGGCGCTGAGATGATACTGAACAACAACGAGGCATCTTTCATGCATGATGCGGCACAGAATCTGAAGAAAGAGGTAGTCAAGGCAGTGATAGACAGTAACAGGTGAGTAGTTAGAAATGCTATTGATCAAATGATTGAAAAGGAAAGAATGAACTAATGTGCTGTGCTTCAGATGTGCAGAGGCCCTCACTACGTTTATCCCCGGTGGAACACAACAGTGTCCAGTTCTGGACTTGATTGAACACCTCCCTGAGAGCTGCAAGGTGTGCGACTACAGAACAATCTGTGGCATGATTTTGATTGCTTGAATTTAGAGAAATCCATTAAAAGTGGAATGGTAGTCAAACAATGAGTGGTTTGCTATGGAAAATTGTAAACCACACATTGAATAGAGTTGTAGGCTTAGGTTTCAAATGTAATGCAATGAGTCATAAAATGCAAATGCATTGGGTCAAAACTATAGACTTTCTATTAAGGCAGACAATAGAGTAAATCAGCCCTTTTCAGCAAAATCTGCGTGCTTCACATTGGTCAGTATTAAGATGGCTTTTATCAAAATTGTGTTTGAATGTGTGCCTGCAAACTGATATCAACCAATGAGTATACTTTTGATTGTGTATTGCCCAGAGTTTTAATTGTATTTTCTAATTACTGTTTTTCAGCACCTGTTGGACAGCTGTGTGAAGGAATCTGACCATGACCCCAATAATCCAGACTTCCATGTAAACTACACAAAGCAACTGGCAGTAGTCATGTTGCAATAAACGTTTAAATAATATTTTTCCGTTTCTAGATTACTTATGATTTCAGATGGCTCCAAGCACCCTTGGAAGCAAGAAAGCATTCTTTGATGCCAGCCTTGGGACCTTTAGCTTCTCTTAATGTAGGACACATTACTTATAATTTAGTGCAGTGTTTTTCAACCTATGAGCCAAGGCACACTTTTTTCATGGAAAAAAAAACCAGGAGATGTAAATGTAAATAAATATACTCTGTAGCCTATATTCACAATACAAAGTCATTCTCATCAAAGTGCTTGAATTTCCAGGCCTTGACATTAAGGTTTGTTTAATATTTCTCAATACAAAGAGTTAGCAAGAGTTTGGGAATAAAGTGGCACTAATTGTGTGGGAAAAAAACCTTTTTAAAAATCCATTCTCAACTCTCACGAGTCCATGGTTCTGTCTGGGCGTCTCAGGTTCTATTTCGCGCGTCCATGGTTCTGTCCACGCGTCTATGGTACGCGCTCGGTACTACAGATGTGCGTTTGCTGAGCTGTTATCAAACCCGCTCTCAGTGCAACGCGGCCACAGCTGCCCAGAGGTCAGAGCGGAGGATGTGAATCCTGTTCAGAAATGGCATAATTCCTTTTCAAAAACGTCTCAATCACTTTCACTTCTCACTCGCCACAATGCTCCCCGCTACCTGCTACATCCTGTGGTTGCGTCCAATTCTTACGTTTCAAAGTACTTAGTTAACTGTTGTCACCTACTGATATGAAAAAGTATTACGTGGTTACTCCACAGTTCAAGACAAGTCAGCACTCGCCAACGGTGGATGCATTTATTTTTAGACAAAGTAAGCGAATTTCTCACGGCACACCGTACAATATCATACAGCAAACTAGTGTGCTGCGGCCCAGTGGTTGAAAAACACTGGTTTTAGTGTACACAACAAGAAAAAAACCTATTTTCTCATTGCAGTCAATGGTCAAACACAATCGGATTGAACTCCTCAATCACCCTGTGTGCAAGAAGTATCTGGCAATGAAATGGTACGCAATTAAGCTTTAAGATGTGCTGTTTTTTCACATACGTAATAAGAACATCTCTGATTTGCAGGGTGGCATATGGGAGCATTGCTCATGTACTTAACATGTTCCTGTACCTGCTTGGTCTTCTGCCTCTCACTCACCTCATAGTGTCTTTGAGACCCACATATAACATCACAGAGACAGGCGAGCATGTCGTTACAATGGTGCCCATTTGTTTCTATGAGGTAAGCAATGTGTACATCCACAAGAGGAGAACCCCCCACCCTCAGGCCCCCTTTAACGCCTTTAAGATAAATAGTCATAGTTAAATAGAAGGTATTATATTGAAATCGAACATTTTGATCCAATCCAAACATGACTGAACTAGTTCTGTTTAGATTAATCAACCAAAATATCCAAACTTTGTACAATGTAAAATCCTTTGGTCAAAATTCTTCCATAATGTAAAGGAAAATAGATACATTTGTATTAACCACATATGTAACATAGGAGCTTTAAACTCGTAACATTATGATGGATACTTTGGAACAGCCTAAAAATGGGCTTTTTTACACTAAACCAGCATATTTATTTTGTTTTATTTTTTGCAGCAAAATGTGTTCCTATCCATCTGCATGGTGATGGTGGTTGTCATGAACATCTACTCCATCTGTAAAGAGGTGGTGCAGATCTCTCAACAGGTACTTTAATGTCCATGTCGTGTCATTACGTCTCATAAACCATATACACATAAATCTACCCCTGGCCTGGTGTGGATGGACACCACTGCAATCAGTTGTGATGGATCAGCACTCTCCTACTCCCATTTACAGGATCATCCCACGGCCAAGTGTCAAAGTCACCTCCACAAACTCCTTGTTCATGCTACATGTTCAATACAACTAATATATTCTATACCACTTTTTTGTCTAAAGCGCTGGAGTTACTTCAAGGATACTTCTAATCACAGTGACTGGTGCTGTGCCATATGTTCTCTGGGATTTGTGATTCCCCTCATGCTAAATGCTCAAGGGTCATTTCACTGGCAGGTTGGGGCCATTGCCCTATTGCAATCCTGGGTGGGATTCCTACTTTATCTGCAGCGGTAAACTTAATATTAAAACTATATTAAAAAACAGTTGCCCTGGTCCATGATGGAGCTTATTTGTGTGTGTTTGCTTATTATGTGTTTAGGTTCGAAGACATTGGTATTTATGTCGTAATGTTTGGAGAGATCATGAAGACCCTTGTCCGCATTGTAATGGTCTTCTTGTACCTGCTGTTGGCTTTTGGACTGGCTTTTCATGCACTTATGCTCAACAAGGTAATTTCAATGTCAACTCTAGATGTATTATTTATTTGAATCAATTAACAATACATTTAAAAGTGCAATACAATTATGAACTAGCGCCAGTAGTTCACAGGTGTCACAGGTGTCCAAACATGTGGACTGCATCCACAGGCAAATTGTGTTGGTGGCCCACATACAATTTAAAAAGCATTGATAGGAATAGGTTAATATGTTATACATAATTTTAACAAAATTCTCAAGAAAACAACAAGCTAGCTGCTGTTCACCCCACAATATTTAGCATTTCAACTCATTTTGTGAAAAAATTGGCTGTGTGGCGATGGCCTATATGTGCATGTGCATGGGTTTTTGGCTGCCTATAGTCATATCTGTATCACTAAAAATAATGTTAAGGCAGAGTCCCAATTCACTCAGTTGGCTAGGGGGCAGAACCATTGAACAACAATTTGGGGCTCTTTATTGACCTCTTTGACATACACACACACATTTTTGCCTTCATATAATCAACAATACATGTTCATTGTTTTCCCCAGAAAGAGTTTGAAAGTGTCCCGCTTTCTATTGTTCAAACCTTTGTGATGATGGTTGGTGAACTGAACTACCAAAACAACTTCTTGGACCCATATATGAAAGATGAACTGCCTTTTGGGCTCCTGACGTATTTCATATTCATTAACTTTGTCTTGCTAATGCCCATTCTGTTAATAAACCTAATGGTAAGTGTGACATACAGTGCCTTGCGAAAGTATTTGGCCCCCTTTAACCTTTCAACATTTTGCCACATTTCAGGCTTCAAACATAAAGATATAAAAATTACATTTTTTGTCAAGAATCAACAACAAGTGGGACACAATCGTGAAGTGGAACGAAATTTATTGGATAATTTAAACTTTTTTAACAAATAAAAAACTGAAAAGTGGGGCGTGCAATAGTATTCGGCCCCCTTGCGCTAATACTTAGTAGCGCCACCTTTTGCTGCAATTTCAGCTGCAAGTCACTTAGGGTATGTCTCTATCAGTTTTGCACATTGAGAGACTGGAATTCTTGCCCATTCTTCCTTGAAAAACAGCTCGAGCTCAGTGAGGTTGGATTTTAGAGCGTTTGTGAACAGCAGTCTTCAGCTCTTTCCACAGATTCTCGATTGGATTCAGGTCTGGACTTTGACTTGGCCATTCTAACACCTGGATATGTCTATTTGTGAACTGTTGGAAGATAAATCTCCGTCCCAGTCTCAGGTCTTTTGCAGACTCCAACAGGTTTTCTTCCAGAATGGTCCTGTATTTGGCTCCATCCATCTTCCCATCAATTTTAGCCATCTTCCCTGTCCCTGCTGAAGAAAAGCAGGCCCAAAGCATGATGCTGCCACCACCATGTTTGACAGTGGGGATGGTGTGTTCAGGGTGATGAGCTGTGTTGCTTTTACGCCAAACATATCGTTTTGCATTGTGGCCAAAAAGTTCGATTTTGGTTTCATCTGACCAGAGCACCTTCTTCCACATGTTTGGTGTGTCTTCCAGGTGACTTTCTATGGATATCTTTGAGAAATGGCTTTCTTCTTGCCACTCTTCCATAAAGGCCAGATTTGTGCAGTGCACGACTGATTGTTGTCCTATGGACAGACTCTCCCACCTCAGCTGTAGTTATCTGCAGTTCATCCAGAGTGATCATGGGCCTCTTGGCTGCATCTCTGATCAGTCTTCTCCTTGTTTGAGATGAAAGTTTGGAGGGACGGCCGGGTCTTGGTAGATTTGCAGTGGTCTGATACTCCTTCCATTTCAATATAATTGCTTGCACAGTGCTCCTTGAGATGTTTAAAGCTTGGGAAATCTTTTTGTATCCAAATCCGGCTTTAAACTTTTCCACAACAGTATCTCGGACCTGCCTGGTGTGTCCCTCAGTCTTCATGGTTCTCTCTGCGCTTTAACCAGAACCCTGAGACTATCAAAGAGCAGGTGCATTTATACGGAGACTTGATTACACACACATGCATTCTATTTATCATCATCAGTCATTTAGGACAACATTGGATCATTCAAAGATCCTCACTGAACTTCTGGAGTGAGTTTGCTGCACTGAAAGTAAAGGGACCGAATACTTTCGCAAGGCACTGTACATTCTACCTTTCATGACTGCCCCCCAACAACAGTAATGATGTTCAGCCTGTTGTTGTAGATTGGTCTGGCTGTTGGGGACATTGCTGAGGTTCAGAGGAATGCCGCTCTCAAAAGAATAGCCATGCAGGTTTGGTTTGTCCCAATTATGTATCACTTCATGTGATTTTCTTGTTTTAATCCTGCTGTGAATTGAGTTTACACAATTTAAAAGTCGTTTAGAACAAAGCAAGACTTGATTTAACTCTTGATGCAAAGTTGAAAGTAGTTAGTGGAACAATGTTATTGTTATGAGATTGTTCTTTTTGACAGATTGACCTGCACACCACCTTGGAAGAAAAGCTTCCATATTGGTTTGTGAAGCGAGTCGACAAAGTATCGAGCATTGTTCATCCCAACCGCAAGTGCTCTAAGGTAATTTAATTAACACCTTTTCGCTACCATCATTATCCATAATAATGTTAATATTGTTAATGTATGTATATAAATATAGCACATTCTATAGCTGAAAACATGAATGAATTTAGTGAATTTAACTGTTAGACATTTCTAATTAAAACCTAAATATATTATTTATCATAACATGACTATTTCAGGATTTCTGGAAAACGCTTTTCTGGGGTGAAAATATTGAACCAGTGTGGAGTCGCATGCAGGCCAAACCCTCGTCCTGCACAAAGATTGAGGATGAGTTAAAGAAGCAGAAGTACAGGTAAAATACTAAGTAAAGTTTATAAACCAAATTAATTTTATATTTTCATCAAATTGTACAAAATGTAAACGTATATGTATAAGCTCTTTATGTAACACATATGCATATGTACTCTTATTTTGTGTTGCGTGAGCTTAAATCTTATGTACTTTCTGTACTAGTGGTTTATGGAATGATGCATTAGCAGCCCCTAGTGGACATTGGCTCTTACTACATTATTTTACTATACTGTAAATGAACATTATGAATGTCACTGCTGTGTTTTTCAACAGAATGAAGGAAATGACAAGCAATCTCGAAAAGCAGCACAACCTCTTAAAGCTCATAATTCAGAAAATGGAGATCAGTGAGGAGGTCGACGAGTATGACGGCCCTATAAATCTCAAAGGAAGTATGTGGCCAAGCCTGGGCAAATGCAAACCCAAGACCCAGTCCGAGTCTCGCTGGGTGCCCCTGCTGAAAGCAATAGAAGCCAAAAAAAACAAATAACGTGTCTCATATCTCCAGTGTGCAATGTGATATGTACTATTTGTCTTTTATGGATGTGTGTTCTGGTGTGTTTTAATTAATGTCTACAGAATATATTTGGAATTGCAACTATTATCTACTTATAAATGCTGGTAAAGCATCGAATATAGCTCGAATTAACATAATAAATGCATGTTATTAGCAAAAAGGGTGTAGTTACTATCGTATACTATTTTAGAGTAGTTCCAAAGTGACAGTTAGATGGGGTTTGTGAAGTGATTTAAAGAGGTTAAATTATAAAATTATGTCACTGTGATATTATTATTATTCTCTATTACGAAACATAAAACGTGTCTTAGGAAAAAATAATATTCCAATAAAGAAAATGGTTGGGGTTGTGAGCTGATTTAAAACTTATTCGGGGCTATCGGCCTGCTATAGTACACAGCTTAAAAAGGTTTTGTCATTGTCAGAAATTCATACAAAATCTAGGTATTGATGTTCCACTGATGTCAATAAGCATTTTGTATAGTTTAACAAAACTATTCACATAATAGATATGTCATAGTGGGGATTTTGTGTTATTTTGTGCTTGGTTTTGATCTGACATTAATTTAGTTCTGTGGTTTTGTTTTAGTTTGACTCCTGTCCTGTTTTCCTGTGTTGATTGTCTGCCCCGCCCTAACGTGTTTCACTTGTGCTCCTCTTCCCTTGTTGCTGGCCCGTGGTTTGTCCTCGTCTGTTGGTTTCCTGGTTCCCATGTTCCTTTTGGATTTTGAATTTGTTTTTACCTTGGAATTTTGATTATTATCTAATTAAATCATTAATTTTTGGCATTACTGCATTTTTTGGTCCCTTTTCATCTCACAACATGACAAGATACCACACAATCACAGAATAAGAATGTCCAAACCAGTGATTCTTTAGACTATTATAAAATGAAATCTGGGTTGGAGCTCATAATAACAATCAAATTCAATCATAAACATGAAATTGGTACATATTTTATATGA
The DNA here is from genome assembly GCA_964034765.1 of Knipowitschia caucasica. Classification (NCBI taxonomy): domain Eukaryota; kingdom Metazoa; phylum Chordata; class Actinopteri; order Gobiiformes; family Gobiidae; genus Knipowitschia; species Knipowitschia caucasica. The sequence goes on from OZ035843.1 coordinate 18,848,488, forward strand.
ACACAAAGCGATGCAGCTGTAGCTCTTCATCTTGGCCTCATGGAGGTCATGACCACTGAACGTTAGTGCTGACGAACAGATTCTAGTGCAGTTTTATTTGTTTTATTTATTTATGTGCATTTACCATACCATCACCCCCATTCTTAATTCCATACAGCCATCTATAGTACACATGTGAAACATACTTCAGAAACTGTAACTACACACACAGCTGATTGTGAGCTCAGTCTGATGTCAGGTGTCTGCATGAAAATGGCATAAAATCGGGGTTCGAGTTTATCGCGTGGATCTGGTCTTAGATTATGTCTGGAAGCAAGTGCTGTGAGGCGCCTGCCGTAGCTACACTGTATGAGGGATGTTCATTCAAATTATAATACAGCTGCACAATACGTACAGTACATTACATCGTGCAAAAGGAACATTCATTGGTCTGTGAAAGTTATGACGGTGTTATTTGACTTTACATTAAGTGTAATGTTTTTTCAGAAATTTTGTGTAAAATAGACAAACTCAACTGAAGGTGCATAAAAAACTAAACTACTAAAACCAATGACAGAAATACATGCATTTGTGGAACCCTAACCCAGTCAGGAGTTCATGTAGCAATTGTGCTACTTTGGCGCCTAAAGGGTTAAGAAAAGTCCAATATCTTTTCAAAGCATGATCAACAACAAAATACTTCTAAACTGAATCATCTAAATCTGTAAGGATAAATGAGTTGGTTTAGTGTGATTTCTTGTGGTGTGCATGGAGTCAGTTTTCAATGAAATCTCACACTTAGTTTAATGTACTAATAGTTATACACAAGGGTTTTCTAATTTTCAATTATCCATTTACATTAGCATTTCATTTCATCTTGACTGGTTGACTTTCTAACCTCTAGCTCCATTCACAGACTCACTCCTTATGCAGCAAACACTATTGGTAATTGATTTCAAACAGTTTGAACAAAAGTACAGTTTGGACTGAGTTTGGACTCCTCTGCCACACCCTCTCCATGCCAATACACCAGATGTCATGGGAACCTCCAACAGCTGTGGCCCGTGGATGAAGGCTGCGTGTGAAATGCCCCTCCAAGTGCAGAAACTCAATCCCTCTGTGAAACCAGCGTAGGATTAGGCACTTTTGATAAGGTCCTCAAGACATTTCTATTAGCTACACATCTGTGCCACACCAGTGAATGACAGGCGCTTTTCTGTCACTCTTATATTTACAAATAAGCTCTCTCAACAAGACACAAAATCACCTGATGATAAATAAGAATGAATTACACACGTTTGATTGAACATGAAAAATACCTATGTTTTGGAGGTGGAACAAAATGTGAATATCGAACCGATGGAGTTGGAAATGAATGATACATGAAGTGAAGTAGCCCTTGAATCCCTTTCACAGGAGTGTTGAGGTCATGGTAGCTCATAAAAGGGGAGGGGAAAACTAAAACTCCTCAAAAATTCCAACTCTGCCTGCTTAAATTGGAGGGGTGCAAACCAAAAGGGTCTTTGGAAGTAGTTGTATTTAGATAAGACTAACTCTTAGCTAATGTATCTCTATCACTAAAACAAAAGCATTTAGCCATCAGTGGATATTTGTTTTGTTTTCAGAAGTTATAAGTTTACATTTATTTGTATCGGGAGGTCAAGCAGTCATGTCTACAGGTTCACCTGGAAGTGAAACTGAGGAGTTCAGATCACGGAACAGACGGATAGCCACTGTCCCAGAAAGAAGCAAGAGAAAAGGCACCTGCTACAACAGGTGCTCCAGTCACCACCGGGAGGATGTCAGGGAGGAGCACACAGCACCCAAGGCTTACAAGGACTCACAACAGACGCAGAGAAATGCAGCTAACGCCAGAGAAAGAGCACGGATGAGGGTGCTAAGCAAAGCCTTCTCCAGGCTCAAGACCACCCTGCCCTGGGTTCCTGCGGACACCAAACTGTCCAAACTGGACACCCTGCGCTTGGCCTCCAGCTATATCTGCCACCTCCGCCAGCTGCTGCAGGAGGAGCGCCTGGACAGCTTCTCTCATCCGCTCACACTGGTATGGACGACACATAGGTGACACAAAAGTAACTAATGTACTTTTTGTTATTATGCTATAATGCCACAAATGTATCTGTCACCTGCGACAGACCATAGACACCTGTAGAACCATTATTTAATATTTTTTCTTTCAGCAGACATGGCCATTCATGATGAGCGGGCGCTCAGAAGACTCCTCAGAAGTGTCCTCAGGTCAAAGACTGTGTGGAGCCAGCGCATAGACGGTCTTCTCTCAAATGCAAAGATCTTGTTTATGTAAAAATTGGCCACTAACCTACTAACTGACTTTCAACACATGCCTATTTGCAACAGTTTCATTGTCGTGCATGTACTGTGTGCATTGCTCATGTTCAACAAAGTCATTTATTTATTACAGTGATATATGTTTTTGTATAAAAAGCTTGAAAAATAATGGCTCTCTAACTGCGTGTAATATCATATTGCCATCATCACACGGAACAAAAGACCGTGACAGTGGATTAGTAAAGCAGTGGACACAAAAAGCAGCTGTCCAATTCCTTTTGTGTGGAGCGCAGAATAAAAATGTCGAGACAGAGCTCACTACACTATCTACACTCAGATTTGTGTCACATCAAATTGATTTTCTGCCAGCAGGAAATGGTTGTCTCAGTTCCTCTCAGCAGATGTGGTTTTGGTCCAGGCGTAGACATAACACTAGGGTTTGAAAGATAGAGCGATTTCTTCTCTTTGACAGATTCCAAGTCACACATGGACACTGGGCTGACACTGAATGAAGTGGCTGGCTTCTTTTGATCCTTTGGTGGGAAAGACCATGAAATAGTGAGCAGCAATAGAGAGACAACCAGAGCTGACATTGACTGCATGACAAATTCAATTTAAGGACACACAGAGAGTAAGAATGTTTGGGAACAGGTAAAAACGTTCCTAAAGTTTTCTCAAGTCAAAATATTATAATATATAATATCTTCTTAAGTTTGAAAGATATCAAAAAACAAGACTATTTGTTATATATGAAGAAAAATTGTATAAAATAATGTTGGTATTATCTCAATTGATTAACAAGAGTTGTCTGAAGCATTGACAGTAAAAAGTTTATAATATTCATAATTACAAAACTGCAAAGTAAAAGTGTAAAAATGTGGGAGAAGAGCAGAGGCTTGTTGTCATCAGTTTGCTGGAGCTGCAGCTGTCGGACTTTTGGTAACTGGCAAGAGAAGAAGCACATTCTGATATGATTGTATGGAAAAAGAAAGTTAGATTGAAAAAAAAACTAAGAAAAAGGTTTGAGTTCTCCTTTTCCTTCTATACTTGATTTCAATTTTTTTGTAATTGTTAGTAGAAAGTAGAAAAAAATATATATATTTATTACTTGGTATAAAAGAAGAGAATCCATTCAGAAATATTGTCTACAAAAAGAAAAAATTCCGCAAAAAAATTAAGAAATAAAAAGGATAAAAATAGCAATTAATAATAGATAAAGGATTCGAGATTCAGGTCCCATTAAGTTTAATTCCACAACTCTACCGCCATCTAGGGGCTAAAGTAAAGAGCATTTTGACTCACAAGTCAAAATGTTCATCCATTGGGGCAACCAACAACACATCAGAAACAAACTCAACCAGGACACTACTACTGGTGGCCACAAACAGGATACAGACAGTATGTTAAAATACAATAAATACAGTTGGGATTATGTGAGTATTCTTGAATCTTAAAACTGTAGTGTGCAAAAAGAAAAGAAAAGGAAACGTCCCACAATAGAATATTTTTTGAGCATTTGAAAAATTATTTCATACCAAGTGGCAGTAATAAACCAAATATCATTTGATCATAATTATTTATTTTCGAATTATCATAAAAGAGCAATAATCTTTGAAGGTAAAATCTAATTTATTGCGTATATTTTTAAATGTTTGTTTGAACCAAATAGATGCCGACACACATCAAAAATGATACATGATACAAAATATGACCACTCTTTATGTTATACGTTATTTCAAGTTGTTTACAGTCTTTATCCTCCAGTCTACTGTTAAAATATTAGAGTAACATGTCATACGTCGACCAGTTGAAATGAGTAATCTTTTCAGTGACAGCAAAGCTTTCATGAACAGAGATGCTGAAGTGTTTGAGTCCAGCAGGGGGCTGTGTAAGCCCACGGTGGTCACAACATCATAGTTTGACGATCCCTACAGCCTGGTCTTTCCTCCTCCAAAGCTCCTCTGAGCTCTCTGTTAATCATTCCAGATATGACCCCAGCTGAAAAATGCTCAATTGCATTGTCAGCAATCACAGGTCAACACAATCCAACTTCCCTCTCTCCCTGGCTCTGTCTGCAGCATGTTTCGTTTGTGGATGAATTTCCATGAACAGGAAGGAACTGGAGGTCCAAAGCCAACATCAGGGGTTCAGGGAGGCTGCCTTTGTAGCTGCCCCTGGACCGTTCACTCGGAGTCTAACAGTCGGCACGAGTCCAGCCGGCCGCTTTGAGCTCTCCAATCCCACTCAGTCTGTGTTTGTTATTCAACCAGTCACTCAATACCACTAATGAGCACAGGGATATGTAAATCCCTAACTATTTCAATCATATTCGCCGAATGTAGACCGTTCCTCTTAAAGTGACGTTCCTACGGTTTACTTTTACCACCTTCAATACTTCTTCCATATCAGACTATTAAGTAGGACTTGTCTGAAGCTAAATGCAATGAGTTAAAATTGACAAAAGTTTAAATATAACTGTATATACTGTAATACTCAAATTGATTAATAAAGCTAGCCACCAAGATAACGAAGTTCAGAAGTTCTAAAGTGGGATAGAGAAGTGAAATTTGTGGTGGAAAAGTGGATCACATCCAAATCACATCCATGAAGTTCCAGGGAATTCCAAAGGCCAGCAGCAGACCCAGGACTGGACTGGAGGAAGAGGCCTAAGAATGTATTTATCTTGCAAAAGGTTGCTGAATGATACAGACATCTGTGTAAACATTTTTATTCAGTGTTTTTTGAAAGTTCTTGCAGATTTATTCTACTATTTGAAAAATGGTGTGGCAGCATTGGGTCAGTTCAGGATATTGGGACAGTATTTGAGTTAGTTGTTTTCATCTTTTTGCATCATGATGATCAGAATTTTAGCAGCAGAATTGTGAAAATATTATACCATAGATTTATAGCTTTGAATTCTATTTACAGTAGTAAAAAAACATTTAACACTTGGTATCACTGGTGAAGGACAATTTTCGCACAAATGTTTTCAAGTTATGTGTGTGTTTTGTTTTTATTTTTTCAAATACCCCATAAAAGAGATGTTTTGATTTTGTTTAGGTACCGGAACAATAATCACAGTGTGATTTTTTAGCTGTGCTGTTTTTCTTTTTTTTTCTTTTTTTGTACATTGTTTCTTTGTTGTTGTGAACTTAAAAAATACTCAAAGACATTGAGTCCAATATCATTAACCAGCATGAATGAAAATTGAAATTGTAAGATGTCTTTCAGAATCCATGCGTTTGTCATGCAAACTGAAGTGCCATTGTTGTAAGGATGCGGTTGAGTCTAATGATGCTGTGCAAACCTCCAAGTCAATAAGACACAAATGAAAAAGCCCTTTTCCCCTGGCACTGGTGGTTTCTGTTAAAAGCCTATCGCTCCACACAACTGTATGCATATATATCAGTCTGCATGTTGCCCTCTGCTGCATGGATCTGTAAATGGCAGGAAGAGTCAGAGACAGGGTTGTCTTGTGCCACTTCCGCTGCACACGACACGCTGCTCTGTGAGAGGTGATTGTGTTACAGTAACATCACTGAGAGGGTCTCTGGAGGCAGGGGGCTGTTTGTGGCAGGATGAGCTACGGCAACTCAAAAGGAAGGTCAAGACAAACACTAGGAAAGATACACGCATTTATAATAAACTACAATTTAGAAACATGGCTCTGTAAGATGTTTAGGTCAAAGATAGCTCTTAATGTGGAGTGAAACAAATATTATATTATATATATATATATATATATATTTGTTTTTATTGTTGACAAATGCACTAATAATTTAACTAACTAATAAATGTATAAATGCAAATTTTCAGCTTTATGTTGATAAATCTGAGACAGGCTTATACTCCGACAATGTTAAAATCCAGGCTAAAAACTATTATCTTAGCTGCAGATACAACTAAAAGATTGTATCCGCACTCATTTTAATGTACTGTGATTATTTAAGTTTTATCAATGTATGATTTTAATGTTTCCTTTCTTGTGTTTTGTGTTGTATTGCCTTTTAGATTTTTGGAAAATATAAAAAATGTCATATGTTGCATTATGATTATATGAAAACTGGTGATCAATTTTATTAGTGATTCTCAGTGCTCTTTGCCTTTGAATGAGTAACAGGGCTGTCTCCTCCTCTATTGTCAGTCCTGCTGTATCTGGATGTGATCCAGGCCGATGCTGTGGCGCAGTAGTAACAGATATTGTTTGTGCTCCGGGGGCATGAGGGGTGTTGTGCCCTGTTTACAAGCACAGGGCGGTGCCTCCCTGGACGACTTCTCTCACACAAAGACGTTAACACTATTGGGAAAGTTTTAGCAGCACAATGAATCTGCGTTGTTGCCTCAAGGAGTATTTGCAAAAGCATCATTGTTGTAAATGGGTTAAAAAAAATCCTAAATCACCCCCAAAGGATTGAAATCGGTCTGCATGTATAAAACAAAACCTTTCATTCATCACTGTCGTTAAATAATACAAAATAATTCAGAATAAAAAGATTTGGTGTCTCAATTATAATCTGATTTTCCAGACTTGATGATCCTATAAGATTGATAAATATTCAGCCTTTCCCTGCATTGTACCTTTTCTGTCTCCTGGTGATACAGTCAATCATTTATTTTTGTACTTCCGAAAAGCAGTTTATAACAGAAATCCTCGCTCAAAGTACTCAGTATGATCAATTGGACAGCGATACAAACTTATGGGGACAAAAACTGTCCAAAAACACAATTGCTGCAAGCCAACATTAAAACGCACCTTTACTGACTTGAACTTTGAGGTCAGGAGAGGTTGTTTTGCGACAGTGGCGTGTGAATATGTCTTGAGTCTGCTCTCTCACTGTTCCCTCTGGTGGCTGACTCTCCCCTGGCTCATCTTCTGACATTACAAAGACTCCCATAGAGACACAATAGAGATAATATTTTCCCTTTCACAATGGCTTTCTCCGCTGCTCTGTGCTCTGGGCTACAGCTTCAGAAACTATAAGTGTAAGTGGCCAGGGCTTTTCCCATCGCTGTCTGACACACCACGACCCAGCCCTGGCAGAGAAACGCGTTCCCCGAGGTCCCTACCTGTCAGCGGTCCGGTGGGATTAGCCCATTCACAGTCTCCATATTGTTCTCCAGGCCACAATAAGGCTGCATGGGGGCCTTTTGTCATCAGCTCCTCTGTGACTGAACCTCTACCGGAGCACCTGAAAAACATGGATTAGACCCTTTAACCAGCTTATTATGAGACTTTTATCATTCGTCTGACATGTGGCCTCCAGTCCTAGTCTACATCAAAAGCAATCACAAAAAGTTAGAGCAAAAATAAGGAGTGAAATGAGAGGACATGCCACAAATAAGACAGTGGGGGAAAAGTCTAGTTCAGACAATTATTGAATTTTCTATGACGAAAAATACTATTAGAAGTCAATTTCAAATGACAAATAATAGTACTATGTAATACAATCTGTGTAACTAGTTCCTGGCTTTAAACAGTTCTATCTAAAGCCTAAAATATTTCTTTCAAGTATTATGCTGTACTATTGCTGCTAACAAACAAAATGTATTAATGAAAATAAAAATGTTATGTGACCCAGCCTTACGAACAAGCCTCCGCTAGAAATGCAGATGATACTTTCCGATGTATTGACAGACTAAATAATGATCATGAGAGAAACTGATACCACACATAAGTCTTATTTTGGCGCACCCTCGTAGCTTTTGACCTCGGCAAGCAAATTTTCTATCAAAGCAAAACTCAAATCAGAGAGCGTGAACTCCTTGTGACCAAAGCCAAAATCAGAGGGATTTCACGGCTCTCACACAGAACGTGACTGTGTAAAGGTCTGAGTGGAAGAGAGACGTCGAGTCCGGCTTTGTGTTTACAGCCAATTATTGAATTTGCAGGTGCAGGAAAAGAAACATTAGAAGTCGGCGTCAAATCATAGCATTACTGTATTATCCATAGTGTGTATTATGTATGTGCAAATTCTGAACATGCATCAAGGTAAGAGAGTAGATGGCACTGTGACCATAGTGAATAGATTCTGTCATGTCTGAGAGTTAGCCTGCATGCATGGACATTATTGGTATACTCAGTGGACGTGCAATGATACAGCTGACAGTGGCCTGTTAGGAGGAGTTGATGGATCACCTGTGTCTGCATCAGTGCTCTATGTGCACACGTCCCATGAGACTATATCACATATCAGATGGTATGTTAATTACTTAGCCTTCAAAAAGGGGCTGTCCTGGCTGCAAGTGAGCACTGCATGGTCCAATCACAGTGTGGTTAAAGGTGGACATGGTACACATTGTGCATGAGACACAGCAGACGACAATAGGATGGGAAATGTCGATCAAATAAATACTATGTGCTCAGTTTTCTAAGTGCACTTTTGTGACTATTTTGCTTGTTAAATAAACAATGAATACTTAATAATAAATAAATAATAAATTAGTTTTATTCAGAAAATGTAGATGTAAAAAAAGATGTAAAGCATGGAAACCTCCTATAAGGCATAGAAGAAAATAAATTAATAAAAGAAAAAGATAAACAACCATAAATAAAACAATATAATGCTTGGATTAATTATCTCAAGAATAACAGGCTTTTCCAGGTCACACACTGTGTATGATGCAGAACCCGCCAGACAGAAGAGATGGACACTGACTCTTGACCTGTGCTGACCTGGGCCCTCCCCCTGTCCCACCAGCACCACACACGCACCCATCAGAGAGGGTGAGATCAAAGGGGCCGGGGCGGAGGGGCCGGGGCGGAGGGGACTGACCCGGTGTGGACTGAGGTGCACACACACACACACAGGCTCTAAGGACAGCGCTGATAGGCCTCCGGGGTTTCCCAAGGTTGAGAGAGAGAGACATACAGCAACACATGAGAGGGGACAGAAAGAGTGAGTGTGTTTATGTGTGTGCGCATACACGCACTGGGACTGAACGCTACAGGTGCTGATCATCCATCTTCTTGTTCCTGTGACTGCTTTGGTGACGGATTTAAGATTTCTGTCGAATGGCACAACTAATGAATAGTTGCGTTTCCATTTGACATGTATTGAGAGACACTTCCGCTTCCATCAGGCCCATCAGAGCAACGTATAAATGTCAGCACTTGTCTTAATTAGACATTTTGAAGTAGGATATGACAGACAGAGAGATACTTGATTTGAAGGGATTTTCAAGGCTGCATATTGCATTATTGATAGAAAAAAAGGTTGCGATAAAGTATAATGGAGCTGTGAAGGGCCTGCGTACCTCCTGGCTCCGTAAGAACATTGCATGCACCAAGCTTGAACTATTTCATACCAGTCAGGGCCACCATAACACTAGGATATTTTTTTGTCTTAGTCTTAAAAGCCACAGTCTGTGTTATAATGAAACCACAGCACAAAGCCTCATGAGAGCATAATCACCATAATTATTAAATAATGACTCATAAAGCGTCCATGTTAAATGATGTGTTTACTCACTCAATCAGCACTTGATTAGATCTAATCAGTTCTTCGGGATGCCAGCTTTTATAATTGCTATTAGCTGCATAGTTGGATGTGTAATTAGCCAGGGGGATTGTTCTCAGTTAGGGCTTTACTGCCAAAATAGTATGGCAGCAATACATTGAACAAAGTCTCTATAGAAGTTGAGGACCATGAAATCCAGAGCGCAGCGTGAAATTTCCTTTGAAACTCCAGAGACACACGATGCACATTTGAACTATTTCATGCGTCTTATACTTCGGCTCCAGAGTTTTACGAAGCTTGGTGAGATACGGTCTATATAGAATCTTCTACGTCCAGCTCCTGTCTCTGTGCGGCTATAAGAGACAAGCGCTGCTCCCTCTCGTGTCGTTTACAAGGTGACAAAGCAGTGCGGTGTCTCTATGCAGCTGCTTTGCCTTGTAAACGGGCTCTGTATGATCTCTCTATGAACATGGGGCTCAAAAGACTGTTTAAAGGTCTATATGTTTTCCACCAGGTTCAAAAAGCCTTCATTATGGACGTGTCTAACTTAAATTGTTCTAGAATCATTGCCTTATAACACTTTTAATTATGTTTTTTTTCTGAACAAGGTACATTTGTCAGCTAGATCATAGTCTAAATGTAAAGAAATATATGCATATAAGTTTAAAAAGACAATGAAAAAAGCCACAGTATTAACACTTCAGGTACCAACATAGCTGAATTGCTACATGAGCTCCTGAATCCAGGACACTTTCTATACAGAGACCTGGTTTCTCACAAATTTTTCCCTGTATTTTTCTTTTTTCTTTTATTTATGCCTGTTATTGATTTTAGTAGTCCCATATCACTCTACGTCTACCTTTTGTCTATTTCACATACTATTTCTGAAAAAACCCTTATTCTATTAAAAAAATAAGTTAGGCACCATTATAGAATGTGTAAGATAATCTGGGAGTATTAGAACACAGCTATTATGAGGGAAATTATAATGCTTAATACCCAAATAAATCCAATGTGGGTTGTTAAAATATTTTCACATGGGAAATTACATTTAGAGCCCAGAAAAGGGGGCATTCTGTGAAGCACCCAGTCGAGTGTGTTCATATGATACTTTGAGCTCTGTGCCTCTGTCAAGTCCTCGGAGGCGAGACACTGCGATAGCATCGAGCCAGCCTGACCTCTTCACTCCTCGCCCGCTCTCATAAGGCCCGCCCCCTTCCTTTACCTCTGCACTTCCTCCTGGCATCTCTGGCACTGGGTGGCACCCAAGAGTCAGGGCTTCATTAGACAGGGCTATAGATTACACAACTGCAGCATCCAACTATGCACATGTATCACTATATCCCCGAGTTCACTTGTCAAATGTGATAAAACTAACATAAATAGATTTTCTTTGTCCCAACAGAAAGAGTCTTGTTCAAGTAACATTTGCTGAACAAATCAAACCACAACTTGCTGTATTTGATAGATGGCACTCTCTTTTTCACAAAACAATCTGCATGACTGTACAAGCATGTCAAAGCTAGTGATAGAACCAAACAGTTGAGCGAGGGTTTTATTGTGTTATTTTTTGTGGTACTGTTAGGTGCTTGCTTTGTGTGACTCTTTTCAGCTTTTTAACTCCATGTCTGACTTGAGAAACATACTTGTGTAAAACAATGACTGTATGACTGAATTCTTGAAATAATATTATAGTCAAGAATGAATCACAGCATGAAAAGAATGTCCATTTCCCCATCACATGCAAGTACAACTGATTTAACATCTATTTTGAGGGAACCTCCTGCTGATATTTGAACCAAGGAGGTTTTCAACACACGTACGCAGATGGAAGCTCATCTGAATTGAACATAAGCCAACACGGTCCCCGCAGCGGGCTATTGTATTGAACAATCTGCTTTTCTTACTATATCCCAGGACTAGATCTAATAATACAAATGGCTCACTGTGGTGACTACATACAGTACAGCAGGTTCTCCCATCAATTTTACTTCATTAATACTGTTTACTGCAGTACTATAGCAGTATGGAAGTAAAGTTTAGTTCTGGCTTGGTGCTTGCTATTTTGCTTTTTTCTAGCCCTTTTGCGCCAGGATTTTTAATGCTTTAGTCCAAGTTGCACCTTGAGCTGAATTTGAATTTTTAATATAACAAATAACAAACCAGGGTTTTTAGTGACTCAATATTCACAAATCACAGCAAAGAGACAGGTTTGGTCCCTTATGGCACCAGTCTCAATTCTGCGTAATACAAAACTTGATCCAGGGATTGTTCGGTCTGTCTAAAGGTTCAGAACATAAGGGAAAGAGAAAGTAGAAGGGTCATGGCACTAAAACATTGCCACGAGTTCAAAGGTTGGGCACGAACACCAGTCCAACAGAAAGATCCATCTTGGTCAAGGAAAAACCTCTTGAAAGGAGGCCGTGTAATTGCAGGATGCAGCGTGACAGACCATATCGTTATTAAAAGGTATTGTTAGAGGAAAGAGGAGACTGGGGTCACATTTGATGTAAGCTGCTTTATTGTGACGCTGGAGACAATCCTTTACTGTTGCTGATGATGGATATGAGGTTAACTGTGACCAACGTATAACATATTCAGGGACTCGATCACAAGTGGCTTTGTAAACTGCCTGTTTCTCAGTCCTCCAGTCTCTGTGTGAAGCTTATACATACATGTTATTTGATTGTATAATTTATTTTATTCAATCTAAAGTGTTTTTTAAAGAGGAAATTTAGACTTACAGATATATCATAGACTACAATAATGAACAGTGAGCTATTATGGCTTCAGGATATGTCGAAGCTATGATAGCAATGATGCGGGATCATTTTGAGTCATTAAAATGCGTATATTAAGCGTTTCTTTCATGCAAAAGCTTGTTCTTAAGTGTTGCTATATCATTGGTCAGAGCGAGCGCACAAACTCACTTGAATGATAGATCCAGGTGCAAATGAGAGTAGTGAAGAATACATTTTGAAAGGTGGGACAGAAGCAGATGCAGAGAGGAAAACACAATGACAAAGATTGTGGAAAATACAAAACAGGAGCCCTCACTGTTAAACAGGTGGCATCCTTTCAGCTAAAGAGGTCTCACTCAAGACATTTTATCCAAAACATTTATTTCATATAAAAAAAAATATGTATATAATATAATAATATATATTTAATTTATTTATTTATTGAGCATGTATGAATTTATTGTTTCATTTATTGTATTTACTCTTTAATGAGAGTATAATTTCTTATGGAAAAGGATCGCAATATATATCGTCGCAATCCTTGACACCCGTATTGCATATCGCACTCTTTTTCCTGCAGCTCGAGTAGATATATGTGTGATGACGATAGACTGTAATTATGGCCCACCTTCAGATGTAGATGAGTTTCTTTTCCCAGAATTCTTTGCAGGAGTGGCGGTGCGGCTGGGGTATGGGCATCCACCTGTGTTGCCTTTGTGTCGCTGTCATGTGTGTGGAGAGGTCTTTGTGAGGGTCCGTGTGAGGACAGGCCTGAGGAGGGCTGATGATGGAGACACATCTGGACACCGGACACCAGCTACGAGGAGAAGCAACAATGAGAAACTGTGACAAGTGGTGATTTAAATGCTATTTGGGGGTCACTCGTGAGATAGTTTAGAAGCAATAAATATCTCAAATTAGACATCCCTATTTATTCATGCTATCCAGCACATCTGCGGAAATCTCGAGGCATTTTATGATCACATTCTTCATGTAACACTTAGAAATACAACTTCAAGTTATACATAGATTGTCAGTCAAGCTGCATACAGTAGAGGGACACTATGCAGGAGGAAGTATAAGCACTATCCTCTCTAACCTACTTTATATGTCATCACTATGAGTGAAGTATGTTCATTGCTATTCACCCACTGTCCCATTCTCTGTTTCATGGTGTGATGGAGGGATCCCTAGATCTGGCCTCTTTTACCTTCAGCAGTGAATTGTCTCCCCCAGCCCGCACTTTTGGGCTCCACCCTGCCTGGTAGGCTCTTCAGTCTTTCCCTGCCCTACCTCAGTCCTTGTTCCACAGACTGAGTCCTGGATAAATAGTGTGTCTGTCCATGAGAGAGGATCCCTCTCTCAATGAGGCTCTAGGTTTTTTGAGTCGTTCTTTACCGATGCAGGAGGGTCAAAGGACAGTCATGATCTGACATATTTAGGACATTTGATTATCTGATCTCTTGTTGACGAAATCAAGAATTTTGTAAAGTCCTTTGAGACAAATGCTGTGGTGATTCAGGCCTATACAAAAATAACTTTAAGTGAATACAGTTGTGCTTGAAAGTGTCCACACATGTCCTTCATAATATTCAAAATATGGCCAAAACAATGAAATCTCTGGTTGGATATGCACAGCCAGGACAACGCATTTATCGGTTTTACCATTCTGCAAACAGTAAACCTACAAACTGCATTTGAAAACAACAACAAACAAAAATCCCTGCAATTGGGTCTATGGGCCATGGCGAGGACACATTTTCATTCACCTTACAGAAGTGGAAATGCTAGAGCTCAGGCAGGGTTGCGCCCTCTGCTCTACTATTCCATATTCAGACTTTTATTTACTTCTCATCCAGAGTGGAGTGTTGATAAATGACGCCGCTGTGCCCTGGGACTCAGTGTTTAAGGAGCAGAGGGGCGATTTATGAGCGCTCTCTTGCAGGCTTCACAGTGATTAATCGACTGGTCCACTGCGGCCACAAGCGGGGTGGGGGCGGTCGGCCGGACGGTGTTTGGATAGGCAGATAACATCAAAGTGGCCTGCTGCTTGTGTTAAGAAAATACTGCATTCTGGGTCAGTGCAAATGAATCCACAAGGAGCTGGAAACTGCTTTAAATGGTATCCACAGCTTTATCACTGTGCATGGGGGAGCGGAGAAGATGGGGTTTGTCATTGAGTATCTGTAAAAAAACGTTTCTTAAAAATACACTACACAACAACACACAACAATGAGAGTGTTGAAGTATTACATTTTCAAACAACTAAAAAGTTCATCAACAACTCAAAACATTTAGCTACATATGGGACATTTGTGTATCCCATATTTATTGTATGAAGGAGAATATGTGACTCTGAGGGAGAATCAGAGTGACAGTGTGCAAAAGATTGAGATAAGATAAAGAATGTGGTTGTCTGATTTGTTCACAGATTTCACTTTCTGATGAAAGAAAATGTATTATTTACTAAACAAAAGAGTCACTTGCTTAAAAAAAAAAAAAAAAAAAAAACTTAAAATCACTTGCTCTCTCTCAATGATGATCAAACACTGTGAAATTTACCACACATCTTGAATGTTTAATGCTTAAAAGGGAAACACATGTAACCAGCCCGCGGTTCCTCCGAGGCTTATTCTGTGCTCTAAGTCATATCTCCATCTTCGTCAATCCAGACTGACAGTTCAAACAAATGAGGGTGTAATGAGTGGTTAAAGGTGTTAGCCTCAAAGATATTTACCTGGCCCACACCTGCACTGCTGATCCTGGGTCACAGAGATGGGCTCAGTGCTTGGGGGCGCACTCTGCTCCTCTTTTCATCTCTATTCCACCATTACTGTGGCTGCACCTCAGGCACCTGTGGCCCGGGACCCTCTCATCCCACGTCACACCATGGAACTGTCAAAAAGATGTATGTTCATAACCTTATTGTAGTGTTAAAGTTTTACACCATCCATGACTCTACAATCAGTTATCAGTGTAGAGTATTCCATGCAATAATATCCCTATTGAAACAAGATAAACAGTAAGATGAGATAAAGTGACACAGCTTGTTGCAATGGTGCCCAGACCTTAACAAAACAAAAAACTATTGAGTTATTTCTCAAAAGATTGAAAATAAGTATATCAGTATATAGGGGCACAATATTGCTAAAATGTATAAAAGTATTCGTTTAAGTTGGGGTGATTTGTATAACTAGCACAAAAAGAGTTCTGCCAAGATCTTATCTCATTTACACATCAAAATACTGGCTCTTCTTTCCCATTGTAAGAACACCATACTTTCTGAGCCAACAGGGAATCATTGAACGAATTTCCGCTCCCCATTTTCAACTTCCAACTTTCTTTTCCGCCATGGCCAAAGGGATGCCAATTTAGCTGAGTTGAAAGGCGCTCTGTTACCTGTCCGCTGGGGTAGAACCTGTGCGGAGATTGCCCTTTCCCATGCTTCCACCGCGGGACCCCTACTACAGGCAAACAGAGGGTACACCTGTTCCCCTCCCAGAGACTGTCCCGGGATCTGAAATCTTAGCGCGGGCCGAACCTATTGAGAACAGCCAGTGTGATAAGGGCCAGTACTGTGATGGGACAGAGGTAACTTGAGCAAAGACCAGGAAAGAAAACGCCTGCAAGCCAGATGCACCCACTGCCAAAACACAGTACCTCCTTCTACGGGACGATTACTTCCAATAGAAAAAGCCATTGTCTGCAAGGAGTCTGCCACTTATCAGTGTATTCTTCGCAAAAAAGAATGGTCTGCCTGTGTTACACCAGTGAAGTTTATTAGGGCTAAAGGGAGGAGGTGAAGTTTCTAAAGCCAGTGGTGTAAATCAGGACAATTACAGTCTGGAGAGGGAAAGCTTTTGCGTCCCTTGGAAATACCTCACACTCAAATGCGTAAATTTTAAATCAAGCTTTACACAATTTTAACAGTTTGTGTGTTTTAGGGTGCCAGGACCCCACTACTCATGTCCTTTAAAAATGACTAAGGTGTGAACTGGGACCAAAGAGTTCCTGCGCAGGAAACAATATATTGGGGTGACCATAATAAATATGGTATAAGCCTTCATTGCCCATGTCAAAACATTTTGTAATGTTTAGGAATGTAATGTAAAGCAATAAGAAAAATTAAGATTGATCTACTATTTCATTTACTGTGCAAAAAAAAACAAAAAAAACAATAGTGTTCACAAGAGTAAATAAAAGAAACTATGGGCTTTTGTAGAGCGGGTTAAAACAAATACAGCAAGTTATACAAGAGAGGAAATGACAACAATAAACTATTCCATTCTAAAAGGGAAATGCACAAAAGGAACCTTTGTAATCATCAAAACTTGCAAACCACATTGAGTGAACTTGTGATCAACATGATGTCTCCAACTTTTATCATATCCACACGCACAAACAGCCAAAGAGCAGCCGTTCGAGTGCACCTCGGTTGCTTTGGTCCAGTTGCAAAAGCTGTAGTATAAAAATGTCAAGTGACTGCGAGCATGACTATAGAGAAGATGGACATGGCGAGACAAGATGGCCACTCAGGGGCTGTAACCGAGGTTGTGAGGTCAATGTCTCTGTGGCTTTGGAGGCTTCGGGGGAAATAAGTTGCAGCAGTGAAGCAGGGGGTAACACTCAGAGAGGAGCCCAGATGCACAAACTTCTTTAAAGTTCATATTTGATGACCATGTGCAAAAGGCATGACTGAGCTGCTGTCACTTCAGATGGCTTTTTCCCCCCCTTTGTGAATTTGGTTGGGGCACATACATTTATGAGAGGAGAAAAGGTAAATCCTGAATAGAGACAGACAGCATAGAAAATAGAAGAGAAAAACGACATTCAGCAACAATAGATCACATCGTGCAATTCTAAAGCTTACCAATTATATTTGTATCCATTCAAAAATGTTCATGATATAAATGTGTAATTGTAATTATAAAGTATTGCTGTTCTTTATATTTCTGCAACATCCTAGTGTTTATCCCTAATTCTGTTCCAAAATTACATCCTTTTGTCTGGCTTTAATGGTTAACCGGTTTGTGTGCATTGCGTGGCATCACATAATCGTCAGGCTCACATGCTGAAAGCCTCTCTGCATTGTTCCACAGTGGGTGACAGCTTAATGTGCCTGTCTAATTTATTCCTCTTCCCATCCTTTGACTCAGGGGGAAAACACGTCTCATCTATGCAACAGAAGAGGGCATGTTATCAGAGGGACAGTTAGTTAAGCTGTCTTCACCTTTCCGCCTGACCTGGGACTGTTGCTTGAGATGTTTTGGAGCTGAGGCATCCTTCCTGCACACTCTGATTTATGGCCGCTCAAGTTGAGAGGAAAAATGTAAGGGGCGCGCACTGGGCAATATCGATCCGGGAAATCAGTGAGTGAAGAAGGGGTGGAGACGTAGGAAGCCAGGAAGGTAGGAGAGGAGACAGAGAGGAGACTGATGCTGGGCCATTAGCCTGTTGCCTTGTACAGAGCAGTGATGGCTGGTGTGGGCAGAGAGGAGCAGAGGGGGTTTATAATAAGATCACTCCCCCATTAGCCCAGGGGAGATGCCTCTTTACAGATGCTATCAGTGTGAGCACACAACTCCATCATGCCTGCCACTCTGTCGCCATGCAACTGCTACTGCAACAGCAAAGAGGCCCATAATCTAAACTGGATGCATCTGTTTATGTCACTTGAGTATAGTACACTGTCTGCTTTATGCATTATCTGATAAGATAAGGCTTCATTTTTGGTCCCATACCACAGTCGAAATTCAGATGTGAAAGCATGTAAGAGATTATCTACGAGCTCCTATCTATATATTCACATTTAAGATATACATGAAATTTAAAATGCCATGTGATGCCAGAGAAGGTCTTTGTGCCGAATTATGACATAATCAGCAAGGTACATTATGGTGTGTTTACATTGACTCATACATGTGCCATGTTTAAAGTGCTATGCTTCAAATGCACTGAATTTTTAAAAATCCAATTTGAAAAAATGTAATGCATTTTTACATATCAAATCATGAACCAAGCAGACTTATATTTAGGTGGGTAGATTAGGCTCATTGTTTATTGGAAACGTCTATACGGCTAGTGTCTGTGGACACCTTGAGTGGATAACCATATGCTGTCACAGTAGACCAGACGTGCCTCATATTGAGAGCTCTGTTGACCTGGGAATTGTGTGGGAGGAGGAGCGCGGGGGTGGAGCGGCACAGGGGACTTGTGAGAGTTTTCATGAGGTACAAATCAAGGATTTAACTGCTCCAGCCCGTTTGCTCCTACCCTCTTCTGCTGCTCACACTGTGTAAGTCTGCAGGAGACAGAGGCGGCAAAGAAATCACAGAGAAGCCTGACAAAGTGCTGGTTACTGTGGCCAAGATGGTTCTTGGTGAACGATGTGCAAAAATAGTGTGAGACCTAACAATAGTTTGGACCACACATGAAATCAAAGGCAGATGTCCACAGCTATCGGCTCGACCACATCAGCTGTTGCCCGATGTTCTCTTCAGTCTCCACAATTATTCTAGGAACAGGACAAACCAAAACCAACTAAACATTCACAGTCCTCAGAGTCCATAAATGTAAAGCCTTTGGGCTTTGTTAGCAGAAGTGGGAACCCCCTTTGTGCTGGTAGTGACACAAGCTGTAGCCACAGCACGCTAAAGCAGGGAAGTGTTATTATGGACATACATGCCAGCAGTCCTCCCTCATCTGCCACAAAGCCACTGCCTGTCAAACAACTGCAGCAGATTATCAATGTGCCCTTTCAGTCTTTCTTACTGTGAGAAAGAGCTTGTAAATGACCAACTGGAGAGTATACAACTTAATGACTGGAAGTGATGAGAACGGCTCTGAATGGCCTGGGAATTTTAACATTTTATGCTTTCTCCTTGATCAAACAGTTGCAATTATAATGTCATTCTAAACAGTGTGTTGGCAGAAGATAAATCCAGAGGTGAATCCAAAAGTCCTGCTTCACAAATCCATGTGTGCCTCACAGCAGAGACAACCTGCTCCTGTCTGTTACTCTTGCCCGTCTGTATAAAAATTTAACAATTTAAGAGAGCTGCATATTTTTGCTCAGGCTTGCCCTAATGGTGCCCAATCAGTTCCACCAGGTCTGTTCCAATGGGCTCACGGCCTCTAGCCTGATTACACTGAATTGTGGGTATTTCCTGCCTCTAAGCCTCGCATATGGATCGAGTAAGGCAGTGGCTGAGGGAACTACCGTTTCTCCACTACATCTTCATTTCTTTCTCTCTCACTTTTTTTTTTTCAATGGGGAAAAGCAAAACACGTTTGTTTTTTCTGGCTCCGCTGTCAAAATAGCGAGCAGGGCTTTGGCTCAGCGTCCGCTCGCACACAGGCCAAAGAAAATCCCATGAGACAAGTGTGGCTAAATGCACTTTAATCCACATGATCACTATCCGTCTGCACACCCAACCACACCTCACTGACCCAGTGCAACGCAAACATTCAATTTATTAAACATTCCCTAATTAAGTTCAAAAAGTCAAGGCAATTTAACTCATAATACAAAAATAACAGATTGTCAATTGTATTTCTCTCACATTGTCTAAAACAAATGGTATGTGACATCTTCACACAAATGCATTATGGAACAGACTCACTGCCAGTACTGTTTTAGTGGTTTTATACGCAGCACTTTAGATGGAAGATTACATTATTCTAGCTCAGACCTGACAGAGGTTAGCGGAAAAGTGGGATTAAAGACGTTAGTTGTGAAGGGAGAATTGCATTATGTCCAACTAAAATCTGTAAAGATGCCCACTTTCGTATTAGTGCAAGTTCAGTGTGGAAACTGTTACTTGTTATCAAATTTAACACATTGTTCTGGTTGTTTTGCTAATATAGTATTTGTATGTATCAAATCAAACTGAAACACTGAAGTATTTCGGTTGATTGTCAATTTGTCCCTTTTCCCATTTCTCCATCAGGATACACATATATCCCATAAATATTTATTTGGTTAATGGTATGTTTGTACCCTTAAAACTGTTAATGTCATATAAATCTTAGAAACAAGTGACTAAATATGTTCCACGGCAACAACGAGCTGAGGGACAAGCTCGATGTGATTGACTGAGCTGTTGTCGTACTGCTGTGACCGCTGGAATGCACATTGTGTGAAAGGTGCCTCCAACAAACACAATAGTGACTATGCAAGGCCTGCTCATGTTACCTGTGTCCACACCTGACATTATAAATCTCTTTGTGATAAACTGAGAAATGCTGTTTGTATTAATATTGTTAGATAAATACAGACAGATGTGGGTAATGTTACATGATTTGTAATCTGATAGATGGACAATGCAAAACACATGAAAATAAAACAGAATGCACCATATAATGTAATTAAATGCATTCTTTGATTGGATATGGGTATTCTTGAAACAACATTTCTTAGAAGAATTGTCAAGTAAATTACCCAAAACAGCTGTACTATTGTGAAGGCTAAGTCCGCTCTAGAAATTAGATGAAGCTATACAAATGGATTTATTACAGCAATTGATAATTACTGGAAGTACATTAATAAAACGACTAAATTGAAAAGTTTCGGATGACATCACAACATTTGGCCTATAATAGTCAATGGGGGTCAGAGAGAGGTATATTGAATCCGGACATTAAACGGTTCCGATAGCAAATATTGTCTGGGAAAGACAATCCCATGCTCTCTTTATGATGTAACACAAATCAAATATATAGAGGTCCGGAGAAAAGAAGTCACCTGACATTTTTAGCGTGACAGTTCCGCCATCCTCGCATTTTAAGTGTCAAGTGGGGCTTTACCGGCACTAGGCCTGGACTTCTGTTAAGCACACATCCTGTAGCAACCATGTCCCGTGGCAATGACCTGATCCAGCAGTCAGGAAGCAACCAATCAGGAACTTATTAGATCAGCTCCACAGGAAAAAAAGAATTAATAAAGTTTCCCCCAAAATATCTGTCTCACCTGCTTCAACAAACCCTGGAGATCTGAGGGCGTTCACTTGACACGCTTTCATCAAACCGGGTGCATTAAACTTCCTCTATTCTCCTCTCTCCAATGATCTATGGTCGTCATGATATGCCTGTGGAAGGTGTTGTGTTCCTTGCAGCTCGTGTCCAGACAAGGGTGGTCCGTGCAACCGGATCCTCTGACATCGCTCTGAACATGAAAACACGAAACATAGTTATTGATCACGCTCGTCCACACTAATCAAATAGCTTCCTGGTTTGTTTGAAGCTAAAAATGGATACAGGAGATTATTACAATTGCACTTTTAGACCTTCCAGCTTCACCCATTCTCCTGGCACACACAGACAGTGGTGTTATTTGTATTGTTAAATTTACATTAAGCCTGATTTAATTGCATCAAGCCGCTAAACAGATCTTACAATAATGGGCTGGGAGAGAAAATTGCAATCATCTGTAAGGGGCCTGCGGCACTGTAATGGACAAACCTGATTAATTTAATCTTGTTGCACTCCATTAAGGCTGCACTTTATCATTTCAACAGATGGAGCACCAAGAAATTAAAAAAAAGGCTCTCAAGGATATGTGGCACTCTGACTTGTTATGATGCCCTGTTATTGGAAGGTGTGTTGTGTGTGTGGGCTGCAGCAATCATATGCAGGCTCCAGATCAACGCGTTTGGAATGAGTGCTTTCTCCAAATCACATTAGGTAAACAGTCAATTGTTGCAACAAATCGCCAAAATTGCTTCCATGATTTATCGCTGAAGGCTATTAACTGCTGTCCATCCAATAACCCAATTTTGTGGTTATTATTATCACTAGGATAGAATGACAGGTGGAAGGCTGTATACTAGGGCGGGGCATTCTCCTTTATGAACTGAGAAAATACTACTAACAAACTAAACTAATCAGAAGTTCTGCAGCCTAATACTGGGAATTCTATACTTCCTTGTCTATCTGAATGAATTAAAAAAATACCAATTTCAGATATTGACCAATAGGAGGCACTGTGTAACAAATGTACCTCTCCTTTACCCACCATCACAACACGGACACTTGGCGCCTTTACTGTGCTTTCTGATGAGTTATACAACGAAGTTCACGTGACATTCAGAAACATTTTGCCCTTAGATAAAAAGTTATCTCAACTATAAATTCGTTAAATAATCCAGTAGTTGCCATAGAGCTAGCAGCGAAATGTGAAGTGAGGTTAGCTTACCTGGATGTCACGTGGTTCGATGTTAGCAAGAAACCATGAACAATTCCACTGTGGATAATATGTTGAATTGTGAACAAATTATAGTTTCTGTCTGCAGGGAGAGCTGTAGTGACACTTGAGAGCCGAGGTACCGTGGGGAGCAGAGGACAGGCCGACAGCAGCAGTGGCAGTGGTGTCAGGAGCAAGCTCTGACATCCATAGACTGTATGTGACATCAAGCCACAAAGGTAAAAGTTGTATCGTGTTTTGGTGTTTTTTTTATTTTTTAGGCCCGAGCCCCGAACGGGGTAAGGGCCTATTGCTTTCACAATGGTGAAAACAAATGGTGGCGGTGCGTGACGGACGCGTCAGCGCCCGTCACTCACCAAAACGTGACGGTTGCGTGCGTAAACTCGAACACTTTAAAATGATGTATCACGTGCCATTGAAACCTATATTGTTTTTGCTCGAGACGTCGAAAAAAAAATTCCTTTTTAGGCCCGAGCCCCGAACGGGGTAAGGGCCTATTGCTTTCACAATGGTGAAAACAAATGGTGGCGGTGCGTGACGGACGCGTCAGCGCCCGTCACTCACCAAAACGTGACGGTTGCGTGCGTAAACTCAAAAGCTTTAAAATGATGTATCAGGTGCCATTGAAACCTATATTGTTTTTGCTCGAGACGTCAAAAAAAAAATTCCTTTTTAGGCCCGAGCCCCGAACGGGGTAAGGGCCTATTGCTTTCACAATGGTGAAAACAAATGGTGGCGGTGCGTGACGGACGCGTCAGCGCCCGTCACTCACCAAAACGTGACAGTTGCGTGCGTAAACTCAAACGCTTTAAAATGATGTATCACATGCCATTGAAACCTATATTGTTTTTGCTCGAGACGTTAAAAAAAAATTCCTTTTTTATTTCTTTCTTTCTTTTTTCTTCTGCACTTTGAGCCTTAATTTGACCCCCTGAACATGCATGAAAAGTTGTTAATTTTGGCCCAAAAATCAGACCTGGCGAAAAATTTGATATTTTGGTGTTTATTTTTATGGGACTCAAAAAATGACAGAACAGCGCCACCTACAACAGCCAAAATAATACCCCTATGGGACTTTTCGGAGGTCAAGTTTGTCGTAGAAACATGAGATTTAGTACACATGTTCCTCAAGTCAAGACAAGAAAAAAATATTATTATGGCTCCGCCCTCTGACAAACAGGAAGCCCATAAATTTCACTGCAAAATAGAAAAATGAACAGCAAAAGTTTTCATACATGACGGTTGGAAAGCGACTCCTCCTCGGCCGTTTCACCGATTCGCCTCAAAATCGCTCCACATCATCTCAACACATGTACCTTCAAAATGACCTCAGGGATTTTTGATCAGTGAAACATTGTTTGAGCAGCGGAGCGGCAAAATGTGACCTTTTTTTGGCCGTTTTTGACAACATTAAATTTGCTCCCGTTTGCACAAGCAAAGTCTGATTTGCACAAAACTTGAATCCATGCTTCAACTCTTGGGTCTAGGTCATTTGAAAGTTAGAATTTTGAAATTGGCTCTATAGCGCCACCTACAACAGCCAATTTAAAAATGCCTATGGGAGGGGTTCGAGGTCAAAATTTTTGTAGAACCATGTAATTTGGTACACATGTTCCTCAAGTCAAGACATGGAAAAAATGTAATTATGGCTAATCCCTCTGACAAACAGGAAGCCCATAAATTTCACTGCAAAATGGAAAAATGAAAACCAATCATTCTCATATACGTCGGTTGGAAAGCGACTCCTCCTCGGCCGTTTCACCGATTCGCCTCAAAATCGCTCCACATCATCTCAACACATGTACCTTCAAAATGACCTCAGGGATTTTTGATCAGTGAAAGATTGTTTGAGCAGCGGAGCGGCAAAATGTGACATTTTTTTGGCCGTTTTTGACAACATTAAATTTGCTCCCGTTTGCACAAACAAAGTCTGATTTGCACAAAACTTTAATACATTGTTCAACTCTAGGGTCTAGGTCGTTTGAAGGTGAATTAATTCAAATTGACACATTAGCGCCCCCTACAGACTATTTCAAAATGTTAGATGGGCCTTTTCAAATTTAGTTTTTTCAAAATGTTTGAAATTTTGCACATAAATCTGTTTTGCCCTGTTGATTCAAAAAGTCAATAGGGTCCAAGGCTTATTTTTTACCCTGTTGCCGTGGCGACGAGAAACGCTCCCCATTCATTGCAAATGTACACCTCACACAAACATCAAACCAGCCTCGGCCGTTTCACCGATTCACCTCAAAATTGCTCCACATCCTCTCAACACATGTACCATCAAAATGACTTCAGGGAATTTTGATCCGTGAAACGTTGTTTGAGCAGCGGAGCCGCAAAATGTGAGGGTTTTTTTGGCTCTTTTTGACAACATTAATTTTGCTCCTGTTTGCACAAACAAAGTCTGATTTGCACAAAACTTTAATCCATTGTTCAATTCCAGGGTTTAGGTCAGGTTAAAGTGAAATATTGGAAATTGGCCCATTAGCGCCCCCTACAGACTGTGTCAAAGTTTACATGGGGAGCCAAACCAGCTCTACTTATCATATTCATTACAATTTGACTAACATTCTTCTATGGCTACGGAAACAAATCATCACACGGCGGTGCCAGCTCCTTTTAGCGGTGCCAGCTCCTTTTAGCGGTGCTGCGGCGTAGTGCGGGGCGTTGTGGAGCGGCGCGTTGCGGCTTGGTGCGGGGCGGCGTGGTGCGGGACGGCATGGTGCAGGGCGGCTTGGTGCGGGGCGGCATGGTGCGGGGAGTGCGCGCGGTGCAGGGAGTCGCGCGGTGCGGCGAGGGCCGTTCGACGCCGCTTGCGGCTTTAATTTATTTCTTTCTTTCTTTCTTTCTTTTTTCTTCTGCACTTTGAGCCTTAATTTGACCCCCTGAACATGCATGAAAAGTTGTTAATTTTGGCCCAAAAATCAGACCTGGCGAAAAATTTGATATTTTGGTGTTTATTTTTATGGGACTCAAAAAATGACGGAACAGCGCCACCTACAACAGCCAAAATAATACCCCTATGGGAGTTTTGGAGATCAAGTTTGTCATAGAGTCATGAAATTTGGTACACATGTTTGTCAAGTCAAGCCAAGAAAAAAATATTATTATGGCCCCGCCCTCTGACAAACAGGAAGCCCATAAATTTCACTGCAAAATGGAAAAATTAACAGCAAAAGTTTTCATACATGTCGGTTGGAAAGCGACTCCTCCTCGGCCGTTTCACCGATTCGCCTCAAAATCGCTCCACATCATCTCAACACATGTACCTTCAAAATGACCTCAGGGATTTTTGATCAGTGAAACATTGTTTGAGCAGCGGAGCGGCAAAATGTGACCTTTTTTTGGCCGTTTTTGACAACATTAAATTTGCTCCCGTTTGCACAAACAAAGTCTGATTTGCACAAAACTTTAATACATTGTTCAACTCTAGGGTCTAGGTCGTTTGAAGGTGAATTAATACAAATTGACACATTAGCGCCCCCTACAGACTATTTCAAAATTTTAGATGGGCATTTTCTAAATTAGTTTTTTCAAAATGTTTGAAATTTTGCACATAAATCTGTTTTGCCCTCTTGATTCAAAAAGTCAATTGGGTCCAAGGCGTATTTTTTACCCTGTTGCCGTGGCGACGAGAAACGCTCCCCATTCATTGCAAATGTACACCTCACACAAACATCAAACCAGCCTCGGCCGTTTCACCGATTTGCCTCAAAATCGCTCCACATAATATCAACACATGTACCATCAAAATGACTTCAGAGAATTTTGATCAGTGAAACGTTGTTCGAGCAGCGGAGCGCCAAAAAGGGGCGTATTTTTTTCAGTTTTTGACAATAGAAAAATTGTTTCCGTTTGCACAAACAAAGTGTGATTGGCACAAAACTTGAATCCATGGTTCAACTCTTGGGTCTAGGTCAATCGAAAGTTCAAATTTTTAAATTGGCTCTATAGCGTCACCTACAACAGCCAATTTAAAAATGCCTATGGGAGGGCTTCAAGGTCAAAATTGCCGTAAAACCATGTAGTTTGGTACACATGTTCCTCAAGTCAAGACATGGAAAAAATGTTATCATGGCTAATCCCTCTGACAAACAGGAAGCTCATAAATTTCACTGCAAAATGGAAAAATGAACAGCAAAAGTTTTCATACATGTCGGTTGGAAAGCGACTCCTCCTTGACCGTTTCACCGATTCGCCTCAAAATCGCTCCACATCATCTCAACACATGTACCTTCAAAATGACCTCAGGGATTTTTGATCAGTGAAACATTGTTCGAGCAGCGGAGCGGAAAAATGTGACCTTTTTTTTGCCGTTTTTGACAACATTAAATTTGCTCCCGTTTGCACAAACAAAGTCTGATTTGCACAAAACTTTAATACATTGTTCAACTCCAGGGTTTAGGTCAGGTGAAAGTGAAATATTTGAAATCGGCCCATTAGCGCCCCCTAAAGACTGTGTCAAAGTTTACATGGGGAGCCAAACCAGCTCTAGTTATCATATTCATTACGATTTGACTAACATTCTGCTATGGCTACGGGAACAAATCATCACACGGCGGTGCCATCTCCTTTTAGCGGTGCTGCGTGGTAAGGTGTGGTGCGGCGTAGTGCGGGGCGTTGTGGAGCGGCGCGTTGCGGATTGGTGCGGGGCGGCGTGGTGCAGGGCGGCGTGGTGCAGGGCGGCGTGGTGCGCGCGGTGCGCGCGTTACGGGGAGTCGCGCGTTGCGGCGAGGGCCGTTCGACGCCGCTTGCGGCTTTAATTTCTTTCTTTCTTTCTTTCTTTCTTTCTTTTTTCTTCTGCACTTTGAGCCTTAATTTGACCCCCTGAACATGCATGAAAAGTTGTTAAATTTTGCCCAAAAATCAGACCTGGCGAAAAATTTGATATTTTGGTGTTTATTTTTATGGGACTCAAAAAATGCCAGAACAGCGCCACCTACAACAGCCAAAATAATACCCCTATGGGAGTTCTGAGGATCAAGTTTGTTGTAGAGTCATGAAATTCGGTACACATGTTCCGCAAGTCAAGACAAGAAAAAAATATTATTATGGCTCCGCCCTCTGACAAACAGGAAGCCCATAAATTTCACTGCAAAATGGAAAAATGAACAGCAAAAGTATTCATACATGTCGGTTGGAAAGCGACTCCTCCTCGGCCGTTTCACCGATTCGCCTCAAAATCGCTCCACATCATCTCAACACATGTACCTTCAAAATGACCTCAGGGATTTTTGATCAGTGAAACATTGTTTGAGCAGCGGAGCGGCAAAATGTGACCTTTTTTGGCCGTTTTTGACAACATTAAATTTGCTCCCGTTTGCACAAACAAAGTCTGATTTGCAAAAAACATTAATACATTGTTCAACTCTAGGGTCTAGGTCGTTTTAAAGTGAATTAATTCAAATTGACACATTAGCGCCCCCTACAGACTATTTCAAAGTTTTGATGGGCATTTTCAAATTTAGTTTTTTCAAAATGTTTGAAATTTTGCACATAAATCTGTTTTGCCCTCTTGATTCAAAAAGTCAATTGGGTCCAAGGTTTATTTTTTACCCTGTTGCCGTGGCGACGAGAAACGCTCCCCATTCATTGCAAATGTACACCTCACACAAACATCAAACCAGCCTCGGCTGTTTCACCGATTCGCCTCAAAATCGCTCCACATCATCTCAACACATGTACCTTCAAAATGACTTCAGGGAATTTTGATCCGTGAAACGCTGTTTGAGCAGCGGAGCGGCAAAATGTAAGGGTTTTTTTGGCTCTTTTTGACAACATTAATTTTGCTCCTGTTTGCACAAACAAAGTCTGATTTGCACAAAACTTTCATCCATTGTTCAATTCCAGGGTTTAGGTCAGGTTAAAGTGAAATATTGGAAATCGGCCCCTTAGCGCCCCCTACAGACTGTGTCAAAGTTTACATGGGGAGCCAAACCAGCTCTACTTATCATATTCATTACAATTTGACTAACATTCTTCTATGGCTACGGAAACAAATCATCACACGGCGGTGCTACCTCCTTTTAGCGGTGCTGCGTGGTACGGTGTGGTGCGGCGTAGTGCGGGGCGTTGTGGAGCGGCGCGTTGCGGCTTGGTGCGGGGCGGCGTGGTGCGGGGAGTGCGCGCGGTGCAGGGAGTTGCGCGGTGCGGCGAGGGCCGTTCGACGCCGCTTGCGGCTTTAATTTATTATTATTTTTTTTTTAATCCTTATTTATTCTTCAGCATTATTTTTCTTTGTCTTGTGAACTGCTATATAGAATAATAATTATCGTGTTAAAGCTGAGGTACCAAACATTCTTTTTTTTTTTTTTTACATTAATTTTGCATTTTGTTTGTTGTAGCAGAAAGTCTTGTCAAAGTAAAATGCTGTGAACCCTGAGTGTGTTCCCAGCATTTTGAGGGAGTCACTCTGACGCTTTGAGATGAGAGCTGTCCTCTCTCTTTTCTGTCTAAAAGAGAGCTATCTAAAGATGTGGCTGGGCCCAAAATATACATGTACAAAGTAGTCATAGATCAAACCTTTTTTGAGAGTGAGGAACTAGTTACATGGATTGTATTGTATTTTTGTGGTTTCAAAGTTAGGTACTGCAGCTTTACCCAATACAGTCTACGTACAGTAGTTTTGCACTCTAAAGAAAGTTCTATTTATAGTTTTCACATGCATTTAGATGAGTATTTGATCTGATGAAAAGTAAAAAGGAGAGGACCAGCCTAATTCAGCCAGAGCCCAAACTGGGCTCTTTCTTGCAAGTATGCAAAAGATACAAATGTTTCTGAATCTCTCACAAACATTTTACTTTTACAAGACTTTCTGTTGGAACAATCATGTGTTATTTATGGGGTTAAAGTTAGGTGCCTCAGATTGAATTAAACCGTTCACTTAATTAATTTGTTTTATTACTTTCCATATCAAATACCTGGTAATAAATGATAGTATGTGTTTACACAAAGTAGGTTAGCCCTTATTGTAAGCTGTATTTTCCAGAGAATAGTAATACAAAATGTGGTTTTGGTTGAACAAATGCCCCAGAGCAAGTAGGCCAGCTAAATTTAGGGCATTTATCAAAATATCATGGGCCTAAAGCTAACAGCAGTTGTACTTGTGTTTTGCTCTCATTTATTTTGTCTTTGGCTGCAGTCATTTTTCTGTCTAATTATTTCCTTTTTTACTGTGTGCTACATTTGACAGTGATGGATAACAGGTTAAAAATGGACATTTTCTCCTGAGTTGGTGTATGTTGGATTGACTCAGGCATGCTTGGTGTACTTCGCTCAGACCAAAAGACCTTGGAAAGATTGGGTTCCCCTCTGCTTTTCCCATTCCAATATGATACAGTTTGTCTTCATTTTCATTCCTCTTGGACTCATTTTTGTGATATATTGCTAAAGCACATCAGCAAGACAGAAGTGTAGGTTATGTCAAAGTTATGCCATCGTAATTACGGATTGGGCTGCAGAAGCTGGAATTCTTTATAGCACAATCAAAGATATACCAAACCTCTGCCTCACAGAAAACTTGCCTGGAGCTTGCAATTGTGATTATATGGCAACTTTTTATTAGTAGAGTTGAGTGATTATTTTATTCCTTCCTTCAGCTCCCACCCAGAGAAGGAGCAGCCGTGATGCTTCTACAAAAGTTGGTATCACATTAGGATATACTGTCAGTATGACATGACAGCATTTGCGGTAGATGCAAAGATATTTGTATTTGTAAGTTTTAAGATTCAAAATCAATCTTGTCCTGCATTTGTGTCTTGTCCTATGACCCTCTTCACTGTCATAAATACTTATTACTTATTGTATGCTAATTCTAAATTTTTTAAGACATTAGACTAATTTTCTGTCAAGCAGGAGATTGTTTTTACAACTCAGGCCAACTCTAGAAATTAATTTATCCAAATAAGCATTCCTCATAGGCCAGAGAGGTGGGGACACTGCAGTGGCCCTGGAAGGCCGAACACCCGTTTGAAGTCTGGAATGTTTTGGCTGACTTAGTGCAGGCAACTGAAGTGGAGGGATCGCTTTCAATGACCCATGGGATTTTTAACCATTTTCATGGACTCAGAACAAAACCAAGCGAGAGCAAAAGTGTCCCAGCACTTTTTTCATTGACTTTTACTACTTATGTTTTCTATAGTTCTTGCAGTAATTCGTTTATAATGAACATACGAAGCAAATGTATCAATTACAGAGGTGGAGCTCAAATGTATCCAGTAAAGAGTGGACTTTAGTTACATTTATGTTATATTCAGTTCTGTTAGATTAGTGTAAATATTAATCACTTAACTTCAGCTGTTTCTCAATGATAAACCTGGTTGAAAAGCCCTTTATTGACGCCACCCGCATGTGAAAGCAAAGCAGGGATTGGCTTGGTTAGTACTGTGATGGGAGAGCTCTGAAACTCCAGGTGCCACTTCACCCACATTCCCTAGTATCCTGTATGTAAATTAACGTTTGATGGTTGGCGGGGCGGATGGCACTCGCTTCCCCTGGTCTGCCCCAGGACATCTGTGACTATAGTCGTAGTTTACCACCACCATGTATGGGGAGAATGAATAATGCCATATAAGGCTCCATTGAGAGTCCC
The DNA here is from genome assembly GCA_964034765.1 of Knipowitschia caucasica. Lineage (NCBI taxonomy): Eukaryota > Metazoa > Chordata > Actinopteri > Gobiiformes > Gobiidae > Knipowitschia > Knipowitschia caucasica. The sequence goes on from OZ035843.1 coordinate 18,879,766, forward strand.
AAAAGCTTTTTATATAAAGCCAATGCTTTTTTGAAATGCATTATTTGTTTTAATAAACTGTATGTATTTTTGTGTTTTACTTTTAGCTTTTTATATGCTTTAATGTACGTTGTTAACATAAGATTGCCCTTCAAAGTTCTAATTAGCTCCCATTTGGACAGCAGACAAAGTCAATACAAGGCCCTCCCTAATAACACAAACACTCTGATTATAGACTTGCGCAATGCATTAAAGCCCTAATTAGCTTTATGCAATAATAGCATATAATTTGTTAAAACCGCATTGTAAAAATAATCACATCTATTGGTCACATTAATAAAATAAATTAGGATTAGATCATGGTCCATACACTAATTGCGCTAAATCGCTTTTGTTTAACAGGAACAAGCAGAGGAAGGAAAGTGCAGGGAAAACCAGGCAGACTTGGCTAACGGATCGCTTGAGTTTCTGTGTAATAAATAATTCACTGTTCTGGTGTGATGAGCTGCTGAGGACAGAAATCCCTCATGACAGCTTTTTATAACCTATGACTCAGCGGCCATTATGGACCTGACATCCCCTCGCCCTCAGCCCACTGCTCCAGCCCCATGTGAAAAAGATACGCTTTATTGAGCACAAAAAGGTTTGAATCAATTGCTTGCACTGATTTTTTATTTTTTTCCATGTTGCTTACTTGTTTTAGTGATAGTAATTGAGAAGCTTACAGTCGCTTATATTTTATTGGCCTACTATGTATTTTACCCAGCACCATTACAAATCAGAAAATCGTTCGAAAAGCCATTTCTACTTCTCAGTCAAATATTTGTTTGTGAGAAGTTACATAGCAGTTGAATGCATCCTACAAATATTCATTAGATAATTATGAATAACTACAATGAAATTAAAGATGCACTAAGCAAGTTTTCTGATGGGTCCGCTTCCCGATAGTTACTATGGAGATGTGAAATCTTTAGTTAATTGCTATGGACCTGAGTATGGCATAAATCTTGTGCATGGTTTACTTACATTTTCCACAAATCTATAACTAGTGAAGTCTCCTATTATAGAATTAACAGTTTTAATGCTAAACATCAACATTTAGCTGGACTCAAGCAAAGAGCGAACCTTCCACCAGAAAAGTTGCATAGTGCAGCTTTACCTTGTCTGGGCAGCCTCCTAATACCTTCCATCATAAAGCATGATAGAAAGCATGACTGCATGTTATTCGGAAATGCATGCATATTTGTTAAGTTCCATTTCTGTCCGACCGGTCACTCACTGCAGAAACAGCTTTGACTTCTGTGCGCCTGTTGTAAGCCGCACACCTGAATAATTGAGTTTCTCCAGTCTCCTCAAGGCCTGTGACTGATCAAGTGTTGCTGTGCTTGATTGGCATAATAGCTCCGTACCCCCCAGGTAAGGTCATTCCACGCCACATCTGGGCTATTAGGAATTACGCAACTCCCAGCGAAAGACTAATGCATTTGATATCATTACTGTTATCATTCCCTAAGCCTGCACTGGTTAATTTTAGATGCAAAAAATATCCAATTACTCAGACTGCCTATGCTTCTCCAACAGGGAAATAAATCTGGAGCTGTTGATGAAGTATCTGACAATAGAGTTAGCACAGCTCTGTGGCGTATATAGGCATGGGCAATTAAGCCTACTGACTAATTTACAATACGGCGTGCAGGTGCTGGCCCGGTTTGAGCGAAGGACCACCGTAGTAACAAATTAAACGTAGCTACGCACTGCAACATTTCCAAGCACCGCAACAGCAATCAAAGGTAAATAAAAAGGCTGCCATACATTTCAAATTTTGTTTTGTTTTTGCGCAAAGAATAACAGCGAGGTCGTACTTCATGTACTGTTTCTTGTGCAGAATGAATGATCACGTTTATATGTTGTTGATCTTTTTACGTCAGGGTTGCCCGTTTTTGCGCTAACTGCTACCTATTAATTATGAAATAGTGTAGGCCCCGGCCATTGGGTTTTACTGCGTCTTCCTGTTGAACTTGGTGTGAAAGGCTGCCGTTCTTAAAGAGGTGTATAAAAGTGAGAGCGGGGGAGAGTTTCCCCGGCAACGACCCACTGCGGCATTATGTCACCGGAGTCAAAAAGGCACAGCTGAGGAAAAATAGCTTGTTTCACACATGATAGACAACTTAACACATGGAGCTGGTCAAGAACTACTTTTTACTGTATGCAGGGGAGTAGGCCTTACATTAAGACATTTACCATTTCAAACTCTGTCAGTATAACAGGAAAGGCTCTTGTTTATCGCATCAATGTGTTTTTGTATTCACCACAACTCTTTTATCAAGAACAGGTTTAAAGGTGCATTGTGCATCTGTTCCACTTTTATCTGGCGTCCATCTAAATCAGATTAAATAAATTCACGTTTCTCTGCCGCCCCCGGACCTTCCAGCTGTTAAGCTCATACTGTCCTGTCCTGTCCACTGTTCTGTCGTCCGCCAGTGGTCTGTTGCCTTTTGCTTTGGGAGTCAATACTCAATAAAGGTTTGTAACTTAATAGGTGCTACCATGGCCTCATTCTAAAACAATTTTTTGCTCAAAATACCTTTATAAAATAAAAAAGTTAAAACAAAAACAATAGCCACATGCTAAAGACAAACTATAATCTCCACATGCACAAGGGAAAGACCCAATATTGTGGCTCCATGTTTCCCTCTCTTCTTTAAATGTTTTTCGGTATCAAATTAATCATTTCATAACTGAAGAAGAAAAGAGCAAACATGTTTTAGCAAATTAAATTAAATGTTAACCACGTGACAACCAATCCGGTCGTCTATAATATGATGCCCAATGTGGCTTGCTTGTATTATATTTATAATGTATGTATTAAGATATGTAAATTATATCTATCATATATATAATCAAATTTAATATTGTCTGAGTACAGTAAATGTTTCACGAACGTAATGAGTATTGTGTAATTAATTTACACAATCATTGGTTTCTATTCAGTAAGTAATTAAGTTGAAGGAAAAGTACATTACCTTGTCGCTGCTTGTCGCTGCAGTTGGATTGAAATGTAACATAGGTTCTCTTTATCTGCAGTTTACAATGTGGAGAAGGCCACTTTGTGTGTGAGGCTTAACGGCCTCTTGTCCAGGTCAGGCGTTCGTTGTAAAGTGGTTGGGCCCTTGGAATAACTCTGAGCCTTGATCCCACTGTCAGCAGCAGTGTGAGAGCTGATGTCATCGGGGCCCTGGTGTGTTGCTGCTCCTGTCTTACGCACTGGTCACTGAACTGTTTGTTTCTTTAAAGATTGTGATGTTTTGTGATGTGTTTTTCATTCACTATTACAAACAAACAAAACAGATGCAGCACTATTCAAGTTGCTTGTGTGCAAGAATTTATTTTTTGTTAAACTGTAAAGCTTATATTTGCTTCTACATTATAAATCTGTGAAACTTGTTATTGCGCCTGTCGCAAAACGGTCCAATTCAAACAGAAACGTGTTCTTATGATACACGTCCATGTAATAATATTAGCTGCACTTGTGTGAGGAGTCCAACACTTCTCCCCAGCCTTGTGCCGTCCATCAACACTTGTGCTGCTATTTATACCTGCAGGATCCAAAGGAAGTACTCTGTGTATTTGTGCAGCACCTGTAATGGAAGTTCAACTCAAAGCATGAAGCTGCAGAAGAAGCAAAACATAACATTTCCTTTTGATTGAGCTGGTCAGCAACTTATTTCTTTAGCCTGTTCATTCACTTGGAAAACATCACATCAGCAGTTAACTGGGAGAAAAGTCATGTTGCTTAACTTAACTTAAAAAAAAGTATTACGTTTTGTTTATGCTCTCCGCTAAAGCAATGATCGACAGCTATAATGATGTATTTTAATTCGTAACCATTTGTAAAACATAATTAACTATTTTAGTAATGCATTGGTTGTTAACTGCTCTATAAAATGCTCAGTTCTGGTTTGAAGACCCAAAAAAAGTATGTGTTCTATTATAATCAAACATTTTTTTTTTTTTTTTTTTTTTTTGGAAACTGATTATATTCTGCTAATGTAATATCCTCAAACCTTTTTCGGAGCCTGACCTAGATCCAATCTCACATTTGCGCTCAAATCATTTGAATTGATGAAATATTGGCTCGATAAATCATTTATTAAAATAATTAGTTGCAGCTCTCAATGATCACAGCAATTGTTTGAGAAAATGTGGTGCATGCATCTCAGGTTGTTCGTAAGCTCCTTCCATTGATCCATTTTAACCCACCTTCTCCTTTTGGGGATTCTTTATTTAGAACTGCTTCAGAAAAAATGCAATCCTGTGTTAAGACTTGGCTTAGACTAGGCTAACTCAGACCTAGAAAAGGGTTGTTTTAGACCTGGTTTACACATTGTAGTACGCAATTTAGATTAGATGGCTCTTGGAAATATTTGTGTAGGTTGTGACCACCACCGTGAGAACCAATGCTCATAGGTGACACCGAACAGACCAATAACTCACCCAGTGTTTGCCAATCGGTGTGTGCCCTTGAGTGGCAGGCACAGAGCAGCCCACTCATATATAAAGCCTTCCTCTCAACAAAATTAGAGTGGTTGTTGCTACATGTTGCCTCCTCCTTCAACACAAATAAGAAAGTAAGCGTAGGTTCACAAGTTCACATTTTGGATCTGTGCCGGAAACTACTTAAAGCCAGTGACGTTTTTGCTTGAGAACAGGTGGTCGCGGTGACATAATTCTGGCTTACGATTCGATCCAAAGAAATTAAAGTCTGCGCTGCGTGGCCAAAAAAGTATTACTCTGTCAATAAGGATCAGAATATGGCTTTGAATGCATTGCGAGCTGATAAAACGACATGCGCAGCGGACGTAAACAAATGAGGCTCCATCTTTGACAAGTCTTAAGGCCTGGCTGAGAAAGCTATTTATTCTCTCGCACTGTTAACTACTGGCACGTATGCGTTGGGGTGGAATGCCATTCAGAATGCAGAAAATATATTTAGTTCACGCCAACAGCAGACAGCTAAAGGCACCAGCGCGTCTAGCCCCTGTGAGAACGGTTATTCCTGTCACAGTATGGACTTTCAATTACAGTAATAATCTGATGCTTCACGAACATCACACCTTATTAAATATTTACATGCATCGTGTAAGACATATTTCTCTAATGCATAAATGTATTGTGTTGCATCATAAAATGGAGTCGCTGCGGTTGAAAACAAATTTGTCTAATGCAAAGGTGTCTGACAGAAGTGATGGTTTTCGTTACGCCCATTACAGAGCAGGGTCTTCTGGATTTTGGAAATACCCCACAGCTGCAGTCTGGCTGTTGGTCTGAATGTAATCCTCCCATTAGACCCTTACAAAACAGCCAACACCACTGCACTGCATGCTTAGTTCCTGCTGGAGCCAGTAATGGGGTGCACACCAGACAATTAGAAATACTTCACTTTATCTCTATCTTTTGTCTCTGGGACCTCGCAGCTCTAGCTTTTAAACCTAACTCTCAAACCATGACAAAAAAGAACTATGTAATAATATCCTCCTAACTTGATCGTAGCTCTCAAAACAGTTAGACTCTATGTATGTTTTGGCCACTGACACATCTTTTTGATCCACTTTTTTAGAAAGGAAAGTGGGGGGGTGGGGGGAGGATTACCCTGACTCAGCCCAATCATCTCTCAGCCAATATCGTTAGTGATGCAAAAGATAGCATGTTGAGGTCTGCTTTTGTTCACAACCTTTCAGGACAAAGTCTATTAAACCCCACCTTTTAATTAACAATGTTTAACTTTTCATTATAAGACAAAAACTCAATTATTCTTAACTGAAAAATCAACCTTGTCTGTTATCTATATATGTTATTTTTTTCAGTTTTTTTATACATTTCATTCATTGTAATTTCCTCACTGTGGGACTAAGAAAGGCGTTCATTAATTCATTATTTGCATGTCTTTACAAGTTAATAATGTTAATATATTCAATGCTTAGACCTATTGGGACTGAAAAGGTAACTAACAATAGTAACCAGTCCGTATTGTTTTCTTCTGTTTTCTGCTCTGTGGGATCAGAGCTGAGGCAAAGCTGCATCAATAAACAAAAATGAGGTGACAACAATGGGCAGATAAGTGAGGACCTACCTGGGAGAAGCACACGGCTCAGCGTCCCGGAGCCGAGCAACCAGTGGGATCCGTGTTTGCTTTAGGAAACCGTCGAGCAGCTCAGCCAGTCATCCACTTTAATTGGGAGGTAATTCCTCAAAGTTGTTACATTCGTGTTCTCTGTGCTCCAAAAACAGTGGATGGTGTGAATGGGCAGTGAGTGGTTAAATGGAGGCTTGTCTAAAAGGTAAGTAGCTCAGCTTGTCTAAACAGTTCATTGTGCTTTGACAGCTTGTATTGTGCCCCTCTGACCTGTCTGATAAGATGATGATTTAGTCTCAATTCAGACCACTAATCTAATGTTATGAATATTAACAGGCATTTTTATTACATCCATCGTTACATTTCTAATTACGTTGAACTTTTCTGGCGTGAGGAGTACCTTTTCTTAAGTAAACGTGAAACTCAGGAATTGTTAACAAATATATGGCAGCGTTATTACACACAAGAGATATATATAAAGCCTTTATTTGCTGTAGTATTGATAATTAGCTCACAACTTGTAATAATCCAAAATAATAATCGTCACTGTTATAACAATGGCTTTGCATATGTCACTTTGCATGTAATGAGTCTATATCATAGTGGTTTCAAATTTTAGGTTGAATTAACTTTGAACAATGAAATAGAAGAGAATTTGAAAAGTGTCAAATCAAGATGCAAATCGAAATAAAGGCGGCAGAGGCTGATTTTATAAATTGGTTATAAAACACTATACCTTGATTTAAGTGAATTTGTTTGTAGCATTTGATCATCTTGAATCCTGCATACTTGTGCGCAATAGCGTCATTCTTCACAACATAGTCAAACTTTTAAATGTCCTAGAGGAGCTCCTGTTCTAGTCCCAAACCTACTGAGGTCTCTAATGAAGGCTCTACCTTCCAGGCAAGCATATTTCTCCAAATGACAGTAATTTACATATGATGCATTTAGAGGAGGAGAGGGCAGGCTAATTCTATTTGGAGATTTTCCTTTGTTTTAGGAGTCATTAGCAGCTCGCTCAAATCTAATTTTTACAATTTCATCAGTCCATCTTGGAAAGCCTCTGTGAGCTCATCAGAGAGGGGCATTCATTGCTAAGTGTTCTCTATTGCATTAGCACACAATAAAGCGGCCAGGGACTGCTATAGACGTTTATGTGGAATCCAGTTAACACTCTGCCAATTCGTTTTTTATTGGGACACAATCAATTTTTATTCATTTTAAAGCCAGAATGCTTTCTTTCATTGTGTGCCCGTCCAAGCTTATTATGCCCTAAACTAATTACCCAGTTGTTTGCACCAAGTGCTAATATTTGTGTTAAAGATTTCCTCTTGGACATGCTGCAAGAATGAGAGTCGACATAATGCAAAATGTAGATTGAAGTAATAGTGTAATGCTTTTATTGGAATACATCAGTCTCCTTAGGATAATGGCATTTAATTTGTCCCTTTGACGTTCATAACAATAAGTGTGAGGTATACCGATGCTATGCCTTAAGCCATGAACTACTTCACTGATTAATAGTTAAATGTTTTGTAATAGTTGTCATTCCACAATTATCCTTTTTGGATCCGTCAATCAAATCACATTGAGAAACAATTATTATTCTTGTTTATTTTCCATCTTTAAACAAACCCAGAGGTGTAGTCTAAAACATGGCATGAGATTTTAAGACATGACAGCACATTGTGCTGACACCTCCTCAGACGATACTGGATATATGTCTCTCATACGTGGGTTTTCCAGGTCCAGTTTTGGGGATTGTTTTAACTTCAGATGCTTTCTGCACATGACACTTTATCATTGATCTGTCCTTACTTAGTGGAATCCGTTGAATAATGTATGTGGCCTGTGCATTACCAAAGCCATCTCCTGTCCACAGCCCATTAGAAGAGTGCAGCATTGGGCCCTAGTGGCTCGGGGCCCTCAGAGGTCTTTGGGCTTTCATTTAATTAAATTATCCCATAATGAAAACTCCCATAATGAGATTAATTTTAATTATTTATCAGCTGTGGATTTGAGGCACCGACCACATTAAATATAGATGACGGGGCTAAACTTATTTTTTTCAATTCATCACCTTTTCCTTTTGTTGAAGGTGCAATTTATTAAGTGCTGCCTGCAGTCAGTTTGACAGGCCTGAAGGGTCAGAGGGCAGTCATATTGTTTCTCTACAATAAACCTCAAATAATATTGTGAAGGGAGATGCAATTACAAGGATGCTACTTGTACTGTGGTACTATGGTATTTGATTAGAGTACTACTACGCACCAGTACAATGTTTCAATTATACCCTGTAATATATATTGAATTTAGCAATGTTACTCTGCAATGAACGTATAATTGTAATCGCAATTGCATGACTATAATTAAACTCTTTCAAGTATGGGAAAAAGATCAAAACATACAATTACACATATCTACTTAACTGCAAAAACTTTAATATATGCAATTAAGATAATATTTAATTATCAGACAGAGCAGTTACTACTAGCATCAATAACATTATTTACGGACATATACACATACGCATTTTACCCCTGATTTCCACGTTCTCTGGTTGATTTCTGAGCTCCAGCAGCCACGCTCAATGTTTGTTTTTATGTTCCATATCATTTTCAAGGTTTTGTTTTTAACAAGAATAGTTCAATTTGATTTGACTGGCCCCAGTGTTCTGTATACGTACCTGTCTTCTTCAGTTGTTTGAATGAACCGAGTAAACCCACATCCTTTGAGTTACACTCGTTCTCCCCCAGCTTGTTTCATCCACTTTTGAGGACTTTTCTTATTTCAAAATACTTAATTGGTCCTTGGTAAGTTTTAAATTGTTGTCAGTAATTGTGTGCTAATTGTCAGAGTGCTTCCATTGGGAGGGTGTGCTGATTCCCCTTGTGACAGCGCATTAGAGCGGCTTGGTGCCTGGCCAACAGAATAAAGAGTGATTTTGGACTGTCACACTGTGAGACTGTAATGAGCTGGCACAGAAGAAGTTCCCGGACAGTGGAGGTACTAATGAATTTAAGTACTGTCACATAATACTTTGTTGTCCTGTGTCTTTTATTTTTATTTTTTATTTTTCCAAAGTTTAAAATGGCCGCACACTCTGGTGCTGGATGTAGGGAGAAGGGCCCAGGCTGAGAATGTCATTGTGCCCATGAAGCAACTGCATTTTTTTCAGGCCTTCGTCAATAGTCAATGAATAATTCAGAAAGAGTCTGTCGCTGCTTTGTGGCAGGGTTTCAGCGAGCTTGTAATTTTGCAAATAGCATAGTCATCATGTAATAGACTGAAGTGTATAAGCCGAAGTGAATAATAGTACGTCAAAGTCTGGATGATGACTTTATGCTGAGTGGAGTGAATGCAAAAGATCTGATACTTTTTTATCATGAATCTGGTCAATGCTGTGCATTTTTCCAGTTTAACTTAGATTTGTACTATACCATCAGCTTTTCCAGGGACTACAGGTGGAAATTGGCAGTAAAACTAAATTGAACCGGTAAGGTAACTCTTATCACTTACGGGTATTTCAATACAAGTGCCAAAGTTCAGTTTTATAGGACATGTGCACGTGAAATCAGTTTGTTCCAATTTTAAGGAGTGCTATTCACTTTTGCACAAACTGATAGTGCCAAAAATGTATATTGCAATATCTATTTTGATAGGTTGCAATTATCAAGACCTGAATTAAAATCAACAGGCTGAAGAAGAGTCTCACTCACTTTCAATCAGGTTTTTTTGTTTTGATTTGTTGTTGTTTTATTGTTTGTTTTTTTACAGAAATCAACATTCATCAATTTGTGAGAAGGGGCCACCCCCTTCTTTTATCCCAGATCACCCAGCCTGAAAAACTCATTGACAAATATTTATCAGTGAAATTAAGGAAAAAGTATTTGGAGTACATAATAATAATGATTAAAATAAGCACTGCTGAACCAGAGGTTACCTGTAAACTGCTTTATGCATCGTGATACATGGTGGTGCCCTTCACGATAGCCAGTAACTGTCAATCCAAAGTCTGTTATTTTCCCCTTTACGTAATGGGCCCCTAATTGCCTTGACCAGTCCTACCTGTTCTGCGTCCAAATGAGACATTAGGTTTCTATAGCAACTGCAGCTTTTCTCAGCCTGTAAAATAATCCTGCCTGAGAGTTTAGTGTTTTTCTGACCGAGTGTGGATCTATTCATGAATCATTTTAATTTGTTCTAACAGTCATAACAGAATTAACAGCATGAGCCTATGTCATCTGAAAGTCAAAAGCACAGTTGTTGAAATCCCCCTTAGAAAAGCAATACATGAAGCAGAAACAACACTGTATTTCTAAACTTCAACTTATCTCAATATGTCACCGGGACAGTCTCGTCTGCGTCGGTCGGTGAAGCTTTTTGAGTCACAAAGATGAAAAACCCCCTTTCCCCTGTCAAAAAGCGGATCTTTGTTTTAAAATGTAATGTTTATTTTGCACTGAGCTGTGTCACTGGGACAAGCGGGACGTGCCTTGAGGTTTCTTGTGCATTTCCAGTGCGGGCCTGCCTCTCTGCTGGTGGAAGATGAATCACGCGGAGTCTGTGAGAGTTCACCGTGTCTCCGCTCTTTGGACTTGTCTCGGTCTAAACGGGGACAAGAGGATCGTCCTCATTAATGCGATAATTTATCAAAGTATCAAAGTAGTCAGCTGCAGAGTTCACGAGATGGGCCCGGAGGCATTTGGCAGCAGCAGCACCGACTCCGATTTCAAACTCTAGTCACTAACCTTTGTGCCGCTCCAGCGCACAACATTATCACTCCATCAACTACACTTAATTACTTACTTAGTTTTTAGCATCTCTACAGGTCTTCAATTGAGTTCATATCAATATTTTATTTTCTAGTCATTATTGGTGGACCGATTTTACATCAAATTACAAAAGGAAATACACTACAGTACTCTGCAACAATGTAAACAGTAAATGCTTTGATCAAGTAATACATTTTGTCTGAGTTAAAACAGGACTGGACAAGAAATAATGTCAAATTTCTAGTGAGTTATGCTGTTTTCTAAGGTTTTTTTCTTTAAAACTGAACTTTGCTTTTCTCATTGGAAATCTACTTGTTGTAAATTGCTTAAGATAAAGACAATGTTTACGTCAAAGTCACATTTATTTTGCAGTGTAGTGTTGCAAATATCTTTTATTTGGCTATAATGTATGCAGTCAAATTGATGTAAAAAAAGTGTAATGCCATACCGTGGAATATTCCTGCTGTATTTGAAATACAAGCAGAGCATTTTTGAAGGTCATAATCATTTCACTAAAACATTGTTCATATTTTTTTTTACAGTTTACCCTAGATTTGAAAATGGGTATGTTTTATGTTAGTTCCTGGTCAGACATGGGCTGCAGGTATGACATACTCTACGTAGTTAGAGCTATATACTGTAGTTACCATGAGCAGTGTTTTAATATGATTCTTGTGAGATAATAATAATTAACTTTTATATTAAATGAGATATTTCAATGGAGAACTGTTTTGCTTGTGCGTATAATGTCTTTGAATTTGAAAGAAACCTTCTTGTATTCTTTTTTTTACATTTTTGTTTTTACTTTATCACAAACTGAAACTTTACTGGTGTTTACTGGGTTCTCTCGCACAAAAGTATCCCCTCTGGAAAATGTAAACTTGCACACACACTTTAGGCAAAGAATATACTTATTTTGAAATTTGCCTATTTCCTAACCACTTTCAAACACAAATCCTCTGAGACAAATCCTGACTGTCTCACTGAACGTTTAGTACAATTGTGTGTTCAAAGTACTTAAAGTAAAAATAGTGACTAGACTTCCCTTCCTGTTGCTGGCCTATTGATTGTGTGGGTTGTCTCCTCTCTCCAGATGAAATGCTGTGATGCGTCCCAGAGTCATCACAAGGTTTTCCAGCTTTAGTAGTTCTTGACAGAAGTTTCCAAATGAGTAATCTGCAATATTCATCAATCATTTGTATTTCGGAAAAGCTTAAACTTTTCAATCAGAGTGTTTAAATTGTAAAGTGTGTGCATAATTCCCTTAACACCAAAAAGGACTATTGTAACAACAAACTGGCGATAGCTGCTGATAGCTGTGATAAATGGCTCAGCATGGAAAGCGCAGCAGGTTCCCGTCTGTTCCATAAAGTGGGGACATTTGGTGCCTTCTTCATTTTCAGTGCACACATAGATAAGACCAGCTGTTATCCCTGTCCAGGAATTATAAACCATTGAAAACTAGTGTCCAATGACAGTGTGAATCCTATTAAAATCCCAAATGTTCTGAGAGTTCTTGGAAGTTTTAACTATTTGCACTATGTCAAGTTAAGCTGAACTAAATGCTATTATTGTCTAGTGTTGCCACGATACTAAAATATGAACTATTTGAATACTAGTAAAGACTTTGTATACTTTACTCGCTATACTTTTATAATAATATAGACATTTTTGGCTTGTCTCATTGGCAAAATTGAGTATAATGAATGTGATTCAAGTAGTTGCTGTCTTATATTTTGTCAGTTTTGCAATGTAAGCTCTATAATAAAGACACAATAATAATGTTTACACTGCTCTAATACATGAGGTATTTGAAAATGTTTTTATTGGATGTTTATTCCATTTGCACAGTTAGAAGAATTCTGACTGATCAGGTATGCTATTTGATAATTTTTTCCTCCTGTTGAATCATAATTGTGCTATTGTCATCTATTCCTCAGCACATTTCACTCCGTACCTTGGACAGTGACTGGCTCCAACTCGAGCGGAGCATATCCAGTGAGTGAGACAAACCACTGGCGCACACAGCAGTCTTTTTGTAACTGTATTTAGCTGCTGCGTAGAATGGCACTGGCCCAATCTAAGTGGCTTTCATCTCGCCAATTCAAGCAGACGTTTGACCCCAGACATTTGCCTAATGTGTTTTTGTTATGTGGACTTCTGGCTTCACAAATGTCACAGAGGCCGGGGCTGGCGGGGGGCTGGTGGGGGGTGTGGGAGGGGCGCTGAGTGACTGTGGGGGCTGTACAGGAACACGGGGTCAGAGCCTCAGGGGGTGACTCTTGAGAAGGATTGGAGACTGCTGTTGTGGTTTGAGTTTTCCTCTGTATGTATGTAGGGGAGTGCAAACAATCACATTTGAATTATGAATTAAATAGTTTGGAATTCATAAATTCCCATTGATATGCACGTGTCATTAGTAAGAAAACAATTGGAATGCACAGTTGTGATAAATTTTTATCATGGGGGGAAAAAAAAGTTGGAACTTAACTTTTCTTACACCAACACTGAACACTCCCCACTCCTCTACTTATATGGACTCCTTGGTTATTTATGTTTATATTGTTTTTTTTTCTATTCTTTATATGTTTTTACAAAATCTATTCAATACTTTAGACTTTAGCATTCCTCCATCCGACAGTTACAGACCACAGCCACAGCTCCATTGGGGTCTTCTCATCGCAATCTAGGTTAGCAATCCATCTCAGTCCCATAACAGGTAAAAAAAGATAAAATGGCTGCTGTATTAGAACGTTTGCATTCTCGATTGTGGTTGATCTACACCTGAAGTCAAATCGATTGCTTTGTTACAGTCACCAATGAGTGGCATTGAGGGGCTAAAGAGGAGTTAATTTTGACTTACTCATGTCCTTGTGGTTTACTGTGATTGGTTTAAATAGTCTGCACAGTTAAATGCGGTTGTAGAACAATTATTTTGTCATACCATATTTTTATTTAAAACGATCATAAATTGAGATTAGTCCATAGGGGTGGAAACAAATCAAGGTTAATTTTATCCCAGATCGCCCAGCCCTACCCTTTGTACTTGCCCTACCCTTTATACTGTCTTTCTACTATACAGATATCTTTCTCAACTATTTATGTTTTATAATTAATTTTGTAAATGAGAGTTTTGCTTATTGCTGCCCACATACAGAAAAGCGCATTAGATTAATACTTTTTGGTCAGTCCATTTCAAGTTTGATGGCATTGTGTCCACTGTGATCCTTAGCAGGGCATCGGGCAGCATCTATACGCCCCTCTCCCCTCTGTGACCCGGACCCTCAGCCCGGGCAGCTGTGTGCAGGACTGGGAGTGCCACATAGTCCGAGGGAGACCAGGCCCTGACAGTTGGAGCCACACTGACAAATGCTGCCATTAGAGAGGTGCTGAAAATTTATTACCTAACATATTGGTATTTTAGGGCACAGCTGATTTTGATTTAGTGGCAATGCGGTGCTTTCAATCAGGAAAACCACTTTCGGCTCCAAAAATGACTTTCACTGCCTCGGCGGTGAGTGTCGCCGTTATCTGTGCATCTTGGGTAGTCACTGCAAATCAGCTTCATGTGTAGTTTCCAACATAGACTCAAGGGTTGTATGACTTCACAGGAAAGAGGTACCACAGCTTAGGTCATACTATTTTGAAAAATTGTATGTCTGAAAGTGATCTGTGACTGAATGTCGTATTTTCTAAGATTGACGAACCGTTCTGTGATCCATATTCGTTGTTGTTGTACTTCTTTAGCGTATGTGTATCTGCATCCAGGCCGCAGTGACAACCGAAGCCATAGAGATGTCTCATTCAGAGTAATAGGTCTCTAAAGTGTGCTTGTTTAGATTTTCTTAGCTCGCTAGAGAGCTGTAAAGTGTCTGTAGATTTTCGTGGTCCTTGTAAGCCTTCTCCAGGTGCGCAGTGGCTTGTAAAATACAACATGACTTTCATTATTCAAGTGGAAACCGTTCTGTAGAATATTATTGGTGGTTTGAGGAGTTGTGATGGAAACTCGTAGGTTTCCATCACACATAGGAAGAAAGAGAACGCTCTCTTATCTCAAAGTATGCATCGCTGCTAACGTTGGTGAAAAAAATTGCTCAGCTTTCAGCCTAAAAACACGCAGGGCTCTTTTTTACACTTCACACAGTAAATTCAATTAATACAATGAAGGCGGCAGATTTGTTCACAAAATTTTACAAGACTCTTTCTGTTAGGGTCAAACAAAATGTAACGGATCAGGGCACAATTGTTTGGTGGTTTCACATCGCCGAAAATAAAACCTCTTTCTTTGCCACTGAGTTTAATTTAATTGGTTCGTTTCAGACTGTGTGTTTATGCACCCTAATAATACAAGTTTGTGATACTAATGAATACAGTATTTGCTTCATTAATGATGAAAAAACTAGTGGTGTAGCGTTGTGGTGTACTAAAAAAAAAGATTCTTGGATATAGATAATAAAGGAATAAACGTTGGATTTGACTTAAATAACTATCTTCAATAAATGAATTATAAATGCATCAATAGTGTTGAAAGTTCCCTGAATCTAGATATGTTTCGTATTGGAAGACTCTGAGAAATAGCCGGTGGTAGGAGTTTAGTGTACATTTCCTACAGTACAACGAATGGCTAATAAATTGAATCTTGAAATAATTTCTTTGCTATTGTGCAAGGATAATTCTGTGTATCTCTTTGGGGTATGTCCTATATTTACAAGTATCTGTTCCTCTGTGAGGGAAGCCAACCTGATGTTTGTTTATAAAGAATTCTGGCTTCACTTGCAACTTTCATTCACCACTTTAAAGCACTCGACTTGCTACTAATTTACCATGAGGGAGTTGAAAATTACCTGTCTGCTGCGCTGAAAGCTTTCTTGTGGTACAGTACTTGTCATCATCAAAGATTCGCTTTAGTGTAAATGATAGATTGAAGATGGATACGTTAATGTTATATAATATAGAAGTACAGGCTGCATGCGGAAAGACGGGGAACATGATTTTATATCTCGAAGGCATGTGATTGGAGACTAGTGCTATTTTTGTAGCAATTAAAAAATAAGCGTAAGGTCACTAGAAATGAATGCATGTTAAAATGTTCCTTTTATTTTAAGTTTATTTAAAAGGGACAGAACAAAGAATGTGGCTACTTTTGAAGTAACTGATTTGAAGGACTGCTTTGTGATTTTACTTGTTGTCTTTTATGTATTTATTAAAATGATAAAAAGGACTAAAGGGTCTTCTAGTTGTTTGTAGCAGTGACTTTGATGAAAATACAAAACTATTATTCAATCTTTTAACAGATAATACTTTCATATGAATTTTCTTTTTTTGTTTCTCGTTTTGCAGTGGTGTCTTTGTTTTTCTTGGGGCATTTTTCAGTATTTTATTCTTAAGTCGCTGGGTGACCACTTCACCTGGTAATGCCTAAGTAAATATATAAAAGCTGTTGTTTTTACCCAAAGTTATCCCAAGTTCAGATTTCCTTTCTTGGGGGAACGTTTGGAGAGTAACGCTCTGTTGAGACGTGTCAAAAAGGGAACTTGATCTCCTCCAATGTGTGGTGCTCTATAAACATTGTATTACTCCTTGCTCAACAATTTGCAGTGTATGCATAAGAAAATAGTGCAACTGTGTCACTGGAGTGTTGGCGATCGCTTGACCATTCACTAGACACCGTTTATGAATTCTTTATCGAGATAAACTTGACCAAGATCTTCCAATTAGAGCAGCTGAAGTTTCATGTGGCTTGCCCAGATAAAAGTACAGTAAGGTTACTTTCTTATCTCCCAGACAAAATGAGCCAATTCTATTTCCATGTATGTGGGCACGTGGATGGCCGCTGGAGGACAGTGCGGATCTCTCCTCACTCTAAATTGCAGCCATCTCCACAGCTCCACATGAAGACCACTGAGTCCCATCAAGATAATCCTTAATAAAGAACGGCTTCGCATTCAATCTGAGTTTGCGGCTCAAATTTCCGACTTGATATAGATTTGGCGAGTGCCGTTTTAGTGCTGATGTCTGCCGGACAGTATCAGGGCATCTTTTGTTAAGCTATTTGGCACATTTTAAGTTTTCTATTAAGTTGTGATTGATGCTGTAAAGAATGTAATCAAACTGGTCTTTTTAATTAACAATAACATTGCCGTGCTTTATAGTGATACAAACGGCTTGGTTTGATTATGGACATGCTAAATTAACCACATCTTTACATGATTCTTAAAAATCATGCCCCCAGTCACAGGACTGAAGAGTAGAACTTGTTTTGTGCATTTTTTCTTAAGGTTAAACTTAAATGGGCTCAATCAATATTAGGAAAACCTTTTGTTTTTTTTTTTCACATCACCTACCCCTAATTACAAGCGGCCCCTTGTAATTAGCAATAAGCAAAATCCACAAAGTAGCAGCTATGTTTTAAGGCTGTAAAACCCCTCACCACACACTTCATACACTTTTCTAACCACCTTGAAGTCACGACTGCTGAAGTGCGATGCACACAAGCCACAAACGTTTTCTAAATTTTTAAAAAGGTAACTGTCATGTTGTACTAACAGAAATATGATGTTGTTGGAGTATACATGTGACGTATTAGAAGCATGCTGTAAAAAAGGAGCCAAAATTGCACACTCAAAAAAATCTGCATAACAGTGAGGCTGTGAAACTGTGTCATAGCAAGGGACCACTGTATACGTTTCACTACACCATCGCTCTCTGCGTTTGCCACTTTTGCCAATGCCACTTGGGACCAGTGGGTACTTTTTTCCACATTTTCAAGTTGGTCGGACCTTGAACAGGAAGGGAGGACCTTTCTTGTATCAATCTTAAAATCATTATGTTAAATAAGTGCACTTAAGCTGTGCTCGTCCTCCATTTTAGACATAGGAGTAAGATTCGGGCTGGAGTGACACATATTTTAGTATTGCATTTGAATTGAAGTAGTTGCTGTGGCCTTTAAAAAATGGCCCACTCAAATCAAAGTTTATTTTGATTCAAAACATGTTTATTTAACCCTACTCTATACAACAGTACGTTTATCATATTTCTGAGACTTTAATATGTGAAAATGAAACACATCTTAAACTCCTTATTGTCCTCAAAGGAGCAGTTTTACATATGGGCTGGACTGAAGCACCAGTTGGAGCTCATCAATAGCAGTGCGGCCTTGTCTGGTAGTAGAGAAAATAAGCTGAAGCAGACAGAAGGCAGTGGTTCCCCGCACACAGCCCCTGATCAAAGTGTTGATGGAGCACTTCCACAAGACGGACAGCAGGCTCCAAAGCACTTTGTCCAACAGAAATCTACTACTAATACTACCACACTCTTAGTACATTTCTGCTACTACTACTAGGATTCTACTGCTATTTTAAGTTTCCTGTCTAATACAACTGTTTTTACAGTCACTACTGTTACTGTTTGGTTTAATAGTCACTGCTAAAATACCCATTTACTAATATGGTACTGCATAGGTTTTATTGGACAGCATGTTAAATGTAAGTCCAAGCAACATGATCTCCGCTGCCTCCACATAATCTCTGCAAACTCAACATTCCTGACAAAATACTACAGTTTTAGTTTATATCACTGGTTCAATTGCTATGATTGCAGCATGTTGCCACCTACCAACCCAAAGTTTTTTTTAAAAAACCTACGTGTACTATTTTAAATAAGTCATCTTTATTTAGAGTATTTCAAAGACCAGGGTCACACACATCGCTGTACAATATCATGTCTTTTTAAGTCATTCTGCACAGAGTGATTATAAAAATTATAAGATAAGATAAGGAACTTTATCGATCTCACGATGGAGACATTTACAATGGTACACAACACCATCCATTCAGTCACTCATTTTTCATACAGCTCTAACTGCTGTGCCACTGCTGACTCCACAGCAACAATTGTATCTATACTTCTATACTGAACTCAAACTATTTGCCAGTAAGATGGACACAAGTTTACCAGCTTGGAAGTACATCCAATTATAAGTTATTGTGTTTATTAATTAGAATGAAAAAATTGACAATGTAATAAAAATCCATGTTTCTAGTTAATTTCCTTGCTTTATTTAGCGCTCAATACAGTTTGATTTTATCACTAGTTTTCATGTACATGCTTTTTGGGCCTCTGTCACATGTTTTGATCAGCTTTTCAATCAGCTCTCAGTATGTATAAGACTGCATGTTGTGGTCTGATTTGTTCACAACATATACCACATTATGTAGGCCTTACTTCCCACCTCTGTTGATCAGCCGTAGGCCCCGGGGCTTTTCTCGTGGCCCCTCAGCCCAGTGCCCCCATTGTCCGAGGCTTCGCTGATACTATCTGTGGAGCTGTGAGTGAGCGGCATATGTGAGGCTGCTGTCATTCCCCCAAACTTCTCCTTCTGCTGCTTTTCCTTTTTCCGGCAGCCTCCAGTCCAGCCTCCGTCTCTCCTCCCTCCCACCCTCTCTCTCACTCCCTCTCTTTTTTTTTCCCTTCCGTCCGCAGACACTCAGCGACTCACTGCCCCGGAGCAGTAATCGGACAGCTCTCCTCTCTCCTCTCCTGAGATCGTCCACCGGGCTCCATGGCTTCCCTACTCCTACAATGAAAAAGAAGAAAGTTGAAAGAAAGTTTGCTGTGGCGTAGACCAGACCTGCGGCGGAAAAGGCTGCTTGATGTGCACTGGGCTCCCAGCCTGAATGGCACATGCAAAGATTTTGTTTTAAGAGAAGAAAGCAGGGATATATACACAGATTCGGCAAGAATTGCAGTGAGTATTGGAGTGTTTTCTTGAAATTTGTTTTTATTTTATTTATTTATTTTTGTCATGAGTGTGTGTGTGTCTTTGTAGTTTTTTATTTAGTTCCTGCTACTCTATGAACTACCGTTGTTTTTGTTTTGTTTATTTTTTTATTTATTTTTTATATTGTCTCAAAGAAATGCACTATAATTTTTTCAGCTTCCTAAAATTATATTTCTCAAGAAAGAGCTTTTTACATTTTAACAAATTAGAATTAAAAACCATTTACAGTGATAATATCCTTTGCATTTTATTAGAGCGAATATACAATTTAATCAGCATAGTCTTTAGACTTTTGACTACATAAATTAGTTGTAATCTATATTTTTATATATCAATAATGCCTTTATAAATAAAATACTCAATTTACTTGTAATACAGACAATAGAAGCTATATATTTCAATTGACAAACACATTTTCCACACACTGTCCTCTGCACGGCCCACTTTGCATTTCTCTCTTGTAATCTTAAACACGGCGCTCTCAGTTGGAGCCACCTATTTCAGACGGTAGAACAAAACCGGCTGGGAGCAGATGACATGTGTACCATCTGCCGAGGCCCAGGAATGCACCAGAGCCACCGTCGGCGTCTGTCCCAGGACGGGCTCAGCTCCACAGGCCCTATCCGCGGCTCCGAGTCTCTCTCCTCTGACCCGGTGGCTGTGTTCTCCTGCTCCTTTTAATTTTAGCATGTTCAAAGTGCGATGACAAGCTAACATCACAAGACTTGATTACGTTTTAGGCCATTTCATCTACTAATTTATCCTGCTTTTGAGGATGTCATTTTGGTTATAAATGCAGGGCAGGAGATTACAGAGGAAAGTCACCATGGCTTGTCAAATATGGCTGTGTGTGTATGAGTGTATATGTGTGTGTGTGACTGTTTGTGTGGAGCCTGCTGCCTCCATTCACGCTCACAATAACTTTATTTATTCAATTAACAAATAATGAGTCGGCTGATTTAGGCTGTTTACCCTGTCTATTTACTTTACTCAGACAGGTCCCTGCGGCTGCCTGCTCGGCTTTATGCACACGGAGCAGCAGTGTGCAAAAGCAGGAGTGCCCTATGAAGCATTGTTTGTCCCAACCCTCAACCCGAGATTTAAACAGACAACATTGACAAAGCCTTAATTGACTTATTTGTGAGGAAGGCCAAGAGGAAAGACGTCACCTGGAATCTAGTGTCCCCGTGTGATTAGTCAGCACAAGTGTTTACTAAATATCGGTGTTATTTGGCTAGCAACCATCTGTTTTGGAGTGGCACAATTGGCTGAAAGAGCAGGAAATGAGCTGTAAGGATTTCTGTTGATTGCCATTACAAGTCTTCAATCACTAATACACTCTGCGTGTTTGTTTGCAAATGGGAGTTCTGTTGACACGGCGTAAGACAATGAGGAAGTCCCTGTTGAAAGTCTAAACACAAATAACGGTGGCTGCCGACGTTGCAAAAATAGACAGATTTTTAACTCTTATCATTTTCTCTTTTATCATATTTTTCATATCTGTGGGAATACACAGTGCACATCCTGTAATAATTTTCATGGATGACTCCCAGGTCCCGGAGAACAGTAGAATAACAACACGAGCATAAACCTGAGATAATGGTTGAGATTTGTCAGCGGGCCTACTTTCATCTTCATGTTGTAAAGTCTATCTCCGCTCGCTGCTCGGTCATGGCGGTGGCCCACTGTGATAAAACGTGCACCTTAAATCTTGTGCAATGGCCCCTCAAAGACGCACGACCTTCTGGAAATAATTTAGGAGGTTGAAGAGCACAGTATTTACAGATTTAATGTAGCTATTGAGGGAATTGCAGCAGCAGCGTGTCATATTGGAGCAAATGAGAGAGACAAATTGCATATCAACAAACGGCAACATCTGTTAATAATTCTGCTTTAATTATAGGCTGCTGCAACGTTGTCGATTAGGTGTGAAATGTTGTGTGGTGAATTTATTGGCTTAAGCCCACGTGTGAAAAATTATTATAGTCGTAAAATTATATTAGTATATTCAAAATACAAGATTCAAGCTGTAATCTATATTCGAACACAGCCCATCTATTGTCCCATTTGAGGAATAGTGACAATCAAAAAAAAAATTTAATTTTTTACTGACATGCTTTGCCATAGAAAATGTTTTTGCATGTGTCTTGGCAGCTGTCATTTTGCCGGACACTTCAGCGTTGCCAGTGAAGTGAAACATTTTGTAAACTGTGGCTAATTCCACTCACATCTGCGTCCAATTGTTGTGTGCATCTACATTCTTCACGAGTGGATTTATTTTTCCTAGGCCACCATGTGGACTCAGCTGAGCAGCTTAAGTCAGGATTAGCTGTTTTAAAGTTACATTTTGATTAAAGTATTGATGTGCAAAAGGTTGTAACTCACAACATATGCTTTCACGTGCAGTGTCGTGTTCACCAGGCTTTCAATCGCGAGTCAGGAGAAGACAGAAACATTCCTGTGAAATCACTGTGAAGCCATATATTTTTGGCTGTTTCAACGTTTAATTTGCTGTCCAAAAACGACAATAATGTAGGAAAGCGTTCGTGCCAGTTCGGACGTCCTGCATGCAGAGATGATGTATGCTAAAAGCTCGAGCCATAGCTGTGTTTACCTTTCCAAACGCTGGTCTTGAAGTAACTAAAGCGAGACAAAAGGGGCCAGCATCACCTCTGCAGCTCGGCGTGTTGTGGCACTTCTTCCTCCTCTCCCTCGTCTCTATTCTGCATGACACTTTTAGCGCTTCATCTAACCTGCCTTTGTTCTGCTCGCCTTCAAAGAGCAGCCGTTCAGGTTCAGCTAAGACACACATCAAAGATTACAACAGGAAAAAATAATGGGGGGAGAAGAGAAGCTTGTTTTTGCTTTGAGATGTAGGAATACTTCACCACAGACTTTCACCTGCTGATGTTTTCAACACCAGCATTATAGTTTTTTTTTTAATTATTGTTATAACTACAGGTGAAACTCCAGAATTAGAATATTGTTCAAAAGTCCATTTACTTCAGTAGTTCAACTTTAAATGTGCAAAAAATTCATGACAGACTTATTACATGCGTGTGAGATGTATCATCATTATTTGTTATAATGTTGACAATTGGCACACAGCTTGTAAAAACCAAAAATAAAACTTCTTAAAAACTGAATTTTCTGAAAATGTTGAACGTTTTCTGGAATCCATAATCATCAAAGTGTCAACAAAGGCTTCCCAAATGTCACTGTATGTAATGAGTCATTTATTAGTTTAATTACAGAAATGAAAGCAACTTAAAAATGATATTCTAATTTTGACCAGTATAAAATATATACATAAACCTTTTTATTTATATTCATATTTTGACTCAATGTATCAGCTCTTTTTATTTCCATTTATTTCACATTTGCTTTCTTTTGAGGTTTGTGTTCTTCATGGAGGTTTTCCCTGGTGTGAAGCGTAAAGCCTGTCCAAAAAAAAATCCTAAGACCAAGCGGCTCATGTTACGTGGTCTTATGTAAACAGCCAGCATTAAAAAAATGATGCCCGTATTTTTAAAAACAAGACTCTCCTGCTCTTTCTTGACCATATGGCAACTTTTGACCTGCTTTTGGACCCTGTATTCCTGCAGTGGGCTAATGTAGTGTTCTGACCAGGCGAGGGTACGGCCGTGTGCTTGATGTTTGAGGGGAGAGTGGACAGCGCTGTGTTTCTGTCAGCTAAGGAGAGTAATAGAGGCATTCGCAGCGTCATAGGAAACATATGTGGCTCCATATGTTGTGTGCACCGCGTGGAGACTTCATTGTCTGCGATGCTCCAGTGGTCGAGGGGCCTCCAAAGTGCCCTATGTGGAGGCTTGTGTGTGTTTTGCACTGGTGATTCTGGGGCCCCCTAAAGTGCTCGGTGTCGGTGCAGCCCGTGACTTATGCGTTTTGGAGAAAATAGTCTTTATATGTTTTTATGTTGCCTCTTCTGTTATGGATACATATTTATTTCATTAAATGTAAATTAAACTTATTTTTAATTGAAATCCTTGTGGCAAAGTACTATGCAGATGCAAATCACTGTGTATTTATACAGTGTAAGATTGAAAAGCTTTAAGAGTGTGCTTTTTAACAATATAAGTTACATTCTTATTGCATTTGAACTTTTTTACATCAGTGTCCTATATTGTGTTCTTTGTTGTGTCTCTTTCTGTATGTTTCTCT
Organism: Knipowitschia caucasica; assembly: GCA_964034765.1. Taxonomy (NCBI): domain Eukaryota; kingdom Metazoa; phylum Chordata; class Actinopteri; order Gobiiformes; family Gobiidae; genus Knipowitschia; species Knipowitschia caucasica. The sequence continues at coordinate 18,903,614 of OZ035843.1, forward strand.
TGAGACTCCTGAAAGAAGCCTCAAACTGCTATTAGTTCTATTAGTAAGGAGTTACTTTATATTTGCTGTTGATTTCATTGGCTACATCACACATCAGCTGAATATGAATGTGCACTAACATTGTTTCTAAGCCCACGCCAGCGACTTTTACAGTAACGGCGTAGTATGAGCATTGTTTCCTTCTGCTTCATTGTGAAAAGTAGTGATTTCTTTTGGAAGCCGTACCATCGCCCCAGGCTGAGGCAGGCCTTGTGGTTGGAGCAGCCCTGACGATCATTAGGACCTGTCAGTATCCCGGGACGGGGGAGTGCTGATAAATTTCAGATAGTGTCAATTGGAGATGAAAGATGTGCTGGAGATGCTGGGGGTGTCACGCTTCACTTGCCATGCGCTCAACAAGTCCCATCTCTCCCTATAGGCACAGCGTCAGTAGTGGCTAAGTGAAGCGGGCTGTCTCTACCCTCCCAAAAAAAAAAAAGTGCCCACCTTCTGCCCCCCTCACACACACCCTTTTTCCTGCTTACCTTTGGGCTAAGCCGCTTTGCATGTTGATTGGGGGAGGGATAATCCAGTTTGCAGCTGTCGTAGACCAATGATGAATCACCTTTCCGTCATTTGGCCGCGCTGCTCTGGCCCGGAGAGGAGGGAGGACGCGAGGTAGTAGGAAACAGCAGTGCGGTGTGGTGTGGTGGGAGAGCATAGGGCTATAGGAAGAAGACACAATGCAAGCCTCTGTTCTCTGGTCCTATTCCGAGCCGCAACTACAATAATGTTTTCTCAGAGGGCTTTTTGTGTCATGCTGCGGAGCGGGACTAACAACGGGACATATTGTTGGAACGGTGGCAGCAGGTGGCAGCTGAGGTGAAGGCGGCAGGATCCAGGTAATAGAGCGAGATGTGGAAAAGGCATGGGGGGCAGTGCTGTGGTAGAGTGGTAGAGTAAAAACATGTCTTTTGTGCTGGACAGCTTTTAAGTGCTTACTGTCTAGCTGACTGTGTGTATTTATGGTGTGGAGTAAATGAATATACCTTTGGGAAAAAGACAATGCTGCTTCCATTATCAGTGTGAAGAAAGTGGCCTGGCCTGCTGTCGGATTTTGAACTGTGGCTTAAATGTTTTCTCGTAGTAGAAATATGCCGCTACCATGTATCAGAACAGATAATGACAACTCTCATATTTAAGTTTATTCCACAGTGCATTTGTATTTCCTAATTCAATCATTTTCTTTTCTAACCGGGTTGCATTTGTTACATCTGATAAGGGATTCGCTTTTCTCTTTGTGGCCTCGTGAAGAGTTCCAGCGTTTATTGATGTCACAGATATCCACAAGCCTCACATGTAATTGGAAATGGCAGCATAATGCACAGAGCATTTAGGGTAATTTCATTAACTTGCTATTGCCACGATAACAGTGGCAGAAACAAATGATGTTGTTGACGTGCTTTTCAAATGATGTCTTACACTCATCTACACTCGATCAGACGGCGTGAATGAGAGACAGCGTAATGTTTTCAGTGGTGTGGTCTTTTGTCTAAACACAGCAACAATTAAGAAGTGTGCCAAGGCAAACACACGCCTGGTGACCATCTGCTCCTCACTCTGATAATCAGGACTTGTGCTTTTCAACATGGAAAATATCTGAGAACAATTTTAAAGAATTACAGAACATCCATGTGTCCATATTTCTGCAATTTTAGTAACTACTACTACTGCAATTTTTAAGCAACTACTAGATTGAACTTTTTTGACCCATTTTTATGTTTTGTAGATGTTTGTGCATTGCATTACAAGTACTTTTTAATGTAAAAAAATATGCTATTCATTTTAAAATCAATTCCATTTATTTGTATATTTCCCAATACAGCAGTCGTCCAGAGGGGTATCACAGAGTTGTCTAATTGCCAACAGCAGATTAGAAAATCAACAAATGTAAAGTACAAAATTACATGTAATTGGTTCATAGGATGGCAGGTTAACAAATGTCCAAACGTTCCGGTCGAACACAAAAATGATTAGTTCAGAGTGTAATGTAACAAAAGCCACCAGGTTTGGTATTTGAGCAGTTATTTCGTACTCTATTTTTCTACAATTCTTTATAAAATGTGTGTGCTAGTTCCGGAATTATTTCCATGTTACTTTGTACCTTCCAGCTCTTGCACAGTGCACCTCTCCCTGTGCTTACAACAAGCATGTGAAACCAGAGTGTTGTAATGTGATTTCTTTAAGAGTTCATATATCCGTGTGTGTGTGTGTGCGTCCGCTCGCAGGTCTATGGAAATGCAGGATCTCGCCAGTCCTCACAGTCGAATCAGTGGAAGCAGTGAATCTCCCAACGGTCCCGGCCTCGACAACTCGCACATCTCGCACATTAACAACAATTCCATGACACCCAATGGCACTGAAGGTACAGCCCCCTCCTCAAACAGCTTTTACTCAAAATATATCACAAGTGTGTCATTTTACTTTATGAAATAATGTGTTGTTATTATCCCCTATTCACAAATACTACTAATACTACTACTCCTTAAACAATTTGGAATACTGTACGTGTAAAGGTGCATTTTATTACATTTCTGATGGGGCCTCTGCTTATCTGTAATTATTACAGCTTGTTCAACAGTATGGCTTTCAAATCAATCCTGCATTTATTTGTGGGAGAAAATAAAACTTTGTAGATCGCATAAGTCATGTAAGCTTGTATTATTTATTTGAATTGGAACAGAATAAGTTAGTTGCAGCAAACAGCTTACACTTAGATATGTTGGAATAAAATGCAGATAAAATGTATCTATTGCAAGTAAAAAAAAATAAAAATAAAAAACCTAACACCCACTTTAGATAACAAAACAGACAACCGCAACACAACAAGCACAAACAATATGACCTGTAACTTGGTCTGGAGCTTGTATCTATCAATAATAACAGTCAATATTATCGCTGTACAAGCAGAAGCCAACACACAGTGCACATTTTTAACATATAGTGTTTAATTGATTTCAAAGTTATTGTTTTTTTTTAGTCTTTAGTCCAGTCAAATTATTTTCATCTCATTCATTTTTTTGTGGAATTATTTTCCCCATTCATTTGAAGTCTGCCATTTATCTAATCAGTTTGCATCTATATTGTGAGGTTTCGGTGACTGTGCGGACTGTCATGTTTGTGTGCTTTACCACTCTTTTTCCCATAGGAGATAACATCACAATGCTTACCACTGCAGACTGGTTGTTAGGGTCTAACTCACAGTCCGCTGCAGGTTTGTTCACTTCAGAGACACAATGAAAGGACAATACTTGGTGTTCTGTTCATTTGGACCGTAGAGCTGGATTACAGGGAAAAAAAACTATAAGTGTAGTTATTTCCAAGTGTGTATTTGCGATTCCTGGACACATTTTGGCAATAGAAAAGTTATCATACTTCAACTATTGTGCCTTTCATTCAGTAAGTTAAATGTAGTTTAATTTTGCCTTCTGTGATTTGAGCATGGTTTGGTGGATTTTAGGTTTCTTCTTTTGAATGATCTCATTTTGTCCATGTTGTACCTTTAGAACAGTGGTTATGTTGGTGTGCGCTTGTTTATGCATGCACTATATTTTATCTGTGTTTCTGCATCAATCAGCAGAGACATGTATAACATGACAGCATGAGGGAATCTGCTGAGCATGACTCAGGCCCACATTCAGAAAGTCTGCGAAGCATTCACAGCCTGTGTGAAGTACAATTCCTAGATTCCTGGACTGTCAGAACTGTGAAATTGTCTTTTTAGAATTCTATGTGGCTTAAAGCTGAAGGGCCTAACTTTGAAACCACATACAAATAATGTAAAAATAGAAATCCATGTAAGCAGCTCGAGCTCTTTGCTTCTATCACTAGTTTTCATATGTATTTTTGGCCTTTGTCAAATAACATTTAGATCAGCTTTTCCAACCAGAAACAAGACTATTTATTTGGGGGAAGGGGGAAGTATTTATTAAAACAAAGTGAGAGACTTGCTGCTTTGTGGTCCTGCAAAGTTCATGGCACACAAACTGTTAGTTATGATCATGCCCTGAGATAAGAAAAGAAATGCTGATTGTTATATTTGTTCTTGGAATTAAATGCAGTATAATAATTTTTAGTGCATAGTATATGTAATAATGATATTGTTATTTAAAGGCCAATAACGTAATTTGGCAAATTGTTGTTATTGTTGCAGCATTTTTGAGATTCATCCACTTCCTTTCTTTTAGTCAGTGGCCTTTTTCCTTATTCCTGTATAAAGTATGTTATTAATGTCATTTGTTTTATTGATGTGTTTATTTTTTCTTGTGTTTCAGTTAAAAGCGAGCCAATGAGCAGCGGTGACATAATCTCCTCAGTAGCAGACACTTCTCTGGACAGCTTCTCAGGATCAGGTGAGCGGGAGCTTTGCATTGGGGGCTGTTGTTTATTATGAGCTCAGTGACTGGAGGTGTGTGTTACTGTTCCTGCTCAGACTGAGGCTGACCTGTAATGCCCTGAACCGTCTGTCCAGTGGAGTGACAGGGTGTCCCAGTGGCCCTTCCTCTCCACGGGCCGTCACCCTATCGCCCCGTCACACGCTGCATTTTCACACCCTGCTCACGGCACCTCTGCAGCTCGCACACATATTCACACCAATGCCCTGGACGCTGTTTGTACAACCACTGGACACAATCTATCAAGAAATAATATTTATGCAGTGTTTGTGCTTCTGTTCCAATCCATGTAATTAATGTAGTCAAATGTAGTCCTCATTTTCCAGTTTTCTGAGCAGTGTTAAGTAGTATGATACGTTAACACTGGAAGCACATAAATCACGGCTGTGACTTTTGTCTCCAACAATATTAATGAAATGTTGTAATTGAACACCATGTATCCTCTGAGGGGAAACCCAAAGACTCTTCAGAAGAGCAACTTTTGTCCAGTGGCAGGTGCTGCCGATGTGGGAAAAGTGTTCTGTATTAATAACGTGTGTGAGGTTCTAGCGTACAGTTACATGAAGTTAGTGCTCCCTGCAACCAAACCCCTGCCTTTACTGTCAGGTCCAATCAGCCAGACGTTTCGAAAGAGACTACTTTGACTGTTCATAGCAGAATTACTGTGATATTTTCTTAAATTGTCTACATTTGAATCATTAATCCAATTATCTCTAAAGCAGAATCAGTATCTAATGTTTTTATGAGGAAGTCAGGGACTTCATACAAGTTCCCAGCTGAGGCCCGTGCCCTTAGCCCGGCCTAATGAAGGGTTGATTATGCAGTAGCACTCATTACCTGCAATCAGTGATGTCACTTCCAATGTGGTTGTGGCTCAAACAGCCCAGGGCCACAGGCCGAGGCTGGCTGTGTTTACCAGTGTAGTCACAGCAGCAGACGGAGCAGGGAGATACTGCGGTCAGCACAAAACTTGAGTTTTACCTGATTATTTGTCTTCATTATTACTCCCCAGTTCTAAACTTGAAATAAGGTTATTGAAATAAATAGACTAATGCTGTGTATCGGTAGTTTCCTTGGAATCCCATAGTGCTGTTGGCAAAGGACACTATTTACCCTATTTCTTGATGTTTAAATATGTGCTTGCTTCTTTCTTTTTATTCTCCTCAGTTATTGGAAGCAGTGGCTTCAGCCCAAGACAAACTCACCAGTTCTCGCCGCAGATTTATCCATCCAAGTAAGACTTCTGTTATTTCTCTTTAACAAATAAGCTTCATTCGACTTCATTTGGATCTTTAATTGGATCCCTCTGCTCGTCGGTGACTCCACGAAGGAAGTTTGGACTTTCTCAAATCTGTTATAATTATTCCTAGAAAAATGTTCTTTAGCAGATTATTGTTCTTTCCAATGTGTAAACTCATGTGATGCTATATTTCCTTCTTTTTGGCACTTTGGTGTTTAAATTAGGTGGCACAATCCCATGGAATTTGTCAGCACAGTTGGGGTTTAGATTTTGGGGTAAAACATTATCTCCTGACATTTTTGTCACTTATGTCTTGTGTTTCTCTTGTTCAACAGCAGAACATATCCGCACATTCTCCCTACCCCCTCATCTCAAAACATGGCGGCGTATGGGCAGACGCAGTACACCACAGGAATGCAGCAGGCAACAGCTTATGCTAGCTATCCTCAGCCGGGACAGTACGGCATCCCAGCTTATGGTAAGACGTCCCAAAGACACATCTCAGTTAAACAAAAGCCCCGTCATCACCATCAGAACGCGGCAGTGCAGGGCGGTTAAGACTGTCAGGGCAGAGGTTACAGAACAACTGGTGTTCCCACCGCGTTCATCTGCAAAGTGCTGAGTTGTTGCTTGTTGTTTGGTGCCTGCATATTCTCCTCAGGCGCAATAAAACCAAATTTGCTTATCGAGCTGTTCGGACAGATCTGCAAGATTAATGATATAAATGGGAAAACAAAAGTTGGTTTCCTCTGGCATGGCTAGAGAAAGCAAAGATTGCGGGGCACACTGTAGGCTTTATTTGTGCAAAGTCTTTGGAGTGTTTTGACCCTAGAAGACTCCTCAATATGAGCAGGAATTTACATTGTTTATTTGAATGGAGTCTTGCATATTACTGATCTTGCAAGGAACCCGCTTTGTGACTTATTGGATTTGGTGACCATATATTTCCTACATTATGGAATGGTGGAATAAGTCCCTTAAGATCTTAGAAATTGTCCCACTAACTCTGCCATGCTCTGAGTGAGGAGGATTTAACAAATAAGAGTAGTGTGAATTCTCAGCTTTAGTTGCTCCGTAAAGGCAGATGAAAACAATATCAACTGCATGATCTCAGCTCTTTTATGCCCTGTGGATATCACTTTGACCCTTGTTGCTTTCTTTATCATATAATGTTTAGTAAATACCATTGTATAAGTAAAATAAAGCAGTTCACAACATAGTAATAACATAATTTAAGAGTCAGTAATTACAACCTATGATAATGCATGTATTGAAGAAAATTGCACTGGCCCTGTTATGTCATTAACCCAAAGATTTGCAGAAAAACGCTTAGCAATGCGGCATAATACTCCAGATAATATTTCAAAACAACGGCTGGTAGTAGAAATGATGGTGTAATCAGATAATGAGTGAGGTCCATTGCGATTAGCGTGTTCTAACAGACTGAGCCCATCTGTGTCTCTCTGCTGGGTCCAGTGTAATTTAAAGCTGACTGTTGACTGTTGTCTGTGCATCAAACCGATCTGGTGTCACTAACTGATTTAGGTCCATTGTGGGCAGGCATAAAGACCGAGGGAGGTCTGAGCCAGTCCCAATCACCAGGACAGACTGGATTCCTCAGCTACAGCTCCGGCTTCACTACGCCTCAGCCGGGGCAGGCCCCCTACAGCTACCAGATGCAGGGTGAGCACTTCCTGGTCCAAAACTGTTTATACTTTCGTACTTTGGCCTATGGACTCAGGAACGCAGCATGATGGATACACACACTGGCTATGACATTACACCACAGCAAATAATGATGACGTCCTCAAAAAATGTCAAATTGAACCAGCCCTCTGTATTTTCTGGAAAATCCCCTGTCCCTGTTTCTTGTCTCCGGCATACATTATTATAATATGTATGCTCAAGCGTAATGAGAGATTTCAAAATAAATGTAATAAGGTTGGTATTTCTCTCTCTCTCTCTTCTGCTATGCATCATCATGGCTAATACTCAAAGTTCCCTTAATTAGAAGCTGGGGTACCTTATCTTTAGACCACAGAGGTATAACTAGGTAATAAAATTAATTTGCTGCTCACTCTCAAAATGGTTTTCAAATGCATTTATTTTTCCGCCTCGTTAAAAAGAGAAGACAACCCACACTCAGCCAATCAGCTCCTAGCCCAAAGAGTCAAATAGTCACTAACAGGGAGATTGTATGCAAAAGATAACAACAATAATATTTTTCTAGAACCAGTTAATATCCATGTTGTCCAAAAAGAGATAAATGTGAGGGCTAACTCCGTGTCTACTTTCGCAAGAACCAAAAACACTTCCCAACTTGCCAACATCCCAGTCTGAAATGTAACTCTCCCTAATTGTGCAAGACTCGTCCTAGCACTCACCCTTGCAAACTGGTAGTGCCTTTTTTTCGTCCAAAAATCAACCCAGATGGAAAAATAACCCATAACACTTAAGAGGCACCCACCATGTCATTCTCCTCCCCTACAGTCTTTGTTTTCCCTCTCCCTATGATCATATTTGTATTTGTTTTAAGAGCTGCGACTGCTTCACATTTATGGCCTTGGAACCAATAAAGATGAGTTGTTGCCGCCTTTCTTTTTACCCTGGCGGTGCAGTTATAGTCGCAATAAATGTGGATCAGACCTGCTGCAGCCTTGTGTCTCTATTACGGCAACGCTTTGTAGTGGTCACTGGACGGGATCTGCCTTGCGTTTCAGCACCTGCGTCGTACAAGGGCGTTTTGCTGTGGAACTACTAGAATCGCCGCCTCTGTTTTGAAATATGTGTGACAGTAGAAGCGTCTCCACATGTTGAGAGACAGTAAATAATGCCAGCGAAGCAGCAGCAGATGTGGCGGCGAGGAAAACACTTTTTTCCCATGTTTCTTTGATATATATACAGGGAAAGTGTCGGAGCGTGCGGCAAAAATGAAGGAGAGCGAGCGGACATGTGCAAAGTGTGGTTTAACTCTTGATGACAGCGTTATGTGCCCATTCGTCTTTAAGTATTACAGTTGCTTCCCTTTGTCTGAGGCTGTCTTCCTGCTGTCTTCCTGCTATCTCAAGCTATCAGATGCCCTTCGTAGCGTTAAGTGCGTTCGTAATTGACAGGCAAGTTAGATGACAGATTGGACCACTATTTAGATTCTCCAGCCCTGGCCCTCGTCCACACCACCACCATTACTCCACCTGGCCTTATTGATCTATTCAACTCTGGCGAGCTGCCCTAAGCCTGGGTGTCCCGACTAAGGAGGACTTTTTTCACTCGATACCCCCCTCCAGCATCTTCGCCACCAGCCTGTAGCCAGCTGTCAAGACTGAGCACAATTAGATTAATGTTCTCCATTCAATTATTTTATCTGCTATGCTATGGAGCTTTGTGTAAGTGTTTATAGGCACAATAATAGGATACACGAATCCATTAGTGATTTGGTGAAGCGTGGTTATGCACCACTAAATGTGCGTATAAAGGAGGATTGAAACTTTTAAAGAAGCATTTGTGTGAACGAACAGATGCTGATTAGCTATATAATCGGATTCCTGCATTCTCCCCAAGTGTAAGAAACCCTAGCGACTGTTGCCTTTCAGAATGAGAGGGCGCCCCATCTGGACTTGATAGCTTATTCCCAAGTGGAGCATACAAACTTCTGCTACAAATATTGTGCACTGATGATAGACATAGCCCATGGCAAAGGCGACTGATCAAGCAAAGCAAATGGACTTCCAATTGTGGGGCCAGAAGGCAGGAGGGAAGGAGGGGGTGATGTCTGCTCTTGAGTGAGTGAGCTAGAGTGAGGAGAAGGGGGTGGGGTAGCCCAAACATGCCCCCCGGGGGAACCACAACCGTCCCTCTCCCCCAAACTTTAACCAGCACCACCACACGCAACAGCATGGGCCCATTCTCACCGGGCAGGGGGGGTCCGGCGGTCTTTTATGTGGCGGCGCGTTCTCCACAGAGCAACCCTCAAACTCTGACAGCGAGAGCTTTTATGACTGTTTGAACCATGCATTAGGCTAATTTGTTGTCCTTCCACTCCGTACTCCTCCTGGATAGTGACTTATTGTTCTGTCAGACTTTCACTTCACTGTGAACTTTCTTTGGGGAACGCTAAAATTCCCCCCGGCAGCCTGTGAAAAGACAAATAGAACAATAAAAGACCCTTGATGGAAGTAACCTGTTCAAGACAACATCGAAAAAACTTCCATTGAAGGGTAGATAAATATATCATTTCCCCATTAAAGTAAAAACAAAATGTTGTGAACAAATCAGACCGCATTATAACATCTTCACCTTGTTAGAAAACATGATATCTTTTATATATGTAAGAAAGAGCTTGAAAGTTGAGTTAAGATGGTATTTTCTTTTTCACTTTTCTGTTTGAAAAAGCTTAGACCAATTTAAAAATGAGGCCAAAAATACATGAATTTGAAAACTAGTGACAGATCTGTCTTAGAGCTATAAGAACAGTTTAGATGGATTTGAATACATACTGTTTTCGTAGTTTGAAAGTTAGGTACCCCAGCTTTAACCTTTGCGTTTTCTCGTCCACGTTACCCTGATCGCCCCACTGGCAGACTCCCTCCCCTCGAAAAGCTGCTTCAGGTTTGTCATGGTGAGGGGGGTGGTCTCCTGATGGGGCCAGTGACTTGAGGATGAAAGGGGCGCCCCATGTTTGTCCTGGGGAACAGAGGTGTAATCACGCCCTATTTAGGAACGGTCAATTCAACTCTGTGTGCGTTTTCACTGCGGCCAGGCAGATTGTTGTGTTGAGTCACGGTTGGCATTGTACAATGAGATGGCCTGTTGATGTGACAAATGTAGATACCTGTACATGTATGTGATCAAAGATTTGTGTTTTTGTAGACAATAAAGCATGTCCAATACACGGTGCAAAAACAGTAAATTAATGTCACAGCAATACATCAAAATTATATCCTTTTAAATCTCTTTGGTGGGAAAAATGCCAATAAAAACAACCATTTATTTTACATCACATTTTACAGTTCGGCTTATATTTACTCATTTTAGGAAATGGTAAATGAGATTTTAATGTGGCATGAAAATTGTAGTACTTAAGGGGAAAAGAAAAAACATTATATTAGACCAATCTTGCTTATCTTTGCTATCTTTGTTTTCTGAATCACTGAGTGTTAGCCTTAGGCCTGTTGCTTTCCTTCCGTAATCGTGCATATTATTAGCACTAGATGCTATCAGCTCCTCTAAATGCTTTGATTACTTGTAAGACAATGCTTTTAGCCACTGAAAAGAACACCGTACATATTTATTGTCCCTGGATGTCATTGGTACTCTCGCTCCAGTGCTTCTCATCACCCCTCCCTCCCTCTCTAAAGACACCCACACTCATTCAGGGCCTCCTCCTGCCCCACGCCCCGTGCCACCCTTGGCTAGCTCCCGCACAACAGCCTCTTGTGCGGCTCACATTGTCCAGCGCCCTTGGGTGGCTTTGGGAACACCCCCTACCCTTCCTCAGCCTTCAGCACTCGCCTCGTGTCATTCATCAGGCTTGATCCAATCACTGATAAGAAAGAAAGAGAGGAGAGATAAGGGCATTGATGGGAGAAATGTCCTCAGGCTTCCACTAAATAGTTGTTTAACAAAAGAATAACTTTTCTACAACTGACAATGTCCCAATTGAGATCTAATACAATGTTGTTTTTGAATTCAAGTAACTCTTTCTTCCCCTTTTCTAAGGTGGTAGTTTTACAACGACTGCAGGACTATATGCTGGAAACAACTCCTTGACGAACTCGACTGGCTTCAATAGTACGCAACAGGTAGTCTCCCTTTTTATATCAGTTTATATGTCAGAATTGAAGTCCAATCTGGAAGTTTTTATGAGGCATACATAGTCAATATGTTTCAATTCATCCGTGACACTTCCAAACATAAATCAGCCATCATGTCTACAGCTCTGTCTTCAGCATAATCTATAGAGGCTAGCTCCTTCAACCTGTAACACATGTATAATGCCACACAGGGAAAGTGTGTGCTTGTAGAAAGAGACCAGTCATTGTCCAGATGTGCACAGAAGAGGCACATGTTTGCATTTATGCTTGGGAATCTGCACTGTAAAGTAGCAGTACAAGTGAAATGCACATTTCACAGCATTTCTATACATTTTGGATTGGATTTTTTCCACTCCTATCCCAATTATCCACCAACCTTCATTAAATGTGTACATTATACACTCCTTGGCTGTGGTTGTATCCAGGACAAAGCCACTTTCATTTGATAGTATATGATTTATGTAGTGCACAAGAATGTGTATGGATTTTTCCTTTTATTATCTTTATACAGTTGAAACCGGATGTTTCAAATTTGCTGTGTATACATTGTTTCTCATTGTCTAAACCTAAACTTCTGACTTTGTAGAATGTGATATTATTACTTCAGAAGCTTTGAGCCAATGGAAATAATATTGGTGAAAATAATTGGCCTAAAACGGATATGTATTTTACATAATCTTCCCATTGTGGTTTTTTGTCGTCTTTGGTCTGTCAAACAGGAAGAGTTGTTATTTTGTTGTTCGTGAACTCCATATTATTTGCTCCTCCACAGGACTACCCCGGTTACCCTGCCTTCGGCCAGGGCCAGTACGCACAGTATTACAACAGCTCGCCGTACACGTCGCCGTACATGACCAGTAACAACACCAGCCCCAGCACGCCCTCCACCACCACCACCACCTACACGCTGCAGGAGCCCCCCAGCGCCATCACCAGCCAGGCGCTCACAGAGAACCCCGCGGGTGAGGCCCACAAAGACGGGCTGATGCTGGGACCATACACCACATCAATAAAACTAAGCAAAAACCAAGCATAAATGCAACTATTCTTTCAAAAGAATGCATTTTAGTGTTAACATCCATCATAAATATAAAAAACAAGGAAGACATAATGGGTCCAGGGCAGATATCAAAATTGAATAAAATGTCCGAAATAGGATCCAAAAAGATTTCTTATTTTCTTAAAATTAAATATATAAAAGTTATTGTAGTTGTGATGAATGGTTGATAATTCACTAATTACATTTTTATTTGACCTCTTTGGACAGACGAGAGAGTCCCTTAGAATTTCACAGACATTAAGGTAAACTCATTTGCTCTGGCTACCCAGTTGACATCCATTTGTTACCTCTACAGTAAATCAATTTGACCAAAAGCCTTTATTACGTTTACAATCTTTTACCTATAGCCTTAGATAATGTCTCCGGAAGCGGCCTGTCCTCTCCCAAGACAAATCGTCCCTCTTGGCTCTGACTTCACTAAAAGCAAATAATAGCTCATCTTTTTCACCTGCTTCCTTCTTCCTTTCAGCAGAGTACAGTACCATCCACAGTCCATCAACCCCCATTAAAGATTCAGATTCGGATCGATTGCGCCGGGCTTCGGATGGAAAGTCACGTGGCCGAGGAAGGAGGAACAACCCATCACCGCCGCCCGACTCCGACCTTGAGGTAAGGGTGAGCCCGCTGCCGTGGCGACAGACGGCCCAGCCCTGTCTGAGGCCCATAGACACTAATCCACTTAAGATATGGCGTTCACACTTGATGGGCAGTTGTTCTTTAAATATTTCATTGCCTAACTATAACTGCATTATTAAGGCACTCTGGAATAGATTAGATCACCTATGACTCATAAAGATTTCCTATTAAATAAACAATAAGAGACGGGTTAGCTGAGGTGGAGAATGTAAAGGCCAAATCCATGTGAAATCATTGCTTGCATTTCTTAATTTGAAAACTGTCAAATCTAATGTGAGCCAGCTGTAATCTTTTTGCTTTTAAAATATTGAAAGTATTTGATAGACATTTGTTCTGTTTTAAATTTGATTCCTAACCTATGGATGCATTATTAAGGAGCTCTGGGATATATAAGACCACCTATGACTTGTAAATAAACAATTAGACTGTGATTATTAGAAGTGAATAATATATATTGAAGGCATGAGAGATTAGCTGACACAGACACGGTTAGGCCACGCACTATAAAACACTTCAGCAATATGTCAAAATAAAGTGTGGCTAATTCAAAGGCCTCTTCATTAATACGATATGATCTGGACTCTGTAATAGCAGCCGTTATAGCACTTACATCATAGCGTGTTAACATATCTAGTTAATTAGTTTGTCGGTATTGATCAGGCTAATGTAAAAGGGCAAAGGGGTGGAAATGTGGCGGGTGATGGGAGAAGTGTTGCGGTGACCAGCCCCAGCAAATGGATCCAGTGGTGCACAAATACACGGTCCTGGCCTATTGACCAGAGGATCACCTTGCAGTCCAACAGAGTGCACCATTGATTTTGCTTCCTTTTCTGTTTTTTTTTTCCTGGTGGTGGTTTCTGCCCTCACTTCTGCCGCGCTCCTGTCCCATCTGTCCAGCGGGTTTTCATCTGGGACCTGGATGAGACGATCATCGTTTTCCATTCCTTGCTCACGGGTTCCTATGCCAACCGATTTGGACGGGTGAGTGACGTCATGCTGTGGCCGAGGGTCTGAACCCAGAGCATTAGTCAGTGAGGAAAAGGTTCACCATAAATGCATTTTGTTTCGACAGTTTTTCCAGTGTATTCCCATCACTGAAGTGCAGTTATTTGAATTATGAATGCAGAGGTGGAAAAAGTACCAATCTTAGGTCATGGGTACTGGATTAAAGTATAGATACTCACATAAAAAAAACAACTCTAGTAAAACTGAGTGCATTGAAATCATTCATATCAAGTATAGCACAACCCTATACTAAATCTCTATCTTTAGCTTAATAAAGAAGCAATTATAAAAGTGTATGTAGTGAAATCTAAATTTTATACAAAATCGAGAGCGTGAGATCATTTTCACTGTGCCATGTATCCATAATACAAAACTCAATGCCATAATTGTTTCTTATTTTAATTGGTCCGATGAGGCCTGGGGAGAATGTGAGTGCTTGTCGCAGCTGTTAAAGTTATGCACGTCTGCTGCAGGGGCTTCCAACAGTTGCACTCTGAATGTCTATTGACACATCCTAAGTGTTCCTTTCTCCTTCAGAAATGCCACATTGTTAGTTTAATTAAGTGCTTCTCAATCCATCCTTTTCAGGCGGCGGTCTCCCTGGAGATCAGGGGCAAAGACTAAGTAAACCCAATGCAACTCGGAAAATTCAGGCCGTCATTGCGAGGGTCCCTTTTTAGCTTTAAGTAAATTGCGTCCAGTATTTGCGGCTTGTATATATTTGTACAAACGTATAACCAAATCCTTGAAAGCTCACTTCATAATTGCTGCAGATATTCATTTCTCATTCAGAATATAGGGTTTTAAAGGGAAGAGTTTACTTTTCCAGGCTTTGCTATTTGTTATTTCATGTAAATTGTGCCTCTAAATTTAAACTCTGAAAATAAACAATTTGGGAAATCAGATGAAATCCTATTCTCATGGTTTCGCGGGGGTTGCCGACTCTATAGGCTTCACATGGCAGAGGTTTTGTTCATTATGGGGGATTCCAGATTGGGTTGTTCTCTCACAAGCTGGAGATTTCTTTTAGTTTTCTTTTGCATGGTTTTGTTTGACTCTGTTACATCTTTGGATCAGCCTTTTCAGAAAAAAAGTTTAAACTAAAGGACCACCCACCCCTAACTGTCAAATAGTGACCCACAAGATTTTTTTTTTTTACAGGCATAAACATAAACATACTGCATTTTGTGGTTTGATTTCATGTTTTCTGCTGAGACTCGCATGTATCCCAACGATATCCCAGCTTTAAACATATCGCTATACTAGAAAAGTGAAATGCGTTTACTTGGTTTGAAGAAAGATTAAAACGCTGGTCGTTTTTAATCTTTTCTACATAATCCTGGTTTGTTTTGCCAGCGTAGGTGTGTGGTTTTTGAAGTCTAAAAGTCCTCACTCCTCATATGTCCCAGGGCTTAGCGTCGGAGGCCTTTGTTCTGGAATGAGGGGTTGTTTGATGGGGGCAGTGTTGTGTTTTTGGGGTGAAAGAGGGCTGCCCCGCGACCCTCTACTGTTTATTTACTTTATTCTGGAGCCCGGCATGCTGAGTAAAGAGAGGGAGAGGGAGGCCGCGCACACACACACGCACACAGGGTCTGCAGTGTGCTCCTCTCCAACAGGAAGCACTGCGGACTCCATAAGGGCCCGCTCCATCAGAACTGGTGTAGGATGTGACAGCCGCTGTAGCCCAATGCTCTGCTGCCTTTCGTGTAGTCCCTCAATACCCAGAAAAACATGACTGTATCTTCATAATAGCATCATCTTTAAGGTTTTTAATTGTGAGTGATATTCTTTTTAATTCAGTTTAGAAGGGCCACAGAAGTAGTGATGGCAAGATATATCGACGTCACAATAAGATACAGTATTATAGACTGTACAATGACAATGCTTTTATATTGATTCTGGAATAGATAATTTGCCTCCCTGTCCGTCGGTCTACCCTTTACAATCTAGGGCTCAAATCTAGGCCCTATGTTTTGAAATGTAATCCGAAATAAATGCATGTTTTGAAAGACGTGCAAAATATCACCTCAGATGCACCGTCTGTTATTGATGTTCCATAAATAAACACTTGATTCTTATTACAGTGAACACAATGAAAGGCAATGACCTTTTTAATCCATATTACTCAGGCTCGGAGCAGCACTAAGCACACTTTAGACGTTCTTGTGGCCTATCGAAAAGTCTGATCTGTAAACTTCTACATGTTATGCAGTCCCCCATCTGTCGTGGCGTCTATCTTCGGAGCGATAAACAAAAACATTACAAACATTTTTTTCTACGCCAACTTTGCTATAAATAGACGTTTATCTCACTTTCTCTCCCCCTATGACCTCCCTGGATCGCACAGGCCTAACACATTGCAGCTCGAATCAGCTCTTTTAATTGGCATCAAGGCAGCTCGCCCCTATAAAGCTGATGGTTGGGGCCAGCTGTGCAGCTTTTGAGGCGGCTGGTTTTAAGTGGGTGTGGGGGAAGCGTGTTATTGGTAAGGGGGGGGGGGGTGGTCGGGGAGGTGGGTCTTGGCGCCCCTGTGGATGGTACTGACATTTTGGGACAGGTGGTGGTGGAGCACTGACAGCACTTCTCCTCTGCTTGTATTCTTAACTCGCTCACTGACTGATTGTTTAGGTTTAATTGGAGCTCAAGAGAGACGAGCTTTTCCCACCAAAACCCTCTCCCAGTCGGCCTTACGCAAGTCCTGTGTTGGAGACTGAATGTACAATGTGGGCAATAATAGAACTCCTCATGATTGACAGTTTACCTACTTTACAATGCACTGTTTGTTGTAAATGGGACATAATTTATCAATGTTGCTATTGTTTTACATTTACATATACATTTGCTTAAATACATGTTGTTTCAACCATATTTTTCAGTGTCTTCAGTGCAGTGCAGTTATTTGAAATACAAACATAATTTTAATAGAAAACCAGAAGTACTCATATAAAGATCAACTCAGGAAGTACAGGAATGATTTCAATGCTTTTACTAAAGTACCAATCAAATTTTATGTCTTGTTTTCAAAATTCTTCACCTGTATAAAACTAAATGTACACATCAATTTATACTTGTGTAATCAAATACTATCACGTGACTTTTAACATGGCATATATTAAATTTTAAAAAATCTGAATGTGAATTTGATCAGCGACTTGTAAGTGGTACCAACAGTAGAGCATAGCACATATATAAGTTACACTGAAGTTACACCAAATTCAAACAAATTCATCTCCTTTTACATAGAGTTTTAACAATCCACGCACAACTAATCCTGATTCAGAGTTTGCGAGAAAGCCGTTCCAAAAGTGGAGATTGACTACTTCTTGTGTGGTTTATCCGCTGTCAATTTGCAAAAAACATAAGCATTGTTGAGAGTGGCAGGTAATCAGTGAAGAGCTCAGGTGGGTCTCAGGTGCTTTAGGCACATAATCCCAGCTCCCGGGTCCAGGCTGCGGAGCATTCAGACCGGACTCACAGCTGCAGGACCCTCCTCCACACCCAGCTGTTGTTGCACACACTCTGTAGATGAGAGTTACCATCGATTATAAAAAGAACCTGTGCCAGCAAAAAATATTAAACAAGTCCAAGAAGTGTGGATGTTTTTTTTTGTATGCACTACTTGAACCTTATTTAACCCAAGACATTTACAAAAGCACGTTTGAGTACATTTCTGATTGGCTTGCCATTATATCATCTGAATTCTGTCATTGAAGAATTAAAATGGAGGGTTACTATTTTAAAATCAGCCCTCAGCGTTTTCCCTTTATTCCTAATCATACATTTTTATTAATTAAAGGCTATTCATGTTTCCTTGTTCAACAACTGGCCTGCTGTCAAGTGTATAAACCTGGGTGCTACAAAGCCACATAAGAAAAGGGCACGTTGATCCCTGTGCTCATTTTTTGCCTGTTCATTATCTTTTAAAAGGAAAATCGCACCCATTGTCACTGCCTCATTAACTATTTAAAGCCTCGTTTTCTCCTCTCTTGGTATTGTCTTACACACAGCGCAACAATTTCTCCATTACTGCAGTGTTGAGTTACTGGCAGAGATGATTATTTTAACTAATTTAGCATATTTTTGTGTTGGAGAGGACAGATTACTTTTTTTTATGGTTAGTGTGTGACGCTACTCCCTAGATGAACGTAAATTTTGGCTCCAGTTATAAACAGTCTGTCTAATATTTTGTATTTGAAAACTAAGTCTTAAGAATTTACAATATATTTACATTCAAAAAGTTATTGGAACCTAATGGTGCAAATAATGGGGGGTCCACAACCAGCTTTAAACATGGCCATCTTGTATTTATTACATCTTATATTTTTGCGCAATTGTTAATAATTCCATACTGTGAAGACCAGGCACCGCAGTAACATCTTAAAAGAGAAGAAGGCAGAGGTCCCTTCAGAAGTTATAGTGCAAATGAATCATGTTGGACTGCATTTGTTTTTATGATATTCCATGTTTGATTTATGTTTCTGTTTTTGGTCTTTCAGGATCCTCCAACGTCTGTGTCCCTGGGGCTGAGGATGGAGGAGATGATCTTTAACTTGGCCGACACGCACTTATTTTTCAACGATTTAGAGGTGCGTAAACGACTGTCGCGTCACACGTCCTTATAAGTCTGCATACACGTTCGACAATGCAATATGGTCGGCGTGTCTTGACTTATGAATTATGCCTCATCCCTCCCGCTGTGTGCCGTTCCCTTTGCAGCCATTGCAATTTGTCAGGCTCCAGTGTTTCCAGCAGAGGCCCTTCTGTCTGTGCGCCCCGCTGAGCTGCACGGTGTCACTGTCCACCTACAGCACGACACTACCCCCCCACCACCTCCACAGCCAGAGAGTGGTGTAAAACAGCCTCTAGGTCAGGGACAGTGGGGCAGCAACATTAGTGTGTGATTGTTTGAAGTCATGACTTTGATTAAGATTATTGCATCTTCACTTGATTAGTCTAATACAGTCAAAGTGAAATGTATCGATTTAAAGTGATAAAATGCTCTTCAGTATCCTTCAGTATGCGGGATAATGTGATACTTGCCAGGATTCACTGGTTTATATGTAAAAAATGTATATCTGCCATAGTTATTGTTCAATAGCCATCCCTCCAGCTTTATATCCAAGCCATATGCTAGTATATACTTAGATTATATTTTAATTTGCAAATCATAAATCAATTCTACAGAACATTCAACACTCTTTTCTGTAATTGAAACGCCTCGTAAGAAAAATGTGTGGGTGGTTATTTGAATTTATTAACCTTGTCCTGGATTTTTTTCCTCCCCAATCCCACCGTCCGACCACTTTCCCTCAGTGTCCTGTCAGCTGACCTCATAGGAGAGGAAATGTTTTGTTTGATACTTAAGTGTGAAGAGATCTGTGGCCGCTCTGCCAAGTCTCATTACTCACCACCATGTTCTGCTGTGTTACAAAGCCAGGCCTCCAAAACTGAAAGAAAACCTTCATATTCCTCCAGACAGCAGAGTGACTGGGATCCCAAACGCGGTGATCAAAGTTAATTGGCTCCAATTGGCTGCTTAAATATTTCCTTATGCCTCGACCATGTACTTTCTAATGTAGCTGCACTTTGTTTAATAGATGTGCCCCAATCATTTGGAAGGGGCAGTGTGTGTCTCTGTGACAGCACTTGAATGTGGTTTTGCTCAACATCTGTCCCGTGTTTTGATTTCTTTTCATCTGTCATGAAGCTGTTCAGGATTGGCAACTCAGGCTACTACAATTATCTGAAAACATAGTGGAGCCATATCTGTGTTGTCTCAAATACAAAACGTTTTTAGTTTCTTTTGTGTGCATGGTTCCATAGCAGAGAATGTTCTAAAGAAGGTCTGAAAACTGGAGTGACATTATTTTTATATTGATCCTAATGCCTCAAACAAGCCTGGATGCATGTGTTAAGTGCATTCAGCATTGCCTACACATTTGTGCTTCCTCTCCCATGATTTACAGTGCTGCATCTCAAATAGAGTTAAACAGAGTCCAGCTATAAATACAGCAGCAGTTATGTATTTAAGCATGTGCAGAAATGCATATGGTCGCTCTAATTTAGTCTGCGCCATAAAGGGAGCCCCCAGAGGCAGAACACAGGTGCACAGCCAGTAGCCAAATGTTGCTCTGTGAAAGCCTTAGCACTGCCAGCCAAGTACAAGCCGCACATGACTTCTCGTTATTTTAAATGTCATTGACAAATAGAGATCTATTTTACATGTTTAAAATGTTAACCATTGTTAATATGGCTGAGGTTACACATTCTCTGACATTTTGAGACAACATTTTCAAGAAAGAATCCTGATTTCTGATGTTGACATAAACTTGGAAAATTGCATGACAGTTCCAGTGTCACACAATTAAGGCTTTTTTTGTTCACCTTTTCCTAAAGCTTGGGTACCTAACTTACCTACTTTTATTTTTCATAAATAGTACATTTTATTTTTTTATATACTAGATACTTTGCACAGTACATGTCAACATGATTAAAGCAAATTTCAAGTACCATAGACACACTTTTTTTTGTCTTTTCACCCATTGTGCCAAACAGGTAAATACTATCATATTATAATGATAGTGCCAATAGTACATTTTCTTTGTCCCAACAGATGAAAATGCCAAATGTTCACAACATTTTACAAGATTCTAAGACCACAACATCTTTATCTTATTAGAAAACATGTTATCCTCTGCATACGTAAAACTACGTAAGAAAAAGCCTTGTGAGTCACTATTTGACATTTTAGGCAGAGAGCTGATTGGTTGAGTGAGGGTGGTTCTTTCTATTTCACATTTCTGTCTGAGAAAATGACATGTGAAAACTAGTGATGGAACCTGTTTTGAGAGCGAGAAACGAGTCCGATGGATTTCCACACATAGTTCCTTGTTGTCTAGTTTGAAAGTTCGGTACCTCAGCTTTAAAAACATTTTCTAAAGTACAGTTTAATTTAATTCTAAAGCAGTGTAGTCTTGTGCTTCGCTCGAGTTTGTTTTCAGCTACAGTGCAGCATCAGTGGTTGCTGTGTGTGAATGGAGGCTGGCCTGTGTTGATGGAGCTGGTGAGTGACGATTCAGAGGAAAGTCATAAAAAGAAAGAGGGCATGCCGAAGGGGTCAACAGGGATCAGTTTCACCCTGACGTCTGTGTTTTTTTTTCTGCCGCAACCTTTTTCTGGATCAGCGCTCCTCAACTTTTCATTCATTAGATCCATGGAAGACAACAACAGTGTCTGTCAATTTGAGGGAAACGCGACAAAAAAAACAAAAATGTGTGAATTCATTGTTTTTAATTGAGACAGTTTTTTGATACTTTAAAGCTGACATACTTTAAAACCACAACAAGCAGAAGCTTCATCGCTAGTTTTTGCATGCATGTATGTTTTGTCCTCTGTCTCATCTTATGATCAGCTTTTTCAGACACGGAAAAGAGGGCCTCGCTCAGCCAATAAGCTCAGTCCAAAGCATCAAATAGTGATTCTCAGTATGCAAAAAAATTTCACAATCATAAGGCAAAATGTTGTGGTCTGATTCATTCACAACATTTTACTTTCAGTAGGACCAAAATAATGTCATTTTTATGAGGGGGAAAGGAAAAGTGGGGTACACCAGATTTAATGAATCGTTCATAAAATGACAGCACAGCATTCAAGAGTTGATAGAGTATAGCGTATTTATTATTGATTTACTTTTGCTGGATTGGAAATGGCAAAGTACAGGATTGTATTGTGTGTGTAATGAGTGGGATGTTGACATAGCGTGCTTTTGCAGTCATAAATGTCATAGTGGCAGTGGGCTGAATGTGGCTCTAATTAATGTTGTGTGGTGATATGGATAATGAAGCCCGCAGAGGCTGAGCTGAGCAGAGACTGACAGCTCGCCTCAGACTGGTGTGGGTTTACTGTGGGTGCACTGCTCCCAACCAAAGCTCTGTGTGAGAAATGGGGCCTCTCTGGGCTCCCCTCACAGTAGGGCACAGGGCCGCTGGCTCACCCTTCTCTGGGTGAGAAAAACAAGCCTCCCCGTCTGCAGGAGAAAGGCCATGGGGGCAAAGTACTCAGAGTAAGGGAGAAGGGAGAGGTGTGCAAAGGTGGGAACATTTTAAATTAGTGCAGTGCTGCCTCCATGCTGCGCCTCTTTGTCCCACACTCATTTACACATATTACTGTAATCTGGTGAGCGTGAGCCCAGGCTTTTACTGCTCCCTTGCTGCACTGTCACTCTCACCCAGGACCGGCCTGTTAATGAGAGATACTGTGAATCGCACGGTTACCTTTTCCTCCTGCCTCTAATGGTCCTCCTGGGCCTCTTAGCGTAGAGCATTTGGACAGCTTTTATTTCCCACTGTAGATCCAGATCCTGCTCTGGTCGTTCCATGTGACTGGTGGCTTTACAGTGTTTTTCTTGATAGATTTTGAAGACTCGTTTTCCATTTTATTTCCAGTAAGGAGAAATATGACATTCACTGCACTTTTCATTGAATCATAAAATTAAGTAATCCAGTTGATCCATCACCAATTAACATATGTGGCATGTGGCCCTGTCTAAACCCACTTTGACAGATATTTTTCTATTTGTGAAATATTATGTTGGAAGAGTCACAAGTGCAACACAGTCTAGTCCATTTTTATTTCTGGTTTAGAGTGTCATTTGGGCTGCTGTGGCCCACACAGAGTGGTGTGGTATTTGATCATTAGCCTGGCCACTGATGCAGCAGTCCTGTCATGCTCCTCGACATAACTCCATCACGTTTCCAGGCGAGACCGTTCATGTGTTTTGGACTCAGTACAGAGAGAAAGTGGAGGCTTCAAAGCCACCTTGTCAATCTGACTTCCCTAGAACTGTGGCTGCTCCCACCCACTACCCACTATCCCAACACAGCCGCTGTACGCCCGCTGGGCCTGAGCACACCCACAATATAGCATTACTGTTTAGTGACAAATGATAGAGCAGAAGACAACACAGATGCAGCAGCTGCTTTGTCACTTCTCAAACCAACATTGTAAAACACTGAATCGACTTGTCTTTGTGGATGAGTTCATTTTGGAGAAAACGCTGAAACAACAGAGATTTGATCTTGTACTTTATCACAGCCCTTCACAAAGTGTGGTTTGGACGTGTTACGCCGAATGTGGGAAAAAATTAGGAGCACCCAATCTATCAGACTCAGACAGGACTAAATTATATTTCTGCTGCCTACCACACGTCTGACAACATGCTCCCTGCGGCTCTATCCGTGGGTCATGTGAATTCACTCAGACCTGCAGGCACTGCTCTGTACCTGTGCTTTGTTTGGCGCCGCTGTTTGAATTCCTTGACTGTTCAAGCACAGATTGCGAATTGGAATGAAGTGGGTTCGAAGAAGTCCCCCTTTGTTGCCCACATCCTGTTTGACCCTCAGGTAATCGCACACGGCCCCTCCCTCTTCCACTGCGCCGTGGTGGGAACGGACTAGGATGTTGTTGGGGGTCACGCACAGTGGGGCGGGGGGTAGGAGTGACAGGTCTGTCTGTGGAGTGGCACTATTGAGAACCTGCGAACCATGGATGAAGCCTGTTCACAGGGACACTGCTTGTCGGCCCACCAGGAATGCAGCGCTGACTTTGGCTGTTATCAGCTTTGGCCTGCCACACCCGCCCCCAACGCACTCACCTGAGAAACCTGGCCTTAATGTAGATTTTACATAATCTTTGTTAGATTTAGCTAGAATTAACATAGTTTGACAGAGTGTGGGATTATATATACTGTGTAAAATTATTAATTATTAATTGAGGCTGCTTACAACTAATTGATCGTGTAGTTATTTTTACCCAAAATCTTACACAGTGTAGTATAATGTTTGACTCCTATTTAAAAACCTGAGGTGCCTTTACTGCAGCTAAATTCTTTCAATTTGCAAATGATTATTGCAATAATGTGAAATCAAGAATAGCAATTCGATTACCTGCACCTAAACAAAGATACAGCTTTCTCCAAGCATATTTTTTCACATATTTATACAGTTTTGTCCGTATTGGTAGCTGAGCCAGTAGAAAATAGACGCTGCTGTGTTTTGCCAAACTTGTCCCAGTCTCCAGTTTTGTCTTTCTCCAGCCAACAGGAAGACTCCGACCGTCACTGCTGATTGCTTAATGACAGATGCCAGGGAACAACAGGGAACAGAGAGCGTTTTGATAGCTTCCTCCCCAGTGAAGACAGCCGTGCAGTGGGGGAGATAAAGGGGCTGAACTCATCCCAAAACGGGACGTGTGCTGTCTTCGCTTGTTGTGCAGTTGTTTCTGTCTTTCCCACAGAGATAAGCGCCGCTCGGTAACTTAATAAAGCCCAACCCGCCAAAAAATTGCTGATGAATTTTACAGAAAGACATAATGTTTGCATAAGAGGTAATTGCGATGGCTTCTTGTGGAGGGTCTTCACTGCTGAGTACAGTAGGAACATCTGGTGCAAGTTAGCGGTGATTGTAGGTTTTAGAGGGACCACTGTTTGCTTGGTGAGGGGAGAAACGGGGAGTTTGAATGGAAAAGAGATGCGCGGAGAATTCTCAGACTGGCTCACTATGTCGCTCCATTTTGAAGGCATGTCATTCTTAACTTGTGAGTGGAATCGCTGAGGGGCCGAGCCGTGATTCATAGCGGGAGCAGGAATACGCTCTGTCCCGGCTGCGGTGTTTACGACTTCTTCAGAACCGCTGCCTAATGAGTCACTGTAAGGTTATGTTATGTGTGGCAATACCAGGTTTGAGATCCTTTGTTGATTTTCTTAGTCTTTCAAGTTGCAACAATATATTAGATTCAGAATTTGGCCTAATTTTTTGTCATGACTTAATCTGAAAAAACTATGTGTAGATGTTTACTTATTGTTTAGGTCGATATTTACTTATTGTTTAGGTCGATATTAACTTTAGTTTAGTTAGTTTTAGTTTATTATTGTTTTCACATACACCAGCAGTGAAATTCTTATGTACCGATGTTCAGTACAGTATTCGGAACACACAATAAAACTCAATAAAACCAAACAGAGACAGAGTTATGCCCGGTTAAGTAGTCTTATGGTTTCGGGAAACTCATCCATCTCTCAATTTACTAGGGCTTTTAGTAAAAATATGTCAAGATGTGCTTTGCTTGTTATTTCTGCACTCTCTAATTAGCACGTTGCCTTTGACTATTGGGGTATAAGCAAACACCATACAATTAGACAATGATCCGGCAAGTGAGTGAAAGTGAAAGAGGTGAGAGGAGAGAGGAGCTTTAACCGTCAAATAATCTCCCTGATTCACCAGCAAGTAATTACTGGATAATAGAAGCATTCCAGTCACTTGCACCAGAAAAGCCTCATGTGAATGGAGTCTTTATGAGGCGTTTAACCCTCAGCACTGTTTTTGTTTTCCCAAACAAACAGACTTGCCTCTACTACTTAAAGAATTAGCCACATCAATGCATTTGCGGTTTGGAAATTGGTTGCGAACATAAATTACCCACAAGTCGGTAGGAGTATGTTCAAGCTGGGACAAATTGGTTCTTTCTGCAGCGATTAACGGAGCTCTGTGGGTGTATGGAAAAGATAGCGGGAGCTCGCCGTATCCAATCGGTGGAGCGTCTTCATGTGCGGTCAATGCGGTGCCCGCCATCTCCTGCCGTCTGAATCTGGGTGTCAGAGCCCTAGAGAGGATGGACGGGTCACCAGGTCAAAGTCTTTTCCTCTTTGGATCTTGGGGCTTGCTGGGAGAGGCTCGCTGAGAGAATGGCTGCATTAGAGCAGAGGTTGAGGGTCAAGATTTTAATTCTGTTAAAGAACAGCTGGTTTGAGTTTCCCCACACATCAGCGTGTCCCTCTGCCCTCACCCCACAAATCCAGGGAGATGAAAAATTTGTTCAGAGGGGAACTAGTAAAATAAAAAAGGTTTACGGTCCAAAGCCCTTACCCTTACCCTGCCGTAGCATTAGGGAGGAATGCAATAACGTCAGCATTTGGCCTCAGTAAGATTGGACTTAAAACAAGGAAGTGCTTTCTCTGTTTGGCCATCTTAACAGCCGGATGAAAACTTAATTAAAAAGATTCCCAAATCAAGCTGGACTTTTCATACTTGCACTTGAGAAATTCTTTTCGTTCCAGTTGCATGGAATATTATTATTTCTTGCATAACTGTAAGAACTCAACAGGCAGCACTCAAAATGCCAAAATAACACTTTTTAGAGGAGTTTTCAAAAATTCAGTTGACATCTTATTGATTTAAAAGCCATTCTGACTTAACAAGATAATTGTTCAAGATTCACTAAAAGATTTTCTCAACCAAATGTGTTGATCCCACTGCCATTGCCGGACTGCCTTAGATTCAGAGGAAATGAGAAAAAGAAGGGAGAGAGGCACTGGAGTACTCCTATAAATGGAAAACTAATAACAGATTTTTTGGCCTGCCCTCCCCTGCACTGCTCGCACTGGGCTCTAGCCCCAGGGCTGAGTTGGTGTGTGGCGCAGCAGCAATCAGAGGTCATAATTTCATTGGCGGTTAGCATCAGGTTCAATTTTTCTCGTAGGTTACATTCAGCAGAAAGTCTGGATTGTGTTACGGTAGAGCGGCAAAGCTGCAAGAATACCTTTTACCTTTCCGAACACCGCCAGGAGAGATGTATGTTTAGGGCATAGACTGTATATAGATGGACAACGGTAACCCACTAGCTCAATGAGGCCCAATAGGGAAGTGCTCATGCAGGAAGTTTTGCACCACCTTGCTCTGACTCTTATTGACTTGTATTGGAAAGCATCACACTCACTCTTTAGGCTTAAAAAATCTGTGGTCCTGGGGGTTTATTTTTATCTTATATTTGTAAATCCAGCGAGGATTGACGACGTGAACAAATGCCCATTTAAGGAAATTAGTGCCAGCAAATCAGCCTCTTCTACATTCAGTAAACACTATTGGTGACGTCAGCACTCGGTCAGTCCGCTCACCTTCGCAGCCTCAATCGTTAATTTCTCCATAGAGATCAACAAAGTTTATCTTTTCTTATCTAATTCAACATTTACAGTACTATATTTATGCCTTTAATATTTTGAATTAATTAGCCTGACATTAGTCCTGGTACTACATTAATTTGTGACCCGCTTTATTAGATTTGTTAGATTTTATTTTTGTTTTGCTTCAAGAAAAGGATTTCAACGTGTTATTTCTAGCTCATTACATAACTTTGATCAAAAAACATCTTAATGTAATTTGACAAAATAACTGCCACAACAAACACATTGATGTTTGGCAACCCCAGAGCGGCTGTCTGTAGAGAGGCTAAGTGTGACGTGCATTGGTGGCGACATGGCTTTAGGCTAATGGGGCTGGAATACAGAGTCAAGGAGAAGGGTATTAGGATGGGGGATTTCTGCCAAAGCCAATTTTCTAAAATAAATGTTTCTTTTTGTGAGTGCTAACCTTGAGCACATGGCGAATGTTGCTTTTGACCAACACAAACCCTTTCAAATGATTAACCGTTTTGGAAAATGTCTTTCAGGAATGTGACCAGGTCCATATCGACGACGTTTCCTCCGATGACAACGGACAAGATCTGAGGTAAAGTACAGCAATATTTTTTATTTATTTATTTTTCCACTCAAATGCCATGAATAGCATTTTAACATGTTTGTCTTTTTTTTATTCCATGCAGTACGTACAACTTTAGCGCTGATGGCTTCCAAGCAGCTGCTACCAGTGCCAACTTGTGTCTGGCCACAGGGGTCCGAGGAGGAGTGGACTGGATGAGAAAGCTGGCCTTCCGGTACAGACGAGTAAAAGAAATCTACACCACCTACAAAAATAACGTCGGAGGTAATCCCCAACAAGCCCCGAGCTCTGTACACACGTGTGTTGGCCCAAATGACTTAGCAGATGTCTCTTTGTGTGGGCACATGGTCAGGGCACCATTTTGAACCATTTTGCAGTGGTATTTGACGAGTCTGGTCCAAGCTAAACAATGTTTACCGCGTTTTGCAGGTCTGCTGGGCCCGGCCAAGAGGGAAGCCTGGTTGCAATTGCGAGCAGAAATTGAAGCCTTGACGGACTCCTGGTTAACACTGGCACTGAAAGCACTAACATTAATCCACTCAAGGTAGGACTTCAGAGGGGAAAGTTGTTTCTCAAGCCCATGCCACACATACACAGAGAACACACATGTTTTTATTATAGGAATAACTTAAAACGCATTCAATAACTGTTGGACCAATGTGTTAAAGCTGGGTTATCTGACAGAAAGACTCTGGTATGGGCCACAACATGCAATCTTCATCTTATTAGAAAACATGTTATCTGTTCCATGCTTGTAAGAAAGAGCCCCGTGGGTCACGATTTGAGGGTGGTCCACTTTTTTCACTTTTCTGCCTCAAAAAGTTGATCCAAATATATGCGGAAACCAGTGATAGAACCAAACTGTATTCAGAGCAAGGAACTAGTTACATGGACACAGAACATCAGATGGAACTTTCACTTTGAGGAACTAAACCAAAACCATTGTTCTGTTGTTTCAAACATTTAACACACTCTCCCGAACCGGCAACTTGTCTGGCTTTGAAAAACTTGCTGCTATATGACCCTTAATTGGATGATATTTAGTCCCCTTGTCAACAGCTGACCTTATTCTCTTGTTTTTCTATGTCCTCCCTGTAAGTGCTGTGTATGATGTCATGATTCTCTCCCTCTGCCCCATAGGTCAAACTGTGTCAACATCTTAGTGACCACCACACAACTCATCCCTGCTTTGGCCAAGGTCCTGCTGTACGGCCTGGGCATAGTGTTTCCTATCGAGAATATTTATAGCGCAACCAAAATAGGTAATGTCTCCAACCTTTTTTGATTCCCTGGCGTATATTTCTTTGCTTTTGTAACGTCTCGTCTGGGCGGTCAGTCAGTGTTCATTTAGAGTCCGAGGTGTGTGTTTGGGTGGGAGCCGTAGTCACCGGAGAGGCTTGATGTTCTTCTAATCAGCCTGGGATTATTTTCCTGCAGCTCGGGCCTCTGCGCTGCATATGAAACCACTTCTGTACATTTATATCATTCCACGCAGAAATCCCCTCACCCTCCACCACCTTCCCCTTTCCTCTTCTTCTTCACTGTTTCAAATGCAAAATAAACACGGGGCTTCAGACCTGCCATTTTCTCCTGCCTGTGTTGTGAATCAGGACCCGTCTGGATGTAGACTTCAGTTGTAGATTTAAACTATAAGCACTTTTCAACTTGAAGCTCAGTTTTATTTTTGTCCTAAATGAAAATGGAGCCACTCTCAAACAGCATACAGAGGGAGCCATGATATATTTAGGTAAAAACGTGTGCAACTTTTAGAGAGGAGAGGGGAGTTTTGCCTTAATTGTAAAGATAACAACGTTTAGTTTTCTAATTCTGCACGTCCTGGATACGCACAGAGCGGCCTTGAATTTTGACCATAGCCACTGCTTTGACATTATCTGTTCTTTCATCAAGACTTAGCCACCAACTGGATCTGTAGGATCATGTTTGATTATGTTTAAAAAGCCCCCATTACATGTTCAATGTGTTGTTATTAAAGGCATTCGTTAATTAGTTTTTTGTGATTTCAGGGAAAGAGAGCTGCTTCGAGAGAGTCATCCAGCGGTTTGGGAGAAAAGTTGTTTACATTGTTGTCGGGGACGGTGTGGAAGAGGAGCAAGGCTCAAAAAAGGTAAATTTTACTCTTTTTAAAGCAATATGCCACAAACATTTTTACTTTAATTTTCAAGGTTAAAATGCACTCTGGACACAAATCCATATGCCAAAATGATTTCAGTACCCATGTTTGAAGCATCAGCAGTGTTAATGTAATGCTTGTTCAATCCTCTCTGAAAATTGGTCATTCAAATCAAAGCTAAAACCGGTGAAGAAATTAAAACATTGTTTCAATGACATATATACACAATACTTTTGGATTCAACAAATTTGCCAATGCCGTGCAATTTGTTTATTCAGCATTCTGATCAAACTAGAAGCAAACCATGAAACAAACTAAAGTTGCTCTGTTAAAAAAAAACAATCTGTTACAACTACAAACTACAGGGCAGTGACTTAAGAGATCAGAAGAGAAGAGGGCACTAAGGTTAGTAGTGTCCAGTAAATGCATTATACTAGAGTTCATAACGTTACTTTTCTTGTAGCTATAATGTAACAGTCGTCTGTATTGAACCCACCTCCACCTAAAACCAACCTCTGCGGCTCACCTTTCTTGAAGCTATAGTGTTGTGAAAGTGGAACACACCCAGGGATCTCAGTCTTCTGGGATGAATGTGGAAAAAAAGATGCAAATATTTGTGCTCAGGTCGGACTTGTCGGAGTGTGACATTGATGGAAGGAAAAGCCGTGTTTTTTAGGCCGCTCTGAGTGCTGTGACTCCCGAGACGCAGCATGCGGTAAAAGGTTTCTGTGTCAACATCAGAGAGGACGTGGAATAACACAACAATTTGAGCCGTCAAGAGCGCAATATGGGACATGACAGTGTGCAACTACAAAAGCCAAGGAGTCCCAAGTGCGCCCCACTCCTCGGAAAGCAGTGAACTACACTGCTCTTAGTTATTAGCATAGCTGGAGTGGAGCCACAGATAACATCTCCTGCTTTTAAACTTAAAAGCAAAGAAAATTTACAAAACAAAAAGCAAAGAGCTCTCTAAGGGTCAATGCAAGCTCTCCTAAGCGGAACATGTGGCTGTCGCTGTGATAAAGGCAGGTAATGGGCTCCACACTGAGGGGACGCCACCTGACAGCCCCTCATTCACACGGCTCATGTTTCTCAGTCCTCTGGCTCTGCCTTGTCTGCTGACAGATGTATGTTGTTGTTGTTGTTGCTTCATCTTTACTATACTTTTACTTTCTCAGTGCTCAAAGGGAAATCCACCTTTAACATCCATTTTTAACAGAAAATATAGTTTGTAAAATACTTTTCTAACGTGTTTTTCTGTTCCTGCAGCACAACATGCCGTTCTGGAGGATCTCCAGTCACTCAGACCTCATGGCCCTGCACCACGCCTTGGACCTGGAGTATTTGTAGCACTGCAGCAGACTGTCTCCGGCCGTTCTCCTTGTGCCCATGGCTTGTGCCGTGGTGCCGCCTGGCATCTCTGACTGAGGGACCCCAGAGCTGGGCTAATGTGCTGACACACAGTCACACTTGGTCTTAACCCCAAACCTTCAGTTTTTGAGGAGAGTGGAGAATTTACGGCGGCGCAGCTGCTTGCCCTGGTTACTGTGAATGGGCCGCTCTCTGAAGCTGTCGGAGTGTTTTACGGCGTGCTCTGGTGCCGGGACCCAGTCAGGGTTCACACCTGTGAGGAGCTACTGACTCGCCTCGGCTAACCTCGGCACCGCGCACACTAAAGCACTCAGGCTCGGCACAACTACTGGCGCTGACGGCCTTCTCTGAGAAGCTCCGCCCCCTCCAGTGCTTTGACTATCGGCCACCTGTCCCTTGTGTCGCCGGACAGACTCCTCTGTGACATTGCCTGGGACGTCCTGTAAATCTTATTTATGAAGACTTTGAGAGTTAGTGAGTGGCTCTGAACCACTGAAAAGGTACCTCCGAGACTGAAAGACTTGTGCCTTTTTCAAAATGAGAGGAAAAACTAAAGGGTTTTCTAATAATTTAAGAAAATGACTTTATTTACAATGCTGAGACAATCTTGTACAGAGGAAATCTTTTGTGTGTAAGTTTGTAATCACTGGACTATTCCTTCCTATATTGATTTAGGTACTACGTGCTCTTGAAGGTCACTATGCTTTTCACGGGAGTCAAAACAGGCGCCCCTGAAGCCTGGAAGGTTTTTGTTCATTAAACGTAGATACAACTTTTTGTGATAAAGCATTTTGTCAAGACCAAAAGCATGGATGTCAAGTGTCAATTGCCTTTTTCTAATTTCTGCAATATTTCTGCTAGCTTTATTTATAGACAGTAGCACCACTACTTGGGTTCACAATTCTTTGTTTTTTTTGTCATCAGCCTCTTCATATCACATCACCAGCTTGCAGCCCGGATTCAATATACAGTACATCAAATGAATATCACGTAGAAACATTTCCTTTCTAATAACACATAAGATAAAGCAAGCTTGAATAGGTTTTATTATCTTTTATACAAGCACTCTACCAACACGTGTACAGCGAGTAGTCCTTTTGTAATGTAAAGTTTTTATTTCTATGTTTAAGATACATTCTGTGTCCCATTTTGAATAGTGCTTTTACATTTGTGGAAGATGGACAATTACAGAAAAAGCCTCTTCACTTTGAAAGGTTAACAAACAGACAGTACATGTGCTAGCAACTGTGAATTTTCTTAAACAGAATCTTTCAAATCTTCCCTCCTTTTGCACATGAAAACTGTTGGCCTTTCCCGATCGGCTCCGAATCGCCTCAGACAGACGGGGCTCCTATGTATTGCTGCTAGATCAAGGACATTTTAGAGGTTTTATAGATTCATACAGCACAGTTTTATGTTGCAAACTGGAAAATACTTTACATGGGCCTCATCGTGAAATGCAAGATTGTCGTTTCTGCAAAATGTGTACAGATGTTTTTGGACATTATTATTTGATTGTGTTTAAATTAATAAAACTTGATTTGTGAACTGTTACTGCACTTAAGCTTTTGACGAATAAATGAATCAGCCAACATCAGATACTCCTAACTGCTGTAGAATGTAGACTAACATCAGTAAAAGTCCACTTCTATTTCAAAGTGTCACAAAAATCCAAGAATTCAAGGGAAAATAATTTTGCAAGCCCAGTCAATCATTACTATAACGTATGCTTGCCTACATCAGAATTAATTAAAAAGCTCCTTGCGCTTTGGTTGACATTTGAGTTTTATGAACATACTGCATGTTTTATACACTCCCGGGGTTAATAAACTCGCCGTTCTCTCTGCCATATGAAGTCAGGGGCATGCACAATTTACCAACAGCGGCCTCTGCAAGCCATTCATTTCAATAACAGATGAAAAATATTTACGAGGCTGCTTTTATGAGGTGGATACAGTATGTAACACTAGACTTAACTGGGGAAAGGTATCGGCCTCCAAAACCACACCGGAGAATTAAACGTGAGACGAATTTGAGTACAAATTCTATCAATTTTGTTTGCAATACATATATTTTATTCATATGTGGTGGAAGGACCTCCGCTGATCTTGTCCCAGGTCCCAGCCGTGTAGACGGAGTCGTGTCTGAGGTCAGGTCCAGCTGAGAGGAGCAGAATAAAAGCGTTGTTCTCTTTGATAACTTTGCCTGCTGTCGGGGGCTGGCAGACGGACACAGACATGAGAGGAGAAAGTGGGTGTTGTGGCTGTCGGTACGCTGATGGTTTGGCAGCACATACATAACTTTAGAACAAAAATACTGGGGGAAAAAAAAAGTCTGGTGGGGTTACACTGCGTCTCATAAATGTCCAGACAGGGAAATGGATGATAAAATAAAGCTATTGACTGAACAATTCATTATAGGATCTAATCATTCCTGGTTCCTAATATTTGCCTCAAATAAAGAAGCTATTGGAAAAAGAATGTGCAATATAATACTTGACAATTTTAAGATATTTATTATCTACGGGTCCGTTTACACTTGTCATTAAAAGTGAACACAAACAAATGGACATTGCCATAATGAATGGGGCTAAATCAGGTCTAAATGATACAGTTATAAATCAGGACGGAAAAGAACGTCATGGTACAAAGTAATAATACATATATAAATAATGGTGTTGTAATGAGCAACGTTATAATAAAATAGATGGAAAAAGAAAAACTACTAAAATTCCTTTTTTATCAGAACAAAAAATATATAGAAATATATTAAACCTGCTTTTAAAGGTGATACTAATAACTCCATGTGTTTATTTTTTTAAAGATTGCATATATTTGACCATATGACCATTTAAGTTCATGTAAAAGGTTTCCTCCAGGTACTCCGGTTTCCCCTACCACTAAAAATATGTCCAATAGTTCTGGCATACGCCTCCTGTACTGGCGACCCCGCTCCCATCTCTGTGTGGAGTGAGAGGACAAATGCCCAAAAATTAACAATTGTAAACCGCTTTGTGTCTGTGAAAGGCGGTACATAAATAAAGATTACTTACTACTTACTTACTTACTTAAAGAAAGTATTTTTCAAAAGTAAAATATTGTACATAGTCCCTCTCCTTGGTATAACAGTCTATGGACATAACCCCCACCAGTAAGATCTGCTGCTGGAGACTAGTTTGACCATTGAAAGTGGGCCTCATCAAGGATTTCAATTAATTCTGTCCAATCAGTAGGCAGGGAGGGAGTTGCCTTGGGAAAAAAAAATGTCTCTTTCCACAATTCAAAAAGTAAATGACATTCACTTTAACTGGACTAAGTCTGGCTCACTTTGGGCAAATGCTTCACCGTTTCAAATGATGTAAAGTGAGTTAATCTGGACATACCCTGTGACATTTTTGGCCTGATTTTGCCACACACTCCATACTAAAAATGTGTGCCCACAAAATCAAGCATTTCCTCCCAAGTGAACCAGAATTGGTCAAGTTGAAGAGAACCAGACCCTAACCCAAACACACTGAAAAATGCATCATATATTTTAAGGTAAATAGGATTACATTCAGAATTGTTTGTTATTTTATTTTACTTTTATTCACATCGGTCCAGGCTCACCCGTGTGTGTCAATCCGCCTCCTCTGTGAGTCGACTGTACTCCCACTTTGGACATAAAGGGTCCATTACCTTCTCCAGTTGTGTGTTGGACATTCCTCTGCAGGACGTCCCACAAGAAAGATCCCGCCCTCCATAAAAGCACACAGCAATAATAAACAAAGCCATTGGTGATTTACGGCCTTACCCAGACAGTGATTTCATGCAGATTTACATGGAAGGTGGGGGGTGGGGGTCTGTGACGGTGCATCTCAATTGAACTTATATAGTATTACATGCATATCAAACTCTCCCCAAAAAACTTGATCTGCCACGTCTGTTTTTACGAGCGTCAAGACTATTAATAGGTTTTGCTGTTGAGGACCAGAGTCTCAGGTGTCGGAGCTGGACAGATGTGATTGTGACGTAACTAACAACTGTGACAACTCTGTATAATCCGCTGGTCCAATGGTTCTCAAAATGTGTTTCAGCCGATGCTCCGTTCTCCCATGCAAAGTCATTCTTACTTTTGTTCCCATTGAAATGTTGGGATTTCAATGAATCCGTAAAACTGGAAATGTGAAATATCAAAAATAAAGGTGTGTTCCTCATATTTCCAGTCAAATCAAACATGTTGAGATGAATCACAGCTGCTTGCCTTGGAAAATGATCTCCAACATTTTCTAAAAAAGTAAGCAATAGATTTTTCTTGTATTCCGGACCTTTTTGCTTTAAATCTAAATATAATTTTCAGTTAAATTTGATAAAAAACCAATAGCCATTGTTACATTCTATCAACTAAAAGGTATAGCAGGGATTGTTTTCCACACATAATTTTAGTAACAGAGTCGTTTGTTTGTACTGCTTGGATTCAGTTTTCATTTGCACAGATTTTTACAGCTGTTTTCACATTCAGACAACTTTTAATCAAAAGGTATTTACTTTATATCTACTTTACATTTGGCATGGATAGAATCACTCAGATTTGTGCAAAAGACAGAAGTGTGCAACCAGGTTCAAGGCAAAAATATAGTCTGTTCAGGATATATTATGTACAATAACGTGACATATAATCTTTCCTGGTCATATGGAAGAATTGTTGCTTCTTCTACTTCTCTTAAATTGAAAATCATGCGGATCATGTTTATATGCGTGTATAATTTTAACACTGGTATCCAATGTCATGCCCAAGCACTACTTTGGCCTTCTCCAGGGGCCTTCTTCTGAATCACGGTCTTTCTCTTCCCTCTTCTCGCTGGTAATAAACAATATAGTTTATTCTATACATTATACTTTACTATTATCGATTTAAAAAGTTGTTAATTATTATAAAAAACTTAATTATACTTATACTTATGCTTAATTATTATTAGTAAAGTATTTTTTTCCTAAGGTATTTGTTTCTTGGCGCGACATTGTCAGGCTCAGCTCCTGTCTAGCATATGCCTCCAGAGTCAGACTGACAAATGAAATCCACTGTGGTCGTTCTAAACTCAGCCTTTTGTTTGTTTGTTTCGACGTAACCATGATGCTCTGGGGCACAGGGACAGCTGGGAATCAGGAAGTGGTGGATGCCAGATCAGGACTGTCCTCAGTGTTCCCCAAGAGGCTGGCCCAGGACAGGGCTGTCCCGCACACACACTCCAGTCCAGGGGAAAGTCATTTTGCTCTGGGCCTGCGGGATTAAAGGCCAAAGTAGTTGTTTTGACATGCGCTTCTATAAGAATGATACGTCTAGTAGCAGCGGCCGAAAGCATAACAAAGCATAAGCAACAGGTGATATCATCCTTCCGCTCCCACATCTCGGCTCCAACGGGGTAAAAATACAGTGTTGATGTATGGTGCAATGAAACAGTGACTCCCTAGGGCTGAAATACACAGTGTGACATCAGCTGACACTTTAAAAACAGTCTCCCCGATAAAGATATGGACCTATTTGGTCACTAATCGCTCTTGATATACTTTTATATAACTTTTTAGTTAGACCAGACAAACCCAGATCGTAAAACTTTTTTTTTTGACTTGACTCGGGCAGTTTGAGGTATAAAACGCAGTACATTGTTCCTCAAAAGACCCCAACCACCAAATGATGGTCTTGGAGTGTCAAAGGTGATAGTTTTATGCTTCTGTTGTACATTAGTTTAAAAAAAAAGTTGATCCAAAACAGTTTTATTTTAGCTTCAGACACAATCAATAATTGGTTCATAATAATAATAATAAATCGCTACGCTGGGGTCACACTTCATTCACCCCACACGCAGCGGGGAAGGAATCGATGCAGTAAGTTTGTACAATCTGTCTCTAGCTCCGACCACCGCCATCATTCACACTCTCACCACATTTATACCGTTGCATGTTTTTTATGATGGAGGAAACTGAAGCGCCCAGAGAAGACCCACCCACACATGGGGAGAAACATGCAAACAGGCCCAGGTTGACATGGGATCGAACCCACATGAGTACTTTACCCACTCAGCATCCGCGCCAATGTTCAAGGTATATTTACAGCTATTAGCAACTTTTTCCAATGTATTTTGTTGTGTCAATCTTTTCAATTATCCACCAGGACTTGTTTTTTTCTCTAAGACTGAACAATTGGAAAGCCCTGGTCCACACTACTTAAACAGCAGGCATCTCCAAACTTTTTCACCCAGAGAGCTACTTTCCCAAGACGAAAAAGACAGAGAGCTACTCCTTTAACCGGTCCTGGGAAAAAATGAGTGGCTATATGGGTGAGAGTGAGCCTGACAGCGCATAATCAATATATCAACAGTCATTATTTATCATCATATATTCAAAACCTGCTCCTAAAGTATAATAAAAAAAATAATTATCTATAATAGATTCTGAAATATTCACTTTATTGTTTGATTTGTTCATGTTGAAATCCTTTAGCGAGTTACTTGGAAGGGGTGGCAAGCTACCGGTGGCGAGCTATTGGTGGCAAGCTATTGGTGGCGAGCTACTGGTGGTGAGCTACTGCTGGTGAGCTACTGGTGGCTAGCTTCTGGTGGGCGTTATTGGTGGCAAGCTACTGGTGGCGAGCTTTTGGTGGCGAGCTACTGGTGGCGAGCTTTTTGTTTGGATCTACTTGTGGCGAGCTGCTAGTGGCAAGCTACTAGTGGCGAGCTACTGGTGGTAAGCTACTGGTGGCGAGCTCCTTGTGTCAAGCTACTAGTGGCGAACTACTGGTGGTGAGCTCCTTGTGGCGAGTTACTGGTGGCTACCAATCTACAGGTTGGAGACCCCTGATGTATAGTGTTTTCATACATTTTTCCACATTTTTTATTCAACGTTTTAATTATTACAGCCTGTAGTAATTGGAAAGCCTATGATGGCACCTGCCCCGCGGTCAAACTCACACTGCTCATATTTACAGGGCCCACCGCACCACTCCGCTTGTGCGAGAGGGGCAGAGATTTATAAGGTCCACTCTGACTGCCCCACAACTACAAACTGTGTACTGGTACTGAAGCCCCAGAGGCTACTTGGCCCCGGTCAGACCTCCCTGCATGTCTACTTTTACTCTACGTTTTTTTTTCAATGTGTTTTTATCTGAGGTGTAAAAAAAATGTTGATGTTCTTTGAAGAGTTTTGATACAGATTGGTTAATTGGTCCGGTTAGGCCTTGGACTTGTGCCAGTGTTTTCTCATCTGGCCCGCTGTCATTCAGTAAAGCGTGTGTCATGTGGTTCATAAAACCGCCTCCTGTCTGAACGATAAGTCATGGCTGGTGTTTTTCTTGGTTCAACTTTTAATGATGGTTATTCTAGGCCCAGAGCGGGACCCAAGTGTGAAGGAGGACTGGAACTTTAGTACATTTGTGGACTGGTTGTTTATGATGGCTTTTTTTACATTTGAAGCATAGATACTCCAGACACCATCTATTCAAATGGGCTTTATATAGTCGTTTATACACAAAAGTATCTGCTTTTTGTACCGGATTGATATTCTGCAACAGCTGGAAAAGAGAGGCGGATTTTTTGGACCCATGTCAACTTTTCACCACAATATGTCCAAATATACCCGCAAAATACTCAACAGGACCACAGCAGGGGTCTCCAACAGGTATAGCTCGCCACCCCTTCTATGGAGCTCCCCAAATGATTTAGAAATTAACGAATCCAATAATATACTGAATATTACAGAAATGTGTTATTCACATGCTCACAACTATTGTACATGCAAATGCAGCTCGCGGAAATTCAATTTGGTAGACGTCAGCCAAAAGCTACCCCCTCCAGGCCGGATCGCTTCCCCAGCCTATCGCACAGCAAACGCCCCCTTCCAATCATCCGTGCCGGACAGGCAGCCGCTTAAAAGCGGAGAAACTCCCACTCTCGGCCTTCTCGAAGCCTCGCAGAGAATCGTCTGGAGGAATCGTTTTCGTCTACTCACGCTACTCGGCGCGACCCTGGCGTCCTCCGTCTGGCTGCTTGTGGTCTGCTCCTCCTCCGCGTCCCTGCACTGGTCTGCTCCTCCTCCGCGTCCCTGCACCGGCTGTGGTTCGCATATCTCCACTGCTCTCCTCTGCGGGCTCTTTCTGCGGGCTGCTCCGCGGGGCCCTCCGCGGGTTCTGTACTGCTCGTTCCTCGTGGTCTGCTGCCGCGCGCAGACGGTCTGGCGGTGCCGCGTTGTCCCGTTGCTTTTCCCAAGTCTCCTGGCATGTGATGGTGCGTTCAGACCAAACGCGATTTCTGCGGCCAAAGCGGCGGGTCTACATTGACACAACATGGGGGACGCGCGCCAAGGAGCGGCGAGAGATCACGCGGCGCGATTCGCGCGGCCAGAGCGGCGCGAATTCGAGCGTTTCGCGCGATTCGCGCGGCGTGTTTTGAGATGTCAAGCGTTTTGAGATGTCAAGCGTTTTGACGCGCGTTTCGCGCGATTCGTGCCTCCAACGCGGCCGCCGCTAGAGTTGAACAATGTTGAAGTTTTTGGGAGAATTCGCGTGTGCCGACCAATCAGGAGCTTTCTCCTCCAGTGACGTAGTGACGCATTTCACTACCGGAAAAACACTGGTAGATGACAGCTATGGAGGACACGTCAATTGCTCAGGTCGGTGCTCATTCTGAGCTATATAACACTGCGGACCACAGCTACCGGGACCGAAATAAAAAGGAGCTTGCTTGGAGGAGGGTTAGCGAGGTGGTTGGTGTCTCGGGTAAGTTATTTTAACTTTTCAATGTTGTAAATATTTCCCCGCGAAAAAAACTACTACTTTCCTGCTTACGAGTTGATGTGTTTATTCAGTGGAAGTTTGCAAAAAGCGGTGGAAGAATCTGAGGGACACATATGAGGTGCTGAAGGTCGGTGTCATGCAGCAAACGGAGACCTCGAACAGTTGGAAAAAATACATTTCTTTCCTTTCTATTACCCACATTTTGCTGACTTTTACATTTATATTGCTTTCTGTGTATGCATTTCTTTTAATGCTTTCTTAACATCATGGCCAGGTGAAAATAGGCATTGGCTATTTTCAAACCAGGATAGATCTTGATCATGTGTTGTGTTAAATTTCACTTTTCCCTTTTATATGAACAAATCATTTAAATGTACATAATAATGTACATTATTATGTACATATAAATGTCATAAGCGCAATGTACACATGATATGAAATAATTGTATTTCTTGTTTTCTTCTGGCGCAGATACTGCCACCACCACACAAGGTGAGACATCTTGGCCTGAGCTTCCTGAGCTGCTGCTGCTGCTGCTGCTTCCTCAGCCGGTTCTTCTTCTGTGAGGGCTGGACCTTCCCCTGCTTCTG
Organism: Knipowitschia caucasica; assembly: GCA_964034765.1. Classification (NCBI taxonomy): domain Eukaryota; kingdom Metazoa; phylum Chordata; class Actinopteri; order Gobiiformes; family Gobiidae; genus Knipowitschia; species Knipowitschia caucasica. Next base: position 18,944,206 of record OZ035843.1, read on the forward strand.
CACCTACAGGTGTGGCTTTTTTTAATCATTGTTTTATTTTTATTCTTATTACAGGACTGTTCATATAAACAAAATGTTACTGCATAATATGCCAAAATTACCCAAGGGCTGTTACATCAGTGTAGACGACAAATTTACAGAGAAACGACAAGATGTCAAGGCACTACAGGTGGAAAGAAGCTTTGGTCTGATACAACACATCTTCCCTCTTTCTTTGATAAAAACATACTACTGAAATACCTTATGCTATAAAAGTACTGAACAAATACATGCAATGGTTGCCACAAGATGGCAGCTATCCTGTTTAATGCAGACAATAGAGTATTACTTTTTTTACAGCCAATTTCAAATTTCATTGCGAAATACACTTCAGAGATATTAGTTTGTAACTGTCGAAATTTGTGCTTGTGTGAGTAATTTCATTGATAACTGCAATGTTCAAGTTAATTGTAACACACACACAACTTAAAGGCGCTATACCCGTTTCTGCAATGTTTGAATGTTTAGCACCGCCCCCCAACTCGCTCAATGGCTTCTCATTTCTCATAACACAGAGCCACCTAGTTTTATTTGCGATCTGATACATATGCTAACATTAGCATTAGCGCAACTTCTTGTAAGCTGTGCAACAATCACTGATGAAATGGCACTAAAGCAACGCACTGCTAACACAATATATAAGTAAAAGAATACCGCTAGTTTCGCGTCCGAATGTATTGATTTAAAACCTTAGAATATATTCTAATATTTAATTATAATTTGTTATAGAGCTCCTCAAAGCAGCAGCAGCAATTCTTCCGATCATTTTTCTTGATAACAGAACTCTCAAACCAATAATGACCGAAGCCCCAATGCAACCTGTTTGTAATTCAGGTGTGTAAAATACTGCCATTACTCTGCAAGTACAAAACGCTATCAGCACCTGTCACTACACACTTGTCTGTGTAGAGAAGCTAGCGGAGCTAGCCACGCTCAATAAACAACTACATATCTATCAATCAAAACCATTAAACGTCAATCGGACAATACAGTACACATATACATCCTTGACACACATGCACGGATGATTTCAGAATTTGCTGTTAACGTTTTCATGACAAAAATACTGTTTCAATGTGACAAAAAGCGATTGCGAAAAACCCGGAAGTTACCATGAAACAGCTAGCTAGCTTAGCTGTTACCTGCCTAGCACGTCCCGGTGAAACCTTTGGGAGCTAACTATTTTATTTGCAGTCATTCAATACATTTCGAATTATAAGGGTTGTCTAATATTTGTTCAAATTTTTTTATTCAATAATTTTTTTCATCATTTTTTATTTTAGAATTATATTCGAATTTTGAAGTCCAGCGCTGTAGGGGCTAGAGGACGCAGGCTGTTCGCTGCTCGTTCTGTGAGCGGAGGAGAAAGAGCGGCCCGCTCAGACTCTACTCAGCACTTTTCACTGCTTGTAATTCTTACACAGCTGAATCAATTACCTCAAGTTTTCAATTAAATGATGTATTATGATACAACTTGTATGTAGTAAAAAGCATTTTTATGAACTACTTAGAAAAAAAATCGGGTATAGCTTCTTTAAAAGTGTTTTACATGTGTTTAACTATGTCTACACACTCTGGCTTTAATACAGATATTATTTGCTCTCTTCATTTTGCTTTTTTGAAATACATGTTCCACTTTTTAACACTGTGATTGCCCTGTGTTCTTTGTTGGCGGCTCTACGGACGTGGGCCTCTTCCGAGCCCTCTTCCTTGGTGGGCCTTCAGAGTGGGAGCGGGAGCTGCTGGAGACTCAACGGACCAAAGCAGCCGGACCGCCCGACTACTCAGAAGAACATCAGTTCCTGCTCTCTCTCTTTCCTCTCCTGCAAAGGGTGGCACCAGAGTCAAAAATTTGTGAAATTCAAAATGTACCAACTTTTATATGAAAGCAGCACCGTTCTGCTTAATTTGGAACCATTGGCCAGTACAGTTTTTTTTACCTAAGGTGACACCTTTTGCAGGGGAGGAAACAGACATGTGTCCCTTTCCTCTTCCACCGCACCTCCTCCAAGCAAGCTCCTTTTCATTTGTTTATATGTACATTTCATTTATTTTTCATTGTTTGTTCCTTTTTTTATAAAGAAAATATTTTTCAAACCTCATGTGTTCTACTTCAAGCCAACCATTACTACCTTTCATATAATATTGACAGAAAATGCTATTCTATATTTGTACATTTACTTTTATAAGAGCTGACTGGGTTTTATAGAAGATGGAATAACAAACACTTAAAGAGCGATACAGTAGTTGACAGTATTTTTTATTCATTTCACCTTTTACTGTTTTAACAACCTTGTAATTATGGAAAAGCTTGAATGTGCATATGATTAACCTGAAGTTGGAGTGGAGTCGCAGTGGAGTCTGGCAGTCATTACCTAGAAACAGAAGGTATACAGGTGAATAGAATAGTGCAAATCAATATGGGTTTGGACTATGGCCAGATGTGGGTCAGTCTTGTGGTGGACATGACTACTCTGTGGGCTGCCACGGCAGTGCTCCCTCCTCACTGAAGTGGGCCATGAACACTTTCCTTATGTCCACTGCTGGCTTCCAGGCGGCCATCCGCTGCACGCCTGGAAGTGGTTCTTCACCGGCAGCAGCTCCCCTCGGTGCAGGAACCTGCCCATCTCCAGCCATCCTCATGGCTGGAGATGGGCAGGGCGCATTAAATTGCAGCGCAGTGAAAAGGCCTCATCTGCCACGAACACATGGGGCTGGGGTCCTCTGTGGTCAGCTCCAGGTATGCACTGGTCAGGAGGCAGGTCGAGTGTGCCCTCGCGCAGAGCCTCACCAAAGGCAGAGTTGGACACGATGCCTCCATCGCTGGATCTGCCGTACCCTCCCACATCAATCACCCTGAACCTGTACTGGGCATCCACTACAGCCAGGAGCACAAGGGAATGGTGCCCCTTATAATTAAAAAACATGGACCCAGAGTTGGGGGGTGCCTTCACAGCCACATGCTTCCCATCAATGGCCCCACAGCACAGAGGGAAGTTCCATCGGACCTCCACTCCTCTGCTCCAGGCACAGCCATGAACTCCTCCACGAGGCAGTCCCAGATGGCTGCCACCACATCTGGGATGAGCATGGAGACGGTGGATATGCCCGCTCTGAAGCTCCCCGCAATGGTCCTGTAGGAGTCCCCAGTGGCAAGAAACCTGCAATTACAAAATGATATGAACATATTTATCACAATTACATTCATAAAAATCACGTGACAAAACTTGTGTAGCATAAAATACGTTAAACTAGTAGACAGTAAACATCATAGACAGTAATCATAGACACCAAATTGTTGCATAATACTGTTTTCTGAGCAATTACATTGTGGATTGTGATTGAAAAATGACACACTTTGTAAGTATTTTGGAATTCCGAATGGGGTAAAAAACACTAACCACAGACAGATGGACAGGCGCTCTTCAGCTGGAATAGAGCGCCTGTAGTTGGTGTCCTGGTAGGAGATCCTAGCGCCAATGCGGGTCAGTAGGTCGTCAAACTGGGCCAGGGAGAGACGAAAGTACCGCTGAAAGCAACCCTCATCCGAGCGCAGCTCCCGGAGCAAATGGTGAAACTCACCAAACTCCAACCGTCTACGGACTATCTGATGAATCCAGACACGTCGTCGATTCGCCCTTTGACGACGTGTCTGGCTTTATTTATCAGATAAAGCAACTCCTTCGCTGACATCCATTTTGGGAAGCTACAGGCAAAAGAGACAAGCCCCGCCCCTAAACGCTCTCAACGCTCTGTGACAGCGGCTGCCCTCTAGTGTCCTGGCCGCGCGGCCAAGTTTCTCTGTGACAGCGGCTGCCACAATTTGTCACAAGCGGCTCAAGCCGCGCGATAGACGCGATTTGGCCGCAGAAATCGCGTTTGGTCTGAACGCACCATGAGTACAGTGAGTGTGCCGACCGCGGACGGATTAATCCCGGAGTTTTGGGCTGCAGGCGATTGGTTTTTGCCCCGCGCACTTGACTGCAGGCGTCAGTTTTTTTTGCCCCGTGCTTGGTCTGCAGGCTCCGTTTTCACATGTGTTTGAGCTAACTGAGGGGCAATGCATACTAAATGGCATCAATCTCTATCGTCTGGGGATACAAGAGGCGCAAAGTGCATTAATTCAGATTCATGTTCTGCCACTCGCAGTAAAACCGCGTCGAAAAATAAAAATAAAAAAAAATCTGCAAGGCTACCCCATTGTGCTCCAGACGGCACACACCAGAGCTCTTGCCACGGCGCCATATTTACAGCATTAATCTCATTACTCGCATGTCACTATTCTTAAATGACTGTATTAAATTCGTCTATCTGCAGGAGGAAGGAGGGGCCATGCATTTAAATAGCTAGGTCACTGGTATTCAATTAGGTAACTAAACTGCAGTCGTTGCATTTGAAAGTGCAGCAGAAAGAAAAAGGGCCCAATGTGAATCTGCAATGGGTGTGAAGTGGTGTTGGAGCTAATGAACGCGTGAACAGTGATCGTTCATGCGTATCTGCCATAACCAAAGCAGCAAGATGGCTCCAGGGGACATCTGTTATTCGCATGGGAATGTTTCGGATTCGGGTTGATTTATTTCCTCAGGCTGTTAAACAACCATGGGCATGGTTCTCTGACCGCCGCTGCTGCCGGTCCCTGCTGCCGTTCCTACTGATGCCTGATCCCGCTGCTGCCTGTTCCTGCTGCCTGCTCCTGCTCCTACTACTACATGTGCTGCTGCTGCTGTTCCTGCCGCTGCCGCTCCGCAGGCTCCCAGGCTGCACCTGTCTCTACGGCTCGGCTCTTTCAGACACGTATGTAACCTGGCTCACGGAGACAAGCGGCGCACGCTGGCGTGACACGTCTGTTTGTTCGTATGAATCTCATTGTGGTGCTGCTGCTCCTGCTAATGCTGCTTCTGCTGCTTCATACTGCTACTGCTGCCGTGCTGCTGCTGCTTCATGTACTTTGACATCTCTCTTCACTTCGCATCTCTTTTACTGAAACACTAAACAGCTACAACAACATTCTACTGCTGTGGCTTTGATACAGGATCATTGCTGTTATTATCTACGGATGCTGCATCTGCTGCTGCTGTTACTGCTGCTGCTGCTTCTTACTGCTACTGCTGCTGCTGTTGCTGCTTCATACTGCTACTGCTGCTGCTGCTGCTTCATTACTTTGCCATCACTCTTCACCTGCATCTCTTTTTCTGAAACACTGAACAGCTGCAACAACATTCTACTGCTGTGGCTTTGATACAGGACTATTACTGTTATTTTCTAAGGACGCTGCTACCAGGGCTGGACTGGCCATCGGGCGTACCGGGCAATGCCAGAAGGGCCGATGCCCATATTTGGGCCGGTCTGTTTGCCTCATACAAAAAAGATGTTTGTGAAAAGTGTAAATCCGTTGAGAACTGTTCGAGGGGGCGCGCGTGTCCGCGGGGCACCTGCTGTATGTACTGGAACGGGATTCTACCACCTCAGCGGCCGCAGTGTTCCGGCATCCAGCGGCTCTGAGCTGGACGCGGGAACCGCTCACAACACAACACGGTGAGCGCGTAGCCGCAACGTGACCATGTACCAAGACCATAAACGTGCACAGGACCATGCGTGTCTTTGCGTAATTTTTGCACCCAATAAATACACCGCTGCAGGAAACAGTCCGCGTCTCCCCTCTCCTCTCAAAGTGCGACTAAATTAAAGCTCGGGTGCCTACATTTTCCATTGCATTAAAAGTTCATGTTTGAGCCCAAAAGTAAAATGTTGTGAAAAAATTAAACAGATTTAGAGCCAGCCAATGGCTGACAATATGCATTTCAGACTTTTTTGACCAATTCTCATCCCTGTAACAAACAACAGTGTTGTCTGCGTCCACCTCCCTCACTCTGAGACATGTTAATTACTCTCTTGTAATGTAGACTATTGCACTTTATTTTTTTGTTGAAACTACAGACATCCTGATCCTCTACAGTATTTGCTTCCACATACTGTATAAACCAGGGGGCAACCTTTAGTGCTCCTCCAGTGGCTCCTGGAGCCTTTTCAAAAATGTCTGAAAATGGAGTGTGAGGGCTATATTTTATTCCTAGTTTGAATGTGGTTTCTGTAGGAGGAAAAACATTCCTAACGTATTTCAATGCTGTAAAAATGTGTATAAGTAATATTCAATTTCAACATTTCTGTCAACGTAGTGAGTCATATCCTGTGGCGCGGCCCCGTGCCAGGCGGCCGCTGCCTAATAATAATAATAATAATAAGACTGGACTAAGAACAAGACTGAACATTTGCTTTCAGTCAATGAGGAAGGACTGCTTCATGTTTGCGATGTAATAGGAAGTTTTGTTGCAACACGAGGAACAATGAAGCACTAAATACCGTTCACAGGGATTACGTGAAGGATTCTTTCATACAAAATCCGGAGCACCTTTTTCAGACTTCAAAAACCTCCGCAAAGACTGTGAAAGAAAAGGCCATTCAGGACATTCAGCTCCAGCAAACTTCAGCCTGTGACGTAATTGATATGAGTGGACAGTGCAGGTGTGTGACCTTTGAGCCAAAAAGCAGATTTATTTACTGTATTTCTACAGTTGCATGAAGGCAAAAAAATGGAAGTCAAAGTTAAAGCAGAGTCATCACGTGGTGCGTCATTCTCTCCAGGACACGCTGCAGTGAAAACACACATTTGACAATCATGAATGCTAATCATGTATTTGTAGCCTTTACTTGGTCATTTAGATATTAGGCTAATGTAGCTAATGTAGCTACATTGTGTAACCTTCATATAAGCTTTATACAAGGATGTTATTTTTTTGCGGCTCCAGACAGATGTTTTTAGTATTTTTTGTCAAATATGGCTCTTTGAACCTTTTGAGTTGCCGATCCCTGGTATAAACAAACTGTAAAAAACGTGACAAAAACATGCCTGGGCCGGTAAGAAGGAAAAAATGCCCGGGCCGTTTTTTTGTCCCAGTCCAGCCCTGGCTGCTACTGCTGCTGCTGCCGCTGCTGCTGCCGCTGCTGCTGCCGCGGCTCGATACAGGATTATTGCTGCTATTATCTGAGGTTACTGCTGCTGCCGCTACTGCTACTGCTACTGCTGCAACCCACTCTCTCAGAAGCTTATCCTGCTTCTTATGGACGCAGCCCGGCTGAGTATGCCGCGCTGCGCTGGACTCGCACCTATGCTCCCAGGGTCGCTTCGGCGGTCATGCTTCATCTCTCTACTTAATCTTCTGATTCTATCAGATGCAGCTGGCCGAGTAGCTGCGCTGAGCCGTCAATCGGACTCCTAATCAAAGGCATCCATACCTGTATTCTTCACTCTTCTGATCGCAGGCTCCCCATCATGCTGCCCATCCTGCAGCAGCTCTGAACTCCGGCTCATCTTCCAAGTACATGTCTGCCCTCCTCGCAGCATCTTCCTGCTCGCCTTCTATGGCTTCTCTGCATAAGCGTTTCACCATTGCTCACTCAACCTTCATGCGGTCCGAGACACGGCTTTCCCGACCATCCTACTATCCTGATTATCTACTCTCCAACCCAAGATTCTAAGCGTAAGGGCGCCTGCATCATCAATGGCCCTCTCCGATATGTCTCTGCCCCTACAGGTCTCCGCTTCTACACGGACGCTGCCCCTTCCGTGGGTTTTGGGGGGTTCTTCCAGGACCATTGGGTTGCCGGGCCGTGGCCGCTACCTTCCACCGGAGCAGCTCCTCTGTAAATTGTCTCCCCAGCTCTACACAGCTCACTCCTTCAGAATAGGCGCTGCCACGCGCGCGGCCTCACTGGGGCTCCCCCACACCTCTCTGCAACAGCTGGGGCGCTGGTCCTCTTCGGCTTTCTCCGCCTACATCAGGCCAGACGCGTCCGCTATCCTGGCTGCACAACGTCTACTGGCTTCCTCGTAAGCTCCCAGCAAAGCAATACGAAGCAAAGTAAGTGAAGCAATAAGTTCTGGTGGCGGCACGCACTTTTCTCAAACGCTCTCCGCTGCCGCAGCGTCTGACGGAACGTGATGCGAGCGCTCACGTTCCCAGCGCGCAAAGATAACCCTGCTGCAGCGTCTGGTTGATCGTGATGCGAGCGCTCACGTCCCAGCGCCCAAAGATAACCGCACATAACGGTCACAGCATATAGCGATAGCGGTCATAGCGTCAGTGATAGCGGTCATAGCGTCAGTGATAGCGGTCATAGCGTCAGTGATAGCGGTCATAGCGTCAGTGATAGCGGTCATAGCGTCAGTGATAGCGGTCATAGCGTCAGTGATAGCGGTCATAGCGTTAGCGTTAGCTAACTCCCACTCTCGGCCTTCTCGAAGCCTCGCAACCACCGCCTCCCCTTCTCCTCCTCTTCACCCTGCCTCCAATCTGCCTCCAATCTGCCTCCAATCTGCCTCCAATCTGCCTCCAATCTGCCTCCAATCTGCCTCCAATCTGCCAAAATGCCGCCACCAGTGCCTAGGTCCCGGGGGATTGTACGCGCTCCATCGCAGGAGCCTCTCCGATCTGAAGGCCGCACCGGGGCCTAGGGCGCCAAACCACCTCTCAATAAATTACTCAAAACCATTTTCGTTTCTCGTCTCTCCAAATTGAAATATGAATATGAAAGTTGGTGGTGATTGTACCCAATCTCTGGCTCTCATAATTTTTCCCAGGACCACTTAAGGGAGTAGCTTTCCTGGTGATCAAAAATGGAGACCCCTGGAATACAGCACAAAGTAGAACAATATAAACATTTTAAAACATGTTTTTTTTTTCAAGGACAACTTTATATAGGAAAGAGCAGCACACTGTCCCTCTTCATCACCAAACCCACATGTAGGCAAGAGGATAAAAAGCAGTTTGGTCTAATTGGTCTAAACCTCCACTATATTTGGCCGTATTGTTCCAACCTAACGCGGCTTGGGAAAAAGACCATGCAGGTCAAATGGCGGGTTGAAAGGCGAATCGTTTTTGCTCAGTGGGAATGAGACTTATGACAACAGACTGAGCCCATATCCCTGAATGGGGAGTGCTAAAAATGCATGGCCCAATTGATTTTACATTCAGCAGCAGTGCTCGAAAACGCTTAGCTCCACATTTTGGCACCACAGTCACGTAATCAGAGAAACGCATTCATGAACTGAGGTAAAACATGAAAATACAGCTCACCATCGCACACCAGCCCAATAGGTCGAGACACAGACATGCAGCAGCTATTTACTCAGCTAAAGAGGGTCCAATAAAAAGTTTACACAGGGAGGTGTGCTGCCCCCTCTAATGTACCTCACTGCTTTGCCTCATTCACAACGCTCATAATCCAACATACAGTATATAATGGAGCAAATGTGTTTTTATGAACTAGTCACAGTGTAAAGCCGTTAAAAAAAAGGCCAAAAAGCAGTGATCAGTGGCGACCTACATGAGTGCTGCTTTCCGCCACATTTCTCTATCTCCCGCCTGTGTCTTTACTGGCCTGGCTGGAATGTTAATGTTTCATTCCTGTTGGCTGCTCTCCGCTCTATTCTCATACAGTGGACAGAGGAGAAGCCCCATTGCACCTCGCTGCCAGGACAGGAGAAAGTATTCGATATCCTGGGTGACTCGGCTCTTCTGGAGGATTACAAAGGCTTTAAGTGGCGGATGAAGCAAAGCTAAGTGGTAAGTGACATTTCTGCTCTGGGAATATGGCAATCAACAGACTGGAGGCATGCCAAGGCCTGGCTCGAAAATCCCTCAAGAAAGATGATGTGCTTTTGGTCTGTCAAAGTTAGATTTAATGACACACATTGATGATTACTGAATCTTTGGAGCATATTGAATACCAACGGTCTAAAAGAATTTAAACTAACTGAAAGCTGTCATATTGATTTGCCCCTGTCCCTGTAAGATACAACACAACTTGTCTGAACCATTTGAGATCCAGTGTTGGCCTCTTACCCACGCCGAGTAGCACTTGTACGGCAATAGAAAATGCAGTGCACTTTACTCACACTTTAGATCATAATGTCAAAGTCAAGGCCCGGGGGCCAGATCCGGCCCGCGAGACCATTTCCAGTGGCCCTTGAGATGATTTTAAATTTCTATATTAAATAGCAGCATTGATGGTAGGCGACAATGGCATGTTATCCATTACCGAGAAAAAAAAACATAAAATTTAATTCCATAAGAAATGTTAAGCCAACATGTAATTAGAAGTTAGTATCATTATGTTTTATACAAGTCTTCAATTACATTTCTTCTTAAAGATATGAAGGAGGATTTCTCAATTTTCTTAATTAAAAAACGCCCTCTCCACTTTTTGAACAAAACTCTGTGGTCTTTATTTGACAAGCACGAATCACCAGAATGATTGACAACTGGGAGGAGCAAAATTCTTGATGATCCACCCGGAAGTAGAAAATCTTCCTATACCTTCAATATTTGGTCCAGTTTTGGTTCATTTTTACAGAAAAGAATGTCCAATCTAACTAATGTGAAACACGTCATTTATTTAGATACCTTCATATTCCAAACAAAATAGTAAATGAAACCCTCTTATTCTTTTGGCCCCTGACCAGCCCTTTCTTTTTTTATTCGGCCCTCAACCAACATCATTTTGACACCCCTGCTTTAGACCCACCACTTGAAAAAGTGAAACTAAAACTTGCTCCATTTTTTTTTTTTTTTAACGCATTGCTAAAAGTAAATGAGCAATGAAATGTGTATGTGTATGTACTGTATGTTTTAAAATCAACTGCCAAAGTGAAGGCCTCCAAACAGGTCTCAAAGCCTTCTACTGCCATTCCATGTTTTGCTCCACAGATTGGGACAAGAGTGATCTGGTGTTGGGACAAAGAGGGTAGGTTAAAGTACTCATTGTTGCCATGTTGTCTTAAAATAAGTTTGTCTTCTGCTTTTGACCTATTCTTAAACCAGTGATGCTGGGACTACCTGACAGAAGCAGTGGTCAAACATCTCCCCATGTTGATTCTTTGCTTGGTTTTAGGACCAGACCTAGATTTGTACCGGTCATGTATGTGCTAGATTGATGGGGGAACCAGAGCATCCATCCAAACATGAAGCAGAGCAGAGTAATTCCAACTCTATGCTACAAAGAGAGCGGTGCAGTCCGGGGAATAGGATCGAGCTCACTATGTTCTTACTGTGAGGCATATTATCTTCCCATGTAAACGCACTGACAGCAAATGTCATCACTACAAGTGCATAACAGCCGCTCCTGGACTCTTTCTTTCATAGATACAAAACACACATTAAGCCAAGATGTTAGTTTATTTATTAGAATACAGCAGTTTCAGTGCACAGAGGGATCATCAGAGCAATTCCATCTTGACAGCAATAGATTTTGTTGTGTTTAAAAGTGTGTTTGGCGTAGCAGTGAAGGAGGTAAGGTACAGGGGAGGGGCTCTGCGGTCCTGGGGGATAGATCTGTTAACCATCAGTGGCTCTGTTTCATCCTGTGCGCTCCTCAACAGGGCCTTTGTGAAGCTGCGCGCACACAGGAAGTGCAGGCGTCCTGTCGCTTATCCTCCCTAACCCCAAACTCCGCACCTCATCCCTCAGCCACAAGCAGCAGCCCCACCGCTCTCCTCTGCCAAGCCTGACCACTCGTCAAGGCTCGTGTTGTCTGCTCAGCGGGGCCTGATCCAACATCCCAGCATGCATCTGTACCTGACACACCTGCTACATTAGCGGTCCCACGGTGCAGGTTATCGCGGTGAAGAAAAATATTTTAAAGGTTTGATTATTGGCATGGAGCAGGGTGAAGAGACTGAATGGCTTTAGTCCGCAGCTATAAAGCAACAGTTTGGTGTTTGGGTTTAAACAAGGTGACATGTTATTATGGTGGGTGTACCATACAAATAAACTTGCCTTGCACAATTCATACACAAGGCAACTCAAAGTGCTGAACAAAACAAGATTGATACAGTCACTTGTGCAAGGTGCCTTTCTGTGTGGAGTTTATCCCTGTGTGGCTATCCAATCCCGGCTATAAAGAAGTGGGTTACCATGTTTACGCCTGCAGTTCAGAAACGGAATTGCGGAACTGAAACTGCGGAAACGGAAATAGACTATGAAACCCTATGCCGACTTTCAAAGGACTCCAAAACGGCTGTATCCTGGTTCCAAACACTGCTCTTGGTGAATTTGTAAAGTTCCATGTGTGTCAATGCTGCAGGTCGGTTTAGCTGCTGTGGGAGATGAATGTAAGTTTGATCCAGTTTTCCTTTGAGAAGAGGCACTGGAGATACTTTGAGAGACAGCCCCATAATCTATATGTTGTCTATAATAATTGTTTATATTATCATTATCATTATTTAATCAGACCTATGGATGGGAGACCGCTGACGTTCTACAGCGACAGTGAGAGCGCTGTGACAGGGCCAATGGCACTGGTTTATCCTCTTGCTTCCATCAGTCTGCCCCTGGACAGCTGTGGCTACATTAAAAGCTTACCACCGTTGTGTGTGGAATCAATGAATTATGGAATGTTGAGGGTCTAAAATAACCACAATAAAAAACTGCAGCAATTGGAATTATTATTCAACTCTTACTATAAATTAGCCATCCAACATACTGTGTGTTTAAACTGGCCCGGTGTACTTTTTACAGCAATTTTCTTAATTTTTCAGTAACATCTTCAATAAAATACATAATAACTGTCCAATTCTTATACGAGAATGCATGCGGTTCTCAAAACAGAGGCCCCTGCGCACACAGCTCCACCAGCCTGAGAAGGAAGTGTAGGTGAGTATGTTTCTGCATTATTCATGTCCATCTGAAGGAGCAGCACTGACAGAGTTCACTGTGTTAACTCTGCGCGTTTATTCAGCCGCAGATTATGCCATTTCACATCAGCGCCGCAACGCCCACAACACAATTCTTTCTGACAATAAGCCCATTGCACTGCTGCAGACCATCCATGCTACAGATCGGTGAGGACTATGTCATAAATTGATCTTTATTATACTTAAGTTGAAGATTTTTTTTACGCCTATATATACTTGGGTATAATATCCTTACTCTTAATTTGAGTTTAAGTTTTTTACAGCAAATGATTCGATCTTATTGGAAATTTCAAATGAATTATCTATTATACAGTACCTTGCATTTAACAACATTATATTTTTTCAGCATACTGGATGGTGGCACAGTGGTTAGCACTCATGCTTCACAGCAAGAAGGTTCTGGTTGCGATTCCACCTCCATAAAGTTCTGTGTGGAGTTTGTATGTTCTGGAATTTGTGCTGCTACAGCTTATCTGACGGTAAACACACATATTGAATGACACACCAATAATGCTGATGATCCCAAGTAGTCGGCTTGACCTTGATCACATAAAAGATGTAGGTGTAATTTAAAATGGGAAAAAGACATACTCCTTTAATCCCTTTAACCATGACCATGTTCAAAACTAGCAAGAAATCATAACTGTTCAGCTGTGCATATAACTGATTCTATTTTGTACTATTGATCTCTTTTTAAACCCACATTTCAATAAGAGTTTTTACCCTAATACTTTTATGCTGCTTTTTTTAATATTAAATTGTTGCATATTGATGTATCTGTATCTACTTTTTACATCTGCTTTTTACCCATTTTGATCTGTGCTTTTAATTGCTCTTGTGAAGCACTTTGAAATGCCTTGTACACAAATTGCGCCATACAAATAAATGTTGATTGATTGCAGTGTAAAAAAACACAAAGACCCACTTCCAGAGGCCCGAGCATTTTCCAAAACATCAAAGCGAGAATAATGGTCTATATGGAAATGAGCTTTTATTAATAAGGTCAAATTCTGTTTAGCTCCAATTTCCCCCAAAATGAATCCCTTTGGCTTGTGCAGCTCTGTGATTACTAAAGTGTACTGGCGGTCGCCCAATGCCACCACTCTGACACGGATCATAATGGCTGCATTGTGAGCGCTGACTTGTCTCCAGTATGCTAAATTAAAAAATGGATGTAACCTTAGCTGGGCTGAGAGGGTGATAAGATCTGGAGTGGGCCGTGTCCCTACAGGCTCTCAGCCCATGTGCGGAGAACAGTGACAAGGGGAAGCAGCAAACACCTTCCAGATCTACAGATTGCTGTTTTGGCAAATAAAATAATTCCTAAAACTTGGATTACATTCTCACCTCCCCAAAAAGGTGTCTGGATCTGTGGCCCGAGGTGGTTTGTCTGCGAGTGGGAGGAAGAGAGAGGATGGGTGTTCGAGAATTAGACTGACTTTGGATGTTCATTTAGGATTTACATGTTACTCGTTGTTTGGCGGTCTTGGTGAGTATTTGTAATCCTGTTGTTCAGAGAGAGCATTTTTCCGCAGTTGTAGTATTCTTGGCCTTCATTTTGAGTATTTAGTTCCCATTCACAAGATGTATTATGTTATTATGAAAGAGTCCTCATGTTTCATCATTCTTAAACCAATATGGCCAGAAGCAGTAGTCGGAGTAGTAGCAGTAGTAGCAGCATTAGCAATATTAGTAGCAGCAGTAGTAGAACTAGTAATAGCTGCACAGTATTAAAAGTAGTAATGGTAGTAACAATAGTAGTAGCAGTAGTAGTAATAGTGTACAGTAGGCGCCACCTGCCTGTAAAAGCCAGATCCCGTCAGACCTCTGAAACTTATGTAACCGGGTGAGAGCAAAAATCCAAAAAAAAGCAAACACATGTCAGGTGCATTAATAAGAGGCATAATTTCGTTCAACACTTTTATTCTAGCAGTTATTTTCCTTGTTGACGGGAGAACGAATTAAAATACATGTTACATTTCACATTTTCATTAAAACAACAGTAGACAAGGCAGCCGCGCTCCAGAGTTCTCAACCCGCCTTCCCCAGCTACAGCCGGACTACAGTCTGACCCAGGGCAACGACGCTCGGTGAGGGACTATGACGGCTGATCCACACCGTTCCCGGGAGGTAGCCGACTGGGGATACTCGCAGGCCTGGAGCTACATCGTGGGGTACAGCCACACCACGAACTGCATTTAAATAAAACAGCTTTAGAACTTTCATAAATACATTATTATTATTGCACGATATTTACCTGGGAGCCAAGGATAGACAGGGCCAACAAAACCGGCAGAACCAGGAAGTAGGCAAGAGGCAGACATGCGGCAGACCGCCCCCTAGTGACTAAATACCGGTACTAATAAAAGTCCGCATTGTCACACAGGAGGGCAAGGCCTGGTATGGAGTCTGATGGGAGACCTTTGTAAACACCAGGCGACTGTGTCTGGTGTGTGTGAATGGTTGGGGGTGGTCGGAGGGGTCATACTGGTTGCCTTGCATCTGTCAGTGTGGCCCAGGGCAGCTGCAGCTACAGTAGCAGTATATCACCACTGTGTATGGAGTGAATGAATAATGACAAAAGCGCTATACAAAACCGATGAATCATTTTTAGAAGTAGTAGTAGAAGTAGCAGCAGTATTAGTAGTGCTAGTTGTAGCAGTGATAGCAATTGTTGTACTGAAATAATAGTAGCATTAGAAGTAATAATTATACAGTATTTGCAGTAGTAGTAGTAGACAGTAGCACACTGCGAACAGTATATAACGGACACATCAATGCTTAATCTGCTGATTATTGTTGGCCATTACCTGTTTTCATTGTTTTGATTTTGAGACTGGTGCTGGGGTTTGAAATATTATTCAACACACAACTACACTATAGTCGTAGTTGTTGTATAACAGCAGTGGCAGCTTGAAACTTGAAGCCAGTTGGCATTTTTGTTCTCTCCATGTTAGCTATAGGACTATGGGCATCAGATCCAAATCACAAATTTACATTGGTTTTATATAACAATTCAAATCCTCTCATAAATGGGACCTTTTCATCCATTTGAATCACAAACCAGGTCAAAGGCAGTAAACTGAACTGCAGTAGTAAAACAATGGCGGGTGCATACAGTGTGCTATTGGCCTATGCTGTTGAGTACATACATGTCAGCGCCTTGCAGTGACCATAGAGTGGACTGCGCTGCCATGGTGACCGGGGGCCGTCTGATCCTCCCTCTCTCTAATTGTGTGTGACCTGGTAACTGGAGCCGCTCTCGGAGGCAGGAGGAGGGACGTTCACACGGCAATCACGGCGCATTTGTCCTGAGCAGCTCCGAATACCTCTGCCAAGCGCTGTGTTGGGGCCAGTGCAGGTGTGGCGCTGCTATTAGACGCATAAGAACAGGCTGATGTGGAACTGGGCACTTCTGACAAAACGTGAAGGCGGCGGAGTCTTTGTAGTATTATTCGTATTTGTGCAGTAATCACAAAGCCTCTCAGCTTAACTGCAGTACACACACATATTGGATGACACGCCAAAAACCGCTCAACAATCCGGAATAGTCGAGTTTGACCTTTCAAAAGCGTGTACTGATTATAACGTTACTTTTCCATCAGTGCTGCATAATGAGTTGATAATGAATAATTAATCTTATGATATAAAGAAGGCTATATGGCAAAACAGGTTACAATAGTTGCCTCATTTCCCAGGCTATTCATGGACCGCCTGTAGTTGCAGAGAATACATTAAAATATTCTAAAATGAGCTCATGTTGCTGCATCTCTGCTCTGAGAAAGCACTGGGATGAATTTGACTTTAAAAACGCATTTGGTTACTTTTTATGTTGTATTTCTTACATTTTTCATTCATGATATGGACCCATTACTTTTGAGCCTGTAAACCCTTCTTCTAGAATAACATGTCATAATTGAGGAGTGAGAATGCTTCGTGCATAATTCTCTGTGTCAGGTGCATTGC
Source organism: Knipowitschia caucasica (assembly GCA_964034765.1). Classification (NCBI taxonomy): domain Eukaryota; kingdom Metazoa; phylum Chordata; class Actinopteri; order Gobiiformes; family Gobiidae; genus Knipowitschia; species Knipowitschia caucasica. Next base: position 18,960,962 of record OZ035843.1, read on the forward strand.
GTGAGCTGCCAAAACATGCAAATTCATTTCCCTAATGGAAGACAGTCTGCGGGAAGCATCGTATATCCTCCTCCTTTCTGTGAATGTTACAATCAGGTGCTCTATAACTCTATATTTATTACCAGGAAATGTGACATAATATATTAAAATACTGTTTTTTTATTTATTATTATTCCTCAAAAGTAGAGACCACTTTTGCAAACAGTGAGAACTGACTTATGACAACTGACTTATGAGAGTAATGATGTGTCTCTCAAGTGTCTCATTCTTTACGAAATTCACTTTGATGTCACTGGCTCCGCCCACAGGGCTGTACAAGTGTCGCTGTCAGGCCATTTGAAAAATATCTATGCAATTTTCAGACTTCCGAAAATTACTTGCAACATCCAAATAACTTCCTTATCCTTTAAAATATACTTTTTATGACATAGGGCAGCTCAATGTTTGGCCAAGTGCAATTTAACTCCCTGTGGCATGTTTCTGATGCCACAGGGCATCAGTTGCCACAGGAAACTGCAATTGTGTCACAATTTATGCCACAAAAGTCAAAACAAATGAGAAGGAAAGGAAAGAAAGGATAAAGAAGGGGGTATCTTCAGATGTCCAGGACAGAAACCAAAACTGAATATGAAAATTAAAAACATATGAATAAAACAAATATCTTTTTGTAATCTTGACAAAGTGATATCTCCAGTGTCCCTCCTCCGTCCTGCCCTCTCCCTCCACGGCTCCTCCGGCCCCTGTTATTCCCGCTGTCACCCACACACATCAGCCCATCAGCCGTTCCCCTCTCTGCCTCTGAGGCCGTGGCAGCTGGGCCGGGGGAATAATTCGATTTGGTGTTTTATCCTGGAAGAGCGCTTCACTTCTTTCACCGTGCCGCTTTCGGCTTCTCCTGCTCAACTGCGCTGGCCTCTGAAAGACTTTACATGGCATTAACACATTTCTGAGAGCATTACGGCCCGAAAAGAGATTTGTCTAGACAAAGATGGTGGTTTATTTGTAGTTAGAGCTTCATTTCCTGCCCATTCCTCCTTTCAGCCTGCACCTTTAGGCCCCTCATCCCAGCAGCCTCTCTTCCTTCAGTGACTACCGCTTTGGCGCCTTTACAGGTAAGAGGATTTCAATCAGTTTACCTCTGAAAAAAGACCTTCGAAAGGTGATTAATGAAGGCAATTAGTCTCTGTCATGCGGCGTACACGCTTTGGCTGAATCGTGGCTCTCTCCTCGTTGATGCACACACAGAATTACATCAGCCAGAATCTTGGTGTGCTCCTAAGTGTCCGTGAACTGATGACTATATAGGGAGAAACCAAGAGCTGTGATCTTTCCAGCAGTCATTAGTGGGGTTTTGTTCTCAATATTTAAGTGTATTATGAAAAAGCGCTATATAGATCCAAGGACACAGGGCATTTGGTGTTAAAGCATAAATCAACATCACCAGACAGGCAAAATATTTATATTATATTCTGCAGAATGAGCTATAGCTGCCAATGACTAAAAGGGGCGCTAAATTTCTCACACATTTTGCTGTTTGAAATTGTGATCATGACAAAAAAATTTATTTTTTTGTTGCTTGTCCAAATTATAAACATCGGGGCAATCTATATAGACTGACAATCCAACTGCGGGGTTTTGTCACGGAACCATGGAGACGCCATGGGAGAGAAATCAAATAAAAGTGGGTTTACGGAGGGAGTCGTGCTAATGTCCCGGTGGCTGCAGGCTGAGTGGATGGCAGCCAACAGTAATCAGGGCCCACGAGGAGGAGAACAGCCCACCTGCTCCAAACACATCCAGCGCACCACTTTAAGTCTTTATTATTGCTCAGACAAGACAGATACCAAACACAAACAGAGGGTAGACATTTTCCAACCTTTTCTGTGCCACAGCTAAAGTTTATTGTTCAAGAGGAAAGTTTTGGTCACCAGGGGATGGTTCCAAAAACACAGTACATTTCAGTAAAAGGATTTTGACTGGCGCAGAACATATAGTTGGAACGTGGTTGGTTCTTGCGGTCTCAAGCAAAGACATGAGTGTTCTTCACAGATCGTGCTGGAATGAAACGAAATAATATGAATAATATATAATAAATGATATATTAATGGACATTAATATGGACACTTGATTGCTGATTGTGCACAAGTCTCTCCACGGCCTCGCACCAAGGTACATAGGTGACATGTTGGTCCCATATAAACCGGCCCGGACTCTGAGGAGCACAGGGACGGGCCTCCTGCTAGTGCCCAAAGTCAGAACGAAACATGGGGAAGCTGCATTTCAGATTTGTGCAGCTAGGATTTGGAACAGTCCTTCTGAAAATGTGAGACAGGCAACTTCTGTGGCAATCTTTAATTCTAGGTTAAAAACGATTCTGTTTAGCTGTGCATACAACTGAATGATTTTATTTTTAGGTGCACTATGGCTATTTATGATTATAATCCCATGTATGGTTTTAATGTTTTAATGTTTTTAATTATTTGTGTTTTTATTTTTTATGTTTTTAAATTTTCGTGTGATCTCATTGTGTGTTTTTAATTCCCTTTGGGATTTTAATTGTATTTTTAATGTTTATGTGGATTTTAATGTCTATGATTTATGCATGGGATGACAAACACGGTAACAGGGAGTGAAGGAACGAGACTCAGGTGATACACATGAGGGCGGGGCAGGTCATCAGGAAACAGGAAGTACAACTATTGGAGACACCGGGGTAACAAATTACAAAATAAAACAGGATATAAACCTAAACCATGACAAATAATGGACTCACCCAATACGATGGCATTCCCTGGAATCTTCCTCAGTGTGTTGAATTTATTTGTCTTTCAATGTATTTTTCAGTGTCACCTCTTCACAGATCTGTCCTAAAACATACTTTAGTTGTGCCATCAGCCTGGGGTGTCTCTACGGTGAGTTGGGGACAGTTACTGTGCCAGAAATGGGTGGGGACTAAAGTAACTAGTTTGTTTCCTCAGCCCTGATAATCTCGTGAATCCGCAGCTGGCATGGGTCTGTCTTTGTAAAGGTGTGTTTGGGCTGATAGGACTTGCATATTTTGGTGTGATCCTATTTCTTCATTTCCTGCGTTGGCTGGGAATGGGAGAACGACAAGCCGTAGTCGGGCCACACATTCTCCTCTACTCACTCCTTTCTCAAAAGTACACTACACATTGTACTATGTGCCAAATATCGGCTTTTTTCCTGTAACCTTTCAGAACCTTGTCAAGGTGTCATCCTTGAAGACCGCAGTATCTCTACATCAGGCTTAAACCAGGAGAGCCAAAATCACACTGCACACCTGTCACTTTCTCCCTCTCTCCCTGGTCAACCAAGGTTCTTCTGACGCTGAGCCAGAGCCTAATTGTTCTGTCAGCTTCCAACACATTCTTTCTCTCTTAAATCTTCAAAAGAACCACAGCGACAAAAGAGTCATGACCGCAGGCCGAGACCAGCGATCACCTCTTCATGTGTGCTGCAACAGTTGGCACCAGGACTCTGTGCTTTGGAAGTGGAGAGGGAAGGAAGTTGGCTTGTTGGCAATTTCTCACGTTTTGATGTAGACGCCGCAGGACCTGGTGATCCTAGGGTAAAATGAGGGTGTGTCCTGTCTCAAAATGGTGGTTCGCCTCATAATGGCCGTGTTGCGGCTTGGGTAAGTGATATGCCGTCTTAATGTACATTTTCACACATTGTTACAGAGTTAACCACAAGAAACAGCCCATTTTTAAGAGGATCTCTGAATGGTTATCTGGAGGATCGTTTGTTACAGATTTAATCGCGGAAATATGTTAGAAAGATAATGTTGTAAGGGACTTAAGAATGTGTGCATTGGCCCCGCCCCCTGGCCTAGTCTGCTCTTTTAAAATATGAGGTTCGGGCTGAATTGAAGGTTCTATCCTGTATTCTTGACATATTAAACAACCAGAAGACACTTGCTCGTCTATGGAGCCCCTGAAGGGGCATAGTATGAGAAAAAAAAAGAGTAAAAAAATTAATAAATAGGTATTTCAAGATAAGTATCTCAAGATACCTATTTTTTTTTGTATTTCCATGTTCTCTCTCTCTCTCTGTCTGTGTGTGTGAAATGTAATTCCTCTGAACTGAACCTGCATTTGACAAAAACAAACAGAAGATTACATTTCACTTTCTGTTTTACTGCACAAAACATTTGTTCTCTTTCCACACAGCACTGATCCGATGTCCCGCTCCTGTTGTGTGTGTGGAGGTTGCCAGCAGCAGGTTAGCACCTCCTCAGATCCTGATCACCTGATATGATCTCACATCTGTGGGGATACACCGTGATCCTTCTATTTATGGACAAACAAATGACCTTAGCAAAGACCTAAGACTAATGCATACAAATGCCAAGACTATGTTATATTTTAGATCTTGTATCCCCTCTGCTCCACAAATCTTATTGCAATCCTTCATCTTGTTGTTTTTGCTATTGTTTTTAAATCTATAATAAAGTTTATTCTATTTCCAAGTATACCTCCTTTTTTTTAATTTATTTTTTTATTTGATTTGCAAGGTAACATACATTCAACAAACAAACAAACAAGAATATGAGTAGAGACACATATTTCAAGGGATACAGCAAAGTGTGTGTGTGTGTGTGTGTGTGTGTGTGTGCGTGTGTGTGTGTGTGTGTGTGTGTGTGTGTGTGTGCGGAACAGTACATTGTGCAAGCAACATTATTATTAATATGTGAACTATAAAAGAACAAAACTAAAATAATGGACAGATAATAGACATAACACTGGATGAGTAATGATGATAATAAATATAATAAATAAAATAAAATAAATAAAATAAATAAAATAAATAAAATAAATAAAAAACCATTCCAATCTGTAACTCAACACGTCCGATTATTTGGAAGCTGAAACCTGAATTGGCTTTTGTGCCTTGCCCCGTGGACATAACAACAACAATACAATCTGTTATAAGCCTACTGTATACCTCCACATTTACCTCACAGCACACTCTATAGATGTACAAACCATGTGTCTTTTATTGGTTTTTACATCACACAGTTGGAGCCGCTCCTCCCATCTGGATCAGAAGTGAGTGAGTGCAAACACCTTTACCAGGTAGAACAATGTGTGAAAACAGTGGTGGGCTGTGATTCTGACAGCAGTCCTTGTTTTGACTGAGTTCAAGTCTATGGGATTTCCTTTCTTGTCCCCTAGATCCTACTTGACAGGGAGTGGGTTGAATGAGGCTGCTTTCTCAACCTTTAAAACCAGACAGAGAACAGCAATATCCACTGGAGTGCTGGAGGATTGGCATGGACCTTTGGATTGTGGGGAGTTTAGAGCACATCGGAGTGGCTCTGGTTATCCAGCAGCTATTGGAAATGAAAATGGTTTGACGCAAATGACAGGAACAGGAAAACAACTGGTCTTGGTCCATTAAAAAAAACTAAATTGTGATCTCCTTGGATCTTCCCACACAACTTTGTCAGGCACCTATAGGCTCGATCTGATACTGATTTATGTTAAGGGACTAGAATGGACAATATCTACAAAACCATGGGCTTTCAAGAGAGAAGCATAAAATGAGCTTTGTAGGCTCAGTGAAAATACATTCTGGTCTTTTGCGTCATCTGCTCCTTCCTTTTGTTTTTCTGCTGGGCTAATGCATTTGTTGTGCATTCTTGTGGAGATTGTGTATGCAGAAATGTGTCATAACTCATTGCTTCTGTGCTGGCCTCTTTCATTAATGTTGTGATCTTTTCAATTTTCAAGGTGCAGCATATTCCTGACCGTGCATGCACCGGCCTCGTCCTCTCACTGTGACACTGAGTGGATTTATGGGTCTGGTATCCTGAAGACCCACTGTACCCTCCCTGCAGAGCCTGTCACAGCCTGATGTATTCTCTCCACGCCGTTCCCTCACCAGGCTTTATGATGGAATCTGATACAAACACTGTGATAGGGTTTCGGGATAAATTATTCACGCTTCCAATGCTCTCTGCTGCTGTTTCACTTCTTAGAGGACGTCCATTTTACAAATGGCCCTTTTTTTAGACCTCTTCCTTTCAATTGATCCATGGCAAAGACAATACAGTACTGACTGAGTGAGCCGAGCCCGACACTTGGGCCTGGGACAGTATGTGTGTTTCGGGTGCTGGCAGCTTCTGCTTCAGGGCATTAGGTGCCTGGAGATTTACTGTGTGGTAAATGAAATAGCTGTCCATTGGTTGCACTGGCGGCACATCAACAGAACCTGGGCCTAATGTCTATACCATCTGGTGGATATAGGACTTTAATTGAAAAGAATTTCAGAAGTGAAGAGAAGAACCGGAGAGAGTCGGTGAGTCCCCAAGAGAGTGAAGTAATGAAAAGAAAATACGTTCTCTCCTCTTTAGTGCCTATGTATGTGAAATGACAAACACACCGCCACTCTGAGAAGGAGAATCACTTTCACATTACGGCTCCCATCTGCTCGGACAGCAACACACCAATGGGATTATACTCTTATGTCTAAGGTCACTTTGCTCAGTGCTTAGAGCTACCTCAGGTGGCAGCTCACAAAACATGTCTTTGTCAGCTTTATTCAGATTTGAATGATATGTTGATGTTTTTAGGACAGGAGGAAGCACACAGATGTCCAGGAGGCTAAACGGATGATGGCTAAAGCAGGAGAGTGGAGCACACAGACACATGGGTTACAGATCCTGTCTTAGTTGCTGCGACAATGGGCCTGCCTGCTCTATGACAATCCTCCGTGCCCAGCATCTGAGTGTGAGAAAATATAATTTAGGTCCATTGATGAAAAGACTGTAGCAGTATGACGGGCTCTCATGCTTCAGCATCTACTCGACAACTGCATATACGGCATGAGGTCATCGGCCAAATGATTTTAAGCACCCAAAGGAATACCCCTCACCCAAGGTAAACAGATATAGATACAAAAAGTCAACAGTGCAGTCTTAGAAGTAGGCATCATCAATGGCAAGTCAGACTAGAGCGGGTGAAACAAAAACAAGAGGTAATAATGATCATTTAAACACTTTTTTCCCCTAGTTTTTCCATAAATGTCGGCCATGAAGAAATTAGGCAGATGTAGCGCACAAATCCATGCTGCTTGTGTGTTTTGGCATTTGTTGCTCAGACTTTTGCACAGAGGACATGTGGCAGCAGGGGCGTACACAAACTCACACATGCCAAGCTACAGTATGTTCCATGAAGTATATTCACTGCAGGACCTTTGAGCTGACAGAATATTGAATCTGCAAATACAAAGGGAAAATCCCCTGTCAACAAAGATGACATGATGCACTCCAATATAAGCCAGGGTGTTAGGGTGGATAAAACTGAATAATGTAGCATGAGTTGCTGGGACAACCCTGCTCAAACTGCAAGTGGTAAACTATTAGGTTAAAATAATAGCCAATGATATGTTGTGATAACTGACAGCACTTCATAGATCATAAAATAGCGCTTCATAACATTGACACTTTCTCAGCAGGAGGTGCACGATGGTATACTGCGAATCAGCGGCTAATTTTGAATGGGTAAACTTCATCTGTCACCGCACCAAATCAGTGAAAGCGGAGCCACGCAGTAATCTAATATCAACTTGTATTTCAAAGTGACATGTCCAACACCTCCAGGATTCACAGGCATGCTGGAGCTGACATGTATGCAGACACGGCAACAACGTGCAGAAAGAAGTGATTCAGCAGCATGGAAATACTTCATTATAAAACATTTCCCCCCCCTGGTAATCAATTAAAAGATAAGGAATGAATTATATATTTCATAGATTATTATTTTTGTTTGAATTGTATTGTTTGTTGTGTTTACATGTTTTAGTAATTATAATTCCTACATAATTGATAACAAAAATTATGAATCTATCAAATTGAGTTAAATTCAATTACATATATTCTTGTATAGCACTAAATCACAACAGTAGTTATTTCAGAGTACTTTACACAATGGTTGAATTCGCAAACAGAGTTGAAAAAGAACAATTTTTTACAGTTTTTGATCAATTAGGAAATAAGTTAGGGAAAAAAATGCCTCGTCAAAATTGCACTTGTCTAAGCTCCCAGACAAAAAAAAACATGCTTATTTTTTTCCTAATGTCAAAAAAGCACACTTATATAAGACAAAAGTACTCAAATTTCTTAATAATTGGGGAAAGGTCGAGAAAGTTCTTAGTTGAGTTGGTAATCCCTGAATCAGCATTTTGCCCTTACAAAGAAGGTCAGATTACTTGAGAATAATTTGTCGGAGTTTGGAGGGCAAATGGGGTAATTATGATGGTGACAGCCTGAAGATGATCCAAAATTATTCTGAAACGCTACCATTATATCGGAGATGTAAAGTGGTCCTGCTCTCAGAAAAGCAAACACAAGCTCCATGTGAAGTGTTGTTGCCGCCTGACCTCTCCGTGAGCTGCAGGTTGTTCAGTCTCTGTCATTAAGCAGGAATCACAGACACCTGACGGACCACTCCCAGATGAACGCTAAAGCCCACCTCAAGCACGGTGGCCACTTTCCAAGACCTGGGAGCATTTAGGCTGAGGGGTACTGTTGAAAAATATCCACTGTGGCTTAAAGTCAAGTATGAGTAGAGGGTTGACTTACAATTAGGCACTAGTCTACAAAACGTACAGAAGTGCAACAGTCGTGCAACACAAGGAACGTAAAAGGGCTTTGGAAGTTCTGACTCTGCAAAGTTTAAAATGCACAGAAGACTGAAAAGATATCTGGCTGATAACAACATGACGACCAACGGACGGTTTCTGTCAAAAACAGTATAACCTTCCAACAACTCCAAATGTGACATCACTTTAAACGTTTTACATTATAAACACGTTGCCAACCAAGCAGCGGCTCTGATAGAAACCAATGGACACTCGAATCAAATATACATCCTCTGTTCATGCTGCTCTTCTATTTTAACTGTATTTTAACTGTTTTGGAATTTACTTGTATATAAGGCAAGTTTGGGGGTCCAGAAAGTGGCCCAAGAAATAAAATGTATAATTAATTATCAGCACCAATACAAAATACAGATAAATGGACTGGATCATAGCCAAAATAAATATGAGACTATACATCCCTAAGTTACACAACACGGACAAAATGCAGAACGGTAAAGGATTTGTATCAATTTAAATAAAGCCCATGGCTTTTCAGGTCTCTTTGTTTTTTACCATTAGATCTTTTTCATGTAGTTTTGAGTTGACACAATGGTTTAAAAGTGAGTGTGTCCGGTCACTACTGGTCAAAAACCACAGCTGATTTTGTTGTAAGGCCTGCATTATTCCAACGGGGCATGACGACAAAGGCTTAAACCAGAGTGAGACAATCATAAGTGATAACACTGTGTGTGCCATGCCACGGGGCCAGCTGGCAGGGACCCACACTGGCATGACAGAATGTGACAGCGGATCTGCAGAGCGGGGACTTGGGGAATCCCGGCACAATAATGCTGATGGCAGGAGCTAAAGCTGAGATTTAATCACAGCCATAACCCACCTGCCGATAGAAGAGTGCACTGTGATATCCATGGCAGCTCCAGCTGTCCGTCAGCCCTTTAATGGTGGCAACACAATGACAATGTTATGCAGAGAGCAGTTGTGACCAAATCTGTGGCCAAACATGCAGGAAGTGGTCTGATAATTTTAGACATTCCTCTATTAAAAGAACAGACAGGAAATAGCAAGCTTAAAGGTTGTAGAATTTAGTTTAATGTTGCCAACATTTTCAGGCTTCTTCTCTGATAGGAAAGAAGAAAAGACATAATAAATAACTGTGTGTACTTACAATAGCACATCCACCTTCACTCTAGTTCAGGCATGTCCAAACTCAGGCCCGGGAGCCAATTGCGGCCCTCAGTGTCATTCTATGTGGCCCTCTGCCTCACTAACTCAAAGTAGTCTTTGAGATCATTGACACAAGTTCACTGTGTCATCCATCCAACTTCAGCTCAGACAATATAGACCTCGTTCTAAAGCCCAGTACGTCTAAAATTCAGTCGTTAACTTAATTTACTGTACTGACATGGTTATTGATTGTGTCATTAATGGTGCTAATGTAGCTGGTGAGATGGTAAACATGTGTCACTCAGCCAACTTCAGCTCTGTTATAGATCATCATAAAGCTCAGAACAGCCCGATCCCAGTCAAGACAGTTTTTCAGTCTGTGTTGTTGGCCCCTGGACTAGTCTGGTGAACTAAAATGGCCCTCTCACTAAAAGTTTGGACACCCCTTCTCTAGTTTACTGATGGTGATCGTCAAACGATGACAAAGCAACGGCAACATTAAACATTTCTGGTGATAAATAAGATTGTTACATTAAAGGTGTTGGATCTGATGTGACCACATCACTGAGGAAAACTGTATTTTTCAGACTCAGATTTTTCAGATTGTTGTCAGATTGTGGAATATTCTAAAATCAAAGGACTGTAACATGCAATTTATTATTTTGTTTTCTTATACAGTTTTTGAAGAAGACCTGGTGAAAAGAAATGCATACTTAAACTAATGTATATTCAAATCAATAGATTATTTGTAATAGACTCTCGTGCAATAATATTGGAGTAAACAGTCATAATCTCTGTGGGTTCAGAATGAGACTAAAAGTTATCAGATAAAGTGGCAGTGCACACATGTGGTCCCATATTGCTATCACTTATATTGTAGCTGCAAGATTATGACCTGTTCATCTGAATCATTGTGGAACAAGGTACATTTCTTTCTTTGATCATGAAAAAAACAAACAATACGTAGAAAGATTTAAAATGCTTGTCAAACCAATGACATTTTCCCTATTGTTTCAAATCTGCAGTGTTTTCAGACGCTGTGTGCCAGCCTTTGATCACCGTCCAATCCTGCTACAAATGCTCTTGCTTCATCAAGAGCTGCTTTCCTCCAAGTATTTACATTCTTTTAGCCGTGTCGGAAATCAAGGAAAAATGTAGATTATACCAAAGCACTGTCGGTCTGAAGTGGAGCGTGCTTGGTGATTTTAACCAGAACTTTTTGGTGTCTCGGACCGACCTCCCTTCAATCACATATAATCACGCACGTGCACGCAAATTTACACACACACATCCCATCAAAGAGGTGGTTCTGCTGGGAGCTGACAGGTAACGGTCCTGTGGTCGCAGAACCAATCACCCTCTGTTTACATTTGGCCAACGGCGCATGCTTTCGCTCAGGTGCCCACTGCAGACGTTTGGACTGAAATTAACCGCTATCAGAGTTTTAAGCAAATGAGACGCACTAGTTTTTTCATTTACCAAAAGTAACTTGTATTTATTCTCAGAGCTCAAACTCGCTTCGCCGTGATAGATGCTAGAGGGTCATGGGTAAATGTGGGGGCGGGGTATGAGTTTTCCCATCGATAATTCTCGTTGTTTGTCCGAGAGTCTTGTAAAACTAAAATGTTGAACAAATGAACAAATCAGACCATAACATTCTGTCTTTGTCTGATTATAAAACATATTATTGTTTGCATACTTGTAAAGAAGAGCCCTGTGAGTCACTATTTGACTGTTTGGGTTTGAGGGACTTTCCTATTTAATAAATACATTTTGTATACAAGTGTTACATTGTATTTACATTTTCACATTGGTTTGCATGCATCACACTTTACTTTTTGTTCCTCATATCCCCTTTTCCCTTGTGATAGGCAGAGCTAAAAAAAAAAGATTTGACAGGTATCACAAATCAGATGGATTGATAATACTTCCCGTTTTTGTGTTTTGAGAGTTTGGTAAACCAGCTTTAAATTTAGAAAAAATATTTGATAACTAAACTGATGCTAAACTGGTGCGAGACAGGTTAGCATTGCACTGTTGTTGCCATAGCAATCATATGGCAGTGCAGCAGCAAAAAAGATGTCATTTGAGCTGAATGTAAATCTGGGTAATCACTTTTCCAAGCTTTGTTTCTGTGATATATGGGTAATATTCTGGATTCATTTACAAATTATCCCTTTGTTTACAGGGATTAAATGTAGCTCAAAACCTATTCACGTTCCTTTTTTGGTCCGGACTCCCCTGATTTGGCTCCTGCACATGTTTATGCTTCTGTTCAGGCTCTGACAGCTATCACTTGTGACACCGAGTGGATGTTTTGCCCTGTTTCATGCTGTAATCACTTCCCTTGATGCTAAATGGGAGACCGTGACTCTTGCGATATTTACATGTTTACTCCGACAATTTTCCATCTGTTGTTACTGGAACAATCAGCCACAGGCCTCGGGAGAAGTGCAGGCTCTAAGTCGTGCTCAACTTGGGTTTCATGATTGAGAGGTTGCCCTGATTATGCTTAAGGGAGTGTATTTTTGTCAAAGGCCTCCTACATGTGAATTATAAAACTGTACTTAAAGCAGCACTAACGGTTATGATCAAAAATATTGTTGTCGTATTTAAACGTTATTGTCATCCGTGCCATGAGACAATAAAACTTAATACATTCTCGGAATAATGATATGCCCGACTTTGCTTCAGAGTATGTAAACAATACACAAAGCAATCATCTCACAATGTCCAGGCAAAAACATTCACTCGCAGCAACAATCAAATGAGGCAAGTGGAGTTTATTTGTAGAGCGCAATTTGTACACAAAGTAAGTTAAAGATAGAAATCCTTTATTGGTACATGCCATAATTAAATATTTACAGTAGAGGGATATAGAGAAGTTACTGTATGTTCTCAAGTCTGTAATAGGTTTTCATGTACAGTGGCATGCAAAAGTAATAATACTGTTACTACCACATTAATTGACTAAGACTAATCCATTTTTTCATTCATTCAAGATATTTCCATGAATTGATTACCAGAACATGAACAACACTAATCCATCGAATGAAATAACATACATTCGTACATATATGTTCAAAAAAGGGAGGGGTGAAGCAGATTCTTTTAAACTTCCGACTGCCCTCACTTTATTCCCCTTTATTTATCCATTTTTCTGGGGGGGGGGGGGGGGGGGGGGGGGGGGGGGTCTTCAGGCAAAGTGGGGTGAAGTGTCTTGCCCAGGGACACACCGACAGCAGAGGTCAGTGGGACAAGGTGACATGGGTTGTGGGAGGATCGAATCCACGACCAAATTAGGTCCACAGACCAATGTTCTAAACACAGCCCCAAACACCCTCTGACCCAACACCCCTCCCAACGCTGCTCGCCCTGTTCTGAAGGCATCACTCTCTTTTCTCCATGTACGTATTCAGTACTTCTCTTACACATTTGCCAAGACCACAAAACAAAGTAACAGACAACTGTGAAGTGAAAGCTAAATGATACTTTTGTTAATTAAAAAAGAAAAGAAAAGCAAGAGGGGGTTCCACAAAGAATTATCTCGTGCTAACCGGGCTTTTCAGATTTGTTTCTGCAACGTTTTGCTTTCACCTTTGCAGTTATCTGTTATTTTTGTTGTGATCTTTCATGGAAAAAATAATCGTTATGTTTGCGGTCATAAACGAAACAAAATGTGCAAAACTTCATCTTGTATTTGTACATCTGCAAGCCACAGCCATTTAAAAATAGTCCGATGTGACGCAGATAGGAAATGAATCTATTAAGAGGCTCTGATTAGATCTCTTCAAACACTGCACACATGTTCTCCAAACAGAAAAATGCAAAATAGCCCGAGTCAAAAGAAAACTATTACTACTGAGAAGTGAAGCTAAACCCCCAGGAGCCAGGAGAAAGGCCGATACTGATGACCGTGTGGATAGAAGCCGAAAGAAAGCAAAGAAACACGTCGGGATGAAAGGTGGCCCAGGTCCCATGCGAGGCGGCTGCAGACGGAGCGGGGTCCGACGTCGCCCTGCCCCGCCTCACGTTTCCCCCCGAGCCGGAAGTGGAGCGTTTCCCCTGGCGACAAGCTCTTCCTGCAAAATAAAGAAATCATTAGAAAGTTGACAGCTGGACCCGCCGAACGAAAGCCCAGAGGTGGGGAGGGGTGAAGGGGCGGTGGGTGGAGGTCCGAGAGGGAGCTGCCACCAGACGTTAGCTTCCAAGCGATTCGGTCACCTCCTTCACAACGTAAACAAGATCGCGACGCCATGTCAGAGCTGGTTCTTACGCTGATTTTTCTTTTTCTATCTGCGATCATAATGCGCTTATTTGACACTTGGCCTCTTGCATACTTTCGACTTGAACTCCCCCAGGACAGAGAGCGGAAAGGGTGGAAATATTCATGCCCTTAGAACGACGCAAACACGGAGATTGCATAGAACAGACTTGACCCCTGGCAGTGGGGGCGTGTGGCAGACCGTCTGGGGCCTCTTGGTGAGCGTGGCCTTCTGGGAGCGCCACATTCCTGCCCTCCAGTGCGTCCAGGGCGCTTGGTTCAAAGAAAGCGAAGAGTGAACGTGAGTCTGCCAGACAAACGAAGCCAAAGAGCTGAAGGACTTATGAAAGCATTAGGAGAGCTCGGCCCAAAACCATCAGCGCTTGACCTCAATCAAAATTACACAGCACGGAAGATATTCTTAATCCCAAAAGATAGTCTCATTTTGGGATTAAGGGCCTTGAAGGGATAAATGATGCTGTCTTAGGAGAAGATGATGTTCTCCCTGTGTAAACCACCTCTTTTGAGATGTCCTTACTTATATTTCTGTTATTCTTCTCTGAAATAAATACATCTATGATACCCAGAACTAATCAGAAATTCATGCACAGTGGGAATTCAACATAAACATGCTAAAATAAACATGAAGCACACAATGTGAAGAGACCCACTGCAGAGCATCACAAAGTGTTCCTTTGGCCTGGCATCGAGACAACCACCATCGTTTGGTGTCTTCTACAGAACTATCAAGGGAGATTTTAGATAAATACTCAAATGCTGTATTTTGTTCCTCAAAATACCCGGTCCATCACCACATCCAAAAAAAGAGAAATAATGTGAGCCCCCTCAGTCACTGTCTCGGGTTATGACACAGTTCCACATGCACAGAGGAGAGGATTATCAACATGTGGATCAGTGCTGTGGACAAACTTATATCAATATTGGAGTTGTGTTTTTGTCGAGTGAGTTATATATGTATCTGTTGCATTTATTCCTGGGATTGTGTGTGTATAGAAACACTAAAATGAGAGTATTCACACATCTGCTGGACAGGACAGTGACCACATGACCAAACACAGCGGACACCTCCAGCTGCCAACTCTCTGTTGCCATGGAGCTCAGGAGGAACATATGTTCACACCTGCTTGTGCTCACTCATGGAGATGAATGTGAATGTTTAAGTCACACACCACACAAACACACACACACACACACACACACACACACACACAGGCAGTAGTGGATCCTGTCCCTCTAATGGGCACTGATAAAAGACAGACTCCATCTCTCACTCACTGTGAGGACGGGGCGCTCGGGGTCAGCTCCTCTGTGACCAGCTCCATGTGCTGCTGCATCTACACACACACACACAAACAAGGACAGAAATTACACACTAATCAATCATATGTGCATGTATTTATGATGAGTTTACCTCTCTTTCAGCCTTTTGTTTTCCCCGCTTTTCCATAAACAGACATGGTGATCAGTCTAAAACATGGCAAAAGAGACACGTGATTGGTGCTGAGCATAATAATTGACCGTGAGGTAGACCAATTATTACATGCACATGACATTTTAACTGGTTCATACATCTCTCTAAATAAGATTAATAGAACAATGACACAGAGAAAGCAGTTTCATAACTTTTAACATTATCTATTTCAACAGATCTCAAGTTGGAAAATCACAAGTGACTGTAAAAACCACATTCCCAATGCGTATGTTCAAACCTGCACATGCACATTCAGAGAGGCCACTGTAAGTGCCTTTAATAAGTTTACCTCTGACTCCACAAGTGTTTTTCATTGGCCTGTGCCGCCCGGAGCAGCCTCAGCTACTCTGCCTTTCTGTGTGTGTCCTGAAGCAGCGACTGTAAAATCCATTTGGGATACTAAGCTCTTAATGATGAGGGGATGCTGAGGTAAGGCAGGTACGCTGACGTTTCCCTTCAGCTCTGATGGTTTTTGGATAGGCCTAACTCTTTTGGATGGGCCAAACACAGCACATGGTAATATTTATTTGGCCGGTTTGGGATAATGGGACTCTTTGCTTTACCCCCCAGTCCTATTAGCTATAGATATGCACTATTAGAGGTCCTCACTATAGTTTATACAGAGTTGAAAGCATTCGGTTGTTTACAGAAACCTAAATGATTGGGATTTGGAAAGTATTGTCATCACAGTTAAGACCGGGGAATGGATACGAGAAAGTTAATGCAAGTAAAGATCGCTGGGTCTGGTTCACAAAGTGGGCAGAAAAGGGCCGTATGTAAACAGTAGAATGAGATGCTTTACTGAAATATGTGTAATTCTCACTAGACATACTATTTTGAAGAAGTAACATTATTTTTTTAATATGTTGAAATGCCCGTCAAATATAAGCCATATGTAGGACAATTTTGGGTTTTCAGAAATGCATTTGTATGTTTTCACATGGTCTGAACTCTGCACTAGATTGTCCAAGTACGCCTCAACAAGAGTAACAAAAACATTGCAGCCAAATAGTCATTTTTCATTTCTGGTCATCCCATTGCCTCCACTGAACTAAACGACATGTGTGGGAAATGGTGTTGCTGCACTGAATTTTCCATGGCTAAAACGAATTGACAATCATAGCAACGCCTATTAGTGATGTAGCTTTCCTTCCCTGAAAACTGTCCAGGCAAATTGTGGCAGTCATCCGTCAAAACATGTAAATTCAGAAGGTTCGGCTCGGATAGACTAGATCAGGCATGTCAAACTGAGGCTCGTGGGCAACAGCCGGCCCGCAGGACAATTTTTAGTGGTCCCTATAATGATTTTCAATTATTAACTTGCAGCATTGATGGTTCTGAGCTAGTTATGTTGTTCTAAAAAGTTATCCAAACACAGAATTAGACATTAAATAGTTAAAACAATGTGTTTAACTTTATATTTGGACCAGTTTTAGTTAAATTCAAACAATTAACACATTTTGATTCAAAAAAATCCAACCAGAAAATAGTGAAACTAGTATGGATTAAATGTACCTTTTATAATAAAAAATGTTCGCCCCCCCGACCAGTTTCTATATCTATCATTCTGCCCCTTACCGCAGTGAGTTTGACACCCCTGGACTAGATGCCATGGTGGTGTTTCATAATACAGTATGTTTGGCTTGGGGTTAACTCTAACTCTGTACTTTGACAATATTGCAATAGATTTTGTTGTATACAATAAACATGAGTTTGTCTGCGTACAGTAGCATTACTCAGAGCACTAAAGCTGATGCCGGCTGTTGTCTTGTGTCACGCTATGTTCGTCAAAATGACACACAACAACAATAACTTTTCTGTCTTTTGTAGAACAGCCCTGTAGGCCACATGCACTTACGCTTTACTCAAAGTTTCCTAAATATATTTTTGCAATTGATCAGGTCTGTCATTTCCAGCATTTTTTCAGCTGAAGAGAAGGGAGGGGACACTAACAAAGCTCCGAGGTGTAAAAATAGCCCAGGGGTAGGAGTGTGCATTGTGTGGCGTCTGAATACCAAAGGGAGGAGTGCGCAGAGCGAGGCTGGGAATCACCCCAAGGGAGCAGGGTGGGGAGGCAGAGGCACGCACCAGACAAAGTCCAGGTGACAAGCCAGTGTCAGTGTCGCCCATTATGGGACAAACGCTGGGGTATCGGTGACAGAAGAGCTGCGGGCTGTAGGGCTGCGTCAATGCTGCTGTGATCCTGACAGGGAGGAGACATTTCAACAAACACATTTAGCAGACAATGTGCAACTTAGACAAGGGACATGGTGTGGCTCTCAGGTGTTCGCAAACAGGAAGAGGGCATTTACAAATATCTAACGCTCTGCACATAATCAGAACGCAAAGACACGCATTGAGAGACAGTAGAGTCATTCCGAAATAATCCAAAAACCCTGGGTCACCTCTTAGACATTTGTTCACTGAGCGGCATGGGCTCGTGAGTTGAAACGACTCGTCCCTTTTCTCCGTCACCAGGAAGTCGTTTTTGCAAGGTCATTTAGACAGAAGTGTTTTGAAAGAGTAAAGTTTTTGCACACACGGTTTATTCCTTTATAAAGTAAATGTAGAAAATGTGTGTGTAGCTCCACATGAACGTTGAAACTGCAGTCTTTCGTAATTATGAGATTCCATCTGGTCCTGGGTCCACTGAGCTCTGACTTTAGAAGACTAATTTTTTAAGTTTATTTTTTTTAACACATTCCTGTCATCCCTGTGGTGAAAAGCTGACGTAGGTTCAAACAACATTAATGAAGGGGAAAATAGTTAATTGGTTCATAATGTACAACTTATAACAACTACAGCAAAAACAAAGGATGATCAGAGGACTCACAACTGATTATGGACAAAGAATGCAAAATGTGTGGTCAGAAACCATTGGTCACATTTAAACGTCTAAATCAATGCCCATTGTTCAGATCTATTACTGGAACACAATGTAGGCTAAAGATCAGAATGCGTATCCAGGTAAAGCATTTTCAGTTTTGATCCTGCTCAGGGCTGCATTCCTTTCCTCATAGATGGCCATTTTCCAATGACAAAACAGGACCAGAAATACTGGATTCCTTTAGCAATAATACACCCTAATGGAAACAGCCTAATTACAAGTGCAAATAACCACAAACCTTCATAAAGGATTAAATATACAAACCAGAATTGGGCGGGTTACTTTTCCCTAATGATGAAAAAGCATAACATATGTAGTTGTTAGTGAGACCGGGAGACAGAAACGCTGTGTCACTTTAGATTTCTCAGCACTGGTTTGAGCAATGGGTCGGCCAGTTAGGATTTCAAAGCAGCCACTTTTATGGAGAAAACAAAAAACAAATATTTGTCTTGTGGTTTATTGTGTTTTATGACGGCAATGAGACGAGACACAGGCTGCAGGCAGAGACGACGCATCAACAGTGTATCATCAGGACCTGACAATCAGAATCGTGACTTCATCTTCCTCTGAGCGAGTCATTTGGATAACTGATGATTCTGGAGATCCTGTTACATTCATGATGCTTTCACTTAATCATATTCTTTTGTTTTAAAAGCCAATGTTAAGAGTCCCAATGACCTATAGCAGAGCGGGGCAAAATCAGACAAAAATAAGATGGCTTGTTAGTGACCACCATTTTTTATTGACATTTATTCAACCAGGGCAAGGGACTCTCTGAAATCTTGATAATTACTCCCACTGCAAGCTAATACTTACCTTATTCCCAACTCTGACCTTCCATTGTTGTATGTTTTTGATTGTTTTTATTACAGATTATAGGGGTAAACAAACCGTGAGAAACAGCCGAGCGCCCGTGCACACTTGTGTTTTCTGTCCAATCAAATGCACCTAAACACAGCCAATGAAAAGAGATCCAGACTCTTGTGTATTGTTATAACATTCGGGTCAAGCTTGCAATTATGCGTGATGATCATTTTAGCAACCTGACTTGGTAGAAAGTAACCAATCTATTCACAAGATAGCAAGAACACACGCAACAACTATGCGCCCCATCCAGTCTTCATATGTTATTATTAGGCTTGTACATGCATTAAGTGGCAGGTATCTTGAAATAGGCCCCCTGGGTACATCCCATTGTGACTGAGGCCAATCGCTCATCACCGCTTGTTGCAGTTTTGTCAGTACCCACGCCAACTACTGAAAATGAATCTCAATTTGTGTGCTATTTCGGTGGGAAGAGCAGGTGATGTGCCAGGCCTGACTTTTTTCCCTTCCACACTAAACTCTGGAGGCTACCACAGCATGCAGCGTTCCCAAAACATAGGAGCTGAGGTAAATAGTCCATCAGTGGGCAAATAAAGATCGATATGAGCTGATTAGTAAAAGATGAGGTCCAAAGCCACAGCACGCACTGTGTGAGAGAAGAACCGGTTTCCCAGGAGCACCCCAACATAGACATCTATCTTCCAGCTTTTGTTTTGGTAAAATAAACCCACATTGGACTAGAGGCAGCAATCAGTCTAGCACTGTTTAATTTGTTGTCAGCGTCTATAGTGCAGAGCGGTCCGTCTTGCTTTGTTGGTTCTTGTTGACAAACGTGCAAGTGGCTTGAAAATAGCTATTACATTTGGCATAGTCTTTGTTCCTGCTTTATATAAGTCCAACTGCTATGTGTTTTTTTCTTTCTATTTTACCATATTCCACATTCTAATCAGGCTTTGTCAACGCTGTGTCTGATTTTCATAGGAGAATATTGAAAAACAAGCTTGATTTCAACAGATAATTGAAGATAATTTGTATTAAATGGTTTTTGTAGCTTGAGTAAAACTTGTCTACCTTATAACTAACAGTCTTTCACAAAGTTTCCATCATTGGCCCATATTTTCAGGTATAGAACAGTCAACTAACAACAAGTCTTTGTTAGCTTGCTATACGCATGACAGCCATGTAAACATCTATTCATGTTCCACATGATCTGCACCTTTACTAAAACGAAAATAAATGCAGAAATGGCCTGTTTCTGATTATAGTTTGCCCCCACAATGTATTTCTTTATCATTTGAAGACAAACAGTAGCACAATTCAGGCGTATAGTCCACAACACCTGGCCTTGTCCTCAGAACACCGCACCTGCAGCCTGTTCTCAAAGTAAACTTCTCCTTACCTTCACATTTCCATGCTGGTCAAATCCTATTCAAATGTCCCCATCTAAACGCAGGGCCATTTCAAAACAAACAGCCTCAACTGACTTGCGATTGTGCATCAATTTGTGTAAGGTCTCCACAATAAATGGAAATAAACAAATGCTGCAGACGCCGATCCCAGAGTGTTTTTACTATTTCAAATCCGTCCTGGTGAATAATTTTGAGGAATGCAAAAGACAGTTAAAGCATGGGTGAAACTGAGCCAAGCTTGCAGCAGATGAAGGATTAGAGGACGTAATGCTGCGACAAATACTTGTTATTTAGTTGGCACAATGTCTAAGAGTTTCCTACAATCTCACAATTATTTCAGCTATGTGAATGATTAGAGAAGAGCAACAGATATGTGCAAGCAAATTACTCTTCAATCTGGGATGCTTAGATTTAAATACAAGCAAGATTAGCTCTAAAGTCTGATGGCAAAGCAAAGAGGGGGACAATGACAAGAGGAATTAGTGATAAAAGGCACGCAGCCAAGATGTCTTTGTGAGGAATCTATAAAGGAAAGATGCATCTATTGGTGATTATTATAAAAAGTAATGTAGGAGGGTGAATAACCAATAATACAATGTTCATGTTGATAAAGATTATGTTTACAAGGAACTAGTCAAAGCCAGATCCCTTGGTCCCTTTAATTGCACTGCGGAAATTAACCAACTTGTGCTGCTGCCGTAGAGAATGTGTAAAAATCTAATGCTCAATGAAAACGACGTGTTGTATGATTATATTTGTCTAAAGTGTGTTTATACAGTAGATGCTCCAAAGTGTGACTGCTAAGGCCAAATTACGTTGAAAGCGTCACAAGGCTCCAGAAGTTCAGCGGCGCCTCAGAAAGACGGGACCTTAAAGGGGTCAGAACAGTTTAAAGCAATGCCTAATAAAGTCTTTTAACGTTAAAGGTTCTCTTTAGTCTCTTGCTTTGTACAAGGACTCAATGTAGTGCCACTTGAGGACTCCCTGAAGACTCCTATCCATTTTCTTCCACTTCATCCGTTGCAAGGTCGCGGGGCAGCAGAGTGAAGAACAAGAGTCGTATCTTCCCTCTCTTTATACCCTCTCTGTATCAGTGCAATGACTTTCCAGTCTTCAAGCGCACTAAGAAGTCCAACAACAAATTGGAAGGGAAGCAAAAAGTCACCCTATAATGTCTGCTTTTGTTGTGGCTAAGTGCTTATATATTTTAATTTTTAAGTTCAACAAATGAAGGAAACTGAATTTGCTCATGGTTGGTATCGCTGGCACGCTGCCTGTGAAAGTGATCAGCCTTTATGGTTCCTATCAGTGCTCCTCACAGATGTGTTTCTCAGAGGTATTCAGTGTGGAGAGCCAACAGTGGGAGGAAACGCAGGTCTGCAGTCCCCGTGTTAACAATGGTCCTCCTCAGGCCGTAGAGCAGACCCAGCCAGTCGTGAAGCAGCGCGGAGATGTTATTGACCTCAAGGTTAACTCTCCTCAGGTAAGCCTCCAGATAATAGACAAAGAGCAGTTCTTTTACAGGTAGAGTGACACGGCATATCCCCGCGCCACCGCTCCTCTCGCATTGACAGATTTTCTAATTCACTGCAGATTCCCATAAAACTGGGTGGCCCGGGCCTTTTCTACCCAACAGAGAGACCATTCATGCTGGGTGGGACATAGGCCTTTGCCAAATTAACCTGGATTAATTTAAAAGCGCAAGGAGCCTTTACATCCGAATAAAATGAAGATCAATAAATTAAACGTGCAGGGTCAGGATGTCAAGTTGTAGCGATGACGGACTCCGGCACAGAGAGCTTGCGTTATTTGGCCGCAAGGGAGAAAAATGGAAGAGCTATTCTTAATGACTTTATTCCACGCCGGCGAAGTGCTTCCATGCGTCTCTCTTTACATGCTAGAGTTGCACTGCTATAAACAAGCTCATGTCTGCAAAGAATGCTCATTACTTCTCTCATTTAGTCTGCAGGATTAGTAACTGCACCACAAAAGTCATCAAAGAAACCACTCAGACTTTTCCCAATCGTGTTTGTTTTGCACTGCAAGAATTACTATTCAAAGTGTGATTTATGTCAGCCAAGATTTTCCAGTAAATTTTCACAATTTTTGATTTTGGCGACATCTTGTTCTGTTTAAAGGATATGAGTGAGATTCCTCCGAAGCATTGGGCAAAAACACTGGATTACTTCTATGCTGGAGCAGCCTAAACCTGAACCACATGTCATTCACTAGATGATCAATTATCCAGTGAGGGCAGCCTTGTAAGGAGGCCATCTCATCATGCAGCCATTAATATCTAAAGAGTGTCTGCCTGGAGATGACATATAGGACAATGGAAAGAGGTCCAGAAGACAGGAGCAGCGGCCCAAGCGCAGGCTGTTAGCAGATTAAAGAGACTTAAAGACGCAGGCTGCACATTCTCCTCCACAAAAGGTAGGACAGGTGACAGATTTACTAAAGGTCAGGCGACTCGATGTGTGGTCAGTTTGAGAGAGAGCAGTGCAGATGTCTGTATGTCAAATGCATAACTTTTTAAAGCGAAAGTAGGGATCAAAACAAGATCTCAAAACTTCTCAGTATATTTGCGTTTATGCTTAAAGGCACTCTAATATTTCGTCTTTTGTCTTTGAGCCAGTTCCCAAATACATCAAGAATAGTGGGCAATCTATCATAATGAAAAGTGGCAATTTAATTATTTTCTTGCACAATCACATGGATATTCAGACTGGGAAATTGCTAAATATTCTAGTCTTACTTCTACATAGCCTTTTCACTATGAAGAAGTGTGTTCCTGGAGGCCTGCAGTCAGAAGCAGCTCATGCGGCAGTGCCAACAGGATACTTCCTCAGATTAGTGGCGCTGTTTACACAGTCCCCTGGTAATCTAGGCCACCGGGGACATACCTGTACTGTGTCAGGGGCCGCGCTTGAGTTACACACAGGGACCATCCAGCCACAGCGCCCGCACCAGAACATGATCCACAGACTCCAGTGGGACGGGCCTGGCTCCAGCGCTGGCATTGGCACCGGGTACAGCCTGGTTTCTTCCCCCGACAGGCTGAGTGTGTATGGGGTAAACTGAAGGACTGCCACCTCCACATCCGCCCGGCCTCTTCCTGTGCTCTGGAGAGACATACTTGTGTAATTGGCTTGTCTACAAGTCCATACACAAGAGGAAGCTTCCGTTAAGTAAAAAAAGAGCCAAGCGCACTCTCTGGACTGGACAATGACAGCACACAGATAGAGAAGACTACAGCTTTTGTGCCCACGGAGGAAGACTTTAATGAAGGCCGAAGCTGGTATCAAGATGGTTTGAGAAAGTATTGGTCCATCACTCTGCCCGCTATACGTCTATGAGCCAGATCCCAAGGCCCATGTTGAGACCTGACTAACCTCATTCAAGTCCACTCTGGTCTAATGCTTGTACGGTTGTTATTATCCACTGCTCTGCTACTTTTCACAACCGAAAACTACAGTAGGCCAATATACTGTAAAACCAACACAAGAGCTCAGTTTAAAGTTCTAAGTAAAATGCATATGTGTGATGCTATGATTATGAAAGTAAATGGTTTTTAGAGTTGGATGCTCTACATGGCATGCACATTAACCATTATAGTCAGTCCGCACTGCACTGTACCTAATGGTTAGCTTCAGGTCGGCTCCAGACACGAGCATTAGCCGAGGTTGAGGATGACTCTGGAGTAAATCACTTGTAGAAAGGTGAAATGTGTCCAGCGTGGGTTAGCCATAATCCGTGCCAGACGTGTGCGCAACACCAGGGCAGCAGGTGCAAACAATTGACGCAGCTGTCAGTGAGCTGCCCTGATCTCTTTTGATATCTTAATTGTTAGTCAATCCAACAGCAATTTTGGCAACATCGCTGTCAGCCCCAGGACGTGCCCTGCCTCGGCTCCCATCTGTCAGAGCTCTCAGTGCACTGGTACACTGTAAAACACCTCAATATTCCATCGAAACAAAAACAATTAGGTTTATTTAGACAAACTGATCTCAAACGGTTCAGACGTTTGTACTTTGGGTATTTTTATATGAATGCTATTTCTTTATAATTACTATTACTAATTACTACTACTAATTAAAACTATTTATCTTGTTTTTGAGTGAGTCTTGATTTCATCATCATTAATCATAATTGATAGATCCATGCATTTTCATAGTTGCACTGTTGCAACACAAATCTCCCAAATCTACCTTATGTTATTTTATGCATTGGTCTCCCTGATTGCATCTGATAGTCCAATGTGTTTGAATACCAGAGATGTAGATATGCTATAGTTTCCTCATTAGTATGAATAGTTACAGTCATATAAGACTTTAATAAAAATAGTGCTAACAAAGAAATAATGACTTGTGTTCTTTATTGAAATGATGATGTTTTTACCGGTTTCTAAACAAAGCTTTTAAGCAAAGGAGCTTGAGATTAAAATTATGCTACAATATTTTACGATACTTTTATATCTCTACAGAAGTAGTAGAAGCCTGCAATTCTGTTCCTCACTTAGCAAACTTGCTGCGTTTTGATTTCGTATTGATTAATTTACTTTAATGAATTGCAATGATTCGTAAAACATTTCTCCGTACAAAAACAGATACAGAAAAGTACATGTTTACGTGTGCGTTGCGTTTTACAGTGTAGCCCTCTCTCCTGTTTGACATGGGATGTGTGTGTCCTGTCCAGGCCGTCCAACATCATGGAGGGAAATCATGTGTGATTGCTGCCATTTCCGCTCACTTTGTTGGGGCGGGTTCGAGGGGGAGCAGGCTAATGCTGATAATTGCTGCATTTTGAAAACTACTGGAATCCATCGGCCCCCCACCAAACCAGCCTTGGTGCGCCTCGCTTTTGGGCTCCTAAACTTTGTGATTAGCATAAGAGCGGAGAGTGTCAGCCCAGATTGAGGTGCAGGCCGTGAGACAGTCCAGACCTGCTGCTTATGGACTCAATGGGAACTATATGGAAGCTGCACATGTGAGGTTTTCATCAGACAGTAAACAGCACCACAGTGAGCTAATGCCAATCGCAGCCAAAAGTACCATCGCGCTGATTGAAGTGAATCACCACAGAACTCTACTGAGACACAGGCAAACACACTACTGCAAACATAACAGCTGATTCATGGGTAGTTACGTACGGACAGTGGTGGAATGATTACTGAATATTTGTACTGAAATTTAAGCAGAGCCATGCTTAAAAATGTAAAAGTATAAATGTATAAATTTTTGGGGAAAAATTGTCTCAGGTAGTCAATGGCGGTGATAGGAAGAGTACTTTAAACATGTATTTAGTTACAGAATACTGAATAGCTGTGCTCAAATATATTTTGTGTAGTTTTGATGCATGGTCCAATCAGAGTACTGTATACCAACGTACTGGCAATGGCTAGTGTTCTTTGGACCTCTGAACATTCATGAAAAGCTCAAATGGCATGATCATCCCCGACTCAACAGCGCCATCATGGAGTGGACCCCTAAGGCAAACCTGAATATATTGGAGTATTTATAGAGTTCCGTAAAAGAAGCCTATAACTGTTTTCCCGCACTGGCCCATGATGAACAAAAAGTTGGACATTTTAGATTGAAATTCTGTCATTGCTTTTTTAACTTAAATTAGCTTAATCCTCACATTACATCACGTAGAATAGAACCGTGATCCCCAGCCCTGGGCGCAGACATATGTCCTTTCAAATCAATGGCCTGTGCTCTTTGGTGTTTAGACGTCCCAAACATTTGAGGACATTTTGGCACATTTTGTCCAGCTCTGGTTCTCCAGGTCTTACGCAGAAGGTACACAGTAGTTGTACTTCTGCAGGTCCAGAGTAACATGTGATGGTGGCGCAGGCTCCGCTGTGACACAGAGCATGTCTCAGGATCACTTGGATCAATATTGGTGGATAAGTTGATGTTAACATTACAAACCTCTGTTGCCAAAACGTGAGCACGCTGCTGTTGTCCCTGCTCTCTCCTGTCTGCTGATTGAGTTATTGCGGTCATATCTGGCTTTACAAAGATATTATCAAAATAAATTAATCATTTTATATTATGGATTTTTAAGCCCATAGTGGAGAGGGTGACACTGTCCATTCCTTTGCAGTGCATGGGGGTACACAGAGGGGTCTTGGGAGTGGTTGGGAGTCTAGGGCGGGAACACAGAAGGCAGTCATGTGGGGTGGGCTTTTAATGCCACTTGCGGCTTTAATTGTGCTTCAGACCACAATCTGTATATTCTCTGCGCTCATACAAATCAACTCAATAACATTATAAAATGAGTAATTGATTGACTGCGGAACCTTCCGCAGTCAACCATTGGTTTTGTATTTCTTTATTCCGTCATTTTTTTTGACACGTTTCACAGCTTTCACATTTTCAACAATTTCCACAAGTTATACATCAAAACGTTCCACATGTTTGGGAGATTATTGCTATTACTTTTGGGACTTCAGCGATTTCCGGTTTTTCCGCAATCGGACAAAAATCTGCATTGAGAATTCTGCAATGCATTTTAATAGGCCCATGCATTTTAATAGGACTTCAGCTCTTTCAGACATTTCTACAGTTTCAATGATTCAACAGTTTCAAGGATTCAACAGTTTCAAGGATTTCAGCAGTTTCAAGATTTCAAGAGTTTCAAGGACTTCAACAGTTTCAAGGACTTCAGCAGTTTCAAGGACTTCAGTGTAATCATGCAACCTAATAGGGATTTTTCCATGTAAACCAGTATAATGCAACTTAATAGGGATTTTTCCATGTAAACCAGTATAATGCAACTTAATAGGGATTTTTCCATGTAAACCAGTACAATGCAACTTAATAGGGATTTTTCCATGTAAACCAGTACAATGCAACTTAATAGGGTTTTTTTACATGTAAACCAGTATAATGCAACTTAATGGGGATTTTTCCATGTAAACCAGTATTATGCAACTTAATAGGGGTTTTTACATGTAAACCAGTATAATGCAACTTAATGGGGATTTTTCCATGTAAACCAGTATAATGCAACTTAATAGGGTTTTTTACATGTAAACCAGTATAATGGAACTTAATAGGGGTTTTTACATGTAAACCAGTATAATGGAACTTAATAGGGGTTTTTACATGTAAACCAGTATAATGCAACTTAATAGGGTTTTTTTTTACATGTAAACCAGTATAATGCAACTTAATGGGGATTTTTCCATGTAAACCAGTATAATGCAACTTAATAGGGATTTTTACATGTAAACCAGTATAATGCAACTTAATGGGGATTTTTCCATGTAAACCAGTATAATGCAACTTAATAGGGGTTTTTACATGTAAACCAGTATAATGCAACTTAATAGGGTTTTTTCCATGTAAACCAGTATAATGCAACTTAATAGGGATTTTTCCATGTAAACCAGTATAATGCAACTTAATAGGGATTTTTCCATGTAAACCAGTATAATGCAACTTAATAGGGTTTTTTTCATGTAAACCAGTATAATGCAACTTAATAGGGATTTCAACAGTTTAAAGGATATCAGGAGCTTCAAATACTTCAGGAGTTTCAAAGATGTTTAAAGTATTTTAACAGTTTCAAGGATTTCAAGGATTTTTCAGCTAAATTCCACATTAGATCTGTTCCGCAGTCAATCGCAATGGCTTCAGCCATTGCAACGGTTTCTAGTTAGTATTAGTACTTTCTGGGGGCAAGTGCATTTGTCCAAAATTTGTAACCCACATTTTTTTGTACTTTGAACATAAAAGAGATTACTACAGACAAAATCTAAAAAGAATAAAGATAGATAGATACATGCTTGATCCCTGAATAGGCAAAGTGTCAGCATACATGTACATATAAGTACATATATATGTACATATATGTGCGTTGGTTGTAAAATGTATATATACTGTAGCCGCTCTCCACAAATCATAAGTCAGACGTCCAGGTCTTTTTCTCTTAATAATCATTACAGCAGGCCTGTTGAGATGGCTTTGAGTTGAGCTCCTCTTCACCTCTGCATTTTTGTTGTGAGCCCCTTTGACACATACAGCAGTTTGTTCACACACATTGTCCGACAGCTGAGCGGCGTCATTATAAAGAGATAACTCAGGCTGCGTACACACTGAGGTCTCTGAACACGAGGTGAGGCTGACCCCTGCTCTCCTCTGGCCCCAGTGAGCCAGCGCTGAGGGCTGCTCAGGCATCAAAGTGCTGCCTGTGAAACGCCGTAACTTACATTTGCACTATTCATATTTTAGATTAGTTACTTAGATTATTGGCATTCAATATAGGATTTTTATCAGGATAATTTGGACAGATCTTCAGGGAACTCTTTTCACCCCATTCAGTAAGTTTACTATACTTTGACAGTGCTGATTTTATTTTTTATTTTTTTTTTAGAGCACACTATATGTACAAAATGATTGCATCTAAACTAGTGAAAAACTCAGCTTGAATTAATTCGTCTTTATTCAGATTATACAATAGTTTGCTTCTGAAATAAGATATGCCAAGCATTATTAACGTCTGCTTCGTTTATTTTGTTTTCTGATTTGTGTACACATGTTTGAGCAAGCAAGTCTTATTTTAAGTCGAATCTCATTCTAGTCTCATACCACGAGAGGGATTCCATTCAGTCAAAATATATTGAAACCATAGAAATACATTTACTTGAAGTGCTTAACCACTATTTTGATTATTGTCAGTGACATCTAAAATATGTATTCTAATAATTTCAGTAATTGTTGAAAGAGTCACGCACACAGGAGAAAGCTAAGGAAAAGTTATGAGTTTTCTCTGGTCCTCAAGTTTGGTCTGGCGGAGTGCAAGGAGAAAAAGTAGTAAAACGCAGACTGTGAAGGAGGCAGTGGGAGAGTGTGCATGTGCATGTGTGCATGTGTGTGTGTGTGTGTATATGAGGGGAGAGGGAGGGTGTGTGGGGGGGGGGGGGTGTCCACGGGCTCCCACAGGCCTGAACTCCACAGCTGAACCAGTGACCCGGCCCATCCATCAGGGAGGGCTGTGACAGAGCAGCAACGGGACAGGAGGGGCGGCTGCTGATGGGGCAGAGGGATCCGGGGGCTAAAATGGTCCTTGGGACAGGGGAGGAGTCCTCCGCTGGGGAGAGTGAGGGTCAAGGAGAGTAAACGGCCATGAAACCTACTGTAGAGAGATGGAGACAGCTAATGCATGCGGCTGTCTGCTAAGGCCAGGAAAACTCATTAATAACATCTCCAGCACTGTCCCGAGGCAGGAAACACAAGACCTTTTAATAATTGTATTACTGATTTGAAAATGTATTATAAGTTTGGAAGAAGTTGGTGTCATATTTGATTGCATGTAAATAATCTTAACTATTGTTGTATTCACTTTTCAATTAAAGCTGGGGTGCCTGACTTTCAACCCATAAAACAAACCCCTCTAAAACAAACAGAGACAAGCAACATGGAATTTATATGACACAAAAAACATGGAATTTCAGAATAATAGAATTATAATTTGTAAAAGAAAATTGTAAAAAAAATATAATTGTTTTTAGAAAATTCCATAGAAGCAAAACTTTGAAACTGTAGACAAAAACTGAACAAATCCTACATGGACATTTTTGTTTCACTGTTTCCGCTTCTGAGTGATTTTCAACAGTCTGACCCCTCCTTGTAGTTCAGCCTTTCAGCTGTTGCCCAGGCCTCACTGTCACTTACCCCCCTACACATACACACACACACACACACACGCACACACACACACCCACACACACACACACACACACACACACACACACACACACACAACCAATGGGCAGACTGGTCCAGCATCCATCCTCAAAAGGGGCATTGGCCCTCAGCCAAACGGGGCCCCATGCAGTCACAGTGAAAGACTAGAGCAGCACTAATGGTTAACTCTGTATCAGACAGGGCTGGACTGTTTTAATATGATCCACTTTGGTACTCCATAACACATAT
The DNA here is from genome assembly GCA_964034765.1 of Knipowitschia caucasica. NCBI lineage: Eukaryota > Metazoa > Chordata > Actinopteri > Gobiiformes > Gobiidae > Knipowitschia > Knipowitschia caucasica. Next base: position 18,991,572 of record OZ035843.1, read on the forward strand.
TCATATTTCATTAGGGGCCAAAGATGGAGCCCTATGTAGGCAGCATTAGCGGTTATAAGGGTGACTGTGTTTGCCTGTTTGACACTGTGTAAAAGAGGGTTCAGATATGACGAGGGAGGGGTCTTTATGGTCTATAGAAGAGTTCACAGCCTCTGCCCAGTTAGGTTATGGCACTGCAGTCTGGACAAATCCATGAGCAAGCGAAACCTCTGTTTTAAATAGCAGGTATCTGGTGTCAGCGCGCCCTGGGAGCCCGGCCTCTCCATCAATATATTCCTTTGCCCTTGTCTCCCTCTGATATCTTTATCTTGTCAGGTCCTCTCTGCTCTATGTTCCACCTGAATAGCTTCCGTCTGTGCTCAGCCTGTGCTGGGCAGATGGACTGCTGCTCTTACCTCTCCATCCTGGGACAGGGCCTTGAGGGGGGCATGATGAGAAGATTGGGGAGAGAGTGCAGGTGAGGGCTGGGAGCACAACTGCAGGCTGTTCGTCAACCTATAATGGACAAGAAGCAATGTTAATGAAAGTAGTAATTCCAGTGCTGTTTTATAATTATGATAATTTTGTATATTTGAAATAAACAATAGAATATAGTTGAAATTCATTCTTGTGCCCTTAACGAAGGCGTCTCTATAAATGGTTCAAATTTTTGGAGGCCATCCATACCTTTTGGACCAATTTGCTGCACTGATATACACCAGCCTGTACAGTGTAGTAGCAATCATTTGTATTAAGCATGGGTCCTTGATGTAAAGAGGTTGGTATGGACTACCATAGTTTTTACAAAAAAATCAACTGTATCACTTTATTTATCAATTTACTGAATTATTTAAAACATAATTGGCCTGCAGTCTACAATAACAAGCCTTATTTAAAACCCTAACTTTGGTTTGGTTAAATCCAAGAATATCTGCACTAGAGAGGAAAATTGAAAACCCTTTGTTAAATAAAGTAATTCTTTGTTCAAAAAACCTCCAAAAAATAAAACACTGATGCACTAACAAAACAATATACTGCAGAGTTTGACACTATTTACAATACAACATATAATTGTGACAATGTACTGCTGTGCTGGACCATGCTTTTTGTGCCAAGATGTCAACATTGTGTGTTTTGAATCAGTGAGAGTTGTTGGAGCTGCTTTGTCCGACGTCTTTTCAAACTGCGTATCTATTTGTTTTGTATTAGTTTGTAAGTTTGTATAGCGGTGAAATATTCTTGTTGATTCCAATGTGTATCATGGGTTAAAAAAGACATAGAAAACGTTGTCATACTGTAGCATTTGTCTTTGGCTTTGGCAGAAGCAGGAAGCGCACAGTGGCCTTTCCTGTGATTTGGAGCTTATGGCCTGAGATGAAAATGAGTGGAGATTGTGGGAGTGACAGATGCGGCTCGGAGGGCCATTGAACAGGTCATATGTCATCACAGGGTCGCACACGCCCTTTGAGTGGGTTCCAAGGTGGGGGTGAGATTCCCACACTTCACCTGCACAGCCTCAGACTCCTCTTACCTGCATTTCACTCTGGGCTAAGAAATATAGGATTTATATGGACAGCTGTGATATCGCAAAAACCTCCTGGTACATGATGTGGTTTTGAGCAAAATGTGATTTAGTTAGAAAGAAAAGATAGAATTAACTTTAATAACTGCATTAAACTATAAATAATGACTGGTCAGAATTGTCAAATTTAAAAAAGTAATGATCAATTATTTTTATTATTGTGTTCAAAAGTAGTGCATTTGTGTATCAGTAACACTATTCCTGCAGTCATACAGTAGCACAGCACTACGAGCAGACTGGGTCAATGTCACATCCATAAATCAGAATTTTCACTGCCTCTTCCTCGCTGGTATGTCCTGGCACTCTAACGGTTTTTGACAGTGGCGCCACAACAATATTTCATCTGTGCCATTTTCATCTCTTCCTTTTCTTGATTGTGAGAGAGAGAAAGAGACAGAGCGACATCTTGGCCTGTGAGCTTCTAACAGCAGCAGAGCAGTTACCTGCTCACATCTGATACTCCTCCAGGCTGCGCTGGCTATTACATTCCAGTTGTGAAAATGTAGCTTATACAAACACAGAGTGGATCTGATATTAGCCGGCTGGTTAGTGTGTATTGTGAAAGCCAGATTCACCGGTGTCTGTCAAACGCAGACTCCTGTGGAAATCATTACCAGCTCTATAGCCGTCACTTCCTAAAAGAATTGAAGGAGATGAGGAGATTTATCACAACTATGGGTGTTTTGTTCCAATAGAATAGTATTATTCATAGAATTACATTTACAATTATCATCAATTATTGTTTTCAAAAGTAATAATACAATTGAAGGCAAGCATTCATTGTTATAGATATATACGCAGTTCCAAATACTTTAAAAATGAACATGGAGTTCATTTTTAAACCAGGCCAGGGATATATGTCAATAGGCCTGTATGAATGACTACTTTTATATTTAACAATATAATTTTATTTATTGTAATACAGTAGGCTGAATAAACATTCATGGGCCTTTGCATAGAGGCCTAATAGGCCTGAAATCAGTTTTAATGAGGCCTAGTCGAATAATAACATTGAAAATATAAATAGTAGGTTACTTGAAACAGGCATCCGACAGCAAATTTGTTCTTTGACTAATTAAACAATTATTATCACTTTATAATAATGTATAATTTCTTTTATTAAACGTATTATAAAAGTGTATTCATTTATTCTTTTTTAATCTTTTTTTAGACATAAAAACGTATGCTCGTATGCTTTTTTGCCAAACAACAATAGTATTTTCTGTAGTCTCTTCATCTCGGTCTGAAACCTGAACTTTTCCCTGTCTGAAACTCTATCGTGCTTTAGTGCAGCTCTACTGTCTGCTCTACAGTCTGCTCTACAGTCTGCACTAGAGTCTGCTCTACAGTCTGCTCTACAGTCTGCTCTACAGTCTGCTCTACTGTCTGCTCTACAGTCTGCTCTAGTCTGCTCTACTGTCTGCTCTACAGTCTGCTCTACTGTCTGCTCTACTGTCTGCTCTACAGTCTGCTCTAGTCTGCTCTACTGTCTACTCTACAGTCTGCTCTACTGTCTGCTCTACTGTCTGCTCTACAGTCTGCTCTACAGTCTGCTCTACTGTCTGCTCTACAGTCTGCTCTACAGTCTGCTCTACAGTCTGCACTACAGTCTGCTCTACTGTCTGCTCTACAGTCTGCTCTACTGTCTGCTCTACAGTCTGCTCTACAGTCTGCTCTACAGTCTGCTCTACAGTCTGTACTACAGTCTGCTCTACTGTCTGCTCTACTGTCTGCACTACAGTCTGCTCTACTGTCTGCACTACAGTCTGCTCTACAGTCTGCTCTACTGTCTACACTACAGTCTGCTCTACAGTCTGCTCTACAGTCTGCACGCTGGAATCTGGGTCACGTGACCTGCTCCTCTGTCACAAACCGCGAACATTTTATTATTGATCACAGCTTTTGTGCGAAACGACGTGACTGATGGAAGGTACTATTACTGCTCTACTCCGGAGTGGACCATCTCTGTATACACGCATTATAACTAATGCTAAATCTAAACAATATTACCCATTATATTAGTAGTATTATCATTATTATTATGAACAATGAAAATAATGGTAATTTATAGCCTTATAATATTAATAAACATAATTACTATAAAACCATAATAATACAGCGAAATTATAGTGATTTGATGTTGAAAAAGCTCTGAAGGCATATCTAGTCTGCGTTAGCAATATCTTTATATACATATATTCGCATTTATGTTACGTTACGTGGGTTTTGCATTTTCTGAATTATGAAAAAACTGCTTTGCAAAAATCCTTCGGCCATGTGCATAATGTGGTTTGTTTTGGCCAGAGGTTTGTCAATGGCGATGGACTGAAGGTAGCCATTTTTCCCTTTGCACTTGAATAGTACTATCCCCACTTATGTTGATTTTTGCACTTATATTAATACTATTATCATTATTATTATTTGCATTTTCAAATAGGTTACTGCAAATTACACAGATTTGACGGTGATAGATGTTTCAATCATACCCGGGCAGAGTGCAAACGATGCGTATAATTATGGCCAAAGTGATGATGAGGAGGTATGAAGCTCAGGAGGCGTCTGTGTCCGTGAGATCTGTGGGCAGAGCGCACTCCAGCCGCGGCCACAGAGACACCGGGAGGCCGCTGCTGCTCGGAGGAGACTGCGTGTATGTTTACTGCCATCTACCGGTGAGATAGGGGAATGTAAAACAGGCCCTTTGTCTTTTTGATTAATCAGTGAATGAAGCAAGTTAATGAGCCATACAGTTTCAGCCACTTCACGATGTGAATAAGATTACAGTTTCTAAATGTACTATGGATGATACTTGGTCAATATTGTAAGCCTTAAGTAACAGTCACAATTTACATTATAAGATCTGATGCTTGCTGCTCTTTTATCAGCATCAAAATCAGTTTATTTTCCCATTGTGAGTAATAGGAAGTCACAAAGTTGGAGTTTTTGATATTTTAGGTTGTAGGAGTAATAATAGGTAAAGGCATGCATACAAAAATCTTCATAACATTTTGTAAAATTAAACATGAGCATAAATAAACACACAATTGACATTTAGCAGTGCAGCAAAGTGACAGTAGTATAAGGCGACGGTCGTGAGGGGCAGGGGTCAGTGATGAGTTATGAAGTATTCCTGAGACCGTGCCTATTGCGGCAGATTGTTCCTCTTGTGTTGCTGATTGATATTCTCCCATCTTCCATCTTCAATCATGCCAACCCACACCCACATTTTGACCCCTGTATCCTCCATCCGTCTCATTAAAACACCAATCTCTTTCTCTTGTGCACCCACTATCTCAAACCTTTCATATCTCATCGCCTTTTGAATATTTGGCATACATTTTGATCTGAAAGGTGTGATTCTTTTTCCCATATTTTCTCTTGCTTAGTTTTGGCTGCCGTCTGGAGCTCTGCGGTCCCTGTCTGAATACTTGGGTCGTGTGAGAGAGAGCAGAATGATTTCCTCTACCCACTGCCCTGCGCACATGCTAATAAGGGACGACCACTGGCATGTTTTTAGAAACCCGGAGACGATGATGTCACCAGAGAGCTTTATCTGCGTTTGGGATCTGACAGGGCATTGGATATGTGTGTGTTCATGCTTGTGTGTGTGAAGAGGAGGGGAGGGGGGTATTTCCTTTGGTATAGACTCGGGGGGCCCAGAGGTGAACCCGTGGCTTTAGCAGGGAGCCTGTTTAAGCAGATTACTCAGTCACCACACCTTTGTTTCATTATAGGTCGCAGTGAAAGATCCTTCAGTGACTTGGGACGTCCCACGAGAACCCACAGATTGACACTTTGGGGGACTATACTTCTGTTTTGGATAATGCAAAAGTATGAGACACCGTGTGCACTCTTGGACAGGGTTATCGGTGTGCAGAAATCTTTGCTTACTTTTACACTGGTTTTCGTGGTAGTAAAGAAAGGTATTGGATGATCTCAAAGCTGGGATACCTCACTTTTTTCTATCATAAGTAATACATAGATGTACAAGGCTGATAAAAGTAAACAAATTGGTCGACAACAGCCTGTATAAGCCTTATGAGAACATATTATTGTTTGCAGACTTGAAAGAAAGAGCCCTCTGAGTCTCTATTCCATGCTTTGTGCAGAGAGCTGATTGGCTGAGGCAGGGTGGTCCTATTTTTTTCACTTTTCTTTCTGCAAATGCTGATCTAAAGTGCAGCCGAGGCCGAAAACACATGCATGTGTAAATCAGTGATAGAATCAAAATTGTTTTTAGGAACGATTAAGATTAAGATCAAGCGAAATTTAAGTGTTTTGTCACAAGTCACAGACAAGAGAAATAAGGAGCACACAGCACAAGATAAATGAATAATAACTGTATGCTAAAATAAGCATAAAAAGAAGCAGTATGAAATCTCTATCTTTAGCATAATAAGGGAAGTCTAAAATCTACAACTTTAGCACGATGATGAAGAGTTAAGTACGAACACTTTAGCATAAGAAGCAAGTATATAATATGGATGGATATTATCACATTGTTTGAAACTGGTTAAAAGATTTAAGTAAAAAAAAACAGATTTAACCCTAGTGGTCCTATATAACTTTATTTGAACAATATCTTAAACCAACATGTGTGTTTTAAGTAAGAAGTAGGTGGTCCATAAAGTGCCTTACAGTCACTTGTAATGAATAATTACTGATGAAAAGTCTGATAACGTGACATGATATCACTAACAGCCCTGACCAATAATGGCATGCACATGTAATCAGATAAAAGTAATGACTGCCTCATACATAATTTATCATCAGATCCAATGAACTGGACAAATGACACTTAGCTGCAATTTAAAAAGGAGTCATGACCCTGAAATAATAACTTTTACCACAATTGAATTTAACTTGGGCCGAGTGGTTTGGCTAAATGTTCTGCAGTGGATAAATGAACTTGTATTTGATTTGCCCTTTGTCTGTTGCTTAAAAGTGAAACTGACAGACACGGTGCATTCCAAAGCCAGCTACAATATGGCTGATTTTACTGCCCTGATAAAATAGCCTCTGGAGTAATAGTTACAGACAGTTGCTCCGTTTTATGCCCGTTCGGCGACAAAGCAAAATCACACATCCCATTTCCCACATGGGACGATACACTCCTGACTCCAGCCCCAAATGCGTTTTATGGACATTTCCCCTTACTGTACAGATGGGTTAAATATTACATCAAAGCATCTTTAATGTTGCGCAGCGCCTCTCACGTTTCTCTGTGGTGTCGAGTTAAAAACTGGCGCGGGCCGCATTTTTACAGTAGATTTAATGGATCAATGTCTATAATCACATTAGCACTGGCTTAACATAGAACAAATTTTAGCGTACAGGCATCAAAGACAGAACCCACTGCGGTAATCAGCCGTAGCATCTTGTCCTCAGCTGGAGACTTCTGATAAAGGAGAAAATAAAGTTGTCAAGGGGGCGATAAGTTGTGGGATATGCAGACTGCTGAGTGCAAAGTGTGAGAGAAAAAGTTTTTGTCTTGAAGAATAGATTTGAAGTTGGGAGATATACATTTCTTTCCTAAATAATACTTGTTGTTTGTCCTAAGAGAAAAAGTAAAAGAGGGTAAAAGGGAATGTTGAAATCAAAGCAGTATCATATATGGGCGTGGATAGCACTCTTGCCTCTCAGCAAGAAGGTCCTGGGTTTGAATCCCGGTCGGACCAGGGCCTTTCTGAGTGGAGTTTGCATGTTCTCCCCGTGTCTGCATAGGTTTCCTCCGGGTACTCCGGTTTCCCCTACCACTAAAAATATGTACAATAAGTCTGGCATGCGCCTCCTGTACTGGCGACCCCACTCCCATCTCTGTGTGGAGTGAGAGGGCAAGTGCCCAAAAAAAAAATATACCAATTGTAAACTGCTTTGTGACTCTGGTCTGTGAAAGGCGGTATATAAATAAGGATTACTTACTACTCACTATAGTAGGAAACATGCCATAGCCGCAATATCTTTTCCAAACGTTTTAGAAAGAGCCCTGTGTGTCAGTATTTTATGGTTTGGGCTGAGAGCTGATTGGCTGATTGAGGGTGGTCCTTAATTTTTCACTTTTCTGTCTGAAAAAATCTGATGTCAGGATGTGACAGAGAAAAAATACATGCATGTGAAAGACAAAAAAAGTAATGATAGCTGTACTGTATTTAACAGAACCAATCTGTTTTGAGAGCGAGAAACTAGTTTTATTTATGCAGATTTTATTACATACATAAAAATATTACATCAAAGCAAGTGAGATATCAAATTTAGAGGAACAATTTTTTTTATCATTTTTGTTGGGAAAATTGATGCATCAGCTCACAAACATTGACTATTGCCATTTACCTCTACTATGTGCAATATTGTGCTACTAAACCAAAACAAGAACTGTAAAAAAAAATATGCACTATTTATGCCAAAATACACAAAAGTGACTGCTTTGGGATTCAAACTACTTTTCACAATAAAACTCTACTCTACCTTTTTTCTGTTTTTTTTTCACAGCTAACTACATCATCTTCTCCGCCATCTTCATCTCTCCAAAGCCAGTGACAGGACAACAAAAGCCCCCAGACAGACAGACAGGCCGCAGACAAACTAAAATGGATGTCTTCCACTGAGACGTTTGCGGTGACGTCGGGTAACAAACATGCTGCGTTCCCTTCGGCCAGGTTAATCAGCGGTCTTTCCTGTGTCCGCTGTATATACGCCTCACTGTGCGAATCCATTGGTCATTCATATTATGCCATTTTCCCTCCGCTCCTGATTGTAGTTGCTGTACAATGACTGTATGCATGAGGTGCCTATAGTCTTCCACCCTGCACTATGTAAATAAACAGGACCAGTCCATAATCCATCATCCCAGTGCAGTGGGAGCGTGCCCAGGACTAACACGGCTTCTGTTTTCTATCTGTGGACAGAGAATAAGAGTCTGTGTGTTAGAGCTCGGATGGGTCGCACCAATATGTTACTGTATAATGAAACATAAACCGACTTAAATAGATTATCGGAATGAGCTTTCTCTTCCTTTCCTGTCGCTAGAACATAACGCAGTCCACTGTTTTTATTACCTCCAGTCAAGAGCAACTGTTTATTCGTTCAATAAAAAGACTATATTTTGCCAAGCACTCATAATTTACAGTTAAAAATGAGCTGCTGACAAATTCTAGGCAGATTCCTTAAACTGGCCGGTGCATTGGGGCAGAAAGCTGTGATTAAACACGGTTACTTCCTGCTTTAGCAATTAATGTTACTGCAGCGGACAACTCGCAAGCCGAGTGGGAGCAACCAGGTGTGTGTTCTCTGTCTAAAGAGTAGCCTGTATTTTTATAACCTTGTTCTCTAAAGTCCATTCATGTTCAGAGTCAGACCACGCTGCTGAAAGATGTAAAATGGGACTGCAATTAAAGGAAATGTGGTCTAAATATATTCAAAAGAATCAACACAGAATATGCTTTGTGTATGAGGTTAATTAGTAGAATAATGGCCACTTTAGGGTAAGAACTTGCTTTAGTTGAGCCGTTAAGTAAGTGTGGCTACTATAATTCTGACTATTATTCATGCAAAGACGAGGAGAAGTGTCTTGCCAAGGGAAACAACAGTACTTTGGCACGTTTATTTGTACAGCACAGTTCATACACAAGTGCTTAACCCAAAACAAGATAGAAACAATCATACAAGGCTGATAAATAATCACAGTGCATTAAAATAAGCGATGATACAATCCTTTCAATACAATCACTTTGCACTGTTAAGAGCTGGTGTCATACTGAAAACTGTCGGGCATATGTCAAAAACTGCTATGACATGCTATTGTGCAGATATTCCTGTGGCTAAATAAAACCTATAATGGGCCTGTAGAGCCATAATCTGTAAAGTCTTGCTAATCTGCCACCTTGCACTGTGTTGCATTGTTGTGATCTGTAAATTTAGTTTTGGTGCAAATAACGGACATTCGTTGGAATCTACAATCTTCAAAATAGAAAGCAAGTTGATCAGAAAGCACTCAATACATCCTTTAGAACTGAAAATAACCCAATGATTCATCGAGCAATAATTCCTTCAATTCATTGATTAGTTGTTCGAACATAAATGTGATCTCAGTTTGACCCATAACAAGCGATACAACATATAAAATGAAACCACCAGAGGACATCATAATAGTAATCCAAGACATTAATATATATGTGTAATTGCTGCCTTATTTAAGCCTTACAATCAAATATCTCAGCACGTTCATGTTTTGAAGTCTGTTTATAAGGCAGATCAGTACTGTATTATTTCTGATTCATTGATCGATCGTTGATTCAAACTAGACCTCTGTTAGTACCATATGAACCAGATCGGACTCTGAGGAGCACAGGGACTTGCCTCCTGCTGGTGCCCAGAGTCAGACCTAAACATGGGGAGGCTGCATTTCAGATTAATGCAGCTAAAATTGGGAACAGTCTTCCTGAAAATGTGAGAGCGGCTTCTTCTCTGACAGTGTTCAAATCCAGGGTAAAAACAGTTCTATTGAGCTGTGCGTACAACTGAGGGATTTTATCTTCTTTTAATGTCTTGTGTGACTGTCTCTATCTTGTTTTGTTCAGCACCTTGCCTTGCCTTGCCTCTCCATTCTTGCCATACCTACTTTCCCTGTTGCCTTTTTTTTTTTTTTTGGTCACACAATCCCACCAGCAGAAATCCACAAGGCAACAACACTTTGTACCGCACCGTATCCTGCATAATGCCTTTTACAATCCGTCCATTCACCGCACGAGTCTTTATTTACAAAACCCTGTGGGGAAACGCAATGCCACGCTCTGATCACACACCAGCCCACTGCTTGTAATTACCCAGGGCCTGCTATCCAATCTGTCACTGACCAAACTCATTTGTTAGTGTGCTTGTACTGTGATTAAAGAAACTCCCGACTGGTTGAAAGAAAGGGCCTTCACCTACAGTACCTATGCCCCCTCTTTTTCTCCCATGTTCCTTATTTAGGGAAATCTCAGGCCCGGTTTGCACAAATCGCCAACATCGCTCAAGCGTTCAGAGCACTACAGTGGAGTTATAATAATTAAAGACATACAGCATTTCAGGGCTTCATTAATCATGGTTTATATAGACTTTGAAGCCCTAATAGAAAACAGCCTGCCTTTCTGGAATTGTTGTGTCTCTACAAATTGCGGCACTGCAGCGTCCGCCAGGAATGCCCCCCCCCCCCCCCCCCCCTTCTTCCTTTTCTACCTTTTTTTTTTTTTTGACTGGGCTGCAACAGGATGCGGTGATGGAAAACACATCGAGAGATAAGATTTGGGGGAAAGCAATAGGACGAGAGATGTCAGAAGGTCAGGACTGTTTATAGAGCACTGGAGTGGGTTTAATTAGAGCAAACTGGACAGCTGACAGGGACGGACACAGCCGCACAGATGTGTCTTGGATTTTGATGTTAACGAAAAGGATTACAATGAAAATCGTCCTAAACAAAAAGAGTCTAGTGAAAGTCTTCAGGTTGTCTTTATCTTATTGGAAAAAATATATATATTTTTGCATACTTCTGTCGCTTTTGGATGAGAGCTTTTTAGTTAGTTAGTTATAACAAAACTTTTGTTTCAATTTAGTTATTAAGATCCCCATTGGCCAGTGCAGTGACTATACTTCCTGGGGTAACGTCCAAATCATTACATTATACATACAGTATATTCATACACAATTGATATGATACACCTACGTGCTGTAGGTGTATCATATCAATTGTGTGTGTCCTCTCACACACACATGAAAGCTGTGTGAGGGTGATCCTCTCTGTTTCTGTTTTCTGAAAAGAAAAAAAAATCTAAGGATGTGACGAAGGCTAAAATGTCTGCATGTGAGAACTAGTGATAGAACTCAGCATCTATGTTTTGAGATATATAGATATTATTAGAACATTTGGGAGGAAGATTAATGAAATAAAACTAGTGGACAGTGTAGTCCATGTGCAAAATGTGAAAGACTGGAATAGCATTATTTTAAATAAAATAAAATAAAACAAAGAGCATCCCTTTTGGTTTTAGTCTACTAGACCATATGGGTTTTGTGAATTTTGGGAGCACTTCTTAATAGCATCTGGATTCAAACAGGAAATTAGAATGATTGTCTCGGCTGTTCAACTAAATGCATAATATCAATCACGGTCCACGATATGTACTCTGCACTGTCGTAACCCATTTCCTCTCCACCACAACCTCCACACTTAAATTTGTCATTTTATAGAGTGCTTCAGACACGGCCCAACAGACAGATTAAAGTAAAGTAGTCGGTGCAAATAAACAAGTCCAAAAGTTGGCTGAATTAAAGTAAGAAGAAGGTGCAGCCAAACCGAATCTTTGTGGTTTGTCAGCATGCCTCCCAGGTGAACTCATAACACTCTCAAAAACTCTTAACTTAATAGTTTCAAAATCAGTGCTCATTTGTGGATCATTGTTTCATCTGTGGCTTATCTGCCTTCACTTTTTGTATTTTCACCTAGGCCTAAAGCTTATAACATGGGATGAAGGAGTCAAGAGCACAAATATATGCTATAAATAATATGGATCAATATCATCACATGTATATATATAAAGGCATATTGTAAGCAAAAACACGTTAACCCATGTTTCCAGAAAATGTCACTCGCTGCTTAAATAAAAGGACGGTTTAAGAATATTCTCTAATATTCAAGATGGCATTGAGAAAGGGCTGAGAAAGCGTTCACAACTGGTGAGGTGTTGCCATCTAGTGGTGGAACATTGTAGTACCCTTTTTATTGCTGCAGCAACAGGTACAACACCAGTTTATACTACACCAGTGTTACTTGAACTGTGGTACATGAGTGGATGCTCCTGGTGATGGTGCCTTAACTTTATTGTACTCTGGTTATTTAGTTTGATTTATTCAATTATTAGTATACATTTTTAAATATATAAATAAATATCTAAATCACTGAATTCAGTTGTTTACTTCCTTTAATCTCCATTTGTACACAATCTGATTCTAACTAAGACCTTTTTATTATCACTAACTTAAGCCTAAAAAAAGTTGCTGTAAGAGTGGGCAGCATGGTGTCTTATTTTTTTATCATGCTTGTATCTATAGTGCTCCAGGATCAATTGTTTTGTGGGTCAAATAAATAGAAACCTTTATTTCACTTAAACAGTTGCAGAAAGCTGTTTATAAAGTTGGAAGGCCAAATATGTAGAACTTGGGAGGAATAATAGTGTCTTAGTTGCTATTTCAAGTGACAAGAGATTCAAACACCGTATAATACATTAAATAGTTGAAATTTAAAATCAATTTAAATAGTTTTAACAAGACTAAGGCCTAAAAAGTATATACATAAACATGTGTTAAGGTAGTTTTGTGAAGTATTAATAATTAGTTATTGCATTTCTCAAGGTTGTAAGAAGATTTTAATCCTCTTCTCACTTTTGTTTTCTTGTCCATCCACCTCATCTGCAGCTTGTTCCATCGATTTGGGATGCAGCAGGACATAATACAAAACTAGGCAAAATAGTCCAAGAAATAATCCACCCAAAATTAAAATATCCAACGCCAACAAGATGTTTCCGTTGAATTCTGGCTTCAGTACTGACACCAGGATTGGAGAGGTAACAGTAATGAGACTGAATATAGTGTAGTAAATACTCATAGGTATTTTTGTGTCCTGGCCTTTTACATTGAAAAAGGTGAACGTGAGAATGACTCCAACCACAGCTCTGTACAGAATCTCTAGTCCTCGTGATGAGCAAAAGTTGGTGTCGATAATATTTGTCCACATTATCATAGCAAACCACACCAGAGAAAGTGCTACTGTGCTATAACTACTCAATAATAAATAAAGGCTATAGCTGAGGACGAGGCTCGTGATGGTGCCCAGTTTGTAAAGCAGGTAGACGACAGTGGGCAGGCCAGAGGGCATCTCACTGATCCGAGGGAGTGACCTGCGCAGACATCGCCGATAATCCACCAGCGCCCAGGCAGTGCTGAGGAAGGAAAAGACCATAGACAAATCTGAAAAACACAAGACATAACACTTTGAACTCTCTTGAATTTTACGCATGTCTCATTTCTAAACTGTTTTACAAATTCCAACACATACTGAACGTCAACCCTGTGCACAGTAGTTGTGCTGAAAGGTTTCTACTCCCAGACAAAAAAAAAAGAATGTCCAACATTTTTGGCCCTATTTCAGAAACTTTGAAAGATTATTCACTTTTTTCACTCGGCGGATGTGAAGCCATTTATTGTTGAATACATTTGTTTTCTATATGGTTCTTATAAATAAACAAGGCTGGAATTATCAGCAGTGTGGGCTGATAATTTAGTTTTTTATTTGCGTGACATGAATTTGTATTGTATGTTCATTACAATTAAATTGGCTAGTTTGTGTTCTTTGAAGATAATGGAATACAAATTCTAACACTTCCAGATGGAGCAAAAGAGAATGGTTCTTTGACCAATCGAGTGTGACGTGTGTGAGGTGTCTCTGACTGCTGGGGGTCTCTCTGTCTGTGGATCTCAATCCAACAGAAGCTGTCTGGAGCCCTGGCAAGTCCTGAGCCTCCCTTTCCTCCTTCCTTGTCCTCGTGTGTATTTATAGTTCATTTTATGTTGACTAGATTATCTTTATAACATAATTTATTATATGACTTGGACCGTACGCGCGCTCTGATTGGCTGATTACCGGTCTGGTATTTTCCCATCTCGGACCGTTACCATGACAATTGGTCCGAACAGCGCGTATCACATTTGATATCTTTCCTCGGACCGTTACCATGATAATCGGTCCACAGCCCGTATCACACAAAACCAAGTCGGACACGAACATACTTCACAAATATCTCAAAAGCATTGGTAAAGACACAGACGAGAGTCATATAATAAAACATTTATTAACCTTGCTTGCTCGGTCTGTACAGAGACCCATACGGACCTCGCGCTCGGTTAATAAGCCTATTGCCCATTTACTAGTCTTTTGTGGTAGTTGTGGGGGAGGTTCTTTATCCTCTCTGATGGTAAAGCTGCCCTTTTGGTAAAAAAGCTTCCAGTTCTTGTAAATTCCTGGGTAGCCTTGCATGAGCTGTATATTTCATATCTCCACAGATTGACTTGTCTATTTGACAATATATTTCAAGTGTGAATCCTTGTTAACAGCAGAACAAGATATATTTATGACATATCAGAGAATGCTGACATGCAAATGTGTTCTAAATTAGATTGCAGTTAAGGTAAATTCAACACTAGATAAGGGACATGATATGAATGTTAATTAACCCCAAACTAGTGAAATAAATGATATGAATTTACATTGCAGTATGGAGGCTTCCCTGTGGCTGAACAGAATGACATAGACTTGCAGGAGGAGCTGAGGGACACTCTCCAGAAATGATTCAAACAACTTGAGCATGCTCAGGTCGGTGGCCATACAAAACAAAGTGTGATGCTTCTCCCTGTGCTCCTCGCGGGTGAGACTGTGGTCTGACCGCCACAACACGCCAAAGCCCTTCTTCAGCAGCTGGTAATACCTGACAACAAGCACAACACAACAGAGCATGTGTTATTCTGAGCACACGCGATTCCATTCATATTTCACATGACTCAATCTGCCTCACTGTGCCAAAGTGGCCATTCCTGTTTGCACATACACATTTTATTACACTATAACAGATAACATTTTGTACAGCTGGACGATAGGGCCTTTACAACATGTACTAACATTACCAAAGCAAACAGCTTGCAAGAAATTATAAATGCAAAATAAAAAAAACATTTTGACTGTCTTAAATTTGTTCCTCATTCCTAGGTGAGAATGTTCCCCCTTTTCTTTCCTCTTTCAAAACAAACTATGTTGCTTGTTTCATTGGGAAATCTTGTTTTAAGACGCTTAAAATTGAAGAAACTGTACATTTTGCATATATTGAGCTTTTTTGACTTGATTGTGGTTTTTGTAGTGCACCAAAAAATCACCAAGTTATGCCAAGAATGAAAGCTACTGAATGCAGGTCTATGAATGTCTAACATTTTGAGGAATATATACAGTATACAGTACAAACATATTTGAATGAAGCAGTGGTTATGTTGATTTTGGTACATCTTGACTGTCTTATAGTTGTATAGCATATATTTCAGCCTTATTTAGTTTGGCCTTCTGACCCCTAACCTTAACCCTAACCATATAAAACTTACACCAGTCTGGTTTAAAGACAGTCAATATATGATCAGCCCTTTTAAATACTGCACTTACTAACATCCCAAACTTACAACATACTAAGAACACCCCAAAGATTCGATTATATATGTTTGTATATCGATTATATATATCTGTATATAAACAATGACATTATATCCTTAGCTAAATTAATAATAAATCATTTTAATCATTTGACTCATAGCTCTCTTTAGTTTGAAAACATTTACCTGGTGAAGATTCCCAGACAGAGCAGATGAAGTGTCCCCAGTCCAGCTTTAGACAGGCCGGCTATTGTAGTTTTCCCATTGGGGTTTATAAAAATGTCATTTGTGTCATCTATGTACCAAGCATAGCTGAAGATCTGAGACACCAGCAGTCCGGTCAGCATGAAGCCAAGAGTAAGTCCACTCCACAGATAATGCTTCTCTTGGAAATATCTCATTGTGAGGCAAATGTCCGTCCAGATGTCCGCAGCATACAGACACAAGCTGGCTATGGTCATCCCCCATCTCAGCTTTGTGTACTCACTGTTTGAGGTAGACATTGTATTTGAATTGATTCACATTGTTACTGGGATATCCTGGTTGAGTTGTGTTGTTCCTGCATTTTTAGTCCATGTGGATGTCTGTTTAACGTAAAAGAAAACAGGTTTAAAACAATATTCTGTTATGTAAGCAGAAGGTTTTTATTTAAAGCTCTGTGCATATACATATGCAAAAGTATATCTGATAACCGCCCTTTCACAACGACACAGCCTGATACTCACATAAACAGCAGGAAGAAGAATAAAAAACCTGTACCTTAACATAATACCTCAATATACTATCTATGAAATGTTAGTACATAAGTGAACTGCCATGTTCTTTCAATAGCTCACTCACCAACAACAACTATGTTTAGTTCTTTCAATCCTCTTATCATAAAACATGACTGGTTTAAGTATTGTTAATACTGATTCAAACACAAGTCTAAAAGTCTGCTGTATTTACTTACTGTTGGTTCCATGGCGACATCTGACCACAGCAGCTGCACGTTTTCACAGAAATGGTGGAGACTCCACCTCGGAAGGAACTGAACTGTCAGACAAATATGTCATTACATAATCACACTGCAGACTACCGGCTCATGGGTGTGTTTTGTGCTTATGGACGGGAATAATTGTTTAGTTTCTTGTATTTAATAAGTTGGATCAATGAAAGTTTGGAAGTAAGTAAGGACTCTAATACAACATTGTTTATCCCAAGAATATCCATTGTAAAATATATTGAATAGTAGAGATCATGTTTAGATATAAACTTTGTGACTCAAAAGTCTATAGTCAACTATTATTCTTTCATATTAGAACACATATTAGACACAGGAGAGCAGACAGTTTTAAGAACAGAGCAAAACGCTTGCAGTGAAACTGTTGGCCTTGTTAGTTCTTGTTAAAGACTATACTTTCACACCTAGGGTTATGCTGCTCAGCCACTTTGCTTGTGTTTCAGTTTGTTTGTTTGTTGTCAATTTGTATTCAATTTAAAAATAATAATAATAATAAATAAAAAAATATATATATATATATATATGCAAACAGACACACAGTTTGTCCACAGCCCTGTTCCACTGTCAGTTAAAGTCAGCAAGACAGCGAGTGAGAGGGCTTCCACCTTGTAACAACCACATTTTTGGTGGACATAAGCTACCAATAAATGTAATTCAGAGGAAGAACCAGGGGAGAGCACAACATGAGGGCAGACAGGAGTACCAGCCACCATCTGCTAGACCTGAGCTGGGTACTCCCAGGTCCTGTGGAAGTAGGTCCCAACCATAGTCCCAACAGTGCCACCGTGGCACAAAGTACAGGTTGGATTCAGATTGCGCCTCTTGTTGTAAAGTCTGCAGACTCATATGGAACTGTCTGAGATTTAAGGCATGGCTTCCACTCCAGATAAATATTGTGATGTCAATGTGTAACCTGCGTGTCCCAATATAATAATATTAAAAATGTTATTATGTTATATTAATAGTGTCAAAATTTACAGTCTATGGCCCCAATGACAGTGGCCATGGTGGGATCACAAGACTAAGAAAATCAAATTAATTTCTTAACATAGGGTTTGAGATAAGATAAGATAAACCTTTATTTGTCATATTTGCGCACATTACAGCAGAATAGAAGGAGATTTAAGAGCATTCAGATTATGGACACAACAAACAGGATCTATTACCAGCCAACCCACCAACCTTTCTTTGTGGAGCGCTTTTCCTGCAAAAGGTAACACGAAGCGCTTCACAGACCATACTACATAAGGCATAAATCATAAACATAAAAACACAACATCACATGGAATACATGACAAATACAAATACAGAAATTATAATCACTCAAGGGAATAAAATGATAAATAACCACGGTGCATAGAGATAAGTAGAGATAATATTTAAGATCTTTTGTTTAAAAAAAAATTAAATAAATAATAATAACAATAATAATAATAAAAAAATAAAAACTTACCTAGCCTTCCTTTTGGTCCGACTTTCACACAAAAATATGTGCTGAGTGCCCCTAGTGCCAGTGGTAAAACTTCAAATAGAAGTTTTCATTGACAAGCGTGAAATCATAGAAATATGTGCTTGTCCATGACTCCGGACATGTAGGAGGCGCTAGAGAGCTGTGCAGTGGTTTGTCCGTAGGCGCAGCGGTTCTGGACCCTCCCATCAGCACAAGAGTGACACGCCATTCAATCGCAGCTGCTCGCCTCTGATGCTCACCGGAGGCTGTGTGAGTATTCATCGCCATCTCTAACCACAATTACACAGCTGTATTTCACAAGAAGCGACTTCGTTTCCAAGAAGAGAAGCCAGAAGTTTCCCCAAACCGGTCCGCGATGGGGATCCGAAAGAAGACCACGAACAAGAATCCCCCTGTGATGAGCCATGAGTTTGTGATCCAGAACCATGCAGACATCGTGTCGTGTGTGGCCATGGTGTTTCTGCTGGGGCTGATGTTTGAGGTGAGTCTGGCGCACATGGTTCCGGAGTTTGGACCGGGGTCAGGGCTGAGGTAGTCCAGAGAGTCTGCAGAGTCCGCACACACAGCCTGCAAACTGACATGGCTGTCTCATCTATTCTTTACTCTACTTCCTCTCAGGAGCCAAAAGTGTGTACGCGATCAACTAGTCTGGTTGTTATTCTCTGCATGTGCACTGGTTCCGAAGCCGTGATTAGTTGTTTAAAAGGGACAATATTGTGCAAGTCTTGTCTGGCTTAACTTGGACGTACGCGCAGATGTGTTACGTGGCAATCACACAGCGAGCTAGAGGACTTGTCATCACTACCAACAGGGAAGCTGCTGTTAAGTTGAGTCCAGTGTGTAAACTTGTTATTTATTTACCCCTGTCTCTCCTAGAAGGGCCCTGGATGTTTTACATACAGCTGCTCTTCCCCACATTTCTGTACAAGTTCATATTTGTGGTGTTTCGTTTTGCAAAGCGGCGCCACAGAATGAAGCTAAACTCAAAACACCTACTTCCGGTGGTAGCTTTTCAAATTAAAGTTTTTTTATGATGGGAATTCCATCGTGACGTACGCTCCACCTGGAATGCACTATAAAATAATGTCTTAATTATACTCTATGCTAGGCCCATTCAACTTGTGGCTCAGACCTCTCAAACGCCCATCTTACAAATATTATTGATCTTTGTCAGTCTCAAATGAAATTGGTCCATATTTTAAAAGAATAGCAATATAAAAAGAGAAAAAGCAATACAGTACAGTCAGTCAAAGTAGATATATAGATGGTAGTGTTTCTGCCCAGTGCTTTCTAAGAGCCGGGATGGAGCAGCTCATTATACAGTTAGTCTGAATAATATATTATTTTTTTCTAAATGTTTTGTCCTAGTTTAAGTTGTGGTTTTAAATTTACAAAAAGCACATTGTTGCATTGGTATGGCTCAGAAACCATGGTGCTCTGAGAAATCTATAGAAAGGTACTACCAGTTGAATTGTATTTTATTTTGAAATGTTACATCCTGCTTTCACTGATTTTGGTGACGATGCAAAAGACTTTATAAAATATAAATAGAAAAAAAGTAGAACGTAAAAAAGTGTAATTAATATCTGTATTTATTAAGAGTAATAATTACAAATTGTACAAAGTAAACAAGTTCTGTATATTGTTTGTGTGTGCCAGACTTCTGTGCACACATTTTAAACTACAGAGATGCTAAGCAAAATCTAACCAAATTAGATTTAAATGCACCCATTATAGCTGAGATCCTTTATGTCAAATATAGCTTAAGTCCTTGAATCTGCCGGTGTGAAATTTTTCTTGACAATGTGACTATTGTTTTTAACATATGTTTGTTTAATGTGCAGTTTATATTGATGAAAATCCGCTCTTGGTTTACAGATCACATCAAAGTTTGCAGTGTGCTTCATAACCATCCAGCACAATGTCACCATAACAACAAATGGTATGTAAAATGTTGAGACTATATATTTGGTTTTTTTTGTATTATAAATCTGCCTTTTTGTCCCTCCTGTGTTTCAAAAGCTCACTTTGCAGCTCCCTTTCTCTTTAGAACTCGTCTGCATGATTTCAGTTCAAAACATAGGCCAGGTTAATGTCTTCCTTAAACAAGTGCCACACCAGACTTTATTTACAGTGCGTTTCAACTTGCTGACGGTGTGTAATCCTTATCACTTTCCACGTACCACTAGCTACCTTCCTGTTACTTATTTACTGCATGTTTAAACAACAATGTTGAGATCTTTTTGATCTTTTTTATTCTCAGAAATTAGCATGTTTGATATGGGTATGCAATTATTATTTTTTAATTCCATGTTATCTTTTGACTATTTGAGGCTTAGACCTGAGAGCGGATTGGCTGAGTAAGGATGGTCCTCTTTTTAACATTTGTCTGAAAAACTTAAACTAGTGATAGGACCAATGTATTTGTGGTTTGAAAGTTGTGTACCCTAGCGTTAATCTGACATTCTAATGCATGCTTTTCATTTATTTTCACTACAGAGGGCCCCGATCAGACGACTATCAATCATTTTCAACACGGTATCAAAGATTTGGCCACCATCTTCTTCTATATGCTGGTTGCTATCATCATGCATGCCATCATTCAGGAGTACGTGTTGGATGTGAGTATTATGCAAATACTGAAAATGGGAATGCATTCGAAATGGTAAAACCGTACTTTGAATCCCTCGTTTTCGAATGTGTAGAAAATAAACAAGAAGAAGCATTTCTCCAAAACGAAGCACAGCAAGTTCAACGAGTCTGGACAGCTCAGCGCCTTCTATCTGTTTTCGTTCAGCTGGGGAGCGAGCATCCTTGCGTCTGTAAGTGTGACAGCAAAAAGCCTGTGATTATAACAGTCTTGCCGACCGCAGAGTCTAAATCACCGACCTGCTTCTGTGTTCTTAGGAAAACTTCTTGTCTAACCCAGTCAGCCTGTGGGAAGATTATCCCCACATTCTGATGCCGTAAGTGCGCCCTCTTCTACTGTGTACCGCATGCATTTAGCAAAAAAGTCTCAACACAGCCTTTGCTTTGTTCAAACTGTACAGGAGCGAAGCACGTACAGTTTGAATGTGACCACTTTTTTTTTTTTTTGTGTTTTGTGGTGACTCAGGTTTCAGTTGAAGTTCTTCTACATTTGTCAGTTGGGCTACTGGTTACATTCTCTTCCTGAACTCTACTTTCAAAAGACAAAGAAGGTGAGTGCGTTTTTGCAACTTTCTAGTTTTAGACACGAGCAGCATTTTAGCCATTTCCTGATTATCTTCCTTGTTTATCTTGAACGATTACAAATTGTTCCCTCGTTGTTATGTTGTGAAGCCGAAGCTACACGTTTGTAAATATTTGACCTGTTCTTTGTGTGTTTGCTTCAGGAGGATATTCCACGTCAACTTGCCTACATCCTCCTCTACCTGGTCCATATTGCAGGCGCATACGTTTTGAAGTGAGAACAACAAATAAACATTTAACGGTCACAGAAGTTTAAACATAGGTCTTGTTCACTGCAAAAAATGATAAAATATTGGGTAATAATTTGTTTAAATCAAGTGGTTTGCCAGTGGAACAAAGCCATTTAGTCATAATTCTGTTGGAAACATTTTAGTATTTTTTTAAAAAGAAAATAATTTAGCTTGTTTATGTTTTGAGGCAAAATGCACTCAAATATAAATGCATTTTGCCAAATTTGAGGCCTTTTTTTGCAGTGTTGGGTTATGTTCAATATACTTTTTCAAATATAGAGAAAATGTGTTTTTGCCCCATAGCTTGAATCGCCTGGGATTGGTTTTACTGGTCTTGCATTACTTTGTCGAACTGCTTTTCCACATTTCTCGCCTTATCTACTTCAGCAATGAGAACCGACAATTTGGGTAAGAATTGAACCAACAAAAGAGACTGGCTTTCATTCAGGGCATACTGTATAATTTCTGGCTTTGTGCTGTAGGTTCACCATGTGGGCAGTCTTGTTTGTCCTTGGACGCCTGCTCACGCTATCCCTGTCTGTTCTCACGGTTGGATTCGGCCTTGCCAACGCTGAGAACCAAGGCTTTGACTGGCCTGCAGGAAACTTCAATATACTCTTTACTAGGCGAGTAATATTCAAAGTATTGTAGTAGTCTGGTGTATGTAACACATTTTGGTAAAGGCATAGTGTTCACTCTTTTAACTAAAGAGGCAAATGAGAGAGGCAAAAAGTGAAGCTATGATTTGGTTTGTGATTGAATTATATTTGGAACAATATCTTCTTATGTGCTGTATTTTAGATTGTTTACACACACGCGCACACACACACACACACACACACACACACCTTTTCATGCATAGTAAATTGCTGCCACACTCTCCCCCGTTCAGATTGGACAGAGCTTTGTTCACTATCCATATCTGCACTGGGCCCCTGTGCTCCCCCACGCATGTCCCTGTAGATAACACCTGTTTAAGCAACTAATAGTCTGTCTTGGGGACTGATGCAGCAGATTCTGGGCACAAATGCTTCCGGTATCTGAAATAAGTGAGGGAAGAACACGCGTCAAAACATATCTCTCTCTGTCCATAATTCTTTCAGGGGGCTCTGTTCACTTGAAATGGAAATGGCTTGGAATGCCATTAGTCTGGGGTAATATTGTGCTTCTTTCTTTTATAGGATCACTGTGCTCGCTGCCATCTGCTTTACCCAGGCCTTTATGATGTTGAAGTTTATCAAATTTCAACTGCGCCGGTGGAGAGAGCACGCTGAAGCCCAGAGTCTCAAGAAGAAGCAGGTTATCAACAAGGGAAAATCAAAGAAGGAAAAGGGTAAATCCAATTGCTTTTAATCATCCCTGACAGAATGGTTAAATAATAATTCCAATAGTTTGTATTTATTTTAGCCTGTGCATGTGTAAATGCTGTATTGTTTATTTTCAGCTAATGGAGTTAATGGAGTCAATTCGCAAGATTCACCGAGAGCAAGGAAAGAGAAGTCCTCATAAGAAAGCAATCATTAAATGGTTCCTGCATCTCCCCATGCCCGTTGCAGACCTATCCATAGATCCACTGGCTCTCGGCTGTGGTATGCCTCGTCAGTGCCGCTGGATGTGCACGCTCACTTAGATCTTGCCTGTTGGAAGCTGTCCAACATGCCTGGGTTCAAAATGCAGTGTGCTGTTGTGCCATCTGGAAAAAGGCCACAAATTTAACTGAATTCAAAAGTGCCTATTGATAAAGACATTTGCTGTGGCATTGTAATTTTAAGAATGTCAGGTCAATTTGTACTTCTCCTAAAAATACAAAGCATTCCAGTTTTACTTTAGTTTTGTCTGATAGCTTGCCATCACACGGTCTCTTGCTGCTTTTTGATTTATACATTCTATGTTCTATCTTTCACTGTTTTTGTTACATTAGGACAAATGTTTGTATTCCAGATAAAAGGGTTTATCAAGATCATCACGGATACAGTAGGTAATAAGATCAGTCTGCAGAAATATTGTCATGAAATGATTCAAAATGCTGAATTGCTTGCAGCTATGATAACGTTTTGGGCTTCTGTTTTGAATTACAAGTGACTAACATTCCTCTTTGAATGTCATTCTCCTCACTTGTATGATTCCATTTTTGCTGTTGTATATTTCATGATTTTGCCTTGATGTAAAAACAATGCTTGAAAATTTGAATTAATTATTTTCATACTACCAGAGACTGTGCCAAACCAGGAGTATACTGATTGGTTGTTAAGTTATGCCTTCGATATGCATATGGAATAATTCTGCTTTTATAAGCTGCACTAGCTCTCATTGTACAGTCCAAACCTATGAAATGTCACTGTCATCTGAGGGGTATCTTAGACTATATTTTCTGCAGGATTCACCTGTTATGAAAATAATACAATGTTTTATTGAATCATTTGCATTGGGTGTTTTTACTAGCTGAAGTGTCCCACAACAGTATATTATAGTAAAATATTATTTTTATTGTCAGAAAGGATACCTGTTTTCACCAAAAAGGCAAGGTCGAACATAAGTTTCTGTTTCACGAGTAAAAGTTACATGGACACAGTAAACATCGGATTGTTTTACAAGTTGAACTCATGGTGGCACTATTGCACATATTTTAAGTGGTGGAAACGCCTGCTGTTTGATGCATGGACAGTGGACCAGGCATTAAACCAAGGTAAATAAGTAGGCCACTGTTTATTTCTTCACAAATAGCAAACAATCTAATAGACAAGTAATCTATTGTAAAGACATGTAGTCTTTAGAGTAAAATGACTACATTAAACAAATCTGACACTAATAAATGAGTATCTTTATGCATATAATATATATATATTTTTAAATCAGTTTAATTTAAATGAGAGATATGGATTACAGTAGATGTATAGGCAAATAGAAGACCTGTTAATACTTGCTAAAATATGTTCAGTATTCACTAGTTAACAATAACAGTAGTGGCAATATTGTGTTTTTCGTTGTCATTAGGTTGTTAAATAGCATGAGGTTTAATATCCCCATAAAGTTAGCTCTATGGCGTGAAGTATGTGACAGTTTCGCACAGCTGATCATGTAGTGGAGGCTGTTTTGACATTAGATATTCCAGTGACATAATTGAAATGTTACTAGTCATCAAATATCTGCTCGGTGTGGTGCTGTGCTCTAAAAGGTAAGTCCCGGTCTCTGGGCTGACGCAGAGTGACGGACGGAGCCTGTGATACCGTGAGCCCGTGATACCGTGAGCCCGTGATACCGTGAGCCCGTGATGTGGTCCGCTGTGGGGGAGGATAGCAGCTACCAGATAAACACTCTGCATTGGTTTGCAGAGCAGGAGTAACATGGCGGCACAGTTAGCCAGCAGAAATGTTTCACTACCGCGAAGGTCAGAACTCTTGCTTTTAAACGGGATTTAACAGCGACGACAGACACCAAAGTATTTCAGTGTAAGTAGCCACACACGTCTTTGCTGTTTGTCCACACGGCGCTTGATGTTTTGGTTGTAAAATCTATGCGATGTCTTCAATCTCGGTTGTGTGTCTGTCTGGCACAGGCTCTTGCTTCAGTGTTAGCTTATTAGCAACCGTTAGCTTCTTGGCTAAGCTGTCTGCCCGTGTCAATAGTGTTTTCTGCAGCCAACTACATTACAAGGCTAAGACAGCGGGCTTGTGGGGGGAATCCTGCTCGGTGTTCTGTGTCCTGACAGTAAACGCACGAGTGGACTCATGTGTTCCCTCGATGAAAAGTAAATAAGTGCGTGCACAATAGTTTCATATGTCATTGTTTTTTGTGCTGAGTGAGCGAGTGACCGTGCAGACGACACCGGGCGAAGTTCGTCAGCAGCAGCAGGAGTTAGCATGCTAACTCAGGCTGCAGGCTGGACTGGGGGAAAACGTGACTTTCAGAGCACATATTGACATTTTCACTCTTAAAGGGTTTAACTCGGCGGTACTCCGAGCAATGCACTTTTGCAACTTGGTTTCATCAGCTGTACTAGATCGCCCGCTGTGGTGGTTAAGTGGCTCTAGTCTCATTCAAGCTCATTCAAACTCGATGATAGTATTTGACTAAACTGTCCGTAAACACACCAGAAAAGTTGTGTTGAGAATGTTGTTATTACATGCCCTGTTTAAGGATCTGTTGTTATCGGCTCTTCAAATGCGCCAAAAGTTGTAAGAAATCCGCATAGCTTGGTTAAAGATGACATGGCTGGCTGCTCACTGTGTACGTGCAGGTCACACTTGGTTGTTATAAGAAAAAGTGTAATAATAATGTTGTGTACGGTCAGCGCTTCCCTGTCAAATGCAGAAACTCCTTGTGGAACCAGTTGAGCAGTTTCTGTAGTATGAATATGTCCACCTTATGGTACACACCATTTGTGTTACAACACCATCACTGGCACTTCTGTTTGCTTCCAGATCTGTATTGCCTACATGCCAGTAATTTATCATTTTCAAGATCTACTGTCTGTATATGTTCACATTATTTCCTAACTCTCCACCTATATGTATACAATTATACATAGGAAATGGTTGTCAAAATAAAACAAATCATAATCATTAAAACGACATGAACTATTTATCTTTCATAGATTGACACATCAACTAATATAATACAATGTGTGTCTCAGTGCAAAAAGTACAAACTTAAAGTCAATAAAACAGTTGAAAAATAAAATGGAACCATCTACTAATATGTTCTATCTATCTATATCTATATCTTATTCTCACTTTATGCATCTTCAAAATGAACCTAAACTCATAGATATAGTGACACTATCCCAATCTCTGTGTACAATTATGACCCAACATATTTTGCTTTTACATTCATCAGAAGTGAGTGTGTGTGTGTCGGTATTGTCATTGTTGAGGAATTCAGCACACCAAAATATGAGCTGGTATGTGTATGTTTATTTAAGTGTAATCGAGGGCAGCTTTTCTCACGCTTCATGTTCAGCAGTCGACTCCATGACCTGGACATGTTCTTTAAAACTATGGTAAAAAAGTGACTGTTTTAGCTCTATCTAGTTAGATTCTGGTAATTTCATCAGCAGTTTGCGATTGGAACTAAGTCCTTCTTGTTGTAATCACTGACCTTTGCCCGTTGCTTCATTTCAGCAATTCTATATTTTGACCCTTACTCTGCTGAATACTGCCAGTCTGTTGGTGTTGGGGCAATAATACGTATATTTTCCATCATAAATAGTGAACAAGATGGACCGAACGAGAGTCAACTGGGATAATCACACCTGAGTATTCTTTGAAGCGTGTCATTTCTGTAAATCCTTTGATAATAAGTTTGTAGTAAGCCCAAACACTGTTGTTGCATCAAAACAGCTGCAGTATTCACAGGGGATGCTCGTTCTATGTTTTCCCTAGGCACGCTCTGTTTTTATATAATTTACTAAATGCATCTCTCCTGTCTCCACATCAGCCTTTTCTTATAAGATTACCTTTATTTATTTGAGGTAAGATGGAAAATGACAAGCTTGTCCATGCTGCTGAAATTCTGTAATACCTCAGTAAAGATCTGTGTTTTTCACACCATGCCCCAATATCTTTTACTAATTATTCATTGTTTTGGTTTGCCCAATATCACTAAATGCCAAGTTTTAGGGCTGTCAATATTTAGTTGTTTGGTCAACTAAATGGTGTGTTAGTCAACTAACTCTTGTGAAAATGACTGAAAACTCATAGGTGTTTACTTTAACTTTCAATCAGTGCCCTCATTTTAGGGACTAATGGATGTGCAAGGTAGGGCCTGAGGCTAAACTAATTTTGATGGTAAGTCAGGAGTACAGCATGTTTTCACCTCACTCATGTGTCCTTGCTTTCACTTTGATTGGTTTTGGCAATCAAAATTTAGTTTTTGCTATACGTTATTTTCTTTTATATTTAGTTTGAAGTATTTGGAAAACATTGAACTGGGAATCGAGATCAATCATTTATAGGAACTTTATATAATTTCCCCAAATTACCCCGCCATATTAGAAAATGTGTTTGAGACAGAACCCCTTTAGAATAATTAAAAATAATATGATTCAATGAATGCAACCACTGATGTTATGTTGGATGAATTACTGAACACACAAAATGAGAATTTGTTGAAGACCATTTTTTAATTCAGTCTTTAGATGTGAGAAATCGTGATGATCTGGGTCATGGTTCCACAGTGACATGGTCAAATACAGCCGGCAGCCTACACGCTCTTCACAAGTAAACTTGACAGCATTGTGAGGTGTTTATCTTCCCATCTCCTATAGGGTCTGTCCGTTGTGTGCTCTTCCTGTCACCGCGCTCCCTCCCCCAGCACATACAGTATGTGTGGTGCCTCGTTTCACCGGGCATCTCACCCTGGTCTGCGTGCACATCGCCATGGAAACAGTGGTTGTGACAGGTCTTGGGTGGGCGTGAGGAATGAGCTCGGGGTAATGGGCAGGTTTCTTCCACAGAGCGGAGGGAAGACGACCGATAGCGCTGCTTCCTCAGAACGCTGTGAAGGGCTGTGACGCGGAAGAGGCAGAGCGCTTAACTCTCATGACTGCGAGGCTCCGAGGCACATCGTCATTGTGCCGCTGCAGCTGACCTCAAATCAGCCGTCCTGTTAACTGTGCTGGAGAGGCCTGTTTTGTACTGGGCTTGTGTTTGTTGAACACTGAGCCGGTTTCACTCACTCGCCAGTCCAGAAGAGCCTGTCATGTCCAAACAATACCAGATCCGGAGTTCACTTACTTGCACTGTTCCCTTCAATGGCTTCTGATTTACTGCTTATAGTATTAATAATCTCAAATGTTAAAAGATTGTATAGACCTAAACTGCTGAAGTTTTTTTTATCACTCAAGATGAATATGTCTTTGTATATAAAAACATGCATAGTCACTGACCTTGCAGGATCTAAATCAAATAATTGGACAAATATTAAATAAAACAATTGTTAGTTACGATTATTTGAACATTGATACCCCATTAAAATAAAATTTATTTGTTGTTTTTACCATACACATGCTATAAAGAGGCCTCTGATTGTGATTTTATTTATTTATTATAACATTTTGGAATTATTTACCAGATTTTTGTGAATGAGGCAAATATTGATTATGAAATGAATGTTAATTACGTAGACAATACCTAATAATATATAGTTGAAAATTGACTTGAAATTCATATGACCTGACAAAACCTTCAAAAGACTTTAGTCTTTAGCACTGAGCTTTAGCAGGTGTATCCTTTCTAGGTATACTTGGGAATGTTAGATTGTTTCCCCTATTAATATTTATTTTTTTGTCTAGCTGTTTGCATTAGTGCTGTTGCCTATGGCATGTGTTTGTAATGTACATTAGGGCTATAACTCAGGATTTAAAAAAAATAATCATTGATAAACCAAGCAGTTATTATTGTTGTATTGGCGGAGAATATAATTATTTCAATTTGACCCAGATAAAGCTGAAGTATAGAAGGACATCCTATCTCTGATTTAATTGTTTTATCTTGCAATTACTGCCCTGTTTGTTACTATGATGCTTGATGTTTGTAGTTTGTGTACTCCAGTTACTGAATAATCAATTTCTAAAATAGTTTACAATTTATTAAAAATGTTTTTGTTAGAATTTATCAATTATTTGTTACGGCACTATATCACAGTACATGAATCTGTTTTGTCACAATGCCTTAAAACTACAGGTTGAGGTGATCTTCAAGCAAGTGCGTTCTTTCGTCTATATAGGTCAGCCGCAGCAAAGTGCATATTGATCCAGAGAGCCAAATGATATTGTGCCGTCTGCTGCTCAATGCTAAGGTGCCCTCATCTAGTTTGGCCTGATCCAAGGAGAGGTCACATGACTGCCAGTGCGACAATGCTTTTCCAGCTGTAGTAATTGTAGCTGTAGTTAGGCTTTTCCCGATAGATACAATATGAATTAATTAATTCTTGATCAGTAAAAATGCACACAATGACAATTTCAGATCTGTGTCTGTGCCGCATGTATATTTGCTTTTAGAGCAGGATGCCGAGATGCTGTGCATTGGTGCACCATGAACAGGTCTCTTCACTTTTAAAGAAAAGTGTGAGCTCTGGTGAAATCATGCTCAGAACACCTCTCCAAGAAGACGTCCAGGAAGCATCCGAGCCAGATACCTGACCCATCTCAATTGGCTCCTCTTGATGTGGAGAAGCAGTGGCTCTATGCAAAGCTCCTCCAGACTGCCCAACCACCCTGTGGAGGAAACTCATTTCACCCTTACAGTCATTCCCCAAAGCTCATGAGGGTAAATTGAGAACTTTGCCTTTCGACTCTGCTCCCTTTTCACCACAACGGTCCGATACAGCGACTGTATCCCTGCACACGTGACACTGATCGATCTGTCAATCTCACACTCATGAATAAGACCTCAAGATACTTGAACTCCTACACTAGAGGATGGACCTCTCTGCTAACCTCTCTACTATTGGATTATTTAAACAGTTGTCAAGTAATTGTTTTTTTAACATGGGATGCTGTGAAGGAAGTTTTCTAATTCCTAAACTAAAATGCGTAAACATATACTAACTAAACAACAATATATTCTAAAGTCTCATATATATTTTTTTTAGCTTTGTTTTTGTTAAATCTATTTAAAAATCCCATATTTACAGGATTTTCATGGTCCAAACAGATATCTATTAATAAAATGTTTATTTCATCACAAGTATCAAACAGAATGTCGCTTTATCACTCTTCATTTTTCTTTCACAAGGTTGGCACCATTTATTGAATTAGTAATAGAAATTAAGTAATATAAAATTGAGATTGAGCAACATGAGGGGAAACTTTTTTTTCTTACCAAGATCCTCTTTCGTCAAAATGACAATCAGTAGTTTTATGGATGATTTGAAAAGAAAAAAAAAATTGCGTAAATAATCTGTTCAAATCTTGTAGTTGTAGAATACTTTCCTCTTTTCCACAATGTGTTTGTGATGTTGGGTGTTAGCGAGTGTGCTAGCATGTGCTTGGCACCCTTCCCACTGCTCCGGGTGGAATCCTTGGCATGGGAGGAGGGAGAGCGTGAGGACTGGCCAAAATAAGCTGCCTGCTGGAGTGGAGTGGGTGGTCCACAAACATGGGACTGTGAAAATGAGGTATACAGTGGTGTCCCGGAAAAGGAGGTTTAACTTGTTGGCTGTGAGGCAGGAGGCGGAGCTGGCTACAGTGACATGTACAGACAAGAGCATTTCCCACTCTGCTGTCATAAAGCCAGAGGAATGTGAGGCTTCAGTTTGTGCCTTTTCATGCTGTGCACATTGTGAGGGTCACACTCTGACCAGCAGGATCCCTCTCTACTGCTCTGCTGACTCAGCATTGTTCCCTTACTGACCTATAATATACCTTTTGCCGGCTTTATCTTTCTTTACCGCTTCACCATTTCAGATTCTCCTCCAACCACTTGTGGTTAAATCTGTTTTATAGTTCATGTTGTAGTTCCTTTCCACACAACCAGTTGAACACAGTTTGGTCAACTGCAGAGTTTTGAAATCTTGATTGATCCCCTTTGTTAATGCACTTTTTCATTGAATTGTCATTAGTTCAAGATTTATTAAAAGACTTTGAAGTTCAGTGATGCCTCGCTGCACTGTGTTGGCACAATGCCACTCATGTAATCTCGGATTCTGTCTCTCAAGGTACCACACACCTGATGCACAACGTCATGCTTGTGTTACCTCACATGGCCCATTGCCAAAGAACAGGTTTTTCCAGTGCCAGGGACTTTCAATGTAACTACTATAATCCTTCAAGAAAAATTCCCACTTGCATATCTGAGTATTTTTTCTCTTTTACATACTGTTCTCCTCCATACATTTAGAGGTTAGTTTTATAGACATGCTGAAATGTAATTAGTTCATCAGGGGTGTCAAACATGCAGGGATTTATAATGCGTAACCTTTGCATATTATATTATATTTTAGAGATTTTAAATAACAATGTTAAATAATACGATTTTTATCTTTTTATCATCTTGAGCCCTCCTCTGAATTCAGCACACTAGATCAGGCCACTGGAATGTGCGGTCTTATTTGAAACCTTCTTCAATTAATAACGATGGGCATTTATTTCAGCAGTGCCAATAAGAAGTATGTATTCTTTACAGATACGTTTTACAGGCACAGCAGTGTGAATAAAGGCTGTGGTACCTGAGCAGAGACGCTTATGAGTTCCGTCAACATGACTGGTGTTTTCCCCTCTCAGCTCACAACTAGAGCAATTTCAGTTTCAGTTCCGCTGCCCCTTGCACCCAGTGTGTTCTGTTGGGCACGTGAGCCTGTAGGAAGTACGTATTAAAAATGCGAATATCAAGGATGTTCCAGCTACTGCAAGATCACACTCCTCAGCCTCCCGATAACGGGACCAATAATCGAACCTTGGATTCACAAGTAACAGTGTGGTTTCCTTTCCAGCTGTGGAAGACTGGATACTAAATAATGACTAAATAATTATTCACTGTTGTCTGTACCCCCACTGCCTAACTGATAGGCCACATTGAACTCATGCAATTGCTTTTTTATTTTTGAAAGAGCAGAAATCTATATCTATCATATCTGTTTTATTTTCATTGTGTTGATCATCTCAAAAAATCATAAAAATGTAAATGTTTTACCTCATAATAATCGTAAAAAAGATGTGGGTCTCGTAGCGCTACACTGTGCTTTTGACGGGTTGCTTTGCAGGATGGGTCAAATGCAGAGGATGGCAGATTTCCGAACTGGGATCACTGTGTTAACCAGTGTACTTTAACACCAGTAATTTTGCTACATGTTTTGTTTCTCATTGTTTTAAGAGTATTCATTTTATCGTGGATATTTTTTGTGTAGCTCTACCTGGATGGCAGAGTGAGTTTCGGCTGTCTCTTCTGTCTGGTCCAATTACATGTTCCACAGTCACAGCAACAGCAGTGGCTTACTTAATCAGGTAAGGCCAGGGTTTAGAGTCAACCTCTCAAACGTGCACAGATTATAAGCTACATGATGCCTGTGCTTTATGGTTTGTCAAACAACATTATAGAACCTGCTGGTGGTTCTCTGAATCAAAAGATAATTTACTGTACTGGTGACAAGTTGTGTAATGTTAACTCATTTGTTCTTTTGCGTAATGTCCGAGCAAGAAAGCAGTCTGTGGAAAATGTGTCTTCTCGAGCTGTCACTAACATTTATTAAGTTGACTAGTCAACCACTAATGTGTGTACAAAAAAAAACGACAACAACAACTGTGCATTGGTTGACAGTGATACGGAGGACAGAACCAGGACCCAAACTACATCTGGACTGGGCTTAGGATATTTAGACATATTTGCTCTCGACCCAGTGAAGAGAGCCTAACGGGACACAAGCAGGACCAGTCGTATATTGTTATTGTATTTTATGTCTGTTAGGTTCTGATTGTTGCTAAGGGTAGCCTAAATAGGGCATTTTTACCCAAACTTATTTATCTCTGGGACAAAACTTAAGGTTACTTAACATAACCCTTGTTGATAACAGAGCGAGGGCTTTCATAATGGGAACCGCATTAGGCTCTGCATCCAGTATTGTGATGCTAATATAATATAAAAAAAATAATATTCAGACTATTTCAATACTTAATACTCTATTTCATTTTTGATACCACTGGGATCACCTCTTTATTTGATATTTTTAATTGGGTAGCTATTATTAGAACAGAGTATTAATGCAAGGCCAAATTGTCAAACTATTTACCAAAGACTATTCTCTATGTACAGCACATTTAACGTTATAATCAGGTATGCACTTCTGTTGATCAGATATGTTCCTTCTCATAACATATTTCACTGATGCTTCTGTGTGTGAGGAGGGGGTGGGGGCTTAGTGCTCTCGTCTTCAGCTCTCCCTTTGAAGCTTTCTGCAGTTTTATGCTTAAACCCAGTAAAGCTTTATAATAATAATGACTAAAAGTACATTTCCTCACAGGCCTGAAGGGAAAACGCATAACATCTTGTCTCGGGTGCCCCTTATATTAAATACGTATAAAGTTTCAAAATGTTTAGGATTTTGGAAAATGCATGTTTTGGATGGTGGCTGATACCAGCCCAGTTGAGAGAGCTGCTTGAGCCACCTCACCTGGTTACTCGAGGTGAAATAAACTAATAACTAATTTCGACAGCTTTGTGATCTCATCCTTCCAGACATTACCAAAACCTACTGACCATTAGTAGGGATAAGAACGTAGCTTGAACAATTTGAGACTTTTGACTTTGACTCGACTCCTCTTTAGTCACATATGAACAAGACCCCAGGACACTGAAACTCGTCTAAGAACAAAAATGAAAAGCAACAGCGGTTCTCTGAGGTTGGTATAGGGCTGTTTCAGAGGGCTGCTCTGCTGGATTTGGATATGTTAAAATCTCCTTTTCTGTGCAGTTATGTTGGATCAAATTCTTTACTTTGATAATATCTGATAAGTTGCATTATTGAGTGCACGTTCCAGATTGTTCTGGTGTACTCCGTAGAAACTGCCCTGTCACACAGTGCAAGTGTGAGGCTGATAAACGCAACATAGTTGTGTCAGCTGATCCCTCTGGTCCCATGTAGCACCTCCTTATCCTGAGCCCGCCTCCACAGCCCAGCCCAGGGCCCCAAGAGGAACTAATGCCTTACCGGCCTTGACTGACAACACAACTCTTCAATATGTGCTCAGTGGGTCTACATCTGACACATAGGGCAGTCACAAGACAAGCTACAATTCATCTCAGTCATTGTATCACAACTCCACTGGTCGATGTGTTTTGCTCATAACTGCATGGAAGTCATGCCGTTTCTCATTTAGTATGGCATTTGTTGTGTATTCATTTAATATCTTTTGAAATTAATATTTCTTTATAAAACTTCTCAAAACTCATGATCTGTGTAGACCGATTCCCTCTAATAGTTTGAATTTGAGGGTCTTGCTCAATGCACTCATTATTTTGAAGGCAGAATGAGTTTTTATACCAACACAGAAAAATGTAGTTCAATGCAAACCGTCTTCTGTAGGTTACATGGTTGTGGGGTCAGATCTAGTTTACTCCTCTTTTTGCCACGAGCTTGTCACTCACGACTGGACATCCACAGAGTGTACAGTCCCCGAGGTCATGGCTGTGAGGGCCTGTTGCATAGGGAGCAGCAGATGTATGGGCACCTGGCATCGTTGCACATCTGCAGGAGTGGAGCCAATTGAAATGTGCTGGCCGGCTGCCATCTTGTAATGAGCCCGCCATAAATGTGAGCGCATCTCTGTCTCTGATGTCACTTCACTAGGCATCTTCTGCTACTTGTTTGCACTCCGGGTGTTAAGTGTTTGCCTCCAGATTTTTCGCACTGAAGTATTAGTTTAGCGAAGATGGCGGTGATTATTTCTAATATTGCCATGTAATTGTGACTTGAGTCTCATAAACTTTTTATTGAGAATCACATTGAGGTGAGTAATGTATGAAAAGTAATATAATATTGCAATCAGATCTTTGGAGATATGATACATTCGACTATTATGAGTATCTTTCACAGTAATAGTTTTGACTATATTGAGAATAATATTATTCAAGTGCATAAAAAGATCTTGTGTTGTTAGTTTTCATTTGAATTATGCCGTAAATTTAAACATCAAACAAGTAATTTATACATTTGGTGATATACAGAAGTTTGAAGTGAAATATGGAAAATTATTATTTTCACTGTCTGAAAGTGATTCAATTTATTATATTTATGTTTCCCTAAATTACAACAGCAGTCGTCTCAGGTCTCTACAAAGTTGTCAATTCCTTAACAATGGATCACGTCTGACTTTGTTGAAAGTAATATTAATAATTCAGTAGAATTGCCTATTGTGCATTGTTCAGCCATTAAATGAGTGCAGAAAACATAACTGACAAAAAATATGATGCCTAAATCATTGTTTTTTTTTTAAACCATTTTACAAACTCAAAACTTGGGCTTTATCTTCCAATATGCAACATCACCTGAAAAACGTATACAAGTGAAGTGACTGAACTTACAATTTTATTCTTGCTCAAATCACTGCAAACTTATATAAAAGTTGGGTTCAATGGTGTTATGCTTACTAAATCAGCAGTTGAATAAAATCTGTTTGGTGTCAAAGTAATACAATTGCTACACAAGCTTCTGAATCCAGCACACTTTCCTCACAGCAACCTGGTTTCTCACAAACAATTCCATTCCATACATTTTTCTGGCATCTTTTTATTTATTATTCTTATTGATTAGGGGAAACCGAAACACCCGGAGGAAACCGACGCAGGCATGGGGAGAACATGCAATCTCCATTCAGAAACAGCCTGTTCTGACTGGGATTCAAACCTAGGACCTTCTTAATGAGAAGCAAGAGTGCTATCCTCTCAGCCTCAGTGCTGCCACTGTCCATTAATGATATCGGTCACTGCACTACATCAAGTAAGTCCCAATCGGGGTGTCCACTTCACATCCCTAAATGTATGGCAGTTATATGGCATGGATATATAAAAAAAAAAGTATTATGTTCAAAATGTTGCCAACCCTCGACTCTTCATATCTGCCCCTAACAAGAAGTGAAATTGGTTCCAATACCTTGGTATTGGTACCGGTGCATCCCTAGTTATTAGCCAGCAGGCACTTGGACTTTTATAATACAACTAAAATCAATATTTCTTTTTGCCCAACCTACATGGAGCTAAAATATACTGCTTGTTTGAAGTCATCTGAGCTTCAAGAAAAGAATAAGGAACTTGTAAAACTAGAAGCCACTGAATCTTTTGTGTGGACGTAAAGCCAATGGCATATCCACTGTGACTGGACTGCAGTATTGTTTTCAACATATAGTGCTGCAACTTGTATTCATCTGTTATATTGCAATCAGCTTTGGTTTGTGCCACTATCAGACTGAGAAAAAGGTCTCTTATGAGAGATGCTTTAGGAAAGTGAAATATGATTGTAGTGTCAGTTTTGCAATATTTGCGTCAAACAAATTCAAATGAAGTTTTTGAAAATAAATGACCCATTAAACACATTTAATGATATGTTTTACAATACAGTTTTAAATCTTATATTGTTTATGTGCTGCATGCTTCTTACACAGCTCTACTACCAGAGTACAAAGCTGATACACAAACACACACACACCCACATGCACGCACATACACATTAACGGGAGAGAACGATCAGGGCCCCCTTTGAAACAGAAGACAGATAAAGGGGGTGTTCGTGCTATTGCCCGTCACTTAATTTTGGAAGGTCTTCTTTGTAGAAATAAAGGTATTTAGTTCTTCTATACCAGAAAATTGTAAGATAGCGATGTTATTACCTTGACATGTTTCAGCGTATACCTCAGTCTTCATGTGTGACGTTGTGAAACGCTTCAGAGGAAGACTGAAGTATATCGTCGAAACATGTCCAGTGCTGGCTATAAAGCCTATTTATGGCCATCACTATTTTGCTCTGTGATTTACCCATTAGAGCAGTGTTTTTCAACCACTGTGCCGCGGCACACTAGTGTGCCGTATGATATTGTCTGGTGTGCCGTGAGAAATTCGTCTACTTTGTCTAAAAATAGCTGCATTCGCTGTTGACGAGCGGTGACTTGTTTTGAACTGTGAGTAACCATGTAATACTTTTTCAAATCAGTAGATGGCAGCAGATAGCTAAGTACTTTGAAACTGAAAAATTGGATGCGACCACTGGCTGTAACAGGTCAGCATTGTGGCGAGAAAGGTAAAATTGGATGCGACCAACAAATGTGGGAGGGAGCGAGACAAGAGCTTTGTGGCGAGTGAGAAGTGAAAGTGATAGAGACGTTTTTGAAAATGAATTATGCCGTTTCTGAACAGGATTAACATCCTCCGCTCTGCCACGGGGCAGCTGTGGCCGCGTTGTAGTGGTTTAACTATGAAATGTACAATTTTTGTACAACAGCTCTCGCGAACGCACTTCTGAACTGGGTACCGAGCGCAGACCGTAGTCGAGTGGACAGAACCACAGACATGCGGACCGGACAGAACCATGGACTCGCGTTCAGGACCTCCCGTGTCCCTCATCCAAAACTCCTGAATTTAAAGCTCGGATACCAAAATGTTTCCCATGCACTAACAATGCATGTTCTTTGTGTGAGTTATTATTTGACTATTTGGGCAGAGAGTGGATTTTCTTAGTTTTTTTCCACACAGTTAGTGCCACTTTATTCCCAAACTCTTGTTAATTGTATCGAGAAATATTAAATAAAGCTTAATTTCAAGGCCTGGACTTAAGCATTTTGATGAGAATAACTGTATATTGTGAATATAGGCTACAGCGTATACTGTATACATTATAAGATAAGATATACTTTATATATCACACAGAGTATGTACAGTATATATTTTTTTACATTAGTACTGTATACATTTTTAAATTTTCTCCTGGAGGTGTGCCGCAAGATTTTTTCAATGAAAAAAGTGTGCCTTGGCTCAAAAAAGGTTGAAAAACACTGCATTAGAGATCCATAGCTGCCTGTCCTGTGTTTTTGTTGTTGGTGGTACTTAACCCTTTAAGACTAGTTGGTCTTAAAAGGCTGACGCTCTAATCAGCACAAATAGACCCATTGCTAACGTTGAGTTGAGCAAAGTTTTGTGTATTTGTTGCGATTTGACTTGACCTTTTATTATTATTATTATTATTAGAGGTGCAACGGTTCATCACTGATCCGTGATCCGTTCGGTTCAACGTCTTCGGTTCGGTACAGACGTGATCCGCGGTTTGATTTATGAAAAAAAAGTTGTGCGCACGTTGTTCAGTCCACACACAGCGCGGTCATTGCGAGCGGAGGAACGGAGATGCTTGAAAGCCCTGCGTCATTTAAATCCCCAGTATGAGAGCATTTTGGCTTCACTGTAACTACACTGATAATTAATATTCGACAAAACTGTCACGATGTGTAAGCACTGTGGCACAAGAAAGACATGAGTGAAAAAAGCGTCTCAACGACCGCTTATTGTCGCGGCATTTAAGCAGCTCCTTTACGCACAGTCAGACCGGGCTAAAGTCAACTCTCCCGCGCATCCTCAGCTGCGCTCACGACTGACGCTTGGACGTCCCGCGGAACCTATAATAGATCCATGAACAGAACAGAACCTATAATAGATCCATGAACAGAACAGAACCTATAATAGATCCATGAGCGGAACCGCTCACTTCATCACCGCAGACTGGGAGATGAAAAGTCTGGCACTGCAGACACGCCCCCTCTACGACAGTCACACAGTCACACAGCACAGGTACTGACACACAGCACAGGTACTGACACAGCACAGGTACTGACACAGCACAGGTACTGACACAGCACAGGTACTGACACACATCACAGGTACTGACACACAGCACAGGTACTGACACACAGCACAGGTACTGACACACAGCACAGGTACTGACACACATCACAGGTACTGACACACATCACAGGTACTGACACACAGCACAGGTACTGACACACAGCACAGGTACAGGCACACAGCACAGGTACTGACACACAGCACAGGTACTGACACACAGCGCAGGTACTGACACACAGCACAGGTACTGACACACAGCACAGGTACAGGCACACAGCACAGGTACTGACACACAGCTCAGGTACTGACACACAGCTCAGGTACTGACACACAGCACAGGTACAGGCACACAGCACAGGTACAGGCGCACAGCACAGGTACTGACACACAGCACAGGTACTGACACACAGCACAGGTACAGGCACACAGCACAGGTACTGACACACAGCACAGGTACTGACACACATCACAGGTACTGACACACAGCACAGGTACAGGCACACAGCACAGGTACTGACACACAGCACAGGTACTGACACACAGCTCAGGTACTGACACACAGCACAGGTACTGACACACAGCACAGGTACAGGCACACAGCACAGGTACTGACACACAGCACAGGTACTGACACACAGCTCAGGTACTGGCACACAGCACAGGTACTGACACACAGCACAGGTACTGACACACAGCACAGGTACTGACACACAGCACAGGTACTGACACACAGCACAGGTACTGACACACAGCACAGGTACTGACACACAGCACAGGTACTGACACACAGCACAGGTACTGACACAGCACAGGTACTGACACAGCACAGGTACTGACACAGCACAGGTACTGACACAGCGCAGGTACTGACACAGCAGCAGAGGAATGGAAGACAAAGGCCCAGTACTAATATCCCAGTCACAACTGATAATGCCAAAAATTAAATAAATGCAGTGAATGAGGCTGGGCCCAGGATGGAGCGCCTCCTCGGGAGAATCAGGTGGTGTAATATATGAGGGTAAATATCCTCATAAAGTGCCTTCTTATGTTGCACTTTTTGTTGTTTTTCATTAATTATGTTAAATAGACATAATTGGATGGATGGAATATGCCATCCATCCATCCATCCATTTCCTTCTCCTTAATTCATTTCTAGGTCAGGGGGGGGCAGTCAGAGCAGGTGCCGAGTCCACATGAGCTGTGTTTATTAAAAAGACAACACTTTTTTTTTGGAAAAATGAACCGAAAAATGAACCGAACCGTGGCCTCTGAACCGAGGTACGAACCGAACCGTGATTTTTTCAAACCGTTGCACCCCTAATTATTATTATTATTAACAGGAACTTAAAATCAAATCAGGGCTCGAGAAAATCGTCACATTCCTATTTGCAATAGTCACAGTCCAGTACAACTACATTCAATTTGTGTTTGTGTTTCAACTTTGTATGAGCTTTGTTCACCAGTATTACGTTTACTCATCCCACTGCCCCTTCACTGTGTTAAATTAAACCTAATTTGTCTGTAATTGATTTTGACAAAAGTCTCATCCAAACAACGGAGGAGCCGAGGCGTTTTCATTAGGGCACCCATCAGCCCTAATTCTTATTGAGTTTGGGGCCATTAGCGGGGCCCTTCAAAAAGAACCCAATATGAGCTCCACTGGTGTTTAACCTCACTGTGACCTGCCCATTATAGTCAATTTCTAGTACATGTTTGTGGCCTTTTGTCCTATGTCAACCTGATTAGTGCAACTTTTGGCATTGTCACAGTCACCTGTGGGATGTCCAAAACATTCTCATTTCAAAGACTGAAACAAGAAGGGAACTGTTGTACTAAGAATCCAATGCATTTCATAGAATGTTAAAAGACCAGTGATACCAGTGACCAGTGAGTCTGACCAGTAATACCAGTGATACTCTGTGGACAACAGAAAATTACATAAGCAACAGCGTTCAATCTGTCAATCATCATGGCAGCAATAAAAATTGCGATATGATAATAACCTGCCTCACTCCTCAAGCGTTGCTGCCTTTTATAGAAGAAGGACCATGCAACATCATCTTAAACTGTTTCGGACTGAAACTTTATATTCAAAACATTGGGTATGTGGAAACTACCGCTGCTCTCTCTGCTGGAGTGGTTTGAAAGCATTAGGATCGTGGATGTGACTTCTGACCTCTGGGTATTACCTTTTATTAAATTTCATTTTTAGTCCTTGGCCTGTAAAAGTTTGAGAAACACTGGTCTAGACTCATCAGAGCTTTGTTCGCTCATCACTAGGAGTTGTGTTCATTCTAGTTATAAGAATGATTATTATTTCATGTTTAAGGGGAGCTTGAACTCTTCACCTGCGGCTCCGTGACCTTGTGCTCCTTCCCTGCAGCAGATGGAGCCCAGTCAGTGTAGACTTTTAGTGAGATTCAACAACAATCTGCTTCGGTTCTTGTTATCAAATAGTCAATATAAATTTTCATTGTGGGAGGTTCAGACAGTATGTTGCTGTGTGAAGCATGAGTCATTTTTCACACTGATAACTGATTTAACTTTGAGTCTCACTTCAGAAATGGCAGCCAGGTAGATAAGTAGACGAATACCTCAGCTGACAGTGGTATTGGCAACTATAGTGATGATTATGTAACGTGTTTATACAGTAGTTGGATTTAAGCATGTTGGTGTTGCTTCTGTTCTAATCATTTTATTGGGCCAATCAGTGACTAAAAGAAAATATGTAATGGTTTTTCTTATTTACATTTATCTTATTCTTTAGTAAAACAGGGCTGTGGATTAGATGGTAGTAAGTTGAAATCATGTATGGGTCTTGAGTATGGATGCCAGATTAATTGCAATCAAATCAAAGTGGCAATTTGACAATGGTAGTTGCAATTCTGTGCGCGTTGCAAAAATATGACAAAAAAATGAAATGTATATTTAAGCAGCCTATAAGGATCAAGAAAGTTGGTTAATTTGTGGATGTGGAGGTTATTTTTTTTTTGTTAAACAGGATTGTATTATTTCAGACAATCAAAATAGACTTTTTTTCTTTTAAAGGCAACATAATATCCTGTCTGTTTTATAAAATATTAATCAGCATTGCTCTGAACAATCGTATCTGTATTAATTACCTGTGATCAACAAATAAAAAACACTGATCAGACTATATTATGAACAAATGCAATTATTTACAATTTTACCCTGTTAAGATATATTTCAGATATTGAATAGACAACCAGCAAATTATTTCATTGGAACTTTATGATTGGACAATTTAATTGACTTTAGTTGATTCATAATGACCACGTGTCCACAAAGAAGGACTGGATCTGGTGTAATTACTAGATCCAGGTAGTTGTTTTGTATTTTGTCACACACTGCATCAACAATCTTCAAACTCAAAATGAACTTGTTTTGTTTCTCGTGAACAGCTGTGCGGCACCGCTGGCTTATTGAGTCTTGGTCAAAATTGAAGGCGCACTATTGGATCGCAGTTGCAGCAGTGATTTATAAAAGTCTACAGTGTGAGGCGATCTGAAAATCAGTGGAGGTTTTGATTTCCATTTTTGTTCTTCGACAATGCTGAAACAGTTTTGTCCACCTCACTGTCATGTCTCGTCTTGTGACAATAATTAGTCTTTAACTAGTTCATTAAGTTGTTTTTTTCCTCAGTTCTGCACCTGTCAGTCAGTCACAGATCAAGGGCTGGACTGAGCACGAGCATGTGACAGCGCTGCCTCCGCGGGGAAATTCCTCCTATGATGAGAACTAAATGCCAAGTGGAAGAGGAAGGAAGAAGACATTGTGTTTCACGCATTTAATACCTTCTCGTTTACAATGACGTAGTGTTGTGTAAATGCAGATACTTTGTGGATGGGGCACCTAACTTTTTTCAATATAAAATACATTGTCCCGTTCGACAAATAAAGGACCTTCTTCTTCAAAAAAAGTCTTGTTAAAAAATGTTGATCAAATCAGACCTCAACATGCCTATCTTACTAGAATGAGCTCTTGAGGGCTGAGTGCTGATTGGCTCAGTCAGGGTGCTCCTCTTTTTCTCTTTTCTGTCAGAAAAGGCCTAAAAAGATGTGATTTAAAAATACCAAAAATACATCCACGTGAAAACTAGTGGTAGAGCCAATAGATTTTTTTTTTTTACAATTTCGGTACCCCAGCTTTGGCTTTTACATAACATTAACATCATAGGGAAACTTCAGGCTGTTGTTTTTGCCTTTGTGCAAGTGAGGATGAAAATGAGAACCATGTGGATACAACTGCATAGCGTCATCAGTTGTTTCTGTGTGTTGTGGTGTGGTGTGGTCTGTTGTGGTGTAATTTTGAGAATTGAGTAACGGGTATCTATAGAGTTCAAAATAGAAGAAGTGTCCTGAAATATTTAAAGCTGATTATTTGTTTCCGTAGTAGGGCTGGGTAATAAATCTAATGTAGGCAATTAATCGGCTTTTGAAAAAATCGAATTTGTGAATAATGTGAAAATTGTGAAATCGAATGAAGGATATTGTGAGAGTTCCAGCAGCACATGAATTATACTTGCAATATCAGCACAGACTGAACAAGACTTTTATAACACGTATTGGGGGAAACAAATTAAAAATAGTTTTGAGACTTGAATGTTGTGCGGAAAGATCACAAAATATTTTTAAGGGCAAAGTCCGTCTTTGGTGACTTTGATGAAAATTGATATAAAATGGAAATAAAATTGTGATTTTTCTTTTTTGCCATATCGCCCAGCCCTATTCGGTAGTGTATTTCTTAGAGTTTAAATTCTTATAGTGTCATATGGTTAATTGAGCGATTGTGGTATAACTGGAAATATTGGCTGTGAATAAGGAAATCTATACACGTTCATTTGCTTGTGGTAGGCTGCGATGCTTTGCAGATTTCGGAATCTGTTTACCCCACAGTCATGTCAGCACGCAATGACGTCTGGTGAGCGCTGCATTCCTTAACCTTGGCAGGTATTTCAAGAGGAAATCATCCCTGCTCACTCCTGGCCTAACAGGGACTTTCATTGCTTTCTTTACTCAACTCTCCAAAAGGGAATAGGGTTTGAATTTTACTTTTTTAAATTTAATGGTCTAATTAATTTTGTGGCCAGATTAAAAAGACACATTGTTGAACAGTGTAATAAGCTTGAAGGTCCCAGAGGAGATAAGCGGACTGTCGGCCTCATGCTAACTCCACTCCGGCAGATAAGATGTGCTTGAGGATGTTTGTGTTAGCTTTTCCAAGTCTGCAACGTGTTTGAAAAGAGTGAGTTTCATGCCCTCTTGGATCGGCAAACATTAGTAAAATATGTGTTTACTTTCTAACGTAATGTTTGTGCTATTGGCTGATTGTGTTTTTCTTTTTCTCCAGCAGGGAGAAGTGAACAATGCTGAAAGCTTCCGTAGCGTTATCGTCCTGCTGCAATGGCCTGAGGGACTCTTTGGACTAGACCAAGGTGAGGGCCACATGCTTGTTAGATAATTTCTGAAACGATTCAATACAGTGAAGTCCATGAAGAAACGCTTTATGTATATTTTCAATATTACACAAAAAATACAAACTCACAATTGGTATTCACAGCACAACGCAGGAAACGCAGAC
The DNA here is from genome assembly GCA_964034765.1 of Knipowitschia caucasica. Taxonomy (NCBI): domain Eukaryota; kingdom Metazoa; phylum Chordata; class Actinopteri; order Gobiiformes; family Gobiidae; genus Knipowitschia; species Knipowitschia caucasica. The sequence goes on from OZ035843.1 coordinate 19,036,201, forward strand.
AACGCAGATAAGAGTACAGACAAGACAGAACAACACATACTACTAATAATAATAACACATACAACAAGGACATTAAAGGTGCCATATTTCGCTTTTCTTTATTTTCCACAGTCACACATATGCACACATATGCACATGTGTGATAATAATATTGGTGATACACCATACAACACTCAAACACGTCAAATTATAGCCATTTCGTATATAGAGCTGATAAGACCTCATGTGAAACACTTGGATCTGTGCTCCTCTGCCTGTGAGACCACCTCCCCCCGCCCGCACGGTGACGTAGGATCACGCTAAGTTCCGAGGTAAACAAGAGCTAACTGTACAGCTTTCGCTGCTAGTCATTTCACACCTGAGAATAAACGTTTTCCAACAATGGCACCCCGTCACATAGAGCCCCATGTCCTCGATCCAGAATCAGACCCTAATTATTTAGTTCATAGTGACACACGGTGAGTTAGTTGCATTGTACTCACAGACCGAGGCTCTTGTTAGTGTCTTTTATGTTGGAAATAACACGTATTTCCAGATCAGCTTTGGAGTAGGTCCCGTTTCAAGGTAACTGTAGCTCTGGAACAGTCTTTAGCAAAAAAAGATCTGCGAGTTTCGTCGCAGATTTCAGACTTGCACGTATACGCGGCAGATCCCTGTGCACAAAGTCGATCCCCATTCTCCGTCTTTGGCCGAATACTCTCGTCGTATATTTACACCAACAACACATTTTGACAAGTTGACATGAAGCTAACACAAAAAGCACAGACGCTTTTTGACTGTCTTTGGACCACACGCTGAGAGGCTGCATAGAAGGCGCTGATTCGCTGGTTCAGTTTCTCCCCGCTGTCAATCAGTGACGCTTTTGACGTCACGGATTGTGCCACGTCACGATTTGAATTGGCTCGTTTCTGTGCCCCTCGAGAATGAAAGAGAAACTCTAACTCTAGATTCCGTCTACTAAAGCTACTAAAGCTTGACGGAATCAATGAAAAAACTTCTCTGGGCATGTGTATGAAGGCCAAATAGCTCTGTAATCATGTTTTTAAAACCAGAGAAAAGTCAAAAAGCGTAATATGGGCCCTTTTAAAATAGAGAAATTATAAAACTAACTATACATGACCTCTGTGCAGGATGCCAGTGATCCCTTTACATCGAAAGACATGCCCAGCGGATTTATTTATACTAATAAAATATGAATATACTAATACAATTATTTATTGGTTGACTCAAAATAAGGCGAGGCAAAAGCTGTCAAATGTTTTATTTGTCTAACCTAAACGACTCACAACTACCTCCTGAGCTGAGATAAAAAGGGGACAAAAACAACGGTTCACGGTACTACCAAGAAGTACTACCGCGTTTAATGAGAGTAATAGTGGGAGGAGGATGTAATAATGACTAGAAAGCACTTCGACTGACGAGTGAATCGAATCCTCTGCACTGCGCCGTTACGCACGTTTCCTGAGATGTGGGTCCAATTCCTCTCTTCACTTTTTGAGTTATGTTGCTCACAAACGTTTTATGATGACCACACAGACTAAACTAAAATGCTAAAGTGTCTTTGGCAACATTGCTATACATTGCATTAAAGATACACGTTGTTGTGGCTTCTTTTGCGGAGGAGGTTTTCTTTAGTAGATACCGTGTTGAACTTAAAAGTCATGTTTCCTCAGCGACATCCGAGTCGCCTTTGGCATTGCCCTGGACCACAGACAAATGGGTGAGCCGGCTGTTGTGAAAAGACACTTATTTATATCAGTTAATCAATTTTACAATCCCTAGACTCTAGGTCTTTGCTTCCAGCTCTGCTCCCCGTTTCTGTTTGAGATCCAGGGCCACATCCCAAAGTGACTGGCCGTGTTAAAGATTCATGAGGCTGATCAGCTTTCAGTAAATGAGGGTCTTGCTTCGGAGCCATTTCGCTGCAGTGATTGGAGCTTGGGCGAGTGGTTTTAAAGGCGACATAGGAAGGGTGCTTGACACTAATGCAGAAATGTTTGATTTCATCCAGTTTAGTTCAGAGCTACAGCTACACTTGAGCTCATCAGTCAGCGTCCTCTCCATCAGTTCTGGTCCATTACTCATGAGGTACTATTAGGTAGGGCTGTAGTTCACCAGATTGACTTAAAAACATGCATTTTGTATTTATTTATTTTGATTGTGGACACGACAAAGCACCACATGTTACAATGCAATTTCAAATATTTTTAGTCCTGTTACACAATTTATTGGTTGACTAAAGAGAAGCCGAGGCAAAAGCTGTCAAACGTTCTATGTGACTAACCCAAACACACAGCTACAGAGAACAAGGACAAGAAAATGCAAAAGTAAAAGTACTATGCATATTTTATCTTCTCATTTCTGTTGTAATCCATAATAATCGGTTCATTAAGACCCCATTGGCCATAATTGACTATATAACCAGCCTTTCCATCACGTTTGGCTGGAATATTCCACATTATTGTATATAGTCCGGCATCTTCAGGGAAACCAGTTTGTAGCAGACTTTGATTCCTCGAGAGATGTTATGTGCTTTCTTTGATGAAGCGGATATATCTAGTATTTATTGTTTAAAGATTGCGTCGTAGCCATGACTTCCTGACAATGTTATTCCTGTTTATGAGACTCAAAACTTCATTGTCCAGTGCATTATTGATACTTCCTTCCAGCTCGGAGGATTTGTTTGTTTGTTGCAGGGAGAGTGTTGCTGTTGAAAGGGGCCGTAGATTTCTCAGTCTTATCAAGTTTGAGAATGTGGAACTAGGGAGCTGTGGCTTTTCTTGAACCAAGGACAGATGATACGTTTTTATTATGGCTAATGGTGGGATATATGATTGGATAAAATATTTTAATAATTTTTTGGGTGTTCATTTTCTTTATAAGCACTGAGCTGTACATTTTTCGGGTGATTTTTATAGACACATGTTATTAAATTGGTGAAATGTAGATGTATGCATGTTGTGTCCAGATTCTTACTGTTTTCTCATTGTACTGTATGTGTTGCCTCTACTCTTTTTGTCCCTTTAGCTTATCGTTGTTTTATCTAAATACAATGTTTGTCTTTTTATCCTTCCCTTCACAATAATTGTAGTTATGGCCTTTGTGGCAATAAACATGCAGATTATACTAATTAACACTTTAATCAAGCCGGTGAAATCATCAATTCATAATCTATTCAGATCCATAATCACTCTATCAAATTAAACTTTCGAAATGAAAAGATATGACTCACACGTATCATTGGGTTAATCACTATTGTTCTTTTACTATTTTCTTTTTGTACTATTTTTGTACGTTTGAATAATTGCAAATGCAAATTCATAGTTCAGAATGTATCTCTACCCACTGCGTTGTTCTTACAAAAATTCCATGACGTGTAGTTATTTGTTGTTGAATAATAGTTTCTGTGAGCCTTTAAATATGAATCATAGATAAGAGTTAATGTGACATAAACAATCTTTTTTTTCCTTCTGTTTTTGAAGTGAACCTCATTCACAAAGAGACTGTTTCTCGGGGCATTTGTGCCCCGCATCATTGTTCATGGCGGTTTGGCGCACTGTGGAAGATCCCTCCTCATTACAGTGCAGGACACTTGATGATGATACTCCTGTGCGCACTGTCAGGCCCTGCATTGCTCCTGAACTCCAGAGTGTTGGGCGTGACTCTATAATCAAGGCCCTGCTCCTCGCATGATTACAGGAGCACAGCTTGGCACATGCCCCCTCCCCACAGCAATTAGACGCATTACCTCCCCTACTGTAAGTCCGACTGTAGTGGATGATTCAGCAGCTCTGGAAGCCCATGGGGAGAGGAATGCAGCCCCTGGATTACACTTCCTTCCCATGCTCAGATTGGACTCAAACGTTTGTCCCAATTTCTATTACCTTAACACCTAGATAATGAAGGCCACTGGACTGAAAATCGCAGTTCTTGGCAATATTGCGTTTTCTTTTTCTTGTATCTTTGAAAGATGAACCCTGTACATTTTTATGGCTGAACATGTTTGCACACTGACAACCAAAGGGAAAGGGGCTCATGAGTGAGTGACCGGTTTAATACAGGTTAATCGACTAAATTGACCAGAGATCTACCGATAGGTCGCGATTGTCCTGATGCCCTCCCCCGCCTTATGGTAACAGAGCAGCACAAACATTATGCACAGGTAAACTATACTTTGCCTGCTATTATTATTAATATTTACAATTTCAACTCAAAGCTCCTGATATGTTCTTATCATTGGCCATGGATATACTGAGTGCTGATCTCCCATAGCGTATGGCTTATCTCAGAAGAAGAATAAAAAAACTTGACACACCTCCCATGAGCACTTTCCTATTCCCATTCCCTATGGCGCTAAATACTATGGTTTGGATTCATTTAAAATCAAATTATGTGTTGCACTGGCTAATTGGTCTGCGTTGGATAATTGTTCACAACATAAAAGTAGAGCTAGACAAGCTGGTTTTTCAATGTATACATTTGTTTTTCTTTAAATGCAATAATTACACAGGCAACATTATCTTATTTGAATGCAATGCATTTAATAATGTGGCTAATCAAGATCACATTTTTGGACGCAGTCTTTAACAGAACCCTGTAGAGTTATTAATCATTTCCTCAGGCGTTGGTTTGCCTCCACAGTAGATGGCATCACATTGCACCTAATTGGTTCAACATTGTTACACATGGTCATAAATGCGCCTCTCTAGTTCACCTCAAAGTTGAATATCATGTCTTTCCCGCACAAGGCTCAGTTGCAGGTGTAATTGGTTGTGCCTTTGAGGTGCTGTTGTACATGTTGTACCGACGTGCTGGGCAGCGTCAGGTCCTTGTCGTCACTGCATTCCTGCCTCTCTAGACTCCAAGGCTCCAATTCAGTCTGCTTCACTTGCACCAAAGTTTAAAGCGACGTTGGCACCTTTGCCAAATGCGTAATCAATTGACCAATGTAGTTTCTTATCTTTATTTTATTTCAAAAATGACCACCTGGTCTAAATTTTAATTACCTTAGACAATTTTAATTCTATTACATGCTTAAGATTAGACATGCCGTTTTACATTTAATTGCAGTATCAATGCTACAGCTTTGCATAGAATTTTCTGTTCTGTTTAGTGCCCCCTCCTCGAGCGGAACAAGATAATTAACTCAGTGAACCCACCTCCATCCAGTAAGTGCTAACTCCTGCCCAGCTGTTTATAGCTACCCAGGGATCCAGCACATTCTCTAGGATTAAAATCCCCTCTGCTCTTTCTGCCTGTGTGAATTTTGGACTTCCTAGCAACAAAGGCACTCTGCCTTCTGGACGGATGCATGGCCTGGCCGCCTCTGTCATTGAGACGTGCTTTGTACTTCCTGTGCGTCTTATTTGTCACGATGTACAATGACCCTTCATTACTGCCATGTCAAGGAGAGGCAGACATCCAATCATATTAAGCCCAAAGGGACCGCAATGGCCAATCGGCAGAAGAATTCCCCTGGTAACTTGTGTCGGCTAGAATGGGCATAACCAATGGGAGCAGAGAGCGCACTTAGCTCCAAGAGTTTAATGGCCTGTTTCGGCTGTCGTTAATAATAGCATAAAACCGAAGACGCGCCATTTTAATGCCTGGTACTGTGCGTTAAGACATGCCAATGACATTTAAGAGGTATGATACAAGGGCGTTTGGCAAAACCAAGATTATGGTGACAATATTAAGGTCTCAAGTCTCCTTCCCCTCCTTCGCTTGCCGGCACCAGTATACAGTAGACCCCACCATTAGCTCAAAGTAGGTCACACCAGGCCAATGGAAACCCACTTTGCAGTTTTCCTGGTCACTGTCTTAATTCTGCAAATCTAACTCGCCCCTGCTAATCTATGCCCCACCACACCTTTGCATTGTGCTGCACTGTACTCTGCTCCGACTTATGTAATGGCAGAGTTGTTGTGTGTCATAGCGGTTTCCATGGCTTAAGTGGATCAAGCCTAGCACTACACGACCCTCTTTCACCCAGATCTGTCTTTGTTATCAGCACTACCCCTTCCCCCATCTCCCAACTTCCACGGTGGCTAAGGATACCAGTCGTCAGGCATGAAACAGCAGAAATGTGCTTCTCTGCATTGAATTTATAATGCTGCATACAGTTCCTTTGGAAGATCTCCTAAAAGAAATTTTTGATTTCATTTCTGACGAAGTTTCACTCTAAGTTTGACCATTATGGTTCGGATCATGCTGTTGTTCATTTAGTGGCACAATCGTCTTCCCTGAACTAGATTGAAAAATTAAGACCGTATCATATCAGATTTTCTTCGACAACAGTTGTATGATTTCATGTTGTAGTTGAAGGTATGTGTAATGTTTGTGACGCCTTCATCATATGCTGGCTGGGCTTGGTGCTGCGTGGAGTTGTTCTGGGTACATGTTCAGCTCAGTCTGGTGCTGTGGGCTGAACGCCATGCTCTCATTTCAGTGTCTCTGGGGACCGCTGCACCATCACACAGATATGATTGAATCTGTTTCCGCGCTCCATTTTCTGCTTTCTCCCGGAGTGGATCAACCTGTGCCCCCAGCTTCATGCTTTGTTATCATTGTGCCATTTGCGCATTTCTAGTTTTATCGTACTGCAAGATTGATAACAAAACATAAAATGCAAAATTGTTTTGCATCAAGGATTCCCATTTTACCCATGTCCCCATGTCTCCATGTCCGGCCATCGGCCACTGCTCTACAAGTTCTATAAGCTATATACACTGTAAGCAGAAAAAAGTTCAGTACATGTCAAGGGGATTTCTTTTAAATGAGTTTTTTGTGTGTGTTTTTTGCAGGCGCTGATATGCATTGAGAATGAGTGGAGTCGGTGAAAACTCCTCTGACCCTGCGAGGGCAGAGCCACGGAAACGCAAAGAATGTTCAACCGAACCTTTAGGACCCAGGTAAAGCCTTTACTTCAGGTTGAATTTCTTTCATTTCAGATGATTTGAACAGGGTTTCAGGACAAACCAGGGTCGAAGTGCTTCACATGCAATATACACTACACACACAGGTACATTACACTGGGGGGCATTCTCAGACAAGATGCTATTCTCATGCCACTGTATTTGACCAGTTACATGACACAAAACACGATACTGTAGGAGATATTAGGCCAAATAACATAATAAACAACACAAAACGTCACAAAAAAGACCATTTTATTTGTATTGAACATTTCATACAAAAGTACATGTAGCTCATGTAGCTGCTTAAAGGAGCTATACCCGTTTCTGCAAGGTTTGTTTTCAGGTTGAATGTTTAGCAGCTCCCCCCAACTCGCTCACAGGCTTCTCATTTCCCCTACGCTCTCATCCCAAGAAGCCATCTAGTTTTATTTGCAATCTGATACGTGTAAAAACATAAGCATTAGCGCTACTTCTTGTAAGCTGTACAACAATCACTGATGAAATGGTACAAAAGCAACGCACTGCTAACAAAATATATAACTGAAAGATTACCGCTAGTTTTGCGTCCACATGTAGTCCGAGCATAGATAGTCCGAGGCGGCCCCTCTCCCGCAGGTCTCTCCCATAGACTGTAAATATTAATGGACAGAGTCACGCCTATCTCCACCGTTCTAACTAATGGGCCAAAAAATGTGCTCTACTGGAGCTATCCAAAATAGCCGCGAGTGGTCCCGCCCACAAGAAAATTGTGAAAAAACGCATCTGCACATGCGTCAGCCGGCGCAACTCCATTCATTTGAACGAGAGACTTAAAAAGTTCACTAAACTAGAGTGGACCAAAAAAATTCACCCCCCTCAGCATTGACACACATGTGGAACGGAGCTTTGGGCCAAGAGCCAACTTTTGGTCCATCCTGTAAAGACGTTTTCGAGAGGTCTGCCAACGCTATATGTTAGCATTGGCTAATTCTACTTCTGGGTCCACCCCCATCGGCCCGGGGTGGTATTGCTAGCATGTCAGCGCACGTCGTTTTGGCCACTTTTGAGCTGGGACCCTCCCCCACTGGTCTCTCCAGAGGATATGATGTAAGCTAACGCTACGTAAATTCACCCGGGCTTGATTTCTCCTTTGATCATTTTTTCGTTTCAGTTCCCTCTTCTCTTTGTCACTGTTGCGTCGTTTGGGCTGTTTTGCTGTGTATGCAGTTACAGCCAGAGGAAGTATAGCCACTTTTTGCTAACATGTTGCTTTGTTTACTTGTGCTGTAGACGCTAGAGGAGGCAGCCTGTTCGTAACAGCGCCGCTCCTCGTTCTGTGATTGGAGGAGCGCTAGCGTCACGCTAAGCCTCTACTCAGCACTTTTTACAGCCTGAATTCATACACAGCTGAATCAATGAGCTCAAGTTTTCAATTAAATTACAGATTTTAATACAACTTGTATGTCGTAATACGTATTTTTATGAACTCATTAGAAAATAAATTGGGTATAGCTTCTTTAACAGGTCATTCTCACATATAGACAAAAAGTCTGAAAGGACAGTCTGACCAAATGAGTTTTAAATAATAATACAGGCATTTATTAGTTTACTCCTAAAATGTATACACTGGATGTCATTAGGTACCGTATTCCATTCTATGGGGAGCATACTAAGAGAAACACACAAATAAACCAGAAATATAAGGTTCAGGTTGTGTTTTTATTACCGCTTTAAATTATTATTTTGAGGGTTACTGACTGAAAATAGACATGATAATATTCACTTTTCCTGGTTGTCTGCTTGCACTGAGTGTAATATCTCATCCTTTGGCTCTGTAGTCCCAAGAGGAGCAACGAGAAGCGCAACCGCGAGCATGAGAACAAGTACATTGAGGAGCTTGCCGAGCTGATTTTTGCCAATTTCAACGACATTGACAACTTTAACGTCAAACCCGACAAATGTGCAATTCTGAAGGAAACTGTGAAGCAGATCCGACAAATAAAGGAGCAGGGTATGTGAAAGTTTGTATGTTTTGTGTTACTGTTTTCTCAGACTATTGGTTTAGATCACTTGAGGCTGGCTCAAGCATCAGCTTTAATAACTTCTTGGCATTTACATTAAATAATGTTGTTCACAGATGCATTGCTCCTTCTATCATATAACATTTATAAAGCCCAGTTGTTTTTGCTGTTCCACCTCTTCCATTAAGAGCAGAACATCAGGAGCATACGTTCAAACGAGAGCAGCTCCTCTAGTGCCATTAAGCAATTATGGGAGACTGTCTTTACCTTTTTGTTCAAAGCAGTACACCTTGGCTTTCTAGCTTTCATATACTCTAGTTAATGAATGGTGTGCAAGTCTTGTGCAACATTTATGAAACTGCTTAGGTGGTACATAGTGTGGGTCAGCCTGGGTCTTCATGAATCACCTGCTTTGAGACGTCACAGTGTTTGTGAGTCACAGTCCAGCAGCATTATGTAATCGTAATGCAAAAGTGACACACAAACTGTGGCTGCGGCGGTCCACCCTCCCACTCGTTTACCCATATTACCCCCCCCCCCCCCTTCCTTTCCTCTGCTCATTATCATTGACTCCCTATGCGCCTCTGAATACGCTCCTCTCTTTGTACAGCAATTATTCTGAGGATGGCTTTTGACTTTGACTTTGGATGTAAATCAAAGAAATTGTTATTGTATGCAAGACTTTACGTTTACCCCATGCCCAGGTTGTTGGTAGTTTAGTCTGTGAGCAGTGGACATAGCAGCTCATGGTGACACTGAGTGATGGCGCTGTAGTGGAGCAGCTGTGCTGGTGTTGCAGGCCTGCTGGGCTGTAGATGTCCTGCTGCTGTGCACATCATTAATGCTGAAGGAGATGGATGTGGCACTGACCACAGCGCTCTGCTCCTGCATTTGTGTCAGCTCCTGCAAGTGTACACTCTGTAAAAAGCCTATACTTTTAGTTTGCTTTTTGACACATTTCCTGGCCATATGGTCAGTCCTCTTCTTGGCGTGGTGTGACGGTTAAATGTCCCCCAACAGCCCACTCATTTTCTGCTTCTCATCTCCAAAAGTAGGGCAGCCTACGCTTGCAACATAAGGCTTCTCTGCGTGATTATTAACCCAGTCAGTGAGGACTAACTCTGAACACAAAGTATTGGTCTAGTGTTGTACTGGAGAAAAAACCCAGTCTTATTTTCTTGTCTAAAAATGTGTGTCACACAGTCACACCCCTTTTGGTGTTTGTGTTGTATGAAATATGGACAATGGTGCACAGGAAATGTGCAGTACTGGCCAGTTACACAATAATTTTCCAAAAACATTTTTAAACAAAGGTTGAAACTAGGAAGCTGATGGTAGTTCTCTGAACCCTGTGACTATTTTTTTTCTACAGAGAAAGCGATTGCAGCAAATGAGGAGGAGGTCCAGAAAGCTGACGTCTCGTCAACAGGCCAAAGTGTGATTGACAAAGATGCCCTGGGACCAATGATGCTGGAGGTATTGTACTACCCTGGAGTGTATATATTATGAATGATAAATAGTATACAAAATGTATTACATCATCATAACAAAAACACATTTTCATGCATTTCTTGAGTTTGCCACTGACTTTATGATTATAAAAAAAATGTATCAAACTAAATACGGTGTATTAATGTATATTTTCATTATAATGAGAATCATATGTCATGGTGGCCACAGGTGTGTTTTAACGACCACAAGAATACACAGCCTTTATGTAGAACTGGCATCTTTAGTTAAAGACAATGGTACTTAGCACAATGGATATCTAATGGAGAGCACTATCCAGAGCTTGGTCTCAGATGCGAACTGGTGGCAATGTGCGTAAGTGTAGCTGATTGGAGTGAAAGCTGCCAGCATCTTGGATGTGTCCCGGATTGGCTGTAAATCACAGAAAGAGCAATGGCCTCGTTGTCCCACGGAGGGCCACTGAAGTGCTTACGTATAATGAGAACCAAAGCAACAGCCCATCGGATGAATCAGTCCATTGAGCTCGCTTTCCTCCCTCCCTCTCTCTTCTCTGTCCATGTTCCCATCCTCCATAGTCTCCTCATTCGCTTCTAGATCTGTCCTGTCATTGAATATTTATAGCCCTCCCAGTCCAGCGTCACTGAATCGACATACTAACTCTCTAAATATAGTTCAGTGCAGGCTGCATGTTTTCCCATCTGTCAGTGGGCTCCAAAACACTGCGACTGGTCATTCACACCCACTCTGCCTAGGACACTTCCCCTGCCCAGTGTCTTGCCTCGCTGTAGAATGCTCTGAGCACAGAGGCTGCTGGCAGGAAGTGTACCCACGCTGCCCACTACCCTACAGCAATGTGCCTTCAAATGGTTCTGTTCATTTGCCAAAATGACGTCACAAGGGCCTCCACAGTCCACACCAGGGAGGCGGCAGTAGACCCGTCGTGTGCTCTGAGTGGAAGCTTGGCCGATCACATCACGCTCTCCACATAAGATCACTCAACCATTGATGCTTATCAACTGATTTAACCCACCTCACACTTGCATACACTGTTGTGAATGTGTGTGTGAGGCCTGGCCTCCACTGACTCTGACTTTGGTGCTGTGAAGGTTCTTGGTTCAGATGATTCCTCACATGCACCTGCACTGTGACTCTCAGTGCTCTGAGGGCAGTGGAACATGGCGCGTGCACCTGCACTAAAGTCTGAGTCAGTGATCACTGCGTGGATGGGTAACAGGTTTGTTAAAGGGTATTGATCCGTGGGAAAGCACTATATACAGTGGGGCAAAAAAGTATTTAGTCAGCCACCGATTGTGCAAGTTCTCCCACTTAAAATAATGACGGTGGTCTGTAATTTTCATCATAGGTACACTTCAACTGTGAAAGACAGAATGTGAAGGAAAAAAATCCAGGAAGTCACATTGTAGGATTTTTAAAGAATTTATTTGTAAATTATGGTGGAAAATAAGTATTTGGTCCCTTCAAACAAGGAAGATCTCTGGCTCTCACAGACCTGTAACTTCTTCTTTAAGACGCTCTTCTGTCCTCCACTCGTTACCTGTATTAATGGCTCCTGTTTGAACACGTTATCTGTATAAAAGATAGCCCAAATGTAGTCCAAAACGATATTTAAACCACTGATAATCTCCCTCAATCTGGGGTTCCACGCAAGATCTCATCCCGTGGGGTCAAAATGATCATGAGAACGGTGATCAAAAATCCCAGAACCACACGGGGGGACCTGGTGAATGACCTGCAGAGCGCTGGGACCAAAGTAACAAAGGTTACCATCAGTAACACACTACGTCGACAGGGAATCAAATCCTGCAGTGCCAGACGTGTCCCCCTGCTGAAGCCAGTGCATGTCCAGGCCCGTCTGAAGTTTGCCAGAGAGCACATGGATGATACAGCAGAGGATTGGGAGAATGTCATGTGGTCAGATGAAACCAAAGTTGAACTGTTTGGTATAAACTCAACTCGTCGTGTTTGGAGGAAGAAGAATACTGAGTTGCATCCCAAGAACACCATACCTACTGTGAAGCATGGGGGTGGAAACGTCATGCTTTGGGGCTGTTTTTCTGCTAAGGGGACAGGACGACTGATCCGTGTTAAGGAAAGAATGAATGGGGCCATGTATCATGAGATTTTGAGCCAAAACCTCCTTCCATTGAGTTGAATTTCTGTTATTGACCAAATACTTATTTTCCACCATAATTTACAAATACATTCTTTACAAATCCTACAATGTGAATTCACGGATTTTCACATTCTGTCTCTCACAGTTGAAGTGTACCTATGATGAAAATTACAGACCTCTGTCATTATTTTAAGTGGGAGAACTGCACAATTGGTGGCTGACTAAATACTTTTTTGCCCCACTGTACATGTGGGTGTTTTCTTGTAAGAATTTGTGTCCAAACTTAATTTTCCATCAAATATATAAAGTAGGCAAATAAGTAGTATTATGTAAATGTTTTTTCTTATTTATTGCCCAATGTCCTGCCCAATCCCTTCCTGTGCTTCCTAATGATCTCAATAGACGCACACACTTTCATGACACATCTTGTCTCATGGTTCAGTGTTTAATGTACCCTGCACTTTCTTTTTGAGACATTATGTAAATCACTGCAAATATTTTCTTCATAAGAGGCAAATTCAGGACTGAGAACAACGGTTACTTATAAATGATACTCTTCAGTACAGCACTCAACATTTTGAATACGTTTTATAAGAAAGTTGTAAATCCAACCTACCTGATCACATTTCAGTTTTTTTTAGGAAATACATTCTTTTATTCTTTTTTTTTTTAAATACGTTGTCCTTTTTTGTGATCCCTTTTCTGTAGGCTCTGGATGGCTTCTTCTTTGTTGTCAACATGGAGGGGAACATTGTGTTTGTGTCAGAGAACGTCACGCAGTATTTGCGCTACAACCAGGAAGAGCTGATGAACACCAGCGTCTACAGCGTGCTTCACGTCGGGGACCACGCAGAGTTCATCAAGAACCTTCTGCCCAAATCTCTAGGTCAGAATTCAAATCCACTTTTCAGTTGAGCCTCATTCTATTTTCCTTCCTCCTTCTGTTTTTGCATCCAACTTGCGCAAAATGACTGTTTATACCCAGCTATTGGAAGCACTCAAAGGGGCAGAACTGAATAAGCGTCTAAGATCTGAAGCGAATACTTTGAATGCAAGCTTTCAGGAGAGTGAGTCGGAGGATTCTATTGCAGACCATAGTCTAATGCCCATTGTTCATAAGAAATATGTGGTCAAATATAAGAATTGAACAATGTTACATATGTTCTTTCATCATTATGTTATGACTTGAGTAGAATATATAACCTAACATTCATGTATATTTCAGAAATCTGGCTAACTGTATATGAAAAATGAGTGTTTGTGCCCTACTTGAACCTCCACCACAACGTTTTGGCATGCTTCAGTTATTCGCCCTTGACTACATAGCGAGCTGATTCCAAGCATGCCGCTCGCTCCGCACCACCCAAAGCTCGGTCCAAGTCCCTTCTCCCCTTCATGTTTCCTCCTGGCGCTTTAGATTGCGGCCTGAGTGCCCAGGCAGCCATCTGGGTAAGAGAGCAGCACAGAGCGAAGTACCCTGGAAACGATCAGTGGGCTGTGTCCCAGTTACTGGAGATTATCAATGCGCTGAATGTGCTCACCAACCAGATGGAGTGTCGCGGGAGTTTGCGCGGGTGAAAAGATGTGTGTGTGTGTGTGTGTGTGTTTGTGTGTATGGTTGTGCGCACTAGTTGTTACATGCATGTTCACTCACACCTCATGGAAGTGTTTGAGGGGAGAGATTGGCGCTAGTGCTTTAGAGGACATGCATATGGAGGCCTGGCTGTGATACATGGCTGTGGACGGATGACAGAGGGCGCAGGGTTCCAACTGCTCATTATGACTGATCTTTACCCAGCAACGGCTCCTTTTTCACTCTTTCCGCCTCCGTTCCCTCTTGTTGCTCTCATTATGTCTTTCACTTGTTTGCTAGTATCCCTCGGCATGACTTTCACTGCCCGATATTTTCTGTTTTTGTTTAGAAAGTTTTGGCTGCAGTTAATTTGTCAAATACCTCCGCAGGTGGCCATGTGTTAATGTCTGGTTTATTTTTGCTTTATAGTGAACGGTGTCCCATGGTCCAGCGATGGTCCAAGAAGAAACAGCCATACATTCAACTGTCGGATGCTGGTGAACCCTCACAGCGAGAGTCAGGACGAGGCGCACGAGCACGAGTCGCAGCAGCAGAAATATGAGACCATGCAGTGCTTCGCCGTCTCCGAGCCCAAATCCATCAAGGAGGAGGGAGATGGTAGGAAGACACACTCCACTCTGACGCCTCACATTGTTGCAAAATACACTGTCCAAAACCTCATCCAATACACGTTTTTCCTGTTCTGGCGACTTCATTTGTGAGAGTAAAGTCCACACCGTGTTTCCTTCATCTATTGGGTGGCACAGTGGTTTGCACTCAGCTAAAAGGTCTTTGGTTCAATACCTGTCCACATAAGTCCACAAGAAAGAGCCAAGGGAGATTCTCTGTCTGTGTTTCCTTCAGGTGCTTCGGTGCACCATAGGGAAGGTTCTCCAGCAAAAGCCTGTACCAAGCTGAGTATGTTTGTTTGAATGCAACAGAATCATGAATAATTTGTAGAGGAACCCATGTACCACCAGAATGAGCTTAAGTATCACCACGGGTACACGTACCACATTTTGGAAAACACTGTTCTATAGCTCTGTATGAGCCCCACCCTGATGGAGAAGATTTCCCACATCCTACACTTCCAAAGGTCACACTTCATCATTTTGCTCACTGTCGATGGTTGGTTCTCTTCAGAAAAGAAGCGGCTCTGCTCCCCATGCTCATTAATAACTATATTAATTATGTTGCTTGGGAATAACACATTTCCTTTTCTTTTCCCTCTTGTCCTTCTTTTTTTCTCCCTCTTCTCTTCCTACTCCTGTCTGTGCATTTGTGTTCTATCTTTCTCCAGACTTCCAGTCGTGCCTGATCTGTGTAGCTCGCAGGGTGCCAATGAAGGAAAGGCCCATGCCCACACATGAGAGCTTTACCACTCGCCAGGACCTGCAAGGTACAAGGCCAAATACAGCCCAACCATGACCAGTGGTCCTCAGACCTTTCACACAAAGTACCACCAGAGATCATGCTTTCCATTGGGAGTATCATTGGATCTAAATATTTGGCTTTCTAAGCACTGGCATTTACTATGCCAAGTCTATATATTAGGTTTCAACCAGGATTTCATTATGACATCACTATTTTATAATAGTTTTGAATTTGTATTAACCCAGTGACATGCGTTTTTATTCAATGTTTAATTTAACGTAACCCTCTGTATGTCAGATCTCAATGAATAGTTTCTTAAATGTTTTACCCTGCAGTCCAAACAATCATCACTATAATAACAGAGTACCAGAGAGGAACTATGTAATCATTATTATATCAGTGTGGGCCTGGAGGAGCGATGGCTGTGTCTCACCCGTCTGCACTTTGGGTGGCAACAGATCCACCTGAACACAATTATAGACCCTAAACTCTGGTCATGGATACCCATTGCGCTTGGGTTCTTACAAAAAATACTAAAATATGATTTACATTTCAAGTTTATTTTTATATACATGTAAAGCTCTATTCTTTTTTCATCTTTTTCATATTGTGGCGGGCCATGAAGATAAAAACAACATGGTGCCCCCTACTACAATCTGGATAAAGACTGCAGGCGCCTAGTGTAGACTTGAAAAAGATAAAATCATTGTTTTATACAACAGTAAATGTAGATACCTATTTGTGGAAAAGTATGTACATTATTTGTTCTGATGATGCTTAGACCCAGCAGAGAAGTCCTTGCTGGTCCTCACCACTGATAATATATCTGACATAAAAATTAATCTAGGTTTACCTTCGGTGTCATTCATAGTAGTGTTAAAAATTAGCACCTGTGCTATAACACTTACAGCAATGCATCTGGTGCGTCCAATGTTATTGTCATGTCCATATTAAATAAATAAATTTACTTGACGGTAAAGCTTAGTTAATTTAATCTAAGTCTGTGTTATCACTGCATAGGCTGAAGTAAGACGACCCTAATCCCTCTGCTCTCTTTAATGTTTAGGGAAGATAACCTCCTTGGATACCAGTCAGTTACGAGCGTCCATGAAGCCAGGTTGGGAGGATCTTGTGAGGCGTTGCATTCAGAGGTTCCATTTGCAAAATGATGGAGAGATGTCCTTTGCCAAGAGACACCAGCAAGAAGGTAAAAGGGAATGACTGCTGTTAGTTCAACCAAATGTATAAACACAAGGAACATCCGGCTCCTTTGTATGTGTTGTAACTGTGGTGTCTTGGTCTATCCACAGTGCTTCGTCATGGCCAAGCTTTTAGCCCAATTTATAGGTTCTCTCTGTCTGATGGTACTATTGTTTCGGCCCATACCAAGAGCAGGCTGGTTCGCTCACCTGCAACTAATGAACCTCAGCTCTACAGGTCTCTGCACATTCTCCAGAGGTATGCCAATCCAAGACACTTTACATATATGCTCAATACAGGTCACACAGTAGATGGCACAACCAGTGTGGGCGGGTCCCGGCTCAAAAGTGGCCGTACGTCCGTTAATATTCACATTCTATGGGCACAACACAAAAAGCTGATTTGAAAAATATGTGTAAATATTTTTTTCTTTTTGTCTTTATTCTCAAGGGAACAAGCCGTTTGTGGAATGGGACAGGATATGGGTCCTGGTAATCAGGCCACTGGAATGGCTCCTAAACCAATGAACTCATCTACTCCCTGCATGACTCCTCCAACCCCGGGCAGTCTACCTGGCTTGGGGCCTCAGGGCCAAGACACTACCATTAGCAGTAATGGCACGCCTTTCTCCCCTCCTGGCCCTGCCGGACCAAGAGAACCAGCCGCCATGGGGGGGCACATGCAGGGTTACCGCTTTGGCTGTCCCCCACCACACAACCACACGGGGGGCATGCAAGTACCTCAGCAGGGCACTAACTGGAGGATGAATAGCCCATCGCGGGCTAGTCCCAGCCCAGCTGGAGGACCTCACCCTCCACAACAGAACTCAATGCTATCACCCAGGCACCGGGGCAGTCCTGGGGGTGCTGGCAGCCCGCGTGTTGCTGGAGGCATGCACTCACCTTCTCCTGTTGGCATGTGTGCTGGAGGGCCTTGTAGTACTAGTAGTAGTAGCACCACTAGCAGCTACACAAGCAGCTCACTGTCAGCCCTGCAGGCCCTCAGTGAGTGCCACGGCGTGGGTCACGGGACACTGGGTTCGCCAGACCGAAAGATAAGCTCACCAGCAGGGGTCACAACTGGGCCAGGAGCAAACGCTCATCTGATGCCTAAAATGGCAGGAGGAGGTACGCCCACAGGAGCTGGGGACTCATTTGGTGTTTATGGTGAGGCTGGTACAGGGCACTCGGAGAGTGGCCTAACGGACCCTAAGGAGGAGCGAGACCTTTCTTCTGACAGCCATGACGCTCACAGCCGGCTCCTCGACAACAAGGCCCACACCAAGCTTCTACAACTTTTGACCACAAAGCCCGAGCCTCTAGAGACGCCTCTGTCTCCAGGGGAGGGCAAAGACCCATCAGGGATGAGGGGGGTACACACAGGGGGAAACACTCATGCCACATCGCTCAAAGAAAAGCATAAGATTCTCCACCAACTTCTGCAGAACAGCACCTCTCCTGTAGACCTGGCCAAACTTACGGCAGAGGCCACAGGTAAAGAGCTCGGTCCGGACCAACCACAGGGCAGTGCGGCAGCGGCAGGAGAACTTACACCCAAACAAGAGCCCCTGAGCCCAAAGAAGAAGGACAATGCCCTCCTCCGCTACCTGCTGGACAAGGACGACACAGTCCAGAAGGATAAAATCCCTAAACTGGAGCCTGGGGAGGTGAAGGTCGAAGGAGGAAAACACCCTCTAGTCAAAGCAGAGAAACAAGACACAGGATACGACAGAGCTGAACAGGTCAGTGGATATTCTTTAGACTGTTTGCTATGCTAATGATGTATTGGCTCAGGCAGAAAAGCAGGTTTTGTGACCTCTCTTCATTCCGTTTGAAAACTAAACTCTGTTGCTCTGTTCTGCTCCACTTCTCCACTTCTCACTGAAGTGATCTGGGTTGTGAAGCCGATGTTGCTTAATCTCCATAAAGGGTTGAACAGTGGACAGGCTATGCTCATGGTCACAGTTGTCCTATAATAAGTGATGAATTCATATGTTTTTCTTTTAAGTCCTGCTTCAAACAGCAATGACATTTGAAAGGGCCCCTGTGGCTCTGTAAGCATTTGACCATCACTATTGGCTCAAGTCTTTAGGTTTAGTATATGTCAGGTCTGGCACTGGCACAGAGTATTGGAAACGAAGCAAAAAAGCTCAAGCTGTAAATGTAAAATGTATCCCAAGATTTGGTCATCTAATGCCAGTCCTTTTTCCACCCGCTTTGAATTTAAATGAGGGGAAATTATCCAATATTAATTTCCTGTGTAAAACTCTTTACACTCGGCATATGTATACAGAACATTGTTACACATATTACATAGTGTTCCCCCAACTATTCATGAAATCATTTCTGTGATTTTAAAAGATGTGATTATGCATGTCGTATGAATAAGGTGTAGGTTGACACGGGGACAGCTGATTCTTGTTCTGTACATGTAGAGTGTATGCAGGATGCTTGTCCACTTGAGCACATAGGAGGAAGAGGAAAAGGTGATTGGATGGATAATAAGAGGCGCTGTTGAACTGAACAAAGAGAAAAGAGATGAGGGAGGCGTAGATACCCCCAGGAGAGCACAGCCTCGGCAGGCAGAGTGAAAATGATGAGCCATATGCTCCTGCATGTCCTCTCTGCTGCCATGGAGATAAAGGGGAGAGGGAGTGGTGAGCCTGTAGCATGAGCAACACTCAGAACAATGGAGAATCACAGAGAACAGAACTGTAGCATTGTGACTTTTAATATGGCATTAATTAAGCAACATAAATTAATTAGTTCTGAGCTACTGAAGTGCAAATTCACATTTACTACATTCCTTTCCCAAAGATATAGTCAACCACCAACGTGGCGTTGTGTCATTTGCCGCATGAGCTACAAGTTCTTTAAAGGCATGTGAGTGGGTGTGTATCTCTGGCATATTGCAGTTCAGTCATGTGTGATGGCTGGCTCCTCTGGTGAAAGTCCACTCATGTTTCTCTACAGTGGACTCGTGTCCCTAATAGATTGTTTGGATGAGTCAAAATGTGATATCCTTGTTTCACACTGTGAAATGTTTTATTGCTTTTAGTGACTGCTCTTTTTTATGAGTAAATATTCCAATGTGGGTTTAAAGTGAAATGACAAACAAGCTGAAGTGGAAAATTAGTAGTTTGCTTTATCGATGACCGTACCAACACGTGTTCCCTAGTAGTAGACCCTTTGACATGTTAGCAACAGCCAATGAAATCGACAGGAATGAAATATGCCTTGTCCCTGTTGAATAAACTAATAATAAATGGAAATAGTTGAATGTTTATGTAGTGTACGGGGAGGGTAGTTGAAAGAAGAAAACATTTATTGCTAAGACAGTTGTAAAGTGCCAAGAGTAGAGTGATTAACCGATGATTATTATACATAAATGTCACCAAGACCTACTATTTCAGCTTTATTGCGTCAAACAAATATTTTGCGGAGTTTTTTTTAGTGCCAGTGCTTTGGTGTTGAAATCGTCTTTTTTTCTGTCCTTTACAACAACACTGCTGCTTCACCCACACAGTTCTCAGTTCCTTTAAATGCCAGTGTTACTAGGTCAACATGGCACTCAGCTGCTACTGTCCTGGACTACAAGCACATAAACAAGTCTGAGGTTGAAGGAAGACTAATGCTTCATCTTCTAAAATGTTACATAATTTGATCTTTTTAGGCCAAAGCTAATTTTTATTAAAATAGTTAAGAGCTAGAAAGAATAGAAAATATTCAAAGGTATATGGCACGTAATGGCTGCTGTCCACTCACGTACGTTGTAACATGGATTGATCGCAATATGAGCCCTTAATTGTAAAGGCAGGGAAGGAGTGAAGAGAAAAGAAAGGGCAGGAGGAGGAAGAGAAGAGCAAACCGGAGCATTACATCACTCCTGACCTCATTAGGGCTTTTCACTGCCCCACCACCGCCCCCCACCCACTGCTCCACTCCAGAGCTCTCCCACATATCCTGTGCCGGGCGGCTCCATCAAACCTTCAAAGCCAAATGTGTTTGTAAAGACAGGAGTGCAAATAATGAAAGGCAAAAGATCTTGATACTTGATTAAAATCCCACCCACATTTACTTAATCTGTCAATGTGTATATTAGCAAGTGGCTGGTAGCTATACGGCAGCTGTGTAGGAAATATGTGCTACTGTAGTTCACCACTGAAACTGGTTAGTACATTTTTTCAAGTGGATGTATATAGATTAATGTGCTGCTCTCTGGTGGTCGTACATGGTAGTGCACTTTATTTACTAGCAATAGTTTTTCAGAAGGCATTTCTCGTTTCTGATTGTTTGTAGTAGTTTTGTATCTTAGAATTGTTAATTATTGCATGATATCAATTGGTAATATGTACTGTAAAAACGTGTAAATACATGCACGCTTACATGTGATTGTTGCTATATAACTTTATTCCCTTTGGTGTTGCAACAAAGAAATAGTCATTGCTTTTGTAATATTCGTAATTTAGCCAAGTATCTGTAACCTACTAAACATGATATTATGTGCTGCTTTGTCAAACTGTTGCTATATCACAAAATGAAGCATTACAATAACAACTCCCAATCAACACGACCTTGCCTTTGTATCACAGTATGAACCAGTCCAAGGTTTACCGTACAGACAATTGAGCCTCTAATATTGTAATACAACACAGAATGTACTACTGCTCTCCGAGTTTAGCACATAACGCTGTCTGTGCTGAAATGCATGTGGACAAATCTGTTTCTCTTTTGATTATAGTATGTTCTGGTTTAGTTCAGTTTCCAGCCAAGGTTGTTCATATCACGTAGATATGAGAAGGTTACTTGTATTCAGTGTTGTTAGATTTAACCTAATGCCGTCCATTTGTATTTTTTCTGTGTGCATCTTTGCATATTATCATGGACATATATGTTTGTGATGTCTCTGTAGCCGTCAGAACTAGACGACATCCTGAACGACCTGCAGAATGCTCCGCCTCACTTTGAACAGCGGCCAGTGTCATTGCCCAGTCCAATGGAAAAACAGAACATCATCAACGACATCCTGCAGATGTCTGAAGCCAACCCCTCTCTGGTGGCACAGCAGCACAGAGCCTTGGGGCCAGGCCTGGGTCCAGCCAGTGAGTCCACATTACACACGTCCACATCATCAAACACATAGTTCACAGCACAGGACGTACAAGAACTGTTTTTGTGTGCAGACTTTGGAGGTATGAGACCAAACCAACCCGGCCGAGGCCTCCCCGTCAGAAGTATGTCTTTGGACATGAATGCGTCACCACAGCAGCCATCATTACAGTATCCGATGAGAGCTACAAGCCCATACACGCTGATGCAACAGCAGCAAGGAATTATGGGATCACACAATATGATTCCTAACCAAGCTGGCATGGTTGGGACAGGTGAGTTTAATGTTTGTTATTTCTATAATGTTGTATGTTAATCAACCGGAAATAATGACCTGAAATGGTTTTCTTCCTCTCCAGGACACCCAGGGGGTCAACGTGCAGGTATGCAGCACCAGGAGGCCTGGGCACAGCAGCAGGGACCCATGCAGGGCAGGATGGGACCTAATGCTGCCGCTATGAGACCTAACAGCCAATCAGGGCCAAGGCAAATGTTACAATCCATGACGAATGGTGAGATAAAAATTGTCACTATCCCTTTAAGACTTAAGCGTGAACAACTTTCATTTGGATTTTCAGCTCAACCAGAGATGGACATAACAATGGTTGGACACCATTTCTCACAGCAGCAAGCTCCTCCCAATCAAACTGCTCCTTGGCCTGATAGTATGATGCCCATCGACCAGACCTCCTTTGTCCAAAACCGGTGCGAGTAAAAAACATAAACACATCAATCCATAAACATAACTTATACAATGCAGTGGATTTTTAAGGATTGCTTGTACTTTCTGCACAGGTCGGTGCATCCTGCTTCCCAGGAGGAGCTTCTGTGTGGTCCAGGTGAAAGTGGGCCGGTGGATGAGGGCGCACTGATGTCCCAGTTGTACACTGCACTAAAAGACTTTGACGGTTTAGAGGAGATTGACCGCGCACTCGGCATCCCTGCACTGGTACAGCGGCTCTGCTCTCTAGTCCTCTCACCGCCTTGTGTTAGCATGGCTTGTCAAATACGTTCACGCTTCATTTTTAAACCTGTATGTTTTCTGTTTCAGAGCCAGTCTATAGAGCCGGATCAGTTTACACAGGATGCTGCCATGATGCTGGAGCAGAAGCCCCCGCTGTATTCACAACAGTTTCCACCACAGTCCCACATGGCACAGAGGGGCTATCCCAATAATCCCATGCAGGAGCCAGGCTTCCACCCCATGCAAGGCCAGATGGGTCAACGGCCAGGATATCCCATGATGAGAATGCAGACGCGCCCTGGTCTGAGGCCTGCAGGAGTCCCCAACCAGCCCAATGCACTACGGCTGCAGCTTCAGCACCGGCTGCAGGCCCAGCAGGTATCTGGACCCACCACACTGCACTTATCACACCTTCAGAGTTTGGACAGTTTTACCCAGCGTTAGGCTAGGTCTTTAATACAATTGTTAAAAATGGTTTTAAAGGAAATGAAGACTTATGTTAATGAATGCCCCCTTCTACCAGAACCGACAGCCCATGATGTCACAGATGAGCGGTGTGTCCAATGTCAACCTACCTCTTCGAGCGAGTGCTCCAAACCAGGTACCGTTTCTCTCAGAGGTTTTAACTGTTGTAATTCATGTTTTTGAAGTGTCATATTTCACACATGCCTTTCTGTGCAGGGGACCATCAATGCTCAGATGTTAGCCCAGCGCCAGCGTGAGATGCTCAGTAATCACTTGCGACAAAGACAGCAGCAGCAGGTTCAGCAGGCGCAGCAGGTGCAGCAGGTCCAACAGCAGAGGAGCATGGCCATGAGGGCTCAGGGTCTCAACCTGCCCCCCAACATGGCAGCCGCAGGCATGAGCAATGCCAGGATGCCACAGGCCAACCCCCAGCAGTTCCCCTACCCACCCAGCTACGGTACCAGTACAGGCCTGGCCTCACCACCTCCTCCCACCAGCCCCTTCTCCTCCCCTCTCTCCCCCAGCCTGCCTTCTCTGCCCCCCAACCCTCAGCTCCACATGCATGGCACCTCCTCTTCCTCCACCACCTCCTCCTCTCAGATGTTGATGGGAAATACAAACATGATGGGCGGACAGTACGGGGCCGTACTCAGCCCCCAAATGCAGCACAGTGCCTTTCAGTTTCCCAACTCAGGTACTGCCTCCTGACACGACACACATCTGCAGCTGTGTGTGTGCCATGTGTCCATTTTGTCTGTAGGGGCCTATTCATCAGCTTTTGCTGCTCTCATTTGATTATTATTTAACTGCTTATTGCACAGATTTGCCTAATACTACATCTCTTCTCACAATGCCAACTTAAATTGGTTCCTTGTGATTGTACGTTCACTACTTCTCCACCAGAGGGCATCCTCTGATTAATCAAAGCACAGAAGATGCTGGGCTGTTTCAACACAAGTGGTTCTCAAACTTTTACTCAGGGCCCCCCAAAATGTATGTGGAATCAGCTCGCGCACCCCACTGCTGGATAAAGTTATTTTAATTGTTAAAACTTTCCAATCCATTGGAGAGTTGTAGTTTGATTGGCCATAATTTCATAGTATTAATTGATTGTATTTTGTGTCCTGCCCCCCACTTTGAGAACCAGTGTTACATGTACATGCTACATGTTAAATAGATTTGAATATCCCTTTTTATCACAATAATTGAATTTAATCTTTTCATCTGAGTAGTACTTAGTATCATTTCCCATGCAATCACAGCTGTATGTCCTCTGTCCTGCAGTCTTGTTTGTTGCTTGTAGTTTCCATGGCTCGTAAATATGACTTAGAATTGAACTTTTGCCTGATCCTTAGTTTCCACTAACCTTCGTACATGTTGTTGTGTTGCTCTTTGTGTGGCGACCTCTGCCTCATGTTGTGGTGGCCTTCCCACAGGTATGAGCCAGCAGACGGATGCCGGATTTGGGGGTCCAGGCACACCTCAGAGCCCACTGCTCTCGCCACGTATGACACACACTCAATCCCCCATGATGCAACAGGGCCAAGGAAACACTGCCTACCAGGGCTCCCCTGACATGAATGGTTGGCCGCAGGGAAATATGTCAGGAAACAGGTAAAGTTGTAGCTGTTTACGATGTAATTATAATGTGCAATAGAGCTGTTTACAGTGGGGGCGGGGGCTTTACTTTCATTTTCATTATTTAAGTGTGGTTCAGTTTTGTTTGGTCACAGATTGAACTTTTTTCAATCTGTGACCACGGGCGGCAGTGGTTAGCACTCTCGCCTCTCAATAAGAAGGTCCTGGGTTCGAATCCCAGTCGGACCAGGGCCTTTCTGAGTGGAGTTTGCGTGTTCTCCTCGGGTCTGCATAGGTTTCCCCTACCACTAAAAATATGTACAATAGGTCTGGCATGCGCCTCCTGTACTGGCGAGAAACAAATGCCCAAAATTAACAATTGTAAACCGCTTTGAGACTCAGATCTGCAGTGAAAAGGCGGTATATAGATAAAGATTACTTACTTACTTACTACTTTCTTATGTTCTTATGTAATGACTTTATTACTTACTGTTTTCCATTGTTCTTCACTTCTCAGCATGTTCTCACAGCAGCAGTCCTCACCACAATTTCCACAGCAAAACAGCAGCAGCATATTTAACGGCACCGGTATGAACCCCATGACCAACACCATGGCGCCCGGTGCCATGAGCGCCCTGGGGCAGATGAGTGGCACGTCGATGGGCTCTGGTCCCTCCCCAGGGCTGCCCTCTATGGGCCAAGAGCAGGTACTTTTCATGTGTGAAAAAACATTTCACGATTGAATAAATTGTTGTTGAGGGATTTGAAGTTGAGATCTCGTAGAAAACGGTTAGAATAAGTGCATTTTGAGCGATCCCCGTCTGAGAAGCTCCACAAAGAAGCTCCACACACAGAGAGAAGCTCCACACACAGCGAGAGGCTCCACACACAGCGAGAGGCTCCACACACAGAGAGAAGCTCCACACACAGAGAGAAGCTCCACACAGAGAGAGAAGCTCCACACACAGAGAGAAGCTCCACACACAGAGAGAAGCTCCACACACAGCGAGAGGCTCCACACACAGCGAGAGGCTCCACACACAGAGAGAAGCTCCACACACAGAGAGAAGCTCCACACAGAGAGAGAAGCTCCACACACAGAGAGAGAAGCTCCACACACAGAGAGAAGCTCCACACACAGAGAGAAGCTCCACACAGAGAGAAGCTCCACAGAGAGAGGCTCCACAGAGATGATTCAATCAAGTTGTTAAGAGACACGTTTTAGCTGTTAAGGAAAGTTGTAAACTTTTTAACACACACAAATACAGCTCTTGTAGATTTGTATTTATCTAGGGACCGAGAAAACTAAAAGCTTCTCTGTACTTTCTCAAAGTTGTCTGCATCAGATCTTAAGACTCCTAAGTGTTTGGGCACATTTATTGAACTTACTTTCTGTGCTAGTAAATAATTTAGTCAACAGTCAGCAATCTGGTTCATGGCTAGAACTTACAGGACAATGATGTAATTAGCAGTGGGCACTTTAGAGCCAGACCGTATATAGGGCGTATAGACAGTCTATTTATGGTCACTGAACTCATGGGCAAAACTATGACCAACTTTGTATTGTGGCTTAAGGCTTTGTTACCAGAATAGCACTTTACTCACAAAAAAATTGCACATAAAAAAAATATATATAAAATTTGAAAAAAAACCACGACAACAACAAAGTATCCCACATGTCCAGAGGGCCGAAGCAATCTTCTCCCTGGAATTATCATTTGCACGTAGTGTCCACCACTGTTATCCCAGAGGCTTTTAAGTCCAATAAAGGCCCATTAATATTTAACCAAGGTGCTGTTGTTTGATTGTCTGCACTTGGAACTGTTGTAACACAGTTTATCTGACGACTGATTTATGTCCTATGCTGCTAATATAGAAATATATTGGCACTTACATTATTTCAATTATTTACCGTTAGACCATTAGTGCCCGCTTAAACCTTTCCTCGCTGGTTTTAAGGCAGATTGTGTGTTCCTGGGTGACTTCTAGTTGTTTATAGTTAGATGTATGTTCTGCAATTTAGTTTGGACGTGGGGTCAGTCGGGACATAAGTCTGTAATGTTGATTCATTCCGAATTACAAAAGTATGTTTTTGGGTCTCAACATGATGATCCTGATTAGTGTCTTTTTTTTTTCTACCCCACTGTTTATGAGCAATATCCAGGTTCATGTTTATGGGTTCAGACTAGTGTGCATTAGAAGTAGATTCATCAGGATTTTTTTAGCTCCTGGTCTGGGGTTGGTACTTTCCAAAGTATTTTCCTCATTTCCTATTATGTCTGAAGGCTTTCAAGAACTTAAAAACGTTCCTACTGTGCAAAAACTCCTTTTACTGAAAATAAGAGATCTTTTTAACGTACAGGGAAATGGCAACCGTTTTTATTTGAACACACAAGAACATTTTTTGACTGCTTATAAGTATTTGCTCCACAACAGAGTTTGTTATTGAACAGACATACACCAGTGGAAATAGAAATGCTCTTTTAAAATGTCTCATCTGTCACTGATTGTTGCCGTTTTCTTTTGCAGAAGTACTGTTGACCCTCATGGAGTAATGGACATGAATCTCAATGATCAGCTGGTGCAAGGAGCCCTTTAAAAACTGTACGATTGCGTCAAAACAACTGGCCCCTTGGATCAGCCCGGCCGTCCTGAGCGTCCCAACCCTGCCCGAGATCAACTGGACCCGGTCCGAAGACGGGCTCTGGGGGGACCTCATCTCACGCCCGGCGCCCTCAAAGGAAAGCCCCACATTGAGCCAGTCTGTCCGGCCGCATTCACCGCGGAGTGACTTAGCGAGGGCGCCCCCTGGTGTTTGGGAGGCGGGGCCGAGGTGGACGGGCTCTCCCCTGCTGATGAATGTATTCGTCTCTGTGGACACAACGGCCATTCACAATCTCATCTCAAAAATGATGTTCCACAGAGATCCAAAACAGCAGCAAAGACTGAATTATGAACGGGAGCTCGTACGGTTCGCTGTTTTGCCTTTTTGCTGTTCATGATTTTAACCAGGTTTTATTCTTTTCTTATTATTTTTCCCTGTAAGAATCAAGTAATGAATGAAGATATGGTTGAACAAACTGGTCTTGAAAAACACTGCAGAATGACTTGAGTGGACTAGTGATTTGTAAGAATAGATTAATTTAGTGAAGAGGTTTATATAGTGTATTAAATTAAGTTTTATTTTTCTGTATAGACTCATTTTAATTATTTTAGATGATTCTTTATCCTTGTAGCAATGAAAGAACTATTTGTAAAAGTGTGAACGAGGCACTTTTTAAACATAAGTTGAACCGTTACAGTGGTTGCGGTTCTTTCTGCGAAGTCTACAAACCTGAGCGACGGAGAATACTTTGGTCCTGTAGTTTCAGAAGATGTCAAAATCAAATACAATTACAGAGATTGTACATATACGACGAGTAAAGCTTTTTTTCTATTTATTTGATTCCTGAAGGCTAACATGTGTGGTCTGGCCCGCTCTCGGCGTGGGCAGGCGGTGTGTGGGTCATACCCGGGTACGTGAGCGCGGGGGCCGTGGGGGGGTGTGGTGTATACAGTGTACAGATTATCGCTTTGCTTCTCTGCCTTTAGCATAGAACACCACAAAAAGTTTTAAAAATGACAGGGCAAATTCAACACAGCCATACAAAAATCAGAAGTGTGCTTTCTATGTCGTCTGGAGCTGCTAGTTGCAAACTTGTTTCTGGTGTGATGTAAAATGAGCAATAACGATTACTTGAGAATCTTGTGAGCTTTTTTTTTGTTTTGTTTTTTGTATTTTTGTACAGGTTCCTGAATAAAAAAGGACATAATTTTTGCTATGCGTTTGGATGCAGTATTAAAAAACTTTTTTTTTTATTGCAGTTTGTACCAAGAAAGACTACACATTCAAGCATACGTTCTCCATTCTCTTATGCAGCGCTGGACGGAGAGGGAGCCTCCAGCTGGTCATTGATAGCAGAGGTCACTTAGCCATATTTTATGAGCTCAGGCAGTAAGTTCTAGAAAGTGTTGCTCTCAGTTTGATCTTCACAAAATATCAAGTCACTTTCTCTAACCTCAAATTTTCTGCAAAACTTTTTATATGAGCTATTTTAACCCAGGACAGACGTGGAGCAAGCCAAATATTCAATCTTTCAATTAGATTCCATATCTTACTTTTGGCCCGCGAAAACACATGTATGATGTCATTTGACGTGGTGAGATGCATCGGATTGAACCATTCTGAATGTATTGTCATATAAAGTCTACGGAAGGAGCGTAAGATGCAAAGATGGCCATTTTTGTTGTCGTTAAAATTCCGAATTAGTTGTAGCATAAATTGCATACATTTTGCTCATCACCTTTTGATAAATCTGATTGTAAAATACTGACGAGCCTAGCCTTTTCGAGCCATTTAAAAGAGTGATGCGCAAGCCCTTTGAAAAATTCCCAAAGATTGTCACCATTTTGAAAAGCCATGTGGTAGCAGTGCATTTTTTAGCATTTATAATGAGGACGGGAGCAAATGCTTAAATGTTGCCCCTATCATCATACAACCGTTCAGGCCACTCAAAACAGAACTATTTTTCCGCTTATGTGTTTTGGAAATGCCCTTTTGTATTGTCTGCCAATTTTAGAGCTAAGACGCAACGTTAAAATGCTAAAAACCCTAGCATATTGCCTTAGATTGTCTGTCTTTGTTCTTGTACATTACACTTGTGTCTGTATAAATTTGTACAATATTGAATGGTTGCTGAAGATGGTCACACACAAATTGTCTGTCATTGCTCTTGTGTACTGCGATTGTGGACTTTTTTTCTCGTCACTGTTGGTTGGAGCATCTATAAACTGAAGGGATACTGAAGCAATATGTAAAATAGTCTATGGACTTTCTCATTGGAAAGCTTAACTGTTGTTTTTTCCTCACGGTTTGGGTTTTCAGCATTGTTCATGGGAATCACACTGTATGTACATCCACCTTTGTACCTTTAGTGTGTGTGTGAGCGGTTTATGCAAAGTTAGACATATAAGAGAAGTTCAAACCACAGTTATGCAAGTTGTGAACTAATATGGCTTCGCTGATGCTATTTGCCTTGTAAATAAACAATTCTGTTATTGCAATAATTTTGTTTGCTCTGCTTTTGTGAGAATACATGTGGCCATTTAATTTACAAGGCATCTGAACTCGGAAATGTGGATGTATGAGATGTATAACTATAGAAAGTGAATAAAATGTATCCATGAATTGAATGATTAGCAAGGGATTCACTGTGTCCAATTGCTTCAGCTAATATAGGCTTATTTTTTTCATATTAATATCTCAGACCATTTTTCAGCTTGGACTTTTTCTTCAAAACAATACAATAAAAGACCATTTAAAAGTCCTTAATTAGTTACTTTTATAAAAACCTCTGTTACACAAAGCTGGAGAAGGCATAACCACCTTCAAAACTGTTTGGTTCTACACTAGTTTTCACATGAATGTATTATTAGCCTCTGTCACATCTTCAGAGCAACTTTTCCAGAGAGAAATGATGCCACCCTTTATTCAGCCAATCAACTCTCAGTATGTAAAACAAAAAAATCAAATGTTTTATCCAAGATAAAAACGGCATAGAGTGATTTGTTTACGAAATGTTGCTTGAACAGGACTCAACTTTCTGTTAAGACAACTGCATGTATTTCAGAAACAATCCCTCTGCGTCAGAAATGGACAAACACAGCGTTTGCCAACATATCAGGCAGGTAAGTTTCTTTCTATAGCACAGTTGATACACAGGGCAACTCAATGTGCTGAACAAAGCAAGAAGAGAAAACCAGATATTCAAATCATAAATAATCACAGTACATAAAAGATAACAATCCTTCCTTCAATCTCACTATTAGATTTTTATCATGAATCATAAATGACACAACGATATCCTTCCAAGCCCCATGTTTTCTCACATGTGTTATGTACCATCATGAATACGAACGCGTTCCGCTGAATTCATGAAATCAAGAAACGGCCTCTTGTGTTGTGCATCGTCTTCTTCCGTGGCTCCATCACAGACCAGAGGCTCCCGGTGAGGTCTCTTGCACACAGGCCTCCAGTCTGCGCCTGAGTGGGGGTCTTATGGAACTGCATTAGGGAGAAAGCTGGAGTTAAAGGTGCGGGCTGTGGGCGGGTTGGTTAGTGCATAAGACAGGCTTGGAGAGGCTCATTGACATGCATGAGGCTGTGGCCAATGAGGAGCGAGGCCTGGACTGTATACAGTAGAGGTGCCCTCAGATGACCAGAGCATCCCAGACAGCAGGACGCACGACACCCGAGCTTCTGCCTGTGGATATGACACTGGAACCTCGAGAATCTTAGATTTAGAAAACAAGGTAAGCATTTTATATATCTTACACACATTTAGACTAAGCTGGAAGTTGAAAACTACACAGCCTGCAGCACTGAAAATGTACTTTATCGCGACAGTTGGTAAATGATCTTTATTCCTTCAGATGTGACTCTGATGCACCTCTAACGACCGCTGTGTTGGTTCTGTTTTGAACACCAGGGTCATTGTAAAGTCTATAGCGCGCTTCATTAATGTTGACCTCTGCTCTGGCCCGATGTTGACCCTGATTTGTCGCGCTGTTTACCAGCTGATGGAACACTTGTGATTTTGACCTCTTTGTTTAGGTGTTTAAGGTGTGTGGCCTGCTGGGATGAAAATAAGCTATTGTAATACAACGATTTCTCAATTGACAGATGTATTGTATGTTCGTGTAGTACACACAGACCTACACTTTTACCAATTAGGTCAATAGGTCAGAATGGTGTAAAAGGACAAATTTAGAGTCATTGATTGATGTGCGGTAAAGCTCCTGTTTCCTCTTTTACTTTTCTTGCATTAAACTTTTATACCTGCCCCTTCTCCTGTTCTCTGAAGGACACTCGCCCTGATCTTCCCTCCTCCTCACCATGTCTGTGTCCATGATGCCGCTGAAGGCTTTCCACCCGGGCGCACTGAAGAGCAGCCCGGCCCGCGGGCTGTACCCGGGCCCCATGCCCCCTCACGCCTTCATGGATTTCTTCCCTCGGCCTCACAACCTGCTGCATCCTCTCAAGTCGCTCGGCCGCCTTGTCTCAGACGCGTCTTTCCACTTTAGTGCGCAGGCTGTGAACGGGAGCGCGCCTTTCACACACGCACCCCTGCTGCACGAGCACATGCTGAGCCCCTACGTGAGCCACATGGTCCAGGGACACGCACTCTATCCCAAACCCGAGGAGATGGCCGCGGTGGTGACCGAACACGCTGCTGGACCTCTGTCCTCCCCAGAGTTCAAACACAGTCCGTCCAGCAGGTCCTCCTCCACGGCGTCCTGTGCCGCGGCCTCCCCGCTCAAAGAGCGAAGGAGCGCGGACAGGAGCTCAGAAAAAAGAACCTATAACTTCAGTCAGGACGATCTGTTCACGGTGCTGTACGGCTACTCTACCAGCAAGGACTGCGGCGTGGGACACGCCATCTCAGGGGTGTCTCTGATGGACAGCTCGGGTGAGAAACGCGAAAAAGCATTGTAAATAGTCTGTAATTATGGATGTGAAAGCCAAACTCTTCTTCTCTTTTTTAGTGCCTGAAGTTCTTCCTTTGGACAAAGATTCACTGGATCTGCCAGAAGGTACGCGTGAAATTGATGATTAAATTAATCATCGTTCAATCTTCTCTATAATATAATGTAAACATATTGGATAGAAAATATTGTCCATAATGCAGGAATCTAATTTTCTGTCTGTTTTAATTCAGGGCTCTCCATTCTACAAGTGTCCTGGACGAGCGTGACGCACTGTGGAGTGTTCGCGGATAAAAACGTCCCCAAAGGCGCGCGCTTCGGCCCTTTCCAGGGGAAAGTGGTCAACACCAGCGAGATCAAAACCTACGACGACAACACTTTGATGTGGGAGGTAATCTCGTCAAATATTAAAACCGTGTGATTGTGTTTTGGATCTTTTGGATCTAAGCACAGATGTTGCTCTTGCAGGTGTTCGAGAACGGCCGCCTCAGTCACTTCGTGGACGGACGCGGCGGTTGTGGGAACTGGATGTCTTTGGTAAAGTGCGCGCGCTTCCCGGAGGAGCAGAACCTCACGGCGGTGCAGGTCCAGGGCCAGATCTTCTACGAAGCCTGTAAGGAGATCCGAGCCGGCCAGGAGCTGCTGGTCTGGTACGGGGACTGTTACATGCAGTTTCTGGGCATCCCTCTCACACTGAAAGACAGCAGAGACGACCACTCCTCTATTCTTCCCGCTGAAGGTCCGTACACAAGGAATACGCGTGTTAAATGAAAAATTCTCATGGAATATACTAAACATTCTCATTCAATTACAGATACTGGCGAGGGCTTCAAATGTGACCGGTGTGGAAAAGTATTCGCCTATAAGTATTACAGAGACAAGCACCTGAAGTACACCCGCTGCGTGGATCAGGGAGACAGAAAGTTCCCCTGTCATCTCTGCAACAGATCCTTCGAGAAGAGGGACCGGCTCCGAATCCACATCCTCCACGTTCACGAGAAACACAGGCCGCACAAGGTGAGACTCATGCGTGCGTAAAGAGGCACCGTGCAGGAGGTGGTGCTGAAGGGACAGCTCCTGGTTCTTATGAGAAAATGTTATGCAATGTTTTTAATTTGTCTGTGCATTAAATAAGATACGTTGATTTTGTTTTGATAATATTGTTTTTTTTCCTGTGCAGTGCTCTGTTTGTGGAAAGAGTTTTTCCCAGTCCTCAAGTCTCAACAAACACATGCGCGTGCACTCCGGAGAAAGGCCCTATAAATGCGTCTACTGTAATAAGGTACAATTTGATCATTTATTCAATATCGTTTATATCATGCTTGTTATATTTTTGGCTCTGCTTTATATTTGAGTTTGTAACGAGGCCATAGTGGGATAGTGTCATTTACGTGATTAAAAATGCATGGGTTTTGGGGCTGTATGGTTTTGGAGAAGGCCTTAAGTGCGGCCTGCGGGCTCCCACGCCTCATCTCTCACTTAACCCGTTTGAAGCCGGGTCTCCACACGCTCCTTTAGCCCTGCTTGTTTCAGGGGACACTTGCCTGGAGTCTGTGTGTGAGGCCCCACCTCGGGCACGCTCCACGGACACACTTAGCGGCTCATTATCGCCAGATGCACGGCCGTCCTTTTGTGAGGGCTGACTGCTCCAACATTTATTGCTGTGGGATGAGTCTTGCGTTTTGTTCTCTGCGGCAGAAATACTCCCCTTTTTATAAACCCTCAGTGGGGTTTGTTAAGCTCATTCCTTTTCTTCTTGACCCGACAGTGGAACACAACATTTCAACCAACATTATCACATATTCAAAGCTGCAGCCTTGGGATCAAACTATTCACTTCCCAATTACTAAAAACAGATAGGCCGATTCACCACTCCACCCTACACTAAACAGGTATACGCTCAAATCTGTTTTAATTACGAATATCCCAAAATTGCAAGAGCAGTTGTTGTGAAACGTTGTTGATTTAGCATCAGTTGATAAGAAAATCAAACGAGTGTGTAGAAGAGTTTTCCATGAACACATTAAAATTCATTGGTGACTGTGTATTTTGTATATGTTAAACAAATCAAATAAATACACACATGAAACGCATACGATTGGTCCATATGGGCAATTGTCCCTCTTATCCCCTGTTCACACGCTCTTCTTCTTCTTTTCTTCTTTAACATATCTTTATTACGAGGAATAGCCTCTTGAGATGCATCATCTCGTTTTCAGGAGGGTCCTCAAACGCTCCTG
The DNA here is from genome assembly GCA_964034765.1 of Knipowitschia caucasica. Taxonomy (NCBI): domain Eukaryota; kingdom Metazoa; phylum Chordata; class Actinopteri; order Gobiiformes; family Gobiidae; genus Knipowitschia; species Knipowitschia caucasica. The sequence continues at coordinate 19,070,748 of OZ035843.1, forward strand.
TATTTTGGCATAATAAATAGTCGCCAAATACATAATGGAACAAGCCGTGTCATTAATTTTGTTCAGTTTAAAATCTGACTTCAACAATTAAAAAGACAGGTTCCCAAGTATAATAATAATAATAATAACAAAAAATAATAATAATAATAATTGTCCAATTGTGTTTCCCGTGAAGGCCTTCACCGCCTCCAGCATCCTGCGCACGCACATCCGCCAGCACTCGGGAGAGCGGCCGTTCAAGTGTAAGCACTGCGGGAAGGCCTTCGCTTCTCACGCCGCTCACGACAGCCACGTGCGCCGCACCCACGCCCGGGAGAAGGCCTTTCCCTGCGACACCTGCGGGGCCTCCTTCCAGGACCAGCCCGAGCTCCAGTTACACATGCAGGGCCACAAAAGTAAGACTCACTTCCATAGTCGATATGGACACTCACAAAATAAAACAAATAAATGCATTGATTTAATATTAGACTTCATAACACCAGCGTGTGTGGGAGGGGGTATAACGGGGACATGGAATTGCATGATTTAATTCATGATTTTTATATTTTTATTTATAATTTTTTTTATTTCACAATTTTTTCCCTGTCTTCTGGTTACCTTGAGGTCATCGAATAATTTTTTTGCAGCTGAGAAACACATTTTCCTTTTGGTAATTCCATCCTATCCTATCCTATCCTATTCTATTCTATTCTATTCTAACAAATTAAGAGCCACCATAATTAGAGCCTGTAACCTATATTTGAAAGTGTATTTATAAATGTTCTTTTTGTTGTATTTTCAGAAAGACAGCTTTTGGAGCAGACAGTGATTCTTCCGCCATCACCGCAGGAAACTTCAAACTTGCAGAAAAGCAGCAGCCCTAACTTCAGCTACACAGGACTTGCCGTTATCAGCCCAGAATACCGGCCTTGGAACTGATCAAAAAACAACATACAAATGCCACACTATTTAATTTCATATTTATTGTTGACTCTACTCACACAAAGTTAAATTTGCGTTGGCTCTGAGTTAGTTTTATCACAGTGAAGTTATTTATAATTGTGTTTTCTTTGTTCTCATTCTCTGTAAATACAATAATGCATATTCTAACTTATTCTTTTCAGTCGTATTTATGCCAACGCCGTCACAAGCAGCGCGTCTAAATATCACAGACTATAATATAATTGATGTAATATATATTTGTATGTAAATCTGTGGGGCTGTTTTTGTCATGACATTTTTGTGATTAAAAACAAGCGCATGATAATTCCTCTGGCCTCCTGATTGTGGGACGTAGTTACCGGTGAGTGACTTGGCCAATAAAAGCAGTCTGCACGCTCCTGGTGGAAATGAACGAGCCACAGTGGACCCCATGAATGACAATGTGCAGTCTGCAATGAGGTGGTCTGTCCTGGGCACAAAGGAGCTGACATCTGCCCTCCTGACACCAACTGGCCCACACGTGTTACGGCCACTCGATCAGATCTTTATCAGAGGCAAAAAGAAGAGAAACTTTACGAAAAATACACACACACATATCCTTCACGTGTCCTGGATCGGAATTTGCGTATTGAGTTTGGTTTGTTGTGGAAGGAGCAGTTGGGGGCAGGGAGTACATACCGTATAAAAAGGTCCAGTCTTGGTGGTTATTTTACGTTGGCTTTGCTTCACACTGGGGGATAATGGCTGATAAACTGAATATTGAGAATTATCTAGAGAAAAAAAGTGAGGATTGACGATGGATTTTGCTCTTAAATCTGGTTCGATTATGGAAACGTCCAGTGTCTCAGAATGTTGTTCAATGATTCAAGGCTTAAAATAACCATAGAGGCTTAACATACTGAACATAGTGTGATTTTACTATGTGATTGAAGGCCTAAACTTTCTTTCTTAAAATCTTTCTTAAAACTGGGGTATGTAACTTTCAACTATTTTGTTGGACTATTATTACATATAGGTAAATTTGGTGTGGCCAAATTTACCTATATGTAATAATAGTCCAACAAAATAGTTCCTTGCCTTCCAAACATTATGGTTCCATAAACACTTTTTTCCTCATGCATGTGTTTTTGGCCTCCGTCACATCTTTAGATCCAGAGAGAAAAGTGGAAATGAGAGAACAACGCTCTCTCAGCCAATCAGCTCTCAGCTAAAGCGTCAGGCTATTTTTTCATATGCAAAGAAAAACATGTTTCCTAATGAGGTGAAGACGGCATGTTGTGGTCTGATCTCTTCAATAATTCTTTACTTTAACAAGACTCTTTCATCTGGAACAAATAAAAGGCCCCCTGTTTACCATATATTTTTTATAATTGTAAACCGCTTTGTGGCTCTGGTCTGTGAAAGGCGGTATATAAATAAAGCTTACTTACTTACTTACTTACTATTTCCAACTATTTAATTTATAATGTCAAAGAAGTTCAGATGAGCTTTATAGAGCCGCACAGATAACAACGATCTCAACAATTCTGAAAGTTGATTAGCCGTTTCTGACATGTGTTTTTCCCGACATAAAACCATATATTGTGCCATTTATTCTTTCTCACCACTATATATACTGTCACAGAGCAGTCCACTTCATGTTTGTTTTCTATAACGCATGGGCAGCAGCCTGGAGGGTCAGGGGTCAGCTCTTCTCCCAATGTTTAACTGCTTCCAACAGTCCTAATGTGGATCCTGGAACAAGTGCGGGTCAGCCTCCAGCGGCCCCGGGGCCCCTCCCTCTACAGTATACGGCCCCCTTACCTCCACATTATGAGGCGCTTGTAAAGGACAGAAACTCCCCTCGGTGGTTTCCCTGTCTCGGGAGGTGGAGGAGAAGGACGGAAACAGAACAAAGACAAAAACAGATAGACAGGAGGATCAGAAGTAGAATGAGCTGTCGCTTCACACATTCTCACGTTGTTAGTGAGCTCGGCTAAAGGCGGCGTTTATTGGAATCTCACTGTTTTAAGGAAAGGAGTGGGCTACATCTCTCCAGAAAACAATCTGTAGAAAGGTTCAAAATTGATATAATTATAAGAATATAGAATATAAAAGAGCATGTAATTTGCTCTAATGAGACATGGTTTGACCACTTCAGATGCAATGGGTGACTTTATGAAAGGCCTGCACTGCAAAAAATTATAAAATATGAGGCTTGAATCGAGTGGTTTTTATCTTAATTTTTTTCTCATTCCAATAGAGACATTTCTTGTGTCTTTTTAAAACAAGATCATTTTGCTTGTTTCACTGGCAAATCTTGTTTTAAGGCAGTCAAAATGTGCTCATAGATACATTTAGTCAAATTTGAGAGATTTTTGACTTATTTTTCATTACTTTTTGCAGTGTGTGCTCAATCTAAATTCAGTCCATGCCAAGAGGATTATGTATTGTCCATTATTGTCCATTTCTCATTTGTGTTCATTTCTCAGTGGCTTACATCAAGCTTGATTTGAAAAACCCAAGTGTGCAAGTGTATGATTTCTCTCTCGAGGTTCTTTTGGATGTCTTAAAAAAAGAACTGTAGATGTTTAGCTCCAGAGTTTTCTTAGCGTTCACATGTTTTTATACCAAAGAAAAATACAAAAGCTTCCCTCAGCGTCTACCAAAACATCATAGAAAAAGCACTGACTTCTGCAGACAGGTCCTTAATCAAATCCATTGTTAGCTTCTATTGCCTCATAAACTATTCAAAAAGCATCTAGTTGTTGAATTGAAATGACACAATGAAGAATTCGCTCTTAAATCTGGTTCGATTATGGAAACGTCCAGTGTCTCAGAATGTTGTTCAATGATTCAAGGCTTAAAATAACCATAGAGGCTTGTAACATACTGAACATAGTGTGATTTTACTATGTGATTGAAGGCCTAAACTTTCTTTCTTAAAATCTTTCTTAAAACTGGGGTATGTAAAACAATGAACATTTACAGGGACTTGGGGGCTTGATAAGTCTTTTAGAATGTCAGGAGTATAGAATTCATACACGTGGAGCATTGGAGAGGGCTTAACCGGCGCAGACAATGCTGAAAAAGTGTGTCCGTGTTGACCTCGGACAGACAGCAGAATATTGAAATCCTCCGTGTCAAAGTTTGCCTCAATCTGTGGACAATAGGGCAAGGTTCACAAAGTGTGGGTTTCTTCAGTCACCACATTCTGCTGCTGTGTTTGAGGAGAGGATAATGTCATGTCTCCTTCCTCCGCTGCTCATCTGCTAAGCCAGTGGAGCTGAGTGGTCCAGTGCTCTGATGTATTAGTCTGTATTGATCTCCTAATAGCTGTCAATAGTGTGTTTGTGTGTGTGTGTGTGTGTGTGTGTGTGCTGGCTTATGCGCTGCTGGGCTGATGTGGAGGCCTCGAGTCTATAGTGAAACAACCGCAGCAGCTCTCAGCCCATCTGCTCCTGTCGGCAGCAGCGAAGACCTGACGGAACACGCCGTGATTAACGTGGAGGGAACTTCTAAGTGCACTTTACTTTTTTGTGTTTCCTAAATAATAAAATGAAATGTGCCCGTGTCAAACTGGTTGTTATGAATCCCCTGGACGCAGTCTAGCTCTATAGTGAAGAGATTCGTAAATGGGTGATATTTCTACAGCAAAAATAAATTGTGCCTGACTGGAAATGTCCAAAAATGTCAATCTTGTTTTGAGTAAATGCTAGAATAACGTCATTTTGAAATCACATCGTTGTGTCATGGTACTGAAGACCAAAGTAGGCTACTGATAAATGTATTTGTTATGCTATAATCTTAATCTGAATCAAGGAAAAATTTGGTACGCAGTAAAAACAGAAGTGACTGCTACAACGTTTAATTTAACTGGGACCAAATATTATCTGAAACAGTGAAAAATGTAGTTGGTGTCGGTTTTAATGAGGTAATTCTACTCGATATCGTGTAAAATATATTGCAAACCCGCTGAGAAACCGCCGAACCCTGACACTGCAGTGGAGTTGAATTTGTCGCTGTGTGTCTGCAGATTTTTACGCTCAATTCAAACACCACTGCTAGAGCAACTGTACTCTCCATAATGTTGAAAATACTGGGTTAAAACAACATTATATTTTTTGTTTTGGGCCAAAGACAGTGGTACAATGTCGCAAATGCTCTTTTTTGGGGGGGGGGTTTGAGCCTATTTCATCTGCATGATTTCTGCCTCACTGGTGGAGATTTGTGTGTGAATGGACCCGGTGACCTCTGCGCTGATCGACTTGAGTTCTACACCTTTCATTTGTGTTTTTTCCACAGCGTCAGATCTCTTTCTCTCCTCAGGACTCAGATCAAACACTGTCTAAGTCTCCTCCATATTGCTCCATGTGTCTGTGTGTCCTGTAGGATGGTGATGCAGCAGTGGTGGGCAGATGGTCTGATCCTCTTCAGGGGGGGGGGGGGGAGGAGGGGGTCCAGTCCCAGGAGAGAACGCATATTTGAGCTGCACCCTCCTCCTCCCCTTGTCCTTACTGTACTTCCAGATACAGTACCGGGACCGTGCTTTCTAAGATACAAGTGGAACTGTCTCTAAGCCGGTGTCACAGAGGTCTTCATGTGCAATGTTTTAGAGTGAGACGATCACATTTATTGATGCTATGACCTAACATTTATGATACTTCCTTAGTTACTATTTTAACAACAAAAGTTTAAAGTTCTGTACCGTTTATTTGCCCCCCTAAAAAAGAGCCTTAACGTAAAATGTTGTGATTATCTATATTAGTCAGTGTTATGGGTGTTGTCTGTGTGAATGAGAGCGTCGGTGTGTCTTGGTCTTGTCTTGTCTCTTGTCTTGTGTGTGTGTGTACGTGTTTGTGTGTTTGTGTGTGTGTGTACGTGTTTGTGTCATTGGCTGTTATTTGTTTTGTTGGAGGGTTTTGCAGTGTTTTGATTCTTTTTTTTGTATTGTATTGTAGTATGTGCGTGATTGGCTGGGAGGGGATTGGATGAAAACATTATATATTTTTTAATGTGAATATCTATTATATTGTATCTATTGTATCTCTTATCCATGTTTGAAATAAATAAACAAACAACTTGTAAGAAAGACTGAGTGAGGGTGGCCCATTTTTTCTCACTATTCTAGCCCGAAGAAGCTGTGACCGAGGCCACAAACTACTTGCGTATGAAAACTAGTGATAGAACCATTTCTCAAGGTTTGAAGTTGGTATACCCCAGCTTTAAATCCATAATTATTCACCCTCTTTGGTCTTTATCTAAATTGAATCCCCCTGTATTCATTTTTTCTTAACGGTTTCCTCGCCTTTGTGATTATTTAGTATAGCCTAAAGAGGAAAATGCCATTAAGCCATAAATCAGAAATATGTGGTGGGCTCTTCCCTTAAGTCAATTCTAATGCGTGTTGGCGAGGAGGACTTGTTGCTTAACATTTCCGATTGTGATTCATGAAGCTAGAAAGTGTTTTAGGGCTCCTCTCTGCATGCGCCACACTTTACAATACTTCATGCTGTGCTATTTGTGTGTCCTTATGCGCACGGCCATTGTAAGGACCCCAACTGTTATTCCTGTGAGCCGTGGTGGATAAGAGAGGTTACAGAGCTGCCCTCTCTCAAACACATGACTGACTTAACATTTACATATACATACGTGAAGAACTTTTATCAATACTACTACTACTGTATGTCCAATGGAATTAAAGCTGGGATACCTAACCTTTTTGCTTCATAGATAATGCAGTCTTGTGAATGATGGCCACAAATCAGACCATTTCCTGCTGTCTTCGTCTGATTAGAAAACAACTTATCTTTAGCATAGTTCTAAGAAAGAGCCCTGGGAGTCACTATTTGACGCTTGGGTTGAGAATGGCTTGGTTGAGTAAAAAGTCCTTTTTTTCACTTTTCTGCCTGAAATAACTCTAATATAAGATTGTGACGGTGGCCAAAAAATGTGAAATGTGAAAACTAGAGATAGAACCAAACTGTTTTGAGAGCGATAGTTGATGCATTTCATTACGTAGCTCAATTTATTGTGGTTTGAAAGTTGAGTACCCCGAAAATAGGCGAAAATAGGTGAGAAAGAAAGTAGTTCTATGATTATATACTTTCCTTGAGCAGCCACTTAACATATCCACTGCCACTATACAGTCATGATGATTTTTGATTTCATAATATCTATCTTTCATTTTACAAATAATTCATTATATTAAAAAAACTGTGGTTACTAAGGTAGACATTTTAACTCATTGACTGTCTGCCGTTTTTGATGATTTCACTGATTCTCAAGACCCACAGAATATTATTTCCTAAGACTATGTGAAATGTCAAAATGTGTCTATTTTTATTGTCCTGTAATCCTCAGTGGAATGGAGGGTCTCAGATAAATACGTCAATGGCAGTCAATGAGTTAAGAATAGAATAGAATAGAATAGAATAGATCTTTATTGTCTGTTCAAATTGAGCAGAGATAAATCAAAATTAGATTGCTACTGCTAATACTACTCACTCCAAGTAAACTACTGTCCATCAAATTATTGACTACAAATCCAATATAAAATGATTAGGTTTGCCATAGTCTGTGGTCCATACAGATAGTGTCAAATACACATATTCACACTCAGGAATACTCCCACTATGATACTGTCTTAACATCCTCCAGTTCTAATCAATGTACATGAGAGCAGTGCGTCTATAATGGTAAATGTATAAGTGATAAATCATTTGCCGCACATCTCCTGGGACTTTTGGCTTGTGACTGAGCAGCCCCATGTTGAGCGACAGCCCATCGGAGGCCCTGTCCTTCACCGCAGGGGACATGTCAGGAGTCTCTGGGGCGTCCCATGATGCTTTAGGACCAGGAGGACAGTGGACCTCATGCGGCTGCAGCTCTACACCACAGAAAAGGCACACGGCTGCATGTGGAGACGGAGCATGTGGACGTGGGAGGGACTGCCACTACCTTTCACCATTTGCGATTTTCTGCTTGTTGAATGAGTTTGTGAAGGATTCCATGCATGCACCATTATTAAGAGGTGACATTCAGTATAGTATTTCAATAATGATTTCTTCATATTCACATTTTTTGTGTTGCTTCCTTTAAAGAAAAGAGAAAGAGAAAAAAGCCATTCTCTAGTTAGTATGAATTATAGCAGGAATGTTCAACTATTGGTCCCCTGGCATCCTTCTCAAAACAGTACTTAGTTCCCGGTTCAACAAAATGTTAAAGTATTGTCTCCGATATCTGATACCAGTGATGTATTGGTGCGTCCTTAACACTAACTATCTGTCCTTGGCCCTCACCTGGTCTTCTTACTTGTCAGTATTTAAATCAGAATCAGAATTGTGCATATTGCCATTCGTTGTAAGGAAGTCACAAACACAAATTTAGTTACTACTTAACTTAGGCAAATAAGTAAAAAAAAAGAAAAAAAGGGCACAATAGACAGTTCACTGAGCGGATTATCGATAAAAAGCGGATTATCGATAAAAAAAAAAAAGAGTCCAGAGGTATGATAAGGTGAGAGGAGTATAAGTTTAAGTAAACTAAATAATTTGAAATGGATATGAATATTTCTCGATACAAGACCTCACTGACTCTGTTATTTCATGCACATTACAAGCGGCACAGAGCAGCCTTCCCTCTGCCCCGGTCCTCAGGGGGGATTTACAACATATGGACAGTCAGCCACATGCAGCTCTGCTCTCTTCAGGCTTCTGCTCTGTCTCTGCCTCTGTCTCTGCCTCTGTCTCTGCTCTGTCTCTGCTCTGTCTCTGCTCTGTCTCTGCTCTGTCTCTGCTCTGTCTCTGCTCTGTCTCTGTTAGCTCAGTTAATCCTGACTAAGCTCTCCATTTGTGCAGCAGATTGTACACATCTATAGTGAGCCTCAGAAGATGACATTTGCTTTGGTTTTCCAGGGCAGAGAAGAGAAGATTTGTGATTTTTAAGCGTCACAGGTCATCAGTGGAATCCAAAATGAAGGTCCTCAAATTGTGTGATTAATCCAAGAAAATATGTTTTACTGCTTTTCAGACTGAAGGAGAAAAAGCTTGAATAAGAAGACACAGCTAGTTAAGTATTTGGATGACCATATGTTGTTAAACAAAGAAACAATTGTTGCTTAAGTTCAAGTAACAATTAGAAACAATTAAAATATGATGTAAATCGAATAAATAAATAATTAAATAATGAGAGCACCGTTTAGCACCCACTAGTAGCAGATGTTGGGGCAGTGAAGTCATGTTGTTGATCAAATCTCAAAGTAAAACTGTCAATTTAAATTTGATAAAGTGGTCTTATGTGTTCAGGGTCAGTTGCTGTGTGTGCGATGGTGGTTTTACCGATCGAGCGGCACACTCCTGTTGTTCACAGGACAATTGACCATGACCCGCACACTTCATAATGGCCTCTGGGGTCAGAGGGGAGCCCATCCTGGAGGGCCCTGGGGTGCTGACTGAACTAAAAAAAACAAAAAATGTTTGCATTAGGTGTGAGAATGTTGTTTTTGAACCCAGGGCAGAAATGCAGATTTTATTGTCCATATTTAAGATTATGAGTGTTAGTGTTTGTGTGACGCCATGTATTGTGAATATTTTCTAATTCAAATTATATTGAATAGACCCAACTCTTTTGACCCAAATTAAAAGTTTCCATCCCCCAGTTCTTATGTGTGTGTATTTCCCCTCTAACATCTATGACAGCTTGGAGTCCTTTGTGGTAGTTGGGTGAGGCTCTGTATCCTCTCTGAAGGTAAAGCTGCTCATTCTTCTTGGAAAAAGCCTCAAGTTTCTGTAAATTCCTCGCTCAATGTTAATAAATAAGCAAAAAATGGCTTCATGTAATCTCTACTGATGAGTGGAAGAAAAGTATGTTTGATTCATTAATTATTGCCAAAAAACAGGAAAAACAATGACATTTCCGCCTGGGTGTGTTTGAATCTCAGCTGTCTCTATGTGTGAAGTTAAAAACAGCACTGGTCAGAATCAGAATAAATGGTTGGATACAGAGAGTAAAACTTGAAATGACAAATACATATGCATCCATCAAAGTACCATACAGCAACGCTTAAAACCATGCCCTCTAACTGTTTTCCTGAATCATGATGCCTCTTTGACAGTGGAGCTGGAAGACAAACGCCCCCGGTCACCTCGCTACATTCTGCTGAAACATTCATGAAGTCTTACGACCCTCTTCCTCACCTAATGTTCCCTAACAGGCCTTTATGACGAAGCCCTAGCCTAGCACCACCTCTCTGCTCCTTTCCCGGCATCTAACTCTTTAACGTCCAGCGACCATGTGCCCATTTAGCCCTTTCAGCGCTTCTCCTTTCTCTCCTCTGGTAAGTGACTTGACCAGACTAAAGATGGCTGCAGCAGCACTTAGCCTGATTACCAGGTCAAGCCGATGGTCAGGCTGCAGGTATAGTGGTCAGTGGCTGTCTCTCTCGCTCCTCTCGGTGACCGGTCTCGGGGATCCCTGGGCTTCACGTGTGGTCACTGACAGGGCTTTGTAATCTGACTCCTGGTCGCGGCATTGATCTGTTAAGATTGTCACTTTAAAGAGGAGCCACCATTAGGGCTGAAGCTTTGACAGTTGATATCGTCATCAGCGACTGTTGTGACAGATTTGGAGATGATAAGGGGGTAGGGGTCACTGCAGGGGTGTTCCAGCTACACATGACCTGGCTTGAGCATGATGGACATATCACAATATTCTACAAGCAATGGTGCCAAAGAAAAGAAAAAGTGTTGTTGTGTTTGAGAGAGGTTTATAATTTTACTCAACAAATAATCCAATAGTGAGGAAATTTCAATGTTGCAGTGCATATACAAGACAGTAGTAAGACCACACAGATAGCACACAAATACAATATAAGTAGCTGCTATGTTTCGTTGCTAGCTCTACATGCTTCAATATCAATGCCAATATATCTATCTATCATTCTATATAGTGTAAAGTTATACACATAGAGCTGATTGGCTGAGTGAGAGTGATCTAAAGCTGATCTAAAGAAGTGACAGAAGCCAAAAAATACATGATCGAACAGTTTGGAGAGCAAGAAACTAGTCAGATGGATTTTGATTGGATTGATAGTTGGTTACCTCAGCTTTAAGATCAAAATTGGATCTGACTTGACATGACACTACAATAAAACCAAATCACTGAATGTCCCACTGCTTCACCAAATCACAAATATTCTCAGTAAAGGCCAGATCTAACTCATGACGACAATATTTGAATAAACTTGCGGCGAGTATACATCAGTCTCTGTATGTAACCGGCTGACTGTGTGTGTCCTGCAGTGAGGCCATAGAAGCACTATACATGGGACTGTTTACCTCTGTGCAGGGAAAGGGCCATATGCTAAGTGGACTAGCGTTACGGCTCTAGTTACCGGGTGCACAGTCGGGCCCCACACACACCAGGCTCAGGGGCCGATAATGCGAGGGCCGACATTGATCTGTTTGTGTCTTTCTTAACAATTTCAAACACATGAGATGTATTTGAGCCCGCACAGTCTTCTGATGGCTATTGATTCATCTGTGAACACAAGGCTATTAATTAGAAGCGGTGATCAGGTCTGCTTTTAAAAATGTAGATTATCAAATGTCTTACGGCTGTTAGGCAGGTACTGTTTCTTTTAAAAAAGTTCATAATGAAAGTATACTTTTTGAGAAACTAGTTACTACTCAACTTAGGGCAAATGTATATGCAACTGTATTGACAAATCTTATTCATAATTTGAAATAGCTACCATATGCACACAATAATATTTGTTTTCATTCTATATTTGAATTAATATATTGTAATCTGAAAAATGTACAAATATTATTGGGCATACTGGGTATTTTTGCGAAAATATTCTGATATGGTTTTAAACTGCAGATGGCAAATAAACTCAATCTGAATCTACAGCAGTATCTCCAGAGGGATAAACGGGACAAAAATGGGGGCGACAAATGCTTGTGATAAAATAGCAGCTATGACACTAATACTGTAGCTAGCCTTAGTTGGGGGGACTGACTCCTCTGTAACACTCTGATGAAAATGTCAAAGTCTGGGATTGTGTTAGACAGACAAAAGACATGTTTTATTGTCGATGTTAGAGACAAGACACGAACAAAGTTTCACAGAATGCATGTGATATTTTAGGATAGGAAGTCCAATCAGCATTAGCCACGGTGCCAGTAGCTTCGACCTTCAGAAAAACCAAAACAAGTGGAAAAGTACCAGCTCCTGCATCCATCCATCCATCCATCCATTTTCTTCCCCTTAATCCATTTCTGGGTCGGGGGGGTGGCCAGAGATGCCACCCAGTACACAGAGCACCAGCCCCTCACTGATCCTCCTGCAGGTGGTGAGTCCACAGGAGCTGAGATCTTTCAGTGGGAGCTTCAGGCAAAGTGGGGTTAAGTGTCTTGCCCAAGGACACAACGACAGCAGTCATCAGTGGGAGTCGTGAAGTAGGTCTTACGGTGGGCTCGAACCCCCAACCTTCAGGCTCAAAGGCCAATGCTCTACCAACTGAGCTACTGTCGCCAGCTCCTGCATGTGTTATAATAATTAATTCAGCTTTAACCACAGTTGCTTCAAAGCGTTAGGAAATATCCAAAAATCTACTATCATGTCCTGCTCTAAAAGCTATAGTCTGCATTCATATACAAGCATGTGAATCTAAAATATTATGCATATTATTATTAACTTAATTTGAGAGTCATTTTCAAAGGATGGCTTGAGAAACCTATAGCTCCTAATCATGGAGACCTTTGGATTAAAAAATTAAACCTCATCTGAGAGAGCACAACATAATGATCACACATTATCATTCAACATACGCTTTTTCAGCTGCACCAACAGTACTATGTCATTAATTAATCCAGTGAAAGTGATAATGATTGATAATTTGCAGTATCATACCTAATGTTGTCATATAGCATTGATTGGGCCAAATACAGATACGGTAAGGTGCACTCCACATTTCTTATAACGTCAATTTTTTCAAAGAACACTCCAAAAGTGCACCGCTCGGCAGCTCTAATATAATTCTTTCATGGAGATGTGCTGACTCCTGCGTTCTCTTATGGATTAGTAAACCCAATACTTCTGAATATTTGTCTACATTACAACCCCTGCTAATTATAAGTACGTCTCAGTTTGCTGATCCATTTCCTTTTTATGACATGAAAGGCTTTATTTCGCTGCTGCTGCTGTAGGAATAGGAAGCTCGGCAGATTAAAGGGATGCTATTATAGCTGAAAGTGAACAGCACAGACCTTTTCTGACTAAGCCTTTTTATTGTAAACTGATCATGGAAAAGTAAAGTCATTAAATAAACAAATAATAACAATAAGGTTTAAATATTATTCTGCATTTCACGTCAGTGGGCATCACAAGTTGTTTACTTTTAGGTCAGGGGGGCTCCGTGGGAAAATTGATAAAAATATGTAAAGAACATATTTTGCATGTGGTAAAAAAAGACATGAAAGCTCAAGGCTCCTGTGGGCTGATGCACTGGTGTACTGGGTGCAGCTCTGACTGCCACCCCCCGACTTGGATTAAGGGGGAAAAAATGGATGTAGGGATGGGTAAAAAATAATATTAAAACAGAATAATGTTCACATTATAGAGGTATTTTGACCAATTAATTACTTTAATGGAGAACAAAATGAGCAAATTGGGCCGTGATTGTTAAAGTGCTGATGATTTCCTTTTTTCAAAATATTTTTTTCAAATAACTCATCATTTGTTTTTTGGGTTAATATTAGTGCTGTCCAACGATTAAAATATTTAATCGCGATTAATCGCATGAATTTCATAGTTAACTCGCGATTAATCGCAAATTAGTCACACATTTGCGTGCTGTGTGCAATTGCTTTTTTATTGAAAACAATGTGTAGTGTTATATTACACACTAACATTTGATGCAAAATCATCAATAAATGGATGACAAAATAAATAATTGGTAACAAAAAGCCCCTTCAATGTGTGTGTGTGGGTGTGTGTGTGTATGTGTGGGTATAGACCATAGACTGTATAGAAACATCATGGTGTCATTATGATGATGATAAACAATCTGTAAATATTTTGTAAATTTGTTCATGTAAATACTCTATGCTGTTTCTCTGTTTACCTTCGGTATATCTATGACTGTATACTGTTTGCTTGTATTGCCTTTTTTATTAACCCCTCCCCCCATCTCCCACTTCATGCCCCCCCCCCCCCCCCCCCCCCCCCCCCCCCCCCCTCCCCTCCTATGTGCCCTTCTGGGTTTCTTCTTTGGCCCCCTGTATCTCCAACTACATATTGTTTGTAATCTCTGTCTACAATGTATCTGAACTAGTCCTTTTCTTTGTTTCTATTTTTTTTTCTGTATATGTGTTTGTCTGCAATAAAAAGTAAAAAAATAAAAAAATAAAAAAAAATTTAATTTTTTTTTTTTATCGCGCGATAAAAAAAATGACGGCGTTAATATTGATTTGCGTTAACGCGTTAATAACGCGCTATTTTGGACAGCCCTAGTTAATATTAATGTTAACCATACGCTATAGGCTGGGAAGGGCCTGGTTAGTACTGTGATGGGAGACCTCTGGGAACACCAGGTGCCGTAGTACGGCGGCTGCGACTGTAAAGTGTAAAACTTAGGCAAGACTCTTTACCCACATTGCCTTAGGTCTGAGTCTGGGGTGAGCGTGAATGATTGGTGGTGGTCGGAAGGGCGGAAGACACAGACTTGGAAAACCTTGCCTTGCTTCCGTCAGTCTGCCTCAGTACAGCCGTGGCCAGGTGAAGCGTCATTGGGTGGGCAGAAAATAGAAAGCCCTAAAGAAAACCAATGCATTATTATGATCAATTTTGGGGACCACAATAAATTATCTCACTGGCCGGCTTTGGCCCGCGCACCGCAGTTTGACAGCCCTGCTTTAAGGGACTTGTAGTTGAAAAGCTGATGGAAGCTCATGGTATTCTCCAGCAGAGCAATGTTTCCTTCGCTAACATATTATTGATGATATTGGCATTGACAATGTGATATAAGTTAAGTGTGGTATGCTTTTCTCTGAGTTGGAACAAAAGGGGAAGGGCCTGTCTACACTTTCCCAATATACTGCAGTAGGTTAAGTGGCTGTAGATTGCGGTGCTTGTGATATATGTATGTATAATAATGATAAATAAATTACTTATGGCTGCTTATGACATCATTTTACAAGGGGTCTCACACATGTGCTGCTGAGGCTCAAGCTGCAGATCAATGTGTCTGAAGAAGCCTCCTGTTACATTAATGGTCCACATCAACTTAAGAGCCACTTCCCAGAAGACCTTGCTGCCCACACTCAAATACAACAGTGGGAAAAGAAAAGACAGGGGCCAATAGGAATCGTGTGGCTCCTGGTGGAATCCTGTTTAGTTAAGACCGAACCAGATTAGTTTAAGTCATGAGGGAAAACAAGACAAAACAACATGAAAAATGAGAAAAGGATATATATGTAAATACTGGTGCATATATTGACGAATTGAACAGAGCCATCAATACTGGTATGTGTTGATTAGCCACAATAGCAGGATATACAGGGCACTGGAAGCTCTATCTATCATAATGTCTGTCAAGGATTAGATCGAGACATCGCCTTAACACAATATCTCCTCTGACTCAGCTGACTGCATCTATAGGAGTCCAAATTAGCTCCAATGATGAGGCTGTTGTTTGTGAAGGCCCAGGTGGAGTGGAAGGGGGTCCCCAGGGAGCAGGCTTCAGATGGGACACATGTTCATGCTGAGGACCTCTGTGTATAGACCAGCACGGACACACAGGGAGGACTAATGTGTAAAGGCCATAGCCGCTGTGGCATGAAGACTGCTGAGCTGATAAATGCATCCTGAAGACTTCTGAGGAACACAAAACAAATGTTCCCTCTTTCTCGTGATTTATTGGAGGTTTCTACGACGTGCGGCGCTTTCTACACTCACTAATTTAATCTTGTTTGAGTCATTTGTCCCTTGTCACTCTCGTTGTAAGACTACACTTTGTCTTCTGTTGTTCTGATTAGTCAGCCGTCTAGGCCACTGTTTGATTTATTGAATATCTGGACTACTTTGGGGTTCCTTAAAATAGCAGAGGTCAAACTGAAAGTGAAAGGTGTCATGACATAAACGAAAGACTGTTATTTTATTATTAATATCGCTATATCTAACATACGCTTGAAACGGTGCTATTAAGTTGACGATAGGGGACCAAACTTATTTGTTTCATAAATAATAGTTTGTCGCAAATGAAAGTCTAGTAAAAGTGGTTGAGTGAGGTTCTAATTCACTCAGATGAGGCAAGAAAACAAATATTTACCAAACTAACTATCAAATCAAGAGTGAGGAACTAGTTACATGGACTTTATTGCATATACTGTAGTTCCATTATAAGAGGAAATTAGGCACCAAAGTTTTAACAAAGACCAAATTTGGGACCATTCCTGTAAATAATGGACTTCAATAAGACAAATAGGGTTTTATCAGAAGACTGGAACCTAAGTTTTCTTGTGGGTAGACGCTGCTGATAGAGTTTCCAAGCTCTTTGATTGGCTGCCGGCACTAAACACACGACCCTCTGCATCTTGGCTGATCCGAGCAGTTTCCCCTCTTACCCTTCGCTGTGTTCGGGCCCAGCGCCTTATTGATTCCAATGAGTAAGTTAATAAGCTTCGTCCTCATTTATCAGCAGGGTAGAGACTGGAACTGCACCGGGCAGGCTTAATCAAGTCATCAGCGGCCGTCAAGCATGAAGACAGTAATTAAAGGAAGAGGGAAGGTGGGCACGTGAAGCGAGAGAGGGGAGAGGCTGTGAGGACCTCTGGGGGCGAGCGAGGAGATAGGGAGCGGCCATTTATAAAGACACGGGTTTAGAGCCATCCGTCTTTTAATACCATAAATACCGCAGACATTAATCTGGACTTAGTTAATCAGGGGCTGAAATACAATCGAGCAAGTGATCCAGACACTGCCTCTGTGACAGCCTATCCATCGGCACAGCACAACAACAAGCCTTCTTCTTCTTAATGGCACAAACAAAGGCAAGGAAATCACCAATACTCATCGTCATAGGCCGCAGTATTTCAAATGAGCGTCAGCGAGGAGATGATCTCATTTGGGCCGAAGAGGAAATTTACAGCAGTTCTGTAACGGATGGGAAGGAAGCAAAGTCATCCGTCGTGTACACAAACAGAGACGAAAGGCCCAGGAAACTCTAATAAGGCAGATTTAGAGGGTGCTATGAGCAGATAAACGCTGCTTATGTGGTGCCGAGAGGTCAGGGTCACACGTTATTCTGTCATGACGCTCGTTTGACTGAAGAGGAAGGTATTAGTGATGTGGCAGACTAAAGGTGAATTGGTTGACCTTACGTACTCATTAACAGCGGACATAATAGGACCTTGAATAAACATTAGATCGATTTCAATTCATGTACATGTTGCCATATTATACAAAATAAATTACTGGTACTTTGAGGTTGTAAATACAGAAGGACATTGCTTGTTTTTGCTTTTAGTGCTTAGGTTTTTATTGAAAGACGACTACTGCCAAACATACCAACCAGGAGTTGCCTTTCAATAAGAACATAAGCAGTGAAAAGATATTTGATGTGAAATAATAAATACAGTCTATGGGTGAAACAGACCAAATACGTTATGATAGATTGTGGACTATTACAATAAAACATAAAAAAGATGAAAGAAGAATGTAGGTAAACGTTTTGCGGGAAGCATCGAATGTAGAAATGGAATCTTGACTGTTAAAATTTAGTTTCACACAAATAATGAAACTAAAAGTACTCAACCCTAAGTTCTAGATGTTGTTGCAAAAAATATATGAGTGTTTCAACCACTAAAGCCACACAAACTTTTGTCCCTGGTGGCTGAATGTTATCATGCAGGTGCTTCTGTTCCCTAGTGTCCTGTTAGCCTTAACCCTGACCATTACACTGGTCCCACCACTGGGCACAGGCCTAATGAAGGCAGCTCCCACGCCCAGGCACTCACAGGACTTCTGCTGGACATACAGTGTGTGTGTGTGTGTGTGTGTGTGTGTGTTGTGGTGAGGGATGTGACAGGTAGAGTCAGCGTCACAATGACCAGAAGGGCAGAAGAGCAACAGACACAAGAGAACGGAGACAAAACAGCCTAAATAAGCTTTTTTTAAAATCAATTACAATAGTTGTCTAAAAAAATGTGCTTGAATCGTTTTATTAGAGGAGGTCCACAAGAAATAAAAAAATTGAAAATTATCCACATGACAAAACTCTGACCTGTTTACTTTTTTTATTATTAATTATGAATAATGATGACAAATCTTGTTCCTTTGTCCTTTTTAAGACGCTTTACATGTTCTAAGGACTCTTGTATGGGGTAAAGAAACCGTCCCTAATTGTAATTTTGGTAGTAATAAAAAAATATAGAATTAATTTTATTTTAAATTGAAGTTAATTTTGTATAGCCCTACTTCACAACAGCAGCTGTCTCAAAAGATTTTCCAAAATTGTTGATTCGCCAACAACAGATCAGAGAATCAAACATTTAAAACACAGAAAATACAAAAATTAAACAAGCACCATAGGATCCATTTTCACAAGTCTGTAAATGTTCACAATAGTCAATAATACAAACCACACATTTTGATGATAGCGTTTTAAAGTCACTAATAATTGGTCCCACTTTAACCACTAGATATGATGTTTGTGTGACCAGTGCAGTGTGGCGGCATTAATTGGCTGTGCATCTCAATCCAAACAGTTCCAGTAATTACCCAGCAGTGGCCTGTACATTGATCCTCCTCTGGGAATCAAACCAGCGACCACAATCTCTCCCTGCTTTACAACTCATAATTAGCCCGAGGAGCACACATCTCCCGTCCCCCTGGCCCCAAAACGTAACAGTGTGTGTTTGCGGCATGCTGCTAATCCCCAACATACCTGGAACAGACACTCTCTCCCTCTGTGCCACTCAATTACAGCCCCGTATCCACACGCGGTGATAGAAAGATCAGCTGATCGATGGCTTGTCCACAGCCCGATCATTAGTGCCACTGCTGCAGAGCCAAAAACCTGTTGAAGAGTCCGGGCAAACAAAAGTCTATTAGCACTGACAAATGTGTACTATGCAGAGAATGGTTAGAAAAGTGGATAAGCACATTTTAAGGTTTAAAGCTAGGGTTATCCAAAGGTTTTGTCAAGTTTGTCCCAACAGAAAGAGTCTCATACAAGTAATAATGCCCAAATGTTGAGAAACCTAGAGAATGGAACCACACTGTTTTGAGAGCAAAGAACTAGTAAGACCGGTTTTATGAGATAATTAAATGTTTTTGTGCTTTGAAATTTAGGGACTGCAGCTTTAAGGGATCAACACATGTGTACAACCACTAGACAATAACTGTGGATTCTACTCCGTTTTGTCAGAGTTGGATTGGCCCAGTCAATCCCAGGATATCATACTTATCCAAACAATCATACCTTATCCGAACAATTTATGGTTTCATTATTATACTACTTTTGTACTACTTTTATACTACTTTTGTAACAATTATAAATCGCAGTAAAAGTTCAACATACTGTATTCCAAGACATCCCACTGCAGCACCATCTCATCTCCTATGCCGTATAGCCCATATTGATTACTAAATAATCATTGACGGAGCAATGAGTGGAATGGATTCAATTAAAGCCTCAGCCGGGGTGACGATTAGCTTTTCCATTACCAACAGCAAATCAGTGGTGTCTTCCAATTAATGGCTAACTAGTAAATGAAATAAATGGCCAGTTGTTTCACCGGCACAAAGGCTGGAGATGGCTGCCCCTGGCCTCTTAAGCAGGGGCCGAAGCACACTCCTCTGCCTTCCATTTAAGAGTCGTATAAAAGTTGTTCCATTGTCGCGGGGTGTTCACTGGCCCACATCGTCGGCTAATTGTGCCCCAGTCTTTGTAGCGCAGCACACTCCAGTTCAATGATACACGGGCATGAAGGAGGAGTGATGAGGTAGCACACAGGCCGCGGTCACAATGGGAGCGCTGGATTATGGTGCGGACAAAGACAGTGCAGCAGTAATTACAGTGCAAACACCTCAGTATTGTGAGGGCAGAAGGCGTCAGCAGCTGTGTGTCCTGGGCCCATGTTGTAACAGGAGTGTGCCGTGCTGGGGGCAAAGGCCAGTGTCAGAAATCGCTAGTTATGCTCCATATTCATGAGCCAGCACAAATACATCGACTGCTGCATGTAGGGGTTTAGGGGCAAATACATCTCAAAATTATTCAATTCTAAAGAAAAAGGGTATGAAAGAGCTCGTGGAAAAGCTGAGAGGCTGCACTGGCACTGATTCATGATTGGTGGAAAAAAGGCAACAACTTTTGCAGATAAAGAATTGGAAAGCTAAATAAGACCTCTGTTGAAATAATAATATTCAACAAATAATATTACATCATCTCTGTTCTTTAGCTGTGTTTTTGTTAATTTTCAGGTATTTTCAATAAGATCATAAGATATCCGAGCATAATCAATGTTAAATCTTGTGCGGTAGGTGGAATAAAGTAAATCATCGCCACTTGAAGTAATCTTAAAGCTGGGGTACCTGACTTTATTGTCTAAAAATTCTAAAAAATTATGTCTTTTGCTTTTTCTGTATAGAGCCACTATTTTTGGGCTGAGAGCTGATTAGTTGAGTGCGGGTGGTCCTCTTCTTTTCCACTTTTCGGTCTGAGAACTGTGATCTAAAGATGCGATGGAGGCCAAAAATACATGAACGTGAATACTAGTAATAGCACCAAACTGTCATGAGAAAAGGGAACTTGGTTTTGAAAGTTAAGTACCCCAGCTTTAACCAGAAGTTTACAGCAGCGCCTCGTCTCTCTATCTGCAGTATCCACCTCCCTGCCGCTCGGCCTGATTATCACAAGTGTCCCGATTACAGCTTGGCCCGGAGGTAATTAGAGGGATGAGGGTGCTCTAGAGGGGATAAGCAGTAGCCCCTTTGCTACTCCTCTGGGTGGCAGCGGGCTTGGGTGCTGCCTCAACAATGGTGAAGGAGATTTGGGTTTGGAAGCATGCCGAGCTGGACCCGCCTTGTCCCCACGCAGGAGAAGTGACAGTGGGACTGATGATTGTCAATGGGCTGATGCTCAGAACAACAGCAGCTGGCCCCACGCACTAATCTGCAGCATCAATGTCCTAAAAAATACAGATTTAATCCAGAAAAAAGCTCATGATTTCCACAGTAATTTTATTTTACAGTCAGTTTAATAGTTTACTATATAGATCTTTATTTTGTTCTTTAAATCAGATCACAGAAAGCATTCTTGTGCCTTCTCAAACCTCGCAATTAATGCATTTATTATAGATCTGCTATAGGCGCCTCGGAATAAGTGCATTTTATTGCAGTGCAGGTCCAGATTATGTGAAAATAGTAATATAATTTTAGAACATAACAAAGCAACAGAAATGGGGGTGAAGGGGAGAGCAAAAGTTTAGCGGTTGTAAGTATGTGAGCTCTGACAATAGAGCATTGACATCACCCTCTCTCAAACAGTCAGTGATTGTAAGAACATTTTCTCCTGTTAGCTGCCCTGCTTCAGCCTTAGGCACTGAAAACTCATACATTCTTCAATTAGCTTAAGCCTCCACAGCAATTATTCCTTTCATATGGAGGTAATTGTTATCCATGAATATGAAATGCCAGCAGAGAACCCTGTGTGGAAGCCTGCAGCTATGGACCATTTCCATATTCCTTTGGAGACCTGAAACAGGCCGCTGTTGACTGTAAATACAGGACTGTCGAACTCAGGAAGGACATGGGATCAATGAGCTCTTCTAACTATGAGCACAACCCAAATAGACAACACAAAGAGAGCATTTCCCAAGAAAACATTAGTGCATTTGACTAGTATGTTAACGTGCAGGTAGCAAAGGTTTGTGCTCTGAAAAAGGCAATTTTTTTCTATTCTAAAGCATAATATTTATCTATTTATTCATCAATTTGGATTCCCATGAGCGTCCACAAGTGGTCATTAGTCTTCCTGGGGTCTAATAAAGGAATATGGATACAAGGGGCCGTTTTACCTGATAGTATACTGAGTTTTACTATCAAAGTGCAATACAGTCTCCTTACTGTAATTCAAGATGCTACAACGATTCTTAATTGAACTGAATTATGTGACAATAAAAAAGCGACCGAATGTAATTTATATGTATCGACTGTATATAGACTGTCATCTGTTATGATATATTCACGTGTTGATATTCTTCTCAGCGGATGTCATTTCAGCCATATTGTTATAATGAAAGTGGTGCGCTCTTCTTCACACTTCCCCACTGAGTAGAAGTACTTCTCTCTTTGACATAACAACATTTGTTAATGTCTTCTTGACTTATTAGGAAGGCCACATTTACCACTGCTTTTGTCATGGAAGCCTCGTCTCTCTGGGAGTCCTGTCCTGCACCAGCACTGGACCATGTAGTGTTAAACCAATATTCTGCAGCGGGACGGGGGTTCCTCGGGGGCTTTGGATACGCATAGGACTCCTGCTGAGCCTGCCCTGCACACAGTAAAGGGGGTCTTTATTTTAGGCCAATGCACTTTAACAAAATGACTACGCCAGGTTGCTGCTGGGCTCTTTCATATGCATTACAGCACGGCAGAGTTTGAGGCTTTGTCAATGAGTAAACCAAAAAAAGACAGTGGTGTTGAATATTCTCTTCACCAAAAGAGCACAGGTTGTAGAGAAGCAATAACTGATCATCAATACAACAATACAAACTTAAATTATACAAGATACTAACAGCAAAGTGTAGAAGAAAATACTTTGACATCTAATACATGAAGCTGACTGGGAAACTTTGCATATGATGGTTTTAAGTCCAAACTATAAATGAGTTACCATTCTAGACTCAAAACATCTATATCCTAAAACTATTATGGATTCAGGATTTCTGTTGTCCAATAAAACCTAAAAATATACGGTACATACTTTTTCGGACAGCGAAATCTGTGGAACTACAGATTTGATGCACTGATTAAATTGATATTATTTCTTTCTCCTAGATCTGTGTGGTTGAATTCTGTGTAATAATTTTTATGAAAATATTGATAACAAATATTCTCAGATCAAAACTAGCTGGTCACCATTTTTCCAAAACCACCTTGCTTGTTCATACTTTGTGAAGTTTTTTTTCGGTCAATCTGTATTTATTTCTATTCATACATCGAGGGCTCATAAGAGTTTTCATGTTTCTAGAACCCTGTGAATGGCCAATACAGTAAATAAGTCTATCTTTTTTTTTTTTTTAATAGGAAACTATAAAACATACATTGTAACTTGTTTTGCTGCCAGACCAGAAGCCTGTCTAATTGAAGAAGATTCGTGCCTTAAGGAAGTGGAGTGTTGTAAACAGTAGCACAGGGGGCTACAGTGCACATAGAGCCCTGTTATAGGAGTGAGTGCTGCTGTAAACCCATTAGCTGATGAAATTCCCCCAACTAGAATATATGTGTGTGTTCTTTCATTGCTTCTCTTGATTTTCGAAAACAACAGCCCTCACAGAGAGAAAGCACTACACACAAAGCTCTCTTTTGTATTCCACGTTGAGAGAACTGGCGAGTTATGCCATATGTCCGATAATGTGATCACCTAAGCACTGAGGGGGGAGACCTACCTGTATGTTTACAATGTGACTATTTTTCTTGTTTTGGTTCTTGTGATGGAAGCAGTAATACAAGTAATGGTTTGAATGTCTGAATCTAAATGGATAAGATTTGGTAGAGCTTTTGTGAAAGTATGGAGGTCTCTGCCTGGCCATATTGAATGCCTGTATTTTGTTTTTGTTGGGATACTGTATAATGTCAATTTCTATCCCTATTTTCAAATATGGCACTTAAGATGCTTCCTGTGTTCCCCTAACACTTCCAGTTCCATGCCGTTAAATAGGACTTTCCCGCACAGGCGAGTGTGGGCAGGTGTGGGGGATGGAGGAGCATGTTCACAAACATATATCTGATAAATCTGTGCATCCAGACACAGTTTCATTAGTGATTCCTGTAATCTGTCAATACAGGCGGGATGGTTAACAGGAAGAGTGTGGGAGCAGGGAATGGGGGTGGGGTGGGGTGTGGGGGTGGGAGGAACCTCAAGGCCACAAGAAGCAGCGTATGACGATGAAGGCGCAGACGTCACCTGCCATCATGACTCTCCCCAGCTGAGACCAGGAAGACTCGCCTGTGAAAAAATACTATTATATGTTACCAAGAATACACAAGATGAATAGCGTTCTACAATTTAGAAAATTACATTAATGTTGCCCTTACGTATAATTACATTAAAAGTGTCTTTTGGGATTAAGAAACATATGAACACATGTTTATTATTATTATGGAGGCAAAGTATATCACTCCAAATGTTGTCAAATGTAAGAAGATGAAGGAAAAACAAATGTACTCACAAAATAACAAACCACATCTGACGCCATAGAAGAGTAACAAACTAAAACGGGGGCTTTTTCTCCCCTGATGTCAGTGGGGTGTTGGTATGGAGCGCCATCTGTTGTTCAATTAGTAATACTGACTTTCAATGACATGAGAGGATCCAGTCCAACCCTCACATGTCATAGAATGCACTGAGCTGTAGAGGGCGGTATTGTATTTCTTTTCCATTTGCACACTGGTAGATAACGCCATAACATCAGAAGTGAATAACAAATCTTTTGCTGAGAGCCATGAAATTTAGACTTAGATGTTAACTAACATTAGTCTACTTATCACAGTCTAAATGGTGGCAGCTTCCCAAGAGCTGTTTTGGGATTGTAAAAGGATTTGATATCTGACCTGCCTGAGCGCAAACTCATTATTCTTCTGGAGAACAGAGCGTATTGAACAGTTTATAAGAAATGCAGTACAGCAATAATTATTGGCAGTGTTTGTGGGAAGAACTCAGATAACAAACAGCTCTGTGCGGCTGACCTTCTTTGCAAAGTAGCTTCATTTTCTTGTTCACATGGGAGGGCTATAACATTTATTATGAAATAGAAAGAGACAAAGAAAACCTGGTCACAACGAGCGAATAACAAACTGACCATAACTGTCCTATTTACAATGATTATGTATCGTTTCAATTTTACTACAAGGGTGATTATTGTCTGTTTTAAAATGTTCAGTCCTGGATAGTACAGTAGTTCTCAAGGACTGAGCATCTAGTGATATGTGACATCCATTTATTTGTGAAAGATAACTATTTCAAACTCCAAATAGTAGCTCTCTTGGATTTATTATAAGTTGTGTGATGTGATGATCAAATCACAATGATTGTTCTGACTTGTCTATTTATCTTTGTCATAGTTTGCTGGTTTAGAGCACTGGCCCTTTAAGAAAAGGCGCCTGTTGCTGCCACCTTGTTGCCATGGAAATTTACGCTTGCCATTGCCAGTTGAAAGTGTGCTGGGAAAGACGTGTTTTTTCAGTTGAGTTCTTAAAAGGCATTCCCTGTAAGTATGTATGGGTTAAGTTGATTAAGTTAGGTCAATTAATTAAGATGTGTGTTTTAAAAGTTATAGGAGGCACAAAAATGAAACTATTTACAGTTTAATTAGGCCATGTTTGTTTAGTAGCATTTGAGGTAATGTTAGCTACAAAGCGTGCTGCTCTTTATTTTACATTTTGTACTCATGTACATTGTATTTTGTGTTTACAGTTTCACACCTGCCATATAAAGGAAAGGTCAAACCCATCCTGGCGTCAGTGACTTATTGTGTGGAGGTGTTTAACTCCTGGATAGTAGATAAGGGTTCTACGAGGCCAGTACAGTGAAAAGGGATTCCATATTATGAACTCCTGGCTGCTGCATTGTTACACGCTGCATCCAGGCCAGCACAACAGTCGCAGTATCTCCAAGTCAGTGTTGAAGCACATCAAATCAGCGCAACGATGAAGAATGATGAAATGTATGAAGTCAGATCTTCAGCATCAAAGAAATCAAGCCGTTCTTCTGTGGCAAGCGTGATATTAGCAGCTGCTAATGCACGTGCTCGAGCAGAAGGTGCCCAAAAGAGAGCAGAATTTGCAAAGAGAGAAGTTGAAATCAAATTGCAGAAAGCCAGATTAGAAGTAGAACTTGATGTTTTAAATAAAGAAGGTGAAGCTGTAGCTGCAGCCGCAGAAGCAGCAGTACTGGAGTCTGCAGCAGCGGGTTTGGACACAGATGGAGGACATCTAACCCCACAACAAGAGCCAGAAAGTTCCCATGATCGAACTGCAGATTATGTAAGAAGACAGCAGGCATTCATCGATTCAAGTAAATCAAATGACATAAAAACAGGAATAAACAGAAATCTAACCCAAGACAACCCATTTGAAGTAACACAAGATGAGCTGCCTGCACCGCCAAGGCATTCCCATGCATCCAGACCTCCAGAACAAAGGCAGGATTCACATGAACAAAGAGAACCACTATACAACACTAATTATAAAGTTCAGGAGTCTCCAGCGTATATGTCGCCCTTTCGTGGACGTGCCCGGAATCACACTCATGCTACAAACAACTCAAGTGAAACAAATGAACTTGCCAAATATTTAGTGAGGAGTCAGTTACTAACATCTGAACTCACAAAGTTTGACGACAAGCCGGAAAACTATTTGTCTTGGAAATCATCCTTCTCTAATGCTATTGAGACCCTGGAGCTTAAGGCATCGGAAGAAATAGACCTCCTGGTAAAGTCACTTGGTCCAGAGTCCACTAAACATGCACAACGCATTAAAGCTGTCAACATAAACAAACCAGTAGCAGCATTAGATCTCATTTGGGAAAGGCTAGAAGAGGTCTACGGGTCACCAGAGGCCATAGAGGGTGCTCTTTTCGCAAAACTTGACCAGTTCCCCAAAATAGGACCTAGAGACAATATAAAACTCAGAGAACTCAGTGATTTACTACAGGAGATTGAGTCTGCAAAACAAGAAGGATATTTGCATGGTTTATCTTATCTTGACACTGCACGAGGCATTGCTCCTATTGTAGATAAATTGCCATTTGGGCTACAAGACAAGTGGATGATGGAAGGTTCCCACTTCAAACAGCGATATCATGTGACCTTTCCTCCATTTGCTTTCTTTTTGCAGTTCATACAGACACAAGCAAAGGCCCGTAATGACCCAAGCTTCAATCTACAGCTACCACACCCTTCCGGAGGTAGAAAGGAATGGAACAGGTATGGAGAGAGTCAAAGCAACACTCGCAAAACAGTTTCAGTGCATAAGACCGATGTCACAGGCCCACCCATTGAAGGACCCGATAAGTATTGTCCTATACACAACAAACCGCATGCATTACTACAATGTAGAAGCTTCAGAGAAAAACCACTTCAAGAACGAAAGATCATAATAAAGCAACACAATATATGTTTCAAGTGCTGTGCATCTAATGAACACGTAGCCCGTAACTGTAAAGCAGAAGTTAAATGTTCTGAGTGTGACAGTGATAGGCATCCAACAGCAATGCATCAAGATGCTCCGTACTTCCCCAAAACTCTTCCACCGCCAGCAGAGCATGGCGGGGAGAAACGAGAATTTCAGGAGAAAGTAGTTGTTTCAAATTGCACTGAAGTATGCGGTGAGGGTTTCTCTGGGAAGTCATGTTCAAAAAATATGCCTTGTTAATGTCTTCCCTGTCAATGATTCCAGCAAACGTCAAAGAATGTACGCCATGCTGGATGACCAGAGTAACGTATCGCTAGCACGCTCTGAGTTTTTTGATAAGTTCAAAGTTAAAGGAAACGCAGCTCCTTACACCCTCCAGACATGCAGTGGTATAGGCCAAGCTTCAGGTAGAAGGGCCCTTGGCTACATGATAGAGGCCATTGACGGCTCTCTCACAATGCCCCTGCCTATGCTAATTGAGTGCAATGAGATACCCAATAAAAGAGACGAAATACCCACACCAGCCGTCGCTCACGCTCATCGTCACCTTGAAAGCATAGCACACAAAATACCACCTTTGGACAATGGTTCAGATATTTTGCTACTGCTTGGGAGAGATATTCTGAGGGTCCATAAAGTGCGCAGTCAAATCAATGGGCCCCACGATGCACCTTATGCGCAGAGACTTGATTTAGGCTGGGTGATAGTTGGAGATGTATGCCTTGGCAACACTCATAAGCCCTCACAAGTCACCACTCTCAAGACACACATCCTGGCGAATGGCAGACCGACCCATTTCCCGCCATGTGAAAATCACTTCACTGTCAAGCAAGACACCAGTCTTACAAAGGAGAAAATGACAACATATAGCTCAAGCATGAGAGTCAACCCACAATATGAAAGTGTTAGAGAGAACGTGTTCTGCCAGACCAAAAATGACAATAAGCTCGCACCTTCAATGGAGGATCTGCAGTTCCTCAAACTAATGGACAGCGAGTGCTTTCAAGACGAATCACAAAGCTGGGTAGCTCCGCTGCCATTTCGTCAGCCAAGACCACGATTACCAAACAATCGCCACTACGCTATCAGCCGTCTCAGGTCACTTCAACGAACTCTCAGTAAAAACTCTGAAATGAAAGAACACCTGTTGGACTTTATGCAAAAAATGTTAGACAATGGGCATGCAGAGCTTGCACCCCCAGTACAAGAAGGCAAGGAGTATTGGTACCTGCCCTATTTCGGAGTATACCATCCACAGAAGCCATCACAAATTCGCGTGGTATTTGACTCCAGCGCGCAGTTCGAAGGTATGTCACTCAATACTGTGCTCCTCTCAGGACCTAATCTGAACAATGGCCTATTAGGCGTGCTTATTAGATTCCGAAAACATCCAGTCGCAGTCACAGCAGACATCCAACAAATGTTTTATTGCTTCCTGGTGCGCGAGGACTGCAGAGACGTTCTCAGATTTGTCTGGCACAAAGATAATGACCCACAAAAAGAACTTGTGGACTACAGAATTGTGCGTGCATGTATTCGGCAACAGCCCCTCACCCGCGGTAGCAACTTATGGCCTGAGAAGAGCTGCACAACAAGGAAAAGCTGAATATGGGTCAGACATCTGCAACTTCATAGAACGTGACTTTTATGTGGATGATGCCTTAAGATCTGTCCCCACCGAGCACCAAGCAATAGACATGCTAAAGCAAACACAGCAGATGCTCGCTGCCTCAAACCTCCGCCTTCTCAAGATAGCATCAAACAAGGTTGAGGTGATGGATGCATTCCCGTCTCAAGACCGAGCGAAGGACCTGCAGGATCTGGACCTTTTCAAGGATGAACTCCCGGATCAGCGCAGTCTTGGAGTTAAGTGGAATATAATGGAGGACTATTTCACTTTTCACATCCCACACACAGACAAACCCTACACAAGAAGAGGGGTTCTTTCGACTGTGAACAGTGTGTTCGACCCTCTCGGGTTTCTGTCCCCAGTCATCATTCAAGGACGATTGCTTCTGAGAGAGAACTATCGCTTCAGACAACAGAGTGGGATTCTCCTCTACCGGAGGATCTAAAAGGCCAGTGGATGAAATGGCAACTGTCGCTCCAATGCCTCAGTGGCGTCCATGTCCCACGCACATACACAAAAATGTCACTTTTGCAAGCTAAATCTGTAGAACTTTGTCTCTTTTCAGATGCATCCATGAAAGCAATATGTGCAGTCTCCTATCTCAAGGTTACGGCTGAAGATGGCACAACAGAGGTTGGGTTTGTCCTAGGTAAGGCACGGCTCGCTCCTCAGCCCGAGCTCACGGTCCCTAGACTCGAACTCTGCGCCGCGGTGATGGCGGTTGAAATGGCAGAGCACATAATTGAAGAGATGGACCTTCCCATAGACAAAGCCAGATTCTACACAGATAGCAAGGTGGTCCTAGGTTATATCCACAACCAGTCCAGGCGTTTTTATGTGTATGTGAATAACCGTGTGCGTCGTATTAGAGAGTCAACAAATCCAGAGCAATGGCATTTTGTTACCACAGACCAGAACCCTGCTGACCATGGCTCACGCTCTGTTCCAGCCGCTGACATACAAAATACCACATGGTTCACAGGTCCATCCTTCCTGCAGCACTCCTCAGAGATCCAAGAGCAGCCTGTGCTTGAACTGCAGGACCCAGACAATGACACAGATGTGCGTCCTGAGGTAAAGACACTTTGCACTAGCATCTCAAAGGGCTCAGAACGCTGGGAACGCTTCTCCTCATGGTCCTCCCTTCGCAGAGCTTTTTCCAATTTGATTCACATCGCGCAATGCTTCTCTCAACCTCAAACGGAATGTAAGGGATGGCACATTTGTAAAAAAGCTGTTACCATTGAACTGTTAGAACATGCAGAGAATATCATAATAAGAAATATTCAGCGTGAGACATATGCAAACGAAATTAAATGCATCACTGAAAAACAGAATCTCCCAAAAAACAGCCCGCTAGTGAAGCTCAATCCCATCCTAGGAGAAGACGAGCTGCTCAGAGTCGGAGGTCGTATTAGTCGGTCAGGGCTGGGAGTAAAGGAAACAACCCCCATTATCCTACCAGGAAGTCACTACATCACGACCCTCCTTGTGCGTCACCATCATGAAAGTGTGAATCATCAGGGACGACATTTTACAGAGGGCGCTGTCCGGGAAAGTGGCCTGTGGGTTGTGGGAGCAAAAAGATGCATTGGCAAAGTCATAAATAAATGTGTAACATGCAAAAAATTGAGAGGAAAGTTTGAAGAGCAAATTATGAGTGAGCTGCCTGTGGACAGACTCCAAGCAGAGCCTCCTTTTTCTTATGTGGGCATGGACATGTTTGGCCCATGGGAGGTAACCACCAGGCGAACGAGAGGGGGACAAGCAAATAGTAAACGTTGGGCAATATTGTTCACATGCTTATGCACAAGAGCCGTCCACATTGAAGTAGTGGAGGAAATTAGTTCTTCAAGTTTCATAAATGCACTGAGACGTTTCTTTGCTGTGCGGGGTCCTGCAAAACAGTTGCGCTCAGATTGCGGAACCAACTTCATCGGAGCTCACAATGAAATAAACGAACACGCACCGGAGAAGGACAAAGTGCAAAACTTCCTGCAGAATCAGAAGTGCACCTGGGTCTTCAACCCACCCCATTCATCCCACATGGGGGGAGTATGGGAGCGGATGATCGGTTTGGCGCGCCGGATACTCGACAACATGCTGCTGCAAGCTGGTCGTATACAACTCAGTCACGAAATCCTTACCACATTTCTTGCAGAAGTCATGGCCATAATAAATGCACGTCCTCTTTTACCAGTATCGTCAGACCCAGAGCATCCCTACATTCTATCGCCTGCTATGCTCCTGACACAAAAAACACAAGCTGTGTACCCTATCTGTGACTCTATCGATCCAAAAGAAATGCTCAAGAGCCACTGGAGACGTGTGCAGTTCCTTGCGGACACATTCTGGAGCAGATGGCGCAAGGAGTATCTCCACGGCCTCCAAATCCGTCAAAAGTGGCATCGCAAGAACAAGGACATCAAAGACGGAGACGTTGTGTTACTTAAGGACAAACAAACAAGAAGAAACGAGTGGCCAATGGGTGTAATAACAAAAACTGTTCCAAGCGAAGATGGGGTCATTAGGAAGGCTGAGGTTAGAGTAGCCTCCCAAGGGACTGTGAAAATCTACTACCGACCTATTTCAGAGATGGTTTTCTTATTATCTAGTGATGTTTAAGTTGTGGTATCCTAAGATACCAGACGGGGAGTGTTCTGACTTGTCTATTTATCTTTGTCATAGTTTGCTGGTTTAGAGCACTGGCCCTTTAAGAAAAGGCGCCTGTTGCTGCCACCTTGTTGCCATGGAAATTTACGCTTGCCATTGCCAGTTGAAAGTGTGCTGGGAAAGACGTGTTTTTTCAGTTGAGTTCTTAAAAGGCATTCCCTGTAAGTATGTATGGGTTAAGTTGATTAAGTTAGGTCAATTAATTAAGATGTGTGTTTTAAAAGTTATAGGAGGCACAAAAATGAACTATTTACAGTTTAATTAGGCCATGTTTGTTTAGTAGCATTTGAGGTAATGTTAGCTACAAAGCGTGCTGCTCTTTATTTTACATTTTGTACTCATGTACATTGTATTTTGTGTTTACAGTTTCACACCTGCCATATAAAGGAAAGGTCAAACCCATCCTGGCGTCAGTGACTTATTGTGTGGAGGTGTTTAACTCCTGGATAGTAGATAAGGGTTCTACGAGGCCAGTACAATGATCACAATAAAGTTGAAGGACAATACATTTTCTTGTGATGTATATAAAAAAAACACCAGACTAATTGGACTTAAGGTGAAATAAAAGGCTGATCAGCTAATCACTGAATAATAATAATGACAATGCATGGGTTTTATACAGTACTTTTTTGGACACTCAAAGAAGCTTCGGATCACTTTATTCTTTTCCTCAATAGACGTTGGTGATAAGCCACTACTGTTGCCATAGCTGCCTTGGGGCACACTGACAGAAGAGAGGCAATCAATATGTGCCACCGGCCCCTCCAACCACCACTAATCATTCATGCACACACCAGACTCATATTAGGCAATGTGGATTTGGCTTCACATGCAGGTCGCACCAAGTGTTGTTAATAAGTCACAGTACACACCAGAGCGCTGCATAGAATATGTTCAAATAATATGCAGATATGCAGAACTAATCAAAACATATATACAAATATCTATATTTTCACTACAGGTTCGAGCTGAACGTATAGTAAAGAGTTTGATAATAAAACCAAATAATCACTAACCACTTTGAAACATCTGAAGTTTCTCCTTTTTTTATTATTATAGGTTAGGATTGACAGGCAGCTACAGCAGCATTGAAGCACAGTTCAGATTTAGAGGACACATTGTTGCCCAGAGAAGATAATAATGTGTACCTTAACCATGAGCATCTTCAGCTTTGATCCTACTGTGTATTCTTGTCAGCTTGAGCCATCGATTGGTCAGATGCGTTGATAGAAGCTGACATGAGACCAGCCGTGACAAGACCCCTGGGTGAAGGTTTTGGGTTCTTCACATTGATCCCTCTGCTTGACCATTGCCCCTTTCTGTCCAACGCCACAAACCACTGGACTGCATTAGGATGGAGGCCGCTGTATCACGTAGACAGAGTGTCCGTAACCCTAGAAGCAGTTATAAAAATACCGTTGCACAGATCATGTTCAAACAAAACTGTGACATTCAGGAATGTAATTCGCTTTTAGTTTTGAACAGACAGAATGAGCCCAAATATAAAGAGAAAGCTCAGGATTGATCAGGCAGCCCACCTTGTCCTGAGATGAATTAATGACCTTGGGGAAAGTCATCCATCCAGATGACAGGGCTGGGCAGTTGAGTCCTTTACCAAAGAGATATGTCTTGTTCAATAGAGCCTCACATACACTGTAGTTTATTGGCCTCTGCTCAATAGGATGTAGTCTGCAGGGAAAAATAACTCCAGGGTCACTGAAGGCTGTATTCTTTACATATTGTATTATAATGGCACTTGTGATTAGTTATTGTAGGTAATGCTGGCTTTAGATCACCACACATGATTTAACGGCTCAATTAAAACATAATTCTTTATACCATTAGACCCAGGACATCTAGAACCTTTTTTATCTAGGTGCAGATATTATCAGTCGAGGCAGTACCATTCAAGTGCCGCCTTTAGCCACAGCACCCAGAGAAGGGGCTCCAAATCCCCACCCTCCAACCTGCATCAGTGCACTCCTTGTTTGATCTGTTACTTACATGGCCGGTAATGTATTGGTAGGTTTGCAGTTGTGCAGTGCTCTGTAAAACGTCATCCCTGACATGACTGATGCGTTCCTTGGACTTCATGTTGCTGTTTCAGGACCAACACTTCCCCAAAAACAAACCATATCAAACAATACACAGCTGTATATATTGACATAATGACACTACTCTGGTGGACTGGTTGGGCCATACTTGGAGAATAAAGTTGTGTTTGTGGTTGAAACGAGACAAAATTAGGAAAAGTTTCAAGGCACTGTAAATCCAAATCTTATTGAACTAATTTACCTCTTTGGTTCATCAGCCCAGCCTGCCAGCTGTTCACTTGACATTTCATTGCTGAACCAAGATGCGGTTTGCTTATGAGTCGCAATCGTAAAACGTCCATGATGAACTTTGAAAAAAATTGAAAACTACAACGAGGTGTTTATGGTACTTTCCCTGTCTACAGATGATCCAGAACTACAAATCCCAGGGCGCCAGTGCGAAAAACAACTATTTGAGGCGTTTACGTTATCGGTCAGACAAACGTATGGTGACCGTTGTAATTTTGCGCTGCTTTAGTAAATGCATTTAATTACTAATGCTTAGATTTTGTTCAATATGAGTTCAACCATTTATATTAGCATAAAACCTTACAACCTACTTTTTTTTTTTACCGCATCGATCAAATGACTTCAACTACATAACTTATTATTTAAAAAGTTGCGTAATACATGCATTGATTTAAATTATGGTGTTTAATAATGCCCTTTTAGTCAGATATAACAAACAAAAAACATTCTGACGTTGTGTTGAAGTGAAAGGGTTACACCGTTAATATAATACATCCATGGGTTACACTCGGAGCTGTTGCAGTTCTGTTTTCCCACTGTACTTGAAGGCGTCATTGGCAGCAGCATAGACACAGCACAGAACGGGCTCATTCAGCGAGTGTCCACGGCGAAGACAACAACAGCCTACCTCCCTCTGTCCTGGGTAAGAGCTCTCACATACCTCTTATTTTTATTGCCTAAACAAATCTCTGACTTAAGAAATGTCTGTCACCTATTCCTAAAGCGAATTCATAGATTGTTTGCTCTTGTATTATTCTCTTGTCAAAGTCATGAGCGTTTGTGGACGGCGTGCTCTTTTGTTCTCCAAGACCAATACTCAAAACACCTGTATTTGCCTTAAACACCATGACAACTGTTTAGATCGGTTGATGAAATATTGTTATGCATAATTATCAAGATGATTTTTTTTCTATGCTATTTTCTAGGGCCGTAATTTCATGGTCACAACATGTGTGATAATATTGCACGTTAAGTTAAGTGAATAGATGTGACCAGTCATTTTTGACCAATTCTTATAACAAATCTAACATTAGAAAATATGTTATAAGCTCTAACCAGTTAATAACATGTGTACTATATCTCTGATGTTTTGTCTTTCTTCTAGGATGCTGCAAAGCTATGGGACAAAGGAATCAAAACACCTACAGGCTGCTTTCTAACAAAGAGCCATAACATAGCTTATGCTATTATATGATGAATCAAGTTATACGTACATGGAAAATGTTGTCTTCATAGATGAATTGAAGAAACGAGTCAGCCCCTGAGACAATATTCTAGTGATGCTTTGGACTCTAGGGTTAAGATATCAGTGTCGTCATTGTTTAGCAGAGGCTGTGTTGAGTTGATGTTGTGCTGTGAGATCAGCTGTAGTTAGACATGACCAGGAGATGCACATAACCAAAGGGGTGTAGTGCACCCCAGTTTGATTGGCAGGGCAGAGTTTCTGCTCCTGTGGCTCCACTGTGTCCTTGCGTGGCGTTGACTTGTCCACACAGAGAAGTAGAATCCCCACCTGCACCATGGACCAGGACGACTCTGGAAGTGACCTGTCTGAGTCTCTGGAGATAAGTCATCTCCAGGATCAGTATGTGGACCCAGAGAACAGCTTCAAGTCCAAAAGCTTGCCCATTTTAAATGGACCTTGTGAGCAGGACAAAGAGGCAGAGGAGCCACGGATGGTGGTGACTCATGTGGACCAGAGCAGTCAGCTGCAGATCAAAACTCCAGACTCAAGTCAGGCAGAGACTCCCTCCTCTAGGACAGACTTCTCCCCATCCGCCTCCAGCATGGTGGGACTCAGTACCTCTCTGCCGGTGGAGGGTCACAGAGGTTCAGGGGGCAAAAAATTGGGATTCTCCTTCGCCAACCTGATTCGAATCCCGGCCAGAAAGTATGTGCGGGTCATCCTCCGAGATTCCCGCTGCTTCCTGTTCTGCATGTGCTACCTGACCTTCATCCAGTCACTCATGGTGTCGGGCTACCTCAGCAGTGTCATCACCACCATCGAAAAGCGCTACAGCCTGCGCAGCTCAGAGTCTGGGCTTCTGGTTAGCTGTTTTGACATTGGTAGCCTGGTGGTGGTGGTCTTCATCTCCTATTTCGGGGGCAGAGGGCAACGACCGCGCTGGTTAGCTGTGGGTGGTGTGTTTATTGCCATAGGGGCAGCGCTGTTCTCCTTGCCACACTTCATCTCTCCTCCGTACCAGATTCAGGAGATAAACTCATCTGCGGGTCACGAGGGCCTATGTCTGACTGGGAACAGTAGCAGCAGAGACGCGCTGGACGTGTCCTCCTGTCCTCGTGATCAAGAGGGCAATGAGCACAACCTGTACGTGGCCCTGTTCATCTGTGCCCAGATCCTAGTGGGCATGGGGTCAACGCCCATCTACACCCTGGGCCCTACGTACCTGGATGACAACGTGAAGAAGGAAAATGCATCCCTCTATCTGGGTAAGACAATCTAAATAATACTACAAGGCATTGAGTCTGTGAAGAAATCACTTATACTGTGTAATCCATTTTATTGCCTTGGCTGTGAGTGACATTTACAAAATGGGTTGAATTAAGTTAGAGCACAAAAGCAATAAGGTGTTAACAAAACAAATTCACATGCACAGCTCCTTGGGCTCAAGTTTAACCACAAAACGAATACCAAAATTAATTGAACTTTTCCACCTCTTTGTATCACACACATGGTGTTATGTAAAACTGGGCTCTGCTCTTTATTTTGAGGATTAGGACTGGCTTTGCTTAGATTATGTTATGTTTTTTTGGAGTGGAGAGATCCCTAAGCAGGCTGATGTTTTTAAAATATGAGATTGTGTCAGTGTCATCCATATTTTGCTTACACCACCTTTGTTCAGCGCTGCATGTGACCGATCGAGGAGACATGCGCGCCTTTGTATTAAGCACAAAAAAGCCTTGCGAGTTTAAGAATGCAATCATCCTGCTGCGTTCTGTCCCTTCTGATATACTGTAATCTCCATGCAACCTCTGCACCGTACCGAGGTAAATACAGGGACTGCAATGTCAAGCTCGGACCAGAGTCACCTGAGAGCGAGCAGCATGGATGGAGCAGAACTGGGTTGCAGATGATTTATGTTCAGGTACTTGCATAAGAGGGTAGTAGAAGTACCTCCAATGACCACAAGTTAGAATCAACCAGCTCATATACAACTGTGAGATTGTATGCAGATGTCAGCTCCACACATTTTAATAAGCTATTTTCTCATTTATTACATGCTGACACTTCAATGTCTTTTATAGTTATTGGGCAGACACATTGTGCACACTCCGCCAATACCTCCATGAGCCGTCAGGGTGACTGTAATTGCAGGAATGGTCCTTGGACTTTGATGTGAGGGTCACTGGGGCATGGGGCACCCCTCAATCTGCTCCAGTTGTAGAGCTGTCCCACTGCCCTGTTTTTGCTCCACTGCTACATCATTGTATGTTTAGTATTAATGTGGTATATTATTAATATACTTGCATCAAATATGTGCAATGCAGTTTCAGATTTAGGACAAACATTTGAGTAAAGAGGTGTTTTTCAAATTAAACAGAACAGAGCAAAAAATACATAGAAAGTTGAAATATAACTGCCAGAATGTGATTATTGACTGCTGCTTCCTGTCACAATATTTCAACCTGAATCTGGCGAAAATGTTAATAACAATAATCTGTAATAATTCAGACAATATTGGCTGAGACTTTACCAGGTCTGTGCAAAGCAACTTATAGCTACTGTTAATTGTAATGTTTAGTGCTTGAAATCTTCAGTGCATGGTCATAAAAGCAAATTAATGATTACTAATTAAGATCTACTGAGATGTGTTTATTTATTTTTTTGCCCATTTAGGGTTGGCAATATGTCACATCAAGTTATTTGGACGTTGAAAAGTGACACATGATTATCCCTTTGTTTAACATGCTCCAGCCGCTGCCACTTTGCTCAGGCCATGGAGCAGATTTTCTATTGAATGCTCTCCGCGACTGCTCAGCTGCCCTCAAGACCTTATATTGATCCGTTTACTGCATCACAGGGAGCCACTGCTGCATTGTGTGGAGCTGTGGAAGGAGACCAAATAACAAGACTCACTTCACATCCAATAAAACAAAATAGATGCACTAAGTCATGAGTCAAGTGCAGGGAAGAGATAGCTCTCAAAAGCAGAGATTGCAGCTGAAAGAACATGGCACCATGACCTTGCTTGTCTCTTCCCTTTGGGGACAGAGCTAACATGCTGTGACGTGCAGCAATAGCACTTGTCCAGGAAAACATTTTTGACTGCAACAACTGCACATTGATTTTACAGTTGTTTTGATGCAACTTTCTTTAAAATTGCAATATATTCACAGATTTAGCCACAGGTAACGCAATTACCAGAAAATAAGAGCATGTTCAATTTGTCACATACTGTATATTACCAGGGCTTCCCCCCATTTTATACCTACATGGGCCTTTTATATTCCTGAAAAGGAGGAGGTGCCTGGTTAATAGGACTTTGCAGTTTGCTCTCATGGGTACTCTGGGTGCCCTTGGAGCTGTTCATTGTGTTTTGTGTTTTGTTTTAGGAGGTTATCTTTGTATATGCACATTCCCTTTTTAAGCCTGACTACCCTGCACTGGCCCCATGTCGCTGTAGCAAAGTGATAGCGGGGCCTTTATACTCCTCTCAAATATTTCTCATACAATGAATAAGTACAAAATGCTGGTGAATAGTGTCGTTTTGTACCCACTTTCTTGTCATGGAGCCCCTGGCCTCTCTGCTGCTGGGACAGATTTACAGCAGAGCATTCTGAATGTTACTATGGTGAACTGCTCTCTGTTTTGCGTGCTAAGGTTTGTGACTATATCATGTGCCCACGCATATTAATGTGGAGGGGAATGCCATGCAATGTTTGGCTTTTGAGTCAAGTATAAATTATAGCTGTAGTTCAGGAATGTAGTGTTTAAGCAGTTGTACTGTCTGCATTTTAGTCGCTGGCTCATAGAAAGTGATTCAAACTAACTATGATATCACTAGAAAAGATTGATAGCACTATTAGATGAGAGGAAATACTGCTCGATCCAAACTACTGGATACACATTTTTGAGAGAGTCCACAACCCTTAATGAACTTGAATTGTTGTTAATTTGTAAGTATGTATTGCTTAAAAGAGGTTTTATTTCTTAAAGGAAATAAACAGCTGCTTCCTAGTTCATACAATGTTTTGTTTTTCATAAATGTTCTACTGACAATAATCAATATTGTTGATACAGACCGACACAGCTTCAGGCAGATGCAGCTACAGATTCAGCTTTATCTGCAAACTACGTCTAAGTTACTGTAAGACATGGCGTCTGCTCAGAGATTCAAGTGTAATATTCCTGTTCCATTTGACCACCCACGCTGTGCCTCTTAACATGCTCTGCCCCTTTCACATAAGGAGAAGGTTCATTGATTCATCCCAGCTTACACACACGCAAACGCGCACACACACATTTATTTTTCTTGTTTTAAGCAAAACAAATTGTGTCATAGAAAAAGTGGCAAGAAAATCTTAGAATCGTAAAACAAAAAGATTTAGTGAATACAAAATGTGTCAAAAACAAGAAGAAATGTGTGTACATTTGCTTGTATTCTGCTCATCTTAGCAGCCCTTTTCTTACGTTAAATTAGTTTGATCTTCCCTGGAGGATTTTACTACAGTGCATCTTTTGGGGAAACCCGAACCCAGAGCAAAGCCACCCATTCGGATCTGCGACCTTCTTGCTGGGAGGCCAGGCAGTTAGGATCACCTTTAATCCACCAGAACCTTTACATTACAGTATTACAAAGGGATCCTTAATTATACTGTGTCCGTGTCACACACATTCATTGTAATTAATAAGTGGAATTGCTTATTAAAAGATTGTTCTTAGATGTGTATTTTTTTGTTGTTGCTTAATTGCTTATTTTTTTTAAATTCAGCAACATATTGTTTTTTGTACTTTCTTGAAATTGACGTTTTGCAGTGCAAACACACACACACACACACGCACACACACACACAGGAGGTGTACTGAGGAGGTGGGCATAGTCTGCATAGTCATATTGGCGCACTCCCATGGACTGATTTAGAAACAACAGTTGCTCACTGTCCTGCTGATGAAAGGGTAAAAGGGTGACATACGTTTAGTCCTTAGCCTGAGGCTTTGAGAAAAAAGTCAAAAATGGTTCAAATTTATTCACAGGCAATAGACAAACAATTTTCAGTTGAAGATCAGGAAAAATGTGCCTGTTCTTTATCAATCAAATACTCAGTCAAATTGCATAGATCCTCTGGACCCACGTTTATTGTCAAAATAGATGTTTTGTCTTCCTAACAATTTTTTTTAAATAAAAACCATTCTATGTAATTTATTTCTTTGGGTTTGGCAAACCTACACTATGTGTGTTTATTTGTGCATCCACAGCAACATTGAAAGCACTGTTTGCTACTGTACATATGGTTTATTAAACAGTGTGTTCTGTTTTGCTCAGTATAAGCCAAACAAATGCAGATTGCACACACGCGACTCTCTAGAGACGTCCGCTGTTTTCTGCCCCCTCAGCCTGACTGATCACATTTCAGGACGGTACTCGTTTGCTCCTTCACACACTGGCACACTTATGGAATCATGTTAGCCTCTTCCACTCCCTCCAGTCTCATCGCACTGTAGAACCTGTAAAAGTGAAGCCAGGCTTGTCGAAAAATCAATACCCACAATATTAATTGATAGAATATCCTAATCACACTCCTTCAGGACTGCTATAAAAGACCACACATATTATTTTATTATATCAAAATAATAAATAGCATTTATTGTTGACCCAAAAGTTTGTGTTACTTTTCATTGTGGGGTCAAATTCTATTTCAACTGAAGCATTGTGTCGTCCACTCTCAAATTTTCATTCGGATAGTATTGTATTGTTCAAAATTGTTTAGCAAATTAATAAACTAATCCATGATTGTTTTTCTAAATCCCCGCCGCCGTGATCATATTTGCTGTTCACTTTAATCACATTACCGGCCGTGTTAAATGATTTGGGGTGGCACTGCTCTCTTGACTTGCATAATTGTGCTTTACAGTGTTACGAATACACTATGTGACAATATATCAATATGGGCATGTATCGTGATACTTTCTCACGCAATTGATTATTGATATGCTTTAGCTAAGTATACATTTTTTAGTAGTAGTAGTAATCTTTATCTATATACCGCCTTTTCACTGCAGAGCGGTTTACAATTGTTAATTTTGGGCATTTTGTTTCTCACTCCACACAGAGATGGGAGCAGGGTCGCCAGTACAGGAGGCGCATGCCAGACCTATTGTACATATTTTTAGTGGTAGGGGAAACCGGAGTACCCGGAGGAAACCTACGCAGACACGGGGAGAACATGCAAACTCCACTCAGAAAGGCCTTCTTGCTGAGAGGCGAGAGTGCTATCCACTCAGCCACCGTGCCGCCCAATTTTTCATTTTTCAATTTTTTGTTTTTAAAGCTTTATTTGAAAAAAAAAAGTATCAATACTTAATATATGGCTACCTTACGCATTCTACGATTTCTGTAGAATGTTCATATTGATTTTATTGGATGTAAGACAGATTAAGTAAGATTTTTACTAAAATGTGCAGGTTAAAAAACGTTTTTGCTTGTTCACTTTAATGTTACGCATGACACTTAATCCATTTATCTTGAAAAAGTGTTTTTTCACTTAATTTATGGCATAAATATAAGAACATATTTTTGACCAGTAATATCGATAATCGCTGCATCGTCATATTGTGAGATAATCGTT
Organism: Knipowitschia caucasica; assembly: GCA_964034765.1. NCBI lineage: Eukaryota > Metazoa > Chordata > Actinopteri > Gobiiformes > Gobiidae > Knipowitschia > Knipowitschia caucasica. The sequence goes on from OZ035843.1 coordinate 19,112,523, forward strand.
ATTGTGAGCTTTGTATCGCGCATCGTATCGTATCTTGAGGTAACCTGAGGTTCCCACCCCCAGTTATGAATGCTGTTGTTGTCCCTGTACTGGGCTCTTGAATCATTCAGTAGGAGAGATGTATAAAGTCGAAAAGTAGAATGCGTAGGAGTTCATTTTCTCTCCAAAGGAAGCAGCTCTAACTGTAAGAAGTCGTTGCTTAACCTTGTTTGCCTATGACTTGTGGCCATTTTTCAATGTTGTGGCTTTCCTTGTTTTGACAATGTGGGGCGGTTCCGGGGGAAATGCCACAAGCGCCGTCTGTGATAGTTGGAACGCTTGCTCTTTTTAACTGTGTTGAGGGAGTAGAAGTCGGGAATATTGACATTTTTCCTTTGTTCGTTGGAAACTTTGGTCCTCCAAATCCACCTCGATCCCTGGCTCATTGTATTTCTGGTCTGAATAAAAATAAAGTCTCAAAACAGAAGCGAGGCAAGTTCATTGGTCCTGATTAAGAAAAGGGGTTCTTATCTCTTTAGCTCTTAACATTTCAGATAAGTCAGTAAGTTGTATGGAGCCGAGGACCTCCTTTGACGCTGGAAACATTCCGATTCCTGTCAGCTATAAGTTATATGGATGAAAAGGAGCGAAGATAGGAGAGAAACATTCATCCAATTGTCTGAGTCAGGAATTGATCTCACAACGCTGGTTCAACACAGCCTGAGCCAAAATGCTGCAGCCTAACCCCATAAAGATAATTTTTTTGTGATTTAATGCTACCATTACAAACCAGGGGTCTTTGGTTGTTGCTCATTGTTTTTATTGCTCTCATCTGCCCACCGTCTCTGTATGTCTTCTCTGATTAGGCTAATCAGTGCTACAGACAAACATGTCGTCCATCGCCAGTTTTATCCTGTCAGGAAATGGGAGTTTGTCAATATTAGTCAGATATTTATCAGGCCATGGGAAAAGCAGGGTACTGTTTGTCCTGTTATTGGATTCCACCACAGTCAGGCATATCAGTCAGCTTCAGTAGGCAAGCTCACATTATTCGAACGTTCCTGTGATGGTTGGTGTTTCACCCACACAGCCCTCCAAGTCACTCTTCATGATCAAATATTCTCAAGGGGTTTTGAGTGATGCGTGGTATGAGAAATGACTGAAGGATATCATTGCCCTCTCTGTGTTTAGCCGGTTATTGTTCTACGTGACCTCTGCACTTGCAAGATTAAGACCGAGGGAGGAAGGGCCTCTTGGGAACAGTATTAATGACATTTGCATAAAACCAATCTACTGTTTGCTCAATGAATACGGTTTATGTATATTTGTATTTACACTCTGGGTATAACCACTTGTTTGTTGCGTTTCATCAATAGCTATTCTAAAATTGTGTTTGTGCAAGCAATTACACATGTCCCCAAGACCCGCCCCCTATGCACTGTTACTGGGCAGAGACTGTTTATACCACAAATCTGATTGGACAGAAAGTTAGTTCTGTTTTTTTATGCAATAGTATGATTTCATTCTAGATGTTTTGCTCTTGTTGAAACTTATATTGTAGCAAAATGCCACAGTGATTTTTGACCACAGCTGCGCCGTTACTGACCTTTTCAACAAAATCAAAAAGCCTACAACATAAAACAAAGAGTAGAACTAAAAGGAGCTTTCGGGTTTTTCTTCTTCTATTGTCGCATGGTAATGAGACCGTGTCCTGTTTACATATACTTACTTAAAAGTGGCACGAGCTCCCTCCTGACCAGCTGTCGCCCTACTACGCTGGTGGCTCATTTCAAGCCCATCTGTGTGTGTGGTTCTTCCTGGAGGGACAGAAGCCCACTCAGAAAGAGGGATGAGGCTGACCTGTGCCTGTGGGTTGGCGAGCGCACACATGCCGACACACACTACACACATGACAGCGGAGTCCAAAACACATGCCACCCGGTTCAAGAGTATCAAACCTGTTCACACCAGCTGACGAGTGCGTGCAGCGCCACTCCAACAGTACGTTAAGTGCTGTGTTAAGCTGGTTCACGGGCTTACATGCCGTAAGCCCGTGCATCAGGATCATCAAAATTAATGTTTGAAATCTGGTAGGAGCGATGGTCAGTTATAGACACATTTGTATTCTTGCCCTGTATAGCCATTTTTCTTATTTGGCTCCAACCCCTTTCCCTCTTTCAACACAACCCAACACACACACACAAACACACACGTGTTTACCTCCACAAACGTCTTCAGAGCTTCCTTTTTGAGTCGTGATTTTTAATTAAACATGTTTTTAATTCATCCATCAAGTTCTAAAGAGTGTAGCTATATCTGCAGAGATACACATTGAATATTATGATTGGTGTGGATTGAGTTTACTGCTGTGATTCTCGTGGATGTATTTTAAGATAAAATAAAATCTCCAGATAGAGACATTGGTCATAAGAGGTACAATATGATACAACATGATAACCTTCATTGTCCTTGTAAACCAGTTGTTTTAATAGATTCTTCCCATTTTAGATACAAGGTCACTCAATGGAAAGATAATTTACTTCACAAAGCTGTGCCTTGCACCTGCAATGGGGGTGGTGAGGTTTGATGGAGCCTGGGGTGGTTGTGGTTGTGGAAACTCCAACAAAAGCAAAGTAGAACATACAACACCTATAACCAACCACAGCAAAGCCACATTAAGATCAGAAAAAAACGTCAATGTTATTTTCTGGAAATATGTGGTTGTTCGGAGAGCTACATTAAAGACTGGGGCGGCTTTGTTTTGCTTTACTCTGAACGTACGGTGCTATGTAAATATCTGTGCCTGTTTGTTGACACTGCGGAGAATTGTAGCCCCCCAGTGACAACAGCAGCCCTTTGCCACCGTCTCACTGTGGGAGAGCTCCTCTGCTGCAGCTGGAAATCTTTCTCTTACCCGAACGCAACACAGGGACAATATGTGCTTGGTAAACATCACAAAATCGTCTCTAATCACATCTTGTTGTCGCACAGCTTTCTATACATATGTTATCATAGTATCAATTTGACTGAATGTTGTATCACTTATTTGAGGACGATTTGAGTAACAGAATGTGTCTTCTAACGTTGTCGCTTGTATGTATTTTAAACCTGAGATTTTGTTATGAAGGACAAATCTTATTGTCTTGTACATTTCAGCAAGTGGCGTAACTCAAAAAAGGACATAATATAATATAGGGTTAGAAAAGAAAATTCCAACAAACTAAAAGTAGAACAGGAAAAAAACAACCACAACTGATGAGTGAGAAGAGAAAACCACAAGAAAAATGTCAGTTTTTTTCTCAAACCTTAACCGTACCTTAACCATTAACAAGGAAGGGCATCATGCTGGAAAGATTTTCATACACACGGGTGAGTGCATTTCTTTGCGCAAAAAGAAAACCCTTTATTTCACAGATTTTATGAAGAGCCATTACAAACCAAAGCATGTGTTAGCTAAGTCACAAAATCATTTGCAAGCAGCCGCCTGACACAAGTGCTGAGAATACAGTGAATTTGGACTGCTCTCTGCCTGCTTAGTAGCTGTGGTGCTTTCACAGATTTTTGGCATTGCCTGCGCACCATATTGCTGTCCAATTTCAGTCAATGGGCGATGTTGAAAAGCTGCAGGTGCTCCCATCTTGTCCTAAATGCCACACTCCCTCTTGACTAAGGCAGCTTTATGTCTATATAAGAATCTCCTTCATTTCTCTGACATCAGCTGCCACACGCTAAAATACTGGAGCTTACTCTATTCGAACACAAACAAAGATACTTAACTTGTGTGTTAGTGTGTCCTCGCAGGAGAGATTTAAATAAAGAACCCTAGGTCTCAAAGGTCCTAGCTAAATACACTTTAGAAGTAATAATTTCTGCTACTGCAGTGATTATTTGCTTTATTTAAGAGCATTTATTTAAATGCTCTTTTTGGAAAATCAACTCATTTGTCTAAATTATACTTTTGATGAAGTTCTTTTGATTACAAAAATGTTCATGACATATACATAGTATATTGTGCAAAGTATTATCTAGTTTTGATACTAGTTTTGGTATTGATTATTACAGTCATTATTACAGTATCTTGACAACCATGGGCTGAGTTACAGCGCATCTTTTGCCTCTGTGTTGTGTGAAAAATATTCTTTCATGCAAACATAAAGATTTAATTTGCAAAGTAATACAAACAAATTTACTACCAACTACTTTTGTTCAAAAAGGCTTACCGAAATAGGCCTGACATAGGAGCTTTTACAAAAGAGGCAGAGTTACTTGTTTGTGCCAGAAGTTCCTGATATTAGCGGGGGTGGATCCGAGTCTCAAAGTCGGTTTTGCTTAATATCTTATAGTGTCTTTGACCTTATGTAACTTTTATTTTTCACGAGCTGGGTGCTTTTATTCTGAATGTATCAAGCCTGCACTGATTAAAGTCAACTGGATGGGGTAAAGTTAGATACAAAATAATATGGTAATAGGCTTGAACAATCAGAGAAGGAATGGCACAATGTTCTAAGAGTGTCACATAATGTTTGTTGCTATTCAGTCACTGGAGAGTGGTGCTGCCAATACCACTCCTGCTCGAGTTATTGGCTTATCCTGGGAGCTTGCATTCTGAAATCTGTGAACCCAGATACCTCTCATGACTAATTTGCCTCAAGAATAGCTGTGGGGAGTTAGGTAAGAAACACGGCAGAATAGAAATAGAAAATCTGAATGCCACATGTTTGAAATGTTGAAAGAGATTTAGCACATTAATTTTTGACTTGCTTTCAATCAGAAGAAAGAGAAGTAGAATGAATTGGGTTTGAATAATTTCATCCAGAGTTCACTTTAATTACACTCACTGGGAGCTTGCACTTAAAAATGACTCTGCCAATTAAGTTTCAATGATTAATAGCTGTGCATTGTCGAATGGTAGAAGAGTAAAAAAAAGATTGACAAAAACGAATTGGCTGGGAAATAAAGAATGAAAACATAACATTGATTGACATTTCGTGACTGAAGAGAGTGGTGGGCCTTTCATGCCTTTGCCTGTCATGTGCTCAGAGTGAACCAGGAGAGAAAGTGAAGAAAGATTTGCAACTGTCTTATAAATAAAGCCATATAACGTCCCACACCTCACAAATCCAAGCTTTGACTGACACCAAAGAGAAATTGCTTTGTGTGGTGCCTTCATTCACAAGAATCAGCGCTCATCATGGAGGTAGACAGGAAAGCCCACTCATTCCAAGTGTTATTTTGCAATATAAGACATAAAAATGGCCAACCTTAGCTTCATGGGACTCCATATTCCCCACGCTCTGACTTTAAACCTCTGTATAGTCGACAGTGATGGATTAGGGGCCCGAGTCACATGTACCAACAGATGAACAAGCTGCAACTGACCTTGCATGAATCACTGGCCCATCACCAAAATACCCTTTATTTTATATGACTTCGCTTTTCGGATTTCTTCGCCTCGCAGCCTTCAGCTCCTTCGGTCCCAATCGAAGACATTCTTGCCCACTTCAGCAGCAGATTGGTGGAATTTTCACCGTCAGCTCTGGACCCCAAAGTCTTAAGCTAGCATCGAATTCAGCAGAAAGTAGTCATGTGGTGCGTGGTTGGGGGAGGATCGTAACCCCGTGCAAAATGTTGCATAAGAAGTAAAGGCAGAGAATGGGGATCCCACAGGAAACGCCTCAGTGATAAAAAGTGCTGTATAGATGGAGCACTGCAGAATACCGTGGGACATAGAGGAGAGAATTCTACCATGATAAGCACCAACTACCTTGTGCTCCACATGACACATAATATTTCAACAATTTTTCCTCGTAACACCTCTAAATAAATTTCTTTCTGATTCTCTTACATATTTCCCCTGGTTAAAGGTGGGAGAAGCGGCTTTCTCTCATTATGCCTGTAAAGATAATATTTTAACTAAATGTGCTCCAATCCTGATCCTCATTTAAGAGTAAACTACAGACCCTCTAATTTGGCAGTACCCATTTCTCTTCATAGTTGTTTGGCGATTGGCTTTGTTACAGGCTTCTAAAGTACGTTGAGTCCTGTATGTGGTGTGCTATATGAATACATTTTCTTTTCCAGAATGTCCCACGGTTTGTTAAAGATTAAAAAGTCCATTAAAATATAGATTTTTTTTAATGAGCTGTGGAATATTCCAGGCAAAGTAATTCCCTATAATATCTCCATGGAGACTAGCAGGTAGCGAGCGGTTTCCTTCTGCATTTTTAAGAAGAAGTAGAATACACATTTGTTTTACATTTTTCCAGATTTCTTGGTTAGGCAAAAGTCATGTCTCCATTGTTATTCTATCCATTATAGATGCAGACAGTGTTCCCTCACACTTTGCTTGACTGGCGTACCGCCACGCCGTCTCAAATGCTGCTGAAGAACAACTAAAAATAGAGAATCCTCACCACTGTCATTTTTCTTTTCTCTAAATATTTGATTTAGGGAAGGGAAGATGAGGGAACCCCTGCTTGGAAAGCAGAAAAAACATTCATGAAAAATTAATCACAGTATTTAGGATTTTATGAGATGTAACCATGAATTTAGGTTACAGCTGCAGAGATCTAAATACATTCAGTTTAAAGTAAGTGAGACAATATGATTATTTATTGTTCCCCTATGCCTAGAAAGATAAAAACAAGTACCACTTAATCTTAGACTTTTCTCATTCATTACAGATAACTGAATGTTGTTTGATTGTCATTCTTGTATGTATCGTCTTTGCCTGTCGTTGGTGTGGCCGTCTCCTTTACTCATATTACTCCTGTACTTCCTGACCTGAATCTTGTACTTTTCGGTTTCATGCAGATACCGTTTTGGTCTTGTGATGGCAATGTTTTAAGCCGAGCTTAAACTTATCTTTTGAGCCGATTCCTTATAAAATGGTTGTGTTGATGTGTGGCCTGAGCAGTGATTTTTTTGTGTGCATCAATGGAGTCACGTCTTCTCCTTAAATTCCTGGCTGTACCAGGAATATACCTTGACATGTTTCGACGGATACTGTCGTCTTCCTCAGAAGCGTCTCGCAACGTCACACATGGCGTGCCTTTATCAACGGCTGTTCTTCTGAGGAAGACTGAAGTAGCCGTCAAAACATGTCACGGTGATAAAATCACAAAACCTTTAGTTGTCTGGTATAGAGGATACCCAATACTTTTAATTCTACTAAGAAGACAAGATGAATCTTAAACTCTATGACAGGAGGTTAGGTTAGTTTATTAGCAGAAGTAGTCAAGGAAGCTGATGACTGATACATTAGGCTGATATTCCGTCAGGGTGTATTTTGTAATATTTAGGTATGTAAAATTGATGTTAACTTCTTGTATTTCCTAATACAAATTCTAACATGCTGGAGACTTGTAGGCAATGTGATTGTCACAGGTTTAAAGTGTCTGTTGAGGGGGTGTGATCAATAAAAAGCAGAAGGGGATAAAAAGGGGATAAAATGTAATAAAATATTTACAAAGGTCCATTAAAAGAGATGATAAAAGCCCAGAGTCCGTCCCCACTGGCCTCCGCTCTTCTCCCCCGGGACCAGGCCGCAGTCCCGCCAGCCACTCGCCGACCACGGGTCGGTACTGGGCACCCACGGGGGAGAGCCGGCACATCCCGGTCGTCAATGGGCCTAGCTCGGGCGCGCACGGGCCTTCGTGCGCTCTCAATGCGCGCCCCCTCACCGGTGCCGCTCCCCCCGCTGGCCTCAGTCCCCCGTGGTCTCTGGCTGGCGGTGCTCGTCCTCGTCCTTGGCCCAGTCCCGTGTCCTCCTTCTCTCGTCTCCTTGCACTGTCTCTGTCTCTCCTTCTCTCGTGCTGCAGTGCCCGCCCCCAATTAAAAAGGTCTTGATGATTAAAAACAGTTGTGGGTGATTAGTGGAAGTGTCCAAGAAACTGATTAAAATGCATGCAATAAAAACATTAAAACACAGCAAAACACACGAAAAATAAAAGCAGTATAAAAGGCATTGATAAAAAGTTCACTTTCCAACATGATTTTACTTAAAAGAAGTATCTTGGTGTTACAAGATGAGTGCAGTTGTGTTGCACCATTAGACTAATACATGTGCTTGTGTTTAGTTGTAATCATTGTTGTTTTGACCATATTCCTTGCATTTTAAAGTTACTGTACACATTCCCAGTTCTTGGACAGTATTTTTCACATTATTTTCCATTTTTCATAACATTTTCTTTTTAGAAACCATGTTGACCTTTTTTCTCCTTATGTTTAATACAAAGCTTGTGCAATCGTACAAAGCAGCTTCACTGGAGAGTAGGGGGAGCTCAGGTCTTTGTGTGTTGGTGTATGGTGTGTAGCTGTATGTTTCTAAATAACTGGTGCATATGAATCCATCTGTCCCACTGCCCCCTCTCTGCCTCAGTGTGTGAGGCCATGATTCCCAATGTGCCCTACAGCTAAAAATGTAAGGTAAGAGCTTGTAAGAAGACACTGCTTTGTCAGCAAGTTGCCATGACAATGCTGCTGTTCCCAGTTTCATTGTTTTTTGTTGTTTCTTTTTTGCCTGTGAAGGTCATGTGACTGAATTGATCCCAATACACAGGGATGCATGGAGCCGGCCTCTGTGTTTCTGAAAGCAGCCGTCTGAGCGTATACATCATCTGTCTTCAGCTGTCAGCCACAGCTGCAGCGCACCACAGCCCCAATCCGTGTGTGCACGCCAACTCTTAATGTCTGCCCTTGTCTTTGGTTACTGAAAAGTGACTGTTCATTGAACTGAGTTGTGTCAAATATATCTAGCAGACCTCCCTCATTCTGTGATAACAAAGTGATCATCGTGACCTTTACAGGCAACACTGTCTCTGTGAAGAGTGCGTTTACAAATCCAAGGTTCTGCGTGCTTCCAGCCATCCATTCCCAGACTTGTTTAGAGGCTGACTGTGCTTTGTAGGCTAATAGCCAGAAGCAGCGCTACATAATTCATTGAAACTAAGTTTCCAGTCAGAGAGCAGAGAGGGATTACAGGCCAGCTGCATACCTCTGCACTTTGCAGCAAACATTCAGAAGAGGAACTGCTTCTTCTGCACATAAATGTAGGCATAAGACGGTCATGACTCTCAGACATTTAACCCTGATCCTTTAGCCCTGAAACGTTTGGTTTTCTCACAAACAAATTTTGCATATTGTAGTTTATTTTTTGAGGCTGACTGATTTCTTTGCAAACGTTGGCTACTCTGCATTCTGCCCCTTGAGTCTTGAGCTTGTAACTGCAGTAGTCTCAGGGGTCTGAGAGGGGGAGAACAGAAGGTCAATGGAGATGTGAGTGGGGGATTGCTGCGCTGCTGATTTCATTTTATTTTTAAGGTTGAATTCCCATTCACAGCAAAGGCTGAGCTGCTTTCAGAGAGGATCACAGGTAAACACAGGTATTCTGTTTCACCATATCCAACTCAGCCATGGCACATGTCGTGTTGCAGTGGTTCATTTGAAGGACTCATTCATCACTGTGGACTGTGAATGAGCCGGTATCCTGGAGCAGAGGCGAGGATGCAGAGGAGAGCTGCTCCCTGAAGGTTACATGGTGTTTGAGATCAGTGCTGAGCCAGCTCCAACACTCAGTTACAAAGAACTATCAGAGCTCCTCTCATCCCCAAACACCTCAGAGCTTTTCATTCCTCCCGTATGTGCGCCGCTCGCCACGCCTGATCACTTTTATTTCTTGTTATTGAGCTTAGCTCTCCTTGCCTGGTCATCTATCACGCACAGGCCTTAAATTGGGCTCAATGATTCGCCATAAAAGCCTCTCACCTCATTGCTCCTTCACTCCTCTCCTTGATACAGTGTTACCTTTCCATCACGTGCAGCTGTAGGTGCTCCATGTGCGCAGGATGCAGAGGGAAATGTCTGACCTTGGATGACTTTAAAGCTGCCAGGTTAGATTAGTGTTTCTATGATGGTCTACCTCTAATAAAGGAAAACATGTGGGAGAAATAATAATAATAATGCATCTTTTTTATATTGTGGTTTTTGAACATGCAAAGATCCTTTACATTGCATTATTATTCACAGCCGACACAATGGTGGTAATCTATTACTGTAGCCGGCCCCTCTGACCATTACCAGTCACACACCAGGCTCATGCTAGTTAAAGTGTTAATCTTGAAGCAGTGTCTTGCTTAAGGCCACAACAACAGTTTACAATTATAATTTTACAGGCTACTTTAAAGTATTCAATTGAAATGTATTCAGGTTACAATATACAACAATATCATAGTTTACATGACTGAATTTTGTTTTACAGCCTTTGGGGTTCATGGTGTAGTATAATGTAGTAATAATTCATGTTTCAAGAGTTGTTAACCATTTCTTAATGTTGTTAATTGTTTTTATTGAACTGTCAATTTCAAGCAAGTGCTGTTGAGTTTGGGGTGTGCCATGTAAATAATTATAGTACTTTCAGAGTTTGTAAGAACATGAGGTACGACATTGTTGTGCGTCTCATACCATTATTTGTGCAGTGTGCAGAGACACTTGAAGCCTATAACATCACCATCCTTCACGTGCTGAAGGTGAAGTCTATTGCGTAATTGTGTAAAGTGAGCTAAGAGCTTGCGGTGTCCATAGGTTCTTCATTGGCATGCGTGCCTCGCTCCACAGCAGCCTGAGTGTGTGTTTGTGGGTGATGAAGCACTGCTGCTGTGTCAGCATATTCCTCATGATGGCCGTGCCCTTCAGCCCAGGCCACAGCCTTTCGATGCCTTTATTCCAAACTCAGTGATCCTACACCAGAGTGGAGCGCTGCCAGGGAGCGGGACACTCGCAGACGCAGGTTTATGACCCACTTCGCCCTCCACCAGACCAATGCTGTTCAAGTGATGGATGGAGAGGCACGTAGATGCTTACACAATCACACAAGAGGGGCCAGAAATATGGCCCGGCTCTCAGGGGCTTGAGAAAAGGGAGAACAGGGGCTAACCAGGAGACCTGGGGTAAATGACTGCTAGTGTGTTGCAAGGTGTTATGCTTGGAGCACACAGGGGTCAGCCATCTGAAAGGTGAGAGGGTGGGAATAACTTTCACACAGCGGTTTATTTGTGTGAAAAATGTATCAATCTTTTCAAAGCTTCTCAGTTTTCTGTACTCATGAAATGTAACATTTTTGCTCTTTGTACATAATTATCAAATTACCAAAAAACGAACACTAAACTCTTACCCTGGTCAGTTGCAACCTCATTGCCCTTTACTTTCTGGAGGAAACGTGTCTCTGATCCACAAAGCCTATTTCTCCTCCTTTGTCTCTGGTCTCCTCATGTGCTTTATCACTGTAAGTCATTCTGCTTCTATACTGTGTGAAATTCCCATAAGGTTTTGTGAGGCTTTTTTCATTATAAGATGGAAATAATAAGATAAACCGCGCTGTGACATTTTCCGATTTTAATTAATTGTTTATCGAGGGCACAGAAAAGCCATGAAAGGAGATGTATTACCTCACAGAGGGGACAGAGAAAGTAAGAGACGCAATGAAAAGGGAAGGACACCTGTTTGGGTGCTTAAAGAGATTCATGCCTCAGTGCTAGATTTATAGGAACATTGGCTCAAAGGTAATATACAGGCCTGTACTTGTGTCTGCAGCTTCATGACTGTATAGACGGCGTACTCAGGAGACGAGGATGGCAATACATGATTGTGAAAAGGAAATATGAAGCCTTCCATTTTATTGTGTATAGCCGTCATTCCCCACGTTGTGGCTCCCCAAAGATCCAGCTCCAAAATACATTACGTGAATTGAACTCATAGTTATCGTTAATTATATAATGTAATGCAAAACATTACATTATATAATTTTACCATTTTATAAATCTTATTTAAGTCTCTCATGTAACATAAAGCTATTCAGGCCACCAGTGTATTAATGGGTCAAAATTAGGCATGTCTAAATTAAAACACAATTATGAAATATGTTTCATATTAGTTGATATAGACCATACTGTGACGAGAAATTGAATTTGAGTTTCTGTTGTGCTGAATAGAAGAGCAGTAGACTTAGATTTCTGTGCTTCAGCTCTGTGTGTTATGTAAGTAGACAAGGAGGTGTTCTGGCCGCTGATGGAGCGGAGATGAGACACTTGGATATGGATGTGGACACAACACACCTGCTGCCTCTGCGCTGGAGACATGTACGAGTGAACAAGCCGCCAGCAGGCTCCGGTGCCAGCGGGGATCCAGCAATGTGACATCTGAGAGATATATAGGGAAACTTGATAACTGAATGTGAGAGAGGCCGTGTTTTGTTTTTTCCTTCAGAAATGAGAACAGCGCTTGGGATAAATGTTAGGTTTGTGTGGAATGAGAATTCTACGCAAGTGACTTTCATTAAAGATTATGGCGGCCGTGCTCTTGGATACAGTCTAACGCCTTTGTGCCTGCAGCGCTGTTCCAGGTGTAATTATAGAAAGTTTGCCTTCTGATTACCGCTGCTAAATGCCTTTGACTTGCGTCTCGACTTCATGTCCACAGGAGCTTTTTCCACTTGTCCAACAGGGGTTATCTAACTTTAATGAGTTTTTCCCTTCCTGTGGCACTGTGCGCTGGACTATGATTGGCTCACCTCTGAGCTGCAAGAGCTGGCCGGAACAGGAACGTGGAGAATGACTTTCCAATTCTGCGCGTGACCTGCAGAGCTTCAGGGCCTCTGTTGCTGAGGTCTCAGAGGAGCCAGCGCTGACCCCAGGGCAGTGTTGGTGCAGGTTGACTGGCTGGACACCGCACCAGAGGAAAGAGCAGATTTGACTTAAACATTCAGACAGAACAGTGTCATTCTCAGAATTAATGAGGCTGTGCAAAAGGTGATGGAGGTCCTTTGCCCCCCTTCTCAGTGCTGCTCTTCAGTTTTCAAAGAAGGTCTTGGATTTGTCTGGAGAAATTAGACTTTAGAAGTGGGAAAATTAGGACACTATGCCTTCCAGTGAAAGCTCTTTTCCAAAAGTCAGAAAAAATAAAAGGCAAGAATTCACATTGCGCAACTCTGAGCAAAGGCAATGAACGACCAAAACTAGGATTGGCAAAATAAGCTGCCCAGACTGGATTTTTTGAATTACCGTAACTTGATCCCATGGTACAAATTATACAAAAAAATATATTTCAATGTTAATTTAGTTCATTTAAATGTATTATGTAAAATTGTACCTTTTGTAGCCAAACATTGTAAAGCCAATGAAGAGAGGAATCTCTGTCTCAGTTCTTTTTCCTAAAGAACTGAGACAGATTGTGATTGCAATCTTTTGAGTGTTGGCACAGCCCTCGTCCTGAATACACATTTTGTTTCAGTTGTTGTTCACAGAATAACTCGAACAAGCATTGTGTATCTAAGAACCTGCTTTATTTTGTTTTATATTTTAAATGTATTATTTATGTCTGTTGCAGCTATCATGTATGTGATGGGGGCCCTTGGACCTGCAGCCGGTTACTTGCTCGGAGGCGTTCTCATCGGCTTCTACGTCGACCCCAAAACGGTCGTCAACATTGACCAGAACGACCCGCGCTTTGTTGGCAACTGGTAAACAAAGGCAGCGTTCAAATCACACTCATGACATCAGTGTTATTCCACCAGTGAGCCGTGGCATGTTAGTGTGCCTTCAGATGTTGTTCGGTGAGCCTTTAGAAAATGATCCACTATCACCTAATTGGGCAAAAGAATGTGAGAAAATTAGACTTTTTTGCACTTGACTTTGCATTGTTAGTAAAGGCTGCAGAATGTCCTTTTAGTATCAGGCTGAGTTTACACGGAGACAATGTGGCAGTAAAACGGTATAGTTGGATGTCGGTTGCTACCAACCGTTCATACGAAGACAGTGTTCCAGGGGGGTGAAAACGTAAGTGTTCAGATCCAGCCTGCAGAGTGGGACAACTACAGCAGGGAGCTTTTTCACACCCGCGAGAGGGGAATAGGTGTGAAATCCCCCTCTGCTCTGACCCCCACCTCCCCGCTGCTCCCCGCACGTAAATTTGGACATGCGCAGTAGCGGAGAACAAACATCAACAATAATGGCGCCGCCCACACAAACTAGCTACGTGGGCTTCCAGCGCGGGACAGAGGATAACTCTACTCCTTCGTTCGTCCAAACGAGACCACGCGAAGCTCTAGGTTCAGTTCCCATGTTCACAGCTGCTGTTAAAATGCAGAATGATGTTGGTACTCTCTGAGGGTCTGGCACAGGAAGTGAGTATACTGCCGAGAGGGGGGCTGGGCACGGGGCTCGGGGTCGTGTGTCGTGTTGTAAAGTTTCTCTGCCCACTACTGGCCGGGCGCTAGAACTACATCGTTTTTCAACCTCATGTGAACGCTGAGAAATTTGCATTAGGAGCCAGGTCGTTTCTGTTAATAGCCTGGAAACGTCTGCGCAGCGTCTCAGTATAAACAGGGCCTCAGTTTCAGCTGATGATGTGCCATGTGATTGTTTTCCACAAAAAGTTGTGCCACGGCTCAAAAAGGTTGGAGAACTCACACCGCGTTACATTCACCACACCAACATACTCTCTTATCTCAAAGGTGGAGCGGCTTCCTGCTTTGTGCCATCGCCATGCTGCTGGTCATCTTCCCCATGTTTGCCTTCCCCAAAAAGCTGCCTCCACGCCACAAGAAGCGGAAGAAGAAAAAGATGAGCTCGTCTGGAGATGTGTCGAGCGACGATGAAATGATGAAGGAGAAATCGAGCACCAAAAGCCAGAACGTGTCCTCCTCCATGGGCTTCGGCAAAGACATCAAAGGTGAGGAGGGGATGACACCTTGGATTCTTGTCTAACAGAGAGGCTCCAGTGTGAAGTCTTGTACCAATATTATTGATTAGGGCTGGGGGATGGTTGTCCACGCTGAAGTCTAATGAAGCAGTTTGCTCACAGCCAACTTTGCTGTTTTTTTTTTGGAACCTAAACCGAGCCAACAGAGCTTTTTCTGAAATGTTATGTGAAACAGACAAAAGGTGAAGCTCTGAAACTCTGTAAAAGATAGAGAACTAATAAAGTCAATAACATAAATTAAGAAAATAACATATATGTAAGGTAGATATACTAGCGTTTATATGATGAGCAGTTGCATATGATGTCATTGGAAAAGGTGAACCGCGATATAACAAGGGACCACATAAGAATGAAAAATGTTTAGGCAAAAATACAGCAAGTTACTGTGTATAGTTATATTCTTATTGTAACATATTCATTGTAACTTGTTAATCAAGTAATCGCACCTAATCAACTATTGAAATAATTTATACACCTGTTCCAGCTGACAAGATTGAAGTTTTATGACTCTGACTGAATTACTACATGGGATTTTTTGTTGATAATTTTTAATCAAACAACCATTTATGTTACACCCGGTCTCAATAAAGATGTTTTTGCGTGGCCATATTTATTAAAAATTGCTTATTTGGTAGAACGAATCAATGAATAACGGCCAAACTAACCTATTATCATAATAATCGTTACTTACAGCCCTGAAGCCTTTACCAAAGATCAATGAAAAGCAATCCGAAACCAAAATCACTGTCCCTGTCAAATGAACAAAACAGAAAAACACAGACCTAATGTTCAGTCAACAACATAGGACTTCCATTTTTCTATTTCATATGTGAGTGCGGAATCCCCGGCCCCTGAGCGTAAGCGTTGGCTCGCTCATGTTTTTCTCTTTTTCCTTCTAAACCGGCTTCACCAGGTCTATCCCGGTTTTCCCTGGGAGAACCCCCTCTCCGTTGTGCTCCAGTATTTCCCAGTCCCCCTCTCTGCTCTCCGCCTGCACGCTGCACCGTTAGATGGCTTCTTGCTCTCCGTCTCTCTCCCCTAAATGAGCTCTCGGGAGAACACAGTCACGTTTCCACACACACACACACAGACCAAGACAGACTGCAGCACAACTAAACACTGAAGCCTTATCATTCTGAGATAACTGCAGTGAATCCCAGCACATGTTTAGTGTAGGCGCCAAGCTAATTATCGCATACTAACAGACAGTAAAGTATATTGAGTGTCTGCTCTTGGCTAGCTGGCTGTTTGTCTTGTCCCAGCAGGTCATATTGTGCACACTGTGACCATTTCTGCATACGAAAGCACTCTACTTTTTCAGATCTGTAATGTATTTCCACTCTCTGCTTGTCCTTCTGTTTGTGTGTGTGTGTGTGTGTGTGTTTATTCATTGTACCAATTCAGCATTTTCTATGAAAGATCTGCTGGATTCAAGTGATGCTTTTTGCCCTTTACATCATAAACGAGCTGAAAAATGCTAACACTTAAAAAGTACAATTATGCACGTCTAAGGGACAGAATTTTGATAACGGCATTTTCCAAACTGCGGTCAACTGAAAACAATTATCAGCACTTTGTGGCCCCAGGAGAGTGAGGAAATAATGAAGTGCAGCCTTGTATTGTACAGTAAGGCGGCAGAAGATTGATTAATTGATGAGACCCGAGACAGCAGGATGGGGATAAAACTATTCTTCTCCTCAGTCTTAAAAAATGGACACAGTTTGCTATTGCTTATGCCAATGTATGGGACGGATCCAACCTTCATTAATTGGTCATTCGTCATTTGCCAATCCTATTATGGCTAAAGTATTTTTTATCTTTCTCCAGAGGGATTACTTGTGCTTGATTTGGAAACCATCTCTATAGAAATTCGATTGTACAGTATCCTCTTTAATTATCTTAGAGTTGGCCAACTTTGTTTAACTTTAGACTGGAAACTCGTATTAAAAAAGTTTAGCATTTATTTTAAGAGGCAAATGTCCAAATTGGAGTGGTACAATACAATGTTTTCCCAGACAGATTACCTCACAGAAATGAAGTAATTAGTATCCATGTTCAGTTTCTACCTTTTGATCCTCTGAAATGCCAACAGATGCCACATTTCTTCGCCTCTTGACAAAACTGGCCAAAGTGGTGCCAAGACAGTGATTGTGGACACGAGACCTGCAGTAAAAAAGCATTATCTCTCTCATAAGTGATTAAAACCTTCTCTGTCCTTATCTGACATGTATAAAGTCTTACAGAATGCACTGAAATAGAAACTAAAACACAGAGGTGGAGAAACTGCCAAGTAGACAAGTCCCCAGACAGACTAATATTTTATGGCTTTTAAGCAGAACGACTCCAACAGACCACACACACACACACACACACACACACAACGAAGAACACACGACTGCTTTGTGTGAAAGTCAAAGTTTTCAAGATAAATTCCGAAAGCTGATTATAAAGTTTGAGTCTGGAGGGTGCAGATAAACTCCTTCTGTTGGCTGCTGTCCATTATGTCTGTCCTCAGATAGTTCAGTCAGGGAAGATAGAGCTGCATCTTTGTGGATAAAAGCAGTGTCTCAACTTACCATAGAAATGTGGGGAATATTTTGACTTTGCTTGGACTCATTTCTTCTGTTAAGGGGGATTTTGAAGTATGATGCAGCACGGCGTTCAGGTGCAGTTTCTCCCCTTTGTCCAGTTGTACTACGACTATTCACTGTACGCTACTACTTCTCTACGATATAAAGAAAGTGCAGTCCGTGTGAATTACAGCTCCCACAGGAACGCACAGATCCCATTCTGTCACTAAACGCCCATAGTCGGCACAAGGCCTTGTCGAGAAAATTACCTTGGATTTTATGCTTTTGTTTGTTAAATATTCAATGACACTTTTTTTTTAAGGCTAGTTACTTTATCACACTTCATCACTTTGTCACATATTCAGTCCAAAATAGGTGGTAGTTACTTCCTTTTATGCTTAACTGTCACAACTGAAACTCTGCAACCAAAGGAAAGTACCTGTAATAAAATCATTCTAATTTTTTCTCTTGTATTCATCAATCTCCCACTTTTATTATTATTTAACCAGGAAATAACCTCTCTCTCCAGCTTAGTCCCAGTAGAAGCTGACGCGACCCTTGCACTGTCTGCAGATGTTCCTTTAACAGAATTGTGGAGCGACTAATCTGATCTTTAGGTCGAGTTCAGATAAATTGCCTCTCCATTTAGCCCCCCAGAAGTAGAAGTGAAGAGCAGAAAGTGGTTCCGTCTTTGCCAGGTTACGCTGATATAGCAGGAGCACATGACCAGGCTCGTATAGGCCGTGTCCTTAAGCCTGTCCTTGATACTCTACAGGACCACTGCGATAGGTCGGATTTGCACCGCTAGCTTTATTTTTGTGCTGTTCATATGCGGTGCACACGTGATGGAGATACCTAAGCTCTTGTTGGTGATCTTTGCTACAGTACATTTACAACGTGATCAAAAGGCCTCGTGTTTCAATAATAAGTAAAGATTTATATCTGTTGTTCGCGCCTGAAGCCGTGCGTGAAACTAGGATAGTTAGCCTGCAGTAATGGGTCACACTCCACTCGTCCGCTTCCACAAATGAAGCTGTCTGCGTGGAAGGCATTTAGGAATCCTGTTCATTTTATAGCAGTGGTATAAATGTGGGTTAGGCTTAATGCAAGATTAATGACATATTTTAAATGTTCCTAATAGCAGCTGTACGCGTTGATATATATACTCTTTTGGAAATAGGAAAGAGACTTGAACACCGAAAGAGAAGATAGCGCTGTGTGTATTGAATAGACTGTGAAAAGTTGGCTGTAGAGCTGTTTCTGGTCTCTGGTCATTGGTCAACTGAAGCCAGGCCGACCAAAATGTGATGTTTTTTTTAATGTAAATTGAGTTAAGAAACTGGGAGAACATGCAAACTCCATTCAGAAAGTGGAAATTAAAAGTATTTATCTGAGAAAACTGCAGTAGAGAGAAAATGTGGAACAAATTAGCCAAATATTTGTGTTATAGATGTAAAAGTTTTTTTCTAGTTGCTTTAGTCGTTTTGTAAAAAGTTAAAGTGGATAAGACAGAGCTTTTGCCACACCCCCTTTTTAGTTTACCAATCAATTGACTGGGGATGTCTTTAATCAAGTATTTATTTAGTCAACTATAGACTAATTTTTTAGGATATATAATGTTACGATAATAATAATTAGCAAAAATATATTTCCAGGTTCCAGGTACACCCTATCATTTCAATCAAGTTCAGTTATCGATTTGGTTCTGATAAATGCTGTTTTTTCTGTTTGTACATGCAGACCTCCCAAAAGCAGCGCTGAAGATTTTGGGCAACATGACGTTCCTCTTTGTCAGCTTGTCCTACACGGCTGAGTGCGCCATCGTCACCGCCTTCATCACCTTCATCCCAAAATTCATCGAGTCTCAGTTTGGAATCCCCGCCTCAAACGCCAGCATATACACAGGTAAGGCGCCCGGACACCCACACACCGGTATGTCCACTCTAATCTTTATTATAGACTGTAATTACTTTTTTGATTATTTGAGCCGTTGTCTTCTTTTCCATCTTCTCACAAAAACGTAGATGTTTTGAATCTTGGCTGATGAGTCAGAGTGCTGCGTTTCTTTCATTCAGTAATAATTGCCTCTGCCTGCTCTAACTCAGCGGTCTCCTTTTGAATGGCAGAGAGAGACAGTTGTACACGACCACATACTGTACGGACAGCCTGTAATCCCAGAGTCTCAGCCACTGGTTTCAATACTAATCTGCCATCAGGATTAATGCAGCGAGGAGGGATTGAAAACTCTGTTATGGCCTTGGAGGGTTTCCTGTGTGTTGTGTCCAAGTATTCTGCTCGCTAACATATGGTGATTTCACATAAACACTTGCACAATAGCATTGCCTCATCTCATCTGCTGTTGCCAGGAGACATGGGTAAGGGCAAACGGGTGGTGCAGTTACCATGGAGACTGGGGGATGCCAGGCTGTTGGGATGAGGTGATGGAGTAGGGGGAGGTGGGGTTTGTTGTTGTTGCTGGGAGCGCACTGGCTCCCCATGAAAGACAGATGGACAGACCCACTGTGACGTTTCCATCATGAACTGAGTGGACCACATTTCAGTGTGTTGTTATTTTCAGCAATGATATAAAACTGAAAACATAAAGTCATACTTAGTTTGCTAGCTTATAATCATGATTTTTACCTAAAACATTAAAAGGAAATACAATTATTCAATTAAAGATAGTTCTGCTACCGTAGTGCTTAATCTGAAGTTGTTCTCATTCACTACAATTACAATACTGATACTCCACCAAATCTAATCCAATCCAGAATCTGTATTTTTGTCACAAATTACTGATTCACAAATTACTACCTGTTTTAAAATATACTATAGCTTATTCCATTGAATAGTCCAAGAAGAGTCCTGTACTCTGAATCCTATGGCCATTTGCGTCATGTCATAGTGTTGCATTGCAGTGTTTTGTTAGAAAAGGATAAATACACTTGCAAGAATCTCTAAAAGCATTTGTATAAATACTGAAATATATTCCCTTATATTCTGAACACCACCAAAAACAAGTCACTCCCCAACAGTGAACATCCTGACTGAATGGGATCAGCAGATTAGAGGCGATGCCCACTCCTGTGTGTTTGCTGTACACAGTAAGTGTTTGAAATCAGTTTTATCCATAGTGCCTAATGAGCACACATGTCAGAGGGAAGTAAATGGCCTTCTGTGTCTGATCATGGTGGGCTCTCTGTGATTCTCGCTCATTAGGGGGAGCAGCAGAAATAGCTGTAACATCTCTCCACCTCCCCGAGCCTCCCTCGGCTGCTGCAGTCCCCTGGCCGCTGCACACAGGGCCGGCCTCTGTGGTGCCTCACAGTCTTATCTGAGCAATGCCCACTTCCCATCATTATTTTTATACTTCCTCAGAGCTGCCACGGCGCCTGCATTGTACAACAGAGGAATTATGTCTTTGTCGTTACTTTCTTAAACCAATCTAATCGTATAAACACACATTGATAAGCCGATTCGCAATATATCAACACTATTAAGAATGTCGCTTTGATGATATGCAAATTTTTAATCCAAAAAGCTGATTTAGAATCTAAACAACGTAATATTTGCTGAAGACAGATGGATCCGAAACATACAATCATTGACATTGCACTGCCGCACGTCCGTAACAAAAAAACAAAAATCCAATGGGAAATGCTTGGTGAAAGTGGGTTGAATTACAAGGCATTAAAATATGAAACCATTAACAGGGCAAAGACCAGCTTACTGTATGCTGCTGTGATATAATATGTTCTTTTGCTGGCGGTGAGAGCAAAGGTTTAGAACATACTGTATCATTCAGAGAAAAGATCATTTTACAGCCGTGAGTTGGAGCACTTACTGCCACCAGTGTTGCAGACATTGTTTAGACACGCTCCTAAGACGGAAGAAGATGAGCCCTCTTCAGTCCTCTCCGTCCAAAGGCTTGTGCTGAGCCAGGATGACACCGAGCGGCCGCACCGTCCTGCCAACAGCCGGTGGACATTAAGCCGGCCGGACACATGGCACGTGACGCGTACAGAGCCTCAGACTTTGTACGAATTAGTCACATTGCTCTCGCCCACAGCACTGCCTGACCACAATCAACTTATTTCTGTTTCTTGTTAGATTTTGCTCTTTGCAGCGAGCTCGCCAGGATGTCACAAGACAACGTGCGATTCTTGTGACTGTTCAGTATTTTACACTTCTCTTCACTTTATGGCAGACTCATTCAGCGTTGACAACCGTTTCTTCGCATTTCTCCTCCTTTTTCACAGGCCTCATTATTGTACCCAGCGCTGGAGTGGGTATAGTTCTGGGGGGATACATCATAAAGAAGTTAAAGCTGGGAGCGCGAGAGTCGGCAAAGTTAGCCATGATCTGCAGCGGCGTGTCTCTGCTCTGCTTTTCCACTCTCTTCATCGTGGGCTGTGACAGCATCAACTTGGGCGGCATCAACATCCCCTACACCACTGGGTAAGGACACGGCGCGCTGAGTGACGACAGTGCGGCAGGAGATGAAGCCGTAGTGTGTGTGTGTGTGTGTGTGTGTGTGTGTGTGTGTGTGTGTGCCTCATCTCTGGAATGTTACACTCCATTATTTTCACCAACGCTATATTTTTGCTGACTCCAACATTTACAGCAAAGCCTAAATAAAAGGAACAAGTGGAGTCGTGAGTCCCAAATCATACCATAAACAAACCCAAGAATGCGTCTGTAAATGTCCGATGAAGCCATCACATTCTACGACACTTAAAACAAAACTCTCCAGCGACTGTCTGCTCTTTCCCAGAAAACTTGAAAACTATATTTGACCTGCTGTACAAGGGGGAGACGGTACAGATGTCAGTCAGTGTTGGGGCATTTTCAAACTAAAATAAGGAAACATGGTCGTCATTATAGGTTATGTATCCCATGAGGATAGTTTTTTTCAAAATACCAGCATAATGTAAAAAAAGTAAATACATAAATAACGACAGACGCACAAGATATAAACAAACTTACTTAACAAAAATGCTGTATCTTGGTGTATGTTCATATTCTTTTCTTCTTTAAAAAAAAAAAAAACTCATTAATATAAAGGCATTAAGGAATAACTTAAATCTGCTACATTAGCAGTTGCTGCACACACGCCGCTTTGAAATCACACACCAGTCAAACTTTGCAAAAATTGGCATCGGCCACAGAAAACTCACATCGATCGATCTGCAGTTCTTGGCATAAACATTCTCTGACCAAACAGAGGATATTTTCCAACATTGTCATATCTGTTGGTGATTGTGAAATCCTCTGTGGCACTGGGGGAGCATGTCCGTGCTGGTGTCACCGCTCACATCCTCCTCATGTGTCGTGGCGTTGTGATGGAGCGAGAATGATTAATTAACAGCCCTCGCATCTGCTCTCCAGGCTCCGCTGATTCACTCTCCCACCTCTATTTCTGCTGCTCACATCCACACCACTGGAGCAGTCGCTTTAACACTTATTCACACACAAACACACAAGGCATCTTCTGCACACGCTGACGATGACAACACTCTTAGACACACAAACACGTCTGCTCTGGGGCCGTGCCCTCGCAGCCTTCTTCTGACACGTTTAACACTGCACCTGCGACGCACTTTGTTCTATGTTTGTGGATAGAGCAGAGCGCACCTGTCGACTCTTATTCTATCTCAAGAATCAGGAGATTTCACACTGTAGATGAGAGCTGGGAATCTGTCAGAGCCTGTAGAATACAACAACAATACAATACAACATGCACATTTAGGCGTTTAAGGATTTTCTCCACAATGATCTACCCACTTAAAATATACAATTGGTGCATTTATTTGATATCCTAAAACATTTTTAAAAAGCTTAATATTACTAAATTTAAACATCAATTTTGTTTATAATTAAGTACATTGTATGTAATTTAGAGAAAAATCTAAATTTATCTAAAAATCTAAATTGGCCCTATATTTGGTCAGCCTGTTCACACTTAACACCCTTTGGCAAAAAGATTACTCCGAGAGGCAGGTTAAATGGTTCAACACACCCACCCTCATCTCTCAGTGTGTAGAGAAGAGGTGACCCAGGGGATTTGGGACCAAAACACATGTTTCTGCTCAGTGAGAATGAGAGATCTTCTCTACAGCCAATACTATAAACATGTTTTTCATTGCAGAACAATTGTTGATTCACATCATTCTTTCAGTAGATGCTGTGGGATTTTTAGAGTCATTATTTTTTAATATTGAATATAATTTGAATACAATTTCCTACATCTGATTTTGTGACATGATGAAATGAATGTAGAGTCATCGCATTAAACTGTGAATAAATACCAAATGATGCGAGCGGTAACACTCCCACCACTCCGTGAGCACACACAGTTAACCAGGATGATTATTTGCCAAATATTTGCGGCAGCAGTTTGGGGCCCGGAGCTGACCCATTAATAAGTGCTGCCTTTGTTGCGGCCGCTGTTTCCAAAGGGGTCAGCAGGATTGTGTGACCAGCAGGACCACTCATTATGATGGACCCCGCTCACTGTTAGCACCCACATGAGGAATGCCAGGGCCAGCCCAGTCAGTCCGGCAGTCTGCAGCTTATAGCCACAAATGAAAATCCAGCGGCTTTTGATATTTCCCCAGTTATGTAAGAGAACTGCAGTAGCGTCGCTACTGTAGCTTCAGAATTGGGCAGATAGACAAATGGCAGCATGTATGTGAACCTAGATTGCTAACAGACCTGTGCAATAGTGATGTCGGGATTACAGCCCTATGTTCTAATGCAGTAAACTCGATTAGGCTGTGTGTCCTTGGAGCTGTGTTGGAGCTCTTAAGCGCTTCATGCTAACATCTGGAGGGTTCAAAACAGGCGGCAATACATCAAGGAAAAGTCTAATCTGTGCAATGAGGCAGCAACTCCCAACAAGACACCTGCCATTTCCAACATGCTCCTACGCAGTCTGCTCCCAGGCGACTGCAGGAACGGCCAAACCTCAGAACCACGACTGTAGTTTCATCCTGTTAGCGTGGCGTTGTGTGATGTTTGGTCGCCGCCATTCTTTCCGCAGAGATTTCCAGATAAAACGCTGGTTTCGCTTCAACGCCTCTGCCTCAGACCAGGCTAAAGTCCTGTTTGACTAGGAGGCCTGGTTCCCACACACTGCACCCCTGGGACCCGCCACTGCCCGCGGGACGGCTCTCCTGCGCCTGATTACTGCCTCATTAGAGGGATTTTGTTCTGGGGATTATTAGAATGTCAAGATAAGACCTCTAAATGAGTGGAAAATGTATATTAGCTGGACATCAAAGGGAAATTGCAAGTGGCATTGGACCCTAGATTCATCAATGACGGTCTAACTTTTTCCTCAGAAATAATACATGTTTGTCCCAACAGAAAGAGTCTTGTAGAAGTAAAAGGGCGTGAATCTTTAATTAAAAAGCATGCACTATGACGATAATCAGCAGAGTCATAGTTACAGTAAGTCATATTTAGTCACCTTGAACTCTCTACAGCTAAAACTTATGTTATACAAAATTTGCACAGTCAATTAGCAGACGATAGATATTGAGGCTCAAAATTGAGGCTCATAACTTATTCCTCAGTTATTGAACGATGAGTTGATATAGTAATTATGGTGACAGGCCTTCACTATTTGATGCTTTAGGCTGAAAGCTGCGTGAGGGTGGTCCTCTCGTGTTCACTCTCTGAAAAGATCTAAAGTACATCCACATGAAGAACAATAGAACCAAATTGTTTTTGGAGTAAGGAAGGAGTTAAATAGATTTTATGATATTGTTCCTTGTTCTGTGGTTTGAAAGTTGTGTACCCCAGCTTTAAGAGTCATTCATTTGTAATGGTGATAAAAGGGTAGACAGTGATAAAAAAAGGGTACACGCAAAAAGTACACGCGTTCTGGTCGCCTTTTCACAAACATGGTAAAATTCAGTTTGCCACAGAAGGTCACATTCTGGCTTTAAAAACTCCAATCATTTCGGATAAAGTCACATTGCAAGTGATCGTTGGTTTTGATGTTTCGCAGTCTGAAATCGGCCTTTGTGTTTTTCTCCAGGCCTACGCTGACACTGACCCACAGGAACCTGACGGGCAGCTGCAACGTGAACTGCGGCTGTAGAATCCACGAGTACGCTCCGGTGTGCGGCTCTGACGGCATCACCTACTTCAACCCGTGTCTGGCAGGATGCAGCACCGTGGGCAACGACAGCACCGGGGTGAGCCTGAACGCACCGCCCCCTCCTGTCTTATCGTGTGGAATAAATCATCTCCACAAATAAAGGCCTTTGTGTGGCGGACAGAGCAGAGAGAGATACAGGGTTCGGCTTCAGTCTGCTGGAGTCACATGCCACATATGAAATGTGGCAAATCCCACAGCATCTACTGTCCAATCCTCATAAAGGTGCAGGAAGTCTGAGGCCGTGCAGTAATGTTGTACACGTTTTGGTGATACAAGGACAGGAAATGTTGAGATTGTCTTTCAGAGCCACTGAGTCCTGAGACATTCTTCAAATTTGTAGTTCAGCAAAAGGTTAAAGGTCCCGTATTTTGCTCTTCTTCATTTATCACAGTGCATCCTAAGCACATGATAGTAATGTGATAATAATGTGATAATAATGTGGCTGATAAAACACACAACACTCAAACCTTTTGACTGTGAGCCCTAACTTGTTTACCTCCAAAGCTAACTGTTCAGCTTCCGCCGCTACAAAGTCATTTCCGACCTGAGAATGAACTGTTTCCAACAATGGCGATCCGTCATAAATGTGTTTTCATCCAAACTAAAGCAACGCTGCTGTTGTGTGTTTGCAGATGAGGAACTACACAGACTGCGGCTGTGTGCAGAGCCGCCAGGTCATCACGCCATCGTCCGGGGGACAGGCCAACCAGCTCAACCAGCTGCAGCTCGTCATAGTGAAGACCTACCTGAATGAGAACGGTTACGCCTTGTCCGGCAAATGTGACCGCACCTGCAACACGCTCATCCCCTTCCTCATCTTCCTCTTCATCGTCACTCTGATCACCGCCTGTGCCCAGCCCTCCGCCATCATCGTCACTCTCAGGTGAGCAGCGTCCCAGAGCTCTGAGCGAGTGCTGTGTCCAGTGGAGAAAACCCTGTGTGTGCTCTGTGCAGGTCTGTGGATGAACAGGAGCGGCCTTTCGCTTTAGGGATGCAGTTTGTGCTTCTGCGAACTCTTGGTAAGTCTGACTCTGTGCCCTCTTCACATTCTGCACCACGCTCTTCCTACTTCACACTGTTTGAGACTGTAGGCTTTGTTTTGTTCCATTTTAAACAATCTTCATTCACTAAAACTAGACAGGATAAGGAACATGGTGCACGTGTGTGTTCCTCACGTTTCGTTTTCAGCCTGTTCTGGGAGCTCTGCCTCTCGGCACATAACCTGCTGGGCAGGAATGCAAACAACCTCGCTGTAGTCTTCTTTGGAAGAGTGCTCTGCTCTGACATGATCCTCTTGGTCCTGTGTGAACATTTACAGTGCCTTGCGAAAGTATTCGGCCCCCTTGAACCTTTCAACATTTCGCCACATTTTAGGCTTCAAACATAAAGATATAAAAATTAAATTTTTTGTCAAGAATCAACAACAAGTGGGACACAATTGGGAAGTGGAACGAAATTTATTGGATAATTTAAACTTTTTTAACAAATAAAAAACTGAAAAGTGGGGCGTGCAATATTATTCGGCCCCCTTGCGCTAATACTTTGTAGCGCCACCTTTTGCTGCAATTACAGCTGCAAGTCGCTTGGGGTATGTCTCTATCAGTTTTGCACATCAAGAGACTGGAATTCTTGCCCATTCTTCCTTGCAAAACAGCTCGAGCACAGTGAGGTTGGATGGAGAGCGTTTGTGAACAGCAGTCTGCAGCTCTTTCCACAGATTCTCGATTGGATTCAAGTCTGGACTTTGACTTGGCCATTCTAACACCTGGATACGTCTATTTGTGAACCATTCCATTGTAGATTTGGCTTTATGTTTTGGATCATTGTCCTGTTGGAAGATAAATCTCCGTCCCAGTCTCAGGTCTTTTGCAGACTCCAACAGGTTTTCTTCCAGAATGGTCCTGTATTTGGCTGCATCCATCTTCCCATCAATTTTAGCCATCTTCCCTGTCCCTGCTGAAGAAAAGCAGGCCCAAACCATGATGCTGCCACCACCATGTTTGACAGTGGGGATGGTGTGTTCAGGGTGATGAGCTGTGTTGCTTTTACGCCAAACATATCGTTGTGGCCAAAAAGTTCAATTTTGGTTTCATCTGACCAGAGCACCTTCTTCCACATGTTTGGTGTGTCTCCCAGGTGGCTTGTGGCAAACTTTAAACAAAACTTTTTATGGATATCTTTGAGAAAAGGCTTTCTTCTTGCCACTCTTCCATAAAGGCCAGATTTGTGCAGTGCACGACTGATTGTTGTCCTATGGACAGACTCTCCCACCTCAGCTGTAGTTATCTGCAGTTCATCCAGAGTGATCATGGGTCTCTTGGCTGCATCTCTGATCAGTCTTCTCCTTGTTTGAGATGAAAGTTTGGAGGGACGGCCGGGTCTTGGTAGATTTGCAGTGGTCTGATACTCCTTCCATTTCAATATAATTGCTTGCACAGTGCTCCTTGAGATGTTTAAAGCTTGGGAAATCTTTTTGTATCCAAATCCGGCTTTAAACTTCTCCACAACAGTATCTCGGACCTGCCTGGTGTGTTCCTTTGTCTTCATGGTTCTCTCTGCGCTTTAAACAGAACCCTGAGACTATCAAAGAGCAGGTGCATTTATACAGAGACTTGATTACACACAGGTGCATTCTATTTATCATCATCAGTCATTTAGGACAACATTGGATCATTCAAAGATCCTCACTGAACTTCTGGACTGAGTTTGCTGCACTGAAAGTAAAGGGGCCGAATAATATTGCACGCCCCACTTTTCAGTTTTTTATTTGTTAAAAAAGTTTAAATTATCCAATAAATTTCGTTCCACTTCACGATTGTGTCCCACTTGTTGTTGATTCATGACAAAAAAAAATATGTTTTATATCTTTATGTTTGAAGCCTAAAATGTGGCGAAATGTTGAAAGGTTCAAGGGGGCCGATTACTTTCGCAAGGCACTGTATGTCTCACACTGTTGTGAACCTGGAAGTTGGCCATCGATAGGTTTACACTTCAGAACACAAACAGATACTAAAGGATGTTTGATTCAGCACATGCTGTACTTTGTTTGGCTGGTTCAAAAGTGTGCAAACATCATATCTGACGTAATGAAACATGTTCCAGGTACAACTTTACTCTCAAAGCATCTTTGGAAAAGAAAAACATTAATGTGATAAGGAACATGATGCTATAATAATATATATATATAAAATGTTTTGTTGTTATGATGTCCATGTAAGAGTCTTTTCTCCTGTCGCAGCCTATATCCCGACACCCATCTACTTTGGGGCAGTGATCGACACCACGTGTATGCTGTGGCAGCAGGACTGTGGCGTGCACGGCTCATGCTGGGAGTATGACGTCACCTCTTTCCGCTTTGTGTACTTCGGCCTGGCTGCAAGCCTCAAGTTTGTTGGCTTCATCTTCATCTTCCTCACGTGGTACTCCATAAAGCACAAGGAGGAACGGGCCGAGCGCTGGCGCCAACACCTCCCTCCTCTGGGCACCGTGAGTGAACTGATCTGCCACGCTGGGGGCCACAAGAGCCACGCACGCACACGCTCCTGCCCCGTCTTCATCCCGCCTCGGCCTGAGCCACCAGCTGCTCTGCTGCTGAACCGCGGCCACAGCAGCCTCAGCTGCCCCGGCAACCCCATCAAAGCAATAACCCCGCCCATCTTCTTGCCCCATCACCACAGAGGCTCCGCCCACGTGTGAAAGTCTGTGACTGTGCCTTCATCTACTCTGATCAGGCACCAGGGGGCGCTCCTCTCACGCCCTCATGACTATTATAAGGGCTGTCCATTAGAACTGAGAGCATATCATCAGCGACATCACAACAGGAGGCGGACACACTCCAGGTGCTACGGTTCAAAGGCAGGGCATTACTCTGTACAGGCCTCATCCCACTGCGTCCAAAGCACAATCTGTACTATGCAAACCCTGCGTACGGCTCCTGACCGCGTGGACATGTGTCGCTCATGAGTACAGTCCACCTTTGAACACCACATCACTCTTCTTAGTCTGATCCTCACTTTCTACATTACTTTTGTATTCTTTTCGTAACAGTGCCTCAGGCTGTCTGGGCCAGTTCAGTCGTGTGCTAGAGCCGGGTTCAGAGCCGGGTTCAGAGCCGGGTTCAGAGCCGTGTTCAGCGCCGGGTTCAGAGCCGGGCTCAGAGCCGGGTTCAGGGCCAGGCTCAGGGCCAGGTTCAGAGCCGGGTTCAGAGCCTGCACAGGAGCCAGTCACTGTCTTCTCAGCTGAGAGACAGTTTTTGCTTTGTTGCCCTGGGCTTTTGTTTGGAGTATATTTGCCTTGACATGTATGTAGCTTAACACCGTGAAGCCGTAGTGGTACCATGAGAAATGGAATCTCACCATTTTAGACATTTAGTCACAAAAACAAGGTTTAAGTTCCTCATCTCTGACCATGTGCTGAAGCTACTGTCAACAACATGGGATCTCACTTGAAACAGAAAAAGGCCCTCATATCAGTGGAACTGTTGCATTCTTTTGACATTGTATTGTGTTTTAATCACAACAATGGTCTTGAGGTGTATATAGTAGTTCTCATGTAGTTTAGGCTTTAAAGTGCTACAAGCATGTAAACAAGGAAACCCTGTAAACAGCAAACCAGTACTGTTGTCCGTTCATGGGCAGGTGGGGCCCCCTAGTGGACACAGACGTGATTGTGTGAAGGCAGGTGAATGTTGCTGTTGTCAAGACCTACTGTAACTTCAAAAATATGTACTAAGTTATCACTGCACTAAATTTAGCACTCCAAAGACTGCGTTAAAGATGCCATTTATTTATTTCTTGGCCTGGGGAGTGTTTGAGTTCGCCTTGACAACAAGGCTGTACGTTGTGTTATTGTAACTGTTCATTTGATTCCATGGCTCATATTCTATCCAGTGCATCGTTTATTAAAAGGAGTGTTACCTTAATAGTATTATCTTTGAGAAGTGACTTTGAGGAAAGTTCTGATAAAAGTTAAGATTTGTGTTTAGAGTAAAACCAATGCAGTGATAATTTACATTTACATTTCCAACACCATATTTTACCAGCCGTGTAACCAAGTGTTTCTAATGGCATTGGTTGATATTATTGTGATCTCAGTACCTCAACAGTATATTCATGTGATTATTGTACATACTGATAATGAGACATACAGTATTTCAAAGCTCACATAGGTAGACGCATATTTATGAACTAATCCATCACATTGTAGAAGGAAATGACCTATAATATATAAATATATATTTAAAAAAACGAAAAAAAAAAAGTCTTGTGCCTGAACAGTATTCAAACTGGGGTTAAGGGTCAGGGACATAATGTATTTTTTCTGTCCAAAGACAATATGACACAGGACCTGCATCTGGAATGATTCTCTACTCCTTTTGTCTATGACATCACAAGGAACGTTCTGCCCAAGACATAAAACTCTACGAGCAGAGACTTAAGCAGCGACAGGCCTAAAGAGCATTCTTCTTTCATCAGATCATATGCTATAATTAAACTGGTTTATAGGGGTAGAGAATCTGTCCATGGAGAGGGCTGGGTACATTTTTGGAGAGTACCAAAACTACAATTAGACCTGGTTCTTAGTCAGGTTTGTGAATTAACGTCTAAGGTCTCCAATTCCATTCAATAGTTGTCAGCATTTATTACCAACGTGACATTCTATTTGGTGACCGTTTTTGGGTCCAGTATTTTTTTTCTCCCAGGAAATTGTTCCCAGCCCTACTCCCAGCTCATGTAGAACATTTATACGGTCAGATAACTGCACACTCTTCAAACGCCTGAACTGCTCCAAGCCTCTCAACATTTCCCAGTGTTCCGAGTTTGGGATGAAACCGTGAATTCCATGGACTCAAGCTGTAATCTGAAAGTCAAGATTTTAATGCTTCATGTTCCTCAGGAGCAGAAACCGAATTGATGTTTGTGAACGTTTGGTTTACAAATGCCTTGAATACTTGATATTTGTCATTAAATGAAAACAACCCAAACCGTAGTCTATTTTTCATTCAACAGTAACACATTCACTTCTGGTATAAATAATTAAAACGCCTTAATGTAGCGCCTTTTAAAACACTCACAGCTTTACACCACATTAATTATTTACTCCATGAATACAGTTTTTCACCTGAAGGCCACAATTACAAACATGAAGGGGGAAGTGGACCAGTGTGTGAATGAAGAGACGGGGCAGTTAAGAGGTTGCAAGAGTTTATTTCAGCTTCATGGCTTTTGAACACAAGTTTACGTACAGCTTACTGTATATGTTTCTGTAAAGCCACTTAACCAGATGGCACATGTGTAGGCGCACCATAAAATACATAGCTTATCGAAACAAAAGTCAAATGTTGGTTTTATATACAACTGCATCAGCACTGTCATAGACTAAATTCAACATATTTGCATTTTAAATGAATAGTCCCTTTGCAACACTACACTGGATTATCAAGCACTACAGAGCTCAGAGATTAATCCGGTGACATTTCCAAAAAGGTTACATAACAAACCTCCCCATGTGACCCGCCCAGGCAGCTTCAAATGTAACAGCATTGGCTAAAACCGATGGTCAATACTGATACACGACATCCTGCTGTGACTGACTGTGTGCAAACTCTGCAAATCCAACTGGTGCAAGTGATCGTGATGGAGAAATAGTGCTCAAAGTTAAACTACATTACTGTGATATTACAGATATACAACCTATAGAACTTGATTGTCCAAGGTTATGACATCACAAAGGAAATACTATCTCATGATTATTAAATTAAAAATAAAATATGTATTCTGTAACCTCTTTAGAAATGTCTCCAATGTGTTGTAACTTTTAAAAAGTAGTCAGTAGAAATAAAATATTTCATAAAATCTGAATTTACACTGGACAATATGTCAAAGACACAAACTGGCGTTTGTGTTTTAAAGTGCATTTGGGGCGATGTTACGTGAAGCCACCAGAGAGTGGTCATCTGTAACTGAGGACTGGACCGTCCCACTGGACCGTCCCACTGGACCGTCCCACTGGACCGTCCCACTGGACCGTCCCACTGGACCGTCCCACTGGACCGTCCCACTGGAGTCTTCTGATGTCAAAGGTCCCACCACTCACACACATTAAGCATCAAAAGGTGTTTTCCTCTCATCCCAATACTCGCTTTAGCTGCATTAAGGCTTTCTTTTCTAAAGATATAATTGAAAACATAACACTGTTTTACTAATATGCAGGCACCTGTAAAAAAATAAACAATAACTTTGATACTTAATATACAACTCTTATCAAGGTGGCATCGCTCGCCTTTGGCAAGGTCATCTCCTGGTCACTGTCTCTATGGTGACAACTGGCTCATTAGCTGCTCGCCACAGGCTCCTCCCTCCAGAGGCTCTGATTGGAGGGTTGTGGAGAAAAACCACTGCCCTCAAAGTCCACAGTGAGAATGGCCACGGCAGCATGCAGCTCACTGGACTGTCCAGAGGAGGCGCCGTCCTCTACTGCAGGCCATTCAGACTGTGGGGAGGGGACAGTGTCCCTCACTACAGCCCGAGCCGAGGGGACAGTGTCCCTCAATAAACTCTGAGCAGAGGGGGCAGCAGAGGGGGCAGCAGAGGGGACAGCAGAGGGGACAGCAGAGGGGACAGCAGAGGGGACAGCAGAGGGGCCAGCAGAGGGGACAGCAGAGGGGACAGCAGAGGGGACAGTGTCCACTACACTCTGAGGGGAGAGGGGCAGGTATCCTTGGGCCTGATAGAGGTCCTCGTCCAGGTGCAGCACTCGGGGCTGTAACTCCAGACTGTTGTGTGTTCGCAGCAGGAGGTCGTGTCTGGTCTCTAACTCAGTCAGTCCATTTCCGCTGAAGTCCTCCTCTCGCT
This sequence comes from Knipowitschia caucasica, assembly GCA_964034765.1. Classification (NCBI taxonomy): domain Eukaryota; kingdom Metazoa; phylum Chordata; class Actinopteri; order Gobiiformes; family Gobiidae; genus Knipowitschia; species Knipowitschia caucasica. The sequence continues at coordinate 19,145,846 of OZ035843.1, forward strand.
CCATGTCCTCCAGCTGCACCCAGACGGGGGCGCTGTGCACACCGGCTGACCTCCCAGGAGGAGAGTTGCGCCTGCGCTCTGGCAGCTCATTCACCTGAGTCCCCACTGAGCCCTCCTGCAGAGGGGCAGGGCTCTGTGCAGCTGCAGCAGTCCTTTGGGTGATGGTCGGTGTCTGGACCTCTGTGATAAATCCAGGCCAGAGATCTCCACTGCCCTCATCCAGTCCTCCCCCGGCCCCGGAGCCCAGCTCTGGCAGGTTGGAGTCGTCAAGAGTTTGGGTTTGGTTGTGTTTCTTTAAATCAAGTAACAGTGCAAACATATAGTCTACTTCCTTCTCATAGTTGTCCCAGTTGTCCGGACTGAGGCTGTAGTCAGGCCTGGGTTCATATAGGCTGTCGTTAATGCTGTAAAGATCCTCCAGTCCCTGCCAGTTCACCTCCTCGTCCGTCAGGTTGGGGAGCTTAACCCTGTCGTCCGTCCCATAAGGGTTGTGTTCTGCAAAGACAGATTTGTGTGAGATCTGAGTGGACAAGTGTGTCATACAGTGCATGCAGCAGTGTGAGCTTTTTGTTCATCAAAGGCTCAAGCAGCGTACAGATATTTAGAGAGCAGCATTATTAACCAAAGCATAAAACCACTGCCACAACTAGCCAACACATGCCATTTAAGCACTTTGCATTTCAAAAGAAGACTGCAAAAACATGTGCTGCACAAATGTATTTGAACAGTTAATGAAAGGCCTGGACTCGACTGAAAAGTCACCTGTAACAAAAACATGAAATCAAGAAGCAACAGGAAGTGGAGATGAGTACCCCAAGAAGTCAACCATAAATGCAGCAAATCTCCAGTGTTGTGTTTGAACTAGTGGCTCTATCCCTGAGAACAGAGGCTGTAGGACTCACAGGAAGGACAGGCTGGGTCTCCTCTTTGACCACTGTCGGTGCTGCTGCTGCCTGGTGAGCAGGGCCAGAAACACAGGTCAGAGACGTCACAGCGCTCTACTGCATCTACAGGCTGATGGCCGCGAGCAATGGCCACATCCAATGCAATTTTCTATGACCGATGGAGGCATGTAGATGAAGATGGTGCAGAATGCAATGTGAAGTAATGGGAGCGGGCTACACCTACACACTTTATACAAACCCACTTAAGATTTAAAAGAAGTCAATGTAGCTCAACATTCTACTGCTTTGGAACATGAATCCTATGATATCATGCATGAATGTGCACTTTATGTCTGACTCTCAGGGAAGCATCAACTTAAGTATTTTATGCAGTCGGGTGGGCCATGCTATTTTAGCTCGAGCCTAAATATTTAATTTGGGATGACTAGAAGCTCAAGCTTGGAAGGCTTTGCTGTGTTGAATTTGACTGGCAGAATAAGAGGAAGACTGAGTGCACAGAGCGGGCACAAATAAGCTGCATGAATGAAACAATGATTGTTATGATTGTTAGCACAACCCCACATGCAACCACAGACCAAGGCAGCTCCAGAGGCAGATTAGTGGAAATGAGGCAATTGAGCCCATGCAGGTGTTAAAGACAAACAAAAAGAGTGGATACCTGTGTGGCTCATAGCTTCCTCCATCTTTACCTCCTGATCAGAAAAATAAAAGCAATGGTTTGTTAAACGCTTTGATTGGAACAGACGTGGGAGGGAGATCATTCACACAGGAGTCTCTTCATGCACTGCTGCAGCTACGCTCTAAAGACAAAATGATGCAATTATAAAATAAAAGGGGGTGGTCAGAGGAGACAGACTGGAGAAATGAAGTGGGAACAACTGAATGAGAGTTCAACAGGGTTTCCCCTCCACTCCAGACTGAAGTGATAATAGTTGTGTAGTCTCACTCCAAAAATAGATCATTTTCATTCAATTTATTTTTAATAGTCACCTCTTCCAACTCAAATAAAACCAATGTAACCACAAAATCTATTTGATTGGTTTGGCGTCACCGGCGTTCAAGGGCAGCCTGAGAGATTAGGGCTGTTATGTGAAATGTGTTGGCATGCTAATGACAAGCGCGGTGAGCTAACCCTGAAACCCAATCAGCTTCTCCAGAGCAGCCAGACAGCCCTCCGTAGAACCTAATTACAGACATGGAGTTTTATCCTTGGAACGTATCCGAGTATCAGTACCACACACAAATGTTGTGGTGACTTAGGTCATTGTGGTAGTTCTTATTAAGCCCATCTAATAGTCAGACCAGGGCCATATGGAGATCTAATAAAACCCTACAGCAGATTACAGAGGTGAAGCCTGAAGGTTTCTAAGACATGACAACCCTAACTGCAGCGCTGACAGAACCTCTTCACCAGTACTGCTCAAACTGTTAAACAAACTCATATATGCTGCTCGAGTCGACTTTTACAAACTGGTTTTCAGAAACAGAAAAGTGCAGGTGGATAGAAAAGATCAAAGTAAATGCAGGTGGAGAGAAAGGACAAAAGTAAATGCATGTAAACAGAAGAGACAAGACTCCAGGAGGACGTAAAAACCTGGCAAAACAAAACCAAAAAGCATCGTGATGAAGACATTCATATTCAAACAAGTCACACGGTGAGGATTTAGCTCCATCTGAAAGAGTGAGATATCGTTGAGTGGATGATTCCCAAACACATGCAGCATGCAAAAGACGTGCAAACAAACCCCGCCGGACTGAGACAGATCCAGATCCAGCCAAATCAGTGTCAGTCGTGATTGGCGTTTTTAACTTCTACAACCCCGTGAACCGCCGTGTTACATTTGACAGAGGCGTGTTAGCGTTTACCTGTTTCCAAGCCTTTCGGGCGCGGGTTGCATTGTTTGTAACCCTGACAGCTCCTCATCTCCATCAGCTGAGCGTGAAGAGAGTTCAGTACGTCCCGGTCCACGTTATACACCGCGTTGGTCAGCTGCCAAACCACAAAAACGACCACGTGAGGCCCTCGCTAAACACACAGGCGAGCGCTTTGCTTCTTTTCGCCGTCACATGCTTTCCAAACGACAAAATAGACGTGGACTTTTTTTTTTAACGAGGTGTGCTGTTGTGTTTTTATAGCGGGGCACAGATGTTGTTCACCTGGTATGGGTCACTGTTGAGGTCGAAAAACTCCAGGAAACCAGTGGAGAACTCGCAGAAGAGCGTGTTGTGCGTCTCGTTGATGGTTCTCAGGCACCAGTAAGTGTTGTTGTTGGAGCTGGTGCAAGCGCAGAATCCCCCGACTGTGAACGGAGACACGCACAGAGAGACGCAGACACACACACACACACACACACACACACACACACACAGAGACACACACATGCGTTAACCAGCCAGTCATCCTGATTGGACTATGTTCATAAAAGCACAGTATTGACTTCTGTGATTACACCAGAGAAGCAGAAGGAAATGTCAAAGATCACACTTGAACTCACAATTATCAAAGTGCTTCTATTTAAAGAGGACACGATGCGGCCTGTCTGCTGTAAGGGCTGCATCGGCTCCTCTCCTTACAATTATATTCAGCGGATTTTATTTGCAAAATACAAAGAATACATTTTATGTTCTCAACAATTGCTATAAAAGTGCAAAACAAAAAAAGCAATCATATATTTATGTATTATTTTATACATAATTGATTCATTTTTAGCACAACCCTAACACTGAAGCGTTGGTGTGTGCCGTCACTCACTGGTCCAGAACGGCGCCGTCTGCCAGTGGTCATTGTTGTGAGTGAAGCAGGTCAGTCCCGGCAGACTGCAGTCGTCTCCTTTCTTCAGCCTCTTTTTCTCTTTTCTCTCCTTCTTTCGGCGGCGGATCTCGTTGTAGAGCTGAACCCGAGCGTCCACCTCGTGCGCCGCCTCCCTGCGGGACAGAAGCGCTTCAGGATCAGGACGAGCAGAGACTGAGCTTTTCTTTTGAGTGTTTTTGGTGGCGGGTCCAGCGCCTGCTCGTCTCATCAACATGTTCCTGCCTCCTCAGGAATGTCCCACACCATGGAATACACCAGTGGTTCTCAACTGCCGGGACGGGGCCCAAAAGTGGGTCGCAGGATCATTTTGAGTCGGGAGACTTTTTTTTTTTTTTTTAATCAATATTTCAAATAGAAATAGAAATTGACCTTGATAGAAAATAAATATTAAGACATGTGTCCTTAAAATCATAAACATATTTTCATACAAAGAAAATCCACTGAAAACTAGATTAAAACCAAATTTACTAGAAACAACATCTAAAACTTGCCTCATTGGAAGCAAGGACATTAATTTTTTTATTTTTTATTGCAAGATTTGTTTACAGTACATTTTCTATTTTGTTTTGTACTTTGAGCCATAACTCAATACTTATAAAACAAGCATATATTGTGAAAATACTTTTATTTGTGTCCCGACACCGTCCCAGTTGAGAATCGCTGCAATAAACCCAATTATATTTCACTAAATACGTGAATAATAACTGTTTTTGCTGGAATGTTTGAAACTATAACAAGGCGGACCCTTCCACCAAAGACTTCAGTGCTCTTGTGATTTTCAAATGTGTTTTAAAATGCCACATGCTTCTTTAACAAAATGAAATGACAGTTTGACACAGACGTGCTCATGCATGACTGTTGCTGGTCTGTGACATGATGCTTGTGAGTTTTAATGATGATTATTAAAGTGGAAGATGGTACTGCACAGGACAAACAAGAGTACCAACTCACTTAAATGGGTGAAGTTGATTTTTTCTGCTCTTCAATTTCTCCTTGTTTCTGATGCCTTTGCTAAAATAGCTGTTTTTATAAACAGAAGAATAAGAATTGAAGCCTACAGATGGATGTATTTCTTGAGGTAAATGCACACACACCTCTTCCTGCCGCAGTCGCAGTCGTCGGGCCGAGTCCTCTTCAGATGACCTCTTACTTCACGCAGGTTCTTGATCTTGTCCTGGAGCGCCTCGAGCTGGAAAAGACACAGAGGACACATCAGGAGTGAGTCTGGCCGAGAGCGGCCCCTAGTGGCCGAGAGTGGCCCCCAGTGGCCGAGATTGGCCTCTACAGCACCTGGAACAAGTCTCAAAGCTTTAAAACTCAATTTCGAACCAGAATGCACCATGAAAGGCTGGTATTTAACATTTTTCAAATATTCAAAATATGGAGTTGGGCAACCTGGGGGAATGTTTTAGAAACACTGCATGATTCATGTCTCTCTCTTTGAACGCACAAGTCGAGACAAGAAAAAAGTTGAGATTGCCAAATTTTTTTGCACAGCCTTAATACAAGTATTTTATGATTCTTTGAGAACCATCAATGAGGAGATCTAGTTAGACAATTTCCTCCGCTCACCTCTTGGTCCACGTAGGTCTTGTGATCCTTCCAGGCTTTTGAGGACTGGTAGATTTCCCGTTCACAATGGACAGAGTCGTTCATCAGGATATAGCACCTGCAGAGATTGAAACAAGAGTTTAATTTCCCTCTTGACAACACATTATGATGAACATTATTATTGTTGATTATAATTGATTATTATCCACAGAAGGAAGAATAAACTACTACTGACATAAAACAACAGACAAATAAATTGCTCACAGGGAATATCCTTTTATCAATAAAAGGCTTGAGAAATAAACAAACTTAAAGCTGGGGGAGCAAGCTTTCAAACAACAACAAAATGGAACGATCTCTCGAACAGTTTGATTCACGTTTCACATGTCTGTATCATCTGTATTAGATCAGGTTTTCCAGACAGGAAACCTCACCCCAGCTTTAATCAACCGTCTTCACTAAACAAGTTGAAAATGTGATACATAGAAAGCATCAGAGTATATTGCACCGTCCTTGTGTGAAGCGGCTGTGGCCTGACGGGAACGGCCCTGGGAGCATGTATAATTCAACAGCCTCTTACTTGTGCGTGACTCTGACCGAGTTGGGGTATCCTACAGCGTTGGTGTCGTCTGCCAGCATCTCCTCGGAGCCGTCACTGGTCCCCAGGGGCGGGTCCTCGGGGTTGTAGTGCCGTTTGGAGATGACGCGGCGCCGCACGGCCGACTGGTCATCGGCCTGGAGGTCCACGTCGTAAATCTGACCCTCGAATTCGACTGAGAGAGACCTGGCAGGACGGGTGTGGAGGAATCTGGGACGGAAGCCTGGAGTTGAAAAAGAAAAACTCATCAGTGTGCAGCAGTGGGGACAGCTGCAGTGGGATCTTGTGCCCACTAGAGGGCGTAAGATCACAGATAAAACACTTATTAACACTGTTCAGAACATTTATAGAGATTTCCATGTTTTTATTTTTTATGAAAACCTAGAAATAAAAAAGTACAGAAATATCAGCACAGAATACCTTAAAACTGGGGTACCTAACTTTTTCTAAATAATACATTTTATTATTCTTTGCATAAAAGTACCTTCATAAATACATTTTCCTAGGTCTTAATCACTCCAACAGAAAGTCTTGTAAAGATTAAGTGTTCTGAACATATCAGACCTCGACGCGCCGCCCTCATCTCATTAGAAAGTTATCTTTTGGCACTGCGAAGGGGGAGGAGCTACCTGGTGGCGGAAGTAAAATAATTACATAAAAGCTAAAAAATTTGAACTGAGGAGGTAACCATAACATCTATTTATACTTTGTTTTCCAGAACATACGCAGAATTTTTAGTATTTTAGTTTCAAAAAAGTATTTTGAGTTCTAAATGTGTTTTTTGTGTATTTTTTGGTCTAAAAATAACTGTGGCGTCGTAAGACTCTTTCAAATCTCTTAATTTTACTTCCGGAACCTGAAAGCTCTGCCCTCTTGGCAGCTCCTGTCAAATGTAAAAGCAGTGTACTGACGCTGGCCTGAGGGGACCGGCCGGTGCGATCGCCTCTCGGCCCGGGTGGGTTTGAGCAGGACCTGGTCACAGTCACAGCCTCGCTCCCTGTGGTCGTAGCTGCGGTGGGGCCTCAGGCTGCGAACCCTCTTCCTGGAGCCCTCCTTCCCGCCCCCTCCTCCTTTACACTTCTGGATGCGCCACTTCCCCGAGATCTCCTCCACGCAGTGCCACTTCTATCAACAGAGAGAGAGACGTGATTAGTCTTCAGACAAGTCTGAGCAGGAGAGAGAAGAGAACGTCTTTGCCACACAAATGTGGTATGTCTAAAGTTTGACACTTTGAAACCACATACATTTTGTGATTTTTAGGAATGTAGTCCCCAGAAGAAAACAAGATTAACCAAAATGCAGATGGTATAAGAATAGCACAAATCAAATAAGATGCCACATGTTTTAGGCCCGTGTTAAATAAGTCATCAGACAAAAACAGCACACTTGTTAATCCCTCTCATATTTCTCTCAGAGCTGATCTCTGTGGGCATTAGGAGTGAAAGTCTCAGTGGACACTGTTTAGTTTCTTCCATTTCCAAAACAAAACAGAGGCACAGCTGATCTGGGGCAAGGTGTGGGAACAGCGGGTTTCTCATATCGGGAAGATAAGACCAAGGCTTTATTTACAGGGAGAAGCAGGCATGACTCAGTATAGATTTCCTATTTACACGTAGGTCTGGATATCGTCCAGAACCTGCCGATACGACACATACTCGATACGCATGACAATACGATATAGGCATCAAGATACAGCGGATACACTTATACACAATACAATATATTTCCCAACAATACAATACAAAACAGTAAAAAACAAAGGCTATAAGTGACCTATAAGCTAACGTGGTGCCCCGTTTGAACAGAGATACGATACAATGCAATTATATTTCAGTTGTTTAAAATGAATTGTAATAATATTTTATAAGTGATATAAAAAAAAGAAAAAAAAAATACTAAATCATGAAATAATACAAAGTTAAAAAATAATATTTTATTTCATTCTTAAAAATATACACAAATGAATCAAACAGATTTTATATATATATATATATTATATTATTTTTTTTAAGACTTTCTCTAAAGTGACTAACTTCATCATATCATTGCCATATTTCTTTTGTGGATGATCAAACTGCATTGGACTTGATAAAACTCTTTTGGTCCTGATTAAAACTCTGGCTCATACACCAAACAAAATGTCATTGTTTTGAGTTTCTGTGACATTGACGATAAAAATGTACAGTACGTCTTGATTTGCAGCAACAGTTCAGGGACTGGGGAAAACAGACATTGTTGTCATTGGAAAGAGTCTTTTATGACGCCTGTGTATGATTACTGTTCGCACAAACAATCGTTTCTTTAATCGTGTGGCCAGACTAGAAGTGTCCACTGAGGAGGAATGTTGTGGTCGTTACAAACAATCCTCTTCCAACTAAATCATACTGGATTTCTCTGAAGTTTATCGTCCTCATTCCTTTGTAAAGATCTCGCAGAGTATGACTTTGTGGACGGAGACAAGTGCGGCGCTTGGACAGACAGGCGGAGGAAACAATAAAGAGCGAGCAGCTGCGAACAGAGCCAGGTCTCGGCTTTACTGCCTTTTAGGGCGCGTTCTGGGAGGCCGTGTTAAATCATGCCAGACGAGCCACTTGCGACTTTGTGTAATTCAGCTCCACATTATGATGTAAATGTCTAATGCCTCGGTCGCACCATTTCCACAGGTGCCTTTAAGCCGACGCACCGCACTCAGACATTCTCAAGACGTCATTTTCAATTCCTCTGCAAAACATGCATTAATCGACAACTATAAAAACGGCTCTAGATTAGATTAACAAATAACTCCATCTTGCAGCGGCTAGAGCTTTAGCTTTAGGTCCTGGGTTCGATTCCACCTGCAGGCTTTTCTGTGTGGAGTTTGCCTGCTCTCCCCATGTCTGTGTAGGTTTCCTCCGGGTGCTCCGGTTTCCCCTACCACTAAAAAAGGACTTTCAATTCGCTATGATATCTTTCCCAACAACACAAAACAAAGCAGTAAAAAAATACCAAAATTAAGCCCCAATATATCATTTGATTTCACCTCCAGGCCTTTTCTGTGTGGAGTTCGCATGTTCTCCCCTTGTCTGCAAAGGTTTCCTCCGGGTGCTCCGGTTTTTCCTACCACTAAAAACATGTACAATAGGTTCGATGTCTCGCTTCCACCATCGCCGTTTGTGGAGAGAATGGAAAAATATCTGAACTCTCAACCATTGTAAGGGCTTTGGGTGACCATGGTCTGTAAACGAGCTATATACATAAAAGATGACTTACTTACTATATTCACGACAAGAATTTCAGTATTGTTCCATAAACTCCGAGGCCGCGCAGAGTTGGCCTGCCAGCATATTAATAGGCCAAGATTAAAGAACAGTTCAGAATGTGACTGAACCGCAAAATGGCTCTGAAGGCTCCCATTATGAGCCAAGTGATGTTCTGTAAATGGCTGTTTGATTTGCGGCGCGGAGTAAAAGTTCAAGCGCTAACAGCTGTGACATGCTGTAAGGCGTAGAAGGAGGAGGAGACGCAGTTTGGTTCACAGCCGTTTGAAGGTGCGGGGGTCATGTGATCATCTGAGGGGGGCGTGTTTGCTTTTCTTACCTGTCCGGGCTGCTCGCACGGCGTCTGGAACTCCGCCTGCTGGCACGTCTCTCTGACCTTCTTGTACTTGGGCAGGCTGTTGGTATGTTGCGTGTTCGGCGAGTCGTCCTTCTTCCTCAGGATCTTGCTGCGTCAGAGAGAGCGAAAATGGTCAAATAATGAGGAGGGAAAAAACAAATTGAAGTGTGTTCTTAATTAGCTTTTTTATTTTTAGGCTGGCCTTAACATCTTCCCACGGGACTACCGATGAAAATTAGATTCATTTATCTACCTCGGGTACATTTACACTGTATAATGTTGATTAATGTGCACTGTCCCGTTTCAAATAAATCAATAAGTACAAAGATATAACTAAAAAACAATTATTTTGTAATATTGTTGTTTCTTAAGAATTGTATTCCTTGGAAAGGCAACCAAGTAATAAAAATGTCGACCGATGCCTTTAGTGTTTGTGATTTTGTCAGGATTGACTGCAGATTACAGCACTAACACAAATCATCTCCAATAATGAAATATAAACACATTTTAGGGGTGGGCGATATGGCCTAAAATTCATATTGCGGTATAATTTGGGACACAGACGGTAGACGGTATATATTGCGGTATAATTTGGTGTGTGAATTTCAATATAGGTCTAGCAGGTTCTTGCATAAAATAGTCAAGATTGTTAATTATTTATATATTAGAATCTAATATATATATTTTTTGAGTTAGAAAATCAGTTGTGAGACGAATAAAGAGACAAATAACATACATTATTTATGTATGTTACAGTAAATACCATTCACTGTAAAAGCAATTTTTAAAAAGAAAAACATATGCATTCATTTAAAATATAAAAAACTCACAAATGTTGAAATCAAAGTCTGTAGGAGTTAGACATGGTCATTATTCATAGTGTCTGAGAGTTTCGTGCAGGTACATGACTTCAGTAAAAGCTATTTTACAAAGCTGGTCTTGCCATTTGTTGACGCTCCCTAAGCGCTTTTCTCTGCGCTGGATGATTCAATGGATTTATGTTCATTAAAACAGCGCATTGGATTTGAACAATTGATGTAAATGATCATTTTGGCACAAATAATTTTGTTTAACAAAGTAGCTTTCGTGAGATATTGACCGCGGAGGTCCGAATCTGACGCCAACTTTCCCAAACTTCTGCTGTAATGCTGCGGACACGGCACACGCATGGATCTATTTTGGCTCACGCTGGCGCTTCGAGCCTACGCCCCTTTGACACTGATTGGCCAAAAGGTAGACGCTTAAACTGTGATTACTGTGTGTGTATTTACCATGGATGTATTATATTAACTGGATAGGGTATTACTAGCTTGTAGCTGAATAACTCACGTGCTCAGGGGATTCTCGCGGTACTGCAGACTGAACCAGACTAAATTCACGTGGGCTACCCAGAAATTTTCCCCATAGAACTCAATGCATATTAAAACAGCTCGACCTAAGCTGACAGAGAACCTACAGCTTTAATAAAGATAGGATTTTGTGGGGATTTTAGTGTCCCTTGTCATCCTGAACTTTTTTTCTTCTTAAATCCTTCGGTTTTGTTTAAATCCACACTTTAGTGCCACAAACTCTGCTCCTCTGGCTCTCGCTCTAACTCCCGCTCTGATGAACTGCTCTGATTGGTCAGAGCGCGGCCGAGCCCCTCTGTGCACGTGCGTGAGACCTGGTGTGAGACCCACACACCCGTGTTTGGCGCAACGCATTATGGGAGATCATCCACTGCACAGAACCGGGAGGACCAGACGATGCCCAAATACAGGCGAGTTTCCCATAGATCTTTGCGAGTTTCAGGCAACTTCCGCTTATCTTTCAGTCCCCATGCCGTCACAAAGCGCCACTGAGCACAACCATTCATTTGAATAGGGCGCCATCTTGGATCGCCGGGGCTTGGTATTTACCTCTGCTGGGGCCGCTGTGACAACAATACATAGACAGAAACACGGTGTTAATGCCGTGCTGTTGTTCGCTGTTTCCAGTGGTGTCCAATAGTGCTAGGCTAATGCTAGGCTAATGTGCTAGGCTAATGCTGCTGAATGCCGGTTTGTTTTGGTCCTTTCTGTTGGCGTCAGAGCCTGCGCAATTTAATGACATAATGACCTATCGCAATATGCCGGTATAACAAAAATCTCTACCGTGGGCCAAATTTATATCGCATACCGCTTATACCGTTTATATCGCCCAGCCCTAACACATTTATAGTGTTTTTGCTAAACTGTGGAGGGAGGTTAGCCTGGCTAACGCCAGACGAAATATGTTGTGAAGTTCGAAAGGATTCGAGCGCACACAGCAGTCTGGCGTTAGCCAGGCTAGAGGGAGGTTAGCTTAGGGGTCAAAATCATTTAGTCTTTTACAGAATCGTATCGTACCGTTTGGAAAAATATATCTTAGCAAAGTTCCTGTGCTGTCTGGCTACTGACAACATGTAGGATTAATAAAGTATATATCCAGTATATATAAGTACCTATATTCGTCATAGACAAACCGCAGAACAAATACGACTTCAAAACAATTTCCTATAATGTGTCACATTGTTCAAGAGGCGCAATATGAGACAAAGGCGTACTTTTAACACTTGGGGCTCCTCTGCCTCAGTGTTTTTCCATGTTATAATCCATCTCTTATACAGTATTAGAGTGCGTCTCACACCCACACTCCGCTATGGGCCAGGTTTGTGACCCCCTCTTGGCATGGCACAGGTCCTCTATGTCGCCTTCTCATGTGCCACTAGCACCAGCTCTGGCCAGACTCCTCACCACCGCAGCCAAACCTCCTCCCTGTTCCTGGCTGCAGCCTGAGCTCTGTGCCAGCAGGACTCTCAGCTCCAAATGACGTTGACAAAGTGAAAAACAAGCCGTTTAAGGCTGTGGTTGTTGTCTTGTCCAGAGCTGTTTACCAAGGGCCTCCAGAGGGGACAGTGGACCACGCTCTCACTCTGCTGAGCTGGATCTGACCGCTTTTGCCAAGGGAGATTTTTAACTAACTGTTGTTGTCAGTCTCTGCGTTCAACTATATCCTCTCTTTTCTTAGGGTTAGAAGAGGATACATGCAAAACTGTGCACGTTGTTGTGAATAAATACACAAAGACAAGTCAATGATGAGTGTGCAGTTGTATGCTGAAACACGTTACACAAACCACCAGATGCCTGTGCCAGAATGCACTGTTAGAATGTTGCTAACTAAAGAATTCATTGGGTTTGTCACACAAAACAAGATGGTATTTCTATCTTTAAAATCTGTGCAAAAAAATGCCGTAGCAGTTTAGCAAAAGAAATGACTAAAGCAGACTTTTTGAACATGATTAACAGAAATATGTAACAATTACAAGAATCAATCTCACATGTTTCCTTTTTCAAATCATAACTTTATATCTATCAAACTCCAACACCAATAATTAGACTGTGATGTATTGTCTTTGAAGGATAAATAAATGAAAGATACTCTATTGCTTCAGAGGCCAAGCCGAGATTTGTTACAAAGATTTAATCAACGCTCGATTCAAGTCTGTTTTTATTGGAAATGATCAAACACAATGGTTAGTGATGTGTCAGCAGATCTTTCAGCAGTTTTCCTAATCTACGTGGGATGTCAAATTTTACCAAAGGAATAGAAAAGAATAGCGCCATTGCAAGTCAGCTGTGGTCAGGAAGTGTCTATCCGATATCACAAAGAAACCACTGGAGAACGCAACGGAGCCTCTTTTGGATGCTGATTGTTGAACCCAGTCTAGTGTTTGGTCAGGTTCGACCCACAGCGAGCTAAAATGACATGGATCTGTCTGTGGTGCAGAAATGAAAAGCTTACCCCCGCTCCACAAGGAATGTGTCCCGCCAGACTTTAGGTTTCCGGTTTGTTTTAAATCTGGGGGGGAAATAAAAATTACACAATCAGTAATATGACGCACAGGTACATTCTGCGTGGATGTAACTTCAAATCTAATAAATGGTACATGATAACGGCAGATGTTTGAACATGATTTCAGTTTTCATGTTCTTTAATAAGAACCAGTCAGAAAAATAAAAATGTGGATGTTCTCCAATATCACTTAATCTTGAAAGACTGTCTGAATCTTCTGGCTAGTTTTGAACTTGTAATGCTTTAAAAATAGACCTTGAACACACAGCACCACTCAGCTGCAGCTAAATTAATCATTGGATATGGAAATTTCCTTTTGCACAATAATTGAGAATGAGCCGTGTTGTACAGTTGTGTTTGGAATGTGGTGTAATTACAGTAAATAATGGCCACTGCTCAGACAGCCTTACGGACCTGTTCCCAGAGCGCTCCTGCTCCAGCAGCTTGAGAATAGACTTTCCGTCCATGTCTGGAGGAGTGTCGAGTCCAGCGATGTGGAGGATAGTGGGAGCCAGGTCGATGTTCAGCACCAAGTGAGGGTTTCTGATGAAGCACAGAAAAGAAAGGAAAAAAACTTTCAATTTCAGATTGTGGATCAAGATGTGGTCAATGGGTGTTTGTTTACTTTACTTATACTTAATATTCTGAAAACATCAGGTTTGACTTACACAGCACCTGCTTCCACATTAGGTCCTCGAAGGAAAAATGGCACACGGATGTCAAAGTCATAAGGCATGGATTTTCCTTTGACCAGACCAAACTGTCCTATGTGGTATCCATGATCTGCTGTGTAGATGATGTAGGTATTTTCAAGCTCTCCAGTTTCTAGCAACATCTCATAAACCTTCAAGAGAAATATAACATTTAGTACAAGGACCATTTTCCCATGATTTGCATTTTAAGCTAAAAGACTTACTTTCTGCACTGAATCATCCACAGACAATAGTGTCTGTAGCCGTTTGCGGTGGAGGAAGTTTGTGAACTCCATGTGGATGGGCTTCATGGGGCCGGTGTACTGCATGATCCAGTGCTTGTCCATGTTTGGTGCGTAGTTATAGCTCGGAGTTCTGGAAAAGGAGCAGGCCTTTTTTTCAAACCAAAGGCGAAGCAGAAGTGATATTTGATAGAGTTACAGCTTCATTATTGCTGTATGAAGATACTCAAACACCTGCATGCTACATTCTGCACTGAGCAGTGAGGAACAGGTGCCATATTGGTCCACAAGCATTTTGACATGCATCAGTAGCTGCTCTGTTTGTTGAAGGAAATGGCCAAATACTGAGCTGCTACTGCTGGAGCCGTTTTTCCACACCTCTCCCAGCCTCCTTCTCCTCTCACACAGACGAGACTCTCCCGCTCCGCTCTTGGCACAGGCCAGTCATTTGTGGGTTGGCACATGCTTAAGAAAATAATAGGCCCCAAAGTCAAGTTTGCAACAACTTCTGGACCAAAACCTAATAAGTCATGGTCATTTGAAATGCAGGAAAAACAAGAGGAGTAAAACAGTTACAAGGAAGCTAAGAGAGGCTCCCAACGTATCTGTCACTACAACCTAAAAGTGTCAATGCAAGAACATAACAATGTTATGCAGCCCACTCAATAAACAACACATGATAGAGCTGCCTTCTGCCCTCCTCTCCTTAGGGCCACTTTGTGAAAGGTGAACTCTTCACCCACTTAGCTTGGCGGCCTAATAAGCTCCACAAAGGGACCCGTCTCTGGGCAGCGGGCCACCATGGTATGGGGCCCTGGACAGCAGAAACCAGGAATGCAGAGGTCAGAAGAAAAGAGCAGGTTCATAGGTGGGGTCACACCTGCCACCTGTCGTAAGCAGGCAGAGTATTAGGCCTGGATTATAGCGGCTCATGGCCTACTGTTCACCCCAGCTGCAGCACAGCCGCACAAAACTCTATTGACACTATGAGGCTTAACGACACAGCCTAGAGCATCATTTGTTTCAGCTAGACTAATTCAAATGTAATATTTACAAACCACAACTAGAGTGTTGAAAGTGTGATGGGAGCTTGCAAGGATCTTAGCTACATAGTAAAAATACCTTCTGTCAGGAATGTTAATAGCATTAACAACAAACCTGCTCCCTGCTATTGTTCCTGTCAAAGTTAGGGATGTAAAAAACTATGAATTTTCATGACCGACCACCGAGCCTCATTAACCGGTTGAAACCGGTTAACCGCATAGTTTAAAATAGTCCACGTTCTTTGAAATAACAGCCATTTCGAGCCGCGTACTTTTCATATGTGCAGCTGAGCGTTTAATGGATCAGAGCTGAGAGGCGCCCAAACCCGCAACAGCTTGGGCACCTTTGCGCACAGAGAACTGCTGTTTTAATCTTCCCATTCTGCTGTGCTGCGGCTTAAAGCATTTTTAAGCAAAAGACAGCTCGTCCACATGCTCAGGGCAGCGAGTGACGAGCCGCGTCTCGCAGGTCTCCGCTAAAGTTTAAAAGTGATCAGTGTGGAGCTGATGCCAAGGACCAGCAGCACAAACATGGTCCATGTGGTTTGACTGGAGCCGTGTATTTGTAGAATGCTTTGGGCTCCGTGACACAGAGGAGCGCGACAGACCGGTATGTGTGTGTGTACAATACATGTATGTATGTGTGTATATGTCTGTGTGTGTGTATATGTAAGCTATGTGTGTGTGTACAATACATGTATGTATGTGTGTGTAAATATAAGCTCCAATGTAGTTCTGACCCGCACCAGTGTGCAACTAGCAGACGGTAACAGAGGGGAGAGATGATGCGTGTGGATGTTACGTGTCAATGGAGGGGGGTATGTGTGTGTGTGTGTGCGTGTACATGTGTGCGTGCATATGTGGCGCGTACGGCGTGAGAGTCGGCCCAGAGTTTACTGTTACATTGGCGCACACAGCTAGATAGGGACCCGCTCGTCACATCGTGCAAATAGGGCTTAAAATAGCGTTATGAAGAGACCTCCCCTCTCCCCCTTTTCTCTTTTTTAACCGACAGCTTTGACCGGTTAACGCTGTGACGGTCAACCACCGGTTAACCGGTCACCGATTTACATCCCTAGTCAAAGTACAGACACTTGTTTGATTTATGAGGCAACTCCTCTGCTGCCACGCCGTCTCTGTCAGAGTTTTGCCACCATGTCAACCCAAAGAAAGTAGCTTAGTAACAGGAGACTAAATCCCTTCAACCTATAAAACAAATGACTTTGTGGCATTTGACCATGAAATGTTCCCACATATTTTATACCTCGGCATTACCAACAACAATCAAAACAAAGAACCACTGCACAACAACCTGAGCTCCCATAGCAACCGCTGACAACACCCTGTTCCTAATACAGTGAATGCAGCGTATGACACCCCCCCTTTTAGTCACCAAACAAATCAGGCCAGCACCCTCCTCCCCCCAATTCATGCTAAAAATAAATTAATATTTCAAAAGGGTGTTCCAGACCACACAAAGCATTCCTCTTTGCAATGGGCACACTGGTGCTTCTACTGATTGATATGGACAGGGTCAGGAAGCCTTCTGTCAGCTCAATAGTGAATGAGGAAAGATGGGAAACGCACAAGACAGGCTGGACAATGATGAGCAAATTTACAGCGCTTTTGACAACTAAATACACACACAAATGATCAGGAGAAAGAAAGACATTTTGACCAGACAGCCTTGTTGTCTGCATAACTGTGAGGAAGATGGATCTTTACTCAGGCATACACGGTAATTGGTGTTTTCAGTTTGTTTGCCAACAGTCTAAGCAACCAGCAAACCCAAACTATTGCCTCTTTCTGAGTAATGAAAACTGAAGGAGGTCAGCTTGGCAAGACTGCAGCTCTTCAAAAAAAACTCAAATCATCTCCCTGGTGTTTTTCCTCTGCTATTCTTAGACAATAAATCACTCTGATTTTATGCTAGCCCATGCAGCGTCTCTGCTGCCTGTCATCGCTGGGTTAGAAAGGCATGCATGTAGTAATGTTATTAGATACACAAAATCATTATGAGTCTAGGTGGATTTCTGACTGCAGCAGCGGAGGAGAAGGTAAACACTGGTCTGGAGGATCCCTGCTGACTGTGAGGTTACATACGATGGTGAAAGTAGCTTACATGTGCTGAGAGGCGTTGGGGAAGTGTTCGGCAAACTGTGGCGCCGAGTCCTCTGGGCCATGGGGGGCCGCATGACTGATGACCATCATCACGGGCCGGTGCGGGTAGATCCTTTTAGACATGCGGAAAAAGTTGATGCTGTCATTGGTGATCAGATCAGTGAAGTAATCCTGCAGGAAGAAAAAAGGAACGCTTTCAATACTTTTACGAGGGAGACAAGGGCTAAAAAAGACTTCAAGTAAAAGGTTGTTTATTGAGAACGCACAACAGCCACATTGATAAAGTAATTCACAGCAAGACTTTCAATCACTGTGACATGCCGTTTTCCTCTTCCAGTAATTTTCAAATAAATCGTGAGGCAGAGCTGCTATGAACCGGGGCCATTGAGTGCACGGCCGTACCAATCTGTCGAGTCAACAGCTGGCAGCCTGCCTGAGAGTAAATCCAAGTGTGTGTGTATACAGGCTATGGACCGCTGCCCCATCACTGACTCTCTGCACTATTCAATGTGACATGGTTTGATGTGAGCGGGGCCTAGTGTCTTCACTGGTATGCTGTTATGACCAAGTCCCCCTCTCCTGTCCCCATTACCCATTGTGTCCACTCTTTCATCATTACATCCAGTTTATTGTGTTGCAACCTTTTTGAGATCACTCATTTCAATGATATAACCCTAAACAATGATATGACGTTACATCATACAATGGGCGACAAGTCTTGGACTGAAAATGCCTTATTTAGATGCACAGTACAGGATAGAGCACGGAGCACAATCTGTCCACACATTGTCACGGCTTTGTGCCAGTTCAAACTCGAAAGTCACTATAAATATGAGAGTTGCAATGGGAAGGACAAGCATCATAAACAAATGCCAAATGTAAAAACGCAATTCAATGCTTTGGGGGATTTATGTCTTTGGCAAAACCAGAATGGAAAAGACTGTAAAGAAAAGAAAAAGATAATCCCAGGACTCACTACACTGTGCATGTAATAAACAGTGAAAGGATTTCCACACAGGAAGTGGTTAAACTCGACAAAACATGGGATGAAATGGGAGTTTTATCAAGATCTGGTGGAGTATAATTTTTACAATAGCTCACGCCCTGGACTTAAATCATAATGGCAACGTTTCCAACAGATTAGACACTACCTGCAGCTCTGGCACGCCTCAGCTGCTGCCTGGCATACAACATACGGAAGGGAGTGCCAGGGAGGGATTGAAAAGGGGAAAGGGTGATTTCCCTCAAATGTCAGAAGTGGGTTTGGCCAATGCATCCTGTCTCCCTTAATAGGCTTTATAGATGGGCCAGATTTAAAGGCCTGTTGCAATAGGCTGCCCATTGTGATTCACAGGGCAAAAAAGTCTAGCAGTAGATCATTCCAAACGGCCCTAAAATCTGAGCAACTGCTACAAAGGTCCTGGCAAGGAAGTGGTTGTGTCATGAGGAAATCCTTCTAATACATAACAAGTCTATGATTACACTCAGCCTTTTGTAAGTGACATGTAGTAGGTGACAGCGACATAATGGTGCAAAACTAATTATTTCAACATATTTGAACTTCACAGGAGCACCTTCTATTCATAGTAATTCTGCATCACATTCCATTAGCACCTGGTAAATCCAACATAACTCGGCACAGCGGATTTGCCATCCGGACTCTATAGAATCAATGGAACAAACCCTTAATCAAAATGTCAAATAAAAGTCCTTGGTCTAAGGCGTCAACCTCTGTGAACTCATCCTCCTCCGTGTGGAAAATGTGAGCGCATGCCTCATCAAATCACGTGTGATTTGGTCAGCCAGCTGCGATCTCTGTGGCCCACCTCCTCTCAACTCCCAGTGGCTCCCTAAGTCCCAGACCTGTCCTCCAAAAGTATACACAGTACAGTCAATAGCAAATAGTGTCCATTTGGTTAGCAGACCATAAACTGCTGACCGGGCCCTTAGAGTGTAAACAGTACAGCACAGAGTAACTTTGCACCCCTGTCCAAGTTGGCACAGGAACAACGGCGCTAACATTTTGGTGTGCATCGTTTGGAGAGGCCAATTTGGCAAGGATCCAAAGTCTTCCTCTTATATTTCCCATGTCTATAATATCTTGCTTCCTTGCATTGTGTATAAACTGCCTGGCAATTACTTTGAGTGATGCTAAAACGAGGGTTACCTGATTCAGGAAAATGCCATATATTCTATTATATGTACATTTAGGGGAAAAAGAGGTGGTTTGGATATTTAAAGTTTATAGCATCCAATTGCTCAAATGTATGATCATAAAAGGCACGGTGCAAAGACGCCACGCACAGTCTGCTCATTCCCTCTAATTCCCGGTTGAGGATGCCTGCCAGCCAGATAATAATATTGTGATACATCTACTGTCTATTTAGCAACCGGACGAAACCTTCAATCTCTCATGCACAGTCTACATATTAAGTCATGCTGCGAAAACAAATGAGTGATCAAGATAATGGACTCCTTTTAAAAGAAATTATGGGATCACATACCTTGGCATAATCTGCGCCGTGTTTCTCCTTGTAACCATTTCGGCACACGGTATAATTATAGAAGCGAGAATTCTTGATCAATCCGACCCATTCGCGCCACCCAGGAGGAATGTAGCTGCCGTTGTACTCATTGAGGTACTTGCCAAAAAAGGCTGTTGAGAGATGGGAGAGAAAAGTTGTAAAAGAAATCACAGAACGTATATGACTATAGCATACCTCCTGCATGAGTTTATCTATGTGCATGTGTGGTATTTTCTTGTACAGGCTTGGCAAAGAGCCAGGGTGTCGCAAAAAAGGCTAATTGCAGAGTAAGGCACAAGAGTAAAAACCACAAGACGTGCTTGCTGGCCCCTGAACCCCTTTGGGCTGCCCACTGCAGTGCCTGTCGTTCACACATGATGGGACATGACTGAGAGCTGGCACATCCCCATGTTTGCATTTCTCACAGCCACACATGGACTGAAGCTTACGGTAAACTCTTGACCACCACGAGTGCCATACCAGGGCTAAGTTTAAGCAGGATGTGATAAACACACTGCCAGTCAAAAGCCTGGCATCACCTGAGTTTTTCCATGTAACTATTACCTGTACACCTACTACGCAGACCTATTCCATTCAAAATCACCCATTTCCAGGTAGAATAGTCATTGTCCACATTTCTACCTCAAATGTTTGAATGATGTGTGTAAATCAGATCTTAAACAACATGCAGAGCACTATGTGGGAAAACCATGAAGAGTGTTTTGTATACACTAAGAACATATCTGGTATGACCAACCTGTCCTGTAGCCCGTGTTGTTGAGGTAGACTGCAAATGACCGTGGCTCGTGCTGAGCTTGCCAGGAAGGAGAAGAGCAGTTCTCGTTGTTGGTGTACGTGTTGTGGTTATGGACATATTTGCCCGTCAACATGGAGGAGCGTGATGGACAGCACATTGGAGTGGTGACGAAGGCATTGGTGAAGGATGTGCCACCATCTTCCATGATTTTACGAGTTTTATTCATCACCTGAAGGGAACCTGCAAAATAGTGTAAAGTCCACTTATTTCACCTGTATTTACTTCACTTCATGTCCGAGTTTTGAAAGAAATGTCCTTTGACAAAATCATAATTCACAATGTAAAGAGGCCAGATGGCCATTCTGCGTCTGTTTAATAATTCATGTGTAGATGAAACACTCATACGAGCCACTTAGACAGAAATAATTAAATGAAAAGTGTAAAATCTTTGAGCTCATATAAACATTAGATCAAGGAGCACAGCAGAAAGCGGAGCGTGTTTCAGTCTTACCAAGCTCTACATCTTGGTCATCTGTCATAATGAGGATGATATTGGGTCTGATGTTCCTCCGGTCTCTCTGGATGCGCCCCCTCAGCCCTTGGGACCTGGTGGTGAAGGCAGAGCCTCCAGGGGCCCAGTCCAGAGAAAACAGGGCCAACCAGGCCAGCCACGGCAGCAGCATGGTGCCCGTGCCCGCTCACAGGACGGGTAGGGCTGAGGATTATTGCAGCACTAGAGAGGCCCCAAACTCACACTGCTGCTCCCAGCGCCACAGTCAACTGTGAAGAGAAACAATGGAAATTATAGAGTGAAAACTCTAAAAAAGAACAAAACGACAAACAAACACGTCACAAACTGTCAAACAGGAAAAGATGTAAGCCGGTTCCACCTTAGAGATTCTTTCCTTATGCCTTTCTTCATCTTTCTGATAGTGAGTCCTACAGCCCACTGTCACACAAGAGAAATCTCCATCTCCACTGAAGAGGTGCTGTAAACTAAGCCATGAGCATGACCATTGGCTGACCACTCTCAAAGACCCACAGCCACTGTTTGGAATTAGCCAATCATGGGGTCCCTTCCGCCTGTCACTCAAAAGTCAACCCCTGGTGATTCAAGCGTGACAGGGGCTGGTGAAAAGGATGGGACCACACTAGGGGGAGGGGCGAGGGGCATAGAGGCAGACAAAGAGTTCCACTACATTAACTCCAATGCCACAGTCACCAATCACACATTACCAGTGAGTCATCACAACACTTTGATGCCTCCTGCTCTTTTCAGGAGTTGTGGAGTCATGGCTGACTATTAAAGTCTAAACATCCTGTCTGATAACAACAGATGATATGGAACTCGTATGACAGTTTTATAATATTGTGCAGCTACTATGAGCCTGAAGGACATGCGCTGAAGCAAGAAGCTATAATAATGAATGGTCCATCAGCGCCTGAGGATATGTGCCGCCTGTGGACAAAACCACAGTGGCACCATGCTGCCCTCCATTCTGAGTTAATGGTCTGAAAACCGACAGCAGGTCTATGACACCTGAGCCCAGTACAACCCCACTGGGCTGCCCCAGACACAGATTTAGCCCAATTACATACTGAGTGACTACTGTAGTCAATCGGTGCAACTGTATTTCATAGACCACATTCAGGTAAACATTAAGAAAAGCAAGACTGTGAATTCATTAATCCTAATTAATACTATATTAATGTCAAAACTAGTCATCCTTCCATAGTTGGCTGCTTTGCCAAAGAGCCAGGACCAGCCAGCCAGTCATCACAACAGGCCTGTGCAAACAGTGGCGCCATTTGGACAAACATGCCTCCTGTGTAGAGTGGCAGGGACCACAGCCGCTCATCCTGGGTCAGACAACTGCACTACTCACTCCACCAAGTCAATACAAATGAAATATAAAATAAATAATAATGCTACTTTTGTAAGTAGAAGACTAGTAGTAAAACAGGTTATTCTAGTGCACTTTTCAAGTGGCTACCTGAAAAATCTTGTCCATACAAAGAAAAGATGGGAAAAGGAGGTTCATTGTGGAATGGGATACACGCCTTGCAGCAGTGAAGTAGCTCATCTTAGTTATCAATAGCTACACTGTCTGAGAAGCTAATGAGGAGGCGTGCATAAGGCATGCAGGATGTATACTGAAGTTATGAGAGCAAGCAGCCCTCCCACTGTCCTTTAATTTACCTCTCAGCTTAACTCAATTTAATCTGATCCACTATCTGCTTAGGTCGTCTGAAGTTCACTTATAAGGACCCCCACTAATGGCACACATAGATCATCTGACAGCTGTCAATTTCAAAGTCAATGGAGTGACTTTTGATGAAAACCATGCAATGATAGATGGACTGCGCTAAGTAAGACCGTGACATGGTGATATGTCTTTCCCATCTATCCTCTGGCTTCCTGTTTATGTTAAGTTTTACTTCAGTCTTGAGTCGTCTAGACGTCATCTGATATGGATGTAAACAAGTGTTTCGAACTAATTTGTCATAACTAAGAATTAGATGCACAAGGGGGCTGTAAAGTGTAGCTGTATGGGAGTCAGGTGATGTGTTGGAGACCCCTGGCAGTATAGGAGGTTCATCGGGAGTTTAAAACATTTTTTAGTGTACCAAAAAGCATGTACTAATTTTGTTCGGAAATATAAAAAAAATAGTTTATAAATATCTACTCAAGCCAAGTTAACAAAAAGGGGTATTTGTGTCCTGATTAATTGTGGTCTGTTTAAATCTAAGCGATATTTTAATGACTTTATATACTTCATCTCTTGCAGATCACATTCAGTGACTGAATCAGGTCAATGCTAAGAGTTGTGTTTTGCAAACATGGCTGACAAAGATATTCGTGTACTGCTCTTGCCTGAAGCACTCTTGTGGATAAGAGCGAGTGACCAACTACAAACAACAGCATTAGCAAACTGTTCAAGTATTACACATGATACAACTTCAATATTAACAGAATTAGTTATGAGGAAAGTTTTTTTATTCAGATCTCATTGACATCTTTTCATATACGAACTGTCCACACAAATAGGTCTTTATTCTAAGACTGGAAGGTCATTCTTCCTCACTGTTTTGGGGGATTATCACTAATGACCCTTTAAATGGGCTTGTGCTGTAGTCAGAGTGGTTAAACCTGAGGAGGAAAACTGCAGATGGACAGAACAGAAAATGCACACTGGTTCAAAGGTCTCAAACAATAAGGGCACTATGGACTGTTTGGACTCACAGCTGGCAGAAACATAAAAGATTTCCAATTTTCAGCTTAATGGCCATCAACACTGGGACTTTGAGCACCTCTATTTGCTAATCTCTGCTCATTCCTTTTTGCAGAGTATTTGGCATATTCGGCACTGCCAATTTGGTATGGCTACAGTGAAGACAACTGTGACTGTGTGCAGAGTAACGGGTGTACTGCGGAGAGCACTGTTTGGCTGGTTGGCAGTTGTGCCCCTTAGTAAGAGCTTGGAAACCGCACACCCCGCTGCACCCTGACCCTCCCCTGACCCACGTGGTAATATGACTTTGATGGTGGCTTGTTTAACCTAACCTCAGCAACCTGAGGCTACCCACACACCGGGGTTAAGAGGGGAAATTCATAGGCAAGGAGAAAATTAAGTAAAAGGGGGTGCGTAAAGGAAGTTGGAAGGTAACAGTATTTGTCACAGCCGTGGCTAACAAGATACTGTTAACTTTAGCTGTGTTTTATTGAGTGAGTTCAAAACAATCGGCATACTACAAAGAATACGCGTAAATTCTGATCAAGTATATAGTTTAAAACAATTTAAAGTGTGCGCCATCAGTCTTTGGCTAATGTCCAAGTGAATACAGTGCTAAGAGGTAGGCAAGTTCACATTCCCCAAAACAAGATGCAAGTAAAACTCAAACCATATGCAATGCTGGCTAAAGTTAGTCAGCCATTCATAAAAAGGCCCAGAGCTATTATGGACAATGGGCATTTCAAAGCACATCAAATCCCCTCTTATTCCTGACCATTCTCTCCATTCTCCCCTCTCTGTTTGCCTCGGCCATCTCTAAGGCGGCCAAGATACACGAGAACAATGGTAAAGGGAGCGGAATGGCATACTTTGAATTCTGCTGGGCTCTGACTGACTTTATACGGCGTTACGACTATTAGGGCAAAGACTTTTAAAAACTAAGAAGCAGTAGCTGTTTATGGAAAAGTAGAAATGAGGAGAAAGCTAGTGGTGTTAATAGTAGAAAGGAGACACCTCTGGTCAATCCCAGCGCATTTCATGAGGGAATAAAAGTGAGGTCTTAGATTAATATGAGATCAGTGCAAATATTTTTGTAATCCAAGTGTGTGTTTGGCTTGTCCTCTGCCCTGAAGACTGATGTGGGTCTTTCACACTGAGAGGGGCCTATGTCAAAGTGCAGCATAGCCAGCCGACTGAAGGGCAGGACAGGCTACACCGTCCCGGGGCCTGTGAACTGAAGCGCCTCTGTGCCGCACTTTGGACGCAGACACCAACTGGGAAAAGAGTCAAACCGTGGTTGTGTTTTCAGACTCGTTTTGCCGATTTGTTTTACCCAAAATGCAAAAATGGATGCAAGATCTATGACAAAATTTCACAGGGAAAAAGCAAGCAGAGTGTAGGGGCGCGGAGACATCACTGAGTCTTTGTTCCCGCATGTTTATGACCCGAGAAGCCACAACATTGACTGGCCCATTCCCAATCTTATAATGGTACATCACAAAAGATCTGCACCATAAAAAAAAGTATTGCATTCGCCAATAGAGCTTTTGAGCAACCCTACATCAAATGAATGAACAACTTTAACTCTGTGTTTTGTGAAACTGGAATGGCTGATACACGGGTGTTTTTCATTTATTAGTACAGGTCATTTTACACTTCCCTCCATCCATATTGTGGATTCATTAATGTAGAATTATATCCCAAACAAAATGTATGCAGCTTCAAAGAGGAGTAACTGCGGGTGGTTGGTTGAGAATCACTATGGGGTTTCCAGACCCAATGACGGAAATTATTATAATACACAAGGTCATGGTTGTTTGGGAGGGAGAGGAGAGGAGCAGAGGCCCAGTGCCGGCAGAAGTATGTATTTAAGTGTTTATATCCTGAATGAACACCTTTAAATTGGGCTGTAAACCAAAAAGATCAAATTTTACAAGTGGAAAAGCATATTTACCCTTCAGTGGGGTGAGAGAAGGCAGCTTGAAGGTATGACACTAATTTATAGCGGGATATAACGCAAGGTAAGAGCTTCATAAAATGTAATGGGTTGTGTTCAACTTCTGAGTTGGCACATATTTAAAATCAACAGAGTAAGGCCTTTTGCTTAAGGTCGATTTAGAGTTATATATTTAGAAACGTTTATGGACGAGATGAATTTGAAAGAAAGTCATTGCATGTCAGAACAACCGTGTCCAAGTTGAAGTCAAATATTCTATCATTATCCCAGACACCTGATTTGAGCCAGTTAAGCCTGATTAATGATACAGGATTCTTTGTGCTCCCATTAGAAACGCATCATCAGTACAAAAGAAAGTTGCTCAGAGCACGGGTGGCTTTCACATATCAAATATATAACCCAGATAAATAATTCCCTGGACCACAAAAGAGAGTTGTGGCAAATTGCTTCAATAGGTTTCCACTGAGGTAATTGTCAAGAGCAAAGAGATTGACTTTTTCCCCCCCATAAAATCAGCAGAACAGTGGCAGCTAATAAAGGGAGAGCCTGTGAGGATGCCTGACAGCCAGCAAGAACAAGCTTAAAATGTTGGCCAGTCTTGAAACTTTAATGAATACTGACTTAGGAAGTGCATCTGGAATACCAAAGCTTTTTGTAAAGCTCTAAATTAACCACAAGAATTGGAAAAATATATATAAATCAGAGAGGTCTTACCCCACAAGCTTTGTGTGGTAGCATGTGATTACATCTTACAGTTCATGGAGTTCATGAAGGAATTCTATATGTTCTCTTTATCTACAGAAGTGCTCACTGGTATGGTTGAATACAAAACTAATGGTTATTGTTCATCAGTTAAATCTCACAGGGAACCAATTAGGCAGAACTCCGCAGGCAGAGGTGGATCTTCTTAGTCGGCAGTCCTCTGTAAAGTATAGTGCTGCTTCTGGCACTTGAAACTGAACACCCCTAAAATATGAAGCATGTGTAGGCATATTCTGTGGGCCGTAGACAAACATAGATCATGAGGAGCAGATTGCGTGACCCTGGATGCCGTAAACCCCTCCACCACACCAAAACGATACCACTCGTAAAAACTCCATTTGTCCGATTGCACCTGTGCGTGTATTTGGATATCACATTCACCATGTGTCACTCACTGGAGCACAGTCTGCAGACTTCACTGCAGACAGACACGTAACCAGTCATTTGTACACAGGAGCTTGTCTTTCAATCGCCTGTGGCATTGTGTGGTTTGCAAAGCATGTCTCAATGTCATTCGTAATTTAATTTCTCCAATCCTAACTGGAAAAAAATCTTGAGGCAAACATTTTATCTGCGAGTTGGAGAAACTGACCAGATTCCAATAAGCTTAGAGTAAATTCCAACCCTTTACATTTCCTCCAACAATTGAGGCAATTCATTAACAACCGTTGAAGAGACAGAGAAAGCAGACTTTAGTTGTTGTGTTGTGCAAAGTAGCACAATAAACATCAGCGCACACTTTGCACACAAGCTTTATTCAACTTGCCATCCAACCACTCCACAACCACACAACCAAGTCAAGCTGTTGAAACGCGGACGAACAGATCCAGGGGCTAGGGGGAGCACATGTCCAAGTCTCCAGCGCTCGGATCTTGTAGGTGCACACTCTACGTGCACGGCGCGCTGGCAGAACCTGAATGTGATCGTCCGCTCCAGGGGAGAGGGAAAGAAAAGAAGCAGAAGAGCTGAAACAAACGCATGCTGGCTTCTATTAGTCGAGCTGTTGAGTGCTATGGAGGGGCGCGCAAACGTATTCATTCCCCTGCCCACCCCGTCCCGTTCCTCCTGTCCCATTATCTCTGTTCGGGATAGGCGGCAGATGAAATAGGACAGCCCCCCCAGTGACGGCACTTCTGCCTCCAAACTTTACACCAAGGCTTTCTGATGGCTGCTTAATTGTACGTGATACAGGCCGGGTCTTTCTCTTTCAGAGCTAAAACAGATTGCTTCTCCCTGAGGAGGGGATTAATGGACAAGAGGGATGACAATGCAGGGACAGTGCACAGGCTACAGAGGGGGTAAATCTTGTACACGTTTCGCTTTTTCTCTTTGCAGCAAACTCAAGAAGATTATAGTGTCCATGTGCTTGAGACGCTGCACGTGTGTCACAACGGGATGCAGATCTAACCTCTAATCAAGTCTCTTCAAACAGAGCTCCACACTTTCCTCACACCTTCCTCACTCATCCCCCTTTTCTCTCAAAGCTTTCATGTCACCTTCCACTTGCCCTTTGTCCGTCTTGACCCAGCTCTCCCTTTCGGCCTCCTAAAGCTGTACTGCATCTACCACCACTGACATACGAACAAAAGCCTCTCCGGACATCCCAGGAAAAGCATTACAATCCTCTTTCTCTTATTTCGCCTTTAGCCGCTAACCCCACACTTTCTATCACTCCATTCATTCCTGGGCTAGTGCTACAAGGGCCTGGTCAGGGGTCAATCATGGTTGCTCCATAACTTAACCATCTCAAAACACATAAATCATATATATCTTTCATAAAATACACATTTTCTTCACAACTGGTCATCAAATCAGAGCACGAGACAATAGAAAAATACCAGGCTTGTTTCAAGACTGCGGAATGACCTTAAACCAAAACACTTGGGGGTGCTTTTGTGAGCTCGAAATACCAAAATAGAAGTGTGCAAAGTTACTGCCGGCATTCACATGTGCATGGTATATTTCCCCTGAGCCATATTCTCAAGAGTCAGAGAAAGGTCTGTGTTTGAACCAAGTGAAAGCATTGTTTGATCAACCCCAGCAACAAAGAACTTGAGAAAGTGGCTGACTCATCTAAAGATAGCCCTTCAGCGGGAACATGTTGCAATGGAACGTCTATCGTTTTAATACTGGTCATTTTCAGTGGATGGGGACATGCAATTCCTACCATGCAATCAGGCTTCAATACAGATCACTGTCATTAATGTGACGAGATAAACCACAGATCAAGGAGAGGGATCCTGAGGAAGTATTTTCTTAACACAAAACAGGAACATGCGCTTCATGGTTGCTTTGTATGTAGTAAATAGCTACTTTTGATTTGATGCAGCCTTTAATCATTTGCAACAACCTTTATCAATAGATTTCCCTTTGGTGTAGTACTACTCATCACAAGGCACAAAAAATAGGTTTGGGACATAGGGCAAAACTTTTGCCCCCTTGTGGATAGATTCTGAAAACTGTAAAACTAAAAATTCACAAACAAAATGTCATACAAAAGGTATTAAAATTGGACTCTTCTCAGTTTCCAGTGAAAGGTATCACCCCGACTAAAAGCTGCACTCAGACCTTCCAGGGCCCGTATAAAATCAATGAGGAACAAATGTGCAGTGCTACATGTGTCATAACATGTTGATTTAGGGCTTCATGCATTTTTTGTGATTGTCCGACGTCAATGCCTCTGTCTGTTTTCATCAGTCGGCATGTATGAAGTCATGCAAGATTGTCTGGGAATCTCTGAATCACTTTGGCTGGCAACCGAAACCTCACACACGCATATCCGAGCTGAAATAAAAAGTACTAGCCGCAGTCACTCCGTGCCTTATCACAAAACGGGATTCCAACTTTAATGCGTTCCCACATGCACAACACATAGATTCAGATGATGGCAAAGCTGCTACTGGAACAACGTTTGTCTTGGCAAGCAGCTACCACTCAAACCTAATTATTTGCAGCAGCTGCTCTTGGTCTTGTTTGTAGCAGAGACGCAAAACATGTTTAAAAGGATCTGCTCTCTTTCTCTTGTGAGCTGGCGAGTGTGTGCTGCATTTAAAACATCCCCAAACGCTGCTTAGCTCCGCTCGTGGTAAGGTAATCACAAATTGAATCTATACGCCGCAGGGCACAGTTTAACTGAAGGAGTGATTTATGGTGCGGGCTGGTCGATACTGAAACACTGCGGGTTTCTCTGGATTACTTCACTTTTGTTAATGAACTGAATAATTGCGTGTTTGTTTTTTCATACAACTAAGTGGGACTGGTAATTAGCTAAAAAACAAGAGTCCTGTAAAGCTGCAGAATGTCACTGAACTTCATATACAAAGAAAATTACGCAAAGATGTTTTAACTGCATTTCTAGGTCAGTCTGCTCTGAAGACATACAGGCTCCTGTCCTCATATCATCAAATCACATCTGAACATTTTCACCAGACCTTAAGACACAGTCACACTTATCTACTGATGATTTGTATCTAGCAGGAACTGAAGCTAAGACCAAGGCAGCCAAAGGCAGCACAGGACACAACAGCAGCTTTCACCTTTGCGACCAAGCTCTCCTCGGAGCCAGGCTGATGTCCACACAACCTTCACAGCTGCACAATCTCCATTGGCAAACACCTCACTCTCTAAAAACACACATACTAAGTGCCCAGAGCTGGTTAAAAAGACTATACATCATATACACCTTAAATAGCTCAAGTGAGGTGGGCATTCCCAAAGTCATGACTTTTTGACATTTGGTTTGGAAAGCTCTCTTCAGCAGCTCATCTATCCAGTGTATGCTGACAAGATCTGTCACAAGTGTTTTTGGAAGAAGATTTATGAAAACTTATTTGGACTGGTTGACTGAAATAATTTTTACAAGCTATAAAAATGTTTGTAGATAGATTTCAAATTGGCAGAGCAGGCATGAAAATCTAACAGCTTTGAATAGGGAACATTAATATTAGCGTGTTTTCTCCAGATATATGCACCAGTTATGGTCCAAAGACATAATTAGAACTCAAAATTTAACAGGTGAGGTCTTGCACATTAGGGTAAAACATGACATTAATGGAATGCACTGCCTTCTAATCCCCCGAGACGGAGGAATTTGCGACTAGAGGGAATTCCTGTCATTCAGAGGGAAACTATGAAGTGTTTGCACACACAGGACGCTGCTGTACTGAGCCAAAGTAGAAACAAGGTACAAATCCATACTTATACTACAGACTGCCATAACTCACTAAAAGCTCAACAAGTTAAAAATGTGTCTAAAAAATTAAAAAAGCAAGGAAAATTGTGACAAAAGTCGTACCTGGAGGCAAAGGGAGCAGAATTGATTCCAAGTGAGAGTCCTCGTCCGCGTGTTGCTTCTTTGCCGGGTCCTGCTCTGCTCATAGAGAGAGTGAGTGGGGAGCGCTTCAGTTTTTAGGGCTCAAGACTCGCATTGGAGGAGGAGGGGAGGGCACGACCACACAGCTCCTGGGAGACAACCTCTCTCCTCTAATCCCCTCTCCAATGTGATGACACTCTCCAACCTCCACCATCTGTTGAAACACGTCCCGGAACAGTCGGCAGCACCACTACCGAGCCACCACCAGTGCTGCCGCTGAGTCAAGGAGCCCAGCGCGTCCCGACCAATCACGGCGAGGCTGCAGGGTGGAGAGGCAGGGACAACAAGGACACGGGAGGGAGACACACATTCGCAAAACACTCCCGTGCAAGAGGCTGGAGAGTGAGGCAGGAGAAAACCCCCCTAGTCATCGTAACCCGAGAGGCAGAGGAGGAGGAGAGAGTGAGCACAAGGGAGAAAGGGTGGCCAACGCACTGTCAGAGATAAGACTGCTACTACATTTCTATGCACAGAGGAAACAGATCGCAAATGGCTGTTTCTAATTGACAAAAAATAACTGTGCATCTATGCTCAGACTGCTGCCTCTGTGACCCGGCCCTGAATAAAGCAGAATATAATGGTTGGACAGATTGTAGCATTCCATAATAATTGTGCTAAAACCGGTTTCTCCAATGTCCGACTTATTTACCTTTTTTAAAAATTCTAGCCAATCAATGATCTTGTCAAGTTACAGGTTTCCATAATAATATATTGAGAAGTAGTATTTTTTGTTTCTGTATATGTATTTTCTAGGAATCCACCAATCCAGCCGTTTCAGTCACAAAATTATAATTTTGTGCCATGAAATTCAATTAACCAAAACTGTAGATCTCGTCATTAGTAATTTTATTTGTACTTCAAGTATCTTCAGAACAGATTTGGGTAGATATAATTTTTCATTCTGAGACATTCATGGAAAAACATGAAAACAATTTTAAGCCCAAACAGCTAAAGAAATTATGAAGCCAAACATTTTCTGGAGCCACCTTATTCTATTTTAGATTACCTTTTTGTTGGAAACTTTCTTACTGTACTCCAACTGAAGGACTTTCAGGTTTACATGAGTCTTACCAAAAGACAATAATAACAATGTATAATGTAATGTAATGCTTGTATAGAAAATGTTACATTGTGACATTACACAATTCACGTAAAAGCTTTAAAGACACACTTTAACTTCTCCACCACTTGTGACTCTTCTTCCCCTGCAGCTACGGAGTATGTGGTCCCGCGGAATCAAGCTGAGGCAGCAATAAAAGGCCGCACTGGCTCCATGGTGGGACTGCTGTTGGCACTAAACTGTTAGATCTGCAAAGCACAGGAGCAGAAGCAGCACCCCTCGCACCTATGCGTGATAAATCCTTACAGTCCCACGGCCACATTCCTGGCCCTCACCACCTATTGCCTTAAGTGAAAGAAGGAGGGCAGAGGGGAAGACACTAAAATTACAAAGCTACAGCAAAAGAAAGAAGTTGAGATAAGGGGAGATTGGGTTTACAGCCAGAGAAACTGCTGATTTTAGTGTATTCAACGGGAAACACATAAATCATTTTGTTGTCCAACTCGCTAAGCTGTTCAAAAAGGATTACGAGACCTCAACTTCAAAAGCTGGCACTAATGAGTTAATGCTTGTTTGATATCCCACAAAGGGTTAATCAGAGGTGTGAAGCGGCCTGAGAGAGATCATTTACATATTAGAAGAAGCGCCAACAGCTCTTTGATGCCTGCTTGCATATTAGTTTGATGAAGGACATAGGTGTGAATGGGCCGTCACGTGAAACTTGCCCTCCCAGAGTTAAGAACTTACAGTCTGGTATCACTTACAAATCTCATTACGTTGCACAAACACGCAAATATCAGCAGTGTTCCCATCTGATTTCCCCTAGGTTCACTTACAAGGATATTGGATTAAACTAGATAAAACCTATTTTCTCTAAAGATGTGAAACTCTCCCGAGCCAGGCCCAATGTTTGTTAGATGGGCAGTGGAGAAGGAGAGAAGGGTCTTTGGGGGGAACAGAGCTCAAATTAGATTAACTAAATTCACAAAGAGTGGCCCAAACCAGCCTCTCCACACACACACCAGACCCCCCCTCATTCTCACGGCCGAGAGGTTTCCAAAAGGGCCTTTGGGCGGGCCAGGGGCTACCAATGCCGGCGCTCTTTACTGGATTAAAGGACTGCCACCCCACTGAGGAGTAGCACTGTTTTTGCAAGAGCTGAGCACATCTGTAAACAACAGAAATCCAACATGCAGGGAACAACAAGATGGAAAAATAAGTTACAAGAAAGTAGCATTCAACATATTATGCAAAAGACTACTTTTAAGAAGTGGCTTTTTTACTTCCAGTGGCACAAAAGCAGCAATGGAGAGAGGTCTTCTAAACCTCCCTGATTTTATGAATGACTGACTGACCTGTAGGGGGTCAGAGCAGAGCCGTATTCAATCCTGCGAAAGAATGTACCAAGAATTTATAATGGAACACAGCATTATAAATACGAGTCCAATTTGGGCCCACTTTGGATTATCCAATGTTGTCCTGTTCAAAAAACCTGGCTCAGTCTGACGTTGGCCTGGTGTGCAGGTGCAACAGGGGCCAGTGATGGGGGGCCGCTCGGTTGACTAACCTCATTCTCCATGGCTAAATGAGATACACGGGGGTGTCATAGCTGTGATCCAGCCTCTGTGTCAGTATGAAGGGAGCGGAAGCAACAGATTACAGCCAGAATATGAATGAAAGCAGATTATATTGTAACTGAAAGAATATTCTTTTGGGGATAAATGGAATTCAGAAGCTATGAATCAATTTTGACAAGACAAACAACCACAGCAATGGCTCCAGAATGATTACAATGAAAAGTTTTTCTTCATGGCTTTGACAAAAGACTGACAGTAACAAAAAATAACAACGTTACAGTTTTGTGTGTATCTCGTAATAAAAGTGTTACAAGAGGATCAGGCAATAATCAACTGGAGGAATGCTAACTTTTTGAAAAATGCGAATGAAGCGTTTACCATTTTACTTTAGACTAGAGCAGAGAAAATGGTCCAAACCAAGCGGCCACACCACCTCTGGTGCTGTGACCTAAAGTGCTGTTGCATTTTAATACTATTATTAGTATGAGGATTAGATAGCTATATGACCTACCAGGTGGACAAGATCCCATTTTGTCTGATTCTCAACATTAGCCATTTTTAGAATTATGTATTTATTTGTTTAAATGCATGTGTTTCTGCTTCTACCAGACACCTGAATTTCTCCTACGGGGATCAATAAAGTATCTTTATATGATGTAGAACACACTTTCTTTCTACAGTGCATATATAGAAGTTTAATAAAGTAGGACTGTTAAAATGATAACAACACATGGACTTTGCCCCAAATAATCACCCTTGATACCATGATCTTGTCGGGTTCAATCCAAAGTTGAGAAATGAGTGGCCAGAAGCAAAGGAATGAAAGGCAAAGACAGATTGGAAAAACAGGAGATGGGGACATACAGTAGGGAGTAGGGAAAAGGAGCTGCAAGGGTAAAGAAAAAAATAACAGGCCCTGTAGGGCAGGGTGAGGGGGCGGCAGCTGAACTTACAGGACATGCGTGTGGTGCATGTCACAGACTGGCCTCCTGCTGGTCCATGCATACAAGCCTGCCCAACACGCAAAATCACCTCACGCACACACGCTTGAACTCATCTGTCACAATAAGACTGATAATCAATCACTGATCGACTGTAACTGACATGTTTACAGCGTTGGGGTTATCTGTGCCAGACTCCAGCTTGAATAGTTAAAGAGCGACTACACACCAAATCAACTTTTTTTAACTCATAAACTGCATAAATATGTTTATTGTAGTGCTGTCTACATATCATGGTCATTTTTTTGACATTCTAGTTCAAATTAGATAAAATATCACTTTTGAGCCAAAAAACGCTGTGTGGTGCCCTCTCAACCTTTTTGGTGGTACTACATTTGAATTTGGTTCTGGCCTCTCCATTGACTCTGAAGTTCTCTATGACATCAGTTGTTTTGTGTGACGTCAGTCTGTCAGAGCCAGTGATGTGAACCCATTCAACTCTCACACACGCCCCAGCTGCAGTTGAGTATTCTGGCGCCATCTAGTGGATTTAAATTAAATTACATGAGTCATTCTGAGATTATTGAGTGTGATTAGGTTCAGATGTGTAGCTTTACAATTATCTCAGTGTGTAAACAAGGGTGGAATGAGACTTTCTGGTATGTCAACTATTGCTTTAAGCAGCAATGACAACTGTCTGTTTTTTTTTGTGTGTGTGACAAGTGAGCTGTCAATCACAGCCCAGACCACGCCCAACTCTAAGCCCCCCTTCTTGTGCCTTGGTCCTCCAGGCAACGCCCTTTTTAGAGAAAATTTTCAAATCTTCATGTGGGTGGAGTAAGGCTGGGCACAGGTGTTTAGTCGCTCTTTAATAAAACAATTATTGCTGAAGTCTGACACTCTTAAGGGTAAAATACACCTTGTTAGTATATCGATGCTCAGCTCTGCCATAATCTAAGTTGGTAAGTACTCTGACTTTGAATTGGTAAGTCTGAAGTCTGAAGTCTGATAAAGGGGGAAATGACCAGAGCTCTTTTACTACAAATCTTGGCCTTTACTTTGGCAAATATGCTAAATAGTATATGTTTATGGTTTAATATCGTTATCTATCAAGGTCTGCTTGATGAGAGTTTGACAATAGGGTTGCATATTATCAGTTAACACTAGTGATAAAGCAGTAACAAAAATGTCCTAATGACCTTGTAGTTACATGTTTTTGTCTTAATTTGTAGATTGCAAGTGATACAGCAAACTGTTTCATTATGACGAGCTTTTGATGAAAGCTAGTGTGAAGTGGTTCACCTCTAGAGCTGCATACAAAGGCAATACGCTCACACATAATGAAGTTATTAGCAAGAACCCGAGATCAACTGCTAGCTAATGGTGATAGGATTTAGAGGCCTGTTAATAATGACATACAACAACACAGCAGAGCCAGGAGCCAGATGTGCTTTCACTTCAAGAGCGGAGTGAGGTGCTGATCAAAATACAGATGAATGTGTGAGGGGAAACTACTGAGAACCAACAGGCCACATAATAAGGGAAGTGTGAGTATGAACAAATGGCAGAGAAGCTCCACTACTATTCTAACATTCATTCATTCATTTTCTACCCCTTTATTCGTCCATTTCTGACTATTCTAACAAAGGTCGGATAAATTATTTTGTACTATAATAATTGTTTGTGTTCAAGGGTGAAACTGCTTCAATTCTGCCTTTGGCTCCCGTCAACATTCATAACAAAATCAATCTTACACAGCAGTGTAACAAAATCAATCTTACGCAGTAACTCACCTCTCTGGGTTAAACATCTTTTTACATTTTACCATTTTGCATGATTTTGGCATTCATATACATGTTATTTTCTTTGTATATAAAGATCAGGAATGGACCAGCCTCCCGCCTGATGACTTCTGTAAAAGAACCAGACAGAGGCAGCAATCTCACAAACTTTTAACCTGCCAGTTTATTTCCCAGTATTTTCAGATGGAAGAGGACGGAACCCTTTATATGTCGTGCAGCCATGTGAATCAGAATAAAGGCGCCAATTCTTGAGATATTAATACTTAAAGCTGCGTTATAACTCACTTTTCGAATGCGAGCGCGGGCCTCGCTCTTTCTGCTCGCCATCCCCGCACTAACGGAGCTTTGAATCCAATTCCTTGAATATTTTTCACGTTTGTCCTAAGTCCAAACATGGAGGCCAGACTCCACGCCTTTTAGGTTGCTAGGAGAGATTCTGCTTCAGGAGACGTCACTCACTATGACCTATTCTGCGGCCCATGGTTGAGACCTTCAGAAACCCATCTATCATGAGCTTCAGAGAGGCAAATAAATGTACATTCATAAATATTGATACAAATTCCTATGGGAAATTTACTGAAGTTGAAGGACAAAGGCTGCTTTACATTTTCAACCAAAATAATATTTTCTATACAAAAATTCATCTCTGTTCACACAACCAACATATAAACCCCCTCCCACAGCATCTTGGACTGCCGTGCATTTGAAAACAAGAATCAACGTGTGCGGGCTCTTGCACAAACTGTACATGGGATGACTTATCAGACACTCTTATCTCCTAAACTTCAGGCATCTGTTTTACACATAGTAATTTGCTCATTTGGTTAACAAAAGCACAGTTGTGCTGTGTGATGAGACAAAGGATAGTCAAATGTTATCAAATGTATATGGAATAGTCTTCATGTATTGATCACAGAGACCACCAAAAGAGCTATAATAAAGCTGGAATCAAATTTTCCAAGAATTTCTGCAAAAGTGAAGGGATCTAATAGTGAGTGAAACCAGTGCATTTTCATGATCAGGAGAATTTGATTCAGAAGAGCCCGGAGGTCCAGTTGAGGCTGGGAACCTACTGAAGACAAACAGACGCAAGATACTGGAGATTTAAGAGATTAACCATAATGACTGGGAATCCGATGGAAACTATTAAAGAAGGATTTGGACACACTGCAAAGGAACATCTCCCGCACAAGAATAGCCTGAGTAAAAGAGGTAAAAGTGGTACATCATCCTAAATCTCCTTAGAAGGAAATTATTTTATATATATACATTTATTTATTAGGCCTTCTAAGGAGATGTATACATCTCCAAGATTTATAAATCTCCAAATGATTCAATTGTACTGGTGAAAAAATTACATTAGGAGAATGAGCACAGAGTGGACTCCTGTGGACTCAGCACCTGCAGGAGGATCAGTGAGGGGCTGGTGCTCTGTGTACTGGGTGCAGCTCTGACTGCCGCCCCCACCGACCCAGAAATGGATTAAGGGGAAGAAAATGGATGGATAGTGTGTTGGTTTTTACTTTAATGTTACATAAACATAGGACACTAATAGGCCACAGAGTTCACTCCATGTTTGATGTTTGACAGGTCAATTAAAAAAAGATGAAAACACTAAAAGTTGTGTATTATAATTTGCGGCTCCAGAATATAAACTTTAGGGTGCAGGCTGTCTGATAACCTTAAAAAGGCATATGCCAATGGTGGCACATTTAAGGAACTAGGCTTAACATGGGGCAGAAAGGCCATTTAATAATCCTTCCCTTGAGCCATATTAGAATTGTCCAAGAAAGTGCTTGCACAACACATATCCATACAGAAGTGGGCCTCTATGAAGCAATGTAAGGTGAATATTATGCTCTATTTAACAGCCACCATGCACAGGCAACTTAGTCATTTATCATTGTGACCACAAGGATAACTAAACTCACTTAAGGTCATTTCAATACAAACATCAGAAATGGTAGCGATAAGACCAATGACCGCTCTTAGCACATGGCCAAGGTTTTGGGTTAGTGTCTGTTGTGTTCAAACAAGCACTGCGGCACTGTCGGATACAGGTGGGAAATAATAATTATCGTAGGCGATGATATCGTGAAAGTAACTAACAATAAGCTTTTTCACAGAGATATTGGCTCCATTTCACTTTTGCCCGTTTGCCTTCTCTCTGCTGCGTTCGCCCTCGTCTCCTTCTGCCCCCGTCGGCCCGTCCCCTCACGTGTGTCAGCACGGTCAGCACTAGATCATATACGGAATCGGGACGGAAGCGGAAGTAAATATAACAAAATACCTATTCATGCCTAAACTTAACCATGTTATTCATGCATAAAATAACCCCAACCCACCCTTAACCCTAACCTTAACCATCTTAGACGACTAAAACTTAACCAAGTAGGATTGTTACTTCCGGTTTCGTCCCGATTCCGTATATGATCTAGTGCCGACCGTGTCAGCACGGCAGAGGCGCTGCTTAGCTAGCAGCGGAGACGTGCCCGAAGGAAACAAACTTGTCTAAAAAACGTGGAGTGTAGATGATGACAGAAGTGCAGGTTGTGTAGCGTCAGAGTATGTATTTCATACAGCGGTGGACATGACTAGAGCCCTGCACTTGAGCCCTTGGCCCGGGGACCGGGCTTCGGGCCGATGACCATAGAATTACCTCGGACACGGGTCGGGTTCGGGCACTTTTATGGATTCATTACGTTTACGTTACGCAGATTAAATTTACGAACGCACCCACTGAATATATTGTTCTATCACTCTGTAGTATTTGTTGTTCTGTATAGTATTGTCATTGACGACACATAGCGTTACCTTCAAGTGTGTTGTAGATTGCAGCATCTTGCTATCATACAGCTGCGGCCGTTCACTCTAGCCGTACACACAGAACCACTACCATGTATAACTCCGCCCTCTAGCCGGGCCTGTGTTCATATCAGTGCGCTGCACTATGTACTACGCTAAAACATTGTTATGGGAGGTAAAAAAAAATACAAAAAAGTCAGGCTTGATACGGGTTTCGAGCCTGAGAATTCAGAAACCATGTCGGGCCAAGCCGGGCTGGGGCGCCACCCCCTCGGGCCAGGGCCGGGCTTGGGCCCAGATAATAGGCCCGTGCAGGGCTCTGGACATGACCCCTTGTCGTCATTGAAGAACGTGGCTTTACACCAGAGACTTTACATGCAGCTAAAAACTAAACGTAAGGTTACTTAACACAACCCCGGTTCTTTGATAAGTGTGAGGTGTTTCACCACTGAGTCGAGATATTACTTTGCGATACAAGAACTCCCGCGACTGTACACTACAAAGAGCGGCTGAAATGGAACAAGTTACTTAAAAAGAAAACCCTGATTACATTAATATTATCTTAAATGTTGCAGAAGCACATTCCTATATGCAGAGAGTTGAGTCGTTTTATTTTTTAACAAGTCAATATGTATAATTTTTTTATAAAAACAGGAAATTAAAACAAATGTGACGAAGGCACTTTGTGGCTTCTTGAACTGACTTACTTTGAGGTTCAATAGAAAAAACACTTTTGGAAATTGGCATGTTTGCATTTGCAGTAGTTTTTGAAGGGTTATTTATCCAGTAAAAAAAAGTATATCAAGATATATATTTTTCTCCATATCGCCCAGCCCTACTGTCCAACCTTATTTGCAGGCACATGGAAATATGTAGAGAAAGACCTGTAACACGAGCCAGGAGCCACCGCACAATTTCTCTGCTGCCATGCTCGTGGTTTCTGCATGGGTATAGCATTATATAAGTTCATACATTTATGAGCCCATTCCCTTCATCCAATATGTTTTTTCTTATGTAAATTATTGATTACAGAGGAACTGTATGTAGGTTACCGTGTGGTCCACACGCCGTAAGAATATACATCTTTACATCAGCACCTCACACGTGATGTGCTACATCAAAGTTCTTAACTAATGTGAAATCCTTTAATGTATTTTTTAACAGCATGTATTTCCTTGCCTTGTAAGATATATATGAGAAGACTTTCAAGTCAAGTTTGCCATTTGACAATCCTCAATTAACTTTGTTCAATGATTGATCTTTCAGAAGATTAGTAGAAATGCATAGGGAATGAAGTGAAAATTCTTAAATCGTTGGAATCTCCAAAGTCCTTGTAGATGAACCAGTTCAAAGATTCAATACAATGGACAAAAAGTGCAAAAGAAAAAGTCAATTTTTCGAACAGGTGCAAATTCCACCAATGCCTGTGTGCGTTTGGATATTGTCTCTATCAACTTGGGCCAAGCAGCACAATGATGGCCAGCAGAGATGTCTGACAGCCAGGCCTGCTTTGTATCACGTCCAAATTATAAAAAGTCTAAGTGACTGAAAAGCCAGCAATGTTTTCTTCGCAATAATTGGTTGCAGGAATTCAGTTTCAGAGGAAAATGAATCAATATCAGACTGTTCCTTTGAGGCATTCGCCAATGCACGCTTCTGATTTCACCCTTCTTGTGTACCCTGTGTAGTGTGGACATCCCATCGTATCCTTCAAAGTGTGGGGGGCTGTGTGGGTGGGAACGGCCAACTCCCAATAATCCAATTAAGCACATAATTTCTTTTTATTGAATCGACTGTTAAAACGCAGCCAAGTCAGAGTGAGTGAAGGGTAAAAAACATTTTAAAAGAATAGGGGCTTTTTATGTCCTCTTGGCTGCAAACGCAAACAAAGCGTTGGAGTGAAAAGGGGCTTCAGATTTGGGCAAACAAGGCAGGGGCTCCTTCCCTCCACTTTGTAACTGTCCTGCTTGGCTGGAGATCAGCTCTCTTGTACCGGGCAGTCTTTAGCAACGATAGCCTGACAAGGAGCCAAACTGCGCAGGCTATGAATATGCATGAAACTGAGATGGGGCTCCAAACTGGGTGCACAAAGACGTAGGAGTCGGAGAGAGGAAATTATGGATTCATAGCAGCTGTGCAGTTAATGAGATGCAGGAGTAGTAAGACCTAGCACCACTATAAATAAAATCTTTGACCTCGGTCTAAGTATCCCCCTGTTTCCAGCAATGAGAGGAGGGAAAACAGACCAAGAATTCAGAATATCCTCCTTGTAAGCGCTTATCGTCTCTCTTGGGGCACGGAATCTCAGCTCCATTGACAAGGCCAAACAGGAGAAAATGGGAAACATCTGAAACGGTTAGCCCATTTGTATCTTCTAGTGTTGTTACAAACATTGAGCTAATTTTTTTTTACATCCTATTAAAAAAGACAACTACTTGTGAACATGTCTTATCTTTCAAACTGACTTCTCCAAATGTCTTATTTACTGCATTCTTAACCTTGTTCAAAAACATTCAGCTTCAAAATATTTCAGGTTGAACACAAAAGGGAGAGAAAACAAAGAAAGGATGTGAAAAGAGCAGTGCAGACGGATAAGGAGAGGTGAATATTTGTTTAGGCTCGTGAAGGATGGCTCAGGTTAACAAGTGGACCTATCCCAAAGAATCCCTCTTAATTCCCTATTCTTCATTTCCTGTTACAGTGGATCCAGCCAGGTGGGTTTCCCCATAAGGAGGATCAGGGTGGTGGGAGTAAAATGCGTATTACTATTCTCTATGGGCTCCAATAGGTAGGTATAACAAATGTTTTGAGAAATAAAAAAATGTTTCAAAGTTATATTTCAACTTCAAAGAAAAAAACTACATCTTTATCGTTCACAAATTGTAGTCAATTAGACGATTAGATGGAGTAAAACTCATTTTGTTTGGAAAGCCAGTACACACATGACAGCTTGTGTGCATGTGTGACATTCAGGTCAGAGGGAGTAATGTAAAATGGCAAGTTTAAGTTAACCGTTTTTGTCGATCAATTTCACAGTGTCAATTGTTTACTGTTTTGTTGTTTTATTTACGTACTTTTAACCTTGTTTTATTTATGTACTTGTCTTGTGCACACTGGAGACTTTTGCAAATGTGTTCCAATGTGGTTTTGCAAATGGAAAATAAAAATCTGAATCTAAACAGTACTTAATCATGGACAAACACGTTATCAGCACCTGTTTACAGTCACGGTAGAATGAGAACTCAGGCTGGAGGCATATGTTCACAAGCACTGTGTCCCCATTGTCATTTCTGGTTTAATCCTGGTTTGGTCCTGGTTTAGCTCCTGTTTAGGCTGTTTGAGTGTTTGTCTTCTTGCTCTGACCTCCTGACCACTTTGCGGCTCTCTGATTGGTTGCCACACGTGTGGCCAGCGGAAAAAGTTCAACACGTTCAACACGATGTTCATCTCCTGCTTTTGCCAAATGCATCGAGTCGCCATACCCACCACCTCTGCTGCGCCGCTACCCTGCATCTACTACACTGGATAAACCTGTGTGCTGCGACATGCAATTCCTCGCACTGAAACTGGATGCAACGCATGGTCCGGAGTGAACGTAGCAGTCATTTCAAACATTTGCAGGACTCTAAGATCTAAAGCCAAAAGAAAACACATCTCAATGGAAGTTGTCTTACAACAATTAAGGTTTCATAAAAGTATTCTGTTGAAAACATGGTTTCCTGGATGTGACAGACAGCCACTACATTTAAATTGCTCACAGACACATGACAGGTCACAGTGGGTCAAATTGTGTAGAACTGTTACGAGTCAACCATTAAGGCCATAGATGTCTTTGCCATCTGGAAAGAAGTAGAAATGCCATTATTAAGCGCTATATATAGAACAAATGACAATCACCATTATAATCCTTCGACAATGTAATGGCTTAAGCATTGCCTAAAGATGTTCGAAGATAGACCCAACCCTTTAGTTATTGCCATCCGATAAACAGATCATGGATGCATTTCCCACAACCAGAGGGTATATGGAGAGGGCAAAAACGGGGACATAACCTACTAAATCTACTTTTCAGAGCTTTTACCCATATTAAAATGTTATATATATTAAAACCCATATTAACATTTTTATATATATATATATATATATATATATATAATTTTTTTTTTTTTTTTAAATATATTTATATATATTTATTAGGGCGGTCAAAATTATTGCGTTAACTACCGTTAATTACATTTTTCATGAACGCGTTTAAAAAAATTAACGCATGTCCGAATGACCCGCCCATTTATCCAAAATCCTTAAAAATCAAATAGGAAAAGCCGTGTGTACATATATGTATAAATATAGAAATAACAATTAAAACAAAATAAAATAAAATAAAAGAAGGCCAAGGGACATCTGAAGGAAGACAGCTGTCCGCGGAACGTGCAGGAAAAAAAGCCAACAACTCTACAGCCAATGCTAAATCTCTGATGTTCCCTATTGAGTCTAACCCAAGTAAAATCATTCAGCACGAGGACCAGGGGAGAGCAGAGGACCAGGCACGAGAGGAGGACAGAAAAATCATCGGCCACCATCTCCCAAAACCCAACGACCCCTGGACACTTCAGTCCCAGACCATATGATAAAAGGTCCTAGCAACTCCACCATGACACAAAGTGCAGACCGGATCTTTTTCAAACCTCATGGAGAAAAGTATATGTAGTAAGTAAGCCCTACCTACAAAGAACAGAGCACAGTGTTCCAAATAGTGTCCCATTCAAAGTCCACAGGTAGATTTGGAATATCCATGTCGGCTCTAAAAGCAATGGTGCATGTTTGTTCCAAAATGAGAATACAGTTTATAAATGACACTTGAATCATCTACATAGTTAACTATAACTATATTATAAAAATGTCACCTTGAAAAATGATTACAAGCCATCTATCCAGATGACTAAAATATCTGTAATTGCCAGTGAAATTTTTTTTGTGTGGAATTTACAAGGTAACATAGCAACATTTTCATTCGCAGACAACAAATACCTCATCTTATCTGACAGCTGGTTAATCTTCTCCAGCAGCATCAGCTCTGGTCTCTGTCTAAAACACATTGATCATTATTTCAAACTTGTCTGACCAAGTCTGTGGGATTACTGTGTTGTTATTAGCAAGGTTTGAGAGTTGGTAAGTTATTCCTTACTGAACAGTGCTACAATAATGGATTTATTTCCATTTCAACATACATTTGTTGTCAGGTCAAAAAAACAACTG
Organism: Knipowitschia caucasica; assembly: GCA_964034765.1. Classification (NCBI taxonomy): domain Eukaryota; kingdom Metazoa; phylum Chordata; class Actinopteri; order Gobiiformes; family Gobiidae; genus Knipowitschia; species Knipowitschia caucasica. The sequence goes on from OZ035843.1 coordinate 19,190,303, forward strand.
TGCCAAAGAAAAAGTCCCCTATGGTTGCCCTCTTCCAAAGAGGGGGGAAATGTCTTGTAACAAGCAGAGCAGCTTTAAAGTCTATTCTATGAGCCGCAAGAAGACAGCGCAGAGACCTGACAACTGGACTAATGTGATTGTACTTCCTGGTTCTAGTCAGGACCAGTGGGGGCGGGTCCCAGCTCAAAAGTGGCCAAAATGACGTGCGCTGACATGCTTGCAACACCACCCCGGGCAGATGGGGGTGGACCCAGAAGTAGAATTAGCCAATGCTAACATATAGCATTGGCAGACCTCTCAAAAATGTCTTTACAGGATGGACCAAAAGTTGGCTCTTGGCCCAAAGCTCCGTTCCACATGTGTGTCAATGCTGAGGGGGGTGAATTTGTTTGGTCCACTCTAGTTTACTCGCTGTTCATTTTTGAAGTCTCTCGTTCAAATGAATGGAGTTGCGCCGGCTGACGCATGCGCAGATGCGTTTTTTCACAATTTTCTTGTGGGCGGGACGACTCGCGGCCATTTTGGATAGCCCCAGTAGAGCACATTTTTTGGCCCATTAGTTAGAACGGCGGAGATAGGCGTGACTGTCCGTTAATATATACAGTATATGGTCAGGACTCAAGCTGCAGCGTTTTGAATATATTGCAGCCGTGAGTTGTGTGATCTTTGCCTTTCCTAACCATTAGGCCTTACAATTTGTATCACTATTAGGTGACAATTCAAAGTAATTTCATTATATCCTGATACATTTTTATTTATTTATTTATTTATTTGACAGGGACAGTACAAAAAAAACATTGTCACCCACAGGTAACCGATGTGAAGTACACAAGGCTTCTAGCCAAAGGCTAATTTGCAGCCCCCGTCCCTGGTTAGGCTTTTGGAGAAAGCGAAGAAACAAGTTTTTTAAAAAGGGGAGAAAAGAAGAAGAAAAATAAGAGCTGCAACTGAACTAAATTTAGTTCAGTTTAGTTAATTTACTAACTGAGTTGGGGCGGCACAATGGCTGAGTGGTTAGCACTCTCTATTCTCAGCAAGAAGGTCCTGGGTTGGAACAGGGTCTTTCTGAGTTTGCATTCCTCCGGGTGTTCTGGTTTCCCCTACCACTAAAAAGAAAAAAACTTGCACAATAGGTGAAATCCTCCAACTCCCGAATATCAAGCCGGGTATCAACATCTGGAGATGGGTCCCCAGGCACTGTTACTGCAGCGACCACTGCATCTGATGGAAGCCGCAGGGGCTTCAGGATGGGTCAAATGCATAGGACAAATTTCCCTACGGGGACAATAAAGTGCACATATACATTTATTTGAACATGCCAGCTCCAATAAGAAAGCACAATGTGGTCTGATTTGTTTTTAAACAGGATGTATATTTATTGAAACAAAAACGTAAAAAGCGTGGTCATGGAAGCTTGTAACTTCCAGATCTTGATGTATGAGGCCCACACTGTGGTGTAATGGCTTTTTGAGATTGTGTTCTAAACCACAGAGATTGTTTACAGACCTCCAGGGGGCATTGGAAAATGAAATGCAACTGCTGTGGAAATCTTCAGTGTAATGGGTAAATGCACATTTAAATAGAAGACATTTGTTGAGGGCAATGTCTTACATGTCTTAACTTTTTTAGGCAATACTTTTATGACAAGGTCTCTATACATTTCTTTGCGTCACACACACACACAGGACGTAAAAGAACACCAAAAGAAACACATAATCTGTTTAACTCAAGTCAATATTTTTATTTGCCTTGCATTGTTTTACCGTTTGTCCATAGCACCGTTTCACTGATGGTACTAAATAAAAGTCACAATGTACTCGAGGCAGTGAGTGAGTATGGCTTCAACCTTGTGGCGGCCGTACGGCCCACCAAGGAAACCCTTTGTTGTACACTGTTCAGTCTGATCCAAGAAAATAAGTCTTGGAGGGACGAGGAGAGAGCCGGGAACCAAGAGAGAGCTGGGAACTAGACACGACATAAAAGGCAGACGGCCGAAAAGTATAACGCGTCCATAACCAAGAAAGTGATAGCCGTTCTACTGCTTTCACTTTTCACTTTTTTTTACTTTTCGGCACACTTTTTGGTATGCTTTTTTGCTTTTAAGCATTCCTCTCACTTTCATGCATGTCCATACACCATAATTTAAGTTAGATAATTCTCCATTGACCCATATTATAATAATCATGACTTTCCAAAAGGATCTGCCAAGCCGCACACAATGGACACAAAGTGGCTAGTCAGGAGTAACTGTATAAGTGCTGGAAATGCTGAGGTGTAAAAGTAGGTTGTGGACAACAAGACACTGTTCTAGCGGCTGCATGAGAGGTGTCTGTGAGGGTGAAAGCAAACACCGTCCACTAAAACTTTATCTTAAGAGCTGTTAATAGTTTCTGCGAAAATGCCAGGGAAATGGTTCACTTATTGTGGTAAACTGTGAGATATTCTTGTCTAAAGCACAAGGGCTGGCTGATATAGCCAAAAATGTATATCGCAATATCAGAAGGAAAGATCACGATAACAATATAATTCACAATATAGTGCTGTGAACGTTCTACAGTTTGCTTCTATCACTAGTTTCTACTTACATGCACTAAATAAATATAAACAAATAAATTATGAAATATTGCACATACTGCAAGAAAGATGTAAAGAAGAAGTAGAAGATGTACCTTTTGTCCAATGAATTAGAGATGTCTTGTTTTGATAATGTTTCAGGCTTATTTTCAAAGCTGGAAAGTATATAAGGGTAAAGTTCAGTTTCAATGTATAGATAATCCAATCAAGTAAGTTCTTCATCTAGATTCTAGAACTACAATCAAACGTCAAAGTTTGCATATTGTCCCAGTGTCTGTGGGTTTCCTCCAGGGGCTCCGGGTTCCTCTGGGTGTTTAGGGGCAATGAGTGCGACTGAGTGACAACAAATGCAAATTAGCCGAAGACTACAATCCGGTGTATTAAGAGGCGTTCATTAACGCCCAATACACAGTCAGTCCAGTCAGATGAAATGAACAAATATACAACTATTCAACTGAAACATTTGCCATTCCAGTACCAAAACTATGTGGCAAGGTTTTGAGCTTCTATCTCAGCGATAACAGTGGGTCCAGTGGACCAGTGCAGTCAACAGTAGCTCACTTTTCAGTAAAACTGAAAGACATTAAAGTGTTCTACGGATGCTTTTTAGAGAATGCTGGGGTTATGAGTTTGGCTCGTGTTTCCTGGCTCTGCAGGAACTGACCTGAGTGGGACCTGCAGATTAAGGAACCATATGGGAGCTGCAACCTGAGCCTGGACAGGAGCAGCAGAGGGTCTAGCCCGAGACCCTCCTGCACTCATGTACACACGCACATGAGTCCTTTATGTGAACATCAATCAAACAATCATTTATTTGTATTGCACAGTTCGCGTACAAGGCAATTCAAAGTGCATCACAAGATAAATGTAAATACACAGATCCAAATGCATTGAAAAAATCAATAAAAAAAATAAAAAACATGATTTCATATTAATATAGAGCAGCATAACAGTATCAGATTTAAAAGTCATTAAAAAGTGGGTTTAAAAAGGGCAATAAAAGTAATAAGTAGTAAAAAATAGAATAAGTCAGTTGTATGCACCGCTAAAAAGATATGTTTTCAGTCTAGTATTGAACATCTCAGAGTCCGAACAGGTTCATATGGCACCAACATGCCTCGGATGTACCCAGGTGCAAAGCAAAGGAAAGACTTGTATATCCTCTAAGGATTTTCTGCATTCACCTGATATTGGCCAATGGCCACATTGATTAATCCATTCCCCTTGACAAAGTGACCTCCTGAGTGACACTGTGAGCACAAGCCTGGAAGGCTGCTCTGCAGTGGGCTCTGCTGCTTGGGTCTCCTTTGGTGACAGACCTAATCAGTGTGCATTGCACAGCACTATGCCACAGGGAGAGTGCAACGCCTGGTTTCCATCTGAATGAGCGGTAATGGTTTCCAATATCATCCTCTGGACTGCAGTTCTGTGGAAAATACATACGGGTAGATTATTTCATAGAATAGTCCTTTTCAAACCAGCCTTTCATGTTAAACACTTACCCTAAAGCAAATGTAAAATTAAATATGTACTTTTCAGAGCTCATATAAAATCAATACATGAAGAGACTTCTTTAGTAAAAGGAGCATCCATTCTAAAATCTGCTGGAAAACAAACCTTCTCATCCTGACACAACAATATAATTGAATCCATGTTTATCTCATATGATAAACGTGTCTAAGTGCAGGCTCAACGGTAGAGGGCTCTGACTCCATCTTTGTTCATGTGTTTGTTTTACAATGACAGGTCTGATCCCTACAGCACTCACCCAGCTGCTGAGTGCAGATTCAACACACAGTAACAAACCATCTGTTAGACTGCCATTAATCAAACTTATCACAGACACAAACTATTGTCACAACCGAGTAAGACCTGCTTGAAGGAAACAAATGTTCAACATTTTCTTTTTAATTAAAGCCTTGTGCTATAGTCTGGTAAAATTGAACTGCCACAGTCAGGGATGCACCAATACCAATACTGGCATCGGATCGATACCATAGGTTTGTACTCGTACCATACGACCCAATGCGGCAACCGATACCCACATTTTTAATTTACATTAGCGCCACGACAGCAGACAGCTGTGCGGCACGTGTTGCCATGGTGATCTCCCAAAGACGGCAGCTAGAAAGCAAACAAACTAACGGCAAACAATGTACCGGCAACCCACCTAATGGGAAGCTACCGGGAAGCTAGCGGGAAGCAGACAGCCGTATGGCAAGTAAACGAGAGTGACGAGTAAAGCGAAAAGTATGTTGTGTAGGCAAAACTGTCACGAGGAGGGTCCAAATCAAACACTTATAAGACCAGCAACTTCAAACATCTAAAAAAAACTCACCACCATGAGGAGTATAACACCTTTGCTAGCACCAGAGCTATTTATTTGTACCATTCGTATAAGTGGAATATGACAGTGGCTTTTATTGTTGACTGTTAAAACAATTACTAAAATGTGTAATTGTTAAAGCATTTTCTTATTGTTGAAATAATAAAAATAAAAATAAAAATCTGTTGTATTGGTTTTATGAACTCCCAGGGATAACACAATGTGCTCGTATCGGTATCGGCAAGATAAGTATACCTCAAATTAAGGTACTCGTATCGGTTTTGAAAAAGTGGTATCGGTACATCCCTAACTTCAAGCTGAATTTTATAATTTTTTTAGGAGGGGCTGCTGAGCAAGGAGCGCCATGTGCTTTGAATGTCTATGGCTCTGACAATGCTATAATTCATATGTTTATAAAAAAACTTATTACACTTAAATGAGACTAACTGATCTATTTTAGTTTTGTTTTGAGCATGTTTTTCCTGTAACCGTTACTGCAGCGTCAAACTTCCCTCTTTATTTTCAACTAATTGAAATGATAAATCTTTAAGGTGGGATGGATTATTTCAGTAAAAGATCAGTGCCCAGTCACACAGATTTGTGTACAATATTTGAGAAAAATAATGTGCATATAAAGTCAATGTTTTGGAGTTCCATTCATGGGAAAATGCGAGCTAAAAAATACTAGCTTGTTACCTTTATTTTTTTGTTCAGTGATAAACCAGTTTTATTTTAGAGCTTTAACCATGATTGCTTGACTTAGACACTTTTTGAAGTTTGAAGTGAATATCTTGAGTTGCAGCATCGGCTAATCTTAATATAAAGCGACCTCTTCCTTAAGCCTAATGGAAAGGTTAAGTGAGACATGTTCATGCAATTTGGAAATGAGTGCCATCAGGGGAAAGGCTGATGGGATTAACAGTTTTGAAAATACAAAGCAGCAAGTGTTAAGAGATAATTTTAAAAGCCGCCACGTCCAGCAGTAACTCATAGCAGCAGGGTAGTGAGGCAGTAAACTATACCCTGTTAAAACAACATGAAAAACACCTGTTATTCCAGGTTTAAAAAACAGAACAGCTAGAACAAACCACTGACATGGAAAAATCTTGTGAAGCAGTCATCTGAAAAGTACATCTTATCCTTCCTTCTAAACACATGGACTCCAGGACAATACAATCAGCATATGTCAACTCACATGTTTTACCCTTATAAAAGAAAGATAAAAAAAAGCTTCTGTGGATGGTATAATTTATCCCATTAATACCCCCAATTATATGCACTTTGTTAGAAAAAGTTATTTCATATTGGATCTTTAATTTTGGCAGCCATAAGCCCCATCAAGAGAGCTCTTTTTCCCATAAATCATTGTGAAGAAACAGGGGAGGTAAGGGCAGACAGAGCACCAGCCACCATCTCCCAGAATCAAAGCATGTTCTGGTCACTCCCAGTCCAAGTGGAAGTAGGTCCCAACAGAGCCACTGTGGCACAAAGTACATAGTGAAAAGTCTACAGGGCGTTAAATAGGTATGTAATTAATTAATTACACACCCTGTAATTAGATTCACTAATTCACTGTTTAAACTGAGGCCTGGCATAATAATTTCACAAACTGCCATGAGTTTATGGTCGGCCCACCAAAGATCAGTGGGCTAGAAACAAGCCTACCCCCAATACATAATTCGGACAGTCTTTCAAAAGCCAAAAACATCCAAACTCATTTCAGTCTTTAAGATAATAACAATAATGTCAATATTACTAATGATTATTCTTCTGTCAGGATAATTAATTAAGAATATTAGTAACATTTATATGTAAAAGAAAACTAGTTTTCCTTAGATAAAGAAACATCTTACAATGAGAAGGCTGTCTAACAGTGAACAGACCCAGGCTTTTCACTTTGAAATGTTTATTTTTCCAGCTTTAAGATACTAAAGAGCCAGTAAAAGGGATATGTGATGGATTTCGACAGACGCCCAGAGAAAAGAGTAGATTTAAGGTACAGACCTTAGGAAAAGGCAAAAAAAGTTAATGGTCTAATGTCCTGACTTCAAAGTAAAAAGCCTCCTGCTCAAACAGGCTCTGCCAATGTCAGTCTGAAACACTGCCATGCTTTCTGGGTTTGAAGGACAGATGGATACTAATGGCACATTAGCCTCCATGCCTCTTCTGCAATAATGGTGCCCTAATAAAAAACATTACGACATCTAAAAGCAATGTTCAAACCCACAAGAAATGCAGGGTCCAAAGATTATTTTGTGTTACATACAAAGTTCAGTTTTTTTTTTTAGGATTTTCTTTTGTTCAGTGTGCAGCATTATTGGAGTCCTTCTTATACCTTGAAGAATCTAGTGGCATTGATCATTTCATTCTTTTCATCACTATTAAACTTTCTCTTCACTTTGGTCCCTGCGTTTGGCATTTACATTTCCACATTATTCCAGATGCTCTCCTCTGGTGTCATAGGTGCTTTATAAAGCCTTCTTTTTCCTTGTCAGACACTGCTGAAGCTGCTCCTTTACCAGCTCGTCCAACCCCCAGTAATCAAACCACACTCAGACTGGCCAGCCGCTGGTATCCTCGTATCAAGGCTCTGTATTTTCTTTAGGAAATGACTCATAAATTAGCTGAGCTCCTGACTCCCAGGCTGGCTGTGAAAGAGGCAGACAAACCTCTACAAGGCATGCTGATTAGTGAGGCAGTAGGAGAGAAAGGCCAGACAGGCCAAGGCTGCAGGAGTCATTTAGGACTAGCTCACACTGACAAAGAAAACATATTGATTGTATGCATTCACTGGATGTGATGAATGAAGGCAGGGGTCTTTGTGCTACATTAATAAATCCCGGCTAAACAAGAGTGTTTCAGTTGAATGTGGAGATGAAGAAAATCCTGTGAGGTGTAACCTTTCCTATGCAAGCTGCCTTAAAAGTAGAAGGACTTATAGCTGTAGAAAGAGGTATTGGCAAATTCAGCTTTTGAACATGTTGGCATGATTCGTCCAAAATATTTACATTTTAGCAATCTAATTTATTTAAAACAACTCTTAAGCACAGTGGTGGCAGTGACCTATTGTGGGGCTCACCCCTTGTGCTTTTTATTTAGATTTAAAAAGATATTAACGGCTTATTAACCGAGCGCTGTATGGGTCTCTGTACAGACCGAGCAAGCAAGGTTAATAAATGTTTTATTATATGACTCTCGTCTGAGTCTTTACCAATGCTTTTGAGATATTTGTGAAGTATTTTCATGTAAAACTAGGTTTTGTGTGATACGGGCTGTGGATCGATTGTCATGGTAACGGTCCGTGGAAAGATATCAAATGTGATACGCGCTGTTCGGACCAATTGTCATGGTAACGGTCCGAGATGGGAAAATATCAGACCGCAAATCAACCAATCAGAGCGCGCGTACGGTCCAAGTCATATAATAAATACACAGTGGGGCAAATCGTCAGCCACCGATTGTGCAAGTTCTCCCACTTAAAATAATGACAGAGGTCTGTCATTTTCATCATAGGTACACTTCAACTGTGAGAGACAGAATGTGAAAAAAAAGGAATTCACATTGTAAGATTTTTAAAGAATTTATTTGTAAATTATGGTGGACAATAAGTAATTGGTCATTTCAAACAAGGAAGATCTCTGGCTCTCACAGACCTGTAACTTTTTCTTTTCGAAGCTCTTCTGTCCTCCACTCGTTACCTGTATTAATGGCACCTGTTTGAACTTATCTGTATAAAAGACACCTGTCCCCAGCCTCAAACAGTCAGACTCCAAACTCCACTATGGCCAAGACCAAAGAGCTGTCGAAGGACACCAGGAAAAGAATTGTAGACCTCCACCAGACTGGGAAGAGTAAATCTACAATAGGCAAGCAGCTTGGTGTGAACAAATCAACTGTGGGAGCAATTATCAGAAAATGGAAGACATACAAGACCACTGATAATCTCAAAATGATCAAAACGGTCAAAATGATCAAGAGAACGGTGATCAAAAATCCCAGAACCACACGGGGGACCTGGTGAATGACCTGCAGAGAGCTGGGACCAAAGTAACAAAGGTTACCATCAGTAACACACTACGTCGACAGGGAATCAAATCCTGCAGTGCCAGACGTGTCCCCCTGCTGAAGCCAGTGCATGTTCAGGCCCGTCTGAAGTTTGCCAGAGAGCACATGGATGATACAGCAGAGGATTGGGCGACTGGTTTCATTTGACCACATGACAAAGTAGAACTGTTTGGTATAAACTCAACTCGTCGTGTTTGGATACTGAGTTGCATCCCAAGAACACCATACCTACTGTGACGCATGGGGGTGGAAACGTCACGCTTTGGGGCTGTTTTTCTGCTAAGGGGACAGGACGACTGATCCGTGTTAAGGAAAGAATGAATGGGGCCATGTATTGTGAGATTTTGAGCCAAAACCTCCTTCCATCAGTGAGAGCTTTGAAGATGAAACTTGGCTGGGTCTTCCAGCATGACAATGATCCCAAACACACCGCCCGGGCAACGAAGGAGTGGCTCCGTAAAAAGCATTTGGAAGTCCTGGAGTGGCCTAGCCAGTCTCCAGACCTCAACCAAATTGAAAATCTGTGGAGGGAGTTGAAAGTCCGTGTTCACTGCTCTCGAGAAGATCTGCATGGAGGAATGGACCAAAATACCAGCTACTGTGTGTGCAAACCTGGTAAAGACCTATAGTAATTCGGGCGTTCTGCTCTCCCAAAATTCCATCCGATGGGCGGGGGAGCGACTGAATTTTGCGTTGCATTATGGGTAACACTTGCCTTCGCAACTTCCGGTTCTCTCTGCCCGGCGCATTTTCTCTAAATGGTTGAGTGTTTTCGTCATTTTCTGTATGCAAATACATTCCCGTCTCTAACTAGTGGCATATCGCGCAAATCATCCGTCCAATTCACATTCTTCCCTCTTAGCTGAACTTCATTCTCATTGTTACCATCTGTCACTCGCACACACAGCCGTTTTTGTTCACTCTGCTCGCTGTCATCTTCTTCTAAATCTTCATAAACACCATCCGCTCGTTGAACTAGCAACAACAATTCCTCCTTTCGTTTTCCCACACTGCAAATACCCTTTCGCTTCAACCTTTCACGCAATTCAGGCACTGTCAATCGCTTGTTGTTTTCGTGAGCCATATTCGCCATTGTATGAAATCAACCGGAAGTGAACTGGGCAACAAACGGTGTCATTTTTTGATCACAGCGCCGCTCAGTGGATGGAATTTTGGGAGAGCAGAACGCCCGAATTGTTTGACCTCTGTTATTGCCAACAAAAGTTATATTACAAACGTATAGAGTTGAATGTTTGTTATTGACCAAATACTTATTTTCCACCATAATTTACAAATATTTTTTTTTTATATCCTACAAGGTGAATTCCTTGATTTTTTTTCCACATTTTGTCTCTCACAGTTAAAGTGTACCTATGATGAAAATTACAGACCTCTGTCATTATTTTAAGTGGGAGAACTTGCACAATTGGTGGCTGACTAAATACTTTTTTGCCCCACTGTTTATGTTATTGTAAAGTTCACAGTATTGAAAGATTTTCAGTTTATGAGGGAAGTAGAGCCCTGCCCTGGCCCAAGGGGGTGGCGCTCCAGCCCGGACCGGCCCGGCCCGACATGGTTTCTGAACTCTTAGGCCCGAACCCGTATCAAGCCAGACTTTTTTTTTTTTTACCTCTCATAACAATGTTTTAGCGTAGAACATAATGCAGCGCACTGAACACAGGCCCGGCTAGAGGGCGGAGTTATACATGGTAGTGATGTCTTGCAATGGGTTCTGTGTGTACGGCTAGAGTGAACGGCCGCAGCTGTATGATACACTTGAAGGTAACGCTATGCGTCATCAATGACAATACTTTACAGAACAACAAATACTACAGCGTGATAGAATGCTTTATTCAGTGGGTGCGTTCGTAAATGTAATCTGCCACTCTGAAAATGAATAAATAAAAAGTGCCTGAGCCCAGCCTGTGTCCGAGATAATTATACGGTCATCGGCCCGAACCGAAGCCCGGTCCTCGGGCTGTCGGGCCCCTTGGGCCTAGGGCTCAAGTGCAGGGCTCAAAAACAAAGCGTATGTGATTGATGATGAGCACCATTTCCTATACATTAGGGCTGGGCGAGGCAACATCGTTGGTGGTAATGAAGATAATTTTGAGTGACAAATATAATTTGTTTTACATTGAGAATTATATAGTTGTGATATTTTCTTATGCCGTGATATAATTTTTTTAGCCCTATAGTACACATAATTTTAAATCAGTACAAACAAAAATACCTCCAGAAACTTCCCTGTTCAATCAATTATGTAAGGGATAATGTATAGTACGCACCTTCAGGGCGGAAACTGACGCCTCCGTTGCGCATCGGAGTCCGCTCTGCCCTGTCGGTACTTATTTTCCGATAATGACCTGCGTACTATACATTATCCCGCTTATTATACCGCTTTGAACCAACCACACATACACAAAATAAACTTCAGTCCACTTTTATGAATGCCGAAAGGTTTATTTAATGACTGCAACTAAAATAGTTCAAGGATTTTCCTCTAAATGAAAACGGAACAAAGAATTCTGAACATCAGCGGTGAGTGACCCAAATGTAAACTCAACCAAATTCCATAATTCGATCCTCTGCAAATGTGTCTTTAAATGTTTAATACATGTTAATGGTTACTTCCGGGTTTACCGCTATCGCTTTTTGTAACATTAAAACAGTATCTTTGTCATGAAAACGTCAACAGATAATTCTGAAAACCTCTGTGCACGTGAGTTACAAATGTATGTGTATAACCATCTACCCTCCTGTGCAATTATTCAAAATTAGATTATGACTAAGCATTGAGTGAACACATGGCGTAGAGCAGTTCCTTTCTGTTGATATGGCCAATCTAGGGGATTTGGACAAAAGAGCCTGTTCAAATAGTGTGAGTATGTTGCACATTTCAAATGCACATTTTACAACAGAAGACATGGAGATTTACCTTGTGAAAGAACAGGTTTATGGGTAATCCCCAGGGATCCATTGGGACTTAAAAGTTTATTTAAGCAAAGTCCCTGTAGAGAAACTTCCAACCTACTGTTCAGATGAACATAAATCCCATTTAAGTGTTGAGTCAAATATGTAAAAACTGATTCTAAATTTAGCACACGGTTATTGGTGCCACTTAGGGTCAGCTTTGCAGAATAAATGGCCCTAACATTCCTGCAGAATCAACAAGCCATTCAAAACTCCAATTCAAGCAGAACTCACACATTATTAAACATTATTATTAAACTGGGCCCAAATGTTCATTTGGGCCCAGAAAGGCATTTTTTTCAAAATGACATAAAACAAAACTGTCTGGACATTGAGGCTGGAGCCTGAATCAAGAGAGTAGTTGAGACGGGCCAGGTGTCTCTAGGACACACTGTGCAGTGACACACAAGTCTGTGAGTGGCACTCCTTTCGATTCCCAGCAGGACAAAAACATGAGGCGAACAGTAAAGTCCCTGAGGACTGGCCTGCACCACTATTTGCTCAAAGCAGCTGTCCATTGCCTCTACTGCTTCAACTGTTCAGACCAGGTCAAAATTGCCCTTGCTCCCAAGGCCACAACTCCCAGGACAGCACACAGGGTATTAGCATTTTACAGTGGCTGCAACGAGGAAGGGGCGATCCAAAAACAGTAGGAGGTGTGGAGAGAGGCACTTGGGGGGAAGTAAATATGGACTTGTGATGCAGTAGTGCCAGTGATTGTCATTTGTTGTATAAGAGTAAAATATAAGTGAATGAATATGAAAAGACAACTTAATTCTTAAAACTTCTTATTGAGTTACCTCAATTACATAAATTGCTGGAGGCAAAAACTTGTGCCTTGAAGTCTTAGTAAATTCCATGATACGTGCAGGGAGTAGGGATGCACTAATATGAATATTTTGGCCGATTATTGATGTCTTATATAATTTTTTCCGTTATGACCGATAACCGATATTTGCCGATAGAGATACGTGTTTTTTTTATTTTATTCTGAGCTAAAAATGAGTACATACCGAATTTATTCCTCTATTTTCAGAATGTACTTTATTTTAGTTAAAATGGCCGATGCGGGAAAACTCATTAAGAGCTTTTCGTGGCTTATTATCACTCTGGAAAACGATTTTCAATGCAGCGTATGTAGTAAATATAAAGATAAAAATGCAGTAAAAAACACAAGAATAGTCACACATAATAATTTACAGGACATTAAAAACGAGATAAAAAAGTTTTAGAATAGTTGAAAAACACTGAAGTAGAGCAGTCACGTCCAAAGTCTCAGAGCGACCAAACTAAGGCCCTGTTTATACTGAGACGCTGCGCAGACGTTTCCAGGCTATTAACAGAAACGACCTGGCTCCTAATGCAAATTTCTCAGCGTTCACATGAGGTTGAAAAACTATGTAGTTCTAGCGCCCGGCCAGTAGTAGGCAGAGAAACTTTACAACACGACACACGACCCCCAGTCCCGTGCCCAGCCCCCCTCTCGGCAGTATACTCACTTCCTGTGCCAGACCCTCAGAACGCACCAACATCATTCTGCATTTTAACAGCAGCTGTGAAAATTGAAACTGAACCTAGAGCTTTGCGTGGTCTCGTTTGGACGAACGAAAGTGTAGAATTATCCTCTGTGCCGCGCTGGAAGCCCACAAAGCTAGTTAGTGTGACCGCCGCCATTGTTGTTGATGTTTGTTCTCCGCTACTGCGCATGTCCAAATTTACGTGCGGGGAGGAGCGCGGAGGCGGGGGTCAGAGCAGAGGGGGATGGTGTGAAAGAGAGCCCCCGCTGTGCAGCGTTTCTCAGTTGTCCCACTCTGCAGGTTGGATCTGAACACTTACGTTTTCATCCCGCTGAAACACGGTCTTCGTATGAAGGGTTTGTAGAAACCGACATCCAACTATACCGTTTTACTGCCACATTGTCTCCGTATAAACTCAGCCTAAAAACATTAGAAGGTCTGCTCCCAAGTGTACTTATTAACAGTAACATGCAGCTTCTTTCCCACAGACAGGAAAAGACTGAAGAAGTGCCACTTTAGTAATAGCCATCAGGGCAAACCAGATTTTTGAGTTTTATGGTCAGAACTATTCAGGTTTGGAGAAAATCAGAGACTTACGTCTCTGGGGCTGTATTTCTGAATTTACACCAGCGCCTTATACAGCAATGTGCGTAATGTAATTAAAATGCGGACAGGAGACGCGGGTACATTTGAAAGCATTCCATTTACTTCAGAGGCGGCGATATCTTGTCTTTAACATGGTGATGAGTAAAGATACACAAAATTGATATTCCTAGAGAGTAGGGCTGCAAAGACGTTGTCAAAATTTGATAATAGAAATAGTCAACAATGAATTCCAATGTTGACTATTGTCGCCAGACGTGTTTTTCCAACAGAGTGAGGCATCTCCCATCTCACAATCTCTGCAGAGAATCGCACATGCGCAAGAGCGTCTATCGAGCGGAAACTTAAACAGTAATGGTGGCGCTCATCAGCTCCTTGTAGAAAAACTTCTAAAGTTTGGGAGTATTGTAGTCTGGATACAGAAGATAAAAAGTTTACTTGCAAGGTTTGCAAAGCAGATATTGCGTATCACGGCAGCACCTCGGTGATTCACGAACATTTGAAGAGAAAGCATGAGAGAGATACCATGATCCCGGAGCGTGGCCGCTTTGTAGTGAATGACAGCGGTTCTGTGAAGCTGCTTTGATAACAGCGCTGCGAGCGCATGGCCAAAGCGAAGCCATAATGTGACAGGACAAGTGCGGATCTTTGCCTGTGGACGCGATAAATACACCGCGGTGAGAAATACAGCTGAACTATGTGAGCCTCTGGAAGTGTTCCGTGTCTCCTCCTGTAGCCCTGAAACTAAAACTCACTAAATTAAAAGCTGGGGTACCTAAATTTCCCTTGCATCCATAATGCATCTTGGTAGTGCCCAAACGTAACATAAATAACTATTCAAAAAATAAAAAAATAAAAACACAATAGAAGTCTTGTTTTTTTATGTTGTTTTTTGCATAATTAAGAAAGAAACATGTTAAGTCAATATTTTACTTTTTGGGCTGAGAGCAGATTTTTTTTATCTCAAAAGATGTAAGGAGGAGGGCGTGAAATGTTTTCCTGTACCTAAAAGGGGGCCTGGCCAAAAATATACTATACAATACTGACCAAGCACTGTGCCAAATTGGTCTTAGATAGGACATTTTTATTTACTTTTTGTATGAACCAGCAGCAAAGTAGAATAAAAGATGCATTTTTCATTGAAGTACCCATCTTTCTTGCGTTTATCATTTGCCACATAATTAAAGAGACTTCATCCTAAATTTAAGAAAAAAAAATAAAAAATCATCCGATTAGTCGACTTTCAATAGTTTCAATAGTCGGTGACTAGTCGACTATTAAAATAGTCGTTACTTGCAGCCCTACTAGAGAAGCACATTACAATGAAAAGCTACTGGCTTAAGCGTTTATGCAGCAAAGACGTGTTTATGCAACACAGACAATCGGCTACTTGAATGTACTGTATGTGACTATTGCCAGACTGAAGGGGCTTTCAGACGCCGACGTTTGAACGCAGCTTCCACGCGCACTGGACACACAGTCTCTATATTTCAGACGCTAGGGGCATTCAGACCTGTAGTCCTGGCATGCGATGGGAAAAACGCAGGATGCGCCGAAACTTGGGAAGCTCAATCCAAAGGCGAGGAGCCACTGCCTGGGAGGATCTATCTCCTCTGGTTTTACCATAGCTTCTGTTTTGGCTGTTTATGAGTAATTTCAGTCTGCTTGCTAGACCGTTAGTGTCCCCATGACCACTTTGCTGCTCTCTGATTGGTTGCTGCATGTGTGGCCGGCAGAAAAAGTTCAACAATGTTTATCGGCCACTGCCGCACCACAATGCCGCCTCTGCCATGCAGTCCGTTTGTGCGTGGCGCAACGCACATGCAGTTTCATGCTCGAACTGACGTCACCATTGACTTTGCATTGAAAGTCAATGGTGATGCATGATCCGGTCTGAACGCTCCATTATTCATGTTTATATAGTTCAACTTTTCACCAGTTAATGTCAACACCCATCAACATAGTAAATGGGCCCACACACCATCAGCACTGTACACCAACAAATTCAAATCTCCTCTGGATATTGTAAAGTGTCATGAACAAATGCAAATGTTACACAGATCAGAGCCAAATAGGGCAGATGGTAACACTGTGAAGGCAGATAAAATTCTACTACGGACACTGTAAATGTGTATTATTCAGTGTTTCAGTATCAAGTGTTTCTTTAGGGTGTTTCATAATATAAACTGAAGCCCTTCATACATAATGATAGTCACTGTTGCAGAAGCATACAGTCACTTTTGAAGTTCAAAATGGATCCTTCACCAACATCTCAAAGTGCGTTTACACAAGCACAACATCTCCATTGAGATGAAAATTGACAAAGACCACACTTTCCTGTCTGCCATTTCTGCCACCTGTGCACACATGATCCAAAGTTTGTACTCATTAACAAACAGAGACATCCTCTCTGTGGTATAAAGGAGACCCACTTGAATTTGAGAAAGTGGTGTTTGCAGGAATTCAGCTGGACAAGTCCCTGTTGATTGTCACCGCACCCACTGGTTTCCTCCCTGAAGGGCCTGGAAGGTAAATATCAGCGGGATGGAGATGATTCCCCTGTGAAGAGTCTTAAACACGTGCATACACACACAATGCAGAGGAATAGCCATTGCCCACTCCATCTCCCATCCTCTGACATTCTCATCACCTTCCCCCGCACAATCTGACTTCCTCAGTTTTGCAAGTCTCGTAAACAAACATGCCAAACGCTAGTATTGCATGAGTGAAGCAGAGACCATGGCCAAATGTCACCCCTACGCACATCCTTGCCAAGCAGACAGAAATTTCTCTGAAATTTCCCAATCGTTCAAATACTTACAAATACCATTATGTATACATGAATGCAAAAATTAATTCCGCTCTTCATCCATGTTGATTTTGTCGTCTTCGTTTCTTGGTGCGTTTTGGCCAACAGGTCCTTCCATCTGTTAGCCAGCTGGTGAGGAAGGGGGGTGTGGGAGGCAGGGTGGGGAAGATGATAGTGGTGGTTTTGCTAATGGCAACAGGCTAAACTTTCTCTAAGAGAGTGTGCTGAGCTCTAGTGTGGCTCTCATTAGGGTCTGACCTGACATTGGGTTAACCTTGCGGTGTGATGTCACAACCAGGCCGCAGACATCTAAAGGCAGCAGCATTAGCATGGTGTCACTGGATTACCACTACGGCTTCTGATGTTTTCATGTCGCCCGAGCTGAAAACTGGAAAAATTAACTGGCTGGAAAAATTAACCCCAGTGGGGGCGGGTCCCAGCTCAAAAGTGGCCAAAATGACATGCGCTGACATGCTTGCAACACCACCCCGGGCAGATGGGGGTGGACCCAGAAGTAGAATTAGCCAATGCTAACATATAGCATTGGCAGACCTCTCAAAAACGCCTTTACAGGATGGACCAAAAGTTGGCTCTTGGCCCAAAGCTCTGTTCCACATGTGTGTCAATGCTGAGGGGGGTGGATTTTTTCAGACCACTCTAGTTTACTTGCTGTGAATTTTTGAAGTCTCTTGTTCAAATGAATGGAGTTGCGCCGGCTGACGCATGCGCAGATGCGTTTTTTCACAATTTTCTTGTGGGCGGGACCACTCGCGGCCATTTTGGATTGCTCCAGTAGAGCAAATTTTTTGGCCCATTAGTTAGAACGGCGGAGATAGGCGTGACTCTGTCCGTTAATATATGCAGTCTATGGTTAACCCACAATCATATAAATACTGAACAAATAACAATTCTAGAAATACTTTATATTGGAAATAATGTAATCTGTTGTGGCAATAGCAACAAGCTTCATTCACTTAGAACGGCAGTGAGTCAACTCACTGAAATATAATTACCTCTTTTGAACAACTCAAAGGGATCCAGAAACTGAACCTTCAAGTCTAAAACAGGTTAGGGTGCAAAAGTTTTAGTAGTATTGTGACAAGATGGGACATAAGACCACAAGAGGTTGTGTACTATGGCGATCAAAGAAAAACTAGGCTTTTCTCATTTGAAACCACTGAAAGTTATTTTAACCATATAGTCTCCAGAAATGATTGATATCAATAGTGATTCACTTTGGCAAATATGTAATACTAATTGGAAACCTTTCCCTTGTTTGCATTCTCACGCAGTTTGTATATATTGAAGGCTAATGCTAAGGTTGATGGCAGCTCTGAAGGTCTCTGAATGTAACGTGACTCTGCTCTATAATGATGTTGGCTCACTCCAACTCCCAATGTTGGTTTAACCTGATGTTAATGTGGCTGTTGCCCACTTCTGAAAGTTATGTTCCACAAGGTCTAACATGGGAGTTCACCCACAACTGCTGTCAGCAGAGAGTTGGAGGAGCACTGTCTGAAACATGAAGGCAATTTCAATTGGGAATAACATGGCTGAAAAGTGACAGCCAATGAATTAGGGCTATAACAAATTGGCTTGTCAGGAAAAAGACAAGAGATTATCTTGTTTTTTTATCTTAAAAAGAGATGAAGAGGACTCACCCCTGGACTGCCACCTTAACGTGGTGGGGAAGTTGAGTACTCTGATGATCCTGGGAGCTATGTTGTCATGGCATCTTGGGTGACGAGTCAGACAAAGCGCAATGGATAGCCTGAAAATATCACCTGGGTCGTCGTCCGGCATGGCCTAGCCCTAACCCTAACCCGGCTGGGCTCAGCCTGAGAGGACGACGTGGACACCCACAGCACCCACAGAGGGATCCATGGGGGAAAGGTGCTGAGAGAACTGGGCGGCAGTCAAAGGCGGACACCTCGGCGACCCAGTCCACACACACAACATCTGGCTCTTGGGACGTGGACCGTCACCTCACTGGGGAGCCTGACCTCGTGGGGGGAGGTTGAGCGATACTGACTAGAGCTAGTCGGCCTCATCTCCACACACAGCTTGGGCTCTGGAACCCAACTCCTTGAGACAGGTTGGACTCTCCAGAAGCGGTGAGCGGGGGTGCCATACTCATTGAACCCCATCTTAGCTGCCACGTGCTGAAGTTCTCCCCGGAATGAGAGGGTCACTCCATCAGATATTGTGCTTTTTAGATATGGAGAAGGCATTCGATTGTGTTCCCCAGGGTGTTCTCCAGGAGTAAAGGGTCCGGGCTCCTCTGCTGTGGGCCGTCCGGAGTCCAAGCTGCGTTCGCACCGCTGGCAGTGAGTGGGGCCTGTTCCCATGTTGGCCTCTGCCAAGGCTGCCCTTTGGGACCGGTTCTGTTCGCCGTCTTTATGGACAGAATTTCTAGGTGCAGCCAGGGGCCGGAGGGGGTCCGGTTCGGGGACCGCAGGACTTCATCTCTGCTTTTGTTGACTCCAACGAACCAGGACCTGTAACATTCACTGGGACAGTTTGCAGCACAGTATGAAGCGGCTGGGATGAGAATCAGCACCCCCACAGAGGTGTTCCAGGCTTGTCCCACCAGGAGGAGACCCCAGGATAGGGCCAGGACACGCTGTCTTTCATCTGGCCTGGGAACGCCTTGTGGTCCTGTCGGATGAACTGGAGGAAGTGTGTGTGGATAGGGAGGTCTTGGCATCTCTGCTTAGACTGCTGCCCCTGTGACCTGGCAACGGATGAAGCGGAAGAAAATGGATGGAGATGAAGAGGAATAATTAAGTTACTGACCAAGTATTGCTTTGTTCTGATTTCCAACAAAAAACAAGTGCGAGCGTGTCTTTGGAAAAACCTGAAAATTGGCACCATGGCAATCCAGAGAGGTGTGTTCAATAACATGCACTGTTTCAGCAAACTAACAAGAAATTAATGTCATTGTTTTGATCATCAACTAATGCAGCAACATTTTTTTGACACATTCAGTAGTTGTTTAGAACAGAAAATATGACATTTTATCTGAAGTGAAGCTACTGGTCGACATCCTAATAGATTTATCAATATATCATAAAACTTTTGTGTGTTCTGAGATGTTTTCGTTAACATGCACCATCTCTACAATATAAACAACATAAATCTATGTACCCACATCTCACAGCCTTTATTCAGTCTGTATGTTAATGAATTATTAAAATAATTGAACAAAATTGATTAGTTTCAAATAAACATTACAGCCCCACAATGAATACTTGTCTATTACAATCAAATATAAAATCTCAATCTTAGAAGCCACATGGCATAGAAGCATGTTTCACAGTTTTAAACCTGCATTGTCATGACAACGCTAACTTAACTTTTAACCCCTGGCCATGCTACATCTGTCAACAAGTCACAACTGCACCATGGAAGCACTACTCCCTTTCAATTTCACCTTAGTATTTAATAAGGGCGAAAGGGAACTGACCTTTAAAATGTGTTATG
This sequence comes from Knipowitschia caucasica, assembly GCA_964034765.1. Taxonomy (NCBI): domain Eukaryota; kingdom Metazoa; phylum Chordata; class Actinopteri; order Gobiiformes; family Gobiidae; genus Knipowitschia; species Knipowitschia caucasica. The sequence goes on from OZ035843.1 coordinate 19,210,653, forward strand.
ACAACTGTTCGGATCTTTCAAATAATGAACTTTAAAAAGTAAACTGTTGCCTCTTCAATATCAAAAACTAGTCATCAGTTAACTGCATAGGTGGCTACATCAAATTGATTCCAGGCATAAAGGCAACAACCTCTGGTCTGACAGAAAATCCTGAAAAATATGTATTTCCTTTTGTAAACTTTCATACATTTTTGTAATTGTAAAAACATTTAATAAAATAAAAATAAATTGATCTTATCCAATACAAATACTCAATGTTTTAAGACAACAAAACTAAGCTACCACAGACAGATTTTATACCTTACAGTTGAAAAATGAATGATGAGTCTTGGCTCCCCTTATGGGGTCAGTCAACATTACCTTAAGATACATCAGTTGCACACAGTTTTTGGAGATGTACTGGGTTTGCCTCTTATGTGAATCCCCACATTTCAAGTAATCAGCGTGGAGAGAACAGAGGCCAAATCATTTCTCTCAAACTTTGAAGTTTTATGACTGTGGCTCTAGGGAGCTCTAAAGGGCAAGGCTCAGAAACGCCTCAGCTGCATCGGGACTCCCTTTGTATCATTTCTCTACATGTGCTACGCAAACAAACATGTCACAGAGTGCATGCCTTTCCATTATTTATACTTAAGCAATTCCCTATTCAAACATCTTTTCCTGCTTCCTTTTCAGAGGTGAGGTAAAGGCCTTCCCTTGTTCAATAAAATGCCAATCTATTCCAGCAAAGGTTTCCATGTCTCTCCAAACACACAGGGACCGGGTCAGAAGAAAGGTCCAGCAGACAGAAAAACCATCTGCGTCCCATTCATTCTTCTGGTCTGGACATGAGCAAACAGGCCACTTTCACTGCCGTGGCAACCCCTTTCACTCCACTGTGGAGGCCTATTGGAGTCACAGATGCAACAATACCAAATCCTCCCCTGAATTTACAGACTCAAACGACCCACTTCCTGACTTTAGTGATGTTAGAGAAGTACACATTTTCCGAGTGCATCAGGTATGCCACAATGAGGTCCTTTATGTTTGCATATGGAAAGCATTGTCCTACTATAAAACATTTTATTTCAGAAAGTTACAGTACTACTTATGCGACACTATGTCTTTTAAAACATAGATCAAAAGGATGTGTATCAAACTAGTATGTCTTACTAGTTTGATACTGGCTTTGAAAATTATTTGGACTAAAGACGGTCAATCTATTTTGAACAGCCAAATTCTGCCAAGAGAACAGAACAGGTGCATAAATAGTCAGTGGTCGCTTCTGCTGCAGGCTGCTTTTAAATGCATAACTGCTTCTCTTTCAATTACGTGTCCTTCAAAAAAAAACGTAATGTGATAGGAAAGTTCAGTCCTCGAGCGGCTGTTTGCTTCAGCACTTCGGACAAATATTTCTTTTGTGTGACTGTCTCCACCAGAGTCCTTCAGACTAGAGTGAATTCAATGTCACTGCATTATGGGCTCAATGGCAGCACACGGCTGTCTCACCAGCTGCCACTGTGTTTACACCTCGCGCTGCTCAGAGGTATGAATTAGCTTTAAAGAGAAAAGGGGCTAATGGTAGAGCAGGGTCTAGTACTCCAAGGTAGCCTTTCACATACTTGCACTGAAAGTTTGACACCTGGTTGAAACACCTTTTGAATGCAACAAATACATAGGTAAAGATTACATGAAAAAAAAAGAAAACTGTCTTGAATAATGAAAGCGAAATAAACCCCATGGTAACCATATAGAAATGTTATGTGAAACAGTTAAAAGATGGAGCCCTGAGACTTTATACTGTAAGAGCAGGAGTCAAAGCAATAATGGAAATAATGGAAAAGGATATTCAGGAGCTTATGTAGAAATTCTACTACGGCGGCACCTTAAGGGTTAATAAAGTCATATAAGACCTATTGCTTTTCAACAATGTTGTTAAAAATGTATCCTTTAAAATCCCCAAAAAACTCAAATGTAAGAACCAAATGGATGTGACATATGGTGCCATTCACAAAGTCAATCTTATCTGTAACGGCACACCGTCTGCAAGGACGAGCAGCAGCCTTCCCCACATGCACCCCTAAATCAAGCAGTGATTGGACTCGGGTCAGTGTGCGATGTGGTGATGACCGGCAGGTGAGCCCATGTGACCACTTCATCGCTCCTGCAGTCTCAGCAGGCCAGCACTAAACGGATAAAGCAGATGGCGCTAACCTCCATGAATAAATGCAGTGTTGTGACAAAAGTGGTAATTTGTACATAATGGCAAAAGAAATGGTGAATAGGGGTGGGTACTTCACAATACAATACGATACGCAATACAAAGCTCACGATAACGATTATATCACTATATGAAGATTATCGATATATTGGTCAACAATATACCATATGCCAATGTATGGCATACATAAAATAGAAAAATGTGAAGTGAAAAAATACACTTTATTTCATGATAAATGGAATTGAGATGTATCAATAATTAATATATGGCTACATTACACTAATAAAAAATGAAAAAAGAGAAAATATATATATCTTGACAAATGCATATCAATAATCAATCGCGGGAGAAAGTATCGCGATATATCGAAAAATTGACTCCTAATCACTCCTAATGGTGAAACGTTTACAGTTCTGACAAGTTTTGAAACAACACAAATAACGTTAATTTTGTTAGTTTTTGTTATTTTTCTGTCTCCACTCAGGAGCACGTAAAATTTTGTTATCTGAAATGAACCAATTTTGCAGCATTTAGTTGAACGGATATACTCCAAACAGTAATTAACCAAACTCTTTCTTCCCAAGTTAAGTTTGGGAAAAAAATAAATTGAGAACAAAACAATGACATAATGCATGTGTTGTGTTCTGACAATGCAGAACATGTACCTGATTTCTGACTAAAATGGTCATGTTCATTGGCATAATACTGTGTACGGTACTATAATGCAAGAAGGAGTGATGTTTCTTTATCTGACTTTTTGTTGACCATATTCTTCCACAAAATATAGCATCTTATATCCAAAAAATAGCCAACATGGTATCAAAAGGAATGTGATCTTGTGTCTTGTCTTGATCTCATAGACCCAATCCAGTGTCTTCAGATAAGGCATGTAATTTTTGTATGTACAATTTTACTGTGGTTAAAATAACCATCAAATAATGGCCTAAGATACAATTGGGTCGAGGAGTTGTCTGTCCGGAGCAACACCCTCTATGCCCTCTTGTGGAGAACTGGCACAGTTCATTTCAAGACTGACCCTCGTATTGCTGACCAATTTTGAAGACATTATAATCGTGATTATCACCTTGAGAAGGTGGAGCTAAGGACTAAGATCAATAAAAATACAAAAGAAAAGGATGTAAGAAATAATGTATGGGAAAACGGGTCACTGTATAGGAAGTGCCCTGGATTCAGAAGCTCATGTAGCAATTTTGCTACTTTAGCATCAAAAAGGGTTGTCATCAAGTCATATTTAAAAGATTATCAACCATGCAAATGTTGTATGTGTAAAAATCCTACAGTTTAAAAATCACAAAAATAAAAGATTGTAAATAGAATCCCCTTCTCTTGTGGATTGACATACAGTGCCTTGCAAAAGTATTCGGCCCCCTTCAACCTTTCGCCACTTTTCAGGCTTCAAACATAAAGATATAAAATTTGAATTTTTTGTCATGAATCAACAACAAGTGGGACACAATCGTGAAGTGGAACGAAATTTATTGGATAATTTAAACTTTTTTAACAAATAAAAAACTGAAAAGTGGGGCGTGCAATACTATTCGGCCCCTTTACTTTCAGTGCAGCAAACTCACTCCAGAAGTTCAGTGAGGATCTTTGAATGATCCAAGGTTGTCCTAAATGACTGATGATGATCTGCAGTTCATCCAGAGTGATCATGGGCCTCTTGTCTGCATCTCTGATCAGTCTTCTCCTTGTTTGAGATGAAAGTTTGGAGGGACGGCTGGGTCTTGGTAGATTTGCAGTGGTCTGATACTCCTTCCATTTCAATATAATTGCTTGCACAGTGCTCCTTGAGATGTTTAAAGCTTGGGAAATCTTTTTGTATCCAAATCCGGCTTTAAACTTCTCCACAACAGTATCTCTGACCTGCCTGGTGTGTTCCTTTGTCTTCATGGTTCTCTCTGAGCTTTAAACAGAACCCTGAGACTATCAAAGAGCAGGTGCATTTATACGGAGACTTGATTACACACAGGTGCATTCTATTTATCATCATCAGTCATTTAGGACAACATTGGATCATTCAAAGATCCTCACTGAACTTCTGGACTGAGTTTGCTGCACTGAAAGTAAAGGGGCCGAATAATATTGCACGCCCCACTATTCAGTTTTTTATTTGTTAAAAAAAGTTTAAATTATCCAATACATTTTGTTCCACTTCACGATTGTGTCCCACTTGTTGTTGATTTATGACAAAAAAATTAAATTTTATATCTTTATGTTTGAAGCCTGAAATGTGGCGAAATGTTGAAAGGTTCAAGGGGGCCGAATACTTTCGCAAGGTACTGTAAATATGAAATGGGAGTATTTCTGGTGGGCGCTTTTATCAGGAAGATGAACGAACAAACAATGGGATTCACAGCCTGTTGCTCTTGAAACAGTTCATACTAGGACTGACCATCTTAAAGCCTAGTTTATACTCGCGCGGCGCGGAGGTGACGTCACTTGCGCAACGCGTTGTCACCGCAAGGCCCTTACGTTGCCTGCCGTGCAGCATCGAAATTTTCTAACTATGTAAGGGTCGCCGCAAGGAATCTCCGCTGTGATTGGTCCGTGTGTGTGTATTGGAAGGAAGCATGAAGCGGCTGCAGCAGGGACAATGGACGAGGCACTATGGAGCAGAGAGCTTTGTGCTTAGAAGGAAAAGCGGTTTGGGCTCAGAGCCTGATATACCGGTGACTGTGGACTATAACATATATATTTAACTTATAAACTATTCCGTCGTTTGTTTTGCACTGTTCCTGTCTTGTTTGAATCGTAGCTGCGTTTGTTGCTTTCCTCCTGCACTCGTAAATCGTTCATGTTTGTCTCAGATATTTACCACTATTATTGTTTTGCCGTTTGTGCTGAAAACTATTTAATAATAACTGTTTCCAACAAGAACTGTGTCCTACAGTAGAAACACGTGTAATGAGCTCAAACAGCTTTGTTTGCTATTGTTGTTCTGAAGAGGACAAAGTAGCAGCGTAAATGGGACCGCTCCTGTGTGATCGCCCTCATGTGGTTTGTTGTGGGATTACAACATTCTCCTCAAACCTCTGTAAGGGGAATGCGCCAGTATAACATCAATTGTGCTTACGTAGGTCCACCGCAAACGCTAACATAAGCCACGCCGCGCAAGTATACACTAGGCTTTAGTCACTTAGTCTAATTGGTCCAACTGGATTTTCATTGGTTGACCCAACATTTCAACAAATAAAGTTGTTAATTATTTGTAAAACAACATTAATGGCTTGAGGTGAGGGCATGGAAACTTTCCATGTCATGATACTGACACTAAAGCCATTTAATCCATTCAAATTTAGAAAACTATGGAATCATAGCTCTTTTAACAGCAAATTTCTTTGGATACCGAGGTACTCCTCATTAGCCTGTTCCTTCTCAGGCAGACAGTGAGATCATCTCATTAAGGCCTCACTCTACTCAAGACATGTCTAACTTGTGGCTGATATTTCACAAAGTGGAGCAGTTTAGTGTCTGTGAGTCTAATAGGAGGCAAACACCGTGAAACTGTACAGACCAGTCACTAGAGTGGCTCAGGTGGCCAACCTGCTCTGCAACCCTCACACACATTTTCTTTAAGCAGTAGTTGGTAAAAGTGTGCATTACAGAGTATTGGGGTTTCAAGGTATTCGATTTGAATGTCAAATAAACAACACAATTTAAAAAAGCAATAAGACTTTAAACGGAAACCCTCCATAAAAAGAGAGAACACTTCTAATCACAGTTTGTTTAAAGCCATGAAATTTAAACCAGAAAAAATGGGAAATTACTTTGTAAAGCCAGAACAACAGTTGTATGAGTCACGCGTAGAAACCGATCCTTGCTGAGCACCGGGATTTCCTTCTCATCGCATGTCAATACCGCCAACATCTAAGGAAAACTCCATCTTCTAAAACAAAATATGACTTGTTAATGTTCCAATCCGTCCATCAAGCTTCAGCTGCTGTGAGCCACGGCTAATGTTTCATGACCTCTGAATAGTTCCACTTTGCATTGCTTTGCTGGGAAATTGAGATCAGACTTTTTGGCAGCATCTATGTTTGATGAGGGGAAACAACGTCAAATTTGTAACTGAGAAAGGGGAAAAAACAAATACTTTAGATTGTGATGATTCTATTGCCCATAAAAAGAAGCATAGGACAGCAACAAATAGGACACAAATGACTTGTTGGTACAAAATCAATTACCATACTTTCTGGATTATTAGGGGCACCTGTAAATAAGCCTTACATGCAAAATTTGAATACAAAGTACATTTTGTCCACATATAGGCCGCACTTGAATAGTATAAAGTAGCGGATTATAGTCCAGCAATTACAGTATATAATAATGTTGTTTAATCATATAATCTTTCATGGGTATCATTGATAATAACACTATACCAGACAAAAGTACAATACTGTATGTCTTGTAAATAAACACTACTACATTACCAAAAGATTTCACATGCAAGTCTCTGGCCAGGTACGAGTGAGGGGAACAGATGGAGCAGCAGGTGTGAAGCAGCTGAACTCTCTCAGAGTAGACACATCCTCCGGTGTCCTGTGGTCCCACATTAAGAGGTTATTGAACAAAGCTGATCAGGAAGCTCCTCCTTTCCCAAATGGCCAGTAACTGCATCATCACTGGACCTCACCCTTGTATGCAATGCATGTCCCTTGGAGTCCCGATGAAGTAACGTGAACACACACACACACACACGAGCCAAATTAAATATTTAGTTATTTTTCCTACCTCTCACCGCGTCTCAGTGTGGACAGCTAGAGGCTAAACTGTTTGAATTACTCATTGGGTTGCAAAGTGACCGAAGCATTAAAAGGTTGTGATAGCAATCCAATTTTGAAACAATGTTTGTCATCCCAAATGATTCTGTTAGGACTCTGTAGTGGCAATTTCAGGGGAGTGGCAATGAGAGCTGCCACCCAATGCTCATAGTACCAGTCCCTCGCTGATCCTCCTGCAGGTGGAGGGTCCTCGGGAAGATGGCTCCTTGACGCAGCCTTGTTCTTTCAGCGGGGGCTTCAGGCAACGTGGGGTGAAGCGTCTTGCCCAAGGACACAACGACAGTAGACAAGGGATGCTCGATTACAGCAAAAGTCATCAATCAATCATCAATCATTTGGGTATAGTAGGACAACCTGTCAAGAGCAGTGACTACAGAGCAGCACGTGGAAACCTATCTCCAGATGGTTATGCTTGACTTGGGCATTAGGATAATCCTTACCGGGAGAATAAAGGCTATAACTTGAACTCATGAAAACTAGAAACCTTCTCCAGATTTTGTGGGATGGATAGTCTGTCCTAGCCTGGCCATAGCCATCTGTACACTCCGCTCAATCATCATTTCACTGCTTGTAACGTCTGGGTCTGGTCCCTGTGTTAGCGAATACAATCGGTCCTATTTCGACCGGCTACTCAGAGAGCGCGGAAGGCGGATGTTGTAGGTCGGTGCCGGTGACGTCAAGAGTTTGCGCCGAACAGGCAGGTTGTGGTTTGGCAGTGGCAAAAAATGCGATAGTAAAGTAATCCGGTCTGGTTCTATCAAGAAATTGAAGCAGGAGCAAGAGGAATGTTTAGCAAATGTAATCGCTGGTCAAGATTGTGGCGCTACTCCCCACGGGCTCCGTTAGCAGCAAAGGAGATACTAAAGCAAGTCTAAATGCTAAATGCTAACAACACACTCGGGCGCATTACATACGTCACGGTAAACTCAGATCTGCAAAAGGAATTAACCCCTCCGACCTGTTCACGGAGCTCAATGGAGCAAATCCAGACCTTAGTATGAAATGTAATTTGTACTAAGGTGTGGTACAACCAAGCTAAGTCTGTCCAGAACAAAAAAGTATTTGCATAGTAATAGTTTATATAATATATATAATATTAATTGAAATCAATTTAGTTGCACATCTCCAACATACATACAATGGTTATAACACAGAACATTTGACTCCTTGTCCCTACCAAAATATTATCCTATTCCACACTCTGACACAGGAAACCTGTCCAAGACATGGTGCACCACAGACCGAGATTAGATCCCAAATACAGCTAATATGAAACCAAGCCTTGCAGCACCAAAACTAGACATCACATGAGGTCAGAATGATTCATTTGACCCAGGCCGAAGCCGCCAATAAGTATAAGTAAGTCTGCCCAGCCATTGGACCCCAAGAGAGGCTCAGAGAGGTGGTTTGTGGCAAAAGAGAGACAGACAAAACACTTCAAAAACTTTGTTCTTGTATATCTCATGTCAAATACACGCCAGGTCAAGATGACTTTTACTGGCTTTGCTTTCCTTCAATGAACTGCTAATACAACTGACATGCAAAGAATTATATAAATGAGAACACTGCTCACTGCTTATTCTGTTGTAAGATTTTTTTTTTCTTCTCAGTGAAAGAGGGCAACAGAAATATTTCAACAACTTGTTTTCCACGGTTTGTAAGCCTGTCCAAACCCAAAGACCTCAGTAACGCACACAACAATGATGGATTTCTTTGGTTTTCAGTGTTATGGTGCAATGATGGTCAAAGAATCATTTTGATTTCTACAAAATGGAATGCAGATGTTCCTTTTAGGATGACAATGCCTTTCACATGTTTACCCATTTACATCAAGCAATGGAAATGAAAACTTCCAAGGAAATATTGTTTAATGCCATACAGTAGAATAACATAACTCATGGGTTCATAAACTTCAGTCAGGGACTCCCACAAAATATGTAAGAAATCAATGTTAGTAATACTATGAAGAGTCAAATCATACAAAAACATTGAAATGTCAACTAGCCAACTTAAACAACATTTCCGTGCCAACTTGTCTCTTCTTCAAGGTTGGGTATGCATAGAGGGAATTAGGATTTCGTTATTCAGTCTGGGTACGCGCTTAAGATAAGATCTCACAATGGAGAAATGTATATGTCCCATTTGGCATAGATAGAATCATTCCTGTTAAAAAGGTTAAAAATAGGGCCTCTTTTGATAAGATAAGAGTTCCTTTATTCATCCCACAGTGGGGAACTTTCAATGTTGCAGCGCACAGACAGGACAGTAGTAAGAGCACACACGGAGTACACAAAATATACAAAAAAGTATAAGCTCTATCACTTAACCATCTGTAAATGCTGTAAATGCTTCGATACCAGTCTTTCAAAATAAAATATATACATGTAGTAGTGCAGAGTTATATACTGTACATATAGTGCAGGATAAGAAGTAGATAAGTAAAGTGACATTGTTCAGTGACATTCTGAAGGAGCAGTATTGCACATTGCGCATGATTTAGTATTTACTTATTTATAGACTCAGCAGTTCTCTTTGTACAGTCTGACAGCAACGGAACCTCTCCTTCACACAGCGAGGTGCAAGATATGATACATGATGTACACAAAATATTAAAACGATTTAGTTATATATTGAGTGACAAGGTTAAATGTCTTTTATTTTGACATCCAAACAAACCAAATGCAAGGCTGACATAAGGCTATTTGACTTTGAGAGGGGAAGAAAACATACAGGTCCCATGTTTGTTTCTGTGTGTTTGTGCATGCGTTTATTTACATTTCTTGACTTAAGGAACATCATGTACACTAACAATTACCAATACCTACTTAGCGGTAAAACAAAAAAGTAGCCGTCATTAATTGATAAGGTAAAAGGAACGCACGCTTACCTTGGAGTTGAGCTTCTCTGCGTCGTCCACTTCCGCATTGGACCCACGTGGTCAAAGTGATCGCGGAGCTGCAGGAGATTGCGATTGTTCCAAAACTTCGAAAGTGTTGCCCATGTAACTTTACCAAACGCACGTCTTTACCTGCCCATCTACCCTTTCCTAGATCATTAAAAGTACTAGTCTGTGTATGTTACGCTCGCTAGCATCAGGGCAAGGTTTTCCATCACGTGTTTCTGCTGATTGGTGGGCGGGGCTTACTGAGAGCAGGTTGAATGAAGCCAATGAAATACGCGAAAATCAAAAAAAGAAAAACTCCACTGTGTTATTATGGATCCATGGTTTTTATGTGCAAAATGTATATGTAAGTCTAAATCTTCACACAAAATGTATATATGAAAGTGGGAACAGGTGGTGGTGAGTGAGCGGACTGGCGAGTGAGTATGTATGAATGGAGGTTATGGAAGGGCACATGTCTGGTAAGGAATATTATTTTTTTCTGTTTTTTTTATTTTATGTGTGTGCCATCCATCCATCCATCCATTTTCTACCCTTTAATCCATTTCTGGGTCAGGGGGGTGGCAGTCAGAGATGCCACCCAAGTCTCATAGCACCAGCCTCTCACTGACCCTCTGCAGGTGGTGAGTCCACAGGAGGACGGCTGCTCACTGAGTGTGAGCATAGCCTTGATCTTTCAGTGGGGGTTTTTGGGCAAAGTGGGGTTAAGTGTCTTGCCCAAGGACACAACAACAGCAGTCATCAGTGGGAGTCGGTGGAGAAGGTGCAGAGGTGGGAATTGAACCCACGACCTTCTTTATGTGTGTGCCAATCGATATTATTATAGATCCATGGTGCCAATATTCCTTGGAGCAAATGTAAACTGATAATCCCAATGATTTAAAGAATATTCCAACAAAATACTATTGCTTTATGTGTTTACCCTTATTTATAATTTGTTTGCCCTTTTAGGATAGGATAGGATAGGATAACATTTTGATGGCCATTGTTTTACGTTTCTCACGAATCCACATTTACTATATGAGCTTTAATATCATTTGTATTGTGTTATAGTAGACCAGAAAAAGAAGATGGAAAACACAAATAGAATGTTGCTGTCATCACAGTGAGTGAATTCCAAGAACAACTAAAACAATGACAGTGAGCAGATGCAAAAGGGTTCACTGATATGTTTTGGCACACGCATCTCATAAAAAGGAACATCCCACAAATGATTCAGAAGTTTATTTCCACAAAATGAATTCTGTCATTTGAGTCAAGTATTGTTCAACTTTTCCAAAATATATACAAACCTTCTCATGGGACTGTGTTTGGTCTTTTAATCAACAGATGTTTTGACCTTCTGAAGACCTTCATAAACTGTAAATAATGTTTTATTCCCCAAACTTGAATTGCAGTTCATGAAAATTGCACTTATTTTAGAGAAAGCATATTGTACACACCCACTACTTCAATGCTTCTGATGTTTGAATGTCAGCTACTATAGAAAACACGGCCAAACAAATCTCCCCGGGTGGTTTTTTAGGCCTTAATATGAAGCTTCTCCATAATTACACACTGCTGTTTGGGAAAGTGTAGCTATTTAAGCCATTTTTACAATCACAAATTATCTATATTTGTTATTTGGAGAGGCAAAGGATAGTACTTCTGATGGCATCAAAGCAGGCTCCGTTCCACAAGGATTTATACTGAGGCCCTGTTGAATTGTAAATCAAGACATGGAGCAAGGGGGCCGTGCTGGTGACCATTGATGGTGGTCCAGATCTCACCGCCCAGACCTGCTGTTGTCGCTGGGTGGCCTTTGCAGAGATTATGAATATGAGCATGCAATAAACACAGAAATTCAACTGTTTCATTATATCTGCTTACACATAACTAAAGCTACTTATCTCCTTTTTGAAAATCCTTCAGACGGTCAAAAACATTTTTTGTGGCTTTCTCTCAACAGGTTTAGACTACTTGACTACTTCTAGGTCTATGGCAACTTACATTACAACTGCTGCGTAAACTTAAACCCTGCGATTTGTGCGTATATTTACATTTAAAAAGTAAGATTATCCAAAATATTAATTGTTATAGTGCACCTAGATTGTTGAATAGAAGAGAAGAACCAGTTTTCTGCATACGGCTTGAGTCCGACACGTGATACTCCGGCAGTTGTGGTGACGACAGATCGAACCATTCATCTGATACATTCATTATAACATATTAAAACAGAACCCGCCCGACATCTGTGGCAGTAATTCAAGTCTCACAATTTTTTTGGGCTTATTCTAAACCTTTCGTCTTGATGTTATGCTGAAATCACTGCTGAGCCAGGAAGCGACAAATGAACTGAGAGAAAATATTGATAGTATAAAATAAATGAGTGTCTTGATCTGCAAAAAGACAGCGAGATGCGTTCCCAGCAGCTTTCCCCTTTTCAGAATTTAAACCATAATGATATTTATATGTGATGCAAGACATTTCCCTTTTCTGTCAGGAAACATTGTTTATAGGAATATAAAGATTATATCATCAAGGCTCCATTGAGACCCCTTTATTCCGTGCGTTCGCATTCTTCCATATTTTCATAAACCACATCCTTCTCCCATGAATACAAGATCTGCTGAGACACAAGGATAACTGTCCATATCCAGTGTTTTATGGGACGGGAGTATAAAGGCCGCACTCTCACACACAAGTCCCTTTGGAGAAATTAAAATGAATGCCAAAAAGTCAAGAGTTTACACAGTTATCACGCTGTTTACAGACATGAGCTATAATCATCCCGGCTTGACGTGGTGGCCGAGCTGCAGTGCTTCTGACGTCGCTGGGATGACACTCAGACAACCACAGTTTTACCAATCTCTGCCCAACCAAAGCCTTGAGGTTTGGAGTCTTCCATGCAGCAGTGATGTGTGTGTCTGTCAGCACCATATTAAGAACACTAACCCAATGTTAGATGGATTGCAGCGTAGATTAAACATGGCCTCTTTTTAACACTCTGCTTGTTTTTTTATTTTTTTATGACAATTTCTATTTAGTCTCAGTTGTTGAAATCCAGCGTGGCCACGACAGCAGAAGATGTCTCAAAGGGCTGTGTCCACGTCCTGTATGTGGCCGTTTGCCTTACTGCCAAACTTTGAGACGACACATGTCTAAATAATGACAAAATAGAGTGTGTTATCAGCCACTTTGGGTAGCCCTCTCCCTAAAACACAATTATCCGGTTAAAAATCTTGGGATAATAATGGACTTACATTTTAGCAGCCACATCAAATTAGTAATATCAGTGGCTTTTTTCTATTTAAAAGAACATTGCTATAAAAAAAAGTAGAGTGTTGAAAGAAAACTTAAAAATACATTATGTCCAAGAAGAACATTTGTATCGCTTATGAATGAAGCAATACAAATAAACTTGACTCGTCTTGCCAAGTCCAGACCAATCCGAGCATCTGTACCATGCACTGTAGAGACCACTGCTCCTTACTGGTTTGCCTACTACAAAAGCAGGATGGGTCAAATACTGAGGACAACATTTACCTTCCCTTAACAATAGGTTACAAACAAACTTGAAAAAGAAGTAATTGAAATGTATTTCCAAAAAAAAATGTTTTGGAATTGAGTAATTTTGTGGCCGGTCCAAAACATTGGCAATACCATAAAAACAATTGTAAAAAATCTGGTTCATCTGCTCCATTCATTCGCATCCAGTGTTTTAAATAGACAAAGATAAATGAAAGTTGAGAACCAAAACACGTCAAATTGTTTCCAGACCATATCATTTTAATTTATAGCATTCATTGTATTGTCCACAGAATACATGTAACCATTCATTAACAACGAAATGTGCTCTTACTACAAGCACACACAGACTGGACATCTGTCAACAACTACATGTATCTGCCTCTGGAAATGGAAGTCTGACAGCATGCTACGGGGCAAACAAAAATAAATAGAATATCTTATGCTTTCACGTCGTAGAATCATACCTTTACAGTACAATGTCTATGAAATATCTGTGAAAAAGTATACAATCAGTTTTAATTCATTCATGTGGGCTACAAAAATAATTCTCTGTTACATATATTAAAAATGTCCAGTGGTTTTGCATAATTGTAATAGATTGGGTCGCTGGTCGTCGTCACCAGTCACCAATTCCTGTCAAAACGAAAGAGAAAAAGCATTAGTCAGCCTGTAACCAGAGCTCAAATAACCACTAATAGGAATAATAATAAGTAAGGCAAAAACATTAAAGCCGCAATTTAATATCTGAACAAACATGAGCTTGGAAAATGACTTTAATGAAGCTTCCAGAGCAATAAATTTTGGTTTGGAGTTAGTGTTGCCTTGGCGATGTTTTGGACACCCCGATTGCTCAAAACACGCTACACGCCACTATAGCTGCAGCAGTTCTTTCCTCAGATCTCCCTCCAGCCTGGCACGGTGACGCTGGGAACTGTGGGCACCTCGCGGACCACAAGAAGAGGCACCGCAGACGGCCTCAAAACCAGACCAGACTTTCTCCCTTCTCCACCAAATGTTGACGCTGGGAGTTTGACGCTGTCTGCTGCATGTAAACTCCACAAAAACCGAGTGACATAATGGAACGGGGCAAGTGGACAGGTTGGACCAATCAGAGGCCATCGCTGTGCCCTGCGTTTAGCCTTCGGGGTCAAGATGAATGGACCGTGAATGAAGGTGGGGAGATGTACACGGGTTTACGTAGCTATTTAAGGCTGTGCAAGATGAGGTCATAGGCTAAGAGCGGCTAAACTAAAGGTTGCAAAAGCAGAAGTCATAACACGGTATGGTTCTCGTGGCCTAGAGGCAATGATGCGCGTAGTTACTGCTTCTGTTAAATATAGAGCAGATTTTTCACTATATATGTACCTGAAAAGACCGATCTGTTGTCTTGAGCACCACCTGCAAAAGGAAAAAAAGAATAATACATATAAAAATGCACAATTATAGGACTGTTTCTATGCTGTAATATTGTGCAGATTCTTAGCAGTGCAGTAGCCGGCTTTGATCTCGTCTGTGGTATGCGTGATTGGACTAAAGGGGTAGTTTATAGAATAACAGGAAATAGCATTGAACTTGTTTCCTTCTGATTTTAAAGTTGTCACGACACATTTGGCCACCAGATCACGTCTGTCTGCTGCGTTGATGGGAATCCTATGTTGTTGTTTGTCTCATTGGCCAATCTTAAGCCACACAAAATGTACTCAATATACATTTTACCTAATTCAAGAAATGTTGGACGGTTTTTGCAGTGCACAAAATTTATGTTAACTATCTTTTAGTTAACTAAGTCCTTGCTCTCAAAACAATTAGGTTCAATCACATACATGTTTTGGCCTCTTTAGATCAGCTTTTAAGCCCTCATTGTTCAAAGTTTGGAAAAGATAACATTTTTTACATAACAAGATAATATTTTCTCAGATGAAGACAGCATGCCTTGGTTTTATTTGTTCAAAAACATTCCACTTTTACAAGACTTTCTAGTCTAGGACACCGTAAAGAACCAGAGCTTTTATCTTAAAAATAATTTCTCTCCAAGAAGTGAGTGAACATTGGCTATGTGCTGATGTTCCCAGCTATATTTACTAGATCAATTTATATATTTGGTCTCCATGTGTTGTTTCTCTCTGGCTCCAAACCAGGACATTGTCATGAAAAGCTGAATAAATATCCCATATATTCCAGCTGATTCATAACCTCTGAAAAGGCTGCAGCGCTCCTCTCACGCTATACCCAGCTCCTTGTCACGTCTTGTGGCTGTTCATTCTAATTCTCTTTGTCCCTTTCATTCTCTGCGTGTGTGTGTCAGCCGGGACCTCCTCAAACTCTCAACAAGCTTCTGCTGTTGCCAAAGTCTTAGACCAGCCCCCGGGGGATATTAGCTAAATGTAACCACGCATTCTCGAGATACACTTTTGGCAAACGGCTGCTCTTAAAGAGAGTACAGTTCCATGTGACGAGCGAGTTTGAGACTTTAGTTTGCACCGTCTTAAACAGTCGACCGTTTCATTATAACATCTGTATCATTTTAAACAGCACATGATGATGTTTTGTTTGCTATGACAAGCCTGACTAAATATGAAAGATTATTTGGATTATGACATGGTTTTTGGACTCATTTCATTACAGCAGCAACAGGTTCTGGTTAGCATGAGGAGTTGAGAATTAGTGAAAAAATGCATATGCAATTTTGATAAGTAACCGTCCCACATCGCAAAGACGGATGGATAGTTATATTCAACGCTGTGTGGGTTTTTTGTTGATGATTGCTCTGACTTTTTGGTGGCATACTATGCAAATGAAGCACAGGATTATTTAAAGTTGTGGAACAATTATCTCTTTTGTCAATGCGAGATAAGAGGAATTAGTCATCTGCCCCTTATGGACCAATGTCTCTATGAGTTTTTATCATTGCATTTCTTGTGTTTTAACTGTTTGATTCTCTAATCTGTGTTGGCAAATTCAAAGTTATTGGTTAAGTCCTCCGAGATAACCACTGTTGTGATTTAGGGCTATACAATAAATTGAATTGAATTTAGTGGGAGGGGAAACCAATGCAGACACAGGGAGAACATGCAAACTCCAAACAGAAAGGACCCATCTGGAGGTGGAATCGATCCCAGGAGCTTTTTGCTGTGAAGCACTAACCACTGTGCTCACCCACTAAGCATTTATCTGTAATTTTCGAAACCGTTTTTTTTTCCTCTCGTAATGAACTCTTCTGATAATAGCTTGGTTTTAATCACATTGTATCCCCCTTCAGATTAAATATCTTTTAAAACGGTAAAAATGTAGAGTTGTCCTGGTATAGATGGAGAGGTATATGGAAGTCAAACTTGATCGTCTCCCAGTCACCGCCAAACACTGCTGGAAACACATTCACCCAGTGCTCTTCATATAACAGTTTATTAGTGCTGTAGATGTCTGTCTCAACAGTGACCTCACAATAACATTTAACTGCTGTCTACATGTTCTAAATCAACGTGCACTTGAAATAATGTTTAAATATGTGTCATGCCTGAACTCCCACACGTCTTTTTCACTTAATGCATCTTGAATCCATCTCTTTCACTTTATATGGCACTAAATTCCACCAGTGAGTCTACATTTAAAGCTTTTACTTGTCATGCTATTATTATTGCAATGAGTCACTCACTTCTGTCCTGCTCCGGAGGGTCCATGATGTCACTGTCTGTATCACTGGGGATACGCCAGGGCTGCCGGATGGCCTGTAGCTGCTGGTAAAACTCATCCTGGCAACAAGAAATGACAATGAGGAGAGATAGACAGCATTTAGTTTGGTCTGTATGCAGCTGCCATCGTCTGCACTGGTACCACATCCTTTCAACAAAGATTCTCAGGCTTCTCAAAATGATTGGTTTAATACGGGTCGTTTCTGGTGTCAGGTTGTGGGTGATTCGTTAATGGGTTAGAAAAATAACTCCCCCCTTCACCTAATGCCAAAAGGTCAGGGATGTTGATATTTGAGAATGTCACAATGAAAGCTTGGGTTGAGTCACTTGATCTGTTAATTCCATGAGAAAATGGAGATAATTGACAATAATTCAAAGAAAACTAAATACATAATTTTAATAATTTTATTAATTTAAGAAAACAAAATTAAAAGGGAAGAAATTGTGTATACCACATTGGGCCCATTCATGCCGTACTTTTCACATTAGCCTGTCTATGTCAATGTATGTGATTACGCTTTACTAATGTATTTTGATGGCTTATAGCTAGCCCAGGGAATACAGTTGAAACTAGCTTTGCAGATAAAACTGGACCTTTTATAAAAATGCCCAATAGTGGGCATTGTCCCTTTTGTGAAGCCTTTAAAAGGATCTATTTCATTTCAAGATAACAAGTTAGAAAACTGTGTTCACTGCGGATTCGGATTGGTTTGTTCTTGTCTAAGTCCAGGTGGTCTCAATAAATCGGTTCTGCAGTGTTGTGGATAATCTCATGAGGTGTCAACTGGTGTAACTGTCACAGAACTACACATAAATTCCTGCCCAGGATTAATAAGGCCTTCAAAAAGGTCTCATATTTAATAGCACCACTGTTAAGTAGATCATGAAAGGGCTCGAAGAACTAAATCCCATTCAAAGTTTGCCTTTAATGCCAGACTCATTTTTCCGCTGTGAAATGACATCCTACTGTAGAGACCCAGCGGCCCCAAACCCCACACGACGGAGCAGGGGTAAGTGCGCACACGTGTGATACTGGTGCTGACCATAAAGAGAGCTGACACACACACACACACACACACACACACAGACACTCCTCAATGAATCTATAACAAGAAAACAAAACACAGACATATTTTTAGGGCAACAGACACAAAGGTCTTACTTAGATCCCACTCTCTCCTCTATCAACTCTCCTAAATCAATATGTCAATTAAAAATATACATATTTTCACCAAATTTCAACCAAACTCGCCTTAAGTCAATATAAAAAAACGCTAAAGCAAACTCTTGAAGTATTAATGCCTCACAATAAAGAGTTAAAGTGTTTGGCTGTGGCTTTAAAGACCTAGTAAATGCAAAGGAACACTGGGAAGCTTCCACCAAATAAAGTGGGGGAAAAATGTGGATTCCATGGCCTGCAATTCTGAAGCGGTTAAATAGAAAGAACAAGGTGTGATACCATATATTGAAATATTATGGATATAACAACCTAAATAACATAACAACCTTTGTGTCATTTAGAATGTATTATACCTTGTGCCAAATACATCATGGGACTTCATCATTCACGACTACGTTTATATGGGTAGAGAATAACTGACCAATACCAAAACATACATGTGCGGGGGATTGGGCACAGACCGTAATGTGTCATACATCATACATACAGTATAAGCACATTTTTGCTTTGAGCATCTAAAATATCAAATATGAACCAGGCACTCCCCCCAGTTCTTAAATGCCTGTTATTTAGTTATTTATTTGGGAGAGTGCATGTCAATGAACAGACATATTAGAAACATGGATGTAAACATGCCGGGTCTGGTGGGACATTTATCAGCCTTTCATTGGAGCAATGGAAGATGAAGATCGTGCAACCAAACCGTATCGTCTGCTCCAATCTATGGTTCGAAGAAAAAGCTCCGCCCACAAGCAAATCTTCCATCCAAACTACCAACAGCACATTTCTGAGCACAAATCATCAGTTGTAAATGCTTCAAAGTGTGCAGAAATTGTGATTTTGTTGCCATATTTTGGAGATCATGAACGACAACGCAAACACTCATTGTTAGTGGTCTCTTTTTTCAAATTCTAATGAACACAAAGCCAGTCTTCTGACCCTGATCAGAAGTTTCCATCCCCCAGTTCTCACTAGTGTGTATCCAAGGCCATGCTCCTAACCTTTCTGTGTATGTGAAAGAGTGTCTCACCTCAGACAGATAGGCCCGCAGGCTCGCTCCAAGGCTGTCGGTGGTGCTGAGGCCTGGGGGGGTGAGCAGTGGCCGGGGGCGCATGGGCTGACAGGTGGGGGTCACAGGTCTGCTCCGGGACCTCCTGAAGGTGACCTCTTTATGTGCCCCAGGGTTAAAACTGCTGCGTGTCAGTAAACTATTTGGAGTCAGAGGTCGGCTGCTGGGAGTTCTGGGAGTTTGAGTCCTGCTGCTGGGGTTACTGGGAGAGCGCCCCATGGTCAGAGTGGTGGGTTTGGAGCTGAGCGAGGCCAGGCCGGGGGTGGGCTTCATGGAGGAGAGGCCGCTAGCAGGAGACTGGGGCCGAGACAGGATGCTGGTGAGGGGCAGAGTGTCCGGGAGGGTCCTGTGGTGCAGGGAGCTACTGTGAGGGTTGTTGGCGCTGCGTGTGGTCATCTTTCCCGCCTCTGCGAGTTTAGCCAGGTCCTTCTCAACTTCTGCATGAGAGAAAATAATCAACTTTATTTGTAGAACAGTGGAAAGGCAACACAATTACACACAAGGATCGAGTCTCAACCAAAGTTAAAACCAGGACATCAAATGAATCTTAGTCTGATAAACAGAGTATTGCTGTTATTGGTTGGGGGAATGTCTTAATTTTAGATCACTGTTGTAAATATGTGTTTTAGGGCTAGGCCTATTTTATTCATTCTGTATAATGTGTTGCACTGTAGGGAAAAGCTCAATCAGGGACAGGAGTTGAAAATTAGCATTAGCTATACACTCTGTATGTGTCGCATCAGCTGCATTTTCATAATGTAACTATGTATGACTACATTGTCCCTGTCAAATAAATGAATAAATAAAATAAAATAAATAAAAAAGTATCCATAGTCCTGGAACGGTCACTGTAAAAGTACATACATTTTTACAGCCCAAGGTCACCCAAAGCGCTTTACAATGTTCTGATATTGAATGCATGAGTGTGAGGCTCAACCACAGAAGGACAGCATTTGAAGATGAAGAATGTGAGATACTTTAAAAATCAATCTGAATGTGCACAACAAAATCAATGGAGGATTTACAAAAAATTCAGTTGACATCTAATTCCCTATACCAGAGTTGTTTAATGACAACATGACAAAATAACATGATTGATTCGATTTCAACGGGCAATTGTTAGAATGAAACCCCTAAAGCAGTGATGTCAAACTGCTTCTAAAAATGGCTGGGTGTGCTTCTGTTTGGTTGGACTAAAAACCTGCAGCCACACTGGGCTTTTGAGAACCGGTTAGACATCATGAAGCCAGCGAACATTTCAAAAGTTTAGTAATCTCCATCATGACTTGAAAAATAGATCTACATCTGTTGGCTTTTTGACGGTTGTGAGATATTGAAGGTCTCTTGGGACATGAGGATGGATGGATTAGGAAAGGAGTGCACTACAGGCAGATCCAGGGTAGTCCGGGAAACTTGATTGAAATATTTGGACATGCCCTGAGGTGGGATGGTAAGAGTAAAACCGGCCAGAGTTGGAAAAGCAAGTTCAAAGAAGAGATTTATGAACGTAGTAAAAAAGGACAAGGAGTTAAATGCTTTGGAGATGCTGAATGCCGCATACTGAGGCAAAGAGCTTATATTGGAACTTTCAGCAAATGAGCCTGAAGACAAGGCAATATATAATCAAGAGTATAATAACAAACTTTAAAAACAAAAAAACAGAAAAATCATTTACAGAAGACCAAGTCCACTGAGATCCTGAGGTAAACCAGAGCCTCTTCTGAAGTTATGAAATGTGACCATGTGTCTTGTTGTGGGGGTGATGATTCACAAACTTTACCGAGCATTAAAGTGAGCGAGACAGCACTGTTAACTCCAGCTTCAGGGCAGAGAAGACAATATTTACACAGCCAGTAAATTGTGGTGAATCGTGTTTCCTCTGTAAGAACCACCCTCTATATGATCTACAGTCACCAGGATTTGTTGATTTCCCCGACAAAAACGCACTTGTTTGTCTCACTGGTAGTCTCCAAAACAACTCTGTTTGTGCAAGACGTGACAGGGCCAACTTGTGTGATCCGCATCTGGGTCGTTTTCCACCATGTTTTATGCTTTTGTCCAACTTGGCAACGGAGATTCAACAAACCGGTGCCTGGGAGATATCATTTGGGAGGCATAATTGAAGGAATGAGACAGAGGGGAATATTTCTGGGGAAGTGTATTCAATGGACGTTGCATGTTTTTGGTAGAGGCAATTAGGAAACTATCCATGAGAGGACTAAGAAGAATGTGTGAATGTGTTTAAGAATGCGTAATTGAATCGGGAAAGATTGGGAAAATTAACAGGTAATTCAGTTTGTTATTTCGGAAGTTAAAGCTGACACAAAACATAATATGTAAGGGATCAGAACTTTAAGGTCACTGTGTAATTCAGTCACATCAACCCAGTTTGGACTAGTTTAATATCTCTGGTTGTGCATCTTGAGATTATGCAAATGTTTATGTTAAAAAGCTCTGTAACTTTGCACTCTTTCTGAAAAACTGAAAATAAACACCAGGTCAATTGTACCCAAATGGCTGCCTCAGTCTCATTTTCTCCTCAAACAGAAAAGTACATCCATCCATCCATTTTCTTCCGCTTCATCCGTTGCCGGGTCACGGGGGAAGCAGTCTAAGCAGAGACGGTGTGACTTCCCTATCCACACACACTTCCTCCAGCTCGTCCGGGGGGACCCCAAGGGGTTCCCAGGCCAGCTGAGAGACATAGTCCCTCCATTGCGTCCTCGGTCTTCCCCGGGGTCCCCTCCCGGTGGGACGTGCCCGGAACACCTCCCCAGGGAGGCGTCCAGGAGGCATCCGGAACAGATGGCCAAGCCACCTCAACAAGGTTCCTCTCGACGTGGAGAAGCAGCGGCTCTACTCCGAGCTCCTCCCGTGTGACCGAGCTCCTCACCCTATCTCTAAGGGAGCGCCCAGCCACTCTGCGGAGGAAGCTCATTTCGACCGCTTGTATCCGCGATCTCGTTCTTTCGGTCATTACCCAAAGCTCATGACCATAGGTGAGGGAAAAAGTAGAAAAGTATATTTTGTGAAGAAATCAGACTACATCATGCTGTCTTTAGCATTTGAGCAAACCTTCATTTTTTGCAGATTTGTAACAAAATAAAAGATCCCTGTAATCACATGTTAACGTTTTGGGCTGAGAGCTGCTTGGCCTGAGAGGCTGGTCCTCTCTGTTTCACTTTTCTGTCTAAAACGCTGAGTTGAGAAGGTCAAATATGAATGAAATCTAGTGATAGAAACAAAACTAGGAACTAGTTGTAGATGGATTTTATTACACAGTTCCGTTTTAGCGGTTATAAAGTTATGTATGTCAGCTTTAACAAATTATTATAACTCACTGCAAAGCGAAAATGAAAATCCCCGAGACACGCACTGCTCCATTACCTCCCACACTATACTTTGACAACTGTTTTTACTAAACTCTAAACAGGACACGCTTATTTCGCTACATCTGAAGTTATTTTCTGGGAAATGGTGATAAACGCCAAGTGTTGTTGTGAGAAGCAGAATCTGAAACCTGCTTTTTCAACCCCTGATTTATGTTGTAAGCTCAGTTATTGCTCAAGCCTCGTTCTTTTAAAGAGCTACCTATCAAAGGCAGCTTTATTTTGAAAGTCTGCGTGGCGACCCGCGTGGCCCTCACACGAAACACACACGGATCTCACACAGACGCTGATAAACCGTGACAGCCCAGGCAGAACAAAGAAGAGCCATTAGGATCACACAGCAAAATGATTTCATATGTTTCTGACAATATGGGAGAAGACCAGGAGATAAAAATAGCCTGAGAACACTGAAGCAAGCAAGGTGATGCATGTGTAAAGTAGAGTACATTCAGGTGTCATTAGTGTTTACATTTTAAGTATTTTTGTCTTAATTTTTTTTTTTTCTTAAAGAACAAATAAAGTGACTGGAATACACAATTTCTGGCATTGCAGGTGATTGCTTGAAATCTTCGTACTAATAAAAAATAAATTAAAAACTGAACAATATTGTTAATCGAAGTCTAAGCAGAATCACTTTACCGTTTTCATTATCTAAAGTTGGGGTACCTAACTTTTATTTTTCATAAATTAATATATTATGGTTGTCCCAATAGAAAGAGATCTGGGAAAGTAAAATATTCAGGCCACAACAGGTAGTCTTGATCTCATTAGAAAACATCATATCTTTTTCTTACATGTAAGAAAAATCCTTGTGAGTCACTATTTGACGCTTTGGGCTGAAAGCTGATTGGCTGAGCAAGGTTTGTCCTCTTTTTATTACATTTCTGTCTGAAAATGCTAATATAAACCTGTGACAGAGGCCAAAACACAGATTACTGCCTTACTCATAAATTGCAATGCTAATATTCATCAAGCAAACGTCTACATCTTTCTCATTTTCGAACCTTAATCACATTTTTCCAGCTGCTTTAAAATGTCCACCAACCCTTTGATGGCGCATTAGTTGCCCATTTTGACGCACAGCTAATCCTCTGCCATTAGCGTCACATAAAGCAGGCGACACACTTATCACTTGTGGCGCTTAAAGGTGAATTTTATGACTGAGAACAGACAAAAAAGGCACTTAACCGAAGCCACAATTAAAAAGGTCTCCCTGCAACATGGAATCAATTAGCCCCAAATCAAAGGTTGAAAGAGTGAAATTAGGC
The DNA here is from genome assembly GCA_964034765.1 of Knipowitschia caucasica. Taxonomy (NCBI): domain Eukaryota; kingdom Metazoa; phylum Chordata; class Actinopteri; order Gobiiformes; family Gobiidae; genus Knipowitschia; species Knipowitschia caucasica. The sequence goes on from OZ035843.1 coordinate 19,234,665, forward strand.
TCTCCAATAGCCTGCACTAAACCTCCCTGTGGAAACATGCAGGGGACTGACTGCAGATCAATGCCATGTGACAGCCACTGGGGTAGTCGTGTCCTGTTGCTTTGTATGAATTGCAAGTGAAGCATTTAGCAGGATCAGATATGGTTAGAATAAAACTGATGTCAAACGAAAGTGCGGACAGGGCCTCGACTCCAGCCGCGGAGCAGAGTGGGAGGACATGTGTATAGACAAACAAGTGTGGAGCACATGCTGGTAAATGACGAGGCTTTCATCTCATGGCTGCGTAGATCACACTGACAGAGAAGCCGTCTCCAGGTCTCACTGACGTCAGATAAACGTATGTCTGTATCTGTAGCATAGCGTCTGATAGGTTTGAATATAGTCTTCACGTTTGCACTGTTTGATCCCATTTGAGTCTGGTTTGGTTTAGCCAGAGAGTTATCAAGCAAGTACCACCGCATTACTTATAATTAGGGCTGAAATGTATGTAGTTTTTGTAAATATTGTGACTATTTTAAATGTCATATTGATGTTTTCTTTATAGATTATCCCACGCTCACCCTGCATTTACAGCTCTATTAATATAATAAACATAATTTTTACACAATTGGCCATGAATGCACCAATACAACCACCACCAACCTTATTTGATGCTTGCTGCAGAACATTATTCTGAAAATACTTACCTAACCTATCTTATCAATGAGATCTGGCATGAATATCAATATGTGTGTCCATATTGTTCATACTGATCTGTTGTTGGCAAATTGACAACTTTGACTGTTGCTTTGATCTAATTGTGGAAGTTTTGATCTTCTTCACAGTTATAACAAGGACACAACACCTGTAGTTTTCAGATGTCATCCATAATATCTTAACTTAAGCTGGGTCCATTTTGGTGTCCATTATCTACCCTTTCTTATACCAGCGTTGGTCTTGATGTCTCCAGGTGTAGTAGATCTTGCACAACTCTTTACTCCCGGGTTTCAATTATTTTATGTAGTGAGAAAGACCACACTATACAAGTATACTCATTCCTTCATTTAAGTGAAATTATAGTATAGAGTAGATCATAAAACTTGATGATAATATTACAAAAGGAGAGACATTCTAATCTAACCTTTTGAACAGTAACATTGCATTGCTTTAATTAAGAAAGAGCCCCCTTCAAAAGCAGTACATTCTTTGATTGACCCCCCTCCTCTGTCTGTGTTCTCTTTATAGTCTGGCCTGAGTGCATTGTAGACGGCAGACTGGCTTTTGTTCCATAAAGTCTGCATTTGATCTGACTTAACCATGCTAATTACTATTAGAGCCACCAATGTACTAAGCCACACAGAAGTACATACCGGCTAACTGCTTGCCCATGTTCTCCAACTCTTTGGAGAAGAGGGAGTCGCCCAGTAGCAGGCCCGTTTGTCCCAGCGAAGTGCCACCTCTGACAGGCTTCAGATCAGCCTCCCAGACTGCCTGACGCTGGAAGAAAGGGAGAAAGTCACACACATTATAGGCAAAACCCTTCAATTAAACTCTTTATATAATTTTTCAAAATTGCTGGAAATATCCGAGCCATATCTGCTGGAGAAAAAGGAGCCAATTATTATTTTATGAGCGTTAGAAAAACACAAGAAACCACAGCAAGTGTAGATGAAAGCTTGAGGCGTGTGCAGTGTACTCTGTTTGGAGAATGGAAGTAGACAGTCTGTCAGGAGTGGTTCAGAAAAGCTCTATATTAGCAAATACATAGGAGCCATGAATGCACACTCGTCTGCTGGCACACAGCCAGGGACTCAAATACCTCAAATACTTATGAAGTCTTCAGAAAACCCTTGATACAGCACTGTAATAAAACATACCATTCAAAGTTCATTATTTGACTTGAATATGTTTGCATGTGACATATTTGATGAAATTCTTTTCTATTCTTTTCACTGGGCGAGAAAGGCCAAATGATGTGTTAGACACCGAGTGCAGGCCTCTGGCGGTGAGATCTGTCAGACATAGTTGTTTCTGTCGCTCTCGATCCAGAGAGAATGTCATGTGGTGTCTAAAGTGATTAGTTATTGACTAAACAAAAGGCCAGCAGACTGCTCCTTGCCAACTACAATTTAGATACATCAATATGACAACTTTACTTCAGCACAAATGTCATGCTTTTCAAATCGCAGCTTTCGACTTAACTGCCCCACATCGGGGCTCTCTTTGATCCGTGCAAGATTTTTCATTGTTAATATTGATGTAATTTACTATGAAATGAACAAATAAAGTATAGATAGTCTGTGATGGGAGACAGGGTAATGAACTGTTGTTAAAGGTATAGGTGCACTATATTCATCCATGTACAGTGTAGGGCAATTCCTCCTCTGCATTTGACCCATTCTGATGCCGAAGGCTTCCATTAGGAGCAGTGGTCGCCATTTTTTTAACTTATTGCCTAGTGTGTGAATGATTGGTGGTGGTCAGTATGTCCCATGGCAGCTCTGGCTACAATACTAGTTTACCACCACCATGTACAGCGTGAATGAATGATGCCGTGTGAAGTGTCTATAAGTGTCCACAAAGAGCAATATAAAACCGACGTGTCCAATGACGGTGCAAAAAATGCACACAAAGCGCACAGTTAGTTGTATACAGTAGTTACAATTCAATTCAAATCAACTTTATTACAATCTCTAGGTCCAATTTAAAACATAGACAAGACAAAAGAAAATAAACAGTTATGAGTTAAAAAGACAGTGTCTCCATATCTTGGACTGCCCTCGAGTGGCACTGAACCTGATGTTTGCCAGCGCTAAAATTATTACACTTTCTGATTTGTTCAGTCGACAAACTGTCATACTACAGTTACAGTATACACCCTGGATAAAGTGATATATTGACTATAAGTATGACAGAGCAGATTGTCAGACGCCTCTGTCAGTCTGTCCTTGGAGTATCACGTGTAATGTGGACCGTCTAAACTGACCTCGGTGTCAGCACTAAAAGCATACAGTTCGATATAGTGGCATTCAAATCTTTTATCCATAACATCAGAAAAACACCGTATATGTACTGGTAAGGATTAAGTCTACCATCCTGCCACAAACAGAGGAAAATGCTATGATAAATAGTGTATGTTGAGTAGAATATAGTATAGAGTTGACGTGCTGATAAATGACAGAGTATTATTCCCAGGCTGTGTCCCATTGATCTTTATGTCAGGGAGATAGAGCGCAGGAGGCCTTTGGTGGAAACACAGCCACAGCGCCTCCAGCCAGGCCCTAATTGTAGCCTTCATAATGCGGCACGAGTTCAATATTACAAGTTTAGCCCTCATGCTCTGCGCCAGTATCAGGCCTTTCCAAGACGTGACATCATGTGGCCGTCTCCTTCTCTGGATCGTGTCAGCTCAGCCAAACAAGGCCACCAACAGATCCCAATTTAAGGCTCCAATCACTTTTCCATCATCTGGGTGATCCCCAAGTGCGCAGCTTGTAAACATCACAGCTATATTTAGACCTAATACTCTTAATTACTTTTTAAACATTGGGTTGGTTTGTAGGACTAAAAAAAGAGCGCAGTTTCAAGATTATATTTTTAGGTAATGCTGGCAAATATTAGGGAAGCTCGAGATTAAAGATAATATTAAAGAGCAACTATTATAACTAGCATAATATTCCCTTTAATTAGGACCCAACACTCTTCTGACTGGAATGGTCACCTATGACAACTGTGGCTCCATTTTATAAATGTAGTACTTTTGAAATGATGTTATAGAGAAACTCACTGCTCTTCTTAAGATTAACAATAACTGCACAAATCACAGACTTAGAAACAAAAAAGTAAAAACAGCGGGACTGCCTAAAGAAGTGAGGGGAGCTCAATGGCGTTAATGCAGTTGTAACATAATTAGACTGAAGAAACATACATTCAAAAGCAATACTTATGGTTTAAAAGTCAGAAAAAGGCAGTCCATGGCATAATCTAAGGATTTGGCCTATCATACCCAATGTTGTAAAAATATTGTCACTTCCATCTTTGACACAATCATCACATTCACGGTTTCCCTCAGTCACAGCGGGTTTTGTGTCTTCCCAAAACGATAAAGTGAGAATAATCTTAGGAGAGCAAGGTTCAAACTAGGATTTTCTGTTGACCCCATATTGAATTCCTCAGAAGGTCATATTTCTTGAAAGTCATGTAATAAATATGAAAGTTGAATTCAAATGTGGGCTAACAGTTCGCAGAATCTGCTTCTAATCAACCGACATAAAACGATATTGAAAGAGACACAACAGTGGGTGTTCTGGTTTTGTACACATAAATGTTTTGACATTGAGCGGCGGAGATGAACTGGACACAATAAAGTAAGTCAAATGTATCAGTAAGCGTGACTGACAGTGCACTCTCTCTGTTTAGAAGTAACGCTGCACTAAAACAAAAATGATTAGACTTGATATCTTATCTATGCAATAAAGAATGGCTATAATTTTCCAATGACTTACGAGAACATTAATGCCAGGATCCGTTCGCAACATGGCCGGACCAAAGAGAGCTTGAAGAGAAGTGAAAGGCCTTCTGGGGATGCTTTGGTCCCACTAACAAACATGGCTCTGGTTTCTGCTGAAATTGATTCCATGTTTTGGAGTTAAAGATTTTATAGTGAGCATGTGTGCCTCTATATGTGTGTGGTCAGGAGGAGTAATATTCACCACAATCTGGGGTTTGATCCAGCAGGGCTCAGCGCAGTGACTGGAGACATATCTGTGCTGTGTGCAGACCTCAGACGGAGGAGAAAAGAACGCTCCCAATATCACGACCCAAACACAAAGGCGTTTGTGAATGCGCTGGTTTACATCTTGAAATGAATTACGGTTAATATACAAATGACGCAGCGATACGCCAGCCGTGCACTCTGCCTGCGGGTCAATGACTTCAGTTCTAACGCAGATCCAAGTTGGCTATACTTTTGTCCTCTTTCAAGTATGAAAAAAATAATGCGGGGACTTTGTACAGTATGCGGTAATTAAGGCTTCGGATTGATGGCACAGATTAAGTATTGGTGGTAAAAGTTCCAGATGTAGCAGAACATAAGTGCTGTAGATGAAGAGGACTCCTGCATCTCCATCTCTTCACCACTCACCACTTTGAGCAGAGCGAAGCAGAGAGGGCAAAGGAGAACAGGTGGTTTTACTGAGAAAAAAAGATAGAAATAGGGCACATTCGATTATTTTAAGCCAATAGGTGCTAGTTCTCCATTCAGAGAAAAATATGAGGTGTTGAGTGCGTAAACATTAAAAAAATCTAAAAATTCTAACTTTTTTACTTTGAACCCTATATTTGAAGAGTTGCACATCCAGTAATAGAGCGAGAGACTAATTTATTAATCCAGGTGTTTAACGGAGGATGCAAAGTAAAATAGAGTGTGCAATTTCTGCGTGCACGATACGTCGGTCGGTTGCCCATTGTCATAGAGCTGTAGTTACATTGGGTAACTTATGTGTATAAATGGGGGCATATGAGTAGTAACTTGATGATTGTGGCCCTAAAGGTACCAGTAGTTGTAATAGTAATTGCAGTAGCAGAAGTATTTGTGTAGGATTCTGCAGTTTGCTGGCCCGAGTGAATGGACTTCTACACATCTGATGTTCAACATAAAGAAGCATGAAACTGAATCTGACAGAGCCTTATTTATCACAGTTCGATCAAAGAGAACGGCTATGAGAATGGTATTCCCAAAAGCTTTTCAAGTTTCATGGGGCGCATCAAGAGAATTCTGCACATTTTTGCGGGTATTAAACTGAGACAAAAACAACTTCTTCTAAACTTTTACATCTTAAAGTGCTGTGCTGACTAATTATAGTCAGTTTACTGCTGCAGGATTTGGTAGGTCATATAACCACATCATAAACACAGCATTTTCTTTTTGCTCCTGTTGTTTTGTGCTATTGGAAGATCATTTAACAGGTTGTTATTCTCTAAATGGCATTTTCTATATGAATCGACTGGACCGCTCTGTAGTGTCGGTACGATGTTAAAGCTCCGAGCCAGCAAACAAAATGAGAAAAATGTTTGCAAGGAACATAAACAGTCTAATAAGCAGTGAGTGTATCCTGCAGTAAACAGGAATGATTTTGATTATTGCTGGATTGTAAGTTTTTGAAGTGATGAAAATAAATACACAGACTGCTCCAAAGATACACAAAGGCCAAACAAAGTCATGCCAATCACTGCAGTTTACACGATCAAATTATTATTGAATTTAGCACATGCATTAGTTTAGGAAGCCAAAACACAGCGTGAAAGGCAAAATGAGACAGTAGGGGAGGATGATGCTAACAATTACAACATTAAAGGGAATTTTATATATCTCCCCAGAGTATAGGTCACATGTACAAATCTTAATTTTTTTACGTTTTCTGAGCACAAGTTTAAACTGGAGATATTCTTAATAAAATATAATGAACCTGACGACTATAATATGTATGTTTACATAAAGCAGATAATCCAATCACACGGCAGAATGAGGCTGTCATTTGGGTTGACAGTTTGTTTAATGGAATTTTGCTGGCTGTGGCTCCATCTTTTTTTTTTTTAAGAACTAAATTCCCAAACCAACACAAAGCACCTCACATATCTAAATAAAACAAGGTACAAAACTTAACAGTCATGAGTTTGTAGATAGATTGATGGATAGAGAGATACTTTGTTAACCCACGCACAATTTCTAGCCCAACCCCAGCAGGTGGTTTGCATCAGTATTCAACGCATATGAGCTACATGTGTCACAGGCAGGAAGAATCTGGCAACATAAGTGTGATTGTAATTGTATTGACTTTATTAAACCACTAAATTGGTTCATATTCCATGCAGTACCTTTAAACAAAAAGGATGAAGTAATTTTTTTTGGAAAGCTTAAGTGCCATAGATGGATCTGCATGAATGAATCACATGCTGAGCCAGAGGATAACCATGCGAGTTTAGTAATATAAAAGCTTTAGTGTATGGGCTGAACTTGGGCCAACTTCCCCTTTGGAAACATAAATAAACGTCCCCAGCCTTGCATCCTGCGCACAACACTGAAGCTAATTATCTGATTTTGAGCATACAAATGAACAGTTTCCCCTGGACGCTTTTATGACAGTAACACCCAAAAATATGATTACAATAAAACCAGAAAGAGTACAGTGAGAATGAGGTCTGGTGATGGCTTTCGGAAAATATTTGTTTTTATGGAGCAATTATCACCTAAACGAGTTGGCAGCAGCAGAGTCATAACGATAACTGTTAACAGAGTTGACTTTATAACAGCACTATGGACGCACTGTGGCCAAGAGCGGCGAGCGCAACACGAGACGGCGTCAAGGGCAGCTGTAGGGAACAAATGTGCAGTTGGGCTATTTACAGATATTACAGCTTTGTGATTGCACATATTCAATCATTTACTGTAGTGGCAGGAGAAAGAACTAAAGAAAGACACAGGATCGTGAGAGAGTCAAATAACCCAGATGACAGATGATACATTAGATAACATGTTTCAAATGTATTTTCAAATTCAACATTTTCCCCTTTTCCCATATGTTTTGTTTGAATTATGTACGGCAACATTTTTCATCATTCTGAAACAACATTAAACTAGCAGTATGTAAGATTGTCATGTCAAGTCATCATTAAATGGGCCTAATCTGTCGAAAGGCATAAATAAAACATGCTCTTTTTGAATACTTCTTTAACTAATAACAGTTGAATTTCACAATTAGTTTTACAGCCCCTAAATCTTGTTGTTGTTTTCTTTTTGATGTCCCGCCCTCTACCGTTTTACCAATCCCGTGATCCGGGTTGCCAGATCTCACCGCATTGAGCAAATCTCACTGGTAAAGTAAGATGTGGGCACAGAACTAAAAAAGGTCTTGTTATGATTCTCAAATCATTAATGACAAAACATGGAATAAAACAAGAATTTCCATCGAGGCCTCTGTGAAAAAGGTGTTGGTTATAGATTTGTTGTTGACAAAACTCTTGTCTATTCAGATATTATGGTCCCAGCTGGATTCATCTGCATACCTGGCAACCTGAGTCAGGGAGAGTGGGAGAGGCTGCAGTACCACTTTTGACCAGATTTTTACATTGTGCTCCTTTGAGAAGTGAAACTTTTCTTTACTGTACTTAAGTATTTCCTCCTGGTATCAGTTCTTACTTGAAAACTTTTACTCCTTACTATTAAACCCAAATATCTGTTATTTCTCCTACTTACCACGCTTCTAAGTTCAGATAAGAATAGTTCAGATAGTATGTTCTACATGTTGTGTTTATGGTCATAATCTCTGCCAGTATGAAACATTTCAATAACAGCAAAATGTTGTTTAAATGTTTCAAAAGATATGCCTCAAAATAGATATTCCACCTGTTAATTATTCAACCGAAATGTACTTTGTATTCTACTTAATTTACTTACTTTTGAGTCACTGGGTCAAATATGCAAAATGCTGCACTTTTTTGTTGCAAAAGTTTCAAAAAGCCCCTTATATCTTCAACATTGTACAACCAGTGGAGTGGCTGTACAGTGAATGCATGAAATAATTGTGGATGAAAGTAAAAGTTCTTCAAAGCCGCTGCTCACACACAGACAGACTCTAACTCTTGTTAGAGCAGGAGGCTGTGGCGATAAGAAGTGCAAAGTGTAAAGAAGTCTGCTTTCAGTTAGCGTGCATATGTTCCCCACACGTCTGCACTTCGGCCCTTTTATTTCTTCAAAACCGCCGTAAAAAACTCACACTTGGCGCGGCCTATTATATAAACGCTAACACTATAATGACATGATGGTAGCGCCGCGCTCGCTGTTGCCTTATTACGGGCATGTGACTGTGGCTCCGGGTGGTTTCGCCGCCTCTCCGCCCTCCAGGCTTATCACCCAACGCTAAACTAAAAACTGTATTCTTTATAACACGTCAATATTGTGGCCTATTGTAGAAATGATTTAAATTGTCGTGAATTGTGGCTAGGTCAGACGATACTCTTTTCCCTTTTGTCCTTTCGCGAGTGCCCTGAGAGGAGAGCAAAGTGATACAGTGGGATCCTAATTGGGGAGAAGGTTTTTTTGTGAAAAGATGGATAGGTTTTTGCCTGCGTCTTGTCAAGGTGCTTTGGACAATAGACGGTGAGAGCGTGAGGCCGACTGGGTAATTGATGGGTGTAAGTTGATCTTAATTGTTGGGTGATGGATAGAGGGAGGACACTTACAGAGGTAGATACATGAGATGACGACTCGCATTCCTGCACCCGTCCCGTCGCAGACTTCACCCGCGGCAATGGGGCTGCTCCACATAACACAAAGGAGAGACAAAAAACAGTTGCATAATGTTAGACCGTTAAGCTGTGCTCATAAGTTTACACACCCTGGAAGGATTTAGGATTTCTCCGACGTTTTTCAAAGAATATGAATGATACAGTTTCTTTTTCTTCTCATGGTCAATGGTTGAGTGGAGCCATTAATGTCAAGGATGGTAAAAGCTGAGGAACTATTGCTGCGAACCAAAAAATCAGCAGTGTATGTAAACTTTTGAGCTCGGCCATTTGGGTAGTTTCTTTTATTATTGAACGAGAGAGAGATTCTGTAGGTACCATAAATGTGATATGAAGTGGAGCCCTGAGAGGCAAGGCAAGTTTTTTTTTCTTTAATCCCACAGTTCGCACTTAACTTTATGAGATATAGAGGATTGCTAAAATCAATAACAGAGAAAAAATATGTACAAAAAGTGTAAGGGTGAGGGAAGCCAGGTCTCTCAGTGTAAAACAGATTATTACCCGACTTACTAAGGAAGAGCTATATCAAAGGTTTTAATGGAACTTTTGATGTGGAAAAAAAGTGTATATTTTTGGGTATTTGACCATGTAGTGACCAAGTGTCTGCAAGAGTGGTCTTAACTTTTGAACTGGTAGTGTCTGCTGTGCTCCAGGATCAATTGTTCTGTCGGTTTTTGATGCGGGGGTCCTCCAGTATAGAAAACTTTCCAAAAATTTGATCTCAGGGCTGTAATATTAGCTCAGGAGACCACTGTGATTGAAATAAAAGGCACCATGCTGGACAAAAATTCCAACATTTAGGAGTTAATTTTCCAAGAAGGAGTGAAACTTAATTTGTATGGCACTAAAACAGATCTGGCTTTTCAAAACACGACTTGGTAAAGGGAAAAATGCATCTTTGACATTATTTAACTTGTTTGGATTGACATAGTTCCACAGACAGATCCCCTACACTACTTGTGGTCTTTTGTGATTCAAGAGTTTGTGTTTAGCATTAAAACTCACAGGAGATGTCAGGTACAGCTTGTTCCAATACGTGAGCCCGGTGATCCTCCTCAGATTTGTCGGATAAAGAGTCTCCCTGGAGCCTGCAGACATGTAACACAACTGTGACCATTGTTACACTGCGCACCAGCCACAACAGCCACAACAGCAGTGTGTGTTTGGAGCTGGACACAAGATCAGCTGCAGGATCAGAGAGAGGAAGTGATCAGGGAGTCCCAGATGCACCAGATACTGCACAAGAAAGAAGGAAAGACTTGTTGAGTATAGTGAGGGACAGTGTGGGAACAAAACTAAAACTTCAATTCAACTACATTTTACAAAGTTGTTGAGTATTTGTTTTAATGAGAAAATAGTAATTGTGCCTTTCTGTCTTTGTCTCTATCTCATTGTGTTTGTTTGTGAATTTTAAGTCCGTACCTATTTTGTATGTCTATATTTTCACTATAAAAACGTTTTTTTTTCTTTTAATTAAGTAATTGACTTTAAAGATCTAGGTTAAAATTGAAACATGAAAACAATACAGATGTTACTTTGGTTTTGTTTTCAGCACATTTACCTTCTCTTGCACAAGGATAGTTTACATGGAGATTTCAGCTGTTCACATGTATTACAAATGTATCTTATAATGGGCCTTACATCACACACCTCTTACTTAAAGCTGGAGTAAATACAGATATTTTTTCAAACATTTACATTGTGTTTGTCCCAACAGAAAGACTCTAGTTAAAACTAAAATGTGGTGAACAGATTATACCACAACATGCTGTCTTTGTATAAATATATTTATTTGTATACATGCACACACACACAGTATTTTCTATTTTGATATTTAAAAATCCCGGGGAAGACCCAGGACACACTGGAGGGACTATGTCTCTCAGCTGGCCTGGGAACGCCTTGGGGTCCCCCCGGACAAGCTGGAGGAAGTGTGTGTGGATAGGGAAGTCTGGGCGTCTCTGCTTAGACTGCTGCCCCCGCGACCCGGCAACGGATAAAGCGGAAGAAAATGGATGGATGGATAGATATTTAATGATTTTACTGATTTACTATGGACTTTGGAGTCTGTATTTATGAAATGTGCTAAATAAATAAAGTGGATTGGATTGTCTACATCTTATCATTTATCCCTTATCCTTTTACATACTTGTAAGAAAGAGCCGTGTAAATCACTATTCGACACTTCGGGCTGAGAGCTGATTGGCTGAGTGAAGGTGGTCCTCTCGCTGTCAATTTTTTTTTACTGAAAAAGCAGTGACAGAGGCCACAATAAGCATCCATGTGGAAACTAGTGATAACCAAACTAGTGGTGAGAGCGAGGAAATGGTCAACTGGATGTTATGACAGTTCTATTCTTGTGCTTTTAAAGTTAGGTACCCTAGCTTTAAGTTTACAGACATTTTGCTGCTCAATACATAGAGCATTTACCTCTAAAGGTTCTGTTTCCAGTTCATTTTGATTCTAGTTCCCACCAGCCCCAACCCGCAGCTGTCTGATCCATGTGATACTAATGCATGTCTAAACATATGGTGAGAAGTGGGGCGCACAACTCTCCAAAACATCTCTCACTGAAAAACTACTGCACAGAACAGAGGCTCACATTCCACTTCCCTTTTGTTCCAGACCACTATAGTTGTTTTGAAATGAAATAGATTTAAGTTACTTGTACAGAAAAACGTCCGAACCACAAGCACAGATCACAGGTCATTTGAACTGGAAACAACAAAAAACGATTATGAATTCAATACTAATATTAAGGCGGTGTAGGTTGCAGAAGCAGAAGCATGCTCGCCTCGCCTTCTGTCAGGCTGGACTTAAAGCTGGGGTGCGTAACTTTTTCCCTTAACACTTTATAATGTTGTATAAGCGATACAAAAATAAATGTAACTGAATTTGAAATTGTAAATATACAACATATGGTAAAACCTGGGCAAATAATGTTGCTTGATTGTATATTTACGTTTATATATTTGCATGTGTAGCTATATACTCGGGCGTATACACAGTAGGCAACATGTACAAAAGGTCATGTAAACAAAGGAATGTGAATATTTTAAATACTTATGGATGTAAAATTACTGCTTGAATGAATAAAATATATCAAAATCCATCAACGGAATTAAAACGTTAAAAAAAGAGCCCTGTGAGTCACTATTGGATGCTTTGGGCTGAGAGCTGTGTAAATATGTGTAAACTAGTGTTAGAACCAAATTTTCCAGTTTTGAAAGCTAGTGATGAATTAAGATGAATTTTATTCTCATTAGTTTTCATTAATATGCGTTGAAAGTTTGGTACCCCAGCTTTAATAGTGTCAAAGACAGGCTTCACCCACAATACTAATGGAAAAATATGATATGTTGCACAGATGGAAGGAACTTTTTCAGCCGCTATTCATAAATCATAACAAAACGACATAAAAAGGCAAACAATGATTATTTATTATGTGGTAGAATTCTGACAAAAATCCCACAAGATTCACTTATGTTTTAAAGTGAAAAACATACATTTATTTCAAAGGGTTTTCCATCGTTTCATACATATCTCTCCTCATCGACTTTTCTTTAATGTTTGCCCCAAGCTGCCCAAGATGACTATCAGCCCGTCTTAAAGTCCTTTACGGCCGCTGCTATTCTTCCAGTGCATTCCTGATATGAAAGCAATTAATGTAATGAGAAGAACAAGCCCCAAAGGGAAGACTTTATATTCTGCCGTTTCCTCAGACTGTTCTCCTGCTCTGGACCCAGGGCTGGAGCACACATCGGGTGGTTTTGTGGTCAGCAGCCGTTCAAAAAGAACCAACAAAAAGAACAAACCACAGCAGACAAGAGGCGGCCCACAACACTCAGGCCACACTGCACTTAACACGTGGGTAAAGCGGCGGTGAGCCAGAGGAGGGTTAGAGGAGGGCCAGAAGAGGGCCGAGGAGGACCAGAAGAGGACCAGAAGAGGACCAGAGGAGGTCCAGAGGAGGGCCAAAGAAGGACCAGAGGAGGGCCAGAGAAGGGACAGAGGAAGGCCAGAGGAGGACCAGAGGAGGGCAAATGAAGGCCCAGAGGAAGGCCAGAGAAGGGCCAGAGGAGGGCCAGTGGAGGAAAGGAGGAGGACCAGAGGAGGGCCAGAGGAAGGCCAGAGGAATACCAGAAGAGAAAGATCAGATGAGATTCAGAGGAGGACCAAAGGAGGGCAAAAAAAGGATCAGAGGAGGGCATAAGGAGGACCAGAGGAGGGCCAGACGAGGACTAGAGCAGGGCCAGAGGAGGGCCAGAGAAGGGCCAGAAGTGGAGCAGAGAAAGATCAAAGGAGGACCAGAGGAATACCAGAAGAGGAGGATCAGATGAGATTCAGAGGAGGAACAAAGGAGGGCAAAAGAAGGGTCAAAGGAGGGCAAAAGGAGGACCAGAGTAAGGCAAAAGAAGGACCAGAGGAGGGCAAGAGGAGGAGGGCCAAAAGCTTCTTTGTTTTGCTAAATGTAGATATTGTTGTTGTATTATTGTTCACTTTTCTTGTGCTGTGCTCCTCATTCCTACTGTTCTGGGGATTGCAACACTGAAATTTCCCCACTGTGGGATGAATAAAGGATCTCTTAATCTTAATCTTAGAAGAGGGTGAAAAGAGGGCTAGAAGAGGCCAGACCAGGATGTGCAGCTCTCCACTTGTTTGCTGATGTGGATGGTAGTTTGGACAGGAGCACACAGACCCGAGAACAACAGCCACACGGAGCCCAGATCAAAAGGAAACAGCGATGGAAAGTACAAGCTGACATGCACGGTTTACACAACAAGAGGAGGACAAATTGAGGGCACTTGAGCCAGAATTTTTACAAAAGAAACAAAATAAATTTGAGCAAAGAATTCAAATGTTTTTAAATACATGTCATTATTTTGTGAAGCTTGAGTCAAATATGGCATTGGGCCGGGTGACTTCACTTGATAGAATATTAATTGTACGTCTGATTATGTCTGGTGGTTTTTTACATCAAATACAAAGGACACACTAATAAACAGGAGAAAATATGTTTTCAATATTCAACACATGCACGCAGTGAATTCTGAGTTTGGCACATGCACACGGATTAGGGAATAGAGAGTAAAAATGCAAAGATAGTCATTAGGTTTAATGAGATAGAGGACCACTAAGATCAAATGAAAAAGATTTTGAAAATATTGTACAGGCCCATTTGTGGGAAGATTCATGAGCTTATACTTTGGCGCCAAAAGGGTTAACAGTTGAAAAATGATTTAGTGTAATAAATGTCATCGTAAAATCCACGTACACGACTTTAGGTTTAGTTGGAATGCATATATAAATTAGGGAATAGAAGCTTCACTATAGCATAACTCCTCATGAGCAGCTTTCTCTTGCTCCTTGTTACTGGTTACTGAGGGAAGCTGGAGTTCCCCCGGCAAATAATCTGATTGGTCCATCCTTCTCAATGTAAGTTAACAGGAGTCAGTGCGAATTGAAGCAAAACTGTGTCTATGAGCACTTCCCTATTGGGATTCTTTGAACTAGGGGGTTAGCACTGTCCATATATATACACTATCTATGGTTGAATTACAGAAATAAATGACCTTATTAACGATATTATAATTTTTCTAAGTTTTCACACACGTTGTTGCCACCATATAGCAAACGTTGTCATCGGCGCCACTTCTCTCGTCCTGCTCTTTTGAAAGAATCATCTGCACAAGCCCGACTTCCAACCTAAAGTGCCGGTAAGTGCAGTGGGGTGAGCTGTAGCGGCTTGCACACTGAACCTGCCTGTGTGCGATGAAATGGTTCTGGGTGGGGGTATGTGAGGAATGCCTGTGCGACCTGAGGCTGTGTGCATGGGCCCAGTCACTCTGCTCTATTGTTGTAGCTGGTACGTGATACAAGGGGACTGCTGCTTCATGTCCGAGCTGTACTTAACACCCCATGTACACGCTGTACGTCCACATGCAGAGGAAAGACACGGTCCAGGGACACATGTGCGCACCAGCCCTCCGCCCGGACCTCCAGTGGATGCTGTGTGCTTGCATGCTGGAGAGTTTAACCTGCAGTGCGTTTGGAGATCTCACATGATGATGAGATAATCTGTTGGCCGATCTCTTTACAAACATCTGCGTACGTTACAATTGTAAAATAAAGCATGAGAGGTATGCCATGCAACCAATCTAAAATGTGGGAAATATGCAATAGTAAAAAGTCGAGGTGTTAGAGGCAAAAGTTATGATCGTGGGAGTTGAAATGGAATAAGAACTAAGTTGATGACATTTTAGTGACATAGAATACAATAATGATCTCTTGTGTGGCTTTCTTGAGTACAAAAGAAAACAGTTTTTAGCGGAGGGTTTGCCAGGAAATGTTTTTTTTGTCAGAAATTGTATAAAGTACGGTATAAACTTCAAATCTGTATCTGTCATGTTTTGGATTTCAGTTCAAAAAGCATGTTTTTTAGTTTCCATAGAGATTGCTATTACATGCAATTCTGTCCAAACAACAAAACATCAAAACATCTTCATGGAGAATGGAATATTGTAGACCACTTAAAACTAAAAAGGACACAGGAAGTGAACTGATGCTGTGTCCCTTTGGCAAAAAATTTTGTAGCCAAAGAAAGATCAATGAAATTCGAATACACTGTATGTAATCGTTGCATAAATAAACAAGCTATTACACATCGCTCTGAATGACGAACGAAGCTAAAGCCAGTCCGTTTTTATTTCATATTTAACGATCTGTTGTCGGCCCTGAGGAAAGAACGGTGTGTCCGTCACTACTAAAATGGTAGACGGTTTTGGTGGTCAGGTTCAAGAGGACAGCACAAGAATTTGGCTGAAAACGGAGCAAGAAGAAAGAGAGAAGGGGAACAGATGTCTGACGTTTCATTTGGAAAAAAGAAAAATGTCGACGCTTGAGCCAAAAATCGACCTCCCGATACATGCGGGAGATTTACACGCCCCAAAATCCAACAAGCGCGAACAAAAAAAAAACTTGTCTTAAGAAAGATATTGGTCTCAGCGCGTTGGATTAACAGCCACAAGAATCCTGCGATACTATCCTCCGACAGGGTTTTTGACAGAGCATTACAGATTACATATAAACAGATATGGGTGCAAAGATAGACGGAAAGGAAACAAGCGGATTCCAGAGTCTAAACACAGAATGAATGCAGGGGAGTGTGAGGTGTGGTCCATTGATACTGTAGCTGTTTATCTACGGCTGGCATCAAGGAGAGCTCTGCCTACACCTGCCTAAGCCGAGTCCCAAGAGAGAAATAAATAAAAACTAAAACCAGGGAGGATCGTTTGGACGGAAATGTGTCTCAAGAGGAAATCTGGGATGAATAATCTGAGACAGGTATCGTTCTTTCTATTTCACAGTTCAATAGCAACAATGGAATGAATTACGGCCAAGATTGTCCAACACAATAGACGATTTAGGCGTTTATTTACAGATCTGTTCAGTAATAAATGTTGAACTTTTTCTTAAACCTGCCCTCGGTTAAAAACTGAGGGCAAAAAAATAAATAAAAATTAAAGCCGCAAGCGCCGATGAAAGGCCTCGCCACTCTTGCGACCGCCTCCCGGGCGCCAGTCCCACAAGCGTCACGCGGCGTACCCGCCGACGAATTGGCAGCCCGATGGGACCAGGATTACGTACATAATACCTCATTAATAGGATGAAGTGCACCCCTAGTGGTCACGTCCGGACATGCACCCTCTACGTAGAGCAGTATTTTGCTCGTACTAGTGTAAAGATTTGATTGTGCAACTTTGGTGAGGAGAGGAAAAGCTTAGGTCAGAAACCTTCCATAGGTGGCGCTGTAGAGTCATATAAGGTGTGTGTTTTCACACCATTACTCTCAGGTCATTACCAACTGTTAGTGATGTGAGTTTCAGCTCTGTAGGTCTGAGCCTGTGGTCAGGAGAGCAGGCTATAGTTCACCCCTAGTGGTCATCTGTGGGACATGCACCCTCTGCGTAATGTAACATTTTTGCTTGTATGGATTAAAAGATTTGACCCAGTGACTTTTTTTATGCAGTTTATTTCTAGGTTCAAAGCCTCCTATAGGTGGCGCTATAGAGTTCATATTGTGTGTATTTTCAAACTAATTTGCCTGTCACAGTGAGCTCAGTCATGACACTTAAGTCCAACACTTAACAGTCAACAAACTTGGATTGAGTGGATTATTTTAACTGATCTAACCTTAAGCATTAAAAAAGAAGCAAGTATAAAATCACGATTAAGAACCACGTGACAAATGGAGTAGCTCACTGAAAACGTTATGTGCACCCCTGATTATAATAATGGCTTGAACTAGTGATGGCAATATGAAGCCCCATGATGCATTGAGGGTTTGCAGCCTATTACTCGGCCAATGGTTCGAAGGCTCGAGGTGATTCATGCTCCACTACGCCATCATGTGGACAAAAAATACATAACACTCTTAAGTGATTACAATGAATGGTGAGATCTAATGTTAAAATTTATATTTACAATCTATGGTCTAATGTGTTGTGTTTGAAATGATGCTTCATGAACTATGAACTATTTGAGTCTTTCAGTCAATTGTGTTGATACAACAAACACATCCAAAGTAATACAGTTCTACAGAAAGTGATTAATGGAGGAAAAACTACCAAGAGGTGGATTAATTAAACACAACAAACTATTTATTCCCAATAAATAAATACATTTACTTTGCAACACAAAAGTTATTATGGGTAGACCGGGACTCAAACAATATATCTTCTGCTTCGGAGTCCGTCATATACCGACTGCGCCACACAGCTGTTGTGAGATGTATTATCCATTGTATTATTAGTACTAACTTGAAGCCTTGATATATGAGGATTTACTAAAGTGAAACCTTTTTAATTGTATTTCATATGAAGTAGTTTCTCTATACTTAGTACAGGACTGCTCCACATCACGCACACACACGTACGCACACACACGTACGCACACAGAGGCAGACGGGGACAGCCAATACAGTCTATGGTACAGCCGCGGATCACAAAGCACCTGTCAAAGCAATGCACTCTCCGAACTATATGAAGCACTATATGAACCGTGACGTGGTGCGGCCGCTACGCGAGGCTTCGAACGTCACAACACACGCCTCGAACCACGCTTCAAAAAATACGCCCCTTTTTTACTCGATACACGCTTCGAAGGCCCGGCACGCTCAGCACATCACTAGTGTGAACGGAGAAGGAGGACGCGGAGTAGGAGTAGCCCTTAATCAATGGTAAACTAAAGATCCATGTGAAAAAAATTACTTCTCACTGTTCTCAGGTCAAATATTTATATGCGACTGAAATGCGATTAATTGAGATTAATTAATTACAAAGCCTCTAATTAATTAGATTTTTTTTTTTTTATCCCGTCCCGGCCCTAGTAATAATGTAAACTGAGCCTAAAACAGTCTTCATCAAACTAACCCAAAAACAGTAGAGCCTGCCCTGGGAATAACCCCAGTTAGCAAAGTCCTAGTCCAGAGCTTTAACCACTACACTACACTAGAGCTCACCATGTCAATTTATAGGGTCCTAGGTTTTCAGTGTAGCACAAAATTAACAAATTAAATGCCAAAGGTTGCTGACTGGCTGTGTCAAAACTGTCTGACATTAAACACAGACAAAACCGTTTCAATGTATATTACAAACCGAGGTAAGCATATCACTTGTCCAATTATTGTTATTAATGACAGTAAAATTAAAAATGTTGATGTATTCTCATATTTAGGAGTGACCCTGGATCGAAACCTGACCTTCAAACATCATGTAAAGAAACTCCGTTACACTCTTAAGTTTAATTTGGCCAACTTCAGATACATTCGGGGGTCACTCACCACTGAGGCGTCCCATCTGTATCTGAACTCCATGATCCTGTCACATTGTGTATACTGTGTCTCGAGCTGGTCTCAGGGCTGTAAAACCACTCTGGGACCTCTGGAGTCACTGTACAAGTGTGCCCTTAAGATCCATGATAAGAAGTCCAGGCGGTACCATCACTGTCCCATCCTCTCTAAATATGACTTTCTCAACTTTGAAAAAAACGCACAAGTGAGTGAGTGAGTGAGGGAGTGAGTGAGGGTAATATTCTAGTAGAAGTTGGGGAGCTTTATTTATTGTTTTTAAACTTAATGTTTTGTGAATGATGTTATTTAAAGCCTTTAATGTAAGACACAATCATGTATTCATCTACATTGTAATCAGTTTAAATGAACATAACACCAGCTTGCCCAGGGACTACAGGTGGAAATTAGCTTTGCTATAACCTGGTACATGCATCTCTCCTTTGTGTTAATGCTTAACTGTACACTGTCCCTGTTCAAATAAAGTACATACAATACAATACAATCAGTAGGAAGACTCAGCAGACTGTGTCACTATAATTTGTATTAAGGCAAGAGGTGCGCCCCTGGTGGTCAGGTCGGGTATTGTAGCTCTGAGTGTAATATTACTATATGAAATAAACTGCTTACTTGCACGAAAACGGTGAAGATTTTCTAACTTTTTCGGGACGATTATATAACTTCAATCCATCCAGATTAGGAAATGACATGGTAGAAGTCTGTGCGATGAAAATCCAGCGACACCTTGAACTGCCTGTAGGTGGCGCTGTTGCACTCACAGTTGTGTGTTGCATATCGTGGTGTTCAGGGTCATACGCTGTATTTCTGAATTCATTTTTAGCCTCATCGGACAAACATTTTGCCCCAAAAAGCTCATTCATTCACTTTCCGGCGCCCCCGGTGGTCAGGTGTGGGACTTACAACTTTTGCGTAGTGCAATTTTTTGCTCGTCTCGGTCCAGAGACTATACTCAGCAATTTTCGGGCCGATCCGAGCTTAGTGCCCTATTACTTTCCGACAGGTGGCGCTAAAGAGCTCAAATTGGGCGAATGATTTTAGTGTCATTGCGTTCAGGTCATAACCTAATATTACTGATGTGAGACTCAGCTCTGTAGGTCTGAGCCTGTGGCCCTCAGGGCTCAGCGAAAATGGCCAAAACGAAGGCCTTATTCGCCATGGCGAGGGACGAAAACGGTGAAGATTGTCTAACTTTTTTTTCGATGATTATATAACTTCAATCCGTCCAGAGCGGGAAATGACGTGGTAGAACTCTGTGTGATGAAAAACCAGGGACTAGTTCGAATTTATAAATGAAAAGTCAAATTAGTGGCGAAACTTCGGCCCCTCATGGCCGACTTCCTGTTGGTCCCAGACATGTGCTTAGAACGGCTTTTATGCTCGTCTCATAGAGATCTATCACTCATCCGAATTTTGTGTACCTACTCCAAAATTTGAAAAAAAATCCCCAGAGGGTCAAAAAAAATGAAATTTCTAGGGGGCGTTATAGAGTCGGCGAGCGTCGGACAATCTGGAAACGTTCATTTTATCAAATTATTCGCCGAACCGGTCGTTTTAGACCCCCCATGTGCAGACTTTCGTGCATGTCTTCAGGGTCAAAAATCGAATTGAAGTTGCGGAAAAAAAGAAGTATTATAATATGAAACCGGTGAATAACAATAGGCCTCCCCAATACTTCGTATTGGCTCGGCCTAATAAAAACTTGGGAACCTAACTTTAAAACCAGAAAAATCCATGTAGTTTGGTTCCATCACTAGTTGTATGCATATCAAATGATATTTTTCAGACAGAAAAATTGAAAATAGAGGACCAGCCTCACTCAGACAATCTCTTCTCAGCCCAAAGTGTCAAAAAGTGACTCACAGGGCTTTTTCATTGTATGTAAAAGATAATATGTTGTTAATGTCAATGGCGCATTTACAACAACACCAGCTGCCCAAAGTGCTTCACAGGCCCAAAAGACACAAAAATAAAAGCAAACGGCATAAAAAAACACATAAATACATGTAAAAAGTTAAACTCAGTTGTTATGATTGAGATTAAGATTAAGAGACCTTTTATTCGCCTCAAAGTGTGGAAATTTCAGTGTTGCATCACCAGTTACTCTTTCAGTTGGGGCGAGCACGATGTATTGGGTAAAGTTAGGTACCTCAGCTTTCAACTAAAGTCTTTTCAGGGTCAACAACCTTTCCTTTTGGAATCTTCTTGAATCTGGGCCAGTGACGAGCCCAGAGGACAAATGAGAGAAGCGAAGACATCCTTAGATCTTCCCGTCGATCTGTATAGTAATTATATCTAATACTAATTGCTCAATTGGAAATAGTGTGTAAAGCCATTGTGAAGGACTGAAATATAAAACCACCACTTTTGGAAAATGATTAAGCAGACAAGACACAGCCAGCCATACCTTTCATTATTACTCAACCCCAAACCCAACCCCGCTGTGACAACATACAACACAATGGTAGGAGGGGACAATTACCTGGCACACCTGGAGCAGATGTTGAGAGTGACTTTGGCCTGTGGTTCTGCCTGATACGAGCTCCGACCCTGACTGAACTTGCTCCCGGTCAGAGCCAGCACCGTGACGCCCTCCATGCGCAGGTCGTCCAGGTCCTCTGGGTGGGGGAGGGTCCCGACAACACACGCAGAAACACAAGAGGAACGTCATTAATCATAGTTTGTCAGGGCGGCGCTGGGTGTTGAAAGTCTCGTTAGAGGCAGTGGAGCAGACAGCGGCGCTCTCGTTCCCAAACTGACAGATGACATCAACGTGCTGTAGGCCTTTCAGCTCCCCCCCATAGGAAACATTTGGAGGACTTTATGGCACAGTTACCAGCAAACATCCTCATCTACGGGGAGAGCTATTCATTGCCGCTATTTATATTAACCCTTTCATGTTCACTCCTTGAAGAAAGCACTTTTATATTTTCTAAGATGAAGTTGAGATGCAATTTGATGTTAAAAGAGCCTAAAACCAAATGATAGAGATGTACCAAATGTCCCAGATTTCAGTCCAAGTAGATATTGACTCAAAAAGTGATCCACTAAATCCATTAAAGGGTTAAAAACAAATATTATTGTGTTTATTTAATCATAATAACGCATTGGTTTTATATAGAACTTTTTCAAGACTCAAAAGACGTTTCACACGTTTCATTCACTCCATACAGTGGTGATACGTTTCTTCAGACTTACAGAAGCAAGGTGACCAGTCTGTGCCATCGCTCCTCCGACCAGCACTGATCATTCATGAACACACAACACTCATACTCACAATAACAGTTTAGCTCTTTACAGCCACTGCTGCCCCCCTGTGGAACCGGTGTTCCCAGAGGTCTCCCATCACAGCACTAGCCAGGCTCTTCGATGCTTAGCTTCTACAGTCTGACAGGGAGTAACATCAGCTGATAAATGACACATAACTGAGACCGGTGACAGTTCTGAAGATGGCTCTGCAGCTGGAACATGTTAACAAGGTCCATCCAACTTGTCTTTCAAAAGAACCAAAAAAAAACATTTAACTCAGAAATGAACCTTTTTGAATGTGAATACTCTAGTGCAAAGAAATACTTGTATGCACCTGTACATAAATCTGTCATGCACTCTAGCACACAAATATTAAAGCCATAAGTCATTGGCTCTGTGGGTTCCATATAAGTATATATCAATATATTGATACAAGAGTTCCCAGACTTTGGCTCCTGCTGTCTTCATTCTCTTTGTAGCCTCCAGACACAATCGAGTGTCTCACGATAAAATGTCCCCCTGTAAAAACCATTTGCAACCTCATCGTGACTTTTGAACTTAAAAAAGCCTCGATACAAAACTTCCTCCAAAGGGTATCGCGTTGCAGTCCATCATCGTCTGCGTGAAGCAACAGGAAGGGAGTGCTGAGGAGAGCGGAGGCCAGAGGGACACAGAACAATGGCAGCGAATGAGTGGCAGTGCAGAAGATGAAGTGCTGGAAAGTTTGGCTCCGCTCTGATCTCGGCCTGCGAGCTGGAGCGCTCTCACATCACCCATCCACCCACACGCAGATACACTAAAGAAGAACACATGGAAGAGACACGCCAGCATTGTTCATCCTCTAACCCAATGCTCTCTGCGTGTCTGCGGCTCCCACTGACTAACATGTGCTCATTTACAGGTGCAAAGAGGAAGAATATGATGTTATCTGCAAAACAATAGACGGCATTCACAAGACGTTTATTTGAAGTTGGATTTCATAATGTAAAGTCAGAGGATTCCAGGTTCAAATATAGTCGGGGAGTTGCTGTGCTGTGCTTGCATCTGTCTGGGTGGAAATTCTTCACTTATAATGAGTCTCAAATATGCACTGACAAATCCTCAAGCTAGGAAAAAGCTTGAATTAGGGGATTTGTAAAATAGATTATATGCTCAGAGGGAGCCATAAAGAAATACCCTGTACTTAGACATCCACTACGATAACAAGGAGATATATTTTCTCTTCCTAATTGGATACATCCCAAGTTGGTTTTTCTGTTAGACAAGAGAAAAAACAGGCGTTGGATCCAGACAGGTTGTTTTTTCTGTTCCCAGTCTGGTCACTCAGGCCAAACTAGACAGAACTCTGCGATCATGTTTGTTTCTTTCTTTCCTTGATACATGGGGAACATTTTTAAAGTTATGTTCAAAGTTATAATAATGCTTCACCCACAGTTTTGGCATAGTTTTCCTCTCTTAAAAGCTTTGCATACATTTTTTCCCGTCTTAATCCTAAAAATCAGAACTAGTGCACTTACAGAAGTTACTTATTTACTTACATTGTCCACTTCCTGGAACATTAAAACATCCCGGCCATTCACCACAATGACTTCAAATGTGATTTTTCAAAACTTTTAGATCACAAAGCGATTAACAAATATGCTTTTTCACATAACATACATAATTAAAGCTGGAGTACCTAACTTTCAAAGCACAACACAATGGGGCTATTCATCTAACTTTTTTACCTTCTGTCTTCATATCTCCAGATCAGCTTTTCCAGAAAAGTTTCAAGAAAGGACCAGCCTCACAACCAATCAGGTAATAGCCAAAGTCAAATAGTGACTTTGCAAAAGATGCAAATGTTTTATAATAATATGAGGAAAGCTGGATGTGGTCTGATTTGTTCAGAGACAGGAAACCAGTTAGATACCCCACCTTTAATGTCAACAGTTACATGCACTAGAACTAAACAAAATGAGCTCCCTGCACAAAAAAAACATGACCTTTCAGAATGCATATTTGCTTTGATCCAAAATTATAAAGGTGTGTCTGTCATTGGCTGCTTCTCAATTTCACCTGATCCCAAGGAGATAAAGTTGCCTCTGAAACCACACAATATTTAAAAAGAATTGTTGGTTTATTCTGATGTATTAGTTTAAGTTCTGAGGAGACTGTCCCTCTGAGGCAATGTCCCTGGCTGCTGCTGCTGTGTGTGTGTGTGTGTGTGTGCCCGTCTGTGGAGGAGTGAGTGTGTGTAAGTGTGTGCGTTTGTGTTCATATGTGTGTGTGTGTGTGTGTGTGTGTGTATTCGCGCTGTGTGTTCCTGCGGGTATGCTTGTGTGTGTGCTCGTGCTCATGCATGTGTGAGTGCGTGCACGTTTTGCGCTTGTGCTCATGGATGCGTTGTGTGTTTGTGTATGTGTGTGCGTTTCCCGCGTGTGCTCATGCATGTGTGTGTATGTGTGTGTATACGTGTGTGTGTGTGCGTGTGTGTGTGTGCGTTTCCCGCTTGTGCCCATGCATGTGTGTGTATGTGTGCGTCTATGCTTGTGCCCATGCATGGGTCTATACGTGTATGTATGTCGTGTGTGTGTGTGCGTTCTTGCTTGGGCCCATGCATGTGTGTGTATGTGTGTGTATATGTGTATGTGTGTCTGTGTGTGTGTGTGTGTGTGTGTGTGTGTGTATGTGTGCGTTCTTGCTTGTGCCCATGCATGTGTGTGTGTGTGTGTGTTCTTGCTTGTGCCCATGCATGTGTGTGTATGTGTGTGTATACGTGTATGTATGTCTGTGTGTGTGTGTGCGTGTATGTGTGTCTGTGTGTGTGTGTGTGTGTACGTGTGCGTTCTTGCTTGTGCCCATGCATGTGTGTGTATGTGTGTGTATATGTGTATGTATGTCTGTGTGTGTGCGTTCTTGCTTGTGCCCATGCATGTGTGTGTGTGTGTGTGTGTATGTATGTGTGCGTTCTTGCTTGTGCCCATGCATGTGTGTGTATGTGTGTGTATATGTGTATGTATGTCTGTGTGTGTGCGTTCTTGCTTGTGCCCATGCATGTGTCTGTGTGTGTGTGTGTGTGTATGTGTGCGTTCTTGCTTGTGCCCATGCATGTGTGTGTATGTATGTGTATATGTGTATGTATGTCTGTGTGTGTGTGTGCGTTCTTGCTTGTGCCCATGCATGTGTGTGTGTGTGTGTGTATGTGTGTGTAATCCAAGTCTATCTGATACTTTCACTTTGAGCTCGTGTTTCGGGGCCTGTCGTCCAGCAGCAGAAACAGCCTCACACCTTGAAAGCAGAGCGTTCATGACTAATCACCAGAAAGATCTTCTCTGACAAATGCCAAAGAGGAGTGTGTGCTGCGGGCATCAGGCGCATCAGACGCATCAGACGCAGAGGCACGGAGCCAGCGCCCGCGGTCTCCAGGACGGATACTAGATACGGGATACATTCTTACAACTAATTACTTTCAACATTCAATTGTAACAGTTATAAGTCTGAAACATTTATATAGCTGTCTGAACAATAACAGGAAAGAATAGAATTTTAGGACTTTTTTTGAGTGACCTGTTCTGAAATGAATGATGTTGAGAGATTAAAGTTAAGTTTTGTCCTTTTTTTGCCCTTTTTGTCATTTGAGCCATATCCTTCAATGCCACTCAGGCCACAATATACTGTATAGACTTGGTCATACAGACAATGCAATAATCACAGTGTTAAGAAGTTCATATGTTCTATCATGTTAATAAAATTGCTAATTATACACGTCCTGACTGTTTTCTTCATAAAAAAATACATTTGGTAATCTCGACAGAAAGTGACATTTGGTGGAGAAATCAGACACAACATCTTTGGAAAGAAAGAGCCCGGCTGATTGGCTGAGTGAGCGTGGCCCTCTCGGTTTCACTTTTCTGGCTGAAGAAGCTGATCTAAAGATGTGACAGAGGCCGAAACATGCACGTGAAAACTACCGAGCGGTTTTGAGAGCGAGGAGCAAGTTAGACGGACATTATTACATTTAGAAGTTTAAAAGAAAGGTACCCAAGCTTTAATATAAGCCATATTTCAGCAAACCTCCCGAAAATAAGCAAAGCATTATCTATAGCTGTTTATACTGGGCTCAAAAAGCGTGCAAAATTGACTTACTTTGTATCATAGTATCAAATGACTATTGCACATTTGACTTTTTCTGCTGCAGCTGGCGTATTCCAAGTGCCAGATAGATTCCAGTGCTAGCCTTAAGCGGTAAATATTAAATGTCCCATTCATCACTGCATGTTCGGGACAAGGGAGGGGACACTCGCAGCCACCAGCGTTTCAGCCTATTCTCTGGCCGTGGGAACCTCTCTCCGCTTTAGGCCTTCACCTTGTCCTCCTTTCTGCGCACGGATTCATTCAGCGTGCCAGATTTTCTTTGGGTCGTAAAAAGAAACGCAGATCATGACGTGGCACTTGGAAATATGAAATGGTGACACTGCATCTTTTCAGAGCAGAAATGAATACGGCCCCAGACCCTGACGGAGAACGTGACCTCGGTGTCCGCAGCTGCCTCAACTCCATAGCTCCTGCTTTGTCTCCTCGTCTCCTCCACTTGTCCTCCTCGACACTCACTCAAAGCACCAGGACAGGGCTAATCCACAGGACAAAGCACACGGCTGACATCTGCAGCGACAGGACAGTGTGAGAGGTGACGGATGACCTGAATGTATGTCAGCAATAGGAAGTAACATCAGGAGAGCATTCCCAGTAGGTACACTTATGCAATAATTAACTAAACCTATTAAGAGACTGGTTTAATATCAACAAACAAGTACTTATTTCATACCTAACAATAGACTACGGTGAATACAAATTATTATATATCCATTAGACTGACCTAGGCCTAGACCTAGACTGACCTTCAATGTAAAAACCTCCTTTATTTAATCCTTTTTTCCAATGAAATATAGGTATTCACAGACTATCTCCAGTCATCTGGTGAGTTTAACAATTATTCCAAGAAGTGTCGTTCTTCTTTTTCTCTATAATATTAATTTTGAGTTGAAAATATCAATCACATCACAACGATAGTATGTATTATTATGGGGTAGCCAAAAAGTATGAATGTTTGGAGTGGCCAATAGCACAGATTAGTCAGTCTGTGATGTCACAATCATCACATTATATCCAACAAAGGCTTGGTATATGTCACTTTGCATGTCATGAGTCTATATCATACAGTATATCGGTTTCACATTTTAAGCTGAAATACAGAAATAAATGAACAAATTTTCCGAGTTTCACCTGTATAAGTACATACATACATGGGAATACAAAATACCTGCCTATTGCCTATTGCACGACGCGGTGGGTTCATACTAAGTCAATACCTTTAATGGTTAGTATGTTTCTGTTTATTTCATAGTGTGTTATGTCCTTGACGTCAGTAGACTCATGTAGCTGCAGCTTGAACACGTTTCCTCATTATGTCTTCAGTACATCCATATCTACAGTCTTCCACCCCGCCATGCCATCTCCCACGAGGCCTTACCCCACGCCTGCATATCTAGACACAACAAACTGCCTCGCTATGGTCGCTCCGTCATCCCACCGCTCCTTCAGTCCCCATCCAGCCATGCATGCTCCTCTCTGTCTGATAAATCCAATATACAGTCGACTTGTGGGGGGCAAGACGGAAAGTATTCAAGCAATGCAATTTCAACAAAGAGCACAGGAATCTGCAATCACTCAAAAGCAGAGAACAGCAGACGAGCATATAGAAGTGTTTGGGTGCCACTCTTTCCAAGTTTCCATGTAATTTAGTGTTGTTTAGATAGCGATGGCCTGACTGGCTCTGCAACGCCAAGCTCAAAACATAATTAGTGCCTGGTATTCTTCACATGAAGCTAATCACACCTTTTGGATGACGGTTTGACAGACGAGACATGGGGATTCACACATGTATCATTTCAACGTTTTGTGGGTGTCTCAAACCTCTTAATAAGTCCAGTTTAGATTTTTGGATAGATATAATTATTTCAAGCTGATCGTCTGTCAGGGCAGTTTAAGGAGAGGGACAGTCGCTACATCGTCCAAAAACAAACTTCTGGGTGAGCTCTGGAGATACAGCACCAGAAGGAATAGTACTTTGCCCTTGATGGTTTGGTGAGGATGTTGCTTTGAACGATTCTCTGGAAGGCCTCAGTGTGTATAATAGTTTAGCCAATTATACCGATACTGAAATTAAAACAGAATTGTACCCATTTGTAAATGTATAAATAGCACTGAGTTTGTGTGTGCAAATGATTTTAACAGTGTATATGGGTATGTTTTTAAGATATTAAAAATGTTAATGTAATGTAGAAAGGCCCAACCAAGGACTGGCGTTGACAATTAGCAATAGCTAAAAACTCTTTTTACATCGCATCAGTTACAAGCTTGTTTTGTTCTATGTTAACTTGCAATGTGCCTGTCAGATAAATGAATACATAAAATAAATAAAATAGTGTATAATGTCTCTTAGAGCACAATAAAAATCCACTTTTATTATATGTTATATTGGGGTGGAGAGATTGGGTGGAGATTGACAGATGACAATCGCTATATCGTACTGCAATGCTAACATACATTTTGTACATTTACCAGTCAATCCACATTTCCACCCTCGCCCATGAAGGTGGATGGACGAGATCGTGGAGTCAAGCTGTAGAAATCCCTTATATTAGGTACGGCGAGGCGCTCAGTCACACGGAAGGAGCTCAGAATAGAACTGCTGCTCCTCAACGTCAGCTGAGGAGGCTTGAATATCTGCATTGGGACTGTCACACAGGGCAGAGACCCAAGGGAAGACCCGGGACACGCCGGAGGGATTACAGTATAGAGGGACCACCTTGGAGGGTCTATGTCTCTCAGCTGCCTGGAAACACCTCGGGATTCCCCTGGATGTGCTGGAGAAAGTGTGCAGTGTGCATGGAGGAGGAACTCTGGCCGTCTCTGCTCGGACTGGGCGGACGGAACAGCACAAGTGAAAGACCCGTGGTGCTTTTCATGTTTGTTTTTGCACTCAATCATTTTGGATGGAATCTGTCCTTATTTCACACTCCTTGCTCCAAATATCTTCCCGGGGGATCCTTTCTCCTCTGAGTTCCATGGAGCCGTGATTTACTGAGCCTCATCTCACTGATCTAGCTCAGTTTCCAGCCCTTGAGCAGTGACGGCATCTGACCGCAACACAGTGGGGTTTAATTAATAGTCTGTAAAGTAGAGATGCCCGCCACTCCACCACATGTGCATATAATACATATAGATAAAACGGCATACCAGGTCAGCACACGGAGCCAAGGACCTCACACTATACAAACTAACACATGTCTTTCATTAGGTTCACACAGCCTCTTATTGGTGGTTAGTCGTCACACATTTGTTTGGCTTTGTAATAAAAACAATATTCAGACTTTCATTTCATAACGGGGTTTGGGAGGAACATATGACACGCAGAATATCACACGCCTCAGGTCTTATCGCTGCAAACCTCCTTTAGACTCTTCCAAGCCACACATTTTACAAGGCTTACGTTGTCACTCTCTGCGGTGATGTACAGCTACAGTGCAGGGAGAGTAAACCCAGTGACCTCCAGGGTCTCTTCAACATAAAAGAACATTATACAGTTTAACTTCATAGGTTAAAACTAGCCGACAGTATATAGAAGAGACTAAATCAATAGACAAAGATAAAAAGTCATTTGAATAAGTTAAAGTTGCATATAGTCCTTTCATTTTTAAAAATCTTAAAATGATTTTAATGTTTTGTTTCTTGTTTTGTTGAGCACTTTGAGTTGCCTTGTGTATAAACTGTGCCATACAAATAAACTTGCCTTGCCTTACAAAATCATTTCATATTTTAGAACGTGAAAAAATATCCCAAGTGGAAAATATTTGTGTAAGTGTAAAACATGATTTCTCCCTATAACTCCCTCTGCTGCCACCAGAGGGTTTCAAAGTTAGAGTTAGAGTTAGGGTCAGACATATCGATTGTACAGTTACTTCACTTGAGAAATTATTTTAAGACAGACTTTGGCATCATCATTACAGGTTTGAGACAGGAGCACTTTGAAAGACGCAGAGTTACATATTTGAGCCAGAAGTCCCTGATATTAGCTTGGATTTTTGCATAATATGTCTCTTCACCTTGTCATTCTGGTCCATGATAAATGGTTTGGCTGCTTGTTTGTGAAAAACACATGGATACAGCAGCCATCAGCAGAGATATAGCTCATAGACAGACCTCTAGTTAGGCTCGAAATACTTCATCAGGCACCGAGTCTGCAATTAACATGTCGTTTTGTCTCTTAAATCGAACGGGAGGAGACAAGAGCACGGGTACATAGCAATTAAGCAGAGCATTTTTCCAGTTCGAGCTCTGGGTCACACCACAATGTGTCCATTCATACATTATCTATCGTTGGAAAAGAGTGATGTCATGTTTGTAATCCTATCTGACTTCCTTTGCATCAAACTTCAGCACTCAAAACACTACCCAGGGATTTTTCTCAGCACAGGGAAAGTGAAACAACTGTGTACAAGTATATCCAGGTATCGCTTCACAGGTCGTTGAGTTTATGTGACTGGGCAGTCTGGGGGAGAGCCATGTGGAGATATAACTGTAAACAGGTGTCCAAACTGTCCTCTAAAACCTCAACCTGTTCAGATATCATACAATTTATTCAAGAATAATTTTTTTTAGGTGTTATGATTAATAATGAATTTTAGACTATAACAGTAGCTTGATATTTTTAGCAATTAAGCATCAATTAAGTCATTTTTTCACTGCACAAAGTGATGGGAGCAGGGATTAGGCGCATGCTGGACCGATTGTACAATTCTTTAGAGGTAGGGGAAACCGGAGCACCTGAAGGAAACCTACACAGACACAGGGAGAATATGCAAACCCCACATAGACAGCACATGTCCGGTTTAGACTGTTCCCAAAGTGGCCAATGTAAAAGCCATGCCCTCAAAACATCTTTAGACCAGATTTTTCAGACGGGAAGTGAAAAAGAGAGGACCACCCTCACTCAGCCAATCAGCTCTCAACCCAAAAACTTCAAGTAGTGTTCTCTAAATCTGGATCTGTTCATAAATCATGGGGGTGGGGTTAAGTGTCTTGCCCAACTAAGCCATTGTCGCCCCAACCCAAGTTTAACATTAGGATTGATATTATTAGTAAGTAGTAAATAATCTTCTCACAGTGACGGGAGCGGGATAGGGTGAATTCCAGACCAATTGTACAGGTCTGTAGTGGTACAAGAAACCGGGGCACCTGGAGGAAACCGGAGCAAACACTGGGAGCCCATTCAAACTGCACACAGGAAGGCAGAGTCTGGTCGAGGCTGTTCTCCAAGTGGCCAATGGGAAGGACAACTGTATGTGGTTAAAAACAAATATTTTCGCATCCTCGAGCATTTGTCTGTAATGAATGAGACGATTACGCAAATGGTTAATAGTAATTGCTTCCAGTAAAAGCAAAAGTAATGTCACCGCAAATTTGCCACAAGATTAACATATCCATCTGCACCACGACAAGTTTACTGACGTGGAATTAGACTTTTACCACACACATTCTTTTTACGGTGAGATCCAAGCTGCTTCATGGTACAGCGATAAGTGAGAGATTTAGTGCCTATTGCGCGACGCGGTGGGTTCACACGTTCACAGTATTCTGTCGTTGGACCATGGGAAAATGGATGTTGTTGATGGTTTGTGATGTATCCAAGACGATTTAAGAGTCTGCTTTGCTTTGATAGAGACAGACAGAAAGTATTGGTGTGCCATTGTGTTGTCAGAACAGTCCAGAGACACTCTTCTTATCAATGATGCGTTCTCTGTCAGTGGAAGTATACCGTCTGGACCAGATTTTGTCAAATTAAATCTGTGGTACTTAAGTTTCAAACCACAGAGAATAGAACTATGTAGTAAAATCATGGATCTATAATAATAACTGGATAGTGCATTACTAGCTTAAATCTGTTCCACCCACGAGCACAGGGGGCGCCCGTGGTACTGCAAACTAAATTCACGCGGGCTACCCAAAGAACTCAATGTAAATTTAAACAGCACGACCTCAGCTGACAGAGAACCTACAACTTTCAGAAATATCGGATTTTAGTGTCCCTTGTCATCCTGAACTTTTTTTCTTCTTAAATCCTTCTCTGATGAGCAGCTCTGATTGGTCAGAGCGCGGCCGAGCCCCTCTGTGCGCGTGCGTGAACGCCACACACGCGTATTTGGCGCAACGCATTATGGGAGCTCGTCCACTGAGAAGAACTCAATTAGCAATTAGCAAGTTCTGCTAATCTCCCGGTCTCCGTGAAGTCCCATGCGCTACTGAGCACAAGCCATTCATTTGAATAGGGCGCCATCTTGGATCACCGGGGCTTGGGTAAAATCCATGTAGCGAGTGCCATGCTCTCAAAACACTTTTGTCCTATGCGTGTTTTTGGCTTCTGTCACATCTTTGGATCAGATTTTTCAGACAGGAAAGTGAAAATGAGCTCTCAGCCAGAAAGCGTCAAAAAGTGACTCACATGGTTTATTACAAGTGTGCAATGGATAGCACGTATATTTAATGGCAAATAATATGTATTTATTTATGACACAAAAAGATTTATGGGCCCAGCCTTAAAGTGGTAAATTGTGAGGATGGAGAGATGTTCATCAAAGGAAACACCAGTAAGACCCGCCCCCAAAGATTCCTAATTGGATGCAATTAATTCAAATCCTTGATCGACATCTGCGGCCCCTCCCCATTGGTCTAAGTATCTAGAAAATCTTACTGCCGATGCTTATTCCAAGGGGAGGGACTGTTTTAAATATGTATAATGAAAAAGTGTACATTTTGATGATATAATGAAATACAATTGAAGTTGCAGTTAATAATGATATCTAGTTTCATACAAATATCCAAAACTAGAAAAAAAAATTATTTTCTTGCCATAATACACAATATGCCACACCACTATAAAAAGTACATTTAACAAATTAAATAACAACCATTTCAATAACTAATAGTGAAAAATGGGTAATTCTGTACAGTTTTAAGATCAGGATTCAAGTTTTCATGAATCAATGGCCTTTGAATCTCCTATTGACACAAACTCATGCAAAATAACTATTCATCTCAACCCAAACACTATAGATAATAGGTCAATTGAATACTTCCATTCGAGCAGTAACGTTAAGTGACTTGAGTGTGAAACTGGCCAACCATTCTCCTAAGCTCCCCATAAAAAGGCTGTTTCTGGCCACACACTCCTCTTGGCAGGTTTCTGATTTCAGACCAGTAGAAAAGTGCGGTCTCACCACCCAGAGACGGTGCATACATATTTTCCATGGACCAAAAACAAGTGAGTCATATTGGAGTGGTAAATATGAAATCCCCAAATGGAAATCGCAGTGCAATAATAGAAAACACGTCTACGCTTCTCCGAAACAACAAATCCCACTTAATCCATGTATTAGATTCCTGTAATTATATTCATCAACACAATCATTGGCTGTGGGCGCTGTGTGAATCACTGCATGTGGAACTGATCACAAAGACACAAACAGTAATTATTCTGAACAGCTGTAGAGCAGAATGGACGCTCCTTTCCTGCCTCCCAGTGGATGGATTAATATCACAAACTCCAGCGACTACAGGAAGAAAAACTGGTTCTATTTTGAAGTTGTAATACATAAATCAGCCACTAGATGGAGGCATGGGCAAATTCTTAAAAGGGCAGCATTTTATATCTTCACTGCATAGAGATACTGAAAAAGTACTATTACTATTCTATTCTATACATTTCTAATACTTTTCTATTCTATTAATTTCATATGATTAATGTCCTAATGGCCCAAACAATTAATTTTAGTAAGTTGTTTTCTATATTTAGTGGTGAAAAAAAATACTATTGCAATTTCTTTGGGCCCGACATCAGGTAATTTGCTTGGACTATGTAACCATCAACTAATATGTTTTCCCAAGTAAAGTAAATATGCATTTTGTGTTATAAGCCAATATAAACATGGATAAACTTGTGTATCTTCTGCTAACAAGCTCCAGACAGACAGCACTGCAACGATTGACTGTCACCCAACTGAACACTGAACCCCTGTAATTGGAGATTGCATTAGTGTGTCAGCGAACAAAGCCGCACGCACATCCAGTTTGGAAAGATGATGCAGAAGTGTGTAAATAATGACTCATTTCAACAGTCTGCACCAAAGCCAAACTGTGAGTGACTTGCATTTCAATCGCTGCAACTATAAAAGCAGGTGAAGATCACAGTGAGGTTGACTGGGAGAGAGAAACAAGGCTACAAAGTTGAAAAGAGTAGCTCAGGCGACAAATTCAATTTGGCAAGAGGTATTATGCTCCGCCGCTGCTCTGATAGGGTGACAGGCCCGCACAGCCTTCACCGAGAACGGCCCAAAATAAATGTCACCACCGATTCAACAACAGGTGCAGGATCAATATCCATCACACAGTTCACCTTGTGCATTCCAATATAAATAAACTATTACATGTTTTGGATTCGAATGTGGCTTTACCTAGAAGTTCCATGGCGTCGTCTTCATCCTCCATCTCCTCCTCCACGAGCGACGGTGCGGGGCTGTGGATTGAGTCGAACGAGTCCTGGGACAACATGGACGCCAACACTTTCTTATGCTGCTGCTGCTGCTCCTTCAGCCCTTTGTTCTTCCCCTCCATGATGAGGCTGAGAGGCACAAAAGAGCCACGCAGTTATCAGTTAGAGCTCGTCCAGCCATTTCAACATTTAACATTTCCCTAAATGCGATATTATTCTCATTATGCACCCAGAGAGTTGTTTTTCCAAAGAGCCCAAATAGCCAATAGTTTAACTTTCAGCTTTCCGCATAACAACTGTCAAAAGTCAAACTTCTAAACTTAGTTTAGAGCCAATACCTCTGTAATGTCTGGGTCTATCCAAATGAAACAAAAACTGTCACAAAGTTCAACATCTTCTTTATCAGCTCATAAGAACAGTGCATGATGTTAATCAGTAAATAATACTTTTTAAAGTGAGAATAATATGGCGTGTATGTGGAGATTAGAAAACATTTCTTTAAAAAAATTATTCATTCCAAGAGAGTGTTACCAAACTGAATTATAATTCTAGAACACGAACACAACCAATTGGACGTCTTGTTTATATTCCGTACACAGAGGGTTCTGACTCGGGGTTTTACACAATATGAAATTGTGCAAAAATGAAGCACTTTCCCATTTTAAATAATTCCCCTTTCTAGCTAAACTCAAACCTAATGAGATTAACAGACTGCTTAATTTACCATTTTACAATAATCCATTCCAATTAGCCTCACTGTTACGAGCAGACATGTCACAGCAGAGAACTCCAACCTAAATGAATAAGGAGGCCTGTCTGATGCACACACACTGATCCATAAGCAATAAAGTTGAAATGATTTAACAGTTCCATATATCATGCAGTTGTTTTGTCAGTAATTGGCCATTTTTTTAATAACAAGCACATGATTCCTTCGGCCTTGAGGCTCTAGAAACGAGGTTAGCTTTAGTTCAGAAGTGGTATCATGGCAGTGCACTGGAACAGGATCATCTGCCTGGTTCACATGGGCTCTCTCAGGGCATCTCTCCAGTCTTGATGTGTGTTTCTAAAGAACCCACAATACCTCTGTTCAAGTTTTGTGACGTGTCCTGCTCACACATGTGCAGACCTGCCAGAGAGACTGTTGTTGCTGCTCCAGCACAGAGCAGCTTTGATGCGGGGGTTTGGAGGCCGCAGCATCTCCTCAGCCAGGGGGTCCGGGTCCACCTCAGCACGACCCATCCACTCCCCAACTACACGGGGCCGCAGCAAGGAGTTGTAGCCTCCCAAATTCTACAAAAGACAAGACAATATACTTTAGAAGGGTAACAACCTATTCTTTATTTATATTAACCCTTTAATGGTTTCCTCAACCATTTGGTGGTTTAATCTTTGAGTCTCTATTTCTACTTGAAGCTTGGAACGGAAATCTACCTCATTGGGGAATCTCTCACTTGATTTTAGGCACTTTTACCATTAAACTGCATCTCAACCATTTGATAAAGGCTTATATTTAAAGAAGTAGGGGTTACAAAATCCAAAAAAGAAAAGAATTACATTGCTTTCTACAAGGAGTGAACATGAAAGGGTTAAAGCTGGGGAACCTTTTTGTTATATAAATATATATACATACAGTATATATATTTTAAATGTCACCACAGAAATACTGTTGTGAACACAATAGACCTCAACATGCTGTCTTAAAACATCATATTTTGCATATTCGGAATGAAGATCCCTGTGAGTCACAGTTTGACGCTTTGGGCTGAGAGCTGTAAAAACATTGTACATTTCTTCAGGTGAAATAAATAAAGAATACTTTCTTACTTACTACTTACAAGTTTTTTATTGTTAATAATATTCATTGTTTATTTGCACTATAAGGGAAATTTGCACCATAAGATAATGGGTTAATAAGTTTTGATGCAATTGCATGTAACTTAACTTAATTATTACACAATACTTTGCGGTTTATAGTCGTGGAAAGCCGTGTTATCATAATTAAACTGCAGTAACGGATCTGAGCTTTTACCGAAGATCGTAGTGATGACATGATGCGGATGCTGCAGTGACTTCCTATGGCACGAGTCTATATCCAGGTCTGTATCACGTTCTATGGTCTGTATATAAAACAAGATTGCCCTGTCTTCTCCATTGTCCTTCCACAATGTTAGACAATCTCTGGGCCATAAGCCAAGTGTGGGAGTGAGGGCTGCAGAGTGAGCGAAAGAGGATTCCTGCGAAAACATATGGTGTGTGTCACGTTCAGACCAATCATGTCCAAACAGCAGCAGACGGCATCTTCAGTCTGGGCAGCAACAGAAATATTGTTCAAATATGGGGCTAAGTGAGGACAAACTGCACTATCAAACAACTGGGGGGAGCCAAGGGACATCTTTGCAGGAATATTTGTCCAGAATTACTTTGCTGAGCTCGCCACATGTGCACCATTAATTACTTAGATTCAATGTATTCTTGTATACTGTAGCCCTAAATCACAGTAGTAGTTAACTCGGAGGACTTTACAAAACCGTTGAATTCGCCAACACAGATGACCAATGTCTATAAGTGTTGAGAAATGTTGCGGAATGTTAAGTGTCCTGGATCATCACTGTCCTTAGACCCTCCAGCATTAGCAATGAAAAAAAAAAAAAACAGTGGAAGAAATGTGTGAAACCTGAGGGAGGAATCTGCTCCCATAGACAAAGAGGCTATAGATCCTAGGCTGAATTAAAGATATGTATAATTGGTTTGTGTTTTGTACTTGATGATACTGTAAGTGTGTTTCACCTGATCAAGCTCGTCCGTTATGGCAATACCTGTTGAGAGAAGGAAAAAAAATACATAAATTACTATTAAGGATATTGTATCCAGGGTTTTCAAGTCTGATGAAAATGAAGGCTACAGCCATTGTGATTGACAACTCAAAACAAAGAATTCTATCTTTTGAGCGGAAATGGGGTCCCCAGGATATTGCATGGCACAGGAAGATGAAGCCCATGAATATCAAATGAATGGGGATTATCTACAGTGGCCAAAACAGAAAACGATGAGAGGTTTCAAAGACCATTATTAACATGTAACATTCATGAGGATTAGAGGTAATGGTGTGTTTCATGTAAGTCCGTACTGCGTGAGAGGCTTTCCAGGGCCTTTCCCAGCTTCCGGCTCTCCTGCAGGATGTGGCTGAGCTCGTCGAAGTCCCGGCTCTCTCTCCAGTCCCAGGCTGGACATTCGATGGACCGCGGCACTGAGACGAGCACAAAGATGCATGAGAAATATGTGTACGCATCACAGCTTGCTTTGTTTGAAAAAGGATTTGAGAGCTACAGTAGGATTATGTGAAATTAAAATATCTGTGTGAAAAGTCAACACACTGTCCAAGCTCAGAGCCGAGGGGCGAGAATCCAAATACGGTCTGTTTGATGAACATTCAAAAAACCAAAGGGAGATCAGAAGATGACCCACATAGTGCCCTAGCTCCTGCCACATGCTTCATTAATGAATAGTTGGTTTATTTATAAAAAAAAATAGATCAGATTTATATAGGACAGGGCAGCTGTCAGTTCATCCATGCCTAGATAGACCATAGACGTAATCAACTTGCTACTTAGACAATGCCCACAATGCATTTCGGCTTTTGCTGGGGGTCTGTATGTAGTAAAGTCAGAAACTGTGGGAAAAAGCACGGCTTAGTGGTTTCTGTGATCAGGGATCACAGAAACACTAAACCACGGCGTCAATAGAATAGAAGTGATCGCCATCTGCTGGCCATTGGCAGAATTTAAATCAGCAGGACCCCGGGAATATGAGATCTTTTTTACTGTTAGACTTTTCAAAATCAACTAGTTATGGTACAGACTTGTTTAAACTTTGGTTTTGTTGAAGAAGAAGAAGAAGAAGAAGAAGAAGGTCCTTAATTCATCCCGCAATGGGGAAATTTCAGTTTGATGCATACACATATACATACATATACACATACACATCAAGGCGAGCAGCGAACCTCAAACGTCTCTGAAAGTTTATGTATAACAGTTGGAGATTGTGTTTATTAGATGGATGGCATATGACCCTCCGTCTTGTCCTCCATCACAGACAATCTGTTAAAGATTGGGGTCAGTTTTGATCAATTTTATCACTTCAGACATATAGCAAAACCTATTTAATGAAACCACCTGTGAGTAAGATCTGTGAAAAGGCAAGTAAGGAAGTACACAAGTATCAAACACTGTCTTCAGTCATAGAATTAGGTATCATAGGTTGTAACTGAATAGTAGTAGAGGCACATATCTGAACGTCCTGAATGATCTGTAATGGCAGGTGCAAAATGATGCTCCATTTCCAAACGCACAAAGCTAAATGAATGAGCGCTGGAGAGAGTTTGACAGCTCTGCCGTTCCGATCTGCCATCTCCTGCTCCTGTTTACCCTGACTAAGCCGCTTGGCGTAACAGTCGACATCACACTGCCAATCCAAGAGCCAAATCCAGACGGGAGACTTTTCATTACTTCAGGCAAAGACTCTCCTGCCCATAGAGCAAGTCTGACACAGCTCTCGGGCCAGCAGGACTGCCGACACCGGGGGTAAAGGAGAAATGTGGCTTTGTTCAAAATTTAATGCATTTATTTTTGTACAGCCCAAAACAACAGCAGCATTGGTCTCAAAGGGGCGCCACAGAATAATAATGAAAAAAGAAAGTTAAATAATTAGAAAATCCAACACTAAAACAAATAGCTTGTTCGTGTTTCATAATAACAATGCAATGACTGTAAAATTAAAAACAGAAATAAATTGTGTCAAAAGCTGCGGCAACCTTCCTTGCTTTTCCCTGACACGTACATTTTAGGGAAAACTCTTGAATTTTACATCAACGCACCGAGACATTTCACATGAATTTTTGATAAAATGTCATTAAAAGTGAAGGTTGTATAAAAATAATTTGGAGTTTGTATCTCTGCTAACCTAATCTCCTATGCAGTGCTATGCTAAGTAAACCTTAAATAGACCCTCATTTTCAATAACAAAAAAAACATACTTATTGAATGCAAAGCGGTGTCCATGGAGGATAAACATGTGGAAGTGGCAATCTTTTCAGGGCAAAATCTTGACAGCAGCATGTGGTCCAGACTTTTAATAGGATTTGGCACTTCATAATGAACTCATTTGCAGTGTGGTGGGAAACTTCTAACTGGGGAAGAAGTTGCTTGGCTATACACAGTGACACATTTTAATTACATCTCATTATAGCTCATTACAATGAAAGATTAGTCATCGGAGTGTGTAATTGGCAAATACAGCCAACCATACATGCTAAAAGGAAACGCTATTGTGCAAACATGGAACTTACAAGACTTGGACTCTGGAGATGGCGGAGAGATGTTGGACACAGCCAGGTCACTCTTTGATTTCTTGGGCTTTGTGGGATGGATTTGCCATGGCTTCTCATAGCTGCTGTACTCCCGTCGAGCGTGTTTATATTCTGGAGTAGGTGAAACAAGAAAATCCCTTGAGCTTTGGTGCACAAACTTATCAGAAAACAAAGCCATGCAAGTTTGCGTCCACGCTCCGCCGCCCATTCTGCGGAGTAATTGTTGTTTGTGAACTTTCTACTTATCAGACAGAGCCGTGGGTATTGTTAGTGCGAGTGAATGTGTGCGGCTGTGTGTTGTCTGCGAGTGTGTGTGGCAGTGTGTTGTCTGACCTGGAGAGCTCTGGGCCCACAGAGCAGCGGAGCCGGAGAGGGCGCGGTGCAGCTTGCCGTGACTGTCTAGTTTGGTCTGCAGATGATCAATAAGAAAGGGGATTGGATGGTCTGGAGTCTCTGTTATCAATTTGGTCATCAGCTCCTGTGTGGGCAAAGGGAAAAGCAGCGTATTAACGTCACTGACCGTCTGTGGGGTGAAAAATGTACCGAGATAGTGAAGCAAAATAACAGAGAGGATAAGAAGAGGATGGTTCAGGTAATGACCAACAATTTAACATTTAAAAGTCTGGAATACTGTTTTGGCTGTCATAAATGGATTGATGGAAAGAGCACTTGAGTATAAGTTTCCATCTATTGCTTTTGTTGATAAACTGTTGTGATATTGTTATTGTTATGTCAATCTCTATTAAACGCAAAATAGATTTTCCCCAACTACTTTGTCAGGTTATGAGTGAGTGACAGCTGGATTAAACCACGCAACAGAAGTTGACAAAACTAAATGTGAAAATAATTCAGTTAAAGGGACAGTATGTACAGTATTATGCAGAATAAGTGGTCGAATAAAGTGTAAAGTCATCTTTTTGTACGTGCTTAAATTTATACATACTACTTTTTCAATTATGAATTATATTTAAAGGAAAAAAAGAAAAAAATGTCACCTGACAAACTGGCAATTGTATGTGTCAATTGTATTTAAGAATAACGTCTATGTCATTATTATTTGTATTATTAATGGAATGGAATGAATGGAAGCAAAGACAAAACAAAAACAAAAAAAC
Source organism: Knipowitschia caucasica (assembly GCA_964034765.1). Taxonomy (NCBI): domain Eukaryota; kingdom Metazoa; phylum Chordata; class Actinopteri; order Gobiiformes; family Gobiidae; genus Knipowitschia; species Knipowitschia caucasica. The sequence goes on from OZ035843.1 coordinate 19,276,133, forward strand.
ACAAGCTGCTGTTGTGCAAATCGGTTCACTTTGTGTTAGCGGGACACATTATCAGTGTAGAGTCCTGGGAGGATGGAAAACAAACCCTGCAGTATGTTTTCTGTTTATAAATTCTGCTCATAACAAGCGATTGCATACAGTGGAAAACATGTCCTTGCGGTGGCATCTGTGGCGTGCGGGGCTGATGTATGGGACGTACAGTGAAAGCCCGGGCTCTCACTAGTGTACATTATGGCTGCTGGCCTTGGCGGAGCTGCATGTGCTCGGAAAGCTAATCAGGTAATTGGTCAGAGGGACATTCCTGCCCACTATCAGCCTCGCACTCAGCAGCAGCAGCCTCACTCCTACGGCACACCATTTTCTGCAGGCATCGGCCGCTACACCCAGCACACGGTTATAGAGAAGGGCGACTATTAAAGCTCAATCAAATATGTAGAAACCCCTGATGAAAAGATGTGTACGTTCTGTGTAGAAATAGAGGAAAAGCATATGCCGCTCTCTTATGTATAATTTTGCAAACCTGGCAACGGATGACTGTGGCAGTTTAGGAGAGTACAGTATGCCAGAGTGCTTTTAATTACTGGTATGTTTCCGATGTCAAATGTTTTACGCATCTTCTTTTCATCAAAATATTTTCAGTCATTCGTCTGGGTTGCTTCACAATCCATGAGGAAAGTGAAATGAACAGCTGCGCATTTAGTTCAGTATATTATGGTATAGAGGAATAAAAAAGCCTTTTACACAATGGTATGGAAATCTTTTGAAGTTATTTGGTTATTGATTGCTGGTGCCTGTGGAATCTCTCGTCCCACATGTCCAAATAAACGTTTTCTGTTCAAACTGAAGCCCTGCCTTCTGTCCATCACCACCATCACAATACAATGCCATAAAGACCATTCCATGAGTCTATTCATTATTGTTATCTGCAGAGTGCCAAAACACACATTTCATTATCCATAGACAGGCATTAGAGTAACGAAACAATATCTGACATTTTCGCTTTCTATGGTAATCAGGAGTTTTAAAATAACACTACCGTTTGTATTGGCTTTTGCAGAGTAATCTAATTCTTTTGACTGGTGCCGCTGCAGTGTATACTATAGTTTCAGAAATGGGTCAGCATTTCTGTATATGTGTGCAGATGTGATGCTGTTATAAGGTTAGAGTGACTTTCAAAGTAGCTGAGCGTGTATTCATGGTCTGTGTTTACAGTATAAATGAACCACCCATCAAATGGGGACAGAAATGGGGACAGAAAAGACACTGTAGTCTCTGTAGTCTCTCCAGTGTGCCCTGGGTCTCCCTGCAGGGCCCTCCTCCCAGTGGGATCTGCCCGGGACACCTCCTCAGGGAGGCGACCAGGAATCATCCATAACAGATGCCCAAGCTACGATCTTGTCTTTTTGTTCATTCCACAAAACTCATGACCATAGGTGAAGGTGGGAACAGAGAGCTTTTGACTCAGCTCCCTCTTCGCCACAACAGTCTGATACAACGACCGCATCACTGCACATGCGGCACTGTTCCATCTGTGGATATCATTCTACATCCTTCCCTCTATGAATAAGACCCCAAGATACTTGAACTGAAGAACCTCTTTACTAATTAAATACAAATGGTCAGCGTCATACTATGTAAAGTTGCAGTAAGTTAAAAGGACTCTACTGTATGTCTTTAACAGAAGAGAAACAGGGGGAGAGAAAACAAACTTAACTGGAGTACACTGGTGGTTTCATTAAATTTATAGAAGTTAAAGTCAGTGATAGCAATAATAGTTATTTACTTTAGTTATTATTAACTGCCTAAGAACGTCTATGTCCTTGGAAGCTCTCAATAAGTGTCCTCAAAGAACACATGATGAGAGACACTTGCTTCAAACACACACACCTTGTTCTCGCAGAAAGACTTTAAAAAAAAAGCACAGGTCAAGAGCAGGACAGGTTTTCTAAAGTCAGACCTTGTAAAGGATGGAAGGACAAACCTCCACAGCGGAATGATGAAGGAGGAGCGAGGAGCAGACAGCACAAGTCCAGATGAATTCAAAGAGTAATGTCTCATGGCAAGATGCAATCAGTGATCTCTACAGCACACATGTCTGTAAATAGCATGTTGGTATGGTATGTTCTAAGACTGGTTTAAATGATGAGTACAGACAGCCATACCCACATTGGCTGCGTAGGCTAGAGGACAGGAGTTCTTATCTGACCTGATATGAGAAATGTAAAAAACACTAGATTAAAGGCAAACGGAAGGAAGCTATCAGACCTGTACATGGAAGAGAAAGACATCGACAGTAGAGTTTGGTGCTTTATGTTCTGTGGTTTAAGCGTCTTCGTAAGCCTTACTCTTTTCTTCTCTGTCAGCGTGAGGTCTATTGAGTTTTCACCCCGGCTGGTGTAGACTTTTGAGTTGCCTGCTGAGCCTTAGAGCCCTATAGAGACCCGTCAAATACAGTGGTCTGGTCTGACACCCCATTTTAATATTGTATAAGGTCAGACATATGATGTTACAATGAGATTTTGATCATGGGTGGCATACTGAGAAGGATGCCGTGCTAGTTGGCTAAGCTCGGCCACTACAAGGAAACAAGCAAAAAAAATACAGTAATGTGTGCTTGTTTTCCAAATGATTTAAGATTATTAAAATGAGATTAACAAGATAAAATGTCCCCAGCATGTCATTGCACTAAAAGATTACAGGCGTCCCGAGAGAGAGAGCCGAGAGTGCCCCACACAGAAACCACTATAGCTGCCGTTGATTCACCTGCAGTGGTCAATAAAAGATAAGAGCACAAATCTTAGGTTCTACAAGGTGAAGGCGACATGTAGACAGCCCTCCCATAACTGGTGCTATACTGCCCTGTATACACTGTAAAACATGGATTTGTTACAACCGGAGAAAGCCACTTTGGGAGCCAGACCTTGAACGTAATCACATGGGAGTCACAATGTCACACATCAGCCCAGACCATAGACTGAACAAACTGTAGATGGATAATGCTAAACCTCGAGCTTTACAAAGTTTTACTCCAACTCGCTCTGGCTTCTATCGACGTACATTGAAAAGTAAACTCCTTTTGCTCAGTAACTGTCAGAAACTGTTTTATATTTTGACAATGTATTTTCAACACAAACAGGCAAAACACACACATACAGAACCACATTTTTGACTAAATAAATCCGAACAAAAGCAGAGATTTCTCTGATAATCAAAGTTCATTTCTTTTTTATTCCCCCGCATTTTTTTCTTATCTTGATTTAACTGAACATTCTTCTAAATTGTGATAGGGCTCAACATAAGCAGGAAATCTTGCAGTGTTTAAAGGTTTCTCATTATTTAACTTAAATATGAAATGTTTACAATATCTTATATTTTATGTCTTTGAAGAACTCTAAAAATATTGCCGAGGGACATTGGGACACATATTTTAGAAATTTAGAGGTTTTAACACATAATGATGAGGTTTAACATCCATCTATCCATTTTCTACCCCTCAATCCATTTCTGGGTCGGGGGTGGCCAGAGATTCCACCCAGTACACTTAGCACCAGCCCCTTTCTGATCATCTTGCAGGTAGTGAGTCCAACGGGTAAGTGTCTTGCCCAAGGACACAATGACAGCAGACATCAGTGGGAGTCGGTGGAGAAGGTCTTGTGGTGGGCTTGAACTCACAACCTTCAGGCTCAAAGGCCAATGCTCTACCAACTGAGCCACTGTTGCCCAGGTTTACTGTAACATTGTCTTTGTTAATCCAGACATAAGCCATATAAGGGTTGACCAATCAGATGCCTTAATTCGAGGGAAAAACTCCAGCTCGCCTTGGCAACCATCATAGCAACCCCTGTCAGAACAAATACTTATATAAAGAAATTAGCTCCAGAAATTGCCGTCTTCTGCACTCCTAATATACGCTCTATGGATCAGAGATACATTTTAAACAGTCTTACCCTTTTCTAATAATTCCGTTAATAAAAAAGGAAATGTAGATACAGAATGTGAATCCATTGTGTAACTTTGAATGAAGAAAGACTCGCGCTGTTTTATCGAACAAAGGCACATAATGACATCCACTGCGCCGTAATGTAATGCGCTTATCTCAGTTTTGTATTTTACAGATAAAAGGAAGAATCTATTAACCGAGAAAAAATCATCAACCTATTCATTATTGATGATAATGATAATTTTCTGGTAAAATGAGCATTCTATATTAATCTGATTCAAAGCACCGCTCCGCTCGGAACAGATGAACACGGAACCAAGAGGAATAAATCACACCGCGCCAGCATTAGAAACCGCAGTCTATTCTGTGCAAAGAAAGAGAAAGCAGTTCATCTACTTGTCAACCACTGTTCTTTTTCTTTATTATGTGCATGGATTTCAGAGGAGAAACGGTGGAGGAAAAATGAAACTGCAGGAGTTGAAATGAACTTGGTCTGTTTGGGAGAAGGTCGGAGTAACAAGCGCCCTAATCCTTCAATAGTAATTAACAAAATGTCTGAATAAAGTTGGTTGTTGATGCTCGAGCGTTGTCCTTGGGGCTAAATCTGAAATGGATTGGATCTGATGATCAACACTTTCATAATTATATATTCTGCTGAGCTGTTTGTGAACTAAAGTGTAAATAAATCATTACCAGATTCTTATCACGTCAAAATGCAAAAGCTTATAATGTAGTCTGTCTTATCAAGCCGGAGAGGGAGCGCATTATCAGTGTGGGAGTCAATATGAGAAATTTTAGTATTTTCAGAGTACAAATATATAAGTATAGGACGAGAATGACATGTTTACCATCATTGAACATGTAATTAAATAAATAATAATAAAATATGGTTGACACTGTTCTGTAAAACACATTGTTTTAATAAGGCTGTTCATCTTTTCGTTTGTTGAGTTACCAGTGGACAGAATTTTACAACTACCGGTTTCAAATGGCAAGATTTTCTATGTGGAAACAGCAAATGAGAATATATGATATTCTTTACTGCCTACTCCTCCTGTGCTAGATAATTAAAGTGGATTTGGACCAAAATGTAGGTATCTACTTTGATTCTCAAGCCAGATCAAATTCACATGTGTTCAATCTTATTTTTTAGTATTACTCACTAATCATGTTGGTATTTTTATGCCTGACTGTTGATTTTCAAATTTTGAGTTTTGACGATTTGGGTCAGATTCTTTAGATACATAAGAGCATTTGCTAGGCCCGCTTTAAGTCGGCTAAAAATGTTTCGGTCGACTCCAGCTCTGCAATCTTACAGATTTCCCTAAACAATTGTTAGATAATGGGATTTCTGAACATGATGTGCCTTCTTTGTGATTCAAGATACTGATTCACAATAGGATCCACAATGGCAATAGTGAAACAAAAAGCCCTATAGCCTCAAAAAGCAGGTATGTTTATATTCAGACTGCAATGTTTATCATCAGGGGAGCATCAGTGCCACGGGCTGAGAGAGGACATGATGAAGGTAATTGCACAAACCAGGATGTGCGTCTGTACGTCCACACAAAACCCTGGCCCTCACCTTTCTCCCCCTGGACGCGGGCCTCAGGCGGCCTGTCGTGTTGTAATTACTGTAACCGTGCCTGAAGGAGCAGCGCGTTAACTCGAGCACGGCCGCAGATCCGCTACACTCCTTCCAAAGCAGAGACGAGGCTGAAATCTGATATTGCAATGACACACACTTTAACGAAGTGTGTTGCTTTGAGTTTGCAAAAGAAAACGGATCATAAATAACAGCTAGAGTACATAGAGTACAAGTGATGAGGAGATTAGTTACTGTTGTCTGTCTCTATCTATAAAACAAGGAATATTATGTCGCTTTCAATCCTAAAATGTTTCTTATCTCATCACCTTCTCCAGTCTTTACCAGACATTAGACCTACACATTCCTTGTCAGTGTGAAACCTTTTAAAATCTATATCTACACTAAATATATTCATGTGACATCATCAGCTGCTCACTTTCTATTTGTGATGTTCAATAATAGCACTAACTGAATGAAGCACTTCTCAAACATTGGATGAGCCCAAAGTGGGGTCCGTGGATGTTTTGGTGCACCCCCCAAAGATTGTGGTCAATTCCAAGCATTGATGGTCAGAGGTTATAAGCTACCCTGGCATGTTCTACCTCATTATCAAGCTTTTCTAAAAAAAAAGCCATGTCCTTGATTCTATTCTAACCTTTCAACCCAAGACACAATTAGCAATAGCTCACAACAAAAAATAACTATTATGGCACAACAATTTATATCCAGATTATTCAATTCTCACAATATTATTATAATTTGTTACTTTAATCTTATTTTGATTGCGAAATACTATACAATTTCTCTAATGGATCAATGAAGTCTGTTCAAATCTAAGTCTAAGTCAAGTTTTGGTTCAATCCAAACATAACTGAACAAACAAAAATGAATGTTGATTTTATGTCCACTGTATCTAAATATCTAAACATGGAAAATAAAATCAATCATTCATCAAAATGCTACCATTATATAAAATAAATAATTAAATATAAATCTAAACATAATGCAAAATATGTTAAATAAGCCTTCTGATGTCTGGCCCCCTGCTCTCTTCTTCAGATGTATTTTTTGCCCTCTGAGTTAAATAGTTTGGGCGCCCCTGCAACAGAGCTTTTGGTCAAATACAAGAAGCCTTCAAGTGTCCCAATAATCAAACACTAAGGACAGGAATCGAACCAGCGACCTTCCTGCTATGAGGCCTGACTGCTTCCCACTCAGCCACTTTAGACAGGTGCACTTCACTCGACGACTACCCCCTGAGAGTAAAGACTTGTTAAAACTTGCAAAGACACCAACACAAATCCTATAAATGTATAATAGATCCAGGCAGAAGTGCACTGTAAAATGGACCGAATCCCATCCCGCCGCACGCAAGAAATGAGCTTTTAAAGTCTGGATCGATAGGTCAGAGAGAGCTAGGACCCTCTGGTCACTGCACAGGTCAATAGACAAAATGGTTTCCTCATAGATGAATAAAAAGTTACACACATTCACAACACTGTACATAGGCAATGAGCTGAATTTAAAGTATTCATAGTAATAATAGTTAACATTTAAGGCATAAAATTCAAAATGCTCTGAAATCCTTCTCAAGCCAACAATAGCAGCTAAAATGTCATGGAAGGAAAGACTGTATACCATCTGAATTGAAATTAGCTGAATTTGGGGACATTTGGGCTTTTGTGTGGTGTGTGTGGGGATAAAAAAACAAAAAACATTTCATTAGAGAGGACGGAGAGGAGAAAATCAATTTTCTTCAGCAAATCAAAAGCTGTGTGTCTTCACAGTCAGAGCAGGAGCCACTCTGTGACTGTGGAGCAGCACTGCAGCAGATGGGGCAAAGACATGTTTTACTGGGAGGAACAATACTTGTGTAAACTTTGCTGTTTGGATAAGAACGACGAGTTTAAACAATGGGATCAGTGTCAAATCTACACTGATAACTGTGGGATGGAGGTAAAACCAGGAAGATGAAGATGATCGATACAGCGGATAATGTTGTGGGAAAATCAGTAAAATGCTAGTGACATGGAGTTGTCATCTGAACAGGTTTCATACATTTATTCTGAAGTGTGTTTTTTCCCCGAGTTTTAAAACCTCTGGGTTCGATACGCTGTGGCTCTATTCTTGTTTAAAGCACTCAACAATCTGGCAGCCTCAAACGTCTCTGACCTATGGTGGCTTTCCAGATGCACAGCCAAAAGACCCTCCAATCGTAACCTTCTTTCTCTTAACCGTCATCCGTCCAGTGAAGCTGAAAGTTGGAGAAGCTACTTTCTCCCATTATGCTCCCTGTAAATGGAATGCTCTGCCTGCCACCATCAAATATGTCTGCTTCAACACTGCCCTCTTTCACAGTAAATTAAAGCCTCACTTGTTTGAATTTCCTATCTTAGATTGAACCAGTCTCTCTTCGAAGTCTTCACGTCTTTATTTCTAACACTGTCTTTGCAAACAAAACTCAGTTGAAGTACTGTGCTATATAAATATATTTTACTCCACTGCGTTTTTATAAAGAACATTTAAAAATAAATAAATAATAATAATCATGATCTGCCGCATTCTAGCCACGGATATTGTATATTTGCCTGAAATGTTTCACTGTTTTGCATTCAACAAATATTTTTTCTGTATTTTTCTTGTCACAAACATACACTGTGTTCTTGTGTGTGGGCTTGCCTCTCCACAGATCTGGATTCTGTCTTGGGCGTGATCTCGTGCTGTATACTGTAGAACATTCTATCTCGTCACGGGCATAGTGTCTGCATGAAGATGGCAATGGTTCCATTAAAAATGCTCCTTTAGGGACTGAGTTTGACAGAGACAGAGACAGAGTGCAGCGGGTGCAGAGGAGGTGAGGACAGATGTGAAAGTGCAAACACTGGACACTTTCCACTCCAGCTCATTCTGCCTGTCATGTGTGTTCCCTCTGATGGAAGTCTCTGTCCAAGGTACTGAAGCAGCCTGCCCCACTGCTGCCCTCACTTAACTGTATCTAAGTAGGACAAACTATAACATCAGCATCCAGGAGGAACAATAGCAACTCAAAGATAACATTACACAGCGAGGTCTTTGATATATCATAGTCTTGTGTAAATTCATCCAATTCTCATGACCACGTGCTCTGGGAACCACCATTTGTGCAACTGAACTTACTCTAGACCCATGCATCTGCAGCATTTGGAATTGCAATAGTATAAAATATTGGAAAGAGTACATTTTCTGAGGACTGGTGTGAAAACTAGAATTAGATGAACAGCCTTCTCTCTGTACGGGCTGTAAACGCAGAGTATGATAGAGGCGCTCAGTGGTATAGTTTGTCTTCCCATTTGGCACAAACTATAAATTACACACATTACGTCTTATTGCAGTCCGGTGCTAAAAAAAAAAGAGCTTCAGTGACAACTTCTCCTGGTTGTGTCTGCACTTACCTCAAACAGGGGTCCGATCTTGTTCTTCTCCAGATACGTCTGAATTCTGGACTGTTGCGGAGACGCCATGAAGACCGAGTGGGGCTGGAGCGCAGCGGGAGGAAATCATGGGGTGAGTCCCGGTCTCATTCGTCCTTCACAAAGGCGTCTGGTCGGCGGGGAGAGCGCGGAGGTGCAGCGGGAGGAGGAGGAGGGGGGAGCCGGGGTTGAGAAGGCTCATTCTGGACCCTCGGCAGCCAGCCCCCAGCCCGGGACTGTGCTCTGTCTGTCCCAGTGAGAAGCACCGCAGCTGGAAGTGCTCTGTACAAGTGTGTCTGCGCTGTGCTGGTCCCACATCCCACATCCCGGAGCCCACAGCCCACCGCCCAGAGCCAGGAGCCAGGAGCCACTCCCCTTCAGCCGCGCGTCTCACGCACCTGAACGTGACCACGACTCAGTTGCTTTGGACTCAGAGCTCACTAATAACAGAGTGCTTGACTGGAACAGTTCAAGTGGCAGTTTAAAAAAAAAAACATTATTATTAAAAAGAAGCTTACAGCCTCCGTTTTCAGAATGCACTTTGGCTTTAGGCGCCAAAGTAGCATATTTCTATATCCACTTAGAAATGTTTCCCTACATTGATCTTTCATATTTCTATTTTATTTATTTCCTTCATTTGTTTTATGTACCGTCTTGTCCGGACTATGAGCCGCTACTTTTCGGCTTAGAGAGGCTTATACAGCGATGCGGCTAATATGTATATTTTTATTGAGGAAGTTGGGCTGAGTTTGAGAACTTATTATTTCTGGTGAATCAGAACAGACATGGAAGCTAACGGTTAAGCTGTTAAACACCTCGTCATTAAATCATGTTGTGACCAGGTTAAAACAGTCATCTATCAGCTACATCACAACACAAAATTATGTTGTCCACATTTAGGCTGCATTATATTCAGGTGCAGCCTATATGTGGACAAAATGTACTTTGTTTTCAAGTGTTGCTGGTGCAGCTTATTTACAGGTGTGCCCAACAGTCCAGAAAGTATGGTAGTGTCTCTTGACAAGTTTCAGGGTTATTTTTGTTTCACATTCTGAAATCCTTCACAAGCCAACACCAGCTGATAAAATGTCATGGAGGGCAATTACAAGACTGTAAAAGACCTCAATTGAAATTAGCTGAATTCAGGACTTTTAAAACGTTTCCGGGCTCCACTTTTTACCGTTTTACATAAAATATCTGAAAAATCTCTGGCCTAAAGGGTTATTATGGTTGTTTATCCAAATGACTTCCAATATGGACACAGTGAACTGGAGACACAGCTGGAGCTTTTGTAACTTTATTGACCCATTAACAGCCTACTTTATCGGAAAGTTGCGCGCGCATCGAGGCAACAGAAGTACTATGTTTACCTGCATTATTGACACCAGCAGGATGCAAGATCTGAATACCAGGTTGCTGCGTTAATGGGTGTTTTAAACCCAAATACTGGACAAGGACTTAAGTTCGGGCAAATCAAGGGACCCTCAGACTACATAACAACAGAGCAAGAGTAGCCTCGCTTCAGGATATCAAGGGCTAGCATTAGCAATAATTAGGACCAGGAGTTATGGATCAAAGACACACCTCATATCTGTAGTTTCCATCTTAAATCAAGTATATTTGGTTCCATAATAAAGCCATACTTCTGTTGCCTTGATGCACGTGCAGCTGTCTTGCTCACAAACACTGACCGGGTCTATTGTCTGTTGCATAGAGAACTACTCCATTCATCTACCTGGCATATGATTATTTACACAGACAACTGTCCTGAGTATTGATATTACATGGTATAACTGGCTTCACTATATGTCCTACCATATAGACTACTGTCTGTTAATAGTGATACAAGGTTTTATACAATACATGCATTACAACTCCCCACTTGTCTAAATATTTACAGGGGAGACATAGCATATTAATACAACATCGATAATGTAAGAAAGTACTTCAGTCTGGAATAAGACATTAGCTAGGGTAGTTACAGTACATATAGGGCGCCTCAACAATGAGAACAAAATGCATACAAAATGGCAGTGGAACTTTTCAGACAGCAACTTTTTTCCAACGTTACAATGCCTTAGAGGTGACAGCAAAATAAAAAATATGGAAAAATATAATATGTAATAAAATACTATTTACGATATTTCTGTCTATTTACACGTAAGGCAGGGATGGAAAGGGTAAGGGTGGTGGTGATTCTTCATTGGCTCTGGGGATTTTCAGCGATGGCCTCTCAGGGGTCGCCATCTGGAGGAGGAGGCTGACAAAGCTTGTACAACCTGTCGGCGGAACATAGAGAAAAAGCAAACATGCATTTCATCATCAGACATGGAGGTCACAAGCTCACTCACTCAAGCACAAGAAAATGAATTCACGACAAAAAAGCAAACTCCCATGACACAGTAGCTTGAGACTTTTACATAACGGTGTCTGCTAAAGGTTTTATATAAGCTACACCCATCCACTATGCGTTATATGCTGTTACGTGATGTCGAAAATTCAAGTTTAAAGGGCCATTTTTATCACAGCTTTCCATCAGTCCTCAAGCTCTGTCAACTTAATTGTACCCTTCAAATGCAAATGCCACCATAACATGCATGTATAAGTGATGAGGAAATACACTCATTGGAAGAAACTGGTTCTGATCAAATGTTTACAGAATAATATTTCAAAAGTTATGTTTGACAGGAATACATGTATATCGGAGGCTATACATAATATTATCTATAATGTCTGGCAGGAGGTTGGTCATGTAATAGTGAAAATATAACAGAGAAAATTACCTCGGGGCAGAGGTAGGTGTCCGATCTCGTATTCCCAGATTCTTGGCGGAATTTTGACACCTCGCTCCCTGGAAGACATCAGAATTCATGACCCGACATGCAAACATAGCATATAGGAAGTAATCATCACACCGGAAACAGTTACTCATACAAATACTTACTTTACTAGTCGCTCACAGAGTTTTTAAAGCAGTACAAATCAAAAGCTTCCCATGCAGTTGTAATCCTTTAACAGTACGCGTTTAAAACTCCCTAATGTCTAACAACACATCTCATAATGTATTAATGAAGGGTATGAAGTCCAGACCACCTGCTCCAATTTACACCGCAGCTGGTCCTGATCCTAAAAGTATTCTCACTTTGGCTTTGTATGCAAATCATGTGCAGAAACGTCTTCGCATGGAAATAAAGTCACGACTCAGGATTTTGTAAGATAAATGTTGTATGGAAGTGTGAACGTGCTTAGTCAGGAGCACAGCTTACTTACCCTGAGCTTTTATTTTTGTGCACCCAGCAATAAACAAGCCCACCAACTATTTCCTTATTATGTTGCCTCTTCTTATGTGCTAATTAATTATGGATACTATTTTCATTATTGTTAAATCTGGAAAGGTGTATTAGGATATCTATTGTGTGTATTGGTTACTCAACAATGACAGTATGGCATAAAATTATCTTTACGTACAACACATGAGGATATGGGTTGTCACAGGAGGGAATTGAATAGAGATTATAAAAGTGAAATCCCCCCAGGGTCTAAAACCTGGTGCTGAAGTGATGAGGTGTTGAGGTGGAAATGGGGAGGAGGCAGGTTGCTGCGCGAGCTGAAAAGTTAAGAATGTGAGGCACTGTTTAAAAGCCACAGGTGAAGCAGATACTGAAGTTGCAGAGGCACAGGTGAGAAGTATTTTCAGTCTTCCAGTCTGAACTTTTGCTATAGATCCATTTGTATGTTTATTTGTAGGTCAACACTGGACAGAGATGATTTTAGAACCAGTGCTTTTTGCGGAAGTCACCACTTTTACTATTTCCTTGATATACCTCACCTTATTTGCTCCTTGGCATTCAACAATCAGTCTGTAAAAGGCATACCAAAGCCAAAAAAAAACTAAATCTAATTATTGTCCGTCTGGCACTTGGTCATCAGTGACTGTCCGGTGCATTAGCTGACCCTTCATATTCTCTGTGCCAGTCCTGACCTCAGCTCTGTCTACGGATCAGGAATGCATCAGCAATTACGGCCCTATCACAGTCCCCATCCTGATGCCCCGGGACAGATACGCCCCCTAATGTCTCCGAATGACACTGCGTCCAGGAGAGATCGTACAAGGACAGTGTATTTAGGCTTCAGCTTGGACATGTGCTGACCTCGGATTTATAACGTCATAAATACTGTATGAGGTTTGTCTTAATTTTTCATGTGTTCATATGTCTTACCAGTGTGTGTGTGCTTGTGTGTGTTTGTTTTGCCAATGCCAATGTATCTCTGGGGCATATGAGGTAAACCCAATAGCACTGCACTGTACTGTATATCTAATAAGTTGGTACTATACTGTAGATCACACGCACATTCTTCAGGTTTGTCAACACAGAGAAGATAAAAAGTGAATGTTGAAAAAAATACTCAAAATAAGCCAAGAATGAACAAAATTTACCAAACCATATCTTGAAATCACGGGTCATCTGGATTTATCAAAACACATAGAAGATATTTTGTGTGTAAAAAGCACTCTGCCCCACGTGAGGTGAGGGAACATTTACCAGTGCGGCAGTGCAATGGGCTGTTTGTACTGCAGGTGGGAGGAAATGAAGCGGATACTCGTAATGTTATATACCTCTCATTCCGACAACAGCAGGGTGTCCTGGAGGAAGATTGTAAAAACACAAGCCACAACTGTGTCTTGACTGTATCCAAATGTATCGTACCGCTCTCACAGTAATTACAAAATAGACACAATACATTCTGATTACTGACACTAAATCAACTCTAATTCGAGACAAATTATAGGGGGGATTTGATTGGACACAAAATACGGGAAAAGAGTTTACAGGCTTGAACGCTGTGATGACCTGGAAGTAGTGTTTTTAAATGTGTGTTTCAATTTATAACGTTTTTTTTAACACATTGGCATCATTAGACCAACATTTCCAACTTATACAAAGGACAATTCTCTTTGGAAAATTCCATAAATCAATACTAGTTTTAGTATAATTTGATATTAAGGTATTGTTGGTTGTTGACCACCTGAATATCTGGAAGTAGTCTCACTCACTCCAACAGAACACCACAAGGACTTTAACTAGTTGCCCTTGTCTACAGAGTGCATTTGGAAGAATCATAGAGGACGCAGCTTAGAAATTGGATTGAACTGTACCTGTTTCCTCATCACATCGGTGGTTTGCATGATGCATCGCGGCGGCAGTCCGTGGTTCCGGGCTAAAGTGATGGCCTGCTCCAGTGTCACGCTCAAAGTGCAGCTGCAAAATACACAACACGTCAGAAACAAATATTTCCTAACTACAGCAATACCGACAACACCACTCGTATCATCCGACCTCTTTCATCTTTTAAATCCAAATCATTTACTTTCCCACCTAAAACCTTTTTTACTAAAGAATCCTCAGCTTTCTGACAGGTAAAATATCTATAGTCTACAAAAATTGAAGCTTAGAAATAATTTGAACTCCAAACTAATGTTCAGTCACCTTGTCCTTTCTGGCTCCACCTTGGCTCATCTCTCCACTAATTAAACATTTCTTGTGCAGCCCAAATGTCAGTCAGGGTGAGAAAACACTGAGTAGAACATCACACCTCCTGATCTCTGCTGATTGATTTGATGAAAATACGCATGAACAAACATATTTCCAAGACCAGCTTCCGAACGTGTAGACCAAACCGAAATGTAGCTGACTAGTCACCAGTGTAATAATGTATCACTGGATTGAAAGAATATTACGTCATTCAGACTTTAGGTACAGGACATATGCATCGATTGATTGATAGCTCCCATTGTGAAGGGTCCAAGGACAAGTCAGTGGCCTTCTCGTCCAAACCCCGTCACCGTTATGTCGTTAGAGGTGATTCATTACCAAAAACTTTCCCCTCATACTCATCCAGAGCCCTCTATGGCATTAGACCACATAGATCTACTCAGTGTGTGTGCATAATTCCTTAGAGAATAGCCAGAAGTGTCAAGCCTGCTCGGTGACCTTTCTATGATAACAAGCAGCACTACTTTATTGATCGCAGGCCTTTTCACTGCAAATTGAACCGTCCAAACCTCCAACAATGCCCATCTCAATTTCACTGAGTAGCCGACCTGATAGGAAACGTTATCTATTTGTTTAATATCTCTCTCGACATAGGCCATTAGAGCAACTTAAACAAGGAAACAGATGGGCAATGAAGGGCAAATTGATACCAAAAGGCATTACATTGAATCAATCAGAGCTGGTTTAAAGGTCCCCAGAGTTCAAGCGGAATACATTTATGAGAACGTAACTTGGTGTGATAAAAGTAATGAAGTCTGCAATTATACAGTGTACGGTGGGAGATATCTCACAGGGACAAACGAGAGCAGGTTTCTCCTCGTTCGTACGCCTTCACGGAATTGTTTTAGCTGCTCGTGAGAATGAACCAAGAAGAGAAAAGATGCCCCAAGTACAGGCTTTAGTTTTTAGGAGGAAGGAGCCAACTCTTTGTCGTTAGAGCAGAGGGTTTTTTTGATCATGCGCTGGTCTTTTGGATTGTGTGCCCTGAGTCCTTTAAAGACTTTACTCTGGATTTTTTTTTTCTTGTGTGAGTGTGTGTAAAAAGAGTGTCAACTGGAATGTTTTGATCCTTATAATGTACAAGTAATGTGGGAAAAAAATGAAAATTAGAAAGATGAGACATTAAAATGGTAAGAAAATAATATTAATAATAAAAATGTATCTAATAATCAGAAATTAACCTTGCAGTGACATTCAATATGACACCAAGAGGTCAAGAATATGGTTAAGTTGTCCCCTGCATTTGACCCATCCTTCCTGCATCAGTACAGACACACGTTGTAAGATAAGAATAATCGCTCTTCTTGATATAAAAATGTCATTATTTGATGCATTTCTAATTTCTTATATTTGTCCAGACACTGCACTGCACCACAGATGTCATAAGTATATTTGTTAGCTGATGGTCAAACTGTGATCCGGTCTCTGAAAGTTGTGAAAAGCCTTAATGAATTCTTCACAGTGAATAATTATGATGTGTGGAATGTATAAAAGGCTGAGGAATAAGTACAGACTTCTGCATTCTGTTTCACATTGAATAACCATGTTTTTGACCACATAAAGAATAAGGCAGAATGATATTATGGACAGATTTGGAGAGTACAGCACAGAACAGTACTGAAACACTTACATTCTCCACTTAGTCCAATTTAATCTTATTGATAAAGACACATGTAAACATGGATTGCACTATAACGAGAGCAGTGACGTCGCCCGGCATGGCGCAGCCGGGGCCCCACCCTGGAGCCAGGCCTGGGGTCGGGGCTCGTATGCGAGCGCCTGGTGGCCGGGCCTTAGCCCACGGGGCCCGGCCGGGCTCAGCCCGAAGGGATGACGTGGGCAGTCCCTCCTGTGGGCCCACCACCTGCAGAGGGGTCCGTGGTGGCGCGGTGCTGAGAGGACTGGGTGGCAGTCGAAGGCGGAGACCTCGGCAACCCAGTCCGCACACACAACATCTGGCTCTTGGGACGTGGAACGTCACCTCACTGGGGGGGAAGGAGCCCGAGCTCGTGGGGGAGGTTGAGCGATACCGACTAGAGACAGTCGGCCTCACCTCCACACACAGCTTGGGCTCTGGAACCCAACTCCTTGAGAGGGGTTGGACGCTCCACTTTTCTGGAGTTTCCCGCGGGGAGAGGCGGCGAGCTGGGGTGGCCATACTCATTGCCCCCCATCTCAGCCGCCATGTGTTGGAGTTCTTCCCGGTGAATGAGAGGGTCGCGTCCCTCCGCCTCCTGGTGGGGGACAAGTCTCTCATTGTTGTGACGGCCTACGGGCCTAACAGCAGTGCAGAGTACTTCTTGGAGTCCTTGGGAGGGGTACTGGACGGTGCACCGCCCGGGGACTCCGTTATTCTCCTGGGGGACTTCAACGCCCATGTGGGAGTCGCCAGTGACACTTGGAGAGGGGTGATCGGAAAGAACGGCCCCCCTGATTTGAACCCGAGCGGTGTTCAGTTGTAGGACTTCTGTGCCAGTCACAGTTTGTCCATCACGAACACCATGTTCGAGCACAAGGGTGTCCACCAGTGCACGTGGCACCAGGACACCCTAGGTCGGAGGTCGATGATCGACTTTGTTGTCGTATCATCTGACCTTCGACCGCGTGTCTCGGACACTCGGGTAAAGAGAGGGGCGGAGCTGTCAACCGATCATCACCTGGTCGTGAGTTGGATCCGCTGGCAGGGGAAGAGGCCGGCCAGACCTGGCAGACCCAAGCGTATAGTGAGGGTCTGCTGGGAACGTCTCGCTGAGCCCCCTGTCAGACGGACTTTCAACTCGCACCTCCGGGAGAGTTTCTCCCAGGTCCCGGTGGAGGAGGGGGACATGGAGTCCGAGTGGACCATGTTCTCTGCCTCAATCGCCGATGCGGCGGCTCGTAGCTGTGGTCGCGAGGTCTCTGGTGCTGGTCCCGGCGGCAACCCCCGAACCCGGTGGTGGACACCGGCAGTAAGGGATGCTGTCAGGCTGAAGAAGGAGTCCTATCGAGCCATGATGGTTCGGGGGACTCCTGAGGCAGCTGTCCAGTACCGGCAGGCCAAGCGTGCCGCGGCCCGGGCTGTTGCAGAGGCAAAAACCCGGGACTGGGAGGAGTTCGGAGAGTCCATGGAGCATGACTATCGGTCGGCCTCGAAGAGATTCTGGCAAACCATCCGGCGCCTCAGGAGGGGGAAGCAGTTCTTTGCCAACACCATGTACGGCGCGGGTGGAGAGCTGCTGACCTCGACTGGGGATATTGTCGGGCGGTGGAAGGAATACTTTGAGGTTCTCCTCAATCCCCCCGTCACGTCCTCTGTTACAGAGGCAGAGGCTGAGGATGTTGGGGCGGATACACCCATCTCCCTGGCTGAGGTCACCAAGGTGGTTGGTAGCCTCCATGGTGGCAAGGCTCCGGGTGTGGATGAGATCCGCCCTGATTATCTAAAGTCTCTGGATGTTGTAGGACTGTCTTGGCTGACACGTCTCTGCAACATCGCGTGGCGATCCGGGGCAGTGCCAATGGAGTGGCAGACCGGGGTGGTGGTCCCTCTCTACAAGAAGGGGGACCGGAGGGTGTGTTCCAATTATCGTGGGATCACACTCCTCAGCCTCCCCGGTAAGGTCTACTCCAGGGTACTGGAGAGGAGGTTACGGCCGATGGTCGAATCTCGGATCCAGGAGGAGCAGTGTGGTTTTCGTCCCGGTCGCGGAACACTGGACCAGCTCTATACTCTCCATCGGATACTCGAGGGTTCATGGGAGTTCGCCCAACCTGTCCACATGTGTTTTGTGGATTTGGAGAAGGCGTTCGACTGTGTTCCCCGGGGTGTCCTTTGGGGGGTTCTCCGGGAGTACGGGGTCGGGGGTCCTCTGCTGAGGGCCATCCGATCCCTGTATGACCGGAGCCAGAGCTGTGTTCGCATTGCCGGCAGTAAGTCAGACCTGTTCCCGGTGAATGTTGGCCTCCGACAGGGCTGCCCTTTGTCACCGGTTCTGTTCACTGTATTTATGGACAGAATATCTAGGCGCAGCCAGGGGTCGGAGGGGGTCCGGTTCGGAGACCACAGGATTTCATCTCTGCTGTTTGCGGACGATGTTGTCCTGTTGGCTCCAACGAACCAGGACCTGCAACATGCACTGGGGCGGTTTGCAGCCGAGTGTGAAGCGGCTGGGATGAGAATCAGCACCTCCAAATCCGAGGCCATGGTGCTCGACCGGAAAAAGGTGCCTTGCCCTCTGCAGGTGGGTGGAGAGGTCCTTCCTCAAGTGGAGGAGTTCAAGTATCTCGGGGTCTTGTTCACGAGTGAGGGAAGAATGGAGCGTGAGATTGACAGGCGGATTGGTGCAGCGTGCGCAGTGATGCGGTCGCTGTATCGGACCGTCGTGGTAAAGAGGAAGCTGAGCCGAAAGGCAAAGCTCTCAATTTACCGGTCAATCTTCGTTCCCTCCCTCACCTATGGTCATGAGCTTTGGGTAATGACCGAAAGAACGAGATCGCGGATACAAGCGGTCGAAATGAGCTTCCTCCGCAGAGTGGCTGGGCGCTCCCTTAGAGATAGGGTGAGGAGCTCAGTCACACGGGAGGAGCTCGGAGTAGAGCCGCTGCTTCTCCACGTCGAGAGGAACCAGTTGAGGTGGCTCGGGCATCTGTTCCGGATGCCTCCTGGACGCCTCCCTGGGGAGGTGTTCCGGGCACGTCCCACCGGGAGGAGGCCCCGCGGAAGACCTAGGACACGCTGGAGGGACTATGTCTCTCAGCTGGCCTGGGAACGCCTTGGTGTCCCCCCGGACGAGCTGGAGGAAGTGTGTGTGGATAGGGAAGTCTGGGCGTCTCTGCTTAGACTGCTGCCCCCGCGACCCGACAACGGATAAAGCGGAAGAAAATGGATGGATGGATAAACTTCAATAGCCACATTGGATCGGTAACATCAGCAGCTTTTTATCATCTGAAAAATATTGCCAAAATTAAAAATATTGTGTCCAGGGCAGACTTGGAGATTCTTATCCATTCTTTTGTTTCCAGTAGGCTGGATTACTGCAATGGCCTGCTCACAGGTATCTCCAAACATGCAGTAAAACAGCTGCAGTATATTCAAAATGCTGCAGCCCGAGTCCTGACTAGAACCAGGAAGTACGACCACATTAGTCCGGTCCTCAGGTCTCTGCACTGGCTTCCCGTGGCCCAGAGGATAGACTTTAAAGCAGCTCTCCTGGTGTACAAGTCTCTCCATGGCCTTGCACCAAAGTACATCCATGATATGCTAGTCCCATATGAACCAGCCCGGACTCTGAGGAGCGCAGGGACGGGACTCCTGTTAGTGCCCAGAGTCAGGACTAGACAGGGGGAGGCTGCTTTTCAGATTTATGCAGCTAAAGTCTGGAACAGTCTTCCTGAGGATGTGAGACTGGCTGCCTCTCTGTCAATGTTCAAATCCATGTTAAAGACTTTTCTTTTTTCCTGTGCATACAACTAAAGAATTTTATCTTTTTAACCCACCTTGTTATTTATTGTTGTAACTTTTTGTGTTTTTAACTATTTTATTGTTTTTAATTACTTGTGTGATTCTTATGTTTTTAAATTACTTATGTGATTTTAATGCTTTTTAATTACATATGTGTTTTTAATTGTATTTTAATGGTGATGATTTGTGCATTGTGTGGTGTGGACTGTGAGGCGCTTTGTGTTGCCCTGTGCAGGAAAAGCGCCCTATAAATAAAGATTGATTGATTGATTGATTGATGGATGGACATGTAAACCAACCTGCAAATTGAGGAATAAAAAAAAACAGTCTATTCCAAGGTGCTGGTGCGTGCTGATTCTAATGCAGTTGAGCTGAAGGGTAAACACGTTAATCAGGTTGGGGCGAGACTTTGTACGGGCTCTATGCACTTCCGCGTTTTAGCTTCTACCCCACTTCACTTCCTGTTCGCGGGAAACGGCTTGAGTTTCACTGGAGTTCAGCAGTGGTTTACACGAGTTTCCCAAATAATGCTCAAACGGGAATTAAACTGTGAGGATACTGGGCATTTTTGGGACACAGCAGTGCTCTTTGATTGTGCTGTCATTGTGTTTTTATAAAGTTTACAAATCGCTCTGAGTGGCCACAGTCGAAGCTCTACCTCAGAGAGAAAGCACAGCGACACTTCTGGGTCAGTCTCACAGCTGAATGTATCAAGCTAATTACTAAAAAACGTCACTAAAACCCACCTACTGTAAAAGCCCTAGGATAGCATAGACAGGATGTGGACGGCCTGTGCTTTGTTAACCAGAAATTACGTCACGCAAAATCCTGTCCCTCGTTCAATTCAATGTTTGATGCTACAGCGGCTGAGCATGAGAGAAAATCAAATGCCCAAAATGAACATAATAATGCGTGAATACATCTTTTGAGCGCTGGCTTATAATATTAGACATTTTAGACTTTGTATTTACAGTTACAGAGGTCCAAAGGTCAGGAGCCTTGACTTCTGATTCTTATGCTTTCTAAACACATTCAATAAGACAGGATTTCCAAAAGACCATAATATGCTGATGAAGATAATTCCGTCATGATCCATGTTGAAAAGCAGATATGTTGTTAGAGAAACTCGGTAATAATAATGTGTCTGGATTTGTTTTTGTGCCAAACTCTGAGCTCTGTAATGGACATACACTAAATCGGGAGAAAGAAAGTGCTTTTTCAAACTGCTGATGCCCCCAAAATATAACACTTTCATTCTTATTAAAGCTCATCCATCAAACCAAATAATCCAATCAATAAGGCTAGAGAAGACGGCCGTTCTGATGATGCAATTTCCACGTTGCTAATCTACTGTGTCGGATCTATAGGTGAATTTGGTTTCCCCTAAGAAATGAATGCAGCTATTTCGCTTTCCCCAAAATCAATCTAAAAGTAATTATTGCATTGCTTTGTGTTTTTGTGGCCACGATGCACACACACATGAAAATAGCATTATAAAAAAAAAGGTTTAGCTGATTTGGTGAAGAATTCCAACCAGAATATGTATTTATATTATTATAAGACATTTGGTATTTTACATACTGAGAGTTGGTTGAGGGCTGGGACTCTCTTTTGAAATGAAAAACTGATTTAAAGATGTGACAGAGGCCAGAAAAAATGAATATAAAAACTAGTGAACCAGAGCAAGGAACTAATTACATATATTTTATTTCATTGTTATTTTTTGTGGCTTAAGGACTCGTTAAAGGAGATAAATGTTCTGTTGACTGAAGCTCGTAGCATAGCCTATAAAAATAAAACAACCACCATAGAGTTCGATAAAAGAAGTTCTTTCTAGAATAGCCATAACACCGAACAGGTCTGAGTGTGAGTTGTGACCAAGGCATGTTTCTGCTCAGGCTGCAGGCTAACAAAGTAGCAGCCGCCCTCGAAAAGACAGAAACTTTCTATTAGAGCTCATGCGGCCAGACGGCTCTATCCTCTGCACTTCATAAACTCATCACTCATTTCCCGGGGGCTTGTCAATGACAGTGTTGGGAAATGGGTGGCAAATAGGAAGAGTTAAATAAAAGATAAAGGATGGAACCTATGTATCAGTGATGACAAACGATTGGGTTATTTCTGTCCACCTGCCCTGATGAATTGTAGCCTCTCAGCGGCGGGTGAATTAAGAGGCCGTATATAGCATACAGTGTGAGCAGAGGTAATTGACCTGTCTTCCTCCTGAACAAAGTGCTGTCTTCTCTCTAAAGTCACTAATCTGCCCAGAGAAACAATGAGCCCTATTAGCTGAAAGTAATTAATGCAGACAAATGGTTAATAACAGGGCCTTTCAGGAGCAGTGGATGAGACATGAGCAGATTCTTGGTTGTTTAACGTACAGAATATCACTCTGTAAAGAAAGACCGTCTTGTGATATGAGTGGATTTCTGATCCATACATTAAGGAGAACACTTCCAGCACAGTGAGAAACTTGAGAAAGAGGATTTGTCAAGTACAGCAGTACTCACCGATGGACCCCGCTGTTACACATGACAATGTGAGTGGCCCCCAGACGTGAGCAGAGCTCCGAGGCCACACTGAGCAGCCCCACTCCTGAGGCCCTGCAGGCAGTGTTCAGACAGGCAGCCGTGCGCCGGCAGCTGATGAAGCTCTCCATCAGACGGTAGAGCTCGTCCAGAGCGTTTAGAGGCCGCATCAGCTGGAGACACATTCACATTTTACAGACAGTTATTTTAGCCTGAGCTTGAATGAACTGCCACAATACAAATAGACAATATTATTCCTCAACATCAGACTATATAATGTAATGTATAGAGATATTCAGTGCAGTCCCTTGTTGGATGTGTGTTTATTTTACAACATCATCCTGAGCCAAAACATGATACATGTGCAAACACTTTTCACAACTGCATCTAGATCTAATCCAGAACACAGATTTTTCCATGACGTCATGACAGCACAGGAGCCTGGTCTTACCTTATCTATGAGAGCAGCCTTTGGGGCAGAAGTGGGTGATATGTTGGACTGGTCCAGATAGAATGCCCTGTAAGACATCAAACAGTCTTTGAACAATCATGATAAATGATATGTGTGGTTAAGTACACTGCATTGTGTCCCAGTGCTGCACCATTAGGCCATCTGAAACGATTTTTGGGAAAAGTAGGCCACCTGCTCATTATGGAAGTCTAGTTTGTGAATATCAATCATGAGAGTAAGTTGGGCCTAGCTCAGCAGAAAGGCCTCTTGTCCTTGGCATCTTTCCAAAAGCCAGACTCAGTTCTCTTACTCACCAGCAGGGGCAGCACTGCACTGGTGTCCTTTGTGGACACGGCTGAAGGATGAGTTCTACTGTGCTTACTCAGCAGTCTGAGTCCATCAAATCTATGGAATCCTGGAGTGCTCTAAAAATAGAAGCACTAGACTACATTAGCCTCCAGTAATAAATGTATATATATTCCATCACATTGGGTCAAAGTATAAAAGTGCAGCACAACGTCACCATAACGAAAGATGCTTGAAAAACAAACCAGTTAAGAAAAGCGTCAATGAATGAGGACAGAAGGATGTGAATGTGGCAAACATCAGCACTCATTCATCTGTATTGACTTCACTAATACATGATTAAAAAAGGCCATCAGGTGTCATAAATGAATAAACCTAAACCAATTTTCAAACCTTAACCCCAACTATTCTAAACATCATAATATTACAGCCTTATGATATAATGAATGAAAGACAATATTAAAAATGATATATCTAAGCTTCACATGCAGACTGGTGTTTGTTGCCTCCATCTGCGGTGTCTCTCCAGTTTAGCTCCTTTGGTTTCCACCTTGACCACAGCTGTCACGTTTTAATGACCAGAGCCCCTACAGTCTCACCGCAGGAATGTTATTATCTTACACTACAGAAAATAACTACTTCTCCTCTTCGTTCAAAGGGGCTGGGAATCTGGCCATAACAATGCAATCTTACTTTTAGTAGTGGTGTGTGTTTCTGTCTGCATGGGCTTACAAGAGGCGTAGAACATGTTGGATACCTAATGGAAGTTTTGGCTGTTGGCCAGAGATAACCTGTCGAGTGTTGGACTAGTATTTTTAGTGTGACTTTTCTCTGTTGTTTCAGGTCTCTTGATGACATTTGAAGATAGCTGCAGCATCAGCACAAATCAGAGGATCATTGTTTTCAAAGGAGGAGAGAAAGAATGCACATGTCTTGTGACAAACACTCAGAAAGCCTGGCCAAGTCTGAAACTACATCCATGGATTTCTTCAAATCGATCACAAGGTTCAAGAGAAGGATTTATGACGAGGCTGCAAGTTTGACCCATGTAACTCCAACTAATGAACGACACTCTCTGGTATGAAATCCTAAAGCCTGTGTGGTCCAGGATCCATGGTTTCAGGGCTAATAAAGGCTTCAAGAACTGAGGCTATGGCTATAGGAATGGAACAACATGTGCAAGAGGTTACTGCACAGAACAAGTGTGAGTGTAAGTTGGGTTAGGGTTAGAATGACTGCTATGCACTTCAGTTATGTTTTAATAAATTTGCTCTTATCAAAGTGAGACCATAATGAACAGTTTTGTCAATACGTGTCTGACAAGAGGTCCAACACGATTAAAATTAGAACAGATAACATCTCAGCGATTTAACACACTGTCCTTGGAAAGAACCAGCTGAATGGTTTACAAAGGTCACTGTGGTCCTTTTAAACAACAACAAAATTATCAAATATTTTCAAATGTACTTTTGGCCTTGCTACCAACTTTTTGGAGATTGATTTGTTTGCTACTGACTTGTCATATTTCACATTATCACCCAAAGCTGTCATTGCCAAGTCACAAAGGAGGATGATGAATAGAAGTGGTCCGTGTGAGGGCTAAGGGCGTCTGTGCTTCATAAACTGGGTTCAGAGCACAGCAGCTGGAGCAGAACGGGCTCCAGAGCTGCTCCACTGAGCCGGGACGCCAAGCACCAACACTGCAAGTTTCATCATAAAACCAAGAAGTGTTTGGTCAAAAGTTCTGAAGAATAGGAGGATTTAACTGGTTAGTGTGCCAAACAACACTGGTACTGACAAGCTTAAGAGTTACAGTAGCCAGAGGAAGTGGCATTTCTATACACACAGTCACAACAGCAGTCATCTCACAGGACTTAACAAAACCATTGAAATCACCAACACACATCAGAGAATCAACAGTTAAAACACAAAAAGAATATAGAACACATGTTGATAAATGTCCATACATGTTGTAGAATGTTAAAGTGTCCTGGCTCATCACAATCACAAGGTCATTCCAATAGCAAGAAATTAATGCTTTTTTCTTGCATCAGTGTCTCAGTCTTAAAAGCTGCCTGACCCATGGCTCCTAAAGCTCTCATTGTTGTATTTGTAATTCTGTGAACACCTTCAAATTATACCTGCATCTTAAAATGTCAATGTTTTATTTGATCAACTCATCCACATTCATCTTCAATGGTAGGATGAATCTGTATAACATGCTAGCTACCTAATATCCATGTTTGTGTCGTTGTGGACTGGATTTGGGAAAACATGTCTTTATAATATTATTGCTTGAAACTTTGTTCTTCAGAGAATGTTGGTATCTCAGCAAAGATAATATCTCCACACTGTTAAAATATTGTGTGTGGTCAGCCTTGGCCCCAAGCCCTCAGTGTGTTTTCTTATCCACCACCTCCATGGCTGTTGTTGAGAAAATAAGTGACATCACAGCCTCACTCCAGCAGAAAATACTGTAGTGTTATGCAACTGCTGACACAAAATCCACCTGCCTTTTGAAGCAGGCTCAAATATACAACAGATATACAGTATATTTGTATTATTATCTTCACTATGGGGTAATGCTTTTTGTTTGTTTGTCTGTTAGCAGGAAAACTGGGAAAGATTGATTTTATTACTATTGCCTCTTGGAAAGTGCTTTTCTTTATTAGTAGATATTACATGTTTTATTTTTTTAACTAAACATAATGATTCATTCAACCCATTCAACTTGAGACCCTGGCCCATATGTTTTACTGCTGATAGTTCTTTGTGGTTGAAATCAGGTACTAACATCAAAGTGGCATGAAATTAAGGTTAAAAGGTTCTTCTATTAAGACAAAGAGTGTAAAGAAGCTAGTAGTTCTCCGTTACCTGACATGGTTTGGTGGTAGACTTACTAATTAAGCCGCACTAGCTTCTTTACACTCTTCTAAGCCTTAAACATAAAGAAGACATAATGATGAATGTGTGAAAAATAGTAGGATTCAAACTCCCAGCTCTGCATAAAGATGTAGGGCATATACTAAACATTGGCACTAACTAGCTAAAGGCTGGTGTCTGGTTCTCCTCCTCCTGAGTTAAAAGCTCATTGCCTGCTCACTCTAGCAGACCCCCTGTTCCCCTTTATCAGGCCGCCTCTCTGCTCGCCTGTCAGCACACATCTGCTTTGTGTTACTGCTCCAGCCTCCACTGTCAATTCAATTACTCTGCATTTCCATAGGTGTCACGAGCCCCAATGTGAAGCAAACGAGAGCACCACATCAAACCCCAAACACTCATACAAGTGCATTCAGCACCAGAGAAAATCCTCATTTCATGATACACAGGGACATTTCACACTACCCTCGCTAAAGCAATCAAACTATCCCAGTGTGGAAACTAAACACAGAAAATTGCTTCACAAATAAAAGGCTTCAAAAGGACAAATCCGATAAATGGGGAAAAAATGACCTGCAGAATTGGAGCCTGGCTTTGGGGCAACGGGACAAAAGGACAGAGGACACATATTTTAGACAAACAAAGAGAAAATGTAATTACTCTGTGTGACAAGTACTTTAGTTACATGAATGTTTTGTTGCAGAGAAGGGTTTGAGGTGGCACATGACAACCCCACCCAAAGTTTACTTCAAAAACATCATATTTTGCCATAGATTTTCCCCAGCTTCATTAGACAATCCATAAACAGCAGATGTTTTCTAAGCAAATAAACGTTGGCTTGGCTTGAGTGCAAATTCAGTTTTCTATTAAACAGATCGTGATCAATCTGTGTTGTAAAAATGTTGACACTTTATGTGCCAAAAAGAAGAATTTGATGCATGGTAACGGAGTGACTTAATGTCCACATAAATCATCGACCAGTGCTGTGCAACAGTGTAGGACATTCTGCTTAAGCTGATTTTTAGTTATGCACATCTCTGCAGTATCTCATAATTTATCGGATGGATTCCAAGCCGCTCACTCAAGCAGCAATCCAATCTCAAACTGTTTTTGTTGATGTATACACTTAACGTTTCTGCAGGAGATTTAATGGAAAACAAAACACTTTAACTCCTCGCTCCCAGAAGTGTCTGATTCCTCGTATTTGTTCCCACTTCATTAATTACTAACTTGACCAATCAGTTTTGAGTGCGCTGCGAAGCGACAGGGAGCCAGGTAAGTGAGAACAGAGGCTGCACAATAGCACTACATCATATCTGGCATTCTGGGATCCTCATCCAATCACTCCTGTCCCGCTGCGCGCTCTCAGCCAATCAGAAAACACCTCCTGCTGAGCCACTCTAAGACAATCACCTCGAGGCCCCGCAGAGGACAGCAACGATAGACTGACAACATACAGGAAAAGCCAAATCATGCCGAATAGTAAAGTGTGCATACCTCAATCTCTTGTAGTATTGTTTGACCTTATCCAAAGAAGCAGCATTGATTTGAGCCTGGTATTCCTCCACCGACACGCTGTCACGGTAGTAGTATCCCTCCATACTCTCCAGCGCTAAAGAGACATCCCAAAGACATGTAAATGAGAATAATCTTCAAGATTTGAAATGTAGATTGTACTGAACATTTTACCCTGAGTGAACAGGACGGGATAGATTTTAATTGCTCCACCGTTTTTGAGCCTCGGAGGCAACTGAGAGAAATAGAAACTCTCCAAGTAAAAGCACACCCTCAAGGCTTGACGAGTGCCTTCCACCTGGTATGAGATGGGCATGTCTGCGGGATAAAGAAGTTCATTAGTAATTACATCCAATTAAAACAAGTTTTAATCTCATTTAAAAAATGATGTTTTTTAAATATACAGTACGTACTGGCTACCAGAGGCTCTCCTTCTAATTGCTGGAAGTAGAATGTGACTTTTTCCAAGTCAATAAGGGCGACCTGAGTGTCCTCCAGCATGGCCTGCTCATCCGTCTGCACAGATACACAAAACAGTCACAACAACATTACTAAAGATATCGATGTCCTATAAACAAAAAATAGAAACAGCTGAGGCTGAATGAACGCAGGATTGTAAACACCACACATTGTGCTGAGTTTTGTCCAAAATTAAATAAATATTATTTCCTTTGTAGGATTGTATATTCAGGTCATTGTGCAGTCCTCGACCACACACTGAAGCAAACAAACAGCAGTGTGAGGCTTGGCCCCATGATGCCTGCATGTGCACGACTAAACACATTCAGTACACACACAAATCCACTGAATCCCCCACTTTCCCCCTCAGCCTTTTATGTGGAGGTCTAAAAACAGGTGTGCTGAGATTGGTCCAGAATGACCTGCAGGAGCTAAAGCGCTCTTTAGCTCCCCTGGGACACTTGAAAGAAAGGAAGAGGAGTGGCACAGGCAGGAAAACTGCTCCTCAGCTTCTCCTGAACATACATTATATACATTAGAATAGGAAAAAAGCATCA
This sequence comes from Knipowitschia caucasica, assembly GCA_964034765.1. NCBI lineage: Eukaryota > Metazoa > Chordata > Actinopteri > Gobiiformes > Gobiidae > Knipowitschia > Knipowitschia caucasica. Next base: position 19,304,801 of record OZ035843.1, read on the forward strand.
TAGAAACACATTTATTTCAAAATGATATGACAAATAAACAGAGTGGTGGAATAGTGCTCTATAACCATTGATTCATATCACCAACTGGACCAAGGACTGGAGTGAAAACCAGGGCCACATCATCTCTAAGGGAATGTTAAAGTTCAAGCCTTGAGACTACATTTGATCACTAAATACAAACAAATGGATTAAAAAAAATGCAGATTTTTCACCATGCTTTAATGGTGAAATGATCATTTCCCATTTCCCCCATGGGAAAACCACTCTTGTGTGAGTCCTTAGTTTTTTGTTCTTACTAGATTTGGCGAGAGCAGTGACTGGAAGTGTAACAGCAGGCCTGCACTGGATATTTGCTCAAACCACCGACGGCTGGTTTCCTGGGCCTCCTGTGGGTCCTGTGGGTCCTGTGGGTCCAAACAGTCTGTGTCTGCATCTCCCCCTGAAGTGTGAAACTGAAAGGGAGCACAGAGCTATATAATCCGCATGCTTAGACATTTACAACAAGTAACATGTCCCAGTTTATATATGAATAAATAAGAGAAAACAAAAGCAGTAACAGATGCAGTCGAGAGAATGTGAATCCAACAAATAAGGACAGTGGACACAGTCGACTGAATAAGCCAACCGATCACAGAAATCACATTTTGTATTTGCTTATATATTTATCATTTATTATATTCATTAGGGGAGGATAGTGGGGAAATAGGATAGAATAAAATAAAAGTAACATGTACCTGTTTGAGGACAGCGAGAAGGTGCTCGGAAAAGGCACAAACGGCACCGACTAAAGACTGACAGAAAACCATGTCCCGCCGCAGCTGGAGTTCCGAGTCTGTGATGGGAGAGGGAACATTGAATCCAGGGCAAGCGCTTATAGCAAAGGTCGATCAGGAAGTGAGAAAAGTGGAGAGGCCAAGATGAAAGGGGAACACATTACGGTGCGTCCAAATTAAACGGGAGGTATAAGTGTCCCGCGGGGAGGTTAACAGCAGCGTTTGGCAGTAATAAGTGGCAGGAGCTTGTTATGGTGATTAAACACACTTTCCAGGTCAGACCGGGTTTAGAAACTTTCCACAAGTGACTCAAAGAAGCTGTTTTTAACCTAAGATTAAGTGTCATGAGTGAAAGAAATTAAGGTAAAATGACAGGTGTTCAGTGGAAAGCAAGGCTGCCATATTATCTCCATATTTCAGATTTCAAGTTAAGTTCGTATTTTTGCATGAACTCATGGGAAATGGGTTAAGAAAAGTTGATGATGGCATTTTTTTATGTCAGCTTACAAAAGAAGAAGTACTGTCATATTATAAGTATGTATAAGGAGGAAAGAGAGGAATCATTGCAGAGAAGGTACTGGGGGAGAAGTGTAAGGTCAGAGAGGGTTTGGGTCTGTTTCTGTGTGTGTGTGTGTGTGTGTGTGTGCTTCTATGTTGAGTGGGTGAGGGGTTGTTGAAATTTTCATATGCATTTGCTTCATCCAACCCATTTTAAATTCTAATTAATCATGTTTGTGTTTTTGGTTCTGTAAAATTGTGCTGCACAGAATTTGATATTGCCATGTTTTATTAAATAATTGGGCACATGAATGTAGCTTCATGGAGACATACCGACCTGTGTACTGCAGTAGGACTAAGAGCAGCCGGGTCTTCACCTCTGAAAGCAACATAAAAACCACAGCATGAGAAAAGAACATTTAATAAACTGGTCTTTATTCAACACCACTGTCTATACTGTAATGTGACCCACGGACATCCTGCTGTGCAACTGTGGGTTTCATTTCTTGCTCCACAACTGCTTATCTTCTCTCATGTGGAAAACACAACACCACAGGCAGGGAATCACGAATCAGAATTTGTTCGTTCTATAGTCATATCCGAGCCACAGGGAGGCTTCCTATGTGTGTGTGTTTACTGTATAATCATGCAACTCATTTCAAAATGTATCGGTGGTCTCCCCGCAGTGGCTTGGTCTACTCGACGTGAAGGAGTTTAGCTATGGTTTAGTATAATGGAGAGGAAACCGGAGCGCCTGGAGGAAACCCATCTCTTTCAGACACAGGGAAAAACATGCAAACTCTGCACAGGGATTGAACCTGCAAATGTCTTGCTGTGAGGCTTGAGTGCTTCCCAGACCATTGAAATTAATATATGTATCTAGTCCCTAGTTCTAGATACAACAATGTCTACAGTAAAAATACCGCTAGCAGTTAGAGTTCCCTTCCATCAGTATTCTAAAATGCACTGAACACTCAATTCATTCATTTTTCTCCCCTATTATTATACATTTCTGGGTCAGGGGGGTGGCAATCAGAGCTGCCGCCTATAATCTTCAGCCAGAGTGAGGTTAACTGGCTGAGACTCAGAGAAACAGCGACAGCCGACGTCAGGGGGAGTAGAGGGAGCAGGTCTCAAGGGGGGATCGAACTCACGACCAACACTCTCCCATCTGAGCCACTGTACGCGCTGAACGTTTTTCTTGAGTTTAATCGTCCAGAAAATATCCCAGAGTATTATCCATCATAAATAATGGATTGTCCTCGCTGGGCAGACAGTGCAGCGTGTGGGGGACTGACCCTCGGTGAATTTAGCGATGGTTTGAGTAAGCTGCTGGACGCTGCCGGGGAGGTTCCACGGATCCTGTTTCACATGAAGACGCAGCTTCTTGGAGCAGTTCACTTTCGGGTCCAACTCCTGCAAGAAATCTGAAACCGGGAAACGAATCAAACTTAGATTCATACAGACCAGAGATGAAAACAGGTTATATTGTCATCGTCGGCTTTATGTGTTTACAAACTAATAGGCTGATTGCGATGCACATAATTCTATCATCTCTTTTTATCCACGCTTTAAAATGTACCAAGCTCAAACATTTTCTTTTTAACTAACAAACTATGAGGTCCCTCTCAAATGTGACGAAAACCAAGAAGAAAGTTCACTTTGAAGATATGTGATAGAGGGGTGGCAGGGAAGCAGAGGCTTTGAGGGGGTTGTGTGAGTTTGAGGACGCACACAGACGCACACAGACCCACACAGATGCACACAAACGCACACACCAGATGCAGGAATGCTTCACTTGTTAGATAATCCTATTTGCTCTTATCATTCACACACATTAGTGGAGATGGAGCAGCTCTGATCAAGGCCTCCACACTTGCCTCTGGGGCATTTCCGCACACATTGAACTCGGCCCATTTTCAAAATCCTGAGCTCACTATGGGGTTTTGTGTGCCAGATAAACTGAGTTGTTATTTACAATTGAAAAATGGCTTTCACCTAAATCATACATGATGAACTGTAGCTGTATCATCAAATGCAATCATTTTGTTCCATAATAGTTTTTCAAGGTTTTTGCAAGATTTAGATGAGGTAGATTCCTAAACGCTGAATGTTTTGGCATTTTTAAACGTTTCTCATTGGCCCGACAGACTCAGAAGGGTCTGGGGAGTAGACTATAACAAAACAATTTGTCAAAAAATGTAGGTAGTGGCCTCTTTACCATTTAAGCAGCACACCACCTGAGTACATGGTTTAATTAAAAGCAATACTTCAATAGAAAAAGCACTGGATAAAACAAGGTAATGGTCGGTGAGAGAACTTTAAGACCTATAGACCAAGCAGGATATACCAAAATATTAATATATTATGTGCAAAACGGTGCACAGTGGGTAAGCATTAACTGTGAACAGGTAGAATTTAAAGTATTTTCAAGTTCCCAAGTCCACTGAAGTCAGGACTTTTTTATACCTTGCAGCCCTCTTCCTGGTGTGAAGCACTTGGTCTGTTCAAAAGCGCGGGCCACCACAGGTCCTCTCAGCAGGCTGGTGATGGAGTCCACCTGAGCAGGGGGACCGAGGTCAGATCAGTATGTACATGTGGTTTACTCCTCCCCCACCCCCCGTTGTGGAATCAAAATATGTAAGGAAATAAAAAGTGCTGGACAAACAAAAGCAACACCTGCTTCTTGTGCTCTCCCTGAAGCAACTCCCAAAGTGCAGTGTCAACATAAGCTGCGGAAACCGCTCTACTATGAAACAAATAGTAGGATGCAGCAAGAAAGTGCAGGGGAGACCGTTTTCTCACTCGCAAGGTACACTTTCTTACAGCTGGAGCTTAAGGCACGTACATTATTATCATAGTACTTTATATCATTATTCTTATTAGGGCTGGTCCATTGTGGAAAAATCACAAACATGTGAGTCATAGCTGAAATTATGCAGTTGTTTGGAATTGAAAGAGTATTTTTATTATAAGGCCAAAAGCGTTTGATTGATGTCTCATATTGACATGGCTTTATAGCATGAGATGGAAATCAAAAGCTTGTGACTTTCTGCAGCCCAGCGGTTCATATCATGGCTGCACAACAAGGATATTGTTGCCTTTGTCCACTGCCAGAGTGTGGCCTTTGTTGTGGACATGCTCCTCTACAGAGCCATGTGGAGCTGGCGAGATCATCTAAAGAAGCTTCTCTCGCTCAGATCAGAGCTACTGACAACTATCAATAATTAAAAAAAAACAGTTTACAACGTGTTTCTCAGCATTTACTAAAACGTACCTGACTGAAAAGGTGCTCCAAAAAACTGTGCAGCTTCTTTTGTTTTTCATGAGTCAACCACACACTCGGCGGCATCTCATCCGCTGAGGAGCAATGCAGACACAACTTTAGTTAAGGATTAGTTATGTGTACTTTTGTATGCTGTGCTATTCATTATTGTGTAGTTTTTAGTGTTTAGTCTGATGATTACTGGGTAGTTCTGTGATGCAGGTATTCATGCTTACATATGCAAACTAGAGATTTACTAGGACTTTAAATGGTTTATAGTGGTGGGGTTTATACTTAGCTGATTACCTATCTATTAGCTGATTTTATCATTTACAACACTGGGTAAAATTTGTCAAAGAGTGAGGGCTGTAACATCCACTGACTTTTTTTAAAATAATTTGTATTCTATAAAATCTGTGAGATCTTGGCCATGCCTCGCAAGACTTTAAAATCCCCACACTGAAAAATTGGTTAGTCCCTAAAATATACATCTAAGACTTCTCAAAGAGACAGAGAGAATGTGAACATCTGGGACGGGCATACCTGAGTCCAGTTCATCGCTGTGGACGTAGGAGCTACAGTGACTGCTGCAGATACTTGTAAAGGAAGCTATGGAGTTTCTGTTGCTATTACAGTCACTGCGGAAAAAAACCGAGGCAGAATTCATATCTTTGCAATGATACAATCTCTCAAGCAATTCCATCTGTGCTTACATCATAGTTGCTTTACCTGTATGAGTCTCTGTTGCTGATGGTATCGTGGCCAGAGTCTTCCTGTTCGTCGCCCGCCACGTTAAAACACACTTTCTTCCCGTTGCGCTCGCCTTTGTCACTCTCACTCTCTGCTGAGATGTAGCTCTCTTGCGTCTGGTTTTCTGAGGCGGCAGGGTTTGTGATGGATGACAATAGACTGCGAAGAGAGTGAAGTCAATGCAAAATGTAAATGTCCTCTCTTAGTATAAACATAGGCCCCTATCGTGTGCTATAGCCTGAGTGTTTGGACATGAGCAGGAGTAGGGTTGTCAAACATAACCCTTCTTGTTTACATTTCGCTTCCGCCGGTCAGCTTCAGAGATCTGCGTTATATTAATAGGGTCAAACATGTGGCAGAGAGCAGCTGTATCAACACACTGTAGATTTACTGTAGCTTTAAATAGGACTTGTATCATTCCACACACAGATATCGTCTATGGCGCAGTGATAAAAGGGTGCTGCTCCGTCCCAAATGATTTGCCGTAAGCCATTTTATCACCGCACATCACGGGGATCACAGTGGGAATGATTACCACTCCTGCCTCATACTTAGAGCGATGGGAATTTTTATGTGTGTTGCTGTGACACGTGTAAATAGCTAAATAAATACTTACGCTGCAGTCAGCAAAACAATGTCTTGGTATGACGATCAATTACTAGTTTTTATATAATTATCATCACTCACATCAATTCAATTCAGTGTATTTTTGTATAGCCCTAAATCACAGCATCTCGTCTCAGAGAACTTTATGAATGACAATCTGTTTTTACGAGAAAACAGATTAGGGAAAAAAACAATTAGAACACAGGAAATGGAACAATGGGTCATCGGGTCATCAAACAACAGGACAGAATAGTACAATCCCTTTTTATATATTTAATTATAGCAGCTATTTTTTCAGCTAACTCACTCTTTTTTGTCTTTTCTTTCAACTGTTATCATGTATAAATTCTTAAATACTAAACGTACAAATACAGCCCATAAGACATCAATAGTGGACTAAACTACTTATGATTTATAGCTCTAGGTAATGAAGTAGACATATATAGCTGAAGATGAAGTTAGATTTGGATTTAGTCTTGTAATTTTAATTAGAAAGTTGTTTACATCATGCGCCCTAAATGTACAAACGCGGAAACATAGGTCCAAAGTTCTAACATCTAACGAGCCCAATATTCTCTATATCCGACATGTTTACACCTCTTTCGTTTATCCCCCCCTTCGGTTCTCCCCTGACCCCGTCTCTCTGCTCATTCACATTTTGATGAGCCCAAAGTGATGCCCTCATTACGGTCCACTCCTCTGCTCTCCACAATGCTCCCTCCAAAAGTGAGTGGCATTCCATCGCCATGGAGAAGTAATCCGGCCTCTGTGATTGGCTGCAGTTTTAATAAAGAGCCGGCACAGTTTGGGGCCTTCGGGGCACAATCTATCAGAGTGCGGCAGAATAACAATCACTGGATCAGAGATGTTGTTTGAGCTGGAAAAGAAGGAGAATAAACTACACGCCGGCCTTGAGCTAGCAGAAAGAACGGCTCTCATTATCTCTAACAGCGAGATCTTTAACCTACTTCTAGCCATCACAACAGCTAAACATCAATCAACCGTTATTGCGTCAATAAGCGAATCTGCAATGCAAAACGGCACTGTAAGTATTTTAATGACAGCAGATCTCCATATTTCTGTACTCTTGAGTCAGGTATATACTGTAGGTAAATGGCTCCTATCCTTTTCCAACAGCTGTCGATCTGGATCCTATTAATAGAGTGATCTGAATAACCAAAGAATGTAAGTAGGAAGGAGAAAATACAAGGCAGGAGTTACTCAGATCACTCCAGCGCTGAACTAACCTAAAAAAAATAGTGGCCATGAGTCATGTTTTTTTTAAATGATAAAACCTCTGGTACTGAATGTTGCTTGGCGGCTGAATGAGCAGAAAATCCAAGTGGAAAGAGCCAACAGAAAGTGGAGCCAAATGAGGATAACGCAAGCAGCAGTAAGTTAGTTGGAGTTTAGACACAATATAACAACAAAGTGCACAATCACAGTATTTGGATCACTAATTGTGAATATAAACAAGGCCTTAATCACTGCGCTAACCTTGACTAAACGCAATTTTCCAAACACGTATCTGCAGTAACTGGCTGTGACAAGAGCATGCGATAACACTGGTCCACTTTATGGTTCAGAAAAAGCCCTGAAGCAGAAATGCCACTGCTGTAGTAAGGTGACACCGAGCAATTTAAAAAAGGACAATTAGGATGAGAAATGGCATGAGAGGTGGAGCATCGAGGAACATTTATAGAAACAGCGACATGGACTCTATTTGGACTGGACAGGATTGTTTTTGTGGACGTTAACATGCATTCCTGTGTACTTGTGTGTGTGCATGCTGCCACTCACTCATGAATATGTGCCCCGTGGGTCTCCATCTCCTTGACAACGGTGGTGAGTTTGTACAAAAGTTTTTGGTAAGCGTCCAGTGTGAGCAGGTCCTCTTCTCTGAGCAAGAAGTGAAGGCCGTGACCCTCTGTGCGGCCCAGGCTGTGGCCAGATGGGGCCGCCATGCTTGTAATTGTGTGCTGGACATTCACCATGGGATTTAGTTTACCTGAGCGAGCGCACGCAGAAAAATCTGAATTTCAAAGTAGCCAAAACAGTTGCATTATTTAACGGAGCAGGTGTTTACTTACCTAGCTCAGCAGTGTACCGCGGGGTCCTCTCTAAAGTGCTCTTTCGGTTGTCCAGCTGCACGCCGAAAGCACTGCCCAGAGAGCTGCTTGTTTTGGGATAGGAGACCTCCATAACGTTGATGTGACAGTTGGTGGGGCAGAAGTCGCTGCTGTGGAGAGGAGACACTTTGCTCTTGGCTTGTTTAAAAGTTGGCCACGCTCTGTTCTTCAAAACACGCGCGAACTGAGACACAAAAGAAAGAAGCATTTTGTTACAAACGACACACTGGGCACAGATTTTCTCCTGCTCCTTTTCATAAAGTAGAGAAGCTGTTTGTTCTGCAATTTACTTATTATTCCCTGTGTTTGTTTTTTGTGTCTTCTGTTTTAAATCTGCCATATTATAATAAACTGAAACTGAACTTTATTTAACTCTGATTTATCTTGGATTGAATCAAACACAATCTTGCTGTCTGGGAACTATTTTTGGTAGTTTTTGTCCGTCCAATAGTCCAAGAGTGTATATGTTAACGATGAACTTTAAAACAAACAGTGCTTGTCATTTAGCTCATATAATGTGAGAGCTAAGTTGCTACATTTAAAAGGCTGATGGGCTCCAGATGGGACACAGACTGACCCGAAGTCCACAGCCTGCCAGGAGATCTTCTATTTTCTATTTTATAATTGTGCCTTCCCCTTTTCTATGATGCCACTGTCGTTCCAGCTTCTTCATCTCTGGGGCTTTGAAAAGGAATGTTCCATGTTACACAACAAAGTCATGGTTGTGGCTATTTATATCCGGATTGTAATTAATACAAGGCTCAGTCTCGTGTTGATTCTTCCCTTTTTGTGGCTCTCACGCACACTGAGATCAATACAGCTGTTTTTGGCTATAGACACATGTTTACTCACTAAAATATTAGCATGAAAATAATGGTGACCTAATTAAAAGTACATCAACATATCTTCTGATATGCTGAGACTGGCTTCTCGGGCCAATCATAGCACCTAGCCAAATGAGAAAATATTACCTTATTATGACAAACGGTGACATTGGCCTCAAGGGGAAAAAAGAAAGAACAAGGTTGGAAGATTGTGTCAGATATGTTTTAGTGTTGTCCTAATTTATACCTCTTTTAGACCTGATTTATGTTAAAATAGAGTTAGTGTTCAAACATTTGTTGGTGGTGCTCAATGTAAAGAGTTAGCAAAATACAATAGGATATAATTTCCCAATTCGAGACAAAGATGATTCATAGCTCAAACTTATTCAACAACACCTCTCTTCCTCATGACCTAAAAGGGGTACAGTATATTCTAAGCTTTCCCATGTCACACACTGGCTCATTAAAAGCTCAAATGAAGAGTTGGCTGTGGTTAAATCAAGCAATTTCTCACTAATAGTAGTATGGGCAGAGAACAATGGGGCATGGTGGGATATGTGCAATAGTGGGACGAGTGAAAAAGAAGGTTGTGTGCAATAATGTGGATTATGTGACCCCACCAGCCCACCCATGTGTCTCCAGCATGATCTTGAGGAGGGAGGGGCGGACACAAAACCCCATCCAGAGTGTCCCCCAAACCCTATGAAGCTACATCCTGCTTCATCAATAAACATTTCTAAATCACATTCTCTTGTTGTGGTCACGAGAAATGAAGTCTTGATCGTGAATTATTGACGACGCGGCGGCTCGTTAGTGATGACAGCGTGGATACCTTTCTGTAGTTGGTGATGCGGCGGTTGACATGTTCCACTCTCTCGCTGCACATGGAGTTAAAGCGCAGCAGCAGCCCCTCAGGGACTGCGTCACTGGTGGAGCTCAGCCTGCTGCACATCTGCACCAGCATGTCGTCATTACGGGCCAGCGCCTCCAAGATCTACACACACACACACACACACACAATAAATTATCACAATAGAATAAAATAAATAAAGCAGAAACAAAAGCTATGTCTCCTATAAGTGCTTAAAAAACATATCATGCAAATGGCCTTTTTTGAGCTTTTAACCATGTTACAAAATTGTTCCCTCATCAAAACAGACCTGGGATGGTTATAAAATCAGATGCATCCAGGCTATTTTCAGGGACTTCTGGCACAAACAAGTAATTTCACTCCTTCTGTCCAAAAGCTCCTATAACAGTATCATTGTACCACTTCACAATCACATGGCGGTGTTTGCAGCCGGTAATAAGCAAATTTGACAAAACCCAGAAAAGAGAATTACACTCAGACAGCATTTTTTTACCTTCATATTTTCTAAAACATAAAACAACAGGCAAAATAAATAGGTCACTTTAAATGGCCAGAATGAATGCCTAATATTTCTTATTTAAAACAAGACAGGAGGCAATTGTAAATCAAAACCCCAGTGGAGGGAAAGAGTGATGCGGAGAAAAATTATATTAACATTCTAACTCCCTCGGATCTCTAAGGACACGAGATGCTCAAGGCAGATGTTTATAATAATACTTCAATTACTTTCACTTCGAGGGGGTCGCCATCGTCAGAGGATGTGGCATGTTTTGTTTTGTGCGTGTCATTTGGTTTTACTGAGTGATTTTTAAGACACAAGGCTTGTAAATGTAGATTAGAAACGCAGCTTGTGAACCGGGTTAATTGAGCGAGAATGTAAGAAGTGTTGTCTGTAATAAATTTGGCAACAAGATGATTTAATGTTGTTTTTTCCCCTCTCATAAAGCAGAGACTGTGCATGAAAATCAATTATGAATATATATGTATTAATCTGCACGCGCTTTTTGTCTATTTTTGCACAGCAGCGCCCATGTTTTTTCAGTTTTACATACATAATGATCATTCTGTGGACATCAATAAAACACAAGCACTTAACAAAGCTGGGAACAGACGTGACTAAAATAAAACTGTCAGTGACAACTCGTCTCTCATTATACTTTACTCCTAGTGTCTAAGGGGTGAATGGCAGCCCTCGGAGACTGTAAAAGGCGATGAAAAGACATAGTTTTATACGGAGAGTCACCAATCACCACTCAGCCCTGACAGCTTATAAATTCTAGTTGGATTGGGACACAAGCAGAGTAAAGCCAAAGCTCATATTGGCCATGAGAAACTGCTTTATTACAGCAATATTAAAGTATGACAAAATTATAATATCGAGTGTGGAAACTGGACGTGTTGACAGTGTCATTCCTAATGTACTACCAGAAACATAAAAGAACAGTCCTATGCAAACATTAGCAGGCGTATCCTGTTTTCTCAAAGAAATTCAATATCAATGCAACTCAGGCTTTTGCAGCATTTATGCAAAGCACTTCAATAGCATTTTATGGGGGTGTTGTGCAACTTATTTTTAATATAAGTGAAAATAATAACACAAAATATGATAATGAAGCACATAGGATTATTATAAGAGAAAACACATTGAAGCTCAAGATGTTGAATCGTGTCCTCTTTTGATCTACCCACGTTGGCCTGTGCTTATTTTCCCATGAATCTCATATTCACATTCTCATGACTGCAATTAGATTAAAGAGATATGGACCACAAACGCCACACTTAATAAAGACATATTACACAAAATCAGCATTTTCTCATTTTTTAACCATGTTACAACATTGTTCCTCAAAAGTCACACTGCAGTTGTTTTTAGATACATCCACAAAAATATCAGGAACTTCTGGCAAAAAACATATAAAACATTTGTCTAAAAGCTCCTGTCTCAGTCGTCTGATAGTATGATGGCATTGAATCACTTTTAACGTAATGGCCATAAATTAGTTTTGGCAATGTTCTCTGCACTCACATGGATAATTCTGACAAATAATTTCCTAATTTTGAAAAAAGCATTGCAATTTCTACACCTACCCCTAGTGGTAGCACAGGTAAACAACAGGCTGATAGCATCATTTACCTTCCATACATGATTTACCTAGATACCTAAGATATTATTTCGCATTCTAAACCATGAAATGACAAAGAAGTAAAGAGTTTCATTATTATTTTAACAACCAAAATAATGCATCATATGTCTCCTTTAACGCATGCATGGAAAGGAACATTGTTATTGCAGTGCTAACCTTTGCAGTCAGGCTGAAGAAACCCTTGGGCTCCACCATCTTCTCCAGCACATGGCACTTGATCCCCGCGGTGCTGTCGTACTCATAAACCACTCCATACTCCAGGTGCACATTGTCCACCGTGAGGCTTACGTGATCCGATTTCCCGTCGATGATTGCTATGGTGTTGAACTTGTCAATCACCTCTGTTCGGAATGACACGAGATAGACAGAGCTGTGAAATTACCCATATATCTATTACGACTTGGGGGTAAAAAGTCATTATATGTCCCAATTGATATTATAGAAATGTTAACAACCAATGAATGGCTACTTAACTAACCCCGTTTTGTAGTTTGCAGCTTATGGGACGTGCATGAGAGGTTTCCCATGCAGTTAAAACATATGAAAGAAATTCTGTGTGGATTCATATAATGTAACTGAATATTTACAACGGTGTTTTAACAGAGTTTAACAGAAACATTAACTAGACCCAGGGGAGGACACCAGACCACCAGACCTACAGCTCGTTCTAAGAGACTCTGCCTGTACTAATGGCTGCCTTCCATCTCCAAAAAGAATTTCCAAGATTCTGGAGGCAGCCCCATGTGAGCAGTGACTTAATACTGCTATAAATCCTGCTCTGAAGCTGTTTACTAAAAGCGAAATGGCTTTTTGGTTTCTCTCACATCAGGGCCTATAAATTTGGGGGAAATCGCACAATTATCAGATATGGGAAACAGTCTTGGAGTGATTCTGATTAGATGGTTACAAACAAGCTAGTCCCTATTCTAACATTAAACACAGATGTTATTCTATGTTATTCATGATGTTTGTGTGTGGTCACCTTCCACTTGGCACTCGAAGCCATGTCCGTTCTCCTTGGTCACTGGTTTCTGACAGTTGTTGTTTTTCTGGTCTTCTTTTGCACTTTCACTGGAGTTGTAAACCCAGTTGATAGTATCTTGCTGCAAAGAAGATCAAAAATCGTAATAACCGACTAATAGTAGCTTTTCTTGTGTTGGTTATGCCTTGGGTGTGGATAAAATGTTAATGCGATTTCTATTTGGGGATGATTCAAATAGTGATTTTAATTTTAAAAAAAGTCTTCAGGACATTCATGCTGCAAAACAATTTAAAATATTAGAGAGTAAATACTTAAAGTAGTAAAAGAAAATTAACTTTACATAAGGCACTGGCTAGACCCTCCAACGCTCACCCACTCAGCTTTCTCATTGGTCAAAAATAACTTCAATCCATCAGGCCCCGTGATCAGAACAATAGATTCTTAAAAGAAAAGCTGACATCACCTGAAATCCAGTATTTTTATGTTAAGACTGGCCAATAGGAAACAAAAAAAACTGCTTATTTTGATCATAGAAGCAAACATGTTCACATTCCAAGTGAGAATTTACTCAAATCCAGCTCATTTGTGCTTGTACCATCTGTTATTCCTGTTTTTTTGTGACGGACAAAATTTCTACTTTTTTTTTTTTTTTGCAGTGCACTTTTAAAGTCATCCTAACTCTCAAACTCAAAAGTGAAGTTGCTATTCCACAGAGTATACGGTCTCTACAACTTTGACAACATAATTCATTGATTGAAAAAAAATTTAAGCGTGATATTTTTCTGCCAAAGCTGAGCCACATTATGACTGATGATAATTGGACTGCTAGTGCAAATATGTGATCCAATTGCGAAATAGCCGTAACCATAAGTCCACATATAAGTCCACACAACCCATGCATGCATTTGGTTATACTTAAATCATCAACTGCCACAAATAAACAGTGTTATTCATGCATGACCAAAAGAAAGTCCTCCATCAAGCCTCTACAGCTGAATTGAAATCCCTGCACCAACATATGGAAACGTGAAGCTGAGACCACAAAAGCAAACCAACGCCAATCTCATCAGCCCAGTCTCACTGTACTACGTGTGTCTGCCTCCACACCCAAGACCGCGGCGGCGTTTCTGCCAAGGCTACACGTTGCATTGCCTACTGCTCTGTGGTCTAGTTTACAACCAAAATACACAGAGAAAGCAAAGAAGCCGAGATTGAGAAAGTAAGAGGTGGTGCTTTCTCCCCAACGGTCTACAACTTGATTTGAACCAGATCTCTTCCAGCGTTTGGGCAGAGCACCATTAAGTCCCACCGGGATCCAATTATAATGACACCCTACTCTGTTATGAACCGCCGCAGCACCCAACCATTTATATTTTGACACTTTCGCCAACAGGTGGACTACGACCGCCACCTTGGATCACAGCTGCCTGCCGTCCCACATGAGAAACACATGTCCCGCACTTACATTGTTTTGCTTCTCTACCCAGCGTTCGCTCTCAAACCCCCCTTTTACAGAGCCGTGGATCAGAGCCAGACATTCAGGACTCCAAACGACGACAACAGACAAAATGTGAATGTACAGAACGCCTGAATTATGCGGTGTGTCAAGTGCTGTGTGCTGTTTTAAGCGCTTTCTCACACACTCTGTCGTTTTTGTTTCCACTTCGATTACGACATAATGACCGGTTGATCATCGTACAGTTCATTTGAGCGCTGAGGTCATGGGAATTTTATGTATGGTCACGAGAAGAAAGTTGAATGTTAGGGCATGCGAGAACGCTTTCGAGGTTTCTTCAAAATATGCTTTAACAAATGTATTGGACTTCAAATACTTTTATTTCACTAGAAGCCATGTCACTAGAATCACCATATCCACTATGCTATACTTCAGGTTTTGGATTTAAAACAGCTTTGTGTGTTTAAATGACATGGGAAAACAATTATCAATGGCCAAAAGCGGAGAATAATCAAGTTTGAGGCAAATGCAGTGCAAAGGAGAGTCCATCTGTGAACTCATGTATGTGAGTTTTATTTTAGTTTGAGTTGTGCAGCGAATGTATTTCATTTTTGTCCTGGTCCTGTGCATGTTTATGTCTATTTAAGTTGTGAAAAGTAATGCAAAATGGATTATAAATGAACCGTTTTTTGTTTTGTTATTTTGGCAGGGGCATAAAGAGATATTTTGTGTTTATCTTTAGATATTTTCTCTCGAGCAATCAACCATGCTTCAAACAGGTTAATATTATGTTACTATTTTCTGACTACCTTAAAGTTGGAGTGCCTAACTTTAAAACCACACATGTTTTAATAAAATCCATGTAATCAGTTACACGTTCCCAATACAGTTTGGTTCCATCACTGGTTTTCACATGCATGTATTTTTGTCCCTGTCACATCTTCAGATCAGCTTTTTCAGTGGAAAAGAGAGCACCAGCGCTCACTCACCCAGTCAGCTCTTTTTTAATAAGTATGTTAAAATCTGATACGTTCACAAAATGTTACGAAAAAAAGACTTTTTCCGCTGGGGCAAAGAAAATGTATTTATAGAACAACAACCAAAGTTAGGCACTGCAGTTTATTATTGACTAATGTTGGATGATATGGCTTCATTCGGCTTGCAATTGTTGTTATATAAAAAACCTGAGGACGGTAGGTGTCAAATATACTCTTGTAAAAACATCTTGCCCTCAGCCCCATGTTATGCGGCATCACAAAAAGTCCCCATGCTTCCTTGTTGAGCAGCTGCGAACCTGCGTAGGCCTCCTGTACTTCCTGCAGGCTGTGACGTGTGCGATGACGCTGGCGTGGCTCTCCTTGCTCACGTTGATGCCGTTCACCTTGATGATGCACTGTCCCGGGTGCAAACCGGCGATGGCTGCCACTGTGCCTGGAGAAAGATGCCAACGGATCAAGGACAAGTACGCGCTACACTTAATACTGAAGCTGCAGGTGCATGCGAAATCAGGATAAACGAGTGTCACATATTCCACATCCTGTACATAAGATTGCCTTCCCTTTTTCCTTTCTTTGTATTTACAAGATTGTTTCCTGTTTTGGCAGCTTTGGAGCACCGTGAGAGAGCGGAGTAGCGGGGACGAGGGGGTGCAGTTGTTTATCTGGGAGAGACATTGGCCTCTCTCAGGGATGTGATTCAGACATTATGAAAACTTCAAGGTTTACAGCTATCACAAGGAAGAGCAGGGCAGACCAAATACTGCTTATACTTGTTTTCATAGCTCCTTAAATTAAACACACGCTACGCATACCATGGGCCAATGTGAGCACAAAGGCACTATAAACCTAGCCTTATGCTCTACAATGCACAGCCAAAGCAAAGAGTCAAATGTGGTAATGCTCGTCTAGTTTATGGATAGTTGGTCTTTCAACAGACAAATTGTGTAAGAATAGAAAACAAGATCCATACCAAATAAATTCTTTCTTGAGATGTTTAATACACCTCAATAAAACAAAAGTAGAGTGTTGGATAAACACAAAATACCAGACATTACACAGACAGGGGTCTACACGGGGATGTTAGCGTCCTCCACACTAGTCTGTAAATGTACAAAACCATCCTTGCAATGAGGCTCTAATTGGCATTATCTGTTGTAGCTGACACGGGACTGCGACAGAGAGAAGCTGTTGAGACAAACCCGGGGATTATGTGTGTTTTCTCTTGAGATTCGGTCTCCGGTTGAATCGCCTGCATTTCAACACGAAATCCATCATCAATACATACATTTATCAAAGAGAGGAAAACAGCATCAATTCCCCTGATAATCCCATGATTTGTTGATTTCTTTTTAGACTGTGAACCATTCTGAGCAAATAGTGGCTCTAAACATACCGTCTTAGATAACGAGACAGATTGAGAATGGCCCTTTAAGCACCAAGCGATTCGGCTGTTGGGAAAATGTGAATAGTTGGGATCCTGACAAGGCGAAAAGTGGATGATAACTAGATAATTTGCAGCTTTGCCAGAGCCATTAACTGGCCAGCTGAGCCCGAAAGAGAGAAGCAGGAGGAGATGGGACTCCTGTGACCGAGTCATGTTTGGCCCTTAACTGTGACGAGCAGTTATCCAGCTGCTCCAGTGGCAGCTCGGTGACAGACAGCGTACCTCTGCCCACAGCGTGCACCACAGACGGACCAAAGCCACGGATCTGGAACCCCAGGCCGTCCACAGAGTCCGGGATCTTCACTGTTCTAGTGAAATCGAAATACAAATATTACATAACATAATCTGATAACAATACACCTGTACGTCATTTGGAAAATATTTTGAAATTAGAAGGGCTAACAACGGAGGCACTATTAAGCAACGACAGGCGACAGCAGCTCAGTTGGCAGAGCATTGGCCTTTGAGCCAGAAGGTCGTGGGTTCGAGCCCACCTCAAGACTTTCACCATCGACTCCCACTGTCTGCTGTCGTTGTGTCCTTGGCAAGACACTTACCCTCTGGGAACACCAGCCACAGTGGGGCTGTAAAGTGCCAAACTGATGTTGTGTCCTTTGGCAAGACACTTTACCCCCATTGCCTAGAATGAGTCTGCTGTGTGAGAATGGTTGGTGGTAGTCGGAGGGGCCGATGGCACATACTGGTTGCCTCGCTTCTGTCAGTGTGCCCCAGGGCAGCTGTGGCTACAGTAGTAGTTTATCACCACTGTGTATGGAGTGAAAGAATAATGACATGTAAAGCGTCTTTGAGTGTCCAAAAAAGCGCTATGTAAAGCCGATGCATTATTATTATTATTATAAGCATTTATAAAACATTCAACACATTGTAACATCCATGTACTACCTGTATCCACGTTTTTACAACGTTCATTTTCTCATCCCCAAATCCCCCCTTCCTGTTAAATGGAACTGCAAAGCGGGTGTAGCTTCCTGGTTAAGGAACTACAATTCCCCATTAAAAATGTATATAATGAAAGATTGTACACTTGTTCGGGGCTGGTCTTTATCAACTGAGTAATGACAACAACACATTTTTTTGGCTGCAACCCCCGTGCTCTTTTGTGTCAAAATCTGGATATTAGGATTTTTCAAAACTACTATCAGGAGTTTGATGGAGATTTTTACTTCCTCAGCTCCATGAAGGCTTTAATTCCGTTATATTCATTATCCTTATTTGTGCTATTTTAGCAATAAAAACTACGAGTAAATACCGTAATTGCTTTATCATAACAAAAAACACGTTCTCTTGAAGTGATTTTTCTAAATAACTATGTAATTCAAGTTGCTGGTTTGATGCAGACTTACTCTCTTGGCTTGGTGCTGACTAGAACATTTATGGGTCCTTTTCTGGTAAAACACTGCTGCAGAAGAACCTCCACTTCAGAGAAAGGCCTGAGAAACACCAGGTCTCCATTTATGGCAAACAGCTTCCTGCCCACCTCCAGGCCGGCCATCTAAACACAGATCAATACATGCATAAAACCCAAAAACCCATTTGAATTGTATTATTTGACACAATATAGCAGTGATCTCCTACCTCTGCGGTTGAGCCCCTCTCCACATATTTAATGATGGGACCTCTGTTTCTCTCCTCCAAAGTAAAGCCATATCCTCCTTCGCTCGGCCTTATCTGAAAGAAAACATTTCAATCCAGTGAAACCTGAAAGACCATGATGTTCCACACTCCACGAGCACCAGCAGATATCGCGGCAGACGGTTGAAAGTTGGTGTTTCGTTCCCTTTTTTAAGAGTTGGGGGAACGTGGCACTGGGAATTTAAAACAGACTGAAGGGAATATTGAGTTAGAGAGGTGCTCACCAGGAGAGACTTTGCGATGACATTCTCAAGGATTTTCAGGTCGTGTTTCATTGGTTTGTGTTTGGTGTTGGAGCCTTCCATCTCCTCATCAGCGAAGAAACGGAACAACAGGGGCTCGTCCTTGAAGTCACTTTTCTCCAGCACTGAGAAGGCAACAAGAAAAGACTCGCTTTCACATTATATTGGTAGCAGTCCAATCCAAATAACAAGTTTTAATGTGGGGCGTGAAAAAATATGTCACGTCATCAAAAAACTACTTGCTGGAGTATGAGGCAAACCTGTAAATAAACCGCATCAGAAACATTTGAAAAGAAAATACATTTGTTCACACACTGTATAGAAATATAGCATTTAAAAATAAGCTGTAGGTTTTTATGTTCTGTAACACTAAATCTACAGCAAAACAAAACCAAAAGACAGGACATGGTTTATCAATGAGGTGTTGATAAACTTGTGATTGTGACGATGACTCATTTAGCAATCTGTTTTTTTACAGTAGACATGCAATCTATAGCTACTCAAACTTGATGGAGTCAAAATAAGAAGTCCATAAACTCTGCTCTGACAACAGCCCAATCCTAGCACAATAAACATACTACTGTATACCTGTGGTTATATAGGCCACAGGTTTCAAAGAACACACACAAACAGTAGCAGCTTATAGTCCAGCAATTATGGTACAATATGTTGCTGCTCCCATCCGTCTGGAACTAATAAACCACCAAAAATCAAACTCGTTTCATTTTCCAAAATGATGTGGGTGATGCGGGGAAAACAAAAGTAGCACACACTTCCTTAGATCCGATGAACAATTCCATAAGATGACAAACATTTTAAAATAATGGCCATGTTACAGTTTTATTTATTGTAAAAGGCTGTATTGATCTAAAACTTGATTCTGGAAATGAGCTCATTTACATCTTGTTCAATATGAAGAGCTAAGAAGCATCACCTTTTTGTTTTCATGGTGGCATTTCACCAAAGAAAGCGCTGTCACGGTGTGGACTTATTGATTCTTTTTTACCTGGTTTATTTTGCTATACATTTGTTTTCTTGAAGTTTTGAGTTTGCTTCCTGTCTGTGTCTCCCTGCGTGTATTTATTGCCTGTACTTTTCCACACATGTTGTCCGTCCATGATCTCCCGCACATTTGTTCCTATCTTGTTTTTTGTTCTGCACTGAATAAGGATCTTAACAGGAAAATACATGACACCCAAAAAAAAGAGTGTGTAGTTTATATAAGCCCATGACGAGGGGAACACTGCTCTAACATGGCAGGAAGACAGAATATGTCCGTCTTAATGCTCTCATTCATCATGTGTACTTTGTATTGGTATCGTTAAGACAAATGGCCACTCGCTGGCACATCATGTTAAATTATCCAGTGAAAGTTTACAGGGAGAATGAAGGCAGCAGCTGTTGTGTCCCATGGAGCCAGCGGTAATGTGTGTGAGGTTGAGCGGTGGATAGTTTAAGATCGTTATAAAATGTCAATTTGCAGTGAGTCATACGGTACGAAGCATGATGTGGACTTTGGCAGGGACACATCAAACGCCTGTAAACAAGCTGTAACTATGGGCCGATTTGCAATGACAAACATCACAAACTCAGACCTACACAATAGTTATGTTGGGCATGGAAGTGATATTAGCGTTATAATGTCATGGTGTGGATCTTTATGCTTTCATTTCTATTTAGTAATATTGGTTGACTTGTGATCTATGCGTTTCTTTTCCTCTTCTTGTGTTGATGGTCTGCCTTAACCTAATGTATTTCAACTGAGTATCCAGTTGTGTATTTATACCCTGTGCCCTGTGTCTACTCTTGTTGTCAGTCCATTGTCTTTTTCCCCTTTTCTTGTTTTGTTTATTGGGTTTTATTCATACCCTGGATTTGGTTTATTTAATTCAATCTCAATAAAATGTCCTTATTCTTCACCTCATGATATCTAATGGTAGTTTTTCCCTAATAACTTATAGCATATTTTTTTTTGTTTTTTTTCTGTATTTTTAATCATGCTGTGTTTGTACAGTAGATGACGGGACAGGGGCTGATAACATTTCAATCACACCTGGTATCCTGTAGTCTCTTAACACACTTCCCCCCGAAGAAAGCCCGAAACACGTTGCATATCCCTGTTCGTTAAAGGATTTTTATGATCATGCCTCGGATATTTTTCTCATCTTAACTTGTAGAATATGTTTACAGCATGGACAAGGCTCCACATTGCACTGCGCACACAACAATGGATTCTTGTCTCAAAGGGAACAAACTAGAAATAGAATAAGAACAAGAATCCTCTGTGCTAAAATGATACAAAAATGTCTGGCACTTTTTCCTTGGATATCTCTCGTATTTGAGAAGGGCCTATTGGTCTATTAATGTCTTCCGTCTGTACCGTGATGCATGAAGCCATTGTCGCATAGTTCCACTCCTAAGATCAATGCTTCTTCCCTGGTTTTGCAGTCACCCTGGAACACAAGATAGCAAAAAAGAAAACGCAGGAGGAATTTAGCGGGTGACAGGCAAAATCAGGGCAAAGACAGAACAGAGAGACGATGAAAGCCAATGGATACAGAACAAAAGACGGTGTGGTTAGAGAGCAGTCAAAATGTCACACTCGCACCGCCTTTGTTCTTGCCTCCAAAAGCCCGCAGGCATGTACCGCTCACATCAGCTTAAAAACAACCATCGCCACGTCTAGACTGAGCTCCACTAGGACGTCAAGACGCCTGAAAGAAAATGAGCATATCCGCCGCTGGAAATAATTCACATTCACAAGGATTGTCATACCATTCTCTCAAAACATAATGTGTATAAGTGTGCACCCAAACAGAATTTTTAATTGCACATTTGAAATTTCTCACATGAGATTAAGACTGGTTTGTATGTCTGAAGTATGTCTGAAGTTTGCAGTTGAAATTCCTCCCTTAAAGCTGGGGCACCTAACTTTTCTTTTTCATAAATTATACAGGGTCTTGTAAAAGTTAAATATTGTAAAGAAATCAGATACAAGTGATATTTAGCATATGTGTAAGAAAGAATCCTGTGAGTCACAATTTGACACTTTGGGCTGAGAGCTGATTGGCTGAGTGAGGGTGGGTCTCTCGATTTTCACTTTTCTGTTTAAAAAAAGCTGTGACAGAGGCCGAAAATTCATGCATGAGAATACTAGTGATAGAACCAATTTGTTTTGAGGGCGAGGAACGAAGACAATTGAGCTCAAATTAAAATATAAATTAAAAAATAATAATAATAATGGTTTCTGAACAATGTGAGCTATTCTACTGATACTGATTGTGACAATGTGAGGGCCAATAACAAAATGCTAAGGGCCACAATTCTCCCGGGGGCCATAGTTTGGACATGTCTGATCTAGAGTTAATAACCCAGGCTTTTATGTGTCCTCTGTGTGTCCTACATGATGATAAGATGCTTGTTCTGCCAGAGAGTAAAGTACTGGAGATGGAATTGACCATGATCAGAGTAACCTTACCTGAGCGAGCAGCCAGTCTATGAGTTTGTTGGCCATCACCACAGATTTATAAGTCCGGAGATGGTAGTCTTTATCTCTAAAAGGGACACAAGAAAAAGAAGATTTCTATTGCGTCTAAAGTAAACTGCTGACTGTGCAAATGCAACCCAGACAAAAAAGTTCATACGATCCTCATTGTGGTGACACAAAGAGGATTTTTTTGCATGATTCTCTGTGGATTTCTCACCGCGGCTGACAGCAGAGCACAGACAGGACAGTGGGCAACAACTCCAGCTGCGCTCGGCCCCTGAGTGCCCCCTCCCTACTTCAGTCTCACATTTGCCCACACAAGACCGGGAATAATGCATCTAGGAATGGAGCCACAAGTTTCCCATGAACACAGAGGCCTCCCCATGGGACTGCCGCCTCAGGGAAAGTCCAGACCAGAGCTGCTGCAGCACTTCTCCTCGGACACGCACACTCTTTAGACAAGTCAAACATGACACATGAGCCCAGTTAAGGGTCCAATCTCAGCTGTCTGGACTTTTTCAGAGCAAGAGGCGTGAGAGGCTGACTGCTGCCCTCATCGTGGAACACTCAGTTGTGTAACTTTCACAGTTAAAGGGTGATGGGAAAAAGAAAGGTCGGATGGCAAGTATTCAACTGCATTTCATGTTTTACTGATGATAAGTAGGGCTACCATAATAATTACTTTATCAGCTACACTAGGAGAATGTTTAATTAATAAATAATGAAGAGATTAAGAGATCCTTTATTTGTCCCACAGTGGGGAAATTTCGGTGTTGCATCACAAGTTATAGAACAGTAGGAAAGAGGAGCACACGGCACACGTTAAGTGAACAATAGCTATACTAAATAAAATAAAACTAAATCTCTAACTCTAGCATAAATAATAAGTATAAAATCTCTATCTTGAAAATAATAATAGAAAAATTTAACATGGCAAAATGCGAAATGCATAAAAAATGTATATGTTCTCGTTTTATTATTATCTTTTCTTTTTTAAGGTTTAAGCTCTAGGGGCCAAATTATTTAAAGAAC
The DNA here is from genome assembly GCA_964034765.1 of Knipowitschia caucasica. Lineage (NCBI taxonomy): Eukaryota > Metazoa > Chordata > Actinopteri > Gobiiformes > Gobiidae > Knipowitschia > Knipowitschia caucasica. Next base: position 19,327,955 of record OZ035843.1, read on the forward strand.
TACTAAGAACTGTCTTGTTTGTATTAGATATGCCTTTTGGATTTCAATGATCATTATATATTTTCTGTTAGAATATACAGTGATCAACTTACTGCTGAGGATGTGAGCACATTTTGACGAAGCTGGGTCTTAAATTAGACAGAAAACCACATTGCTTGAACTTAGCCATGTGACCCTGTTTAGCTTCTGTTTGTCCCTCTGATGCAAGGATCTCAAAGCTCTGAGATCTCTGAGCTCTGAGATCTCAAAGCTCTGATTCACAACAGCAGATCAGAAACAAACATTCCCATTGTGAATGTTGTTTCCTCACACTTCATGGTTATTCAATGTTTTGAAACATGGCATTCATTTCATCACATCATTTTGCATGTCTTTCTCATAAAGTTCAGCTCTCCTGCGCAGACCACTGGGGAGGCATGTGTTCCCTAATTGTAACTCCATGAGAGATGTTGGACTCCAGTGGCTGGAGCGCACTGCTGCTGTCAAGAGTGAAAAATGGGTGTAAACAGTGGGCCAATGGGCAGCCATATGTCCAGCATAAAGATACCACAGTCTGAGCTGCAGCAGAGGGAAAGGTCACCACTGCCCTTCACTTTCTGGGCAGATACCAAAACTTAGTTCTGGAATTTAGTTACAAAAATTGACAGATGGAAAAGTTGCAAATATGGGCGGCACGGTGGCTGAGTGGATAGCACTCTCGCCTCTCAGCAAGAAGGTCCTGGGTTCGAATCCCGGTCGGACCAGGGCCTTTCTGAGTGGAGTTTGCATGTTCTCCCCGTGTCTGCGTAGGTTTCCTCCGGGGACTCCGGTTTCCCCTACCACTAAAAATATGTCCAATAGTTCTGGCATGTGCCTCCTGTACTGGCGACCCCACTCCCATCTCTGTGTGGAGTGAGAGACAAATGCCCAAAAAAATTAACAATTGTAAACCGCTTTGAGACTCAGATCTGCAGTGAAAAGGCGGTATATAAATTAAAACTTACTTACTTACTTACTTACTTACTAAATACTCGTAGTGGTGAATGAGAAGACGTTTGGAGAGTGGTGGATTAGGGTGGTGGTGCCACAGATTGAGAAACACTCAAAATCACAAATGCAATCATTTTAAGTTATAGGTTTAAAATCAAAGCATATAAAATATATGTATTTGTAAACAGTAAGCAAGGGACTAAAGTAGAGATATAATATAATGGGTTATATGCACCTGTATTTGGAGCTGTTGTTTTCTTTAGTGTATTTTGCACAGACTTGACATTTAATGGTCGAGCAACATGGGTAAATATCATATTAATGCCACTGAATGCTAAACATGTTTCCATTCCTATGAGGGACAGACGCTGCTTGGGAATGAGCCTTGACCCCGTATTATTCACGCTGCCAGGAAATTCCACCTAATTAGGCCGGGACTGGTTGCTCCAATTAAACTGTGGCGTTCCCAAGCTCTGTGATGTATTGTACGGACGGCTCAGTGGCAGATACAGGAGCCAACAGCCCACAACTCTTGTCGGCAAGAGTTTTACACTGAAAAGGTCCTTCTTCAAATCAAATGCCAGCAGTCCTGAATAGTGTCACACATACACAACAACCTCGAGGCGTTTCAATGCTAAGATCAAACAATTGCATTAATACATAGAATTAGTGTTCCCCTGCAGCTGTGACACACTTATAACTGTGTGGAATTAAAGCATTTCCCTCGGCTAACGCAGAAACAGCGAGCCTTGATGTTCCTCTTCAAATGTTATTATGAAGAATAACACAGAGACGAAGCAGGTCCACGATTTGTGCCAATAAAACGTGATTGCTCCATTTGTAAGTGTTCGCGGGACGTGAACGGTCTGTATCCGGTGCCAGACAAGCTGAAAAACACCTGTTTGTGTTGTGGTTAGAATGTCTCTTTCACATGGAGATTGGATGACTCGGTTTTATTTTCACTAATTACGAGACTAATCTGCACTACAAAGAAGACTGGCGTTTTAACAGTTTGGGTTAAAATATCTTCACTTTTGTGGTCCTCACACAGTTAACCTGCAGAGTATGGGAAAGACATCTGTGTTTTGAGAGCAGCCAGATAAAGAACAGGTGAGAGTCTGTGTTTCATCACCAGCCGAGCCAACAACGCTTAAATGTTTCTTTACATTTCTCCAAATATCTGTATTCTATCTGCACAAAAAATAACCAAAACCAGGTCTGCAGTAATTTGGGTGTTACGGAGTATTTGTACAAAAGTGCATTTTTCTTGATTTAAAATATCTTTAGTGGTTCTTTTGAAAGACAAGTGAGATGTATTACCTAGTTTCATGTTTCCTTCAGGCTCTCCAGGTGGCGTAGAGATTTGACGCTTTTTTTGTCCAAATCTTCCTCATAATCATCATCAAACTTTTTTTTACAGACTTATGGTCCACGAAAACACAAAGCAATACATGTAGTATTCAAAAAGGTAAATTGTTTATCTTGAGCTATAAGAAACAATTTCACTCAAGACAAAAAAATGACCTTTTTTTGAGGTTCATTTTCATTATGAGGAAAAATTGACAAAAAATACTTGAGAAGACAGTGTCAAAGAACCACAGAAAACACTATAAAACAATTTGGTTTCATTGCCATATTCCGCTGGACAAGTATGAGCTCGGGTTACTGCGACTCACCTGATGACGGGGGTGAAGAGACTGTGAAGACGACAGAACAGACGAACTCCCTTCAGAAAACAACGTGGTTAGCGATTAAAAACACGAGCCGTACACATGTCGCCACACAGAACCCTCTCCCACCTTCGAGATCACGTCCTGCATGTCGCTCCTGGGATGGTACGTCCCGTCATCGTAGCGAAATCGGTACAGCACGGGCTCGGACTTGAACTGATGCTTGTCTGTGACTGCAAAACACCATTAACACACCAAAAATAACCGATAAGAACTACCTCGTTAAAATAGTCCGTCATGTTCTACGCCACGGCTTTGGAAATCTCAAGCCACTAGCGGTTTTTATGGTACAATAGAGAATCACAGTGTGCTCCTGGCCGCAGCTGTGTGTGGTTCCATTAAAGCTCTCTATGAAAAGATATTCTATCGCTTCTCACACTGAGCCATTTAACTTGACTCTATAAGTTCATAGGGGCTTCACATTATTCTTCTTTGTCAAAAAAAAGCCCCGAACCTCAATCTATTTTCCCCGTGAGGAAGCAATAAAGCCCCCAGAGTTATTTAAGATACGTCTTTGGCTCTGGGCCCCTTGCTTGCTTTCGAGGGGGAGCAGAACATTCTATACGCACCGTTTGGACTGAAGGAGAAGCATAAGTCCAGTTAAGCCTCTGCACTAAACGCTTAGGTTATCCAGAGCTACTGAAGAAATACAACACAAACACAGGCTAAGTAAGGATTAATATGTATAATCCTAACATAAAAATGATGTCAAGGAGCTATTTACACACTACACCTGGTGAGAGCTATTACACCGGTGCATGTAGTGTGCACCGGTGTAATGCACAGGCGAAAGCACTAACGGAAAGCATGACATAATATAACACATACATTATAACTGAGATTTATTTGTTTACAACACAGTCCTGTCCAAATTATTGCATGTATCCATTTTTTTCATGTCCTCTCCTCTGTCATCTGATTCAAGCAGCTGTACTCTGGAATGGTCTTCCTGAAAATATGAAATAAACTTCTACTCTACTTTTTAAATGTTTTCCATGTACTGTGATTTTATATATATACAGTATAAGACATGTTTTTAATTGTTTTATGATTTCAATATTTCATTTGTGTGCTATACAAATTAACCACTGACAAAATAAGTCAAAGGTTTCTGGACTTTAACTACTGTAATGTGACTTCCATATGTTTTTTAAAGGGACCGTATGTGATGTTTCTTAATCTTTTTTAAATAGCAAAGTTTGACAAAAAATAGCCCCATGTATTTGTTTGAATGAAAGCCGGTACAAAAAAATTGTCATGTTGAAAAGTTTGTACCACAGTCTAAGTTTTAATCTCAACCCCAGTAGGCAGATTGCATCAGTAATCAGTGCTTAGGGACTACATGTGCCACAGGTAAGAAGAATCTGGCAAAAATAGTTGGCTTGTAATTGTAATAACTTATTTACTCAGACCCCTAAGAGTGCATATTACATACAGTCCCTTTAACGAATCCAAGCTCACATTCAGAAATACTGTACGTGCTTGGATTGGCAAAAACTAAGACAGATCATTTTAGTAATGAAAGTATTCTTGCAATCCTAGTCAAGTCAACCATTTCCTCGGCGTGTGATTGAAAGTGTGCAGACCGTGGTGGATGAGGCCGTTCTCCAGCAGCGCCTGCCCCAGATGGACTCCCTCCTCCGGGTTCTCTGTCTCTCCCATCTCCATCAGCCACGACACAAACTCACTGGAGACAGGACGACAGGACGACGGCATCAAAACATACTTCCATACTGTGAAAGCTCCAGCAGGAATAACACGTTTTCCACATGAGGTGAGCGAAGACTTTCCCTGACAGTGTAGTCTCTGCCCTTTTCGAGATGGGCCTTTGCCAATGCCTCCACTTTTCTTCAAATTGATGTAGCTATGGCAACAAACCCAACACCGGCAAAATAAAGTGCTTTATTTGCTCTCAAGGGACATTTCTGTTTGCTGCTTTCCCTCTTCTTCCCCTTTAACTTTATTTATTTAACACACAGCGGCAAACTATCGAGTAACCCCGCGTTTAATTGGGTCTTGGGGCAATGAAAAAAATGGGGCAAACTCGTCACAACTGCGAAAAGGAAACAAACCAACGTCCGGAACGACAAACACAATATGCAGATGGGGATAGGAGCTGAACGGGATAATTGTGGGAAAATTTGCAACAGCTTGAGATAGAGAGCGCTAATGTGGTGGAGGCAGGAGCGTGTCTGATTGCCTCGCTCTCGTCCCATAGACCCACAAAACTAAACAAACACGGCTCCCCTCACAATTCTGTGGATTTGGAAAAAGCCACAAGCGATAACTGAGTCTTTGAGGTAAATATTTCAGCCACTTCCTACATTTTTAAATCCAAAAATGGCAGCTCAGTTACTCTAAATCGGATTGTGATGTTCAGGTTTTTATATTTGTAAATGAACGCTCTATCCAGGGCGTCAAAGTATCCAGGACACGTTCTATACAATAACCATAGACCGTGTATTAGCAACCAAAAGCTGGTTAGTCCACCCTGAAGTAAAGGATCTTAATCTTAATCATAATGTTTGCCAAATGCAGAAGAAGCTGATTTGAACATAAGCTAGCTGGAGTCAATTTCCTTGGCATTTGTTCCAACCGGGTTAGCTTTGCTCATAACAACGGCAGATCCAAACTAACGTGGTTGAAAGCATCTGATTGGTCGATCCGTACAAAGACAATGTCATAGCTCATCGAGGGCGCTAAACCACAGGAATTGTTAAGCCCAAACAGCGAGTGTGACACTAACCGCTACTGAGCGAGAGGAGTTTTTTTTTCAGTGCAATTCAATATTGAGCCAAGAGCGAGCTAGAGCAACGTTTCGTCCATGAGCACTTCACTATTTAGCCTGCGGGTTAGAATTGTCCATCTATATACAGGCTTTGACAGCAACCTGGCCTCTTGCGAACGTTTGCCTACATTTTTATTTCTTATTTCTGTTTGATTTTAGCAGTACATGGTTTGAACATTATTCCAATCTCATCTCAGACATTCATACACAGGACACACAATACAAGTATGGTGTATAATGCAACTTTTATAAAGCTGCAATAACTTACTGCTTTCTGTTGCACTTTGAGATCCCACATCTATTACTATTACGGTTAAATAGTTACAAGAAAACGGTAAAAGTCTGTCTCACAAGTTCCCTTTGATGCATTAAGCAGTCAGATGAAATCCCTTGCAAATTATACCGGTTAAAGGGATTCCAAAAATAGCCCCCTGGCCAAAAAAAAAAAGAAAGAAAAGAAGTACAAAAGTATTAAAAAAACAAAATGAAGAATGAAAAGCAGCATGTGGGAAAGAGGCGTGGAAGGGGACCGAGCGTTTCACAATGGTAGGAGTGGGCGCAGTTAAAAGCTATAGGCAATGTGTCTATTATCAAGAAAACCACAATCTGCCCGCAGTTCAGATTTAAAACCACTGGAGCTGCAGAGAGAGAGAGCGTGGACTCATTCTACAAACTCTGACGCTTTGGTGTTAGGAATATTCTTAAAAGTATAGATCAGCTCAGGTCTTCAACATTAAGTTAACGGAAAGTAACAATAATATTAATAACAAGTTTCTGCATCCTTCAATAATCACAAAAAATGACCATAATGATATTTTACTTTTCTAACTCATAAAGAGGCAATCAAAAAACTCAATATAACTCCTCCACAAAGACGTACCATAGTTTAATTTGTGGTGAGACTATCTAATCTAAAGCTACATAAGTAAAGGTATCTAGTTACTCACAAAGACAGGATAAGTTTCCACATAAAACAACCAAAGCCTGCTCCGAACCACATTTGACTGTAATGTTGTCTGCGAAGGAGAAAGAAAGTGTTCTGGTGCAACCGCTGTACAAGCCGCAGTTATGTCCCCATTGGACTTTTTCTCTCATTTAAAATAACCAGGCCTTTAAAACGGCTTTCATTGTCTGTAGCAGCAGTCCAAACGTTCACATAAAGAATGAATAACAAATAGAAATTGTGAGAAAGTTTACAAGACGGATTTGTTTTGAGAATACCAAGTGAGATAGCAGAGAAAAGAGAGAATCAAACCGTTCAAACACAAGAAATGCAGTGATAAAAAAACGCATAAAGGCATTGGTACATAAGGGGAAGATGACCTATGTCTGTAAATGTTGAGTGTCCTGGATCATCAACACTGTCCATGTGTGAGACCCCACAGCGCCAATTTTCCTAGAGCGACAATTTGCCTTTTTATTCCGTGAGCTTCCTAAATCTCACTGTTGCCACGTCATAAAAAGACTTCGAGCCTTCACATGCGATTCTCAAACATATGGAATCGCACGCATATGTTCTTCATTTTACATTTTTATTATCTGAATCTAGCTCTTTCACCCTCTCAATCTTACACAGCCAGATGTCAACAGCACGTGGCAGCGGGAGAAGGGAGAACTCCAGCGGCTGTGAGAAATGGACGGACGAATTGAAGTTGCAGCTTTCACGTTTGGAGGGCAAAAAGGTGTGAGATCGGCTCAAAACTTTTCTCCAAAGACCAGAGCGAAAGGTGCTTTAAGTATGTACCGAGTAAAGGCCATGTGTTTCTAGTTACCGATGTATATACAAGCAAGGTCTGGGATTCGGACTAAGACAGTGCATGAGAGCACAGAAAAACAACATAAATGAGGATTATGGAAAAGCCAATGTCATTCTAACTTATTTGACTGAACAAAACCAGTGTTTGTGTATTTCAGTAAACAATCTATCTAATCTATGGGTGTCAAAGTCAAGGCCCGCGGGCAGGATCTGGCCCAAATGAATTATCTTGGCCCTGGGATGATATTTGATTAGTATTAGAACTGGAGCCATACGAAAATATTGGATTATTCATTTAATGTTCTGGACATGTGTTTTTCTCTTAGAAGGAAGTTTGTTTTTGTCTGTGAGTCTGTTAAAATCACTGACAGTGCCATACAAAAATATTTAATTATTCACTTAATCATTAAATAAAATACGGTACACTGTGTTAGGTCTTGGTTCAATAGGTTATATGCAAACATTTTAATATAGTTTGATAAACATTGAACAAGTCCAGCCCTCGGCTTGTAGCAAATTTGTTTTTTTTGGCCCTCTGCTGTATTTGACTTTGACATCCGTGGTCTAATCTAGAATCCACCGTTGCAAGCGCCCATAGCATCATATTTTTGAAGGGGAAGCGTAAATGTTGTTCTAGGATTGATGTGGGGCCTTACCTTCCGAGAAAGCACTTGGGGAAAGTGGAGAGCTTGCGTTTTCTGTCTTTAATCAAGTTTCCTTTGGTCATGAGTTGGTAGAGTTTTTCTCCTTTCTCTGACACCATCATCCAAGTGTCCTGCTCCATGCCCAGCCTCAGACCTGTGCGTTAGACAGAGGAAAAACATTAGCGCGACTGCATATGTGCATATGTGTGGGACACAGGGCTACAACATCGTAATCAAATCCAAATAGCAAATATAGTGGAAGAAAATCTCAACAACTGCATCAATGTTCTTTGCAAATAGAAAAGGGCATAGAAAAAAACTAAAGTTGCATTTATAAGTATCGTTCGCTTTTTTTAAGCACTTTTTCTCAAGTGACAAATTTGAACCAAAAAAAATGTTTATGCTTCTCCGTATTCTACTGTCAAAATCTGTTTTAAGACAATAGCAAAATATTTTAATATAAAGCAAAATAAAAATGTATTAACTGAAGCGTTTCTTTACTTAACCTATTACAGAGATCGCATGGCAACCACAACGTGAAACCGAAAAATTACCCTTAGATATTTTGCCATAATTCACGCAGCTCTAGTGTGACATAAATAATTAAGCCGGAAAGGTTCATGGGTACGTATGCGACATTACAATGAGAAGATTGTCAGGTTTATAGTATTGAACATAAAAGAATTTCAGTCAGCTAACTCCTGAAATAGCAGCACAGCCATTGCATCACAGTATCACTTGGCCAAACTCAAGCGATTTTAATATTCTCCACAAAAGCCCCAAAACTTGTCCCAGGATCCTCTTGTTGCACTGAGAGCTGTCAATCCCATGTCAAGTGCACTGCTTTGCCAATCCCTTCATATTCCCCCCTGACTATGTGATCTCACTTTAATACAAATTTTCAAACTTTAGCAACGGACAGAAAAGTTGATAGCTTCGGCTGAGATGTTATTTTTTGTTCCCTTGGCTTATACTCAATTCACTCATTTAGATTATAATTTTCCCAAAACGCCACATATCCTCAACTGTCCAGGCGTATTTACCGTGACCACAGAAAGGAAATATTTGGATCTGGTGGTGCATACTTTTCCTGCGTTCGCGCTCCTTCATAATAGCCTCGAGCCACTCCTGCTTCTCCTCTGGAGTCTTGGCCATGCAGACAAACCACTTGTTTTTGGCCGTGTTGTGGATCTTCCAGCCGTTGTTCACGATGTTGCCGCTGCTGTGGTAGTCGGCTGCAAAGGACAAAAGGGAAAGAGTTTCAGGTTCAAATACTTAGCACAGCTCAAAGTCCTCCTCTGAATGAGCGTCCACGAGCTAGGATCAAGGGTGAAGAAAAAGAAACATAGAGCGGCTTAACAATGGATCTCTGGGCTGCGCGGAAACAATACTGAATTAAAGAGGAAGAAGAGTTTATTTAGAAAGACAAAGTGAACCGTTTAAGGCAACACAACAGGGAATCTCAAAGTTGCTCTGATTAAGAACAAAAATCAGCCGTTATCAGAGCCTATAATGCGGATTTCAGTGAGTTCATGAAAACGGAACGACAGACATGACACATGTATTATTAAATATCCTTAAATCATTTAAACAAGATTTCAGAGTTTTAAGCTTGTGGACTTTTAATGTGAACATAACAAAATGCAGCATACATTTTCCGAGCATTTAATAAGAACATTAAAGCTGGGGTACCTAAACCTTTTTCCCATTAATAATACATTGTGTTTATCTGAAAGAAAAAAGTATTGTTAAAGTAAAATGTCGTGGACAAATCAGATCACAAAATGCTGTCTTTGTCTTATCAGAAAAGTTGTTATCTTTTGCTTACTTGAGAAAGAGCCCTGTGGACTGTTTTGAGAAACTGTTCAGAGAGATTACATCGTTTTTGTGGTTTGAAAGTTAGGAAAACCATCATTTTAATTCCAAGGAAAGAACTGTATCTTTTCATACTGTGATCATGATCACTGTGTTACGAGTGATACACATTTCAGGCCACATTATACATTTGAACATATCATCCCCTGTGTGTCTTTCCAGAAGAATATCCGCAAGCTGCTGGAACTAAGCCTCCATGTTATAACTCCCTCTCCTCTCATTTATGTGCCGCCTCTCCATTGATTATAGCTCCTCTGCTTTAACGAGATAAATGTGGAGACCCACCAGATGAAGAAGCACTATCCATCAGTATTATCTACTGGCACCTCTTGCTAACTCCCACTGTGGTGCTTTGAAAGCTACTCTTTCAGCGTTTAAAAAAATCAAGAAACAATCAAGATATAAAATTGGAATCCAGGAGTTCGGAATAACATTAGCACCACTAACAGAACACGTAAGAGACAAGAACTTCAATACCTTCAATGTTAAAGCAGGATACCTTATAGAGACCTAAACATGCTGAATTCATCTGATTAGGAAACATGTTCTCTTTTACATTGAGTGAGTCACTATTTGACGCTTTGGGCTGATTGGGGAGAGAGGAGAGGGTGGTTCAATCTCTTATACCTTTTCTATCTGAAAATGAGCCAAAACACACACACACACACACACACGCGGCACGGTGGCTGAGTGGATAGCACTCTCGCCTCTCAGCAAGAAGGTCCTGGGTTCGAATCCCGGTTGGACCAGGGCCTTTCTGAGTGGAGTTTGCATGTTCTCCCCGTGTCTGCGTAGGTTTCCTCCGGGTACTCCGGTTTCCCCTACCACTAAAAATATGTCCAATAGTTCTGGCATGTGCCTCCTGTACTGGCCCCGCTCCCATCTCTGTGTGGAGTGAGAGACAAATGCCCAAAATTAACAATTGTAAACCGCTTTGAGACTCAGATCTGCAGTGAAAAGGCGGTATATAAATAAAAACTTACTTACTTACTTACTTACACACACACACACGTGAAAACAAGAGATAGAAACAAACTGTTTTGAGGGCAAGGAACTTGTTGGATGGATTTTATTACAAGTTAGGTACCTGAGCTTTAATGTCTGGGCTATATTCTAAAACAAAAGTGCACTGCTCTCGTCTGGTGGTGTTGACCATAATCATACCAAACTAAGTTACAGGTGAAACTCAGAAAGTTAGAATACCATTCAACAGCTACGTTACTTATGTAATTTAACTTACAATGTGAAACTAATATGAGTTGATAATTGGATTTGTAAAAACCCCAAATGAAACAATCTAAAAAAAAATGTAAACAATGTCATATTGGACCTTAAACCATAATCATCAAAATTCTATTCAACAAAGGCTTGGCATAGGTCACTTTTTATGAGTCTATATCATACAGTGGTTTCATATTTGAAGTTGAACTATAGAAATAAATTAACTTTTTAACAATATTCTAAATTTCTGGGTTTCACTTAAATAAGAGGAAGGCCAGAGCAATATTCTTTAGTAACAAAGCTTTGAATGTGTATTTCCAGCGCTCGAAACATTTGATTGAATTGAATTGCAGTGGTAATCAACATTAAGTGTGGTGTGACCCTGCCCCAAGGCTCCAAACAACATCCACTGTACCTTCAAGCTGGGTCCTTATGCTTGTTCTCCCGCCACATCTAAACTTTATAGTACAAGTGTGTGCCTGGGAATATGCGGTCCGAAAATCTAAAACGGGCCGATTGCGACGGGCCATCTGTGGTGCGGAACACCCATGAGCCACCGGACCGTTCCTCTCCCATCACCAAACCCAGCCCATCGAGCTCCGAGAGGGAAATCATGGCTTTTGCAAATAGAAATTATAATAAGTGACTACATCAAGCCAAGACACACATGGGATTGAATTCACCACCAAGAAATGTAACTATAGACGGAGAAAAATGTGCATAGGTAATTCCAAGAACCAAATTAAAGCCAAGAACCATGTAGGCGATTTAGCTCCAGCTGCCAGAAAGTGTTGAGATGAATTATGGGTTGAAATTACTTAACAAAATATTAAATTGTTCCAAAATAAATGTGTGAGCTCACCAGTGCCATCGTCCACGTTTTCCACTTCCATCACTTCGGTGTTGATCCGTCCTCGGAACAAGTACCGCGGACCTTCTGTGGCCGCTTTGCTGTTTTTCAAACGTCTAAAAAAATGCACAGAATAAAATTGAATTACATTTGCAGTTTAATACTTCTCACTTGAAGCCGAGAACATTTATTACATCCATTTGGCTTTGGCAGCTCAATTTCCTCAAGCAGAAATGGGAATCCAATGGAGTTGATAAAGCGAACGTGACGCAATGTTATTTTTACTTTTTGACTTCGAGTAAATGGATACCTGTGTACAGCACTGTTCGCGGCGCATAAAAGCAAAGCCTAGCAGGTGGTGCCTTGGCTACGGTGGGTCCATAAGAGAAGCAGCCAAACCCACACATAAAAGCATAAAAAGGTGTGTTTTTAACAAATCCAGAAGAAAAATCTAATTTATTCTCTGTTCAATTCACACACACCACGATACAGTATCTCTTTGTGAAGAGAGCTCTCGGCTGTAAAAAAGTATGTCTGTTAAAATGTGTTTGATTTTGTTTCGTCTGGTCATTTCAGGCTATTCCCGGCCCAAACCCAATAGTCGTAATAAATGGGATTTCACAAAGGTTAATTTTGTCTTGAGTTTAAATTATTTTTGTGATTCTTTTGAAAGACAAGTTAGTTAACAAGGTAATATATTTATCTTGTCTTTCAAAAGAACCACAAAAAGCATATATAGGATTTCATTGAGCAAAGTTGGACATGATCAAAAGATGTTTTCAGCTGCGTTTTCTTCATTGTAAACGTATGTAGCAGACACCTGTTCTTTTTCTTGCAGTAGACCAGGAGCTTGTCAAACAGGAAGAAAATTCTCTCTTGAATATTTCCGGCTGATATCTTCAACAGAACTCCTTGCATGAGCATCTCTGTGCATGTGTCCGTGATATTAGACCCCTGTAAGCACACAACAAACGTATTGAAGGGATTTTATTTGAATGAATCTAACGTCACAATGAGGGTCTTAGCAGGTGGGGGGATTACATAGCCCGGCCTTTTCCTGTTCTCTTTCTCTGGGGTCTGTCCAAACACTCCCTGCTTCCTCACTTGCAGATTGCTATGGGACCCTAAACTGTACAGCCAGCTAATAGCCTCTATACAATAACATCCTGTCTGATGGAGGAGCGAGCGGCTGCTTTGTGGAACTAGTCACACATGTCACAGCCGTAGTAGTGATAAAATGCCCGGTCTATACCTTTTTTTCTGCATGGGGAGTTTATCTTGTACGTTTGGGCCTCTGCGGCTAAAAATATCTCCCCCGTGTATGGGGCCGAAAAATGTGCTAAGCATTTCCTCCCAGAGCAGATACGAGTGGGCCAAATGTTCCTTTCATCCTGCTCCTCTGCTCCTCATCTCAGACTTTCTCTCTTCTCCCCTGTCTATTCTGCTATCTGCTCCTCCACTTCTTCAGCGCCAAACACACTTCCTTTTTGGTGTTCGGGGCCCTTTGAGGCAGTCCAGGCTACAGCCAGATGTTTAACTCATTTGCTGCTACAATGTGCACCAGAGACACACAAACGATCCAGATGACAAAGCAGCAGTCTTTTCAATAACTATCAACACTTCCTGTTCTTGTAACATATCGCATTTTGCTAGTCCAACTTCCTTCTCAGCACCGTTTCAAATACTACTTAAGATATAGGGAAATTACATCCAATTGCAAGACCTAGATTGTATAGATTAGGTACTTTCTGATCATTGCATTGAATCTAATCTAATCATCAGAATATTGAGAAAAATACTGTATATCAGCAAAAGACAGAAACCATGACAGGAGTGAACATGCTTGCTGGTGTTGCAGTGGTTTAAGACATTGCACCTGAGTGTGAGTTGTTATCATGTCAGTGTTGTGGGATCACTTCCTGGATTTGACCATTTGCCGAATGTGTCCACCAACTTTCTCCCTATTTCACAAGAATCAAGAATATTCACACGATTCACAAGTGTTCGGTAGGAAATAAGTCATCAGACAATATGCAATTTAGAAAGAGCCTTATCTACACCTGATTTTATTTCGAATTGAAGAAAAAAGTAAAATCCTGGAGGTGAGAAAAACTTAGTGAAGCCATTCCCTGGACCCACTCTCTTTTCTCTGGTTTCCACCTGGTGATGATGATTGGATCAGTCATCCACAAGCATGGTGGCTTTAGCTACAAGTTCAGCCAGGCGGAAAGAAAGGCCATAGTGAATACAAATCATTGTTCTCCGAAAGAACAAGAAAAGCTTAAAGAGGCTACAAAAGTCATGCTACTTTCAATTCCTCTTGAAATGGCAACTGAATCGAGGCTAAGTGGCTTTGAATAAGTCATGACTTGGGGCTTTGGTCAGGGGAAGTGAATGCAGTTATTGGATAAATACAGGTGTCTTAGACTTCATACCTCCCAGCCCTCGATGTGGGACTGCCATTCTTCTAAAATCTCCAGCTTTTCCATTTGCCTTTTGGCTTCATTGATGCTGGAGCACACCGACTTCATCACCTGCAGAGACTCCTGGACTGGGCCATAGTCATTGTGCTTTCTTGGCGTTCGCTTCAACAGCTCCTAAAAACAACAGTATCCACATGATTCAGGTTTTCTCATAGTTCAAAAGCAGGTAGTAGAGTATGGCTTTTATCAATACAAATACTCGCCAGGTTGCAACTTTTCTCTCCTCCAACATGTGAGATCTGCTATTATTGCTATTGTCAGTGTTTTTTATGTGTGTGTGCCTCCCTAATGTTTATCAGAGTGTTAATAGAGCAAAGAACTCCGCAGCTGGAAAACTTCAAATAGCAAAGCATCAGATTACCCCCTATTATTACATATTTGGCCCGAGTGAATTAATAGATCATAACACGGTAAATGAGACGTGACAGCGCAGGTCACTTGCTCAAACGGCTCTTGGAAAGTGAGTTGCATTTCACGTTAAGGAAATGGAAATGGAAAAAACTAACGACAGAGAATGCCTTTGCATGAATGGGGCTACAGTGGACCTGAGTGTGGCGTGGGGTGATGATAGCTTCTGGTGTTTTTTCTACATTGTGGTTGTAAAGGAGAGGTGTGCGAGAGCAGCGTTTCATTAGTAGGGGAGAGGTTGATGTGAACCAGGCTGGACAGTGGGAGTAATGACTGGGCGGTGTCGGGTAATGAGGAGGAGAGGGAGAGGTGTGGTGGGCCCATAATACTCAGCTTTGCATGGACACGGACTCACTTTGAGCAGCAGTGGGTATTTGCAGATTCGCTGGATGGGAGCCACGAGGTAGCCTTCAAGGGGGACCTCTGTGTTGGTCCTGCCGCCCAGCAACATGCAATTCTACACCAAGCATAAAACATAAGCATTTACCAAACCCATACATTTTTATACACAACTTACACACAAGGTCAATTAAAGCTGGGGTCACTAAACATTTTTTCTCATAAATATTACATTATTTTTGTCACAGAAAATGCTCAGAAGTCATGTATATACTTTTGTTTATGTGTAAGAAAGAGCCCACTATTTGAAGGTTTAGGCTGAGAGCTGGTGTGAACTGAGTGAGGTCCTCTCTTTTTCACTTTTCTGTCTGAAAAAGCTGATCAAAGATGCAACAGATGACAAAAAGCATGTGATAATCAAAGTGCTCTGAGAGAGAGTTAGATGGATTTTCTGGTTTTAAAGTCAGATACTCCAGCTTTAAAAGTCACCTGACTACTTGATCAATTACATTTTGAGTGGACAGAAATGTTACACAGAACAACACCTCCAAATTCACCTAAATGTGTAGAACAATGACAGGAAAGAGACACTTTATCACAGGTAGGAAACGCCATCTCAGCAGCACATCTCCGAGACTAAGCACACTGATAAGACTTAACCAAGGATTTCACCAAAAACAACATGTTTACTTGAGGGGCTGGTGCTCTGTGAACTGGGTGCAGCTCTGACTGCCACCCCCCCCAACCCAGAAATGGATTAAGGGAAAGAAAATGGATGGATGAATGGAACATGTTTACTTTTCAATACAAGACCTTCCACTCTCTGAAGTAATTTAACTTACAGTACTTGCTGGACAATTTAAGTTATTTAAACTCTGTGGTCTTTATAGCAATGAGGCCAATGTATGTATTTTACCTTGTTAGAGCGCCCCCTATGGTCCTGGAACCTATTTAGACACAGCTCTATCTACAGCTGTCGATGATGATGTAGCACACATTCCCAATGTGTTTATGTGAACAGCAGAGAGCTGACACAAGGAAATGCAGGGAAATACACAGGACTTTTTATTTGATTGGGGCTGTAGTGAAAGTAGAGTTTATGGCCTTAGTATTTTTACTCAATCAAGTTTTAGTAAGAGGTTAATGTCAAATAGATTAACACACCTCGTCATTAAATCAAGTTGTTTTCAGTTAAAACAGTCGTCCATCGTCTAATTGTTTTTCTTCATCAGCTGTTACGTTACCACATGAAAACCTGCGGCTTGTATTCCAGTGAGGCCTATATGTGGATCAAATGTACTTTCTATTCAAATTTAGCTGGTGCAGTTTGTATAAAGGTGAGCTAAACAGTCCAGCAAGTACTGCATTTCAAAAGTCGTTGAATCCATAACAGATAAAAGTAGCAAAGAATTTGAAACCAACGCTCATTATTTGAAGCGCATGGAAAATTAGACTTTTTGAAGATAGCAAAAAATTGGAGAGACGGTAACGGCACCCTTAATTAAAACAAGACGAGGAGGGAGACAGTCGTGAGTTACTTTGTCATTGGTGGATCAAAGTGAACGACATGCGGTGAGCAGAGGTGATGAGGTCGCACACTTTGGTAAACAGTAAAACATGCTTTAAAGGCGATGAAAGGGTCACTATTCCCCGCCCTGACCTCTGCCCTCTGCCCTCTCCGCCTACAGCCGTCTGAAGAAGCCCAGTCTGGGAGTAACACTAGACACACACAGGTCAGAGCCTCGTGGACCAGGTTAAATCAAACTCAATTAATACTGTGACTTCTTCTTAGCTTTGTAGATTACGAGAAGCAGCCAGGATAAATTATATTCTGGGGTGATGTGCATGTGACTTCTTCTTTTCTCACCCCATTAACCACACCGTAAGAAACGGCCGCATGCTTTGACTGGAAAGAAGGATAATAGAGGAAAAAGCCACAAAATGCAAACTATAAAACTTTATACAGGGGCTGGTCTGGGTGTGTTCTCTGCTGTAGACCCAGTTTTTAAAGGGCACGCTTTGGTTTAGGGTAGACTTAATTTCATCTTTTTCTTTTTACAAGAAGCGGCAAATTTTAGAGCTAAATCACACAAGACAAAGGCCAGCACAGAACAACGGTGTAGCGCTCGTGCCTCACCGCAAGAACAGGTTGTGGGTTTGATTCCCAACACTCCAGTTACTCCCACCACCCAAAACATCTAACAGTATGAATCTGGAAAGAAAGTGAGTGAATGATGATGATGATGGGCAGAGGGGGTGAATGACTAGTGACTAGTGTAAGCCTGTAAAGTGCTATACAAGCGCAAGGCAATATTTTATTTTTATTATAATTATTATTATTATTATTTGCACCATTCTATCAAAGTTCAAGCTGCTGCAACGCAATTCTTTTTGTAACACTCTTTTGACCAAAAATCTATTTGTATTTATATTATCCTCAGATTCTACTGAAAATATAGCAGCACAGGCAATTCCATTTCTACCTTTGTTCCAGAGTTAAATTATTTCTGTAAATCATCCTAAAATGCCATGAAACCAATATATTTGTTTATTATATTCTTTATGACTATGCCTTACATTCTATAATCAAAATATTCAAATTGTCAGTTATTTGGGTTTTTCACAGGCTGTGAGTTAATTATCAACATGAGATATCTCCCTTTGCCCGTAACCAGTCTGTCATATATTAGTTTCACATTGTAAGTTGAAATACAGAAGTAATTGGACTTTTGAACAAAACAAAAACACCTTAAACCATATAATAAACCGTCGTATTACTTCCCATCAATTTACACAGGTTTTAATTTCTGTCTTTCATAATATTACAAGAGGAACTGTATAAAGTGGCACGTAGAATGTTTGTAGACTATTTTTGAACAAGGGGGCTCAATTAGTAGGGGATCACTGAGTTCCCCACCTATTCTTTATGGAACTCATGCTTCACTGGGGGTGGTGCATGGCAGACAAACTGAAGGCTAAAGCAGCGAAGCCCTAAAACACATTGTAAACTGTCATAGCAATGAAGCCAAAATGCAGGCACCCAGGCAGCGGGACAAAAGACTGTAAAAGCCACAGGGGTACAGAGGTGTGACAGTTTGAGGAGGTGGGGGGAACAGATATGGCCGACTTTTGTTCTAGCTTGTTTCTCCCGGGGAAGTGAAGGTGTCTAGAATAGTGTCGGGACAGGAAGAGGGAGCCCGCCGACGCAGAGGGCCCATCAGCTGTCAGACCTGGGAACACAAAGTACAGGCCAGTACTGTGTGGATGTGTGGGTGAATGCATGTTGGGATACTGCCGGTAGGGTGTGTGCTCTTGTACAAACTCACCATTAAACTACTTCTGTATTTCTGGATCATTTTTAACTTATGCAAACATGCCCGGTTTAGATTACGTGTGCTACTTCCGAGATTGCAAAATATAGATGGGAAAAGGAGGTTGTTGCTTATCAGACAAGCTATGGTGATGTTCAGCCCATAACTCAGATAATTCTTAAATATATGCAAAAGAATACTCTTAGTCGAGAGGCACTTTCTACAAAATTCAGGGATCCAGATGATGATGATGCGTAGATCCGTTTATTTAGCTCTGTCATGCTAGTGTGTGCACAACTGTCCACTTCACACAGACACATAATACACGCGGTATTAGGTTTGATCAAGAACAATTAATAGGCTGATTGGACAGTTAAGTCCATGCAGGGACAAACTGGGACAAAAAAGAACACTCAGCTCCAGCCTATCAATGTCAGTATTAGGTGACATTGATATGCAGCCTGTGCTCATGTACTCGGTGTTTACGGAGTTCGCGTCTCACAGTATGGATCGCAGATTTGGACGATCCATATTGTATATTGTCTTGTGGACGGCTGTTTCGCTGAGTAAGCAGTAACCGGTAACGAAGACAAGGGAAGTTTCAGGTTAGCCTTCGCCGCTCGTTTACCTCAGCTGTCTGTGCTAACAAGAGACCTGTAGCTTTTCTCAAGAAAGTGGGGACCAGTAAGTACATTTGAAACTTACTTTTCGAATCCTAGATGAGATTGTACCCATTTCATTGCCATTTTGGTTTCATAAAAGGGGGATAAACCAGCGCTTCATATGTGGCTCTGGCCTCAGCTGAGACTGCAATCTTTAGCCTCAAGTTTCATCCGATTATATAAGTGGCCGCATCCCTATTGTGCGGCAATATCGTAATCTTACAAAACAGCAATTAATGACATGCAAAGTTTGAAAGCCGAAAGTCACTCTCTGGTGGTTACCTCAGGACAGGTTAAAAATTCAGTTACTATATACATGCACTGGCTGCTCCCTCTGAAAACGAGGCAGGCAAGTCCAGCATTCAGACATGGTTCCGGATCTCCACCAAATCATTATGGCACAAACTAACAAAGAGGCAGACAAGCAAACGCAGCTCATCACACAACTCAGTACTTCAACCAAATAATAGAACATGCGGCGGCTTTTCCTCAAACTATTTGAAGAGTCTGAGTGTAATTTCTAGATATACAGTTTATTATCTGCTTCTCTAATCGAAAAGTGCTATCTGTCGTAGCTCATAACACTGAACTCAACTAACCACACAACTCACTCCACTCATCTTTAGTCATAGCAAAGACCTTGAAAGAAAAACAAGCACCTTGCATCACAAATCTGACCAGAATCGATGTTCTCACCAGCAAACATGTGCGGACACTCCTGATCTTGTTGAGCTCCAGCAGCAGTCTTTGGGCCTTCTCATGATTCCCGCAGTATTCATCATAAATCTGGAACCGACTCCTCTGCAAAAAACAGGATGATGTCAGAATTTGCAAGTTATAATAGAAGACAAGAAGAAGTACAATAAAACATAGCAGTGTAGAGGACATGTGGCAGGAGTGCAGTCCATTAGAAAGATAAATTATTGGCCCAACAGTGAAAAGTACTGAATCCTGTGTAGAAATGCACTATGAAAGTATTGTGAGTGGGAGGCTATCATCTCGTCATCTGCCTCAGAGCAATATGACGGACAACCTTCCACAAAAGCACACATTAATATTGTATCGCCCTGGGAAACAGTACTGGGACCAAACTGTCATCGGCACTTTCAAAAGAAATATATAAAAAAGTAAAAGCCAGAGAAAGGGCTGCCATCAGAACAGATAGAAACTAAATCTCACTGTATACACGGTCCTCTCGTCTTCTGAATCATGTTTTCTAAGAAATTGGGCCGTGAACTCTCCCAAAGATTAGGTTTGAGCAGAGGGAATTGTTTTGAAAGGAAAAGGACAGTATGAACTAATTCACTGGACGCTGTAATAAAAAGGATATTAAAGGGATATTTCTTTTTGAGAACTGGGATGTCCAGCTGGCGCAATATTTGTATTTTTAACATTGTGCGAATGTAATGCTATAAATTCTTTTATTTTGTAGTATGTGGCATGGTGGTGGCACGGTAAAACAGCAACTATGATAGAGTCGCTGTTTCTAAGATGTTTTTGTATATTTATATTTCAACATTCAGGTCAATTATTCCTTTATTATTGGTATGCATGGGCTGGGTGGGTTTGAGCCCACCATGGGACCTACTCTAACTGCTCCCCTTAATGTCTGATGTCGTTGTGTCCTTGGGCAAGACACTTAACACCACATTGCCTGAAGCTCCCGCTGAAACACCAAGGCTGTGGCACCACTGATGTAGCAGCCATCTTCCTGTGGACCCACCACCTGCAGAGGTTCAGCGAGGGACTGGTGCTATGAGCATTGGGTGGCAGCTCTCATTGCCAACCCCCCCGACCCAGAAATGGACTGATAAAGGGGTAGAAAATGAATGAATGAATGAATATTGGTATGCAGACAAAAGTAGTCAGACTAGCTCTTATAATGTTAATGAAAAATATTCAGGAAACGTCCAGATATGTCTATTGTTTCATATTCATTAAAAGAGTAATCAGTTTTGATACCAGGCTTTAGTATTAAGTGTAATCAATATTTCTAACACATAACGGTTACCTTACTGATTGCATTGAGACAGTGAGTAACTTTATCTTCTATCTTACTCATGAATTTAAGAATTCCTTTCCACCTCTGGCTCACAGATATATTACAGACATATGACACAGAAGTTGAAATGGTCACCGTATCATTTCATCTTTTTACCCACCACAAAGAGATTTATTGTATTTCTGATGTTCTAAATCTACAAGGTAAAGATGTGGAGATTTATAACGCCATAAAAAAACCATGATACGCTGTGCACTTCAAGGCTCGGCTCCAAAAAATCTATGGCCCCAATGAACAGCATATTTCCAAGCAATCATAAACATGTGTCCTCTTTCAGCTCCATTCACAGAGCGACAGCATGTGGCGTAGTCTGGGCAACTTAAATGATCAGAGTGCAGAGAAAATGCCTGGAGTGTGCTTAATGGAAGCAACCTATAGTGCATACGAGGAGGCCGAGCGCTGACTGAAAAGGTGCAAAACAAAAGGACATTTCAGACTAATGAAAGTACTCACAAAGTGCAAGAAGCAGCGTCCGATCTCATGATGGGCGTGAGGGTCAGGGTGAAGCAGCTCCTCCACCATGGACAGGAAGTCTCTGTGCACGGCCAGGATCTCCTCAATGTTAAAGAACAAAACCTACACAAGAGAATTGTGCAATCATTTTCTCTGCAGAGAGTAATAGAATCTTATCTGGAGTGATAAGATAAGATTTTGGCTTGAGTTCCATTGAAAATATTTTGCACACATTATTTAAAAGAGCTATGCATTGTTATATAGAGGGATGGGGTGATTTGGTTAATGCATTTAGGAAGGCACCAATCCAGCTTTTTATGAACGATACCAATTCTCAATGTGATACCAGTGAAAGAGTAAACAGTCATTTCCAAATCACAGCTACAAAACGGGCCTAATCCTGTTTTTAACTGCTATTTCTCCTGCAAGTAACTACTACAACATATGATATATGACGTTATGAAATATAGTCTAATTACATAAAGGCTTAATCAGTATATTTGCGGAACTGATATCATCAAACCAATATCCAATACCAATATTTTGTAGGTGCTTAAGTATCATAATGGTTGTAAATGTCGACACATTTTCAAAACAATACCAATATTAGCCAACCCTAGTTTTATAAACTGGTTATAAAGACAATGACCACGAAAGCGTAACAAGAAATCTGATATCTGTATAGAAATCTGAATAACTAAATCATGGCTCTTGAGTTTTGATACAATGACAACAAAATAGAACAAAATAAAACAACAACATAGTCCTGAATTCTTCTGGTGTCGTTCTTGTCAGCTGTTGCTCTGATCACATCCTGGTGATGAGAATCCACAGCGTACGCCATGTTCCCAAATAAAAGTCTATTGGCTAAACAGGCTCCGACACTAATATCCACAGAATCCATGTTTACTGGTGAGTGTAAGCAAACGCTGCCTCTCCTACTGTGAGCGCACATCCTTTATTATGTCCCTTCTGGATCATTTATAAATAGGTTTGATTTACAGCTGCTTCCTGGACTTCCCACGTCTTCTTCTTTTCAAAAGTCAACTATTTTGGGTTGAACCACAAGACATCCCCTTAAATTAGGTTTGTATTTTTACAGCTATTTAAAAGAGTATGTTCCACAAAATAGGAAAAAAGCAGGTTCACCCAGTCCCACTATCTACAGGTAAACCAGTGATGAGGCAGATGGAGCTTGGTACTTTGTGGGAAAAATGTTGTAAGAGAGAACTTTTATACATAGGTCGGTCAATAGAAGAAAGAGAAATAGCCAAATCTAGTAATGAAGCTTAAGTAGAGGTTCACGGGAGGACTGAAAACAAGGTGAGCACAAGCTCACTGCTCTCTGTCCTCCCCCTGTCGCTGTGCTGCAGCAGTAATCAGTCAACATCACTCAGCTGCCAATCCTCCCCGCGGGCAGCATTGAAGCACTGACATGCATCGAGCTGTCCTATGGTTCAGAAAGCTTTCCTTTGTGCAGCAAGCTTTCATTCGTGCAGCAACCCTCCTCCTCCCCAGCTCTTCAATCCTTTCTTAGCTACCACCACCAGGGTCTAGGCCCCGAGGTATTTCATCTCTTAGTCTCTATTTTTATTTACCCTTGTCATGCAGTGTCCTGCCGAGGTCTAAGCGCCAAATAAGAACCACATTACATTCAATAAATGTCATTCGTGCATATAATGTCTGCTGAGGATGTGATGTGTTTTTGTGATCCCAAAGTTAGGTAATCTATAAATGTAACAAGGATCAGGTAAATCCTCCAGTCTTACCTTCACCATCTCCTCTGTGATGTTCTTATCGAGCTTGGTAGCTGCATACTGGTTGAGACGATGCAGAAACACCTATCAACAACAGAAGAAGGAAGCTGTTAGCACTTTTCAATCAGTCTGTGGATAGAATTACACATGTCGCCTGACCCTTTACACTCTCCTCACACTAAGACGACCACTACATCCAAAGCTTCGTATCCTGCGGAAACGCTCGGCTGAAAGAAATAATGATCACAATGGACACTTGATACGCAGGAAACCCAAGACGTGATGGAGAGAAAAACTTAATTGCAAGCCATGGAGGTTTAAAGGCAACGTTAAATAGCCAGGGACAGGAGTTGGAGGTGCTGTGTGAACTGAGTGGGTTGGAAGTGCTTTTTCAGCCACTCCCTGAGGAAAAAAACTCGCTCCCAGAAAACATTCAATGCTCCAGGACACTTTCTTCCAAATCAAATGCAGAGTTCAAACACAACTAAGGAGCAATTACAAGCTGCTAACCCGAGGGACAGCTTTTAGAGAAGGCATCCATCAGCAGGTACAAGGATTATGTTTATAAATGTGCAAAATTGTGAAAAAGCCCAGTTAAAATGAATAGCGTGCACTTGTGGTTAAATTATACAACGGCTCATAGTGCTTAATAAAGGCATGGTTAAAGTAAATAGAGGATGTGGGAAGGATTTATTTAGAAACCACAAACACAATTTCAGACTAATTTGGTTCTATTTCTGGGGAAACAAATATGTATTTATCATACTAATGAATATTTGATGAAGTCGTGAAATACGCTGCAGAAATCAAATGTAGTTTTCTGTCTTTTATATTCAATTAGGGGAGAAAAAAACATCTGAGGCACTCTAAGTGAAGTCCAAGTTGAAAAGGCATCAATCAGATTCTATATTTCACAGCACAAAAAGCTAAATATACCAACGTAACTAATCAAACTGCATCAAAATGATCGGATTTAAACACTTGTGGATGTGTAACATAGAATCGTAGCATGGTGCATTTGTAGTGTTGACCTGAGATTGGCCTCAGCCTCATTGTGCCATCTGCCACCTGCTGCAGCGGCACAAAACACATCCTCAATGCATGTAAAGGACAGTATTACGGTATTACAACTACCATGTATTGTTGTGTTTGCTCAAAATAACTTTAAAGCTGGGGTAACTTTTTTGCATTCATAATACATGTCCCGATGCTGTGTTCATTTTATTAGAAAACATTTTATTTTTTGTATGCTTGAATGGCTGAGCTTTGTGAGTCAGTGTTTGATCCTGATTGGCTGAGTGGGTAGGGTATGGGTATTCCTTTCTTTTTACTTTCTTCTGTCAGAAAACTCTTGGATGGGACAGATGCCAAAAAACACATGCATGAGAAAACTAGTGATAGAACCAAACAAGGAAATAGTTACCATGGATTGATTTCATTACATAGTCCTACATCATTTGTGGTTTAAAAGTTATGTACCCCAGCTTTAATAGCCTTGCAGTTATTATTAGGGCTGATCTGAAATACTCAAAAGAACACTCAAATTCCATAGTAGAGCTATAAACCTGCATAATACTATGGAGCAAGTGAGAGAAGAGTTACATGAAGCTTCTTTAAGTAGCAGCGTTCGTTAATAGAAAGACAAAAGTTGAAACTTTCTTTATCTCGTGCTTTTTGGAAAATCAATTAACTGTATTTGAATGTTTAAATCGGGGGCAACAAAGTTAAAGAACCAGTGTCTTTGTTGCAGTGCAGACCTTTACTGATTACCATTCTGTTTCTTTCTCTGCATTAGCATCTAATTAGCAAGTCTAATATGGTCCAAACCGGAGCGGACTTTCATGGGGCCTCTCTCCGACCTGACAACTTGAACTGTATAGGACTGGGCCCAGTTAAAGTGCCATATTAACATCAAAACAATGGTGTACAGTGCGCATGTGTGGGGTCATGTCCCCATGGTCCACGTCCGGAGAGGAAGCTATGCATATATACAGCCAGAGGAGCACAGAAGGATACTGTCACTGACCGATTATAAGAGTAAAACTTATGCACCACTAACTTTGTTTCTTGAAATGTTGCTTGACATCCCAATTTTAAAGTGAAGGCTTGATATGTGCCCCACCCCTTATTTAGAATATATCCTAATAATATAGAAAACAAAGAATATCATATATGCATGTATTCATTTTGACCGATTGGAGGTGTAAGAAATCATAATAAAACATACATTGCCAGATCTCTCCTTGACATTTCTCTATTTTATTTTTGGGACTGGCAGAAAGCACAGGGCTTTCACCACAAGAGTAATTCTGCAAAAATAAATTAAATTCAAATAGCAAAAAGGTCCGTGGATCCACATAAATATTTCAGACTGCTGGCAGGTTTTGTGCTGGCTGGTGCCTCCATTCTCACTAAATTTCATCCGGGCGTCTGGTTTCCAAGGAAAAGATGTGCTTGCCATTAACAATCCACTCCACGTCTGGGCACCGAAGCAGACTGAATCACAATTAAACTTAAAAAGGTTTAAATTCAAGCGGCCTTTTGGTGCTAGGTGTGTGTTTTTTATGGGATGTTGAAAACTGAACAATAGTTCCTGATTTAGCATGGATGGATCTAAAAACAACTGTAGGTCTGTTTTTGACAATTGTAACATGATTAAAAGCTCAAAATTACATTCTGGATGATAAAAACGGAAATAATCTGAAAAATATTGGAGAAAAAAAAATCTTTATTGTATCTAATTACAAAATATATCAATACTTGTCTCAAAATGATTTCTTTAACAGCCCTATTTCAGAGGCAGGAGGTGGTGCTGGTCGGATCCCCGGCCTGTGCCTGTCTGCTGTAGTGAAGGGGACCACATTAAAAAGTCATTAGTGCTCATCATTACTGCTGGGGCAGATGAGGTGATGGATAGAAACATGTGATCACGGCCTCTGTCTGGTGCTTAACATTCAGCCTGTGATGATATGTGACCTTTCGGATCACAGGAGCACAAGCTGAAATATTCACACACAACTACACAATGTACCATTATTAACGCCATCCAATTATCCTGTTCTTCCGCTAATTATAATGGTAAAAACCAATCTATGTCATCAACACCAAGGTTTTTATGAAAGCACTTAAAATACAAGAAAAATGTTCATGTTCTACTTTTTTGTGTCCATAAAATTTGTATTTATTTAATTTTATCTAATCAAAATTTGTAATTGTGGTAAATCATATTCTCAAATTGCAGATGTCAATTGTCAGTACGTTATTTGCGATTAGCTAGACTATTTTAAAGCTGGAGTACCTCACTTCAAATCCATCAAAATAGTTCCTGGGTTTAAAACAGTTTGGTTCAATCACTAGTTTTCCATTCATGCATTGTTGGCCTCTGCTACATCTTTAGATCAGCATTTTCAGGTAAAAGAGAGGACCAGCCTCAACTCAGGCATAGATCAAATGTTTTATTAAAAGAAAAAGGCTGCATGCTTTCTGTTGGGGCAAACTAAATGTATTTATGAAACCAAAAAGTACAAAAAAGTGCTTTAACGCGCTGATTGTAAAAAAGTTGATGGATTGATTGATACTACAGATTTAGTATGGGTGATAATACTCCTCATACAGTATTTTCTCACACAGAGTTGGAGCAGAAGGCTGTTTCCCCGCATCACATCCACAGAGTAACAATCCTCCAACATAATCAGGGCTCCCTCTAACTAACAACGTATTATGCAATGTTTGCTACATGGTACAATCAACGGAAGCCAGAGCCCGTCACAGCGTTTATGCTCGGACAAAGTTATCACGGCTGACGAATCAGCTGAACTTATTGCTCATCAGAATAAACGAATGCAGAGCCAAAACAAGTGTCAAAGAGATAGATATAGTGTAGGGCTGTGATAAGTTCATCAATTAATCACAACTGAGCCTTTATTGAAATATCTGTCAACTAATAAATAAATGATTGATTGGTTTTTGAACCTTCCATAGACTTAAACATGCCAAGGGTGCAAGATGAATCAGAATAAAAACTAAATTTAAATTTAAATTAAATAGAGAATTGCAAAGGCTGTAATTCTTTGCAATGAAAAAAAAAAATCCTGTCTGATTCTTAAAATTGTCCGTTAGCCCGAGTTCAGGTGTCAGAATGTTTAACTAATCCATGGTTCAAGAGTTCGTTTCAGTCTTCCATCACTCCTGGACATGTTTACACTGCAAAAAGTCAGGTGAGTAATGTAAAATCCATGTGGAGAATATTTTACTTTACTAATCTACTCAAATGAAATAGAGTAGATTTCATTTTAACTCTAAAATCGTCATTCCAGATTTTAGGTCTAGTATTACAGTGGATTTTCACTTTCATATCATATCTCTGATCACAATTAGATCTTTGTGCAGCCCTAAAATTAAAGCTGATTCCAAAAAGATGAGTGAACAAAATAGAAGGTCTAACTTCCCCCATACTTTAAGAGTAACTGAGTGAATCAAAGCAAGCCTCAAACATCTGTTCATCCATTCAGGCTAAAACTAACATGGAGGCAACAGCTGATGTATTACAAGCAAAAACAGCCACTCTACTTCTCTCTGCATCGATTGGTTTTCTAAGCAATCACACACGGCAAAGAATGAAGTCTGGAATGGCTCTGTCACTTATAAAATTATATGTATGCAATGTTAGTGCTTTTGTAAAACAATCAATCCTCAGAATATGCTCACCGCAAGACAGAACTTCATTAGCTTGAGCTCTGTAAGAAACATCTGGGTCTTTCTGAAGGCCATTGGCCGAGCTGTTTCTTAGTGATTCACTGATTGAGTGGCTGCATAGACTATGCAGCCACTATATGCTCTCCTACTGTTTATTGAGTGGCTGCATAGACTATGCAGCCACTATATGCTCTCCTACTGTTTATTGAGTGGCTGCATAGACTATGCAGCCACTATATGCTCTCCTACTGTTTATTCTTCTTCTTCTTCTTCTTCTTCTTCTTCTTCTTCTTCTTCCACTTCCGCCAGATTTTGGCACTTTTCAACTCTTCAACGCTTTCACCAAATTCAACAAATTATACATCGTTACGACCGGCTTCACCGTCTCATTATTGCTATTACTTTTCACACTTCCACCTTTAGCACTTTTTCAGCTATTAACAAAAGTTCAAGCACTTTTTCCCATTGACTTACATTGGACCAGTACAACAGATTACTCCCCATACAACACATTACCACACTAACAATTCATTACCACAGATAAAATACATTGCAACATCTTACAACACTTATAGCACCTTACAACACATTTAGCACTTTACAACAAATTCAACACCTTACAACACATTTAGCACTTTACAACAAATTCAACACCTTACAACACATTCAGCACCTTACAACAAATTCAACACCTTACAACACATTCAGCACCTTACAACAAATTCAACACCTTACAACACATTTAGCACTTTACAACAAATTCAACACCTTACAACACATTCAGCACCTTACAACAAATTCAACACCTTACAACACATTTAGCACTTTACAACACATTCAACACCTTACAACACATTTAACACTTTACAGCAATTCAACACCTTACAACACATTTAGCACTTTACAACAAATTCAACACCTTACAACACATTTAGAACTTTACAACAAATTCAACACCTTACAACACATTTAGCACTTTACAACACATTCAACACCTTACAACACATTTAGAACTTTACAACAAATTCAACACCTTACAACACATTTAGTACTTTACAACAAATTCAACACCTTACAACACATTCAGCACTTTAACACAAATTCAACACCTTACAACACATTTAGCACTTTAACTCAAATTCAATACCTTACAACACATTTAGCACTTTACAACAAATTCAACACCTTACAACATATTTAGCACTTTAACTCAAATTCAATACCTTACAACACATTTAGCACTTTACAACACATTCAACACCTTACAACACATTTAGCACCTTACAACACATTCAACATCTTACAACACATTTAGCACTTTACGACACATTCAACACCTTACAACACATTTAGCACTTTACAACACATTCAACACCTTACAACAAATTCAACACCTTACAACACATTTAGCACCTTACAACACATTCAACATCTTACAACACATTTAGCACTTTACAACAAATTCAACACCTTACAACACATTTAGCACCTTACAACACATTTAGCACTTTACAACAAATTCAACACCTTACAACACATTTAGCACCTTACAACAAATTAAACACCTTACAACACATTTAGCACTTTAACACAAATTCAACACCTTACAACACATTTAGCACTTTACAACAAATTCAACACCTTACAACACATTTAGCACTTTACAACAAATTCAACACCTTACAACACATTTAGCACTTTACAACACATTTAGCACTTTACAACACATTCAGCACTTTACAACACATTTAGCACTTTAAAACACATTTAGCACTTTACAACACATTTAGCACTTTACAACACATTCAGCACTTTACAACACATTCAGCACTTTACAACACATTCAGCACTTTACAACACATTTAGCACTTTACAACACCTTACAACACATTCAGCACTTTCCAACACTTTCAGCTCCTTACAACACATTCTTCTTACTTCATCTTCTTCACTTCTTCCTCTTCTTCCCCTTCTTCCTCTTCTTCCCCTTCTTTCTCTTCTTTCTCTTCTTCCTCTTCCTCCCCTTCTTCCTCTTCTTCCTCTTCTTCCCCTTCTTCCTCTTCATCCTCTTCTTCCCCTTCTTCCTCTTCTTCCTCTTCTTCTTCTTCCCCTTCTTCTTCTTCCTCCTCCTCTTCCTTCTTCTTCTTTCCTCTTCTTCCCTTTTCTTTCTTCTTCCTTCTTCTTCCCCTTCCTCTTCCTTCTTCATCCCTAACCCTTCCAACATCTATGCAGCCACTCACAATGGCTTCAGCCATTGTACCATTTCTAGTTCTTCTTCTTCTTCTTCTTCTTCTTCTTCTTCTTCTTCTTCTTCTTCCACTTCCGCCAGATTTTGGCACTTTTCAACTCTTCAACGCTTTCACCAAATTCAACAAATTATACATCGTTACGACCGGCTTCACCGTCTCATTATTGCTATTACTTTTCACACTTCCACCTTTAGCACTTTTTCAGATATTAACAAAAGTTCAAGCACTTTTTCCCATTGACTTACATTGGACCAGTACAACAGACTAGAAATGGTACAATGGCTGAAGCCATTGTGAGTGGCTGCATAGATGTTGGAAGGGTTAGGGATGAAGAAGGAAGAGGAAGGGGAAGAAGAAGGAAGAAGAAAGAAGAGGAAAGAAGAAGAAGGAAGAGGAGGAGAAAGAAGAAGGGGAAGAAGGGGAAGAAGAGGAAGAAGAGGACGAAGGGGAAGAAGGGGAAGAAGACGAAGAAGAGGAAGAAGGGGAAGAAGAGGAAGAAGGGGAAGAAGAGGAAGAAGGGGAAGAAGAGGAAGAAGAGGAAGAAGGGGAAGAAGAGGAAGAAGAGGAAGAAGTGAAGAAGATGAAGTAAGAAGAATGTGTTGTAAGGGGCTGAAAGTGTTTTAAAGTGCTAAATGTGTTGTAAGTATTGAATTTGTTGTAAGGTATAGAATGTTTTGTAAAGTGCTAAATGTGTTGTAAGGCGTTGAATTTGTTGTAAAGTGCTAAATGTGTCGTAAGTATTGAATTTGTTGTAAGGTATAGAATGTTTTGTAAAGTGCTAAATGTGTTGTAAGGTGTTGAATTTGTTGTAAAGTGCTAAATGTGTTGTAAGTATTGAATTTGTTATAAGGTATAGAATGTTTTGTAAAGTGCTAAATGTGTTGTAAGGTGTTGAATTTGTTGTAAGGTGCTGAATGTGTAGTAAGGTGTTGAATTTGTTGTAAAGTGCTAAATGTGTTGAATTTTTGTTAAAGTGCTAAATGTGTTGTAAGGTGTTGAATGTGTTGTAAAGTGCTAAATGTGTTGTAAGGTGTTGAATTTGTTGTAAGGTGCTAAATGTGTTGTAAGGTGTTGAATTTGTTGTAAAGTGCTAAATGTGTTGTAAGGTGCTGTAAGTGTTGTAAGATGCTGTAATGTATTGTATCTGTGGTGATGAATTGTTAGTGTGGTAATGTGTTGTATGGGGAGTAATCTGTTGTACTGGTCCAATGTAAGTCTATGGGAAAAAGTGCTTGAACTTTTGTTAATATCTGAAAAAGTGCTAAAGGTGGAAGTGTGAAAAGTAATAGCAATAATGAGACGGTGAAGCCGGTCGTAACGATGTATAATTTGTTGAATTTGGTGAAAGCGTTGAAGAGTTGAAAAGTGCCAAAATCTGGCGGAAGTGGAAGAAGAAGAAGAAGAAGAAGAAGAAGAAGAAGAAGAAGAAGAAGAAGAAGAAGAAGAAGAAGAAGAATAAACAGTAGGAGAGCATATAGTGGCTGCATAGTCTATGCAGCCACTCAATTACTCCCCTTACAACACATTACCACACTAACAATTCATTACCACAGATACAATACATTACAACATCTTACAACACTTACAACATCTTACAACACTTACAGCACCTTACAACACATTTAGCACTTTACAACAAATTCAACACCTTACAACACATTTAGCACTTTACAACACATTCAACACCTTACAACACATTTAGCACCTTACAACAAATTCAACACCTTACAACACATTCAGCACCTTACAACAAATTCAACACCTTACAACACATTTAGCACTTTACAACAAATTCAACACCTTACAACATATTCAGCACCTTACAACAAATTCAACACCTTACAACACATTCAGCACCTTACAACAAATTCAACACCCTACAACACATTTAGCACTTTACAACACATTCAACACCTTACAACACATTTAGCACTTTAACACAAATTCAACACATTTAGCACTTTACAACAAATTCAACACCTTACAACACATTTAGCACTTTACAACAAATTCAACACCTTACAACACATTCAGCACCTTACAACAAATTCAACACCTTACAACACATTTAGCACTTTATAACACATTCAACACCTTACAACACATTTAGCACTTTACAACAAATTCTACACCTTACAACACTTATAGCACCTTACAACACATTTAGCACCTTACAACAAATTCAACACCTTACAACATATTTAGCACCTTACAACAAATTCAACACCTTACAACACATTTAGCACTTTACAACAAATTCAACACCTTACAACACATTTAGCACTTTACAACAAATTCAACACCTTACAACACATTTAGCACCTTACAACAAATTCAACACCTTACAACACATTTAGCACTTTACAACACATTCAACAACTTAAAACACATTTAGCACTTTACAACAAATTCAACACCTTACAACACATTTAGCACTTTACAACACATTCAACACCTTACAACACATTTAGCACTTTACAACAAATTCAACACCTTACAACACATTTAGCACTTTAACACAAATTCAACACCTTACAACACATTTAGCACTTTAACACAAATTCAACACCTTACAACAAATTTAGCACTTTACAACAAATTCTAAACCTTACAACACATTTAGCACTTTACAACAAATTCAACACCTTACAACACATTTAGCACTTTACAACACATTCAACACCTTACAACACATTTAGCACTTTACAAAACATTCAATACCTTACAACACATTTAGCACTTTACAACAAATTCAACACCTTACTACACATTTAGCACTTTACAACACATTTAGCACTTGAATACACATTCAGCACTTTACAACACATTTAGCACTTTACAACACATTCAGCACTTTACAACAAATTCAGCACTTTACAACACATTCAGCACTTTACAACACATTTAGCACTTTACAACACCTTACAACACATTCAGCACTTTACAACACTTTCAGCCCCTTACAACACATTCTTCTTACTTCATCTTCTTCACTTCTTCCTCTTCTTCCCCTTCTTCCTCTTCTTCCCCTTCTTCCTCTTCTTCCTCTTCTTCCCCTTCTTCCTCTTATTCCTCATCTTCCCCTTCTTCCTCTTCTTCCCCTTCTTCCCCTTCTTCTTCTTCCCCTTCTTCCCCTTCTTCTTCTTCCTCCTCCTCTTCCTTCTTCTTCTTTCCTCTTCTTCCCTTTTCTTTCTTCTTCCTTCTTCTTCCCCTTCCTCTTCCTTCTTCATCCCTAACCCTTCCAACATCTATGCAGCCACTCACAATGGCTTCAGCCATTGTACCATTTCTAGTTCTTCTTCTTCCACTTCCGCCAGATTTTGGCACTTTTCAACTCTTCAACGCTTTCACCAAATTCAACAAATTATACATCGTTACGACCGGCTTCACCGTCTCATTATTGCTATCACTTTTCACACTTCCACCTTTAGCACTTTTTCAGATATTAACAAAAGTTCAAGCACTTTTTCCCATTGACTTACATTGGACCAGTACAACAGATTACTCCCCATACAACACATTACCACACTAACAATTCATTACCACAGATACAATACATTACAACATCTTACAACACTTACAGCACCTTACAACACATTTAGCACTTTACAACAAATTCAACACCTTACAACACATTCAGCACTTTACAACACATTCAACACTTTACAATACATTTAGCACTTTACAACAAATTCAACACCTTACAACACATTTAGCACTTTACAACAAATTCAACACCTTACAACACATTCTTCTTACTTCATCTTCTTCACTTCTTCCCCTCCCTCCTCTTCTTCCCCTTCCTCCTCTTCTTCCTCTTCTTCCCCTTCTTCCTCTTCTTCCTCTTCTTCCTCCCCTTCTTCCTCTTCTTCCCCTTCTTCCTCTTCTTCCTCTTCTTCCTCCCCTTCTTCCCCTTCCACCTCTTCTTCCTCTTCTTCCCCTTCTTCCCCTTCCTCCTCTTCTTCCTCTTCTTCCCCTTCTTCCCCTTCCTCCTCTTCTTCCTCTTCTTCCCCTTCCTCCTTTCTTCCTCTTCTTCCCCTTCTTCCTCTTCTTCCCCTTCTTCCTCATTTTCCTCATCTTCCTCTTCTTCCCCTTCTTCTTCTTCCTCCTCCTCCCTCTTCTACCCTTTTCTTTCTTCTTCCTTCTTCCCCTTCCTCTTCCTTCTTCATCCCTAACCCTTCCAACATCTATGCAGCCACTCACAATGGCTTCAGCCATTGTACCATTTCTAGTTTGCTTTGTGACTGTGACGAGCAATCAAAAAACAGCCAAATACAAAACATTCTGGAGGCCTTTTCTAAGTGAAATAAAGAGAGGACATTACCTTAATAACTCACCTGAAACTGAGTTCTTATTTGAACCAGTTATTGTTAAAGCGACACTATGTAATCTGCACTCTAGTGGTCTAATAAAGTCTTTACGATTACTGTATAATCAAACTTTTGTTAACAGGATCTTCGTGTATGTGACACATATATGCTTAATTATTTTTTACCTATTTCCACAAAGCTGTGGAGCTATTTTTATTTGTGAATGTTGTAAAAACAAAAAGAGATAAATTTCACATAAACAGGCAACCCAAGTGAGAGACTGATTCTCTGATTGGATGATCTTCTTTGTAAATCGTAAACATAAATATTACAAACATATGTTGAACTATTATCTGGGAACACACTGTGGTGGTGTGGACTCTGTACCTGGTTTCACTTTTTTTGATGTTTACTTCCTAATGAACAACACAATTGCTCCTGTATTTCTTATATCACAACAGCGAAGGTTGCAGAGAATCCAGGGACATTTCTGCACATGTTTGTGTTGTATTGTTGTCGCTGCTGCACGTGTGTCACTGACGTCACCGGCTGCTCGTGGAGGCTCCTGTATTTCAGTTTTAGATTTGAGTTTGTTCTTCACCTCTCACTTTATTAGTAAATCCTTTTATTTTACATTCCTGCATTTTAAGTGATTGCTTTGTTTTCATTACATACAGCCCCTTTAAATATAAAAAGACTGCAGATTCACGCTGTTTGGACACTAAACTGCAGAGGTCTAAATGCTGTGGTCTGTCTATTCCAAAATGCTCAGATTTCAGTGAGTACAAAGAAAGTCTTAGTGGTCAGAGAAAGAGAATAATCAGTTGAGCCTTGTCGAGACTCCTTGACATGACATCCCACTGCAGAGGACACGGCTCTGTGCTGAGGAAGTTCCTTAAAAACACCACTTCTTACACTTCCCGTCTGAGGGTTAAATCACACCTCATCACTCCAAACATCTTTCTCCCAAAGTGCTATGTACAACTGTAGCAACTATGAATAAAGAAGTCAGAATGACCTTGGCACCAAGACGAGGGATTTCCATTAACCATTGTATACAGTATTTGAGCCAGTGGATGACATTTGCTCAAAAGAACTAAAAACATGTTTACAAAAATTCTCCATCCAGATTCAATAGAGAGTTGTAATAGTGGTGCAAACAATTCATCTCAATTTTCATCAATAAAACACAGAATTAATTAACTTGTCTTGTGCACACTGGGGACTTTTGCAAATGTATTCCAACATGGTTTTACTGCAAATGGCAAATAAAATGAATGTGAATCCGACATCCATGACAGTCACATAAACCTCTCACATCAATGAAATAACATGTCTACTTCACAAATAACACACCATTGTTGCTTTGGATTTATGATTCTGCGTCCTGTTCAATTTCACCCATCACAGCATCATAAACGACGGCATCTTGGTCGTATTATGAAACTCTTTTGACTTGTGAAATTGGATATTACGAAGTGAGAGCCTCTGCAGCAGATGAGGCGCAGCCAGTGGGGACCGCAGCACTCTCCAACAATGCATCCTCAATATCCATGTGCATTCGAGTGCATCCTCGTCCACCACTGCTCAGCCTATTCCCGAGAGCCGCCGGGGGAATGTGGCACGCAAGCATCAATCTACAAAATGACTAGGCACAAATCATTCTGCTGCTATTCGAGGCCGCCAACCAAGACTGTTGCATGGGCTCTTCTCCCTCTCCTCATGCATGCACCGATCCCAGCAGGGAGGACACACGCTGAAAAAGCTGCAGCGTCAGCAGGTGTCCGACATGACAGCTCCGGATGTAGTAAATGGAGAGTGGAAGTAACCAGTCAGCCAAACTGTTGTCCAACTTCTTCCCCAGATTTGTTGAGAGTGTGCCCCCCGCAAAACAGCCCCGCCTGCAAGGGTTCTGCTCATCACAGGCTTTTTGTGCATGAATGGTGAAAGGACAGGGCAAAGTGCCAAAATCCCAAACATGAGTTCATGAACAAGGACTAATTTGCGCTTCTTTGTGCTTGATGTAGCTGCTGATCCAATCAAGCACATGGAATATTGGATTCTGGTTTGATTTGGTTGGTTTAAAATGGGTAACGTACTTTTAGGGTGAGTTCAAACTTGGTCCAACAACTGAAGTGGAATCTTGGGACTAGTATGGAACCTTTATAAGACTTTTTTGTGCAATTATGTTTAAACTGAGCTAGTCATTACAAAAGTCTGCAGAAGTCAGTAATTTTCCACTTGTTGTTTTTGTCTGCTGTGTTGTGCGTCGGCATAAATCATGTAAACGCTGCAAAACTCTGTTGTTCATGATGTAAACCAACAATAAAAACAAAAACAGGATCCCAGACCTCCGAATCGTTGCTAATTTTCTTCAGATGGTGGAGGATCAGGGTTAGTGTCTTAACATCTACTGAAGACTTTTTTTTCTTGTTTTATTGATGGTACATTTAGCGACACGGCCAGATTTGCGTAGCGTTCACATGGTTTTATACCAAGGCAAAATACGGAAGCTCCCCTAAGCCTTTGTCAGGTTGCCGAAAGATTTTTAGGTTTTCTGTTATAACGACCAACTCTGTCTTAACATAATTGTACATAACTTATTTGTGAACACTGGTCCACCTCAGTCTTGTCCTGTTTTGGAAATGGAAATGGTTGTATTTACTCCTGTCCAGTGTGAATACATGTG
This sequence comes from Knipowitschia caucasica, assembly GCA_964034765.1. Taxonomy (NCBI): domain Eukaryota; kingdom Metazoa; phylum Chordata; class Actinopteri; order Gobiiformes; family Gobiidae; genus Knipowitschia; species Knipowitschia caucasica. The sequence continues at coordinate 19,365,206 of OZ035843.1, forward strand.
CTATCCACTTCAAATGGATTTAATAGGCATTTTTCAAACCAGCTGCATGAATAGATTTGCAATAGCTTATTTCATGCACAATTCTGAGTCCTCTTGTCAATTACTGAGATCCTAGAAAATATAAAGAAAACACAATAGACAAATTAGCTAAAGAGAAGAGACTAAATTGCGAATATACTGTAGTGTCCTCAAAAAACAACTGGCACTTGTCTTGTGCTTGAGGCTACAGCAGCATATCCCAGTCAAGAACATAATTAAATCTTTCTGAGTGAAGTAAAATTCCCATCATGTCTTGCCACGGTGACTTAAACTCTTTTTATTACGGCTGTGAGCTCAGAAATGCAGCATGAAGCTAATCGGAAAGTGAGGAAGACACACAGGAGGCTTCAGAGACGGACTAAGGGCTAGCTCTTGTCCCCTGCAGTGAGGAGGGCCATCCAAAACACTAGGCCCCTTGTGATGATGACCTCTTTACTGGTGTCTGTACGGACTCATGGAGCTTCTGAATTTCCTCACGTAAGCGCCCTGTGACTGGACAGCTGGCATATCAAAGACTGCCTTCTCCCTGTGGTCAGTGGATCAGCACCACCTCTGCTCCAGGCTTCTCTCCCTGTGGCCGCTCTCTATAGGCAGTGGCTGGACTCGGGCCCCGGATTGAGAATTTTAGGGGGAAGTGTGCGAGCTGCAGCAGGAAATGGGCAGCACAATGTAAAGAGAGGGAGGGCCAGGAAGGAAGGAAATCCTGCTTGAAAAAAATGACACAAAAGCTGAGTAACTTTATCCCGAAAGGTTTAGCCTGTCCCTAGTGTGGTTTAACAGAAAGTGGATGGACGAATGCACTGATTTAAGTCGCATCTTTAAGTGAGCCATGATCAAACTTGTGGCGGTTCTGATGGGCACCAATAAGATCCATATTCATGTCTTTTTGTCTGATGTATTCTAGGAAAGCACACACATTTTGATGACGATATTCATAATCGGGCGATCCATCAAAAACATTGCTCAGGCTCAATATTTACAGGTACAAAAGTGCAGGTGATCAAGCTGCATATTTATTTTTGAAAGTTTATACACACTTCAAGTTTGGCACCTCATCAAAATAAAGATACAATGTTTCTATATTTCACCCATGGATCTTTTGGCGACCCTGATGTCCTAATGGTACTTTATCTGTAGTGTATAGTAAACATTTTCTAGAATACTAATAATTATTATCACTAGTAATGGCATCATTAAAATTCTCAGTCTACTTTAGGCTTCTTTGATAATATCCTCAAGGACCCCTCTACCCCAGGTTGTAAATGGTTGTCTTAAGGCGATTTGTTAAGCACTAAAAGCTCAAACTAAATTAAATCTGCGGTCTCAGTAAGGATAAAAGACAATCCGACTCAGGGTTTAATTTAAATTGGATCCCAAGTTAATTTTTAAGAATTCTCTTCTGACTAGAAGTTAATCCCCATAAACAGTTATCTTAGGCTGTGAGGCGTAAAGTGTTGCGATGCATAATGATAGGCTCAATACAAACACACGGTCTGGGAACAAATACCTTATAATTCAAGACTCAAAACCAAGAGTGATGTGGAGATAACATTTTTATCCATGGAGACAGAACGTGATGTCAACTCCTGCAGATGTACTGGCAAGTGTCAAATTAGAATTCAAGAAGTCGCTACGGAGCCCTCTGGGGAGCGTCAAACAAGAGGAGCTCTCATTTCCAAGATGTCAAACACACAAGACGACCAATTACAAAGAATCAACTAGAAACTTGCAATGGCTGAAGCCATTGCGATTGACTGCGGAACAGATCTAATGTGGAAATCTGCTAAAAAAAATCCTTGAAATCCTTTAAAAGGCCTTGAAACTGTTAAAATACTTGATAGATATTTGAAACTCCTGAAGTCCTTGAAATTGTTGAAACCTTTAAACTCCTGAAATCCTTGAAACTGTTGAAACATTGAAACTCCTGAAATCCTTGAAACTTTTTTAAACCTGGAAACTGTTGAAAGTGTGGAAACTCCTGAAATCCTTGAACCTCCTGATATCCTTGAAACTGGTTAAATTCTTAAACAGTTGAAATCCTTGAAACTACTGAATGTATTGAAAGTGTCCTTGAAACTGAAAAATCCCCTCACCGCTGAAACAATTTGGTTCCTGTAACTAAGGAAACCTGGTCTGTGGTCATTATCTGGTGGTGGTCTGAGTCTTCGTTTGGGTCTTGGTCTGGTGGTATAATGCAACCTATTAGGTTGCATTATACTGGTTTACATGGAAAAATCCCTATTAGGTTGCATTATACTGGTTAACATGGAAAAATCCCTATTAGGTTGCATTATACTGGTTTACATGTACAAATCCCTATTAAGTTGCTTTATACTGGTTTACATGTAAAAACCCCTATTAGGTTACATTATACTGGTTTACATGTAAAAACCCCTATTAAGTTCCATTATACTGGTTTACATGTAAAAACCCTATTAAGTTGCATTATACTGGTTTACATGAAAAAAAACCTATTAAGTTGCATTATACTGGTTTACATGGAAAAATCCCTATTAAGTTGCATAGTACTGGTTTACATGGAAAAATCCCCATTAAGTTGCATTATACTGGTTTACATGAAAAAAACCCTATTAAGTTGCATTATACTGGTTTACATGGAAAAATCCCTATTAAGTTGCATTGTACTGGTTTACATGGAAAAATCCCTATTAAGTTGCATTATACTGGTTTACATGGAAAAAACCCTATTAAGTTCCATTATACTGGTTTACATGTAAAAAAAACCCTATTAAATTGCATTATACTGGTTCACATGAAAAAAAACCTATTAAGTTGCATTATACTGGTTTACATGGAAAAATCCCTATTAAGTTGCATAATACTGGTTTACATGGAAAAATCCCCATTAAGTTGCATTATACTGGATTACATGAAAAAAACCCTATTAAGTTGCATTATACTGGTTTACATGGAAAAATCCCTATTAAGTTGCATTATACTGGTTTACATGGAAAAATCCCCATTAAGTTGCATTATACTGGTTTACATGGAAAAATCCCCATTAAGTTGCATTATACTGGTTTACATGAAAAAACCCTATTAAGTTGCATTATACTGGTTTACATGTACAAATCCCTATTAAGTTGCTTTATACTGGTTTACATGTAAAAACCCCTATTAGGTTACATTATACTGGTTTACATGTAAAAACCCCTATTAAGTTCCATTATACTGGTTTACATGTAAAAACCCTATTAAGTTGCATTATACTGGTTTACATGAAAAAAAACCTATTAAGTTGCATTATACTGGTTTACATGGAAAAATCCCTATTAAGTTGCATAATACTGGTTTACATGGAAAAATCCCCATTAAGTTGCATTATACTGGTTTACATGAAAAAAACCCTATTAAGTTGCATTATACTGGTTTACATGGAAAAATCCCTATTAAGTTGCATTGTACTGGTTTACATGGAAAAATCCCTATTAAGTTGCATTATACTGGTTTACATGGAAAAATCCCTATTAAGTTGCATAATACTGGTTTACATGGAAAAATCCCCATTAAGTTGCATTATACTGGATTACATGAAAAAAACCCTATTAAGTTGCATTATACTGGTTTACATGGAAAAATCCCTATTAAGTTGCATTATACTGGTTTACATGGAAAAATCCCCATTAAGTTGCATTATACTGGTTTACATGAAAAAAACCCTATTAAGTTGCATTATACTGGTTTACATGAAAAAATCCCTATTAAGTTGCATTGTACTGGTTTACATGGAAAAATCCCTATTAAGTTGCATTATACTGGTTTACATGGAAAAAACCCTATTAAGTTGCATTATACTGGTTTACATGTAAAAACCCCTATTAAGTTGCATTATACTGGTTTACATGGAAAAATCCCCATTAAGTTGCATTATACTGGTTTACATGAAAAAAACCCTATTAAGTTGCATTATACTGGTTTACATGAAAAAACCCTATTAAGTTGCATTATACTGGTTTACATGGAAAAATCCCTATTAAGTTGCATTATACTGGTTTACATGGAAAAATCCCTATTAGGTTGCATAATTACACTGAAGTCCTTGAAACTGCTGAAGTCCTTGAAACTGCTGAAGTCCTTGAAACTGCTGAAGTCCTTGAAACTGTTGAAGTCCTTGAAACTCTTGAAATCTTGAAACTGCTGAAATCCTTGAAACTGTTGAATCCTTGAAACTGTTGAATCATTGAAACTGTAGAAATGTCTGAAAGAGCTGAAGTCCTATTAAAATGCATGGGCCTATTAAAATGCATTGCAGAATTCTCAATGCAGATTTTTGTCCGATTGCGGAAAAACCGGAAATCGCTGAAGTCCCAAAAGTAATAGCAATAATCTCCCAAACATGTGGAACGTTTTGATGTATAACTTGTGGAAATTGTTGAAAATGTGAAAGCTGTGAAACGTGTCAAAAAAAATGACGGAATAAAGAAATACAAAACCAATGGTTGACTGCGGAAGGTTCCGCAGTCAATCAATAAAGGCAACTAGCATTTTGACTTGTCCTCTATTTACCCACGTGTAAATAAGAACAAACAGACATGGGCTACACTGACGTGGCGGACACCGGAAGTTTACATACACTTTGTAAACATGTATGTGTGTGCTGGGCCAGTTACTTCATCCATTGGCTCAGTGCAACAATATTGAGAGAGGTGATCATTATTTCTACAAAGTCAGAAGTTTACATATATTTTGTTAGTATTTCTATTATAATTGCCTCTAAAGTTGTAGTGGCTGTCTTTTCCACAAGATTCTCATTGGAATTTAGCAGAAGTACTTTGCCATGACCACTTCAAAACATAAAATTGTTGTTCCGACACTTTACTTTAAAAGCAATATTTAAGACATGTACATGTCATGCGACACTAGACATAGGGCTGGGCGATATGGCAAAAAAGTAAAATCTCAATTTTACTTCCTGCTTTGGACGATGTCGATTTTAAATCGATTTTCATTAAAGTCACTCAAGACAGACTTTGCCCTTAAAATATTGTTTATCTTCCCGCTCAATATTTAAGTTTCAAAACTATTTTTTATTTGTTTCCCCCAATACATATTATAAAAGTCTTGTACAGACTGTGCTGATATCGCAAGTTTAATCGATGTGTGCTGCTGGAACTCTCACAATATCCCTCATTCGATTTCACAATTTTCACATTTTTCACAAATTCGATTTTTTCAAAAGCCGATTAATTGCCAAAATTCGATTTATTGCTCAGCCCTAACTAGACAACAAACTTTTCTCCTCAGAACCTGCTGGTGATCCTTTCCACATGTGTTTTCTCTATTAGGCTCAACTTTCTGCAGCCAGTTTACTGAAACAACATCTCTAAAAGTGATCACCAACATTCATACTATTTCTGTAAAGGTAAAACACAACAATGCTAGAAGCTACATTGATTCTACTTTCAATATAATCAAAATGCTACTTATTACAGAACAAAACAGGTATATATATTTGACATGTGGCTGGATAAAGGCAGATTAAAGCCGTACACTGTGGTTGCTTCATACTTCAACAGGCTTTTGTCTGGCAGAGGAAGTCAGCAGCTTGGGGACCACTTAATACACTGCAAAGCTCTTTGGAATATATTCAGTTAACTTGTGGCTCAGATCTCCCGCTAGAATCAGGGCATCAAAGATTTCCTGCTTTGTGGCGCCTTCTATTCTTTCTTATCATTCAAATGACATTTTGAATCATTTTAAATCAACGGAAAACAATAGCAAAGAATTTCAAGGGACCAAACTGTGCAGAACTTCATGAACCATGCACTGTTTACATAACTCTTGATTTGTTCCCGTCATTGAGATATTTCAAAGGATAACTGTCAGTCTGCTGGCTCATTGCTGTCCAAAATAAACATCACCGTCCTCCGCCGCCCACTATACACTTATAACTGTTCATTACATAAGATGGGGCAAATGGACCAGACAGTTCCCCAAGGGCCTCTCCATCACCACCAGACTACAGAATGGGCTCTGAATTAAAGCGTGTACAGGAAGGTTAAGAGGTGATGCACAGGGACTTCAGACTGATAACCTAAATATGAGCTAATGGACAGCGCTAAGGTGCATTGTTGAGTCCTGGATCATAATGTACGCTACTCGGACTGCTATTGTTCTTAATCTCAGAGGAATTTTGCCACCAGGAAACATGCATATATACGGCATAACCAGAACCAAGCACTGGCCCTGGAGTTCCCTTGAAATTAAATGTGTAATTTTGTAAGTGTAAATTTCTGGCGTGGTCTTAGAGTCGGGATCTTAACTTTCAAACCACAACCGTGTAAAAAACTAGTTCCTCACTCTCAAACAAGTTCATCACTAGTTGTCACATGCATTTTTTTTGGCTCTGTCTTATTCGATTAGCCTTTTCAGACAGAAAAGTGGAAAAGAAAGAGTACCCGCACTCAGCCAATCAGGGTCAACTAGTGATTAATCATTGGGCTCTCTCTTACAAGTATACAAACACACATGTTTTCTAATTCAACTCAATTCAATTTACCCCATCACTCTTTCTGTGGAGCCAAACAACATTATTTACAAAAAAAAAAGTCTTGATCCAGTGAATAACGAATGCGCTGTGAAACTACTATCAATGCATTATATGAACAATGATCTTCAGTTCCAAGATATTTCATTCAAGAAACATAATACAATATAATAACACAAATAAATCAGTGCATGAATATTGTTGAAATGCAGTCTACTCCAACCATGAGGGCAAGATTTAAAAAAAAAGAAAGGCCTCGTGTTATATGGATCAGATAAAGTGTCCCAGTGTCAGCCATTGGAAACATCTGGTCTGTGGGAGGGGGTGTGAGCCTGGGGCATCTACAAGTGTTTTGGGAAACTAACGATGTTACACTCACAAGATCCATGGAGACTTGAGCTTGTATTACTGATATATATAATGCCAAATACACAACCTTTAACATACAAGTGGGGGTGTTGGTGTTTGTGGGGGAGACTTTAGTAAAAGGGTGGAGAGGGTTATTAACATGTAAGAGCGTGCCTCAGATGGGATGCCCTGTGCATATTAAAGAACCTTTTTATGTTTGTGTTGTTTACTATGGCGTGGGTATTCTCACACTTGCAGCCCGGCGTTAAAAGTCACAAAAACTCACCGAAAGAAACTCTAGTGTCCCGACATAGTCCCGCTCGGTCTTCAGCAGCTCGTTGAGGACGCAGACGCGCAATCGGAGCTGCTTCTCCAGGTCCTTCCCGCTCTCTGCCCGGTGCTCACTCCGACTCTCCTCGGTCATTGTTGGGCAGTGAATGCAGAGCAGCTCGGAGAAGTTTCACATCACACACTGGGAGGCAAAGGCAAACTTCTCCAAGTGCAAGGAGGCAGCGCGCAACCGGTGTTTACGCGCGCTGTGTCCCCTGGGAAAGAGTCCGTGGAGAAAGTCTATGGGATAAAAGTGAAACTAATGCAAAGTGATGCGCACACGGCTGCAGAGTGACCGAAACCAGCTCCAGCCTCGACTCCAGTGGGAAAGTTGTCTCCATGTGACTTTCCTCATCCCTCCTGCCTTCCTCCGTCAAGGACCAGAGTTAAGCCGCCGAGGTACAGTCAAACTACATCCGGGTGTACTTTTCACAATAAACCCTCAACTGCTACTTTAAGTCGTGGATATTTTATTTTGAAACTTTGAATCCGAAAAGCAAGACCGTCACAACTGACAGTCTATAGTCATAATATGTAAATGATTTATGAGTGAAATGTTCCATACCAAACCTTTAATCCACACTAAAAACGCCATATATAAAAGATTCTCAATCTCAAACCAAATGTTTCTATCATTAGTTTTCACATACATTTTTGGCCTGTGTCACATCTTTGGATCAGCTTTTTCACTCAGAAAAGTGAAACAGTACCAGCCTCACTCAGCCCAAAGCGTCGAATTGTGACTTGCAGAGCTCTGTCATACAATAATGCAATAGATCACATGTTTCCTAAGATAAAATAAAGACAGCATGTTGTGGTCTGATTTGCTCCAACTTTTATTTGGTGTCTCCCCCTCAGAAAGTGTATTGTAAACACATAACTAAATAGTCAAAAATGGTCAGTTACTACAAGTTTTTTTCACATATAAAACAAACAAGCAAGACATGTGAGTGAGTGGCTGTTTAATGAAGGTTCTAATGTATTTAATAATATTCATAATCATACAATTTGATTCAGCTACTTATATAAAATATATTCTAAACAATTTAAGGAATAGAGAATTTGCCTTAAGTGGTAAACGAGTTTCTCTGAATGATACAAACTGCTCTGGGGGCCCCCAAACCCACAGTGCCACAGCAGCAGTCTCTGTAACCATGTCCCATTACTTTAACAGCTCCTTTCAGTCACCACTCCTCACTTTCCACTTTAAAACCCTGCAGCAGCTGCTTAATGAAGCTGATGAATTTCTGCATGAAACCTCAGCTCATGCAACAGTAAGCAGCAAATGGATTTATGACAAGTATTGGTGCCCAGGAGGCGTAGCCCCCAAACACATAAACACACACAGACGTGTAAAAAGCCAGTGGTTAATGATGAGACACCAAAATAAGGGTTTACAAAAAGGACATTTTATGCATTATACACCAAACTACAACTGATTTAAAACTTCTCAAACAAATATTAAACAACGCTTACATGCTTTCCTTTACTTTTAGGAAGTATGTTTACGGTCACAAACAGAAGACCATGGAACTTTGTGGAGCCCCCCACCCACAGCAGGGGAACTCTCCATGATCACTTAAAAACAAACCTTATAAACAAAAGAGAGATCTGAATTAAGGCAGAACAGAAAACAGAAAAGTCAGCTAAGTCATTTATACCCCAACTATTGCTTTTATACGAAAAAAAACAACATTTCCTTCACAATAATGTATATTACGTCAACATATATTCAAAGTATGATATGGATACGTTGTGTGAGACCATAGAGTGAATCGCTTGTGTGGGTGAGACGAGGCCATCAGGAGGGCAGTGCCAGATCTGGACACATACTGCCCTCTACTGGTTATATGCAACACTGCAACTTCTAGTATAGCATCTTACCTGAAGAGGGGGCTGTTGTTGCATGGTTGGAGGATATGTGTGCGGCTCCTTATTTCTTCAACACCCCTGAGCTTTACCATTTGTAAATTGACTGTGTGATTTACTCCGGGTTTAACGTAGACGTTTTGGAACAGGTACATCATGTGTTCTCTAAAAAAAAAAAAAAAAAAAAAAACATCTTTGGTCTCAAATTAATTATTTGCGGCTTAGTGACTTGCTGTGCTCCGCTGGGAGGCCCTGATCCGATTGGACAAGGAGTTTAGGTCACAATAGCTGCCTCTTGTTCAAGCCAAAAACACATAAATTACAAGTACTGCACGGCCCGTCTTTATCAGATCTACTGTATCTTTTTTGGCTGACAATCTTCCAACCCCACTGCAGTTATTCTATTCATGTCTATTTGAATAACATGTAGCACTACTCAAAAAGTAGTCATAATTATATACACATTCATATCAATATACATTATACATATACTTGCACTTGCTGGGGATACATCCAGGAATGCATATAGGAGTAGAACCATTGGCATGTTGCAGTATACATTTAGCCTTGGGCCCCACAGAAGGAAATATGTGAATTACACATTTGACAGAAAGATTGCAAGCACAGCATACTGAGGACTACCACTTATAAACCTTGAAGAAAGTTGAAATAAATAGTAAGTAATGGGTAAGGAGGATGCATTGTGCTAGCAGCAAAATCCTCCCTTAGCAACTGCTTGTAAAGTGAGCAAACACAGACAATGCCAGTGAAATATGAGCGTAATGAAAGAATAATGTGTCTCAAGTGAAACACACATAAACAAAATGGGTTAACGTTATAATTGTCAAATATTTATGATCTTTTTCAATTATAGCATAGCCAGTTTTACGTTGTTCTCAGTTGCCAAAATTCTGCGTTAGAGATTTAGTCTAAAACATTTTGAATTTCGTTGCTATGTAATTGAGTGGTTGTATCCTTTTCTGTGGCCTGCAGGTGAATCCAACAATAGTGGATTTTGTTTAATCTGCATTCTTGTTTTATGGCTTGCCACTTTCAAGTTCTTAAGAAATTCTTATGTGCAGCTACAGTGTGAGTGTGAAAATGTCCCTGCAGAGCCAAAAGGCCATTGTCTCCAAAGTGACCAGCTATCTTTAACCCTTCACCTCCCTGCATTAGCTCTCCCCTCCGGGTTCAACAGGGTCAGCCATACGTATGCACTCGCAGGGGGACTTAGGAGGGCTTTGGACGTCTACAACTCACAGATAGCACAAGAGGGCATTTCTTTCTTGCATTTCTATATTATTTTTATTTGTATATCCTTATTAAATGTTGGAAAAACACAATTCGTTCCCCATTGTCTCCCCTTTGGTCTATGCAGGATACTTACTAAATCAACCAGTGTGGTACCAAGCTCTTTTATTATCATTTTTAATTGTATCACAATATTTTAAACAAGTCCTAAGGTCAAAACATTCCGATACTAGTCCGATACCTCAACGATACAATACAATACAATTTAACGTTTGGTGTGTTTGGGTGAAAAGCAACTTATTTTAGAAAAATAGCATCGTTTTACATACAAATTTTTCACCGAGAAATCTATGTTGTTTATTTTGTTGCTATTTCGATACTGACAATGTGTTGAATTGTCCTGTTGCATGTGTCTTGTTTCAGTGCCAATACTTAAGCATAGAGTGATATCTGATTTTCTATGCTTTTGATAACCCTTGGCTGACTTTTTGGGAAATCATATTGAAATGATTCTTGAAAATGATATACAGCTTGTTTTAAATGAATATCAATGGCTGTTCTATAGTGCATATCACCTGCCCCTAATTGGCTCATGAATCCATGCAAAATACAGCATAATTACTGCAGGAAGGAGCCTAAAACGTCCTCCTTTCCTATCTTCTCAAAGGCCTCATTCACAGCACTCAGCACTCAGAAAGAAGGTGATTTAATGGAGCATGGTGCTGCTCTGAGTTCCTGCAGACTTTGGCTCTTTTGTGACAAGCTGTGCCCCAAACATGGCACCAGAACCAGCGCCGCACACCGCCCGGGCCTCCTCTGCATTAAAACAACATGGGAACCACCGCACTGTGACCAATGCCAGCTCGCAGACCTACCAATCCCACCACACGATATACATAGAACGCAGCGGCAGCATTTTTACATGAATATGCTTCTGTGTGCAGTGGTAAAAACATAGTGGTTAATGTTATGCTCTTGAGAAAAGCCACTGCCAGTAATTCCACTTCAGTTAACGTTAAAGTGTTTCATTTTGATATTGATGACATTTTCCCCTGAAAGAAGCGTTAAACAAAGATGCAGTGAAGTTTTGCATTTACATGACAAGCTGAAAAGTGTTACTTACAGCTGTGAAGAGGATGTGAAATGACCACATTTGTCTGTTTGTATTTGGGAAAACCATGAAAGCTTATTGAAAATATGTATTGGACCTGTTTTCTTACAGTACTTGATAGTTTGCAGTAGACGTTTTAGTGCCAGGTCCACCAACTGGGACTCTGAGGAGCACAGGGACTGGCCTCTATACTGGGACTTTGAGGAGCACAGGGACTGGCCTCTATACTGGGACTCTGAGGAGCACAGGGACTGGCCTCTATACTGGTCACTCTGAGGAGCACAGGGACTGGCCTCTATACTGGTCACTCTGAGGAGCACAGGGACTGGCCTCTATACTGGTCACTCTGAGGAGCACAGGGACAGGCCTCTATACTGGGACTCTGAGGAGCACAGGGACTCGCCTCTATACTGGGACTCTGAGGAGCACAGGGACTGGCCTCTATAATGGGACTTTGAGGAGCACAGGGACTGGCCTCTATACTGGTCACTCTGAGGAGCACAGGGACTGGCCTCTATAATGGGACTTTGAGGAGCACAGGGACTGGCCTCTATACTGGTCACTCTGAGGAGCACAGGGACTGGCCTCTATACTGGTCACTCTGAGGAGCACAGGGACTGGCCTCTATACTGGTCACTCTGAGGAGCACAGGGACTGGCCTCTATACTGGTCACTCTGAGGAGCACAGGGACTGGCCTCTATACTGGTCACTCTGAGGAGCACAGGGACAGGCCTCTATACTGGGACTCTGAGGAGCACAGGGACTGGCCTCTATAATGGGACTTTGAGGAGCACAGGGACTGGCCTCTATACTGGTCACTCTGAGGAGCACAGGGACTGGCCTCTATAATGGGACTTTGAGGAGCACAGGGACTGGCCTCTATACTGGTCACTCTGAGGAGCACAGGGACTGGCCTCTATACTGGTCACTCTGAGGAGCACAGGGACAGGCCTCTATACTGGGACTTTGAGGAGCACAGGGACTGGCCTCCTGCTAGTGCCCAGAGTCAGGACTAAACATGGGGAGGCAGCATTTCAGTTTTAAGCAGCTAAAATCTGGAACAGTCATCCTGAAAATGTGAGAAAGGCTTCTACAATTTTCAATTCCAGTAAACCATATTCCTGTTAGCCGTAAAAAAACAAATGAAGAATTGTATCTTTTTAATGATTTATGCCTTGTATGATCTTAATTTCTTTTCCAGTTTTGTTAAGCACTTTGAGTTCCACGGCTACATCTGGAGAGTTGAAGGCTAATCTCTGAGCAAGAACATGAAATCTTTACTAACTCCTTTTGTGATGTGTATTGTCCACGCAGGATGAGTTCAGAGTTTGCATTCACCATAAGTGGAGGGTATAAAACAGGTGGTGTGGAGTTGACACTGGAGAAAAGCATGTGAAAAATGTGCTGTTGCTCGGCGATCACAAAAGCAAGAGAGCTGCCAGTTGACTTAGACGTCTAATCACAGTGTTGGGCGATAAAGGATCAAACGCAGGCACGAAAGGGTGAGAAATAATAGGGACCAATCACCCAATGCTTTGCCCTGGGATTCCCCTGACAGCTCAGGCCAAGCAGATACAAAACCCTCCCATAAAATCATAATCGCTTGACTTGCGTTATTTACTATTACAGGTGGTGAAAGCCTAAAGTGATTTTCAGCTTGGATGTGTTGCCCACTGGAAGATGAAAGGGCAAAGTCACACGGAGGTGAAGCAAGTTCTTTCTCTAAAGCCCTTTGAATAGGCTTCCCCTTGCTCATTGATACACCGCTATTTGCCCCAATGCACAAAGTAGAGCCACTTTTAGCTCTGGCTTTTGTCCTTTCCATCTTTCTATCTGTTTATCACATAACAGATCAGAAATATTCAACACACAGTGAAGGGGAAAGTCCTCATATTAGTACAGTTTTTGGAACGAAACACAAAGTCCTCAATAGTTAAACTAAGGTTTTAATTTACATTAAACAAAATACACATTGATGTTCTACATAAATGTTAAACTTTCTGTGATTTAAAAACTAAATTAAAGTACGATATGACTCATGATTATCTCATATAAGACAAAGGACAAAGCATAACCTTGTTCATTTGACAGATGATTTTAAATCATGGTAGGTACTGTAGTTATAAAGTGTCAGCAGGTGTCTGATGGTTGAGCATCAGTTGCACATGGATGATGTCATTGTTGGTGAGAGCTCTTTCAGCTCCAGGGCAGATGTGTCTACAGGGGTGGCATCAGCCCAGGACTGTGTACGAGGAAAAACAAACTCAAGCTTGTAAAGTGCAAAGTGCAGAGCAAATCTGAGGTAAAGGCTGTTGGAATGGACACGTGTTAGTTGCCTCTGTTCTTTCTCTTACAGACAATCCTCTGCAGCATTTTAACTGAATTTCAAAGCTCCTTTAGTGAATGGTGATGCTCTATGCCTCAGACATTCAGACATTCAGTCATTGCCCAGCAGCTGTGCATTTCTAATAAACACCTTGTTTGGAGCATAGTCTTGATGTGTTGTATTTTGTGTTTTAGTTTGCATTCACACTTTCTGGTGGTCTAGTTCACTTTAACTGGACCAGTTATGCTATCTTATCTATCTATCTATTGTGGAAAAATGGGACAGAGGCAGCAGCTATCTCTTGCCCTTGCCCGGTTTATTTTCCAGTTCTTCCAAACCGAAAACAAGAAGACAAAGCCATTTATAAGCAAGGTCTGCATGCTTAAATTCATTGAATACCGTTAAGTCCAAAGCATGCAGGTCATTCTACAGTGTCTATCATCTGTCTGTCCGTCTATATATCTGTCTGTCTATCTTGTTATGCCATAGTTTATCTAATTGCGGTATTTTTTATAGTATTGTGTATAATCTAACAACTTTTCTGTAAATGAGGCTTATATCACTTTTTGCCTACACCATAACTCCATCTGCCCATTCCACAAGAATGAGTGTGATAAAATGCCAATCAAAACAAGCATGCATTGAAAGCAACTGTCCCATTCATTAAACGCGCGGGTGATTTGATCTATGTCAACATGGGTGTGACATTAGAATTAGTGGTCACACAGAGACACGATCCTGCGCTGATACAGTATTTATGAACTCTGCAAATCCCAACTAGAAGTGGACCGTTCGCATGCCGGATGAGAGCGCACACTTCAGCCACTGTGGCGCACCACGTGACCTGACCCGGCTCGGGTTTAAAACGCGCTGCCCCAAAATCCTCCACAGCTTCAAAGGGCTCTCCGCGTCCTCCTCGGTCCAGACCAGAGATCGCACCTTTTTACACCGTGAAGAAGCGGAGATAGACACAGAATTGAAAGAGGAAGGGACTTTTGGCCATCTGCAGCTCGCCTTTTATCCAACTTTTCGCTGTCGCATCCTTCAAAGTGTCTGGGACTTTGATGCGCGGCTCAATGGCGCAGCAGCAGTGGGACCAAAGCAGCAGATTTGGCGCCCCTCTTTTACTGACATGTGTGATAATCTGCAGCCTTGTGCCATGTCCCGTCCTGGGATACCTCTACCACAACCGCTACGCAGGGTGAGTGCTCACAGAGGACGCTTCCACGCTCATTCTAGCTATGTATGGATTTTTAAAAGAGATGTTCTATTTAATATTAAGTCAAGCGTAGATGCATTTACGTATTTTAGACTTGAATAAAGTGTAAGCTCATATAGCACAACACGCCTGTTCTGTTTATTTAAAGCCAGGGTACCTACATCTCAAATCACATCGCTCTCAAAACATGGTAGTTCCAGTTTCCACATGCTTGTATTTTTTGGCGTTTTGCTTGTATTTTTAGATCTGCTTTTTCAGACAGAAAAGTAAAAAGAGAGGACCACCCTCACTCAGCTAATCAGAGCTCATCCCAAAGCGTCAAATAGCAGGGTTCTTTCTAAGTTTGTAAAATCTCACATGATTTCTAACAGCACGATGACAGCACGGTCTTATTTCACAACATTACAATTTCTATTATTACAAACTTGTGTACAATATGAAATAAAATCAATTCTAATCCGATCCAGGTTAAAAAAAACACTTCTGTTTAGCTGTGCATCTTAATGTATTGTGATTATTTGTGATTTTAATACATTGTGTGATTGCTAACTTGATCAGAGAGTGTTATTATACACCTTATCTACCTAATATTCTACAGTTTTTTCCTTTCTATGTGTGGCAGCAGTATTAAAGCTGATATCTATGTCTACTTTATGTACATTATAATGATTTCACATTGTTGCTCTCCAATTTTTAAAGTGTTTTGACTATATAAATAAACGATATCTTTCTTTCACAATGTTTTAATGCACTTTGGGCCCTATAATTGCATTTTGTACACATGTGTTGTTATTTGTTGAGACCAGAGGAAGCAGTCCATTGAGAAACTACAGTCTTTCATCAGCCGCAATTACATGTGTCTGAAAAGGCACATGCAGACGACATGTTTATGTAATTACAGACAGAGCATCCATGACAATCTGAGTGTAAGGAGCTGAGAGCGCGGCACACCCAGACACATGTGGAAGAGGCCTAATCATATGTCAAATAACTACTTCTAGGGCTATTGTTACAGGATTTGTCGTCAATGATACTATATATTTGGTCCTAATTGCACTATGGTGACGATATACTGTATGTGTGTATATATACTGAAATGGTCTCACTACATATTTAATCTATTTCACTTGTTTTGTTTTTAACTGTTGGCACGTTTTAATTTTTGCCATTTTAAGTTGTAGTTGTTTGAGCTGCTGTGGATCCATACAGTCCTTACTCTGAGTTTCGTTTTGATCCTAACATTCGTATTAGCAGTAATTTGGAAAATGAGTTGCAGACAGTTGCTAAATTATTATAAAAATGGGCCCTTTTATATTGGATGTTATACTATTTGATTTGGACTAAGACATGTTGAAACTAGCATTCAAATAAAGGCACCCATACAAAAAACGTGTGTGCAGGAGATGAGGCAGACTGAAAATGAGATTGGAATCATACATTTCAACATCAAAACAATCTTATTTTGTCCCTCATGCGTATATATTTCTTGTTATTTCGAGTTTATATCTTGAATCATGGCTGCTTTGAAGTTCACTTTGGTTTTTTTTCGTGAGAAGCTTGTCAAATGTAAAGTCTAAAATGAAAGTTGTTGAAAAAGTAAAACATTATTTACATTTTACACACAACATCAACAATATTTTGGATTGTTTCTTTTCTCATGAACTCTTCACCTTATACTGGAGAGCAAAGAATGACTTAATATGAACATTTGGACCAGATGCTTCCCCTGTGTCCTGGGGAGAGCCAGTCCACCTGCTCTATGTGGAAATGTAATGCCATAATGGTGTTTGTCAGACCGGACTTCAGCCTTTTATCAGTCTGACAAGAAGAAGAGGAGCCACCCATGTCTCCATCACACATCTGCTATTGTGAACGCCACCTTCAATTACCACAAAGAAGCTGGGGTTACCTGTGGCCCAAATGCTTCCCTGTTACATGAGAAAACCTCACACACCACAAGTAGCTTCCTCTTAAACCATGTGGAAACAGAATACTGACAGGAAATATCATTTTTGTTACAGCGATCAAGTCTTCAGGATACATCCCAATACGGAGGAAGACATTGCAAGGGTCAGAGGTATCCTGGGGCACTTGAAGGTGAGACAAATTTGACAAGTTTTACTATTCAAACTCAAACATATGAACCAAAATTGACTCTTTAGACGAGGAGTGTTGAAACTTCTTTCACAGTGGGCTGCATATTAAAATACCGACAAAGCATAGGGCCAATTCAGGACCATGCATGACTGACTAGTGGTACATTTAAGCCAAAAAAATTATCAATATGAGCCACCAGATTTGTATTTAGGCATAGACTGTCAATAAACTCTTTGTTATTGGTTGTTTAAGGGACGGACTGTAGAAACTTGTAGTAAAAAGTTATTTTGGGAGATTTTTGCCACTTTCAAATCTAAAGGGCCAAGAAAGATTGTTCTGAGGGCCGCATTTGGCTCGTGGGCCTTGGTTTGGCCATGTCGGTTCAAGGCTGTTTTTTACTTTTCAGAGTCAAACTTTGGTAAAACTGTATGTGTGTATGCTTCAAGAGGAGTTTGTGTTTCCTTACAGTGCATGTGGTTCATATTTAGTAGAAATCAGACTCGTGTGTCTGTGTTTTACTATCTATTATGTTCCACTGGGGCCACACCTCTTAAGTGTCTCCAGCCCGTGTGAGGTGTACCGATGATATGAGTGCTGTCTTTGTAAAGAGAGCTCTTCATACTTCACATAGACCACAGCAAGTCATTTGTGGCGGCACTACTCAGTTACATGTGTTTCTGGGACTCTGCAATTAGGGGAAACCCTGGAAGACATGATCACTTAACTTTGGGACCATTTATTCATCAGCCTGCAGAGTGTAGTCTTTCCATACTCATTGCTTGTACTTGAATCAAAACAGCGCTGTGACAAATTTTCAAAAATGTAGCGAAAAAATATGTGATGTGGTGTCTATAAAGATTACTGTTATTCTTATGAAATATCAAAGCGTTTTTGTGGCGAGGTAATGACGCCATAAACACTGCAAGAACAAAGTGAAGTTTGAACACGGCTCTTGAAATGGCAACGGTCTAAACTAAAGTCATTCCTCAACATTTCTGTGTAAATGTTTGTGATTGGCAGTGGGCAGGCCTTCACGCTGGACCGGTGCGTAGCCAAAGTTTTCATTCGTGGACGGGCAGTGGACATTGGGCCCGTGGTCAACCATAGGCAAGAGCAGCTACTGTTTGGACAGCTGTGCGTAGGCTCACAGATGCGCCAGAATCAACCAGCTAGGCAGAAATAGCATAAAATACGACAAGCCAGTGTATAAATCCAGTCGGGATATTCTCTCTGACTGACAGTGTGGAAGCAGGATTTGATAGGCAGGTGTATTCCCAGTCGTGCAGTGGTAGAACACAATTCCACTAGGGGAGGAAGTACATTTTCACAAATATGCATACAAGAACAGACATTCAATCCAGCTCTGCCATTTTCACTCATCGTCACCACAGCCAGCAGTTCTCGCTTGTGCCTGGGGTTCAAATGGCCACGGTCACAGTTCAGTGGTAGATGTCAGTGAGCTTCCAGACTAGCCTTCTTGGGTTCAACTCCGCAATTCATCAATCTCCAGACTTGTCGTGAACCAGTTGGCAATGGTATAAGTTAGAGAGTTGAGGCTGTGTCTGACGTTACCCCTTTTTTGTCAATGTAAATTATTGCCAGACGGAGTCATTGAGGTGAATAGCTTGCATAATAATGTTGTCATGAATATTACATCAACAAAAAGCAGTAAAAATGAGCAAGGAACAGACCATGAGAGGGAGATACGACAGATGAAGATAGTATAATCCCCATAAATCCATGCTATAAACTTTTACCTTCAGAGAGCTGTTTGTTTAACCTGATATTTAAAAGGACATTTAAGTGCTGTGTTCTGTTTTATAATTCTCTCTGTTTGAACATTCAGGGTACTTAACTGTTTGGAAACGCCATAAACCAGTTTGGAGATGGGGGACTTTTATATTGACCTCTTCTGCCTTGAGTGTAGTGTTTAAAAAAGTGTCTGCTTTCTGTATAAACTCCCCATTAACAAGCGTGTGTGCCAGTCTTTTTGCCCAAACCTTGCCGAATCAAAGCCAGCTGGAGCATAGCAAAAATACGAGATTATGGGTCTGCATTCTTTGGTCATTGTTTTTGTTTAGATTTTTTGCCTTTTCAGTCCAATTTGCGTGTGGTATTTGGAGCCTGCGTGTCATTGGCTGATAACAAAGAGCTAAATGAGCGTATTTCACCTCCCATATGAGGTCAAAGTGAGCCATTAACTGTGGGCTGTTGAGAGGACACTTCACAGAGAGCTTTTATTAACGTCACATCAGCCTTCAGCGCTCCATTTTCCACTTTAGCTCAAATTATTATTCATCTAGCTCAAACGCGGGCTGTTTTATAAAGATTGTTGACAATAATTTTAGTTATGGCTTTGTTTATTGTGGGGTTGTTGATCCATTTGTTCAGTTGGCAGCTCAGGACAAGGCCAGGTCAGTTTAACTTGGGACTAAATGGGACTTCCATTTGGAGGTGGCATTACAGTGTTGACATTCCACTTACTTTACTGACAAAGTGGGGACTATAAAGAGTTTTGTGAACTGTAGACCTTAGTGCCTTAGTTAAGATGCTCACAAAAATAACCAGCTCGTATGTTAATGACAGAATGTAAACTTGCAACAATAAAATGGCTTAACTTTAATACTGCATGTAGCTGGGATACCTAACTTCTTAATTTCTATTCTTTCAACAACTTTATTTAAATAATTGCAGAAAATAAAATACATGTTTTGTATGTAAACATGAAACAACAATGGCAGGATCGACAGTGTGCGATTGAGGGGTTGTAAATACCAAGATAAGCGAGGGTATGAAATAACTAAATCTCAAATACAAGTTCTCAAATTATGGCTCCAATGTCCCTTACAATAATAAAACAGTGAAAGAGAAAAAGCTTGTTTAGTGGCAACATGTTAACAGTACAAATCCCAATCAGTTAGGATTTAATGTTTAATGTTCTGGTGTGACCCAGAAAAGTAAAACGTTGTGAACAAACCAGACCGCAACAGGCCATCATCACCTCATTATAAAACATGTTATCTTTTGGATAATTGTGACTCTGTTTAGCCTGAGATTTGATTGGCTGAGTGAGGGTGGTCCACTCATTATCACTTTTCTGATTTAAAGACGAGACCCAAAGTGCACGAATGTGAAAACTAGTGATAAAACCAAGAGAGTGTGGAACTAGTCGGATAGAAGTCTACACGTCATTTTTTGTTGTGATTTTAAAGTTAGCTTTAAATGTGGACTTTTGTTCTTTGTAGGTGGATCTATGGCAGCCCAACAGCCTTTCTTTGATCGCCTTCAATTCCACCGTGGATGTGCATGTGAAACGCAACGACACGCTCAGACTGCACTCGCGGCTGAAGCAGGAGCACATAAGTTACCAGTAAGATCTGTGCCACACATGCACTGACCATATGAATCCTAATCTACATATGCACTGTACTTCAGAGATACTCAGCTTTCTTCAGCGTCAATAATATATGATCCACACACGCAGAAGGCTCTGAGTTATCAAGTGAAAGGCCTTTAAAGTTGTGACACAGAGAACACAGCTGCAGTGCATCAGAGCCGCTCTCCAATCTGCTCTAGAAAACAGGCTTTCATCTCCCCGTCCCGTCCCAGCCCAGCCCTCATCACAATTATCACTGAACTGATGGAAGTTTATCAAAGCAGCCGCAGCACCAGCTTGAAAGAGTATCATTGTCATCTTTGTCCTGAGAGAGAAACTGCAGCTCCACAAAAAAAGTGTTTTTGTTTTCTGTTGATTGAGTGAGGTTTTTAATTTAGGTTACAAAACCATTAAAAGGCATTATGGATGAATGATGATGAAGTGAACCTACAATATTCCCAGAAATACAAACACTCTTATTCACTTTGTTTTCACTGTTTTTGCACGAATTCCCTCAATGTTACACAAAAATCTGTGTTTATTTCTATTTAATCAAGGAATAATTGAGAATGTATAAAGAATTATATGTTTTTATATGCATGATGAGAAAGTGCTTGATTATGTAATCTGAAAGGTTTGTATGCTTTTCTGCAGAGTGTTTATCACAAATTTGCAAACGGAAATTGAAAAGCAGACTGGGTATCGCTCTTCTCGTAGGCGGAGGTCAGCTCAGCAATACGACTACGAGGTTTACCACTCACTGCAAGAGGTACATCACTGAAAACACTACATTACCTCCGAACACACAACACTCTGCAACATTTCATGTTTATGTTGATTATGCATCCATGAACTACTTTGACAAAGTATAACCTGTGCACCTTTTTTTTTAGCAAATTCAGAAACCTGGAGGTAGATTTACAAGGGTTTGCGTGTGTGCAAATGAATAGCAGCTTTTACAGTAAATGTCGTTTACTTTTCAAACAGTGACAGGAGTCACTGAAACATATCCTCAACCCGTTGGTCCACTGGTTCTCTGTGGCTGTTGTTTCCACAGACCTGTTGCTCTAAACAGTCAGATTGATGCTCCACTTTAGCTTTGGTCTGGGTTCACTGTCAGTTTAGATGACCAATTGCTGGATATGGATTGTTTTATGTAAACTAAATCAGCATTTATTTAGTATCATGTATTTTTCTAATCGAATTTCTGTTTTACTTCCTTAAAAGATCCAAAGCTGGATGTTTGAGGTGAACCGGACAAACCCACATATGGTTGACATGTTTTCTGTGGGGAAGTCCTATGAAGGGAGGCCCCTGTATGTTCTTCAGGTAGTAAAGATGCTCCGTATAGACTTGACATATATTTTAATGATCGTAAACTACAAAACGTTGCATGTATGCTGTCAGCTAGGAAAGAGAAGTCGTCCCCATAAGAAAGCTGTGTGGATAGACTGTGGCGTCCATGCTCGGGAGTGGATCGGACCTGCTTTCTGTCAGTGGTTTGTGAAGGAGGTCTGTATTTTTCAACTCAATCTATTGGACACATTTCTCAAAGTCTTGCATATTTTACAGTCAACTTAATGTAGTGTGTGGGCTGTAAACCTGCCTAATCTCCGGACATCTGTTCCTACAGCTCATATAACAAAAAGGAAAAGCCATTACTATAAAAAAAAAGAATATAACACATAGCCTGATGATTTTTGCAGGTGTTTTCAGTGTCTAATTTACTGTGACCTGTGTTGTTGAAAAAGACAATCAAATCTCCAGTAATAGACAACAAAACATTAATATAATCTCTATAATTGATCCTATTACATGTTGGCTTTAGTGGAGTAATATGAGTTGAGCTGGATTTGTAGTAACTGGTATTGACCACTGGAGGTCAGGGTCCAATTTGACATATGGACATGTTAGTCAATAGACCAACTTTTGACTGCCTATGATATAGATCCCAGCTTTGAATGAAGTAAAATAGTACATGTATGTCCAGACCTCATCATGTGTAAAGCTCTATGTTGCTAGTGATGAATAAGTAAGTAAGTAAGTAAGTTTTTATTTATATACCGCCTTTTCACTGCAGATCTGAGTCTCAAAGCGGTTTACAATTGTTAATTTTGGGCATTTGTCTCTCACTCCACACAGAGATGGGAGCGGGTTCGCCAGTACAGGAAGCGCATGCCAGAACTATTGGACATATTTTTAGTGGTAGGGGAAACCGGAGTACCCGGAGGAAACCTACGCAGACACGGGGAGAACATGCAAACTCCACTCAGAAAGGCCCTGGTCCGACCGGGATTCGAACCCAGGACCTTCTTGCTGAGAGGCGAGAGTGCTATCCACTCAGCCACCGTGCCGCCCAATAAACAGTGTGTGTGTGTGTGTGTGTGTGTGTGTGTGCGTATATGCAGGCCCTGTCCTCTTATAAACACGACTCTGTGATGAAAAGGCTGCTCAATCAGCTCAACTTCTTCATCATGCCAGTTTTCAATGTGGACGGATATCACTTCAGCTGGACAAAGGTGAGGGCATTTCATTAAATCTTAGTCTCATAGAAAACTTCTTAGGGTGATGTGTTCTCTATACTTTTGTGTAGGATCGATTCTGGAGAAAAACACGCTCAATAAATCGCAAGTTCCACTGCAGGGGAGTGGATGCAAACAGGAACTGGAAAGTGAAATGGTGTGGTGAGTTAGTTCTCAGGGTCTGAAGGTCATCTGGATCACCGTCTGGATCCAGATTTTTAAAACTGCGCCTCAACAACTGCTTTTCTCATTATGAGATGTGTCAGTGTTGCCATAGTTATCTGTATTACTTGAGCTAATCAGACTTGTACAATGAAATCTAATTAGATGTTTTACTCCTTTTGGAGACATTAGTAAATGAAAAGAATCCTTGTTTTGGAACCTGTTATGTTCATTTCTGTATTTGTCAATTGTGAAACAAATGTTTTTTCATTATACGATATCACTTTCATTTTTCTTTAATACTTTACTCAATGTCTTATGTGGATTTGTAGTTGAAAGACACTTCCCTCTCTACACTTTCCTTCTATATTCAAGCCCGTACTCCAGTATGCTTCTATGTTTTGTAGGCTTCCATGGTCATTGCAAAAGAATTGCACACAGACTATAAATAATGCAGCGTGCAGTGACGGGTCCTTTGATATTTACTTGGGATCTAAATGGTGAATCACCAAACTAAGCTGAGAGAAGCAGACTGTCATTGCCTTATGTTCTGTCTTTGCCTCACAGTTTCCCCATGTGTTTCTTCCAGAGGAAGGTGCCTCCTCCCATCCCTGCGATGATACTTACTGTGGCCCTTATCCCGAATCTGAACCTGAAGTTAAAGCTGTTGCCAAGTTTCTGCGTAAACACAAAAAACGAGTCAAAGCCTATATCTCCATCCACGCCTACGCCCAGATGCTGCTGTACCCATATTCATACAAGTACGCCTCCATCCCTAACTTCAGCTGCGTGGTGAGTACGTGTATTTGGTCAATGTTCTTTTGTGGTGCAATATTCCAGAACAAATGGTATTGCAATCAGCATATGTATTTATTTTTCATCTCATATTAATATTTTTATCATCTCTTTTTCTAGGAGTCAGCCGCTCAAACTGCAGTGACAGCTCTGTACTCTGCATATGGAGTAAGATACAGATATGGGCCAGCCTCCACAACGCTGTGTAAGTACCTTCAGAAATATTATAACTGTTTACCTACCATAATATTCAACACATTTCTGAGTCGCACCTTCTCTTTAATCAAGAATGTGAATTAGGCCCTAACAGTTACTAGTCACAACTTACAGATAATGTGTGTTTTTCAGATGTGACGTCAGGCAGCTCTATAGACTGGGCCTACAGGAATGGGATCCCTTACACGTTTGCATTTGAACTCCGAGATACAGGGTATTTTGGTTTCCTTCTGCCTGAATCTCTCATCAACCCGACCTGCACTGAGACTATGAGAGCAGTAAAGGCCATCGCATCAGGGCTGCTGAAGAAGTGTGAGACAAACTCCAACACATTTCCATTTATATGAAGACCACTGATGCCCTCCCACAACTGTCTCCTGTTTGACCATGGACCAGGTCTTATCAAGCAAACAGAAGAAGTATGACGGGCTCGTGCTTTGTTTTAGTTTGATTTGATTTTCTGATAAGACTGGGAGTCAATCATGAAAAACTAAAGTACTTTACAAACTTGCATCCTGACAGACTAAAATTCAAAACATTCAGTATTGCCTAAACAGGATATGTGTTTTTATTGTACCATGTTTATTAAGACTGTCATAGCTTTTGTGCAGACCAGCAACAAAGCTGATACCAACAAAAGTGCGTGGTGGTTAAAGTAGCACTTGTCAAAGCCCATTCAGAGGCTGGAACTATTTCCTGAGTCAGAAATAAGTCTCTGTGAATTTTGGCTATAAATCTAAACGTCTCTTCTCATTATTTTAGATTTATGTAAACAGACATGTCATCGTGATAGGAGCTCAGGTAATTCAAAGGCAGCGGAGGTAGACTGATGTTTACAATAATTGTAGTTTTCTGACCAGTTGTGTTTGAAGCAAAAAATAACTAAAGATTGTTCATTAAATTCAGTGTCATCTGTCAATCGTGTGCATATAACAAAAATGTGCCTTTCCAGATACTTTCTCATGGATGGAATTTATAAACACCCATAACTGTGAAATGTAACTTGCATTTTGTAAATATTGTTTATTTGTTACACCTTTTAAGATCAATATTTCATAATAAACATTTTTAAACTGATATGTGTCATTAATACTTTATGTCCTCTGTGTGGTCTTTAAGATGAGTTGTTTTGACTCTTAATGTCCAATGTTATTTATGGTTTCAGAAAAGTTGGATACATAAAGAGTCCAAAGTGAACTGTCCACTGCTGCCAAAACAGAGCTGTCAAATTGCCAGTTTCTATCTTCCTCCTAAACTTTGCACAACATTGCTTAAATCTGTGGCAGACTGTGGCAATGCTAAACATGCAGGTGTTGAACTAAAGCATGGACCAATAATGGCAAAATACTGAAGACTGGAGGGAAAACAGAACATTATAGTTTTTTACTCAATGTATTAACACCTCTTGGTTTAATTAAAGCTGGCAAGAGCTCTGGTGTGTGTCGTCTGGTGCACACTGGGGTAGTCTTGCACAATTTTTCCTATGTGGTTTTACTGCAAATGGCAAATAAATGAATCTGAATCTGAGCTCGGGTGCATAACTTCTAAACCACAGAAATGGCAACTATATAGAAAAATCATATTAATAATCTAATATACTATAGACCCTACTCATAGTCCGTCGATCATTTCAACTCTTAAGAATCAGAATTATTTTATACAGTGAACAAAATCCACAAACATACATGAAACCGTGGGATGAAAGAGCATGTGATAAATATGCTCCAATACAAAATGTGCATAACAGACAGATCACAGCAAACTAATAATAGATAATAGAAAATCAAATGGATTTTTGGGTTTTTTTGTTGACACTTATCCCACGTCAGTACAAACCAGCCCTAGTATAGCCCTGCATTAGTTTTATGACCAACAACACACAAAAAGTTTTAGAATCAACATGTGAATTTTCCATTAAATGTAACCGCTGTGAATATAATACAGTGCTTTTCTAATTGCAGAGTCTCCTGTGACGTGAATAGTCCATAGACAGTAGACATTATCAGTATTAAATGATTTTCTGTCTCTGATATTGTCTACTGTCCCATGTGCTGAGTGTCTGGGTGGAGGCTCCTGCTGCCCTCTGTGCTGCCTCACTGCGGCCGATCTTAAAACGCACGTGACGTCGTTTCCTCTCTCCAACATGGCGCAGGAGGCAGGTTGTTAATGGAAATCGGAGGGATTTACCCCACCTTCTGTGTTTATTTATGTGTGTGTGTTCGGGGCTGTGTGGCTGACATTTGAAAAGAAATACATTTGTGATCAAGGCGGCCGCAGCCCCCCGTTTGGGACTAGACTCCTCGCCCCCAAATTCTTGTGCGACATGTATGAGGGCAAAAAGACGAAAAACATGTTCCTAACCAGAGCTTTGGAAAAGATCTTGGCCGACAAAGAGGTGAAAAAGGCTCACCATTCTCAGCTGCGTAAAGCTTGTGAGGTGGCACTCGGTAAGTTCTCTGTTTTTCCTTATATTTCATGCTATCTTTACTCATTGATTTAGACACGTCATGCACCCATTACTTAGGAACCGGCTGGAATAATATCGCAGACAAACACCACGCTTCCATTCCATCAACATTAGGTATTTGCAATAATCTGTGTCCAAGCTTTGCACGGATCGCATATGTATATTTAATTGACGTGGCACGTACAAATGGACTCATATAAAATACGGAAATGGTGCATGAGGGGTGGGTGCCTCTGTTTGCCACAAGAAGGCGATGCTGGAGACCAAATAACGCCGAAAAACAAGTCAATCCCTGGACACAGAGCAAACGTGTGCAGACAATGACTTTGCATATGTTTCAACCATGTAATGACCACGTAAATACACTATGGAACAATTTGTTTTTGTTGTCCACATTGCAGGAAGGTGCATGGCTCTCTTCCTGGTGATGTGGAACAGTGGTGTTGCCTCATTTCAGGATTATTCTCAGTATTCTCAGGCTTGTGAATGCATGTGTTGTTGTCCTGTTATTTCTTTTGTGCAGCTGATTTCCAGAATGATGTGAAACTTGATCGGGAAATGTGTAATACCAAAAGCACAAGGTGACAGCTGTGAGACAGTAGCATTTCTCTGCAAAGTTCACCACTGTTAGCAAAACGTACTTCCGGTCTATACAAAAGTAGTTATATAGTCAAATAATAAAACCTCTATTTGCAAATGTCTAAATAAAGGACTACAAATTTGTGAACAAATTAAACAAACGAGTATACATTAATTCAGATATTCTATAAAAAAGTACACGATTGTTTCTGCTGTTTGTCGTAACGCGGATTTTATTTTGATGGGCATGACCGACATTTCCGTTTTTTGAAAGGCATTTATGTGTTAGCTTTATGTAGCTCTTTGCTAGCAGACATCTCTAGTGGAAATTACTAGTATTTACAGTCTGGGATGTTTGTTAATAAAAATAATAACAATGAGTGTAAGAATTGTATCTAACATGAAAGGTTTTATGTGTATTTCCCCACAACATATCCAAAATATGAATGTACTGGTGTAAAACTAAGGACTCAATCTAAATTTTGTTTAGATTGTTTCACTAATGTGGCTATAAAGATTCCACCAGAACATACATTAAAACTGTGTACTCTTCTATTCATAAATAGCCAAAGCATTTTACACATCTCAGAATTGAAATGTGGAAAAGACATTCCACTGCAATTCAACATTTGTTATTTGTGCATCATAGCCCTCAATGGAAACAGTCTAGACCTGCAAGTTTAGTATGACAAGAGTATGACTACCAGTTCCAGACTTGACCTGACTCAGTGTTGACATGAATAAGGAGGTTATCTTTACTATGAACTAATATTAAGATATTTAATCAATTCTGTCACAATAATTGAAAGGTGACTGTGCGAAGAATGTCATCAGCAATCAATCAATCCATCAAATTGTATTTATAAAGCGCTTTTCATACAGAAGATGCAACACAAAGTGCTTTACAGTTTGGTTAAAAACAATCCCTACGGGCCGTGTTTTTATAATTCAGAAAAGGTGGGTTATTGGTCATGTATACAACTTTAGAATTATTGTTTGTGTCTTACACCGGCAGACTGTGTGGAGTTGACCTACAGGAGGGTTTTGAAGTGAAGAAATGTAGTGTGCGAGTCTCTGCTGTGGCCTTTGACAGTGCTCTGTCCTGGTGCTCCTGCTGGCCTTTCTCTTGGATCATCAAAATGTCACTCCTCTGATTCCTCCAAAGAACATTGTCTCAGTGTCTCACACACTTGAGATTGCAATGTCCTGTTATGGTTGTTGAACAGGGTCATGAATGGGCTTTTGGTTTGGAACACAAATCTCGTATCTTGTCTCACACCTGGGTAACTTTACACAAAGCTGAATCTGTGGATGATCTCATACAATCTAATTGAAACCTGTCTTTACAAAGCATCATTTGACTGCATAAGCATGATCATGAAGCTAAAAAGGTGTGTTCAGGGGGGTCTGTTTCCTGGCTGGAGGCCTGCTGTGCACACTGCTCATTATTCCACTCGTCTGAGTCTGAAGGGTCAACCAAGAGGTTATAAACCTGGAGCTGTTGGTTTGTTTTGGCTGTTTTTGATAACACTTGTTAGGGTTAGGGAATTAAATGTCCGTTTTGTCTCTGAAAATGTTTTGCATCCCAAGATTCCTACATGATTCCTAATAAAATGTTATTTAAAAAGCGCTTTTCATACAAAAAATGCAACATAAAGTGCTTGTGATTATGATGCTCTATGCTGCTCTACCACATGCAAAGAATGAACAGACTTACATTTTCAAACCTTCTCTATTTCCTTTCTAGTTGGTGATGGACTGATGGTGGCAGATACCAGTTGAATATCTCAACTATTTCATCTATTTAAATAGTTGAAATCATAATTTAGCCTGTTAGAATATATAAAAAGCTGCATTTTAAGATGTGCTCTCTCAATAGACAGGGTATTCTTTTTTAGATTTACCCTATGTCTTATTGTAGACCCACAAAGTCCCACAAATATAAAAGTACCAAAAGTCTACCTAAAGCTTTGGGCTCCGAGTGCTTCCAAAGTTTTGGCCGGTGCATTGAGCTGAAATCTCTTGGTGAACTTTTTTTTTTCTGTCCAGATGTCTGTCTTTTTAACACTGGCTTTCAGCCCAGTGGTGGACTTGTATTTGGTTGAGTTTTTACATAATAATTACATACATGTTTTGATTGTGTTTAAAATTCTTAAAACATGTTTTTAAACATTCATTGTGAAAATATGTATCTGTGTAATATCTGGTTCACCTAAAGAATTGCTGGTGCACCTGAATGAAACATGTAGGTGCACCAGTGCAGGCTGGCTATAGTTACAGCATATCTCAGAGTAATTGACGGCTTTTTACCAGCAGCTGTCAGGATTTTGACTCAAGATTTCAAACTAAAGGTGGAAGTTTTTGCTTTAGGTGCAGAGGGCACCCCAGGTAACTGAGATCACAATGACTGAGATCACAGGATTGAAAGGTGGATAGAAAGTCTTCTGGCTTTGATGTGCAGGTCAATTTGAAACATATTATCGAAACATTTTCACACTCTTTGACTTGAATCAAATGCATATAAAGTGCCACAGCTTGATTCATTTGCATTTTAAAAATGTTCAAAAGCAGTGTTGGAAAACAAATTTTGGGCTCACCACATGCACTACACACAGTTACAGTATGGAAGCTGGGAGCCTTGATCTTGGTTGTGAGACCGTTAGACTACATTTGCCCAGTTTCTCTAATACTTGAATTGAATCAATCTTTAGTCTTATTTTGAAAGATGCTAATATTTTAGGTTTCTGTGTTTCATTGCATGTTTTTGACTTATTTATTGCATGTTTGAGTATGTTTGTGTATGTAATTGATTACTAAATTAAGTCAATTATCAGTTATTTGTGATTCATTAGTTCACTTATTACAGCCCTACTTTACTTCAATACTACCTTTACTGCTCTTCTTTGTAATCAGACATTCTTTTTGTCAGTAATTTAATCTGACAAAATCTTTCCCTACTCCCCATGTTTTTTGAGATGCTGGTGGTAGTCCCGAAGCGTGACTGATATTCCGGTAATGAGCGGCAGAGATGTTGACGTGGCAGGACCAGGGCTCGCTGTGTAAGCATCAATAATCCTTTTATCCAGGCCGAGGAGGAGGTTTACGCTCAACTATGATGTCTTAAGCGAACGCTGCCCCTCTAATCTTAAAGCATTGTTTCTCTCCATTGTTTGTTTGTGGGGAAAACATACCTTTTTATTATGACCCAAACAGCCTGGAGAGAACCCTATCATTCTATACTCTAGACATTGACAGTATGTTTTATTTTTTCATTCTTTTCTTGAGGCAGGCAACATGGGAAGTCCTGTGTTTCAAGGGCAAGAAGCAATATTTACTTGAGGAAAAGTTCTCTCTCTCAAGAAACTATACCCGAAAATATTAAACTATTACGTAGCCTGTCTACATTACTCTTGGACTTTTAGACTCTTTGACCCAGTTATATTACCATTAAGAAAGCTCAGTCTCAAGTATATGATCATAAACATGCTTTATTTAGCTTTTTACAGCTGTGCAGTTTCAACAAAAAGTGCCACTAAGATCCATTACTGTGATCTCGCAATAATGAACCAGCAAATATGCCATAGTATATTGATGCATAACTTTATGTGTGCGTTGGTAATGTCTCTGAGGAGCACAGGGACTGGCCTCCTTCTGGTGCCCGGAGTCAGAACTAAACATGCACCTGGTGTGTGAATTGTACTAGACAAATAAACTACAGCAATCTTAAAGGTATAAAGGAGGATTATCCCAAATTTTAGGGTAGAACTGACCTCTCCACTTTTTGAGCAAAACTCCAGAATGATTGACAATTGGGAGGACCAATAGTCTTGATGATCCACCCGGAAGTAGAAAATCCTCCTATATACCTTTAGAGTCCCATAGCAGTATGTTCAGTCGTCTTCGCTTTGAGCCACTTTCAAAACATTAAGCCAAAGTAACACCCCAACATTGTAAGAAGGCATTAGACTAGTTAGGCCTCATCACAAACATGAGCTTGGTATCCCGGACAACCTCCTCAGATGTAATTACTGCCGGGCAACCTTTCCTTTCAGGGCTGACAATAGAAATGTCAGGGGGCTGATTTTTCTCAAGCTCTTGGCGGTGGTCTCAGCTGGCTCATGTGTGAATCTGTATCGAGTTTGGAGGCATACCTACTCACCATTTATCTGTAGATTAAACACGGAGCAAGTTTATTACGGCGCTTGGGTGAAGCCCTTTTTACCCACAATGCTGTGGCTTGATTAATGAATACATCCGAGAGGTAATGAGTATCCTTGCGCTGGACAATAGGGTCAGCATCTAAATAAGGAAAAACTTTACCTTTTACATTGTCGTATAGAGTTATCATTTAAGTCATTTAGGCCCATGTGAGAGGTATTTGTCTGCCCCTTACTCGCCCCTCGGCTGTTACTATGGTCACCGTAGCATCATGGGGGAAAACCAAAGGGTCTGGTGTACAGTGTGGTGACAGATCTGGACACAGATGGTTTTTGAAATGCTAATTCAATAGCAGGGTCTCTCTGGTGTCCTGCGCGGGTGATGCCACTGACCTATTGTTTCCACGTTTTAGTTTTACATAAGAACTTCTATGGTATTTTCCAGTTCAGAGGTCAGAGCTCCTACTTGAACTAAGTTTCATGTGAGCAGGAAGTGTAATACAGTCTAAGTGAAATTTAAAGAAACAAATGTGCTCAAATCTGTTTTTACTTTAATATATACTAGACATTATTACAGTTAATAAATTAAAATTACATTTGTATGATGGTACTAAACATCATCATCACAGGAAGAAAAAACACTTGCTAACAATAAATGTAAAACATGAAAAGCAGAGAGAACCAGAGGTCTATGGAGGGGAGTGGTATAGATGTCTGTGGCCTGTCCTGGTGGAGAGCCTCCCTCCTCGGCTGCTGCCTCAGGAATGCTTGGTCACGGTGCTGGGTGCAGTGTGCGTCTGTCTACAGCGATACGGAGGGCTGTTCATCACTGCTCTGAGAACAGTGAAGACCTTGATGTTCTGTAATGAATCGGATTGTCTTTTGTACGTGCACACTGTGATTTGTCCCAATGCAGCTGTCATGTTTACTCACTGATGATTGGTGAATTGACAACTTTGAAGTATATTATTTACAGCCTACAGATGATGGATATGTTGGTTATTACAATAATTGGATGTTTTTAAATGTATAAATCTATCTAAAGCAAAGTCTGTTTTGCTCATTGGCTATTTTGAGTAATAGAATGACTACAGCGCCAGTTCAAAGTGTCAAACGTTAAGGTGGGTTGTACATTATAAATACTGCGAGCAATGCCCCATTTCAACATTTGTGACCTCTCGCTGACTCATCTTCCCGCTCTTATAGTGGGACTTTTGCATTCTAAGACTTTCTAGTGGTCTAAGTAGGATCAGTATGCCTTGGATCTAGTGTGATGGAAGCATGCTTTTATAAAACCCAGTCAAACATTACATAAGGTGCGTTGTAGCTGCCTCTGCTCCAGGGATCCGATGTCTGAGGCGCGTTCATTGTTGTGTTGTCAGAGTCGTCTCGTGTCACTTGATGCAGAAAGATGATCATGTCCTTTGAATGTTTAGGTTGTTTGGGCTTTTTAAAATAGATTTGGTATAGTATGTCTTTCCTAAAATACTAAGTCGTATTACGAATGTTTTCAAACGCCAACAGAGACCGTTTTTGTAGACTCCAATAACTTTAGCTAATATTCATGGTGTTCTATTACATTTTAGTTACTATTAAAATCATCTTTAAATGGTCATTGTGATGTAACAAGATAATTTACAACATTATAGAAGAGGGACCAGTTTTGTGATAGAACACTGATCCCCCTGTTGTTTTTCTATATTGTTGTCAAAAGATCCATGATTGTTGTCTGTAAAATGTTTTGTATTTTGTCATCTTTCTTTTTAGCCAATTGGCTAATTCTAGCACATGTCATTTTAAATTATTACAACTATTTTACTCATACAATACATTGTGTTTTTACTCTAATATTGTAAAACGTTACATTTGTGAAACTTCAACCCTCCTAGCTGTGCCAAGGTCCATTTGTGTTCCAGTGTTGGAGGTGGTGTGTGATCCGACTCCAGGTCGGGGACAGGCGCTCTGCTCACTCGTCACTGCCTCATGTATTTTTCACCGCGGCTGTGTTCTCTCGGTGTTGTGTATCAGAGTCTGTGGCCACCAAAGGCTATTATGTTTCTATAATACAGCTGGCATTATGGCGCGCATACATACATTTTCCCAATGCACAACATAATGGGCTTCAGAGCTGGAAAATAAATTCAACTTGTCGTGACGTTTTGAGGATGTTTACTAGACCCAGGTACACTCAAGGTTGGAGAATAATGATACTCCACTGGTTGCATTTGTAAAGTAGCAAACATCATAGTTTTTCTTGCTCAAAAAGTATATTACGTACTTTACTCCCTGTAAATGTGTTTTGTTTTGTTTCTAGCATGTGCTGTGAGTCATTATTAAATATCTCAGATTAGCAAGTGTTATAGTTCATCTTCAGTATGCTATTTTCATGTGCAGTTTTCTTGCTTTGATTGGACTTTAGTGGCCCCTATTTAAACCTAAAATAATGATTTCCATTTTGAAGCCACTGGGCAGGAGCAGACAGCAGAGTTTCTCATGTAATAATAACATACAAAAATGGAACAGTTGTAACTG
Organism: Knipowitschia caucasica; assembly: GCA_964034765.1. Lineage (NCBI taxonomy): Eukaryota > Metazoa > Chordata > Actinopteri > Gobiiformes > Gobiidae > Knipowitschia > Knipowitschia caucasica. Next base: position 19,399,111 of record OZ035843.1, read on the forward strand.
ACCCACTTGTTTTTGATGAGGGAACAATGGAGGTTGAGTTAATCAAGAGATCTGTGTCAAAAAGTATTCTGTGTATTTCCCAAAATACAGTATTTTGATATATTTAATCTCCTAATCTTTAATATTTCTAAATGCCTTGTCCAAACATCTTCAAAAAACAAGGGAAGCATCGGTTACTTTAAAAGATGTGGTGTTTGCTCTTAGACGTTATGGACCTCTTAGTGGCTGTGTGAGACATTCTCTATTCAGGAAGCAGGAAGTCTTTAAAGTGTTTTTTAATGTGTGATTACTTTTGTTGTGCTGCTTGTAGACACTGTTAGGGTGACATGTTTATAACTGGAATTACAGCACTATCATGACAAGTCACAAAATGATTTGACTTCTATCAGAGTTTAACCAAAGCCCACTTTCATTGTGTGACATTGTACTAAAAACATCAGTGGAACGCATTAATGAGCTGTTTATCTGGTGCTGGTGTCTTGGTGTGAGACAGAGCAGCTTAGGGCCTCTCGTCTTTTCAGTCCCTACATTAAAGTGTGGGGGCCTCTCTGTGGGACTCAGCGACAGTCTTTGGTGTTTACTTCAGTTCAGGGACAGAGCACAGAAGTGGCATTCAGGTTAATGTGTAACAATCGTTTGAACTGAAGAGTCTTCAGTGTTTGTGCAGGGGCAGTTTGCAGAGCAGAAGGTTTAATGCTGTAAATGTTCACGTATTGTATGAATGAACGAGACTGCAGCTGTACAACATCCGTACTGTGTGCCATGGGGAACACACTGGGTTACGGGCTGTCTGGTATTTCTTCAAACTGATTTGACAACTTCCAAGTTCCGTCTCCATGCATCTCGCTGAGAAGCTGGAGCCTTCTGATGCTTTCAAAGGCAGCTCGTAGCTTTGCCCTAGCACCTTTTGAAACAACAATTGTAAATACAATTGTACAGAACAATGTATTTACTTTGAGAATAGAGCTGTCACGGATCACAGGATTCACTTCAGCTGCTGGTCAATGAGTGACTGAAATGTCAGGGAGAAATATTTACCGACATTTAATTATTCAATGTGATTTGATTTTAAAATGTCCTTGATATTTATATTGATTATCTCTTGTCAAGTTGTCCATCATCGCGACCCTCTGTTGCTATGGTTTCTTGGTTCAAATCCTGCTCGACTCTTGTTCATCAACACCCCTGACACACCGGGATAATTGTGTGACACTTTGATGTGACGAGACCCCAGCTCTCCCGCCTGTCGTCTGACAGCATTAGCATTAGCATGTACATGCTGTAGCCTTACTGTCAGAAATGGTTGTACGTGTGGCTAATGTTAAGAGTGTCAAGCCTGGGGTCACGGCCTGGTGGTTGTAATTTAACTTTTCTGAAAGGATGTGTTCGAACTATGGAACCGTTCTGGGCTGTGGCACTGGGCAGGGAATAAGAAAGACTGGGAGTGATTATCCATTTTATTTTGAACTTTGAACAGTAGCAGGCTAAGAATGTCTACACATTAAGTACAACATATTTCTGAGAATATGTATGAGCAGTACTGCATAATTTTAAGATATCTGGCATTAAATTCGATTTCTATCCCATGTTCTTGCCACCAGCCATATTAGTTTAATCTTTGATGGCAGAAAATGGTAAATTTGCACTGGGGCAGTTTGAGTGGGAAATGGCTGGGATGAAAATCTCCAAATCTGAGGCTGTGGTTCTCAACCAAAAAAAAGTTGCATCTACATTCATCTGCAGAGATGCATCTACATTCCAAATTGAAGAAAGTATAATTCACATTTTCCTTTTCCAGCATTTCTTAACACAACCCTGTGCAATAAAGAGGGTAGCCATAATTGTGTTTGTTCAACATTGGCATCTGGCCTCCTCAATCACGTCCTTTATCTGTGGCTCTGTGTTTTCCCTCTTCTTTCTCTTTCCGTTTTCCTTGATGCGCACACTGATTGCATCACACGGGCACTTCCATTCATTCCTCTTGAATCCTGGCCTGGTTCCTGCCGCAGACACAAAAAAGTGCATTTCAGTTCAACATCACGGGCTGGCAGAGGTTCACAGTAGAATGTCTCTTGAGCCATTTGGCTTCATGCAACATCTGAACATCCTTTTGAACCAAAGAAAATGATTTATAACTATATCACACATTGTCCGTATATTCTACAGTTTTTTGTTGTTTATATGTAAATGTAATGTATTTGAATGGGACAGTGTGTGTTAATGAACAGCTACAGTAATGCACAACTGAATTGGCTCAAGGAAAATGATTGGAGGGGAAACCGGAGCATCTGGAGATAACCAGACACAAGGAGAACATGCAACCTCCACTCAGAGAGGCCCTGTGTCAGTGCCCCACCTGCTTTTAGGGATGTGTAGGGAAATGGTAAGGAAATCTATATCTGCATTTGGCCTCTCACCAGCCTCTCCATGCTGGTGGGAGGAGTTTCTTTTTCATTTCAAGGTTGCTGGGGTGATCTGAAGGATCTGAAGCCCAAACAGCAGGGCGCACATTAACAGAATTCACCAAACATGAATTCTGCATTTTCCTCTTACAACAAGAACATATCGGATCATGAGTTTACGCTGCAATACATAATAATTATGGCTCTGTGATATTGGAACAAGTGTGATATGAGATGGTTGTGTCACTGCCATAACAATATATATTGTTACTTTATTTTTTCCTTCTCCAAATGAATCAATATGGCTGTTGGAGGCTGTTCTCATTTTTGCGGATGATTTTTTTGTACTTTCCAGCCACTGTATTGAGAGAGTCTATGGGCTCTTGCAGCATGTAAAAAAACACATGACGTACAAGAAATGATTGCACCCCTTTCCTTTGCGATATTGCACTTACCAATATCACGTTAATTTTTTTGTGCACCCTTATAAGGATACTACTGTGTATAACAAATATTCAAAGAAATATAATTCTGGACTTTACTGGCTTTTTATCTATTTTGATTGTTATCGTAAATGTACTATCGGCCCAAAAATATCAGCAAAGATTGTCAAGCATCTGTTTCTTTGGATTCTAAACAATCGGTTTTGGGCATTTGGACGAGCCCATGTTGGTAGATACATTCTGTTCATTCTGTTCATTCTGTTTGAGTCTTGTCCTGGTTTAAACTCTGCTCACGTTGCCAGGTCTGTCACAGCGGTAGTACAGTAAAATTGCCTTCAACCAGTCCTGTAACATCTCTACCATGTTAAGTGCTAAATAATCTCTCCAAGTGCCTTGCTTTGAGCCTTCCAGCGGTGAAATAATTGAGCTGTCATTGCTTTCAGTGGGTTTTCCCCAACTATGGCAGCCTGATCACACACTCAAGGCTCCTTTCTCCTTTGCCTCCTTCTGAGTCTGTCACGCTCTCTTCCTCTCTGAACTGTGCCAGCTCTCAGCAAGTTCCTACAGCTGCTTTCATGCCCAGAAAGTTGTGAAATAATCAGGATATTTAGCTTGCAGTGAGTGATGGTTCGGGTTGTCGGTCTGAAGTCGATTTTAATTGAAGTCAATTATAGATCAATTATTTTATTTTATTTGACAATTTATAGAGCCAATTAACTGGACATTTTGGATATATTATTTTCTTTAAGGCAAATTAATCACTTTCTTCACCTTTTCATAGCATAGATGATTGTTTTGGTCTGACGTTTTTGTTATTTTGGTTCAGACATAAAATGTGCATGTTTTGAGAGATTTTTTATCACCCCCCTCTTTTTCGCCAACTTTGGTCGCCAGTTGAAATCTGATTTGTTGGGTTGCTTCCTAAACCTCAGAATCTGCAGTAAATGTTTAATTTGCTGCTGAAAACCCTAGCAACACATAGTGTTTCTCTTTTTGTTTTACAAATTCTTATTTAAAAATAACCATTTGTTTGTATCAAAGCTTGTTATCTTGAGATATTTCATAATCCTGTTGTTTGCTTGTTGTATGTTTGTTTGCTTTCCGTCTCTGCAGTGTCCTTTTCAGAATATAATGCAGCTTATTCAACATTCTCTAGACTGATTCATTAATTAGAATTTCCCTCTTTTCTGTTTCAGAGGAAATCAAAGAAGAATCTGATAAATTGAGGTAAGAATAATTTGATAATAAAAAGCTTTTTGGTGAAAATATGACATAATGCATGAGTGTGTTTTTGAGCCCTCCCTAAAGCGCCGTCTAATGTGCCGCCTGAGATGGCTTTTGTTAATGTTTATGCGTGCCTTGAGTGCCCCATTTCTTCATTTTACTTCTGCTGTACCTTTCACATTCTGCACAAACAAAGCTATTATTTTTTTCTACTTTGATTTTTGCTCCAAATTAGCTTGACCCGTTTCAACAACACGGCATTGACTCAAAAGCTGGAAACTTTTAGATCCAAGATTGTTAGCGACAACAACAGACAGAAAGCTATGAGCTGTGCACACGCAGAGGATTTAGAATTGAATTTGAGTGCTGTTAAAATAATAAGACTTTGTCTTGTGGCTGAGCAATCTTAAGAAAATGGCCTATGGATAACCTGAGCTATTAAATGTGATTTACACAAGAGCATTTTAATGTTCGCCGGGTGGAAAACAGATTAGATCTAGCACTGAATAGTATGCACCGTGTGTGGGTGCAAAATATTAGAATTGGAAAATGACTTTAGCTTGGAATCACAGCTGTTAACTCGAGGGACAATCAAACAGGAAATACTTTAAGATCACTTTTACCTTTTGTTATAATCATTATGCTCCTTTTGTAAAGAGCTATGGTTGAATTAAAATACTTGCTGTGGTTCAGATTTTACAGATACAGATACATTTAAATCCAAGCAGTAGTTTAGTGTATCTTTTTCTTAATGAATTGGTGCCATACGAAGTTTGCTGATGTTACATTTAATTAAGTGCTTTGGAGACCTCATGTCTATCGTATGTAAGTAAATCTGCATATCATGGTAATAAGCTGCTTAACCGTGAGCGGAGGATGGGCCGATCAGCGCTCCCTGTAGACAGTTCACACAATGGACAAGACAAGTATGAGCACACTAGAATACTGATCAGCTCTACAAAACTACAAATATCTTAAAGCATTCTTCTCAATACATCCCACTTTTAATGTTACCCTCATCTAAACGCTCGCAAGGTCTACTTCATCTGGCAGGCTCACATTTCCTTATACGTGTTTATCTGTGGCATTCTGAGGTCGTCTCCTTGAAAGAGCTGAAGTCGTGCCTTTCTATTGCCAAGACATAAACAATGAAACCTCTCCCTTTCTGTGCGAGTGCCTGTCCCTCCTCCCTCCTCCCTCCTCCCCCTCCGCTCCCATGTCTCTCATCCCAGTGCAGTTTGGGTGTGGTTAAGGATGCTATGAGTGCGAACGCATGTTTACTAAAATCAGTGCTCCACCTCAAAGCTTAACAACTGCTTAATACAAGTGTTTCTCCATGATTCGTTGAAGATGCTTCGTCAGCGGGGTTGCATGGCTCAAGTCTGGGTTTTAAATAGCACAATTCTGGGATTGTTAAGCCTCCCAGGACAGATCACATAAAACTTTTGAAGCGTCCGGGCAATATGTTTAATCCACAGTCTGTTGTTAAATGTGGTTTTGAGAAACAGGAAAAGGTGTGTTCCTTGTAAATGGGACGTTAAGTGCCTTATATTAAATGTGCCTAAATGAGTTTCAGCCCTGTCTGAAATAAAAATGTCCCAATAAAATGTCGTCTTCTTCAAACGTTTTCATTTTGTTTTATTTATTTCAAACAGCACAAGATGTACAAACTATTATTCACAGAAAATATGATATTAGGCGTAAACAAGAAAACCTGTACATGGTTTGAAAAAACATTGGTCGAACCAGAAAGCTTATTTTAATCCAATCCCCACCACGCCATTCAAACACTTACTACAAGAATACAAAAAAAAAAGACAAAAAAAGAATCGCTAAATTTCTTTCAGGATATTGTTGCTACTAACCATGTGTCATACTGAATGGTGGATGTGTTAGTTTTACTGACTGGGCTTGCCTCTCATTCTAACTCTATATTTCTTCTCTAGTCCGCCGAGTGGAGACAACAAATCCAGTTCAAGCACTTTACCCCCGATCAAATCCAAGACCAACTTCATAGAGGCTGACAAGTATTTCTTGCCGTTCGAGCTGGCATGTCAGTCCAAATGTCCCCGCATCGTCATCACCTCACTCGACTGTTTACAGGTCAGTGCATAGTCGCAGCACGCAGCCTCCAGTGCTTCTTTGCCGAGTCAAAAGGTCACTGTGCAAAGACGCTTCAACAACCTGTGCATATTGTGATACGCGTTTGTCTCGCACGTGTAGAAGCTGATCGCGTACGGCCACCTGACCGGTAATGCACCCGACAGCACGGCCCCGGGCAAGAAGCTCATCGACCGCATCATCGAGACCATCTGTGCCTGTTTCCAAGGCCCACAGACGGATGAAGGGGTGCAGCTGCAGATCATCAAGGTGCCTCTTCTCAGTCACATCAACGATTATATTACAATACAATAACGGAACAATTGTTTCAATAAAAGTATATTATGAGCAGATTATTATTGTCGACTGTACTTACTGTTGTATAGCAAGGAAAGGCTATTTTTGTTGTGAACCTTTACAAATGTCACTGGCCAACCCTGATGTGTGTGGTCTGACCTGAAAAGAAACCCAGAAATGAGTTTTGAGGCTATTGTAGGTTAAAGGAAAGCAAAAAAGACATTATTATTTGTTGTTTTTTTGTATGTTTGTGTGATAAGTTATGATGCATTCTGCTCCATTTGAATTTAGCCCTACACAAGACAGGAAATTAGCACCTGTGAGGGTTTTTTTTTTTTTGCTCCGTGTGAGGCGGGGGGGGCATGCAAATCAACTAGTTTAGCACATGCAGCGATATGTAACACAAGTATGCTGCCTTTTGATAATAAAGGCTAGTAGGTGTGCAGAAACTCTGTTGCTAAGTTTCTGCAGCTGCTGCATTGTGTGCACTGAACAAAATTATTGATCTGACAAAACATAAACTAAATACAACACATGAGTCTTACATGAGACCCTGTCTAAAGTGTGCCACTCTCTCTCTGACCACTTGTTTTGTTTGCCGTCTCTGTCTCATTTACATATCAGTATTGCAGAAAAAAATAACACTAAATTGCTTACAACTCGAATAAAAAAAATCTAATAATACCTGCAGTTTTGCTCCTGGATTGATAAGAGCCGAAGTGGGAAACGAATCCATGTCTTATCTTGTGTCTCTGGTGTCCAGGCCTTGTTGACAGCGGTCACCTCTCAGCACATAGAGATTCACGAGGGGACCGTCCTGCAGGCAGTGCGCACCTGCTACAACATCTACCTGGCCAGCAAAAACCTCATCAACCAGACCACCGCCAAGGCCACGCTCACTCAGATGCTCAACGTCATCTTTGCACGCATGGAAAACCAAGCAGTATGTAATAACACACATACATATATTTACACATGAGTAGCAGCAGAGGCCCAGAGCAAAAAGGGTTATCACTCACCGCTTTGAATAAAGTGAGACTAAAGCAAGGAAATGTTTGTAGTCTTAAATGTTTGTGGCAAATATCTGTTGCCAATGCAATAGATATACTGCATAAGTGTCTTGTGTTTTGTATTTTGGGAGGGGCAATTAGATGATTTGACCCAGCAGAACTTGCTCTAATGTCATTTTTTTCTTTTTGAATGACACTTTTCCCTCCTTACCTGCCTCCTCCCCTTCCTTTGGACACATAGCTTACAAATCACAAGATATCTTGGTCTCTGGCCTCAAGAAAGCGTGACCGCCAGGTAAAGCTTGCAGGACTGCTGTGATTTGCCTGATTCGACTGAACACTGTGTCTGTGTTTGCGCATCACGCTTCTGTCATCCACTCCTGCATCATTTTCTTTGACTCCTGCGCTCCACCAGAGCAGGCTACTCTGTGTTTCTCTCCATTGTGTGCTTGCTGTAGTTTGTTGACATGTCTTCAAATCATCTTGCTCTCCCACATCTTGCCACATTCAAATTAAAATGAGCGCTTGGAGTTTGCTTGATAGTTTTATAAAAAGACCCTTTACGTTAGAGTTTTGCATGGACACAGCCATGTTTATGACACAGAGGGAACATGGTAAACTCTGAGCTCTACGGTGGCATTATGAGTGTGATGTCTGCACCTCAGACAGCACTGACCGCACACATGCTAAGAGCCTGTCTCAGGCTCAGCCTTCACTATCCCACTGAGGTGGCATTTAAATAATGAGCTTAGTTTGTTTTCTCTGCCTGGGCTGCTCTCCACAAGCTCTGCCTGTCTACTCTTGTTACTGTTGCTTATATTCAATACTAATTGTTTCCTTTAAGAATGCAGTCTCATTGAATGTGACACATTAGACAAACATACAACCTAGAAAATGTAATAAACCAATGTTTTTGAGACCACAGTGTTGCAGCAGTTGTGAGGCTCTGGGGTTTGAGCTACAGCTATATACAAGGATCCTGCTCACCTCAGCTTGTTTAGACCTGTAGACACTGTCTACAATGTTGACAGTTCTTCAGAATTACTTTTATACATTCTTTAGGGAGATTTATTTAATCTGAGAACTTTTCTCATTCGTAATATAACAATTAGTGTCTAATATTCTTCTTATTGTTTTGTGCACAAAGGCGTCACTCTTTCTTCTCAAATGCACAAAGCTAATTACTGTTATTTATTCAAATGCTTATCTTCTCCAGAGAGGGAAGGTCACCATCTTTCATCATTATTTTCTACATCTGTCACTTTGGTAGATCGGTTTTATTTTCCATTTAGAGTGTGTTTCTATCCAGTCAGTGAGTCTGCTTTGTCTTCACATTTCCTTTAGTAGATTATTTACACTTTACAAAGAAGCCTTGATTTAAAAACATGATGTTGCATCTAGAAATAATGGAGATATTTGAGAAATGATCTGTGAACGTTGCTCTGCAGAAACATTTGACTGTGAATAATACAATGATTGGGCTTCAGCGGTGTGCTAATGTTTTCTGACCCACTTTCGGCTCATGACCTACCTTCACCAAAGTATAGTCACACTCTGATCCCCGTATCAGGGGAAGCGGTTACTTTTATCAACCGTGACACATCAGCCAAGAAGTTTTTTTCTTTAAATAGAGGAAATACTCACTGCCATCACTAGACCTAAACTTTCCATATGCAAGCATGAAACGTTTCTGCAGTTATGAGCTGTTGTATTTTTTTCTAACATATGTTTTGCTAGAAATACAACATTTTCAGGTTAATGAGCTTAGATGTTATACATTTGTTTTACTTTTGACATTAAAATAGACATTATTATATTGATCAGGTATAACATTAAATCTCCACAAGTCTGATTATTATTATTATTATTATTTCCTCCTGTACAATTATGCTCTACACAATTGTAACACAATCTGGTGGTGGTAGTGTTATGCCTGATTGATACATTTATTCTCCACTTTGCTCGGCCCATTGGAAACGGCTCTCTTTGCAGCGGGCTCATTGCGGTATTGACCCGTTTGTGTGTTGTGTGCACTTGTTGTGGCTTGTAGCTGCAGGAGGCAAAGCAGCAGGAGAGGGAGCGGCATCGACAACATTCCCCGGTCACGCCGCAGAACGAGCCCAAGACCCCGAGCCAAGAGACCAACGGCCCCACCACGCCCCCAACCATCAACATCCCCTCCGCCCCGTCCACGCCCTCCACGGCCCCCTCCACCCCGGCCCCCGAGGGAAGCAGCAGGTCTGTGTCGGAGCAGGGGCCCGCCTACGAGAGTCCGGACGCAGAGAACGGCACAGAGTTTTGCCAGACAGAAAACGAACAGACTGAGGCGGATCAAGCCACTGCAGCAGCTCAGAGTAAGCAACAATAACATGATAAACACAGGCCCTGGATAAAGTAAGTGCTAATATATTAAAGCTGGGATAACTCTCTCAGAAGTCTTCATGGTATTAGAAAACATGTGATATTTTGCATACTTATAAGAAAAAAACCCTGTGAGTCAAATACACTTTGGGCCGATAGATGATTGGTTGTGTGAGCATGGACTTCTTTTTTTTACTTTTCCGTTTGAAAAAGCTGATTTAAAGATGGGGCACAATGCTTCACAGAAAGGAGGTTGTGGGTTCCATCCCATGTCGTCCCAGTCCATTCTGTCTGCATGTTTCTCCCTGTGTCTGGGTAGATTTCCCCCGTGCGCTCAGTTTTCCCCCACCACCCAAAACATGCATCCATCCATTTTCTACCCTTTAATCCATTTCTGGGTCAGGGGGGTGGCAGTCAGAGATGCCACCCAAGTCTCATAGCACCAGCCCCTCACTGACCCTCTGCAGGTGGTGAGTCCACAGGAGGACGGCTGCTCTCTGAGTGTGAGCATAGCCTTGATCTTTCAGTGGGGGCTCTGGGCAAAGTGGGGTTAAGTGTCTTGCCCAAGGACACAACGACAGCAGTCATCAGTGGGAGTCGGTGGAGAAGGTGCAGAGGTGGGAATTGAACCCACGACCTTCTGGCCTTAAGGCCAATGCTCTACCAACTGAGCTACTGTCGCCCCCAAAACATGCAACAAAGAGGAAATCCTCAAGCTCCAGTAGTCCTGAAGAGCATCATAATGTGTCAAAGTGCTTGTTGAACTGACAGACTTTGACAGCAGCATCTGACTGTTGACATTGGAGGATGTATAGGACGGATTTCTCTACAGGGACGATAAAGCATATTCCTTAATCTTAGCTTTAAGTGATGTAAACAAACTGTCTTGAGAGGGAGATAAATATAGGTGGATACAGGTTAAATATTGCAAACACTTTTTCTGTTTTATATAATTTTCTGTTATAATTTTTTTATTTTAGACGCAGAAACGCAGGTGCGCACTGAAGCCGATGAGGAAGGGGAGGCTCCTAACTATGAGGAGAAAGCGCAGGAAATTGTCCAGAGTATACTTCAAGAAGTAGTCAATACTGTAGCAGGAGGTAAGAACATTACATCTATATCATTACATTACTACAAAATTGGATCCTGGATTGGAAAAACGTAACAAAATATGAAAGCATTCAGGTCTTTATAAAGTCAGGGTGGGTTTGGGTCAGACTTCATGTTATTTACTAAGCTGACAGAATGGGGTCTTTGAACAACTTAGACTCTTAATACCAATGATACTTAGGATTTGGTGTATCCAGAGAGAAAACTGAGCTTCCCTGTCTGCAAAAAGTTAGGTTTTTATAATCATAACTTGTTTATAAATGGTTTTAAAATGTGATCTTTCTTTACTCAGGGCACTGTCTAGACCCTGCAAACCTGTGCTCAGAGGCGAAGGATTCAGGAGAGCCAGCCGAGTCTGAGCCCACAGAATCTGAGCCCACAGAGGCCGTCACCGAGGGCCAAAGCTCCCTGGAGGACGAGGGGACAGCGGGCAGTGACACGGAGCACGTGCACGCCAACGGCATCCCAGGCACGCCCATCTCTGCCACCTTCACCCCTCTGCCCGACGACCGGCTGTCCGTCTCCTCCACTGACACTCAGGTAAAAGCGCACGCATCTGTTTTGACTTAAGTCCAAAAACATACTGTACCTCCTCATTTAGAATTGACTGTTTTTAACCCAATCCTGATTTATGCAGGAATCTGGTGCTGCTCCAGGCCAGCCGCCAGGAGCTAAATTCTCCCACATCCTCCAGAAAGATGCATTTCTCGTCTTTCGATCGCTTTGTAAACTGTCAATGAAGCCGCTCTCAGATGGACCACCAGATCCCAAGTGAGTCGTTAGCTCTGTATTTGCTATCTTTATCCATTGTATGTATGTTTTTTTGTTTCAAAATGATTGTTATTAGACCTGTTTGCGCTGTGGCATTAGCTTTTCCGCTTCCCCATGTCTGTTTTTGTGAGGGCACTGTATGTGTGAGTCATATTTTCCCAACAAAGAGACCTTGATTTGTAAAGACAAGTAGCCTTTTAGCCACCGGAGTTTGATTTAAGTGAGATTGACAAAAGGTAGAGCTCTGAAATATATGAATCTCAAGAAATCTTGAGTCCCGGAGTGTCCAGGTCTTGTGAGGCAGCTTTTCCTTCTAAAAAATGATGACCTTTTATCATTGAAATATATGCAAAAATATACTTAGTCTATTGTTCCAAGAGTGTTTGAGAGTGAATAAAAACAAATAGTTATATTTTTTTAAATATTGCCTATGTATGTCCTCTGCTCTTTGGAGATAAAAAAGAATTGCTTTGAAGGAGCCAGTTGCAGCATATAAAGTAGGGAAGTATGAGTTGGCTGAAAAGACTGATTTATTCAAGAGCTCGCTGAACAGATACAATATCATGTGTTTTTTATTGTTTAGAGTGACAGATGTCTTCTTTATGTCTTACAACGCCGCTGGTTTGACAAAGTGAAAAACATATCCACCACAATCTTGTATTTGTCTTCTTTAGGTCTCATGAGTTGCGGTCGAAGGTCCTGTCTCTGCAGCTGCTGCTGTCGATTCTGCAGAATGCTGGGCCCATTTTTAAAACCAATGAAATGTTTATTAACGCCATCAAGCAGTACCTGTGTGTGGCTCTGTCTAAGAACGGAGTGTCGTCTGTGCCCGAGGTCTTTGAACTTTCTCTGTCCATTTTCCTCACTCTGCTGTCGCACTTCAAGACTCATCTGAAGATGCAAATTGAGGTACGGTCTACTGTTCATTATCCCCCCTCTCTTTAGTCTCCAGGGCTCCCATTGTTTCATTGAAGTGATTTATATGTTTACATTTGAATGAGACTGAATTTAACAATTAACATTAGTACAGTAGAATAACATTCACGTTGTCCCTGCATTTATAAAAAATACTTTAAGGCAAATAATATGTGTAATATTTACATTTATGGTGGTCCCATGTCTCCCATGTGTCAGGTCTTCTTCAAAGAGATATTCCTCTACATCCTGGAGACCTCCACAAGCTCTTATGACCACAAGTGGATGGTGATCCAGACCCTCACCAGAATATGTGCAGGTCTGTTGTCCTCTACCTCAATGTAAAAACTGTTAAATCATTACTTAACATAATGCAGACTGCAGCCTGAGTCTGTTTTGTGCATGTTCTTGCATGTGGAGGTGGGAGGGTGTGACTGGTCTTTAGGCCAGGTGGTAATGAGAACATATTTTTATTATTTGTGTTTTCGCAGATGCTCAGAGTGTGGTGGACATCTATGTCAACTATGACTGTGACTTGAATGCTGCTAACATATTTGAGCGTTTAGTCAATGACTTGTCAAAGATTGCACAGGGCCGCGGTGGCCATGAGCTCGGCACAACACCATTACAGGTCAGTGTCTACATTATGGTTTGAAGGATTGTAAATACTCGGCTGAATGAGTCATCCATTATTCTCTCTCTTTAGGAATTGACTCTACGAAAAAAGGGTCTTGAATGCCTTGTGTCTATTTTGAAATGTATGGTAGAATGGAGCAAGGATCAGTATGTGAACCCCAACTCACAGACCAGCCTTGGTAAGACCTGCCATTCATTCATTATCTATTATTCTGTTCATGTTGGATATAATTCAGGGGTTAACTTGCTATCAGAGTACCAGAGTTTTAGTGTATGTGTAAATCCTCCCATTGGGATAATCTCAAAGTTGGTGTACTGTAGAGGACTTTAAGACCTTGGGCCAAGCCAGAATCAAATTCCTTTTATACCACATTCCTTAAGGGGGAGAAACAGCTGCTAGATCTCATGGCCAAAGGAACAACTCGAGGTGCAGAAAGTCAAACTTTAGGGGTTGGATGTGAAATCAATCCCACAGGCCATGAGAGGGTAAAAGCTAAGAGGCTACGCTGTCAAAACCTTAGTATGTTTTCAGATTATCAATGCCATGTCTAATCAAACATGATTTATTTCAATTGTTTCCTTTCAAATGTATTCCTTTTTAAATGGAAAAAACACGACAAAGCACGAGCAGGTAACTGTACTATTGTCTGCAGTGGTTTTCTAGAAGTGTGTTGCTGTGAGAGAAATGTGTTTATAACTTTAGAGACCTCCTTGTGGTGTGTTGAGATTTTTTACTTCCCACCATTATAACATTACTCACTGAACCCCTAAATCGCGGTTTGCCTTTATATTCAAGTGTCCTTTCTCTGTAACCGTAGACACACCAAAGACAGGCAACCAACTTAAATTGCGCCACGGCCGTCTTAAATGTTTTAGAGAGTTTCCAATGAGTAATAAGATGCTGGGTTTGCTAGCGCTGGCCTCACACCGACAGGCTTTAAAAAACAGCCTTTTTTCAGCCCCTAGTTCTAACGGTACCTCTTGAAGCTTTTAGATAATCCACCTTTTACAATGCCCCTGTCTCCCTGTGCTCCGCTCGCACCTGCTCTTTGTGAATAAACACAGCCCAGTGCAGTTTTAGTGAGGGTAAACAACGTACACCCGTTCACTCTGCAATAATTTGTTAGCCTGCCCCAGGGTCATTTTTTCACCTCCTTTCTTTGTGGCGGCTTCTCCTCTCGTTTACTGCATCGGTTCTTGCTTATCTCAGCTAATTTTCAAAACCTCTATAGTCGAGTTTTTGCCGTGCGTGCAATAGGATTCATTTCGGTGCTTTGTGATTTGACGAGCACGTAGATGTAAATGCCTGGAGCGTTGTAGCCACATAGATACATTTTCCCCCACCTTTTTAGAACATGATAATAATGCAAGCTTGTAACCCTGCTCTGCAACTGGAATTCTTGCAATGTTTTAGTTTAAACCTGAGTGATACACATCCATCTGACCTGAGGAAAAAGTCTTTCATTTCAATTGGCCATGATATGTAGTTTTTTATTGTTTTTGGGTGGTAATAAAGTCCTTGGTTATTGGAGATCAAAAATTGTAATGCATCGTCATGACTTGATTTCAGATTATTATTTGACTAGGTTAGATTTAATTGGGGCTTAATAGACCTGGGCTAACTGCGGGTTCGGGGCCACATCCGGACCAGTTTATGCTTGCTAACCTCCTATTAGCCTATTCAAATACATTTGAGTCAATACCCAATGTTGCTTTGTTAGTTAATTTGGCCCCATTTTAAATATCTTTTGCTCTGGGAAATTTGTTCCAAATACCTTCATTTATAAAATGATTGAAACAAAATGGTCACATGCTATTAAAAAACTTGACATGCGCGCCAAAGGAAACACAGAATATTTTGGCTCCATGTTTTCCTCTCTTTCTCTTCTTGAAATATTTGTGTTTGATGTAGCTTTCACAGAAAAGAGCAAATATGTGATGGCAAATGAAATGAAATGATAACTGCGTTAAAATGGGTCCATGACTCCACAATATGACGACATCCCAATGTGGCCCCACCCCTGCCTTAGATACTTAGACTCAAAATATAAGTTTGCCTTTGAAGTATGTACAGTGACTTTACTTTACCCCAATTGGATAATCATTTTTGCTTTAAATTTAGAAATGAAAAGTGATAACATTCATGAATCATTGGTCATCCTGCCACCCTGTGCCCCAATGGCTCCTCTGTGTTTCTTGTTATTGCATTTCCTGTGTAATAATTGTCGGATTCTGTAATCTGTTGTTGGCACATTGACAATTTTGTAAAATCCTTTCAAACAACTGCTGTTATGAAGTAAGGGTTATACAAAAACAAATTGTATTAATTATTTTAGACAACTTTCAATTCCTTATTTTAATACAAGTTCTACATACAGTGTTTTTGCATTGTTAGAATCATTCAGGCCTTAAGATCCAAATGTACTCTTTATAATCATCATCATCATCATCCTCCCCCTACTCCACTAGTGATTTTACTCCATTAATAATTTTACTTGTAATTTAAAATGTTGCCATTTCTGTTCTGTAGGTCAGGAGAAACCATCGGAGCAGGACAACACGGAGACGAAGGCCCCGGACACTATAAACAGATACGGCAGCATCAACTCTCTGGACTCCACCGCGTCGTCGGGCATCGGCAGCTACAGCACGCAGATGTCCGGCACCGACAACCCCGAGCAGTTCGAGGTCCTGAAGCAGCAGAAGGAGATCATCGAGCAAGGCATAGACCTGTACGTCCGTCTGCACCGCACCCCTCCATTCTTCATTGTGTTACCCCTACACTAACACTGTTGTCATGTCTAGATTCAACAAGAAGCCAAAGAGAGGAATTCAGTACCTCCAAGAGCAAGGCATGCTGGGTACAACACCAGAAGACCTTGCACAGTTTTTGCACCAAGAAGAAAGACTTGATTCAGTAAATGCTCTTTTTACTCTTACTGTTTATCATGAACAAAAGAATTTCATATTATTTTCATGAAATTCTTTAACTGTGTCTCACAACATACGCACGTTGGATTGTGTGTAGGTTGTGTTTTATCACCATTTGATAAAACAAGACATTTAAAATATTCTCCATGTTTCATTTTCCATTGAACAGATGCTTTCAACCCATTTCATTTTTGCAATCGCATTGGTATCGCAGCGAAGGGTTATTCTAATACAGCTTTATTACAAATTAGTTTACAAATATAATAGAGTGAATATTTGCTTAGAAATAGCTTCGGATTTTTCATTTTACCAATTATTCACCTACTTGCATATTTCATATTCAAATTTGGCTACTACTTAGACCACATTTTTGGGGTCATTGTGAGTGGTCAATGCTTATGTATTTGGCTGAGCTTCCACCAGCCTTTTGCTAAACTAAATGTACTGTTTTAATGTGTCCTCAGACTCAGGTCGGAGAGTTCCTCGGGGACAACGACCGGTTCAATAAAGAGGTGATGTATGCGTACGTGGATCAGATGGACTTCCAAGGCAAAGACTTTGTGTCCGCACTGAGGATGTTCCTGGAAGGTTTTCGACTCCCGGGAGAGGCCCAGAAGATCGACCGACTCATGGAGAAATTTGCAGCTAGATATCTAGAATGCAATCAGGGGTAAGAATGTAGACCCAACGCCACATCGCTAAGTGCTAACTTGGCTCTTGGATTGGATGATTTAGCTCTATTTTATTGTTTATTTTTAGACAAACCCTCTTCGCCAGTGCAGACACCGCATATGTCCTGGCTTATTCCATCATCATGCTGACCACGGACCTCCACAGTCCACAAGTGAGCTCTCCGCAGCCATATCTGCTCTGTATTTTTATGTCGGCTCTGGACTCATTTTAGTTGTTTTTTTCTCTCAAGGTGAAGAATAAAATGTCTAAAGAGCAATACATCAAGATGAACAGAGGGATTAACGACAGCAAAGATCTGCCTGAGGAGTATCTGTCGGCAATCTACGACGAGATCGCGGGGAAGAAAATCGCCATGAAAGAGACAAAAGAGCTCACGATGAAATCAAGCAAACAGAGTGAGCTGCATTTCATTTCAGTCCTAATTCAACACCGTATTCTTGTGGTTTCCTGTGGTTCCCAATGTTATTAAAGTCTTGACCAATGTGTTTGTTTGATGTTGAATCCCTCAGGTGTCGCCAGTGAGAAGCAGCGGCGCCTCTTGTACAACGTGGAAATGGAGCAAATGGCAAAAACGGCCAAAGCTTTGATGGAGGCCGTGAGTCACGTCCAGGCCCCGTTCACCAGCGCCACACATCTGGAGCACGTCAGACCCATGTTCAAGGTAACAGCTTCATATCCAACACACGTAAAGAGGCACAGAGGACTAACGGGTCGATGCCCTGACCTTTCAGCTGGCCTGGACCCCCTTCCTGGCTGCGTTCAGCGTGGGTCTGCAGGACTGCGACGACACCGAAGTGGCCTCTCTGTGTTTGGAGGGAATCCGCTGTGCAATCCGAATAGCCTGCATCTTTTCAATACAAGTACGTCACACCTGAGCAGCTGTGTAAAAGGACCTGCGTTATTAACTCCGTCTTCTCCCGCCACCACAGCTGGAGCGGGATGCGTACGTTCAGGCCCTGGCGCGGTTCACTCTGCTGACGGCAAGTTCCGGGATTTCTGAAATGAAGCAGAAAAACATAGACACCATCAAGACCCTCATCACTGTGGCTCACACCGACGGGAACTACCTGGGGAACTCCTGGCTCGAGGTCAGTCACGTGAATTGATTCTATTGATATTTGTTGTAGAGATTATATACTTCTTTATTATCCATCAATCACTTTTTTTTGGAGAGTGCCTTTCCTACACAAGGCACCACAAAGCACACACAACCCACATCATATCAAGCATAAATCATGAACATTAAAATCTACATGTACTGTACATACAAAAAAGATTAAAAACAGTAAATGAAATCGCACACAAAAATAATTAAAAACCTTAAAATATTCAAAATCACACACAAGACTAGGATCATAAATATCAAGATCAATATCATTAAGCTAAAGATAGATTGTATAATTGTTTCTTCTTCATGCTAGAGTTAGAGATTGTGTTCCTTTATCTTGTCCTGTTTTTTCCTCATTCCTACTGCTCTGGAACTGGTGATGCAACACTGAAATTTAATCTTAGGCTTTCGCTTCTTTTGCGTCTCCCTCCAAGTCGGGAACTGATGAGAATTCTTGGGCTTTCTAGTCGAGCTTTTGTTTTTCAGACCGCATTCCTCTGTTGCTCAGTCTGCACGCTGCTCTTGTGTCACTCCTCAGATCCTGAAGTGCATCAGTCAGCTGGAGTTGGCTCAGCTCATCGGTACCGGAGTGAAAGCCCGTTACATCTCAGGGACGGTGCGCGGCAAAGAGGGCTTCATCACAAGCACCAAGGAGCAGAGCAATGACGAGTACCTGGGACTGGGTACGACTTTTTGTAACTAAAATATGAGCATAAAAACATTCATTTAAAGGAGCAGTGTGCAAAAATCTGGCCAAAAGTGGTACTGCACTCTCTCTGACTGAGGTTGCCAGATATGCAGACAAATCCAGCTGGGACCATAATATCTGAATAAAGAGTTTTGTCAACAACAAATCTTTAACTGACACTTTTTTCACAAAGATAGAAATCCTGGTTTTATTCATTTTTTTGTCATAACGAGACCTTTTTTCGTTCTTTACTAGTGAGATTAGCTTGATGTTCTGGCAACCTGGATCACAGACTTTCTGATTGGTGAAACGGTGGAGGGCGGGACATCGAAATTAAAACAATGACAAGATTTAGGGGCTGTAAAACTAATTCTGAAATCTAAATATCTACTGTTATCAGTTAAATAAGTATTTGAAAAGAGCCTGTTTTATGAATGCCTTTTGACAGATTAGGCCCTTTTTAATTATGACTTAACAATATGTAAGATTTTCATGTCACTTAAACTGTAATGTCTAAATGTGTAGTCAGTGGGACGGTGGATCGAAAACAGATCGCTAGCATCCAGGAATCCATTGGAGAGACCAGTTCGCAAAGTGTGGTGGTGGCCGTGGACAGGTAATGTTTACTACAATAGATTACTTTTTACATTGGAATTTCCACATTTTTACAGCAATGTCTCTCTCTCTTTTTGCGCTGCAGAATCTTCACGGGCTCCACCAGACTGGACGGTAATGCAATAGGTGAGTCCAGATAATTGCGTTTGTTTCAAGGACAAGCATATTTCGGTTTGATTTCAAATGACTCAGTTCACTCCGAGGCACAAAGAAGCATTCACCCCCCTCCTCTTTGTGTGCGTTTGTCAGTGGATTTCGTGCGCTGGTTGTGTGCTGTGTCCATGGATGAGCTGGCCTCGCCCACACACCCCCGGATGTTCAGCTTGCAGAAAATAGTGGAGATCTCCTACTACAATATGGGCCGCATCAGGCTGCAGTGGTCCAGGATATGGGAGGTCATTGGGGATCACTTCAACAAGGTAAAAGCAATAGAGCAGATTGCTTTGAGCCGGACATAAAACGGTTCGTCTCTAATTAAAAAAAAAACATGTTGTTACTGTAAAGAACTACTAGTGGTATTATTGTGTTTCTTACCATACTGTACCTACTCACTATGTATTATTTATTTATATATTTCACTTGTGGTCATGACATTACATCACATTACATTTCAAACAAACTAAAAGCAGCAGATTGAAGAAAATAATATGTTGCCTGTCCCTTTCTTAAACATGTACAAATTAAAAGATAGAAATAATTAAGATTGACTTCAGCACTTCTACTTCAAACTGTATGTTTTTTTGTTTTTTTTCTCAAAATTATGATTCTTTTATATTAATTTTCTTGTGTTTTTTCTATCTTTCATTTCATTTGATTTCACTTATAAACTTTGATTTTGTGTATGTTTGCACAAGTTATAACGGTGTTTTGAGAAAGCACACACCAGGACTTGTGTGTACATTTACTCAGTCTAGAAAGTGGCTCTAATAAAACTTGGCGTGTCGTTGTTATTGCTTCAGGTGGGCTGTAACACCAATGAAGACGTAGCGATTTTTGCCGTGGATTCTCTTCGGCAGCTGTCAATGAAGTTTCTGGAGAAGGGTGAGCTGGCCAACTTCAGATTCCAGAAGGACTTCCTGCGGCCTTTTGAGCACATCATGAAAAAGAACAGGTAAAGGAGCTCGTGTTTCTGATCTGAATCTCTGCTCAGTGAAAACACAAGGCCTGCATTGTGTGCGACGGGTTAATATTTCAGCTCTGGCTGCAGACAATCTGTGATTCAGTCCAGCTTCAGCCGCTCTGCCCTCTCCGGCCTCTGTCTCCTCCTGTTTATCTCACTGTTTGGCCTTTCTTGCTCTCTGCTCCTTTGACGATCTGTGTCGTGCTCTTGTTTATTGCAAATCAATATTGAAACTCTGCTCTTTTTCTGAATCAATGTATTGTATATAAAAGCTAGTCTATTGCTAATCTAATCTGGGGAGGAAGTCTGTCACCTTCCTCTTTCCACTGAGGCTGTCACACATTAGACATCAGACTCTCTCATATTAATACAACCTCATTGTCTGCAGAAATATGGGATACTGTCCATCATTCCAGGCATATGCACATACATACACAAAGTTGCACCGTGCACCTTTAAAGCCCTCCATTTGCAGCTGAATTTCCCTGAGTGATCTAAAGACTTCTTTGACAGCATTGCAATTTATATTGATATGAATGATGATAGCCGGCGAGTCTGCCCACGCACTAAGGAGACAGGAGGAGATGGCAAGTGGGCACCTAACAACCTCTGCAGCTTCGACCCATTAGCTCCTCATTGTGTGCGTGTGTCAAAGTGTGTGTGTTCTCATTCATAACTACAGAGAGCTATGAGCGCCTTTCACTATGGCAACTGTTGCTGTAAAACCCACTTCACCAAGACACAGAAATAATGTGTACTCCTCCAGCAAGAATGTGATCAGAAGCTTTTAAAGTTAATTGAACGGTTTCCTGGGGCGACAGTAGCTCAGTTGGTAGAGCATTGGCCTTAAGGCCAGAAGGTCGTGGGTTCAATTCCCACCTCTACACTTTCTTCACCGACTCCCACTGATGACTGCTGTTGTTGTGTCCTTGGGCAAGACACTTAACCCCACTTTGCCCAAAAAGCCCCCGCTGGAAGAGCTCAGCTCCTGTGGACTCACCACCCGCAGAGGATCAGTGAGGGGCTGGTGCTATGAGATTTGGGTGGCATCTCTGATTGCCACCCCCCTGACCCAGAAATGGATTAAAGGGTAGAAAATGGATGGATGGATGGATGAACGGTTTCCCCCAGTAATGGATTTTCAATTTACGATTTCTTTTTTTCCCTGTGCTTCTTTCCTCTAGTTATTGCTCTCACACAGGTTTCAGACTTAGAAAGTATCTCCTCTCCTCTGCTTCCAGGTCCCCCACCATTAGAGACATGGTTGTGCGCTGTATAGCTCAGATGGTGAACTCCCAGGCCGCTAACATTCGCTCTGGTTGGAAGAATATCTTTTCAGTCTTCCATTTGGCCGCTTCTGACCAGGACGAGAGCATTGTGGAGTTGGCCTTCCATACTACCGGCCATATCGTCAGTGAGTGGAAAAAAGTCACGTCAAGTGTTCATTTTAAGGCATGTTTGGTAAAATGTATATATTTTTCCCCCCAGCGAATGTATTTGAAAAGCACTTTGCAGCCACCATTGACTCCTTCCAAGATGCTGTGAAATGTCTTTCGGAGTTTGCCTGTAATGCCTCGTTTCCAGACACCAGCATGGAGGCCATCCGGCTCATCCGACACTGCGCCAAATATGTGTCGGAAAGGCCACAGGTCAGTACTGACGATACTGTCTTTAAGAGGCGTTTATATCAGACTATTACAGCTATACCTGGTTCAGACTTGGTACAGTCCTGGTTCAGACCTGGTTTGAAACTAATTCAGTCATACTTTGTTATGGTTCGGTCCTCATTCAGTCCCGGTCTTGTCCTGGGTGTGGTTCAGGGAAGGTTCAGGGAAGTCTCCAACTGTATTAACACACTGCTGCTGCCGCTGCTACTGATGCTGCTGCTGCTGCTGATGCTGCTGCTGCTGCTGATGCTACTGATGCTGCTGCTGCTGCTGCTGCTGATGCTACTGATGCTGCTGCTGCTGCTGCTGATGCTACTGATGCTGCTGCTGCTGCTGCTGCTGCTGCTGCTATCAACATTCTTATTCATTCAAACACATTTATCCCGAAACTCTGGTTATTTTAAATTTGAAGTGAAGTTAACAAGAGTTTTGTCCTATTTAATACTTATTTGGTTGATCTAGATTCTTTTTGAAATCTCACTTTGGTCTACTGCTAAAATAATCGTCTGAGGCAGTCAAATTTTGTACATTGGAGGTAATTATTCTGAAGCCATTATAGTGAGCTCTCAAAAGTGAACGCCTCTTGAACGGCTCTTTGACCATTACCCTGATCTCCAAAAGGAAATGGCAGTCCGATGGTTAGATCCAGTGCTGGTCTCCGGTGGGTGTGCCTCCAGGGGCGGCCAGGGAATTGTTCAACTCTGTCTCGCGTTACTCACTCCAGATGCCCGTTGGAAATGTGTGGAAACGTGTGTTGTGGGGGCGGAATAATTATCTTCATTGAGCGGAGCCGTGAAAAAAAGCTGTTGTTTTCTCACAGGCCTTCAAAGACTACACCAGTGATGACATGAATGTAGCACCAGAGGATCGCGTGTGGGTGCGCGGCTGGTTTCCCATCCTCTTCGAGCTCTCGTGCATCATCAACAGGTGTAAACTGGATGTGAGGACCAGGTAGGCTGAGCTCAAATGTAGCTCTTTATTACCGGCACTTGGCAACAGAGACGATGGATTTGTATTGTGTTTTCTCAAAGTTTAGTCTCTAGTGCACACGTTTACATACTGTTGCTCACTGAAAGACAAGAGAGAAGAGTTTGAAATAATTGTTGTTTGTTTTCCCAGGGGGCTAACGGTCATGTTTGAAGTGATGAAGACGTACGGACACACTTTTGAAAAACACTGGTGGCAAGATTTGTTCAGAATTGTGTTTAGGATCTTCGATAATATGAAGTTACCAGAGCAGCAGACAGAGGTACATACAATTTTTAGAAATTGATTCATTAATATTACTTTTTTTCGTTGTTAATTTTTTACTACATTGTTCCCCCTCATCAAAAGCATACTAGCAATTATAGTTAGAATCAACACAAAACTCCACTCCTTCTGTCTAAAAGTGAATGTCCCAGTCCTGTAATAGTATGATGTCATTGTACCACTATGACTTCACACTCAGGGCATTTCTCAAGTGAAATGACATTCTTTACATTCACATGGATGTGGTTGCAGT
Organism: Knipowitschia caucasica; assembly: GCA_964034765.1. NCBI lineage: Eukaryota > Metazoa > Chordata > Actinopteri > Gobiiformes > Gobiidae > Knipowitschia > Knipowitschia caucasica. The sequence continues at coordinate 19,422,706 of OZ035843.1, forward strand.
TGTTAAGAAAATAGTCTCATTATCGTCTGTTTTAGCCAAAAATCTCAATCACTCCATCAAATGTGTATGTTTCATACGGACATACAAAATAAAGAAAAACAGTTTTACGAGAGCTTGGAAAAAGGAGAATAATGGATAAAATGGCTTCTTTAATATGGTGAGAGTTGTTCATGATGTGTGACTTGTATGTTTGTTGTACTTGACAGAAGGCAGAGTGGATGACGACCACTTGCAACCATGCACTTTATGCCATATGTGACGTTTTCACTCAGTACTTTGAGTCCCTGAACGATGTCCTGTTGGACGACATCCTGGCTCAGCTTTACTGGTGTGTGCAGCAGGGTGAGTACAGACGCTACCTTCATTGTTTTTGTGTTTTTGTATTATTTAAGTCTTGTTCTCCTTGACCGTGTTTGTTTTGCTCTGCGTCTGTGTGAACAGATAATGAGCAGCTGGCCCGCTCAGGCACCAACTGTTTGGAGAACGTAGTTATTTTGAATGGAGAGAAGTTCTCTCTCGAGACCTGGGACAAAACATGTAACTGCATGTTGGACATCTTCAAGACAACCATCCCTCACACGTAAGCGGCTCCGAAACAGATTGTTTACAAATGTGTGGTGATGGTTTTCATGCAGATCTAAGATTTGTTTGTTTGTGCGCTCAGATTGTTAACATGGAGGCCAGAGGGAGAGCCCTACACTGCACTGAATCTGTCTGAAAAACAACTGGTGAGATAAAAAACACACACTCTCTTCACCTCAGAACAAGACTATTGTGCTTTGGTCAGCATTAATACATACTGTTAAAAAACAATTTCTTAAAAGTAACACCTGCCCTTATGCACAGTAATATCACCAAATCATAACAAATGAAGGAGGGAAATCTATACAAGAAAATATAAATACCTCAATATGCATGAATAACTCTGATTACATCGGTGGCTTTTATTCATTTTTGTTTAAATGGGGCCAAATAATGAAAATGTCTGTCTAATGTTAAAAGTGCATGAGACAATTTAACATAACATGTCACATCAAAGTATTACATGTCAAGTTTCACATAATTTTTTGGTTCGGTAACTTGATCATCTGATTTTTAGGACACCGTTTCCCAGAAGTCTGTGGATGTGCAGTCACGCTCCGATGACCAGCTCTCCCTCAGCAGTGCTGACCGCGTTTCCACGGAGACCCGTCGGCAAAGCCAGTACAGTTCGGGCGCAGCAGACACCAGGAACTCCAACAGTGAGTCCAAACTTCACTCTGGCTTTCTCTCTAGCTCTGTGTCTGTGTTGACTCTTGTGTTTGGTGCAGAATCCCTGGAGCAGCGGCTCTTCACGGCTCTGCTCATCAAGTGCGTGGTGCAGTTGGAGCTCATCCAGACCATCGACAACATCGTCTTCTTCCCCGCCACTAGTAAGAAGGAGGATGCAGAGAACTTCGCTGCTGCTCAGGTGCAGTCATACATAGAAAGGAAAACTGTACTCACTAATTCCAATAGTTTGTCTGTTACTGAGTCCATGTGTTGTGTTGTTTGCAGAGAGATGTGTTGCATGCAGCAGATGTCCCGGTGGAGACTCAGGACCAGGGCATGTACAGCTACCTGACCTCACAGCAGCTCTTCAAGCTCCTCGACTGTCTCCTGGAGTCGCACCACTTCGCCAAAGCCTTCAACTCCAACAACGAGCAGAGGACTCTACTCTGGAAAGCTGGTGAGATTACTGAGATTGAATTTCATTTTGTATTGGGAATGGGAAATATCAAATGTATATGACTTGATTTGTACAATTTGGAGATCAAGTTTTTCAGGCTACCCTTTGATCAAAATGACCCGCCACAGTGATTAAAAGCAGACCCTTTTAGACCCTAAATAACCCAGGACTGGTCATGTTAGTGAAAAATTAAAATTCAACGAACATTGTTTTATTTAGGGTATTTTTTAAACCACTGTGGTGCCTCAATTTGACCCGAATTTGATCCAGTGTTAAACTACTGCTTAACACTGGATAACACACGTTATCCAGTGTTAAGCAGTAATTTGCTCCATCACATACCAAATATTTTGTTTACCCATGTCTCCTACCTTTATACATTCATAATTATAGCCAAAGACAATTAAGTTTAACCGCTCACACTGGGGCATGTTCTATCAGGGGAGTACACAAGATTAAACACAAGATTAAACCATATCGCACTCCTCTGATTGTTCCAAATGATCAGTGATAACAGTTAAGTGACAGCACACCACTGGGATTGTCTTTACAGGCTTCAAGGGGAAGTCCAAGCCCAACCTGTTGAAGCAGGAGACCAGTAGCCTGGCATGTGGCCTGCGGATCCTCTTCCGGATGTACACAGATGAGAGTCGGCAGGAGGCCTGGGAGGAAGTGCAGAGGCGACTGCTCAAGTAAGACACCAGCACAATGGCACCTTAACCGTACGCACAACACACTTATGCACATCACACTCAAACACACATCACACACAAACACACATCACACACACATGCACAAACCCAGAGTTGTTTTCAGTTGCATTACTTAATCCTCCTAAAGCCTGTGTTGTCACTCATCCATAAATGATGATGTTTGCATTGACAAAGCCACATGTTTGTCGACGACTGGAACAATCCTTTGGAGTGGACGTTGGAAAGTGTGTTCTAAATGAGAGCATTCAGAAGCATAATGGTTGTTGAAGACCTGTGTAGGATGTAATTGGAGCATAATGGATATATTCCGTGTTTAGCCTTCATGCAGCCTTCCATCAATGCTTTTGTTTGAACAGAAGCGAATAACAAACATTATTCAAGTGTTGAGCTCTTTTTACTTTACGTAGAAAATGATTACCTTTTTCTATTCAAAGGAAATGTGTCTTTATTGGTATTACAAGAATGTATCTATAGAGCGATACAGTTTTACACCACGCCAGAACCCAGTTTGAGAATCACTGTCTGCCCACACACAACACAGGATCCGTGGTGATGTCACTGTGCATGATAGATGTTAGTATATACTTTTACTATATACTTATAAAATATATAAGTATATACTATATACTTATGTCTAGGACTCATTGTAGGGTCTGTGCTGCCAGAGAAACTTGCTTTTCAATGATTTGTCAAATTCACTGTCACGGCTCTCTTTTTCGTTATTGAAATTGATAAAGTCAATTTCAATAACGAAAAAGCGTCCAATTCAATTAGATTGCCTCGTAATAATGAATATTCATAATTCCATAAACTGGAGAGATCGAGTGCACACAGATAATGATGGCACGTTTTCCACATGCACTAAAGGCAACATCATGATTTTACAAATTAAGGTTACAATGTTATCTTAACGCAGAAAGTACTTATATAAGTAGATGTCTATCTAAAATGTACATACGTTTTTTAGGATTAAAAAATGTGTAATAAATAATTAATCTATAAAAGGTTGCACAAATGTAATGTATTACTAAAGAGTTGATGGCTGCTGCCTGGACTGGAATGATCCGCTCTTCTAAAGACTTTGGTGCTTTGACTGAAAACTACTTTGTGGCACAGTCAACAACAAATGGTCGTCACAGAACGCTCAAAATATAATCCTGTATTTTGTTTTTCTTTGTTAAATGAAAATATTGTGTGTTCTTTTGCAGTGTTTGTAGCGAGGCTGTAGCGTATTTCTTGGCTCTGACTTCAGAGAGCCACAGAGAGGCTTGGACAAACCTGCTGCTGCTCTTCCTCACTAAAGTGCTCAAAATCAGCGATGAAAGGGTTAGTGACATTGACTCAAAGAAGATATGAAAACCTTTTAAAGATTCACGAGCGATTTGGACAAAAACTGGATTATTGACCACACGATTTTCAACCACGGCTGTCTTTAAGAAAACCCTACATTCTGAACATCCAAGTGTATTTTTACTTTTCTCATTTAGTTCTATTCATACTTCTAAAGTGCTATGGATTATACCTGTTTAGTCCTTCTGATTGTTCTGTTCCAAGAATACACACTTCAAAAATAAGCTGAACTATTGCTTTATTGAGGTACAATTCATCCTGATTTTATACATTATGTTGGCCTTAACAAAATATTTGCCAATGGGACAATCAGAAACAGAAAATTCTGGCTTGAAATGAGAAAAAAAAGACAGTAAACATGTTCTTGCATCAGGCTTTATCATCTATTTTTTGCACCGCACTACTCTAATGTAATGAAATCTATCAATAGTTGTTGTTTTTGACCTCTCCTCTCTCCCCCCACCTCCAGTTCAAAGCCCACGCCTCCCGATACTACCCGCTCCTGTGCGAGATCATGCAGCTGGACCTGATCCCGGAGCTGCGGGCCGTGCTGCGGAAGTTCTACCTGCGCATCGGCCTGGTTTTCCACATCGCGCAGCTGCCAGAGCCCGAGCCAGAGCCCTCGCCGGACCCCCGCCCCTCCCAGGACACGGACACAGAGGTGGGGGAAGAGGCCGGGGAGGAGGCCCAATGACGCTCCGGAGGGGGGGGGATAACACACCACGTACCTCTGTCTTCAACTGAACACACTTGAGTCCCACCCGCCTGCACCAAACGCACCCTCTCTCTGAAGGATCCTGTGTAGCGCCGCCTCTGGGGAAATGTCAGATCCACAAAACAGTAGTCCCTCTTTTTGAATTGAAGGAAAACTATTATCCAAAAAAATACGCGTGCTTCTTACTTTATCTTAACAAGTGTAACAAGTGAGTGGTTTTCGGCTACAGGCAAAAATCTGGACGAACTGTGGCGTGGCTGATGCTAACATTGGTAACGGACGATTTCAGTGAAACTAGTTGTACAGATCTGCCGCTGTAATGTAATATAAACTTATATTAACACTAGATTTCATTTATTTTTGTTTATCGTTTGTCTGGATTTGCTGCACTTGATCTTTTTGAATGCACTGGAGATTTTACTTTGAGATTTTTGTGATAATTTATTTGAGCTCACCATTTCTTACAGAACTGAAGATGATTATGGGAAGTGAAGGGTTAAATTATTCCATTTTATATTTGTTCTTAGGTTTTTAACACAACGCTTCTGAAACTGGAAGATGTTTAAGGAGGTCTGACGCTAGCTGCTTTTCAATCACCTTTAGGTTTTCATGTTTGACTTTAGTTTTCACTCTATTGTACAAAATCAAAAGTGAATAATATATTTAATGTTTTCTTCCTTTTGGTTTGGGGGAAAGATGTATAGAGAGGATTAGTCAGCTGTGCTTTAAGTATGACTGGGATGCATTCCTGCTCATGGATGTAGAAAACAAAATGTATATGATACAGCAATGTAAAGTTTTCTATGTGGCAAAAGATTATGTACAACTTTCTGTACTATACATCATCTGGCATTCTAATCAGGTTCTAGGTCAATAAAGTTTTTGAACTTGGTTGATTTTAAAGATTTTATGCTCTATTTTCTTGCTTTACATTTTAAACTTGTCATAATGTCTTTTCTAAAATGATATAAAAAATAAGAGAACGGGTTTTAATGATAAACAAAGTGCTGTGGCTAAAGTGCTAAATGTGGATAGTGTGCTCTGTTCCTGTCAGAGAAGCGTCCGTGGCCGTCGGCCCGGTCTCCTGGGCTCTGGTTCTGAGGTGGTTCTCAGCCACAGCTCCGTGGCCACAGAGAGCGGCGTCTCTGGGGCTGAGTGGGAGGAGCGCCTGGATAAGAGGTCCTCTTCATCCTCTTCATCCTCCCACTGCAGCTCTGGAGTTAATATATCGTTTATGCTTCAGTTTGAATCTGTTGAATGTTCTCTTTCTCACCTGATGGAAGCTGGCCTCTGCAGCTCAGCTTCTGTTTCACAATCGTGTCTGAGGAACGAGGCGGGGAGCCGGGATCAAAGTGCTCCATTGGATTGACGGGAGCGGCCTTCTCCTGAACAAATATAATGACATAAAAACATTGGGTTCTGCAGTGACTAAGATCACACGACATGAAGCTAAACTTAGTGAAATACATCTCGTCTTCGCCGATGTGCAGATCTTTGTTGGGACTCCACCAAATAGTGACGAGACAAGTCTTCTTCACAATCGTAAATGTCTGAAGAAGAAAAGGAAACGTCTCACTGTAAATCCCCAACGCAGTAGTTACTGTGAATTTGAAAGAAGAGTGTTTTACCGTGTTCTACTTTGGCAGCTGGCAATGGCTCAACAGACTCGTGAGTTGGAATCCTCTGAGATAAACGACAACATGCGATTAGCTTACGACATCACTCACCTTTCCTTCAGACATTTTAATCCTACTCACATTAGACCGTAAATCTGCTTGTTTATCTAAAATGTCTGGAGACAATTAAGGAAGCAACATTAAACATGCATTTTTCAAGACTAAGGTACAGATATACTGATGAGTACCATAGTGCCGCTGCCTCCTGTTCATCAGTTCCAGTCTGTGCTGCTGCGCCCGGTCCAGGCTCAGTTCATCAGTGGGAGGTTCTGGATGGTTGTGGAGGAGCTCCTCACGGGATGAAGTGTCTGTGGATGCAAATAGACTCGGGTTCATGTAGAAATATAACGGGCAGCAGTGCTAGTTTGATGTACCCTTTGTGCAGGGATCAGCATCAAATAGATGTCGGCGTTATCTATTTTTCTGATAGTATTAAAATCATTTTTATAATGACCCGAGGCAAACATGTGTTTTTGTGTGATGTATTTGAGTAATGAAAGACATTCATAATAATTTTATAAAATGGGCTTTTAAGCTGTGGCGAGAGCCGTTTGCAGATCCCTCTTTATGGGTCACTAAGTCCTCTCCCCACAAAACAAACAAAGGAGGCTGCAACTATTGAACAGAAAATAAGAGCGAGGGGTGAGAGAAGGGTGAGGAGTTTGGAGAGATGAGGATGAACAGATCCCTTATCAATCGCCTGATGGCCATTTGATTCATCTAAACTTGTGATAGATTTACAGTTTGTGATTTAATAATTGGGTTCATATTGCACTTTTGAGAGAAGACTGGACTTGTGAGAAGAAATGCTGTTCTATCAAATCTCTCAACTCAAATCTAAATGGTACATATTTGGTAAATAGTAATTTTCATAATGTACAATAATGGTGTCTATTTAGCCGTTAAAGTTTCATTCACTCTTTTTTTTTTCATGGCAGACTAGTGTTCTACAGTGTTGGAATAGATTTAGATAATTTCAGTTTTTGCGATTGGCTGATAGTGACCATTGAAATTATAGGAATTTATGAAATACAAAGAAATGTAAACTCCTGAGGTGCTCAAAAAACATAATTCTTTAGAAAGCCTTTGGTCTGTGTTGTAAAATGATAGACCTCATGCATATAATCATCACACTTCAAACCTTTCCCATCATCTCTCCCATTTCAACTACCGGGGAATTAGCAATAAGGTTAATCTTATCTTAGCTCTCACTGGGTTTATGAAGCTTGATTACAGATTTCAACATTTCCACCCAAACTTCTTGTCGTTACTGTGGTTTTACAAGCTGTGTTTTCCCCCACACCCTGCATTTAGTCAGTCTGGGAACACATCCAAAGCCATTTCCTTGGTGTACGCATTACAATTGGTTTACAGCGCCGAACTCTCTGTTGCTGATGGACGACTCCTGTGACTTCATGTTATTAAAGTTTCAATACTGTAGGTTGGCAACAGTATTCATCATAATCATAGTGAAAACAACAGTGTATGATACAGATATGAACAGGCTCAGATTCTAATGTACTTCTACATCTTACCTTTGTATCTACGGCCATGGAACTCATGGAGGTTTTTAGTGTTTTCTTGAGAGGATCGAAGTCTTTCTGTTGTAAGCTGGACATTTTCTCTGTGTGCAGCAGAATCCTCTCTGCCTTGTCTTTGGTGCCTGGATAAATTTAGGAGAAGCTTTAGGTGCAAAAATAACTCAGATTGGACAGAACAACTCAGTGTTGTGTGATAGACGATGCAGTTAATTGAATGAGCAAATTAACGGATGGAAGGATGACAAATATCAACTCGACTCTTTACATAAACGTTGCAGCATGTGTCATACTAAATGTGTGAGTCATTATGCAGTATTTGATATATTCTATCTGTATCTGCTGAAAACAAACATTGTGGCTACTCTGCTTTATTTTGTACCGCCATAATTTGCAGCAGAATTAATTTAAAAAAAATCACAATGAATGAATCCACTTTCTCAATCCAACATGAACCTGTCAAAGCAGCAGTGAGTGAGGAGGTGAGAGAGCAGCCCACATGCCCCACTATCGTGTCCCTCCGCTCTATAACAAACTCCACCTATTAGCAGAGATAAGGCTATAAAATGAGATCAGCGCCTTGAGGGAATGCTCTGTTATAATAATGCAATACCGTGTCCGTGAAACCATCAGATAGGACGGACAGCAGGACCTGGGTCATTTTCATTAGCTCAGAGCCCTGCATGGACAGTAACATTGATTTAGCATAACGTCTTTGAGTCATAATGGGCAGAGGAACAGCCTTTCAGCTCTGGGGTTTTGACAAAAATTAAAGGTGTATTCCACAACTGTCTGATAGAGGGTCTGGGTTTTGCTTGGGTTCATCTAAATGTAACTTTCTCCAAATTGGCGCTAAACTTTCCATTTACATCTGTGGAGAGGCGAGTCGTCTCACAGCAAGAGTTACGTTTTAGTAAAAGAATGTACGAGTTTGTGTGACATTCCAAGCAAAGAAATAGCATGCGTATCTATGGCAACAAGCTGGTAATGGACTCCCATCAGAACAATCTTTAAAAACATGAAATAAACAAATGGTGGAGCCCCTCAAACCCCCAAAAGAAGCCAATGCCTTGATATTACCTGGAGAGAGGAGGGTAGTGTTTGTGCACAGCCTCAACTTGCTTCAGTTTTGATTCAAGATTTTTCTTCTTAGTTTCAAGGATTCGGCGAAGAGCTCCTAATTCCGTGATTACCTCTTGTTGGTCGCCTGGAGAAACGAGCGGAAAAAAGCAGAAGGTTTTTTAGAAGTTTGAACTGGAATACAAACGGATTTTTCAGATGTTTCAAAATGCCATTTTTCTACTTTATATTATAACATTTAACTATTGCCTTAAAAGCAGATTTTGACAATTGAAAACAGAACAAGGATAACATTTTTGTTTAGTTTAAATTTGTCCCCTAAGAAAATAAGCTATCTTTGGCCTTTTTAAAGCTTATTTTTTGTAGGATGCACCGTTACACACAACTGTAGAGTCAATACAATGGTGTCTGTATAATGCTATATTAGAGCAGAGCATGCTTCTCTGACCTGGCAGCGGCTGAGACCATTCAGGGGGCAGTTCTGAATGCTTCTCTGGTGCTGTCTCTAGGTCCTCCATCTAAAAAAATAAAATAAAATACGAACACTTCTGTTATTTTGTGTATTCTTGTATCTAATTTCATGATCTAACATCTAGAGACTCACATTCTTGAAGGAAAGCTGGTTCATGTCAGAGGCAGGACTTCGGACATGCGTGTTGGAGTCATAAACGGTTGGAATAGTGGGTGAGGGTCCACTACTCCCCAGGATTTTTCTCTCTTCATTCAGTTTGTCCTATGGACCGGTATGGGTGCATTCAGAATTGTACTGTTATAATATCCATAATATCTTGTATAATATTATCTATATATATATGTTTACCTTTTGCTTGTTCTCCTGATTGCACTCTGACAGCCCTCTTTCAGCCGTCTCCCACCGTTTTCTCTCCTCTTTCTGCTTTTTATTCTTTTCCTCTATCTACAAAGTTACAATACCAAGGTTTTATTTGTTAAATGTACTGTATTGCTGGTTTGAAACTGCTTTACCTGCTTTGTTGAATCGTTCCATTGCTGATCGTGGGGTCTCTCCTTTGCCGGGGTTCTGTCCTCCGTATTGCCCATGTCAGGTTTATAGGTTATGCTCCTCCCCTTATAAAGAGTGCAAGAAGTTCAACTGTAAACGTTTAATTCACATGCGCTGTGTTTCGTAAGTGTGTTGCTGTGGGAGACTTTCAATTTCCTTAAAGCTGAGGTATCTAACTTTTATTCTTTACAAATAATACTTGTACCAACTGAAATAGTCTAGATGATGTATATACACGCAGGTGAAACCCAAACTGTTCTGAGAGCGAGGCACAAGTGACGAATTGTGTCGCTAATGCATTGTGTTAGATAGTTAAATGTGTTGTGTTTGAAAGTTAGGGACCCCAACTTTAGGAATAAATCATGTATTAATAATATATCCATTAAGAAATCTGATGGGCTTTGGCTTCTGTACAGATCTTTAGTAGCTACAGATCATAATGTGTTTCTCTCTGTAGTGCAGTTAAGTTGATTACTTGTTATAAATTACATGCATCTTGGTCCTGTTCCTCTGCTCCTCCTCCTCGTAGTCCTTCAGCATTCGAGCCCTTTCCTTTGCCAGCCTTTTCTCCTCCTTCTCCTCCATCACTTTTTGTCGTTCTCTCTCCTCAGCCTGCTTTTGTCTGTTTTCCTCAATCTAAACAGCATCAGGAAAATGTATTTCTGGTTGACACTTTTAATGGATTTGTACGTCAATGTTACCTGCTGTTTTAAGGACTCTTGGTAACTGATTTTTCGTTGTAAATTGTCTCGTTCCCTGTCACCTGTAAGGACGTAGAATTAGATAATGAACAATTCCTCACTCATGAACACAAAAACACGTAATTACCTAATTGTTCCAGTCTAGAGAGCGGAGGCACACGCTTGTGTTGAAGAGTTGACTCACTGCTTTTTTTCAGGTTGCTGTTCCTAAAGCTCTCCTCATTGAGTTTGTGCATCTGGTCCAGGTCAGCTATAATAAACAAGGCAAGTGTAATTGTATAGCACGATTCATACACAAGGCAATTCAAAATGCTGAACAAAACAAGATAGAGACAGTCACACCAGGCATTAAAATCATAAATAATCACAGTGCATTAAAAAGAGTTAAGCTAAAATCCCTCAGGTGTATACACAGCTAAACTGAACTGTTTTAACCTGGATTTGAACCTTGTCAGAGAAGAAGCCTGTCTCACATTGTCAGGAAAACTGTTCCACGTTTTAGCAGCATGAATCTGAAATGCAGCCTCCACATATTTAGGTCTCACTTCGAGGCCTCAGAGTCCGAGTTGGATCAGATGGCACTAACATGTCTCAGATGTACTCCGGTGTGAGGCCATGGAGAGACTTGTAAACAACCAGAGCTGATTTAAAATCTATTCTCTGAGCCACAGAACCACTCCCTGGTTCTATAGTCAGGACTTGAGACAGGATTAATAACGACATATTGCACTTTGTGGGCTAATTGAAGCAAGGATCAAGGCCAGCTTACTAATAAGGTTTCCAGTTTGGTCTCTAAGGGGCGCTCCTCCTCCCGCTCTGCCCCAGGGGTTATAGGACATCATCTCCGACACCATTTGGGCATTGGAGAGCTGCCGTTCCTCCCTTTCTCTGCTTCTTCGCTCTGCTTTGTCTTTTACCTGGACACAAACAACACTTGTCCTTATATGATGCACTTTAAATTATGAAATACAATGTGTTTCAGTTTAATGTGGTCAAAGGTAGTAGAGATGTACCTGCTGCTTGAGAGCTTCCTGATAGCTTTCTCTTCTCTGTCTATCACTTTCACACGATGGATCTCGGAGAGGGACCTTTGTGTTTCTCTGTCCAAAATCAAGTCTGGATAAAGACAAATTTAAGATTATGAAGAGAAGGATCAGGTGTATGAAGAAATACTGGTGAATGGAGCCCTCTTCTGGAGAACAGGAAACATTTAAAATTAAGATGGTAAATTATAGACACTGACTGACTGGGCTGTTGGGGCCTTTGCTGAGGAAGAGTGCTTTGTGTATTCTCCTGTTTTCCTTTTGATTGATCTAATAAAGTAAATAAAAACAACTGGATAATACTAAACACACATAACAGCTACCAACATAAAGCGTTAAGGATGTACTTACATGGCGTACTGCTTTGATTGTAAGAAATAATGGGCTCTAAAGGATGTCTGCTGCCATAGTAGTCATAGACCTCATCATGTCGAGTCCTGTAGGTTTGCTCTACTCTGGGAGGAAATGGTGGAGGAACTGAAGAAACCCTGGAGAAAGCATGGAACAAAGAATCATCAAGATCGAATTCACGAAGAAAAAAGGTTGATCTAAAGGCAAATCCAAACCAACATGTTAGTGGTTACGTCTCCAATCATATGTGAGAAGTGCTTGTTGTATTCGTCGACTGTGGTGTCAGTGACAGGGGGCGTTTGGCTGTTTGGCGTCGGAAAGCGGAAGGTTCTATTAGGTCGTGGCTCTCTCTGTTCCATTCTCAGGGGTGAATCTTGAGCATGCTTTTGTTCAGGATTATCTTTTGGCATGATGGGACCAGTTTCGGGTTTAGAGAAGGCTCTGTGCCTCTGCTTCTCATATGTGGGATATTCAGAACCAAACTGTCTGAATGTGTCGCTCTAATGGAAGGGAGAGTGGCAACGTTATTTAATGTATTGATTGCAATTCCAGAATAGATTTCCATACTCTGTGTGGGACAGTGACTCCAGTGGCAGAAACCTGTAGTTCAAGAACTTTCTCTCTACACAAATATGATAAGAAAAAACAAATTTCCACCATTAAAACAATGTTGATGAATGAAAAAGGAACAACTCACATTCGTTTGTTTTCACGTTGCTCAGCCATTTGGATGAGTAATTCTCGCTTATATTGTTCTTTCTTTTTCTGCAAGGTATCTTGTTCTTCTGAACGTCCTATACAACAAGAAACATAAGAATGTATAAACTTGTAATTGATCACAAATACAGACGTGGATATGCATATACTGCAACTTAAGTTACCAATCAACAGTCCTGTTGCAAACACTTTAGTGGTAGTAATTGGAATATTACTTTTTGCCAGAACCCCTTTGTCGTATTTGTGAAGAGCTCTAAAACAAATGTAAGTCAACAACACAGTAAAGCCGTCATTACCTCCTAAATGTATGATTCTAGATTCGGATGATCTGATTTCTTTAGAACTAATAAACTAGTGGAACTTGCCTTAAGATGTGCTAAATTTTATGATGAACTCAATACTCAGACAGAAAATGTAATATAAGATAAAATAAGATAGACTTTATTGATCTCAAACTGGAGAAATGTACATGCCACATTTGGCATGGCTAGAATCACTCAGATTGTGCAAAAGACAGAAGTGTGCAACATGTTAAAGATTAAATATATGCATAATAGTTACTCATACTGTAGTTAATAAAGTCTTACGGTGAATTCTGGTCATTGTTGTTTTTATCAATAAAGACGTCCTCATCATACTTCACATCAGCGGGAACCCTGTCACACATCAATGATGATTGACAATTTATAAAATAAAGCAAATGATGAATGGTTATTTGCCAGACAACACCTTTTAGCTCTGCCATCTTTGTCCTTTTTTATGTACTTGGACTTCTGGATCTGTCCATTTGGTTTCCTCCTGTGACTGAACTCAATCTTCTCGCCACTGTCCTTGCTCTCCTCAGAGCTGCTGTAATCCTCTGGTTTTAAAAGGATATCTCTTTGCCTCTGATGGCTCACGTCCCATCTTTTCCTGCCCTTCATACTTCGAACAATGTCTGTAAGCGTGGCAACATCTTTGCGAGGAGGTGAAGGCTCTGCAGGCCAATAGCTTTCTCCAGGAATATGCACTTGGTGTATGTGCATTTTGTCCAAACTCGAGGGTTCCTCAGGCTAAAAATAGTAATGACATGAGAATTATGTGTTCAAAACAAAACACACAAACACTATATTTTTGTTTTACTTTAGAGGCCACAGAGAACTGTCCCCGCCTTGAAGTTTTAGCTCGTTCCTGAAGAAAAAGGTTGTATTCTCGACTTCTCTCTTCTCTCAATTTTTCCTGTAAAAGAGTCACACATTGTCCACTTGCTCTCTATAGAGGGATTAAAAAAGGTAAAGAAATTAAAGCAGGGGAATCAAAAGTAGCATTTAGGAAATTGCTTGAAACTCCTTAAGGGTTCCTAAAGGGTCTATCTGACTCTATGGTAAATTACACAACAATTTCCAAGATTTAAGGGGAAGTATTACTAATGTGGGGCGACAGTAGCTCAGTTGGTAGAGCATTGGCCTTTGGGCCTGGAGGTTAGATCCCACCTCGACAACTTCTCCACCAACTCCCACTGCTGTCGTTGTGTCCTTGGGCAAGACACTTAACCCAACCTTGCCCGAAGCCCCCACTGAAAGATCAAGGCTAAATGCTCACACTTATAAAGCAGACATCCTCCTGTAGACTCACCACCTGCAGGAGAATCAGTGATGGGCTGGTGCTATGTGACTTGAGTGGCATATCTGATTGCCACCCCCCGACCCAGAAATGGATTAAGGGGTAGAAAATGGATGGATATTACTAATTTGGAGAAATTTTAAATACTCACCTTCAGTGAAGTCCTCTCGGTAATGGGCAAAGACAGACCTTGGGCTTGTGATCTGTCATAATCTTCAGCTTTTAGGCCTCTTTTCTGTATACAGTACAGACAATTATTTGATTATATGCCTCAAGGGTTGTCGGGTAAGCGTTGTTATCACCTGGTTAATGTAACGTTTGTAATCCATCTGTAGCTCCTCTTGAAGCGTTTGTTTTTTTCTTTCATATTCCGTTCCGAGCAAAAAATGCAATCCTGTTACATGTTAAATACAAGGCAATAAGCTGATAGGACGACGATCAAAAAGGTTTTGTTAATTACCTCTTTGGTTATTAGACATTGTTTGAAAATCATATCTTGAGCGAGGAATATTAATTTAGGCCATTTGTTGTCTCGTTACTTTCCAGCGATCAATGTTAGATGACAACAATGCAGCCATGACCTACCTCACGAACATGCAGAAAAAGGATTTTTTTGTTACAATTAAATGTGTATCAAAACAATTCAGCTGTCGAAGTTTCAAAATAATAATGCAAACCCCATACAGAGAAAGTCACTTGTGTAAGTTGCTCATGTTGCTAACAATCAATGAGCAAAGCATCTTACTGTTGCTATAGCAACCATAAAGAAGTCGCCCTCGTGGTCCCTACGAACAAAACTTGAAAAGTGAGCTAGCTTGCTAGTGTCTGCGTTTTCGGCAATAACGTGCTAGTAAATTTGCTCTCACTCGTTCTCAGAGCGGAATCAATACATTGGAATATACTTCCGTTGAATAGTCATCTATATGATGTGCTATATATTTGACACTAGGTGGCAGTGTGCCCCCAGATTGATTCACACATGAAAGAACGGTCTAAACCAATATTAGATCAGAGGAGGGAGGTAAATCACAAAATATTAGATCAGATGTGGGGAGGTAAAATCGCAAAATCACAACATAAACAATGTAATAAAGCCTTATTTTTATCTATTGATGTTATTCTTTGTGTATGTGTTGCAGTTAATAAGTACAGAACACGAACGTAATACAGAAAACGCCCCCCCCCCCAATGTGGAGGTGGTATCGTTCAGTGTCATGGCAGCGGTCGTCTAAGATTGTGAACGATTACGGCTGCCAAGTATACTTCAACATCAACAATATTGTACATACTTTTATTTTTACCAGGCATTTGCCACCTTTGGGGATTCTGATTCGGAATGGCAGGGAGCAGCACCGCACAGAAAACCTGGGAGCTATCAAATAGCATGCAGGAAGTTCAAAGTATCGATGAAATTTACAAATACGACAAAAAACAGCAACAAGAAATCCTTGCAGCCAAGCCATGGACAAAGGAGTGAGTGTCTACACACGTAAAATGCAGATTTCTAATGTAATCATTTGCTACACGTGTATTGATATTGCCACCCTAGATGAGACAGTATTTTTGGAAATCCGCTGAAGTCAGTCTGCTAGCGTTAGCTAACCAAACTCAAAGTATCGTAAATTACAATGCTAGCGTTAGTTATATAGCATAGTTGTTATTGTTATTGTTATTATAGGCCCATGTTTGTTCCCTAATTTAGACATCTACTCAAATTATTTTCTCAGCTTGTGTTTTGTGTTATATTTACGCTCACCTTCTTCATATAATATAATGGGTTTTTAATGAATTTTTGTATTGCTTTAGTTGACTTCATTATACATATTTTACATTTCCCAAACCTGGGGCTTTGTCGTCATTATTTTCTATTTATATATGTATATATATTCTAATCACTTTGATATCCAGCCACCACTATTTCAAATACTGCAAGGTCTCAGCATTGGCCCTTTTGAAGATGGTCATGCACGCGCGTTCTGGGGGAAACCTGGAGGTGATGGGACTGATGTTGGGAAAGGTCGATGGAGAAACCATGATCATAATGGACAGTTTTGCATTACCTGTGGAGGGCACAGAGACCAGAGTGAATGCACAGGCCGCTGCATACGAGTACATGGCAGCCTACATCGAGAATGCCAAACAGGTACATCAATCAACACACATTGATATTGCACACTATGTTTAATTTAATATGCTTTATTATTATGGATCCATTGACAAAGATCATATGATTACTTGATTAAAGTTATATTAAACAAGTGTCTGTTGCATAGGTTGGCCGATTGGAGAATGCTATCGGCTGGTATCACAGTCACCCAGGCTATGGGTGCTGGCTCTCAGGCATTGATGTCAGCACTCAGATGCTCAACCAGCAGTTCCAGGAGCCTTTTGTGGCTGTTGTGGTAAGACTCAGATTTTGTATAACTACATCCAGTTTTTCCTGTTAATCTCAATACAACAACATGAGCAGATAATTTAAAAATTGGCAATATAGTACATATTTTATTTTAATATAATTGTCACATTTTGTATGTATCATCCAAACATCTAAGGGAAGGGACTACTCTGTATGATCTGTAGAAATAGGGTATTCTGTACATGTACAACTATTAAGCCAAATGTTGGAATGTTGAAAATGAAAAATCCTAAATATTCCATGATTTCGTTAAATATCTTGTTTGTAGTCATAATACAACAAAGGTTCATAGGTAATCAATACTTTTGTAAAATTATTCATAACCCATGCAGCATGGTGTTTAATTGAGTAATTTATTGTTGTATTTGACCAAATTTAATATCATTGCTGTACGACATTGGAAATTCCTCAGTGGTTTGATTTCTTGTTCTATTGTATCTTGTGTTTCTACAGATCGATCCCACTCGAACTATTTCCGCAGGGAAAGTCAACCTTGGTGCATTCAGAACCTACCCAAAGGTACAACCGACTTTGATGTTATATAACCAACAAATCTTCTTTTTAATTATGTTTTTTTGTGCTATTAGGGTTATAAACCTCCCGATGAGGGGCCCTCTGAATATCAAACCATTCCCCTGAACAAAATTGAGGACTTTGGTGTACACTGTAAACAGTTAGTATTTAAATTAAATTAATTGCATATCTATATGTCATATTGTATTGTGTGTTAACTTGCATTTCTTTTTTAGGTATTATGCCTTGGAGGTAACTTACTTTAAATCCTCCCTTGATAGAAAGTTGTTGGAATTGCTTTGGAATAAATACTGGGTCAATACCTTAAGCTCTTCAAGTCTTCTTACGGTATGGAAAAGTTCAAAATTCAGAATTGCTCCCTAATTGTTTGACATTGTGATTTATGGTTAATTATTACATAATAAGTCATTGAGACATGTGGTCACCAGCATGAGATGTTGTGATTTATTGCTGCATATTAGCAGGAAAAGCCTGTTTATTGATACAAGTATTATGCCTAATTGTAAAGCAACGAGAAGTAAACTTTCAGGGGTACTGATACTGCCATGTTTTTCTCTGTATCCTCTCCTCAACCCCTTCGGTTCGTTTTAAAGGTTGAAAGCACCTCGTGTGAATTCCCTGAGCCACTTTGCCCCGAGTTTCACTAAACAGTCTAAATAGGCATCAAGCTTATCCAAACAGTTTGCTCTCTGGCATTTGGGAGGAAGATGAATTGACTACGTGTCAGGGGAGTGCGGCTGCTTGGGTGACAGCCTTTGTCAGTTGTTACACTGTCACTCTGCCATGGGGCCCCTATGTCATTGTGTCTTAATTACCTTTTCCACTAAAACATGGACTCACCTTAGGCAAACTTTTCTTCTGGATTCTTTTCATTGTAATGAAAACTTGGTCTTTTAACAGCTTGTCTTGTGGATTATATTGTCAAAATCCAAGCTCTTTGTTAATAATGTTCTTTACCTTTTGTCAGGAAATTGTCCATGCATTGATTTGTTTGTGTTGTTTGGTCAGAACTCCGACTACACAACTGGCCAGGTGTTTGACCTGTCAGAGAAACTGGAACAGTCTGAGGCTCAGCTAGGTAGAGGCAGCTTCATGCTCGGCCTGGACACGCATGACAGAAAATCTGAGGACAAACTGGCCAAAGCTACGCGAGATAGGTAAAGTTTTACACTGACGGATTTGCAAAAACTTAAACAACAAACAACAACAATAAACAACGTTCTATCTGTTTTAGCTGCAAGACGACCATAGAGGCAATCCATGGCCTCATGTCTCAAGTCATAAAGGACAAGCTTTTCAATCAGATCAACACATCCAACTAAGTTCAAACCGTTCAGCAGTTTTTACCTGGATATGTATCGTTTACACTTTACCACAATAAACAACTATTGCATCCATTGTTCTCGTTTTTATTCTGTTGCTACCAGAAACATTGAAATACAAATGTTAACGTGCATATAATCCGTTGTCCAATCAGATTGATTGTTTGGTCGAAAAGAGCTTCAGTAATGGATTAGGGTAAGGGTAACACATATCTAGAAATGTGTTACTGAATTGTTTTTGTTTTTTACTGTATAAGCTGCTTCATCCAACCCCTTCTCAAAACATTATCTGTTTTTATTTACTGAAATTGTTTATACAGGTTTTGAAATAATAAACATTTTGATTGTTATGCAGCGCAAAATATTTCTGACGATGTGTGTCTAATGTCAAATTGAACCATTGTGCATGGAGATTTTGGCAAAGAACAAGTCTTTGCATCTGGACAAACCTATGATGAACTCAAACTCTCTTTACAGTCAACCTCAGAGGAGCACGGCTGAGCGCAGTGGTGTTTGTCATGAGCTGGTGTCGCAGTGACGCAGTGCAGAAGCTACACACACTGGAGTCCATTCACACAACATGTCTGCTCTTTGTCCTTTAGACACTGGGCCCGTCTGCTTTTCCTTATAGGCAGCTCCTCTGGCACCAGTTTGTGTCAGTTCTCTTTACGATTTTGTAAAATAAATGTATATTGTATTTGTCATATTCTGTAAAAGGAAAATACTCTTGGGGAATTAGCTGCTCATTCTTGTGAGAATGACTTCAAATAATGATTTTATATTTGACCTTTTAGTCAATGGAAGTTTGTAGTTTCACATTTAAATGTACTGTAGGCCAATGAATCATTAAAAGTTAGTACTAACTTTCTCTGGTGGATTAAATCAAAATGTCAAAGTTGGTGCTTAAGTCACATGGTATTGAGTATTCATCTCATGCAATACACCTTTTATAAGGTGATTAAGAAATTCTTCAACACACATACTGTGCTCATCAGCCATATAAATATTTTTGATTATCTCCAGATGGACATTTGTATGCATGACTTGGTTGAATAAGATGTATGCAAATTTAAATGGAATTAAATTGGTGGAAGCCAAGAACAACTTAAAGCAATTTTGATCTCTAAAATAATAAAGTAATTCCACGTGTGCATTAGATGAAGTCAAAGTAAATACCTCAATTGAAACCAAGATAGTAGAATACTCTTCAGTATTTAATGAATGGGTCTGAAATGGCATCACATTTTGTAATATTAATTTCATTTGATCTTTTGCGATATAAACTGGAGTCAAAAACATGATAGAATCCTGACACTAGCCATACAGTATGCCATAAACATAGCTTTTTAGGCTGAAAACTTTGGGTGTCATGTGGTTTGCCTCCAACATGCCTTCAAATGATTTGGATTTTTCACAAATCTTAAGGAAAAACCATGATATCAATCGTATGATAGATATTAGCTTGGATCCATGGTGTCAACCAAAGGGTAAATTTGACCATGCAACATAATGCAATAATGTGCATACTTCATTTAACCGTATTGAATTACCTTTAACATTATTAACACTATTGGACTAACAAGACCTATGCAAACATGTAAGTAGTTTTGATAGACATTTTATTTGAAATGTCCTGCTGCTTGTTCTGCTTGTTGCTATGGAAACAGTGTGACGGTCCTAAACAACAGAACAGAACTTAAAACTTAGTAACCATAGAAATACTGTTATAACCTATAGATTGATTGAGGTAAGTAATCATTGTATTGTTTTTTGCAAAAGTAAAATGTTCTGTTCATGTATTGGCCGTAAAAGATCATCAGAGTGCTTGGACGAAGGTTTGAGACGAAGTTAGCCATAAGTTAACGCTAGCATGACAGCATTGAAGCTAATACTAGAAATGACCAATGACGATGAGTATGACATGATAACCTTAGGGAGTAACTAACATTTGCTAAATGAAATGCTCTGATAGATAAGTGCTGCCTAAATGTTCACACAACCTCACAGCTAACCTAGTTCATTCCTTATTTATAGGTGTCTTGTCTTTGGTAACCTTGTATTGACGTAACGCTGTCAAGAAAACTCTCATAATCCAGTTATTTGGGTCTACCCTAGGGTAATACAGTAAGAAGACATTATGGTGCGTTTGACTGTAGATCTGATCGCCAAATCACACTGTCACTTCCAAAAGAAAAGGGGACTCTCCTTCCCAGAATACCTCAAAACACTGACCCATCTTCACTTTTCAAACAAGAACATCGAGGACCTAGTAAGTCAAATGGAATTATATTAGTGTTTTACTTTTTAATGTGTTTGTTTATGTCAACAGGGAGACCTTTCAGTGTGTAGGAACCTGACAGTACTTTATCTTTATGATAATCAAATATCGAATATATGCAATCTCAGCTTTGCTTACAACCTTACACACCTCTATATGCAGAACAACAATCTTACTGCAATAGATAATTTATCCCACCTGAAAAAACTCACCAAACTGTAAGTATGGTATTAATGTTTAGTTGATTTGCGATGTTCTATTTCATGTAACTATGGATAAGCCTGCAGGTATCTGGGTGGAAACAAGATTGCAGTAGTGGAGGGTCTGAATGAGCTCAGTGAGCTCAGGGAACTTCATCTGGAGAATCAGAGGCTGGCACCAGGGGAAAAGTTGCTCTTTGACCGTATGACGTTCCGAGCTCTTTCAGTATGACCCATTTTTACTTTGTTCTCGACCTACTTAGACAGATAAACAATAATGGAAGATTTTGGAACAGCATCCAAATTCATTCATATTTTTGTTACTATAATTTATATTTTGGAATCAAATGTTGCATCCTTGAAATTTTGCTTTTGCTGAAGCCACTGTTTTTTTTTTCTTATTTTAAAAAGGTTGATCAACGGTCAACATCTGATTTATTGATAATTCATTGTATTTTGTGATAAGTGTTGGTTGTGTCTTTGTATTCAGAATGTTATGCTCTTTTTCAGGCATCTCTCTGTGTCCTGAATATTAATAACAACAACATTGATGATCTGAGGGACTTGGAAGCTCTGAAAGAGCTCCAGCAGTTTTCTGCCACTGATAATAGGCTGGAAAACATTTTGGTAAGACTAAACTTTTCCATTGTAAGGTCAGGTATGAGAATCTTCTGCTCAGTGACGTTAATGCTTATTAATGATGTCATACGTTTGTAATAAGTTAGTGTGGCCTTCAGATGGGAAGTAACCCAACATTTTCATCCAAGAAATTTAGGAAGTAACATTTTATTTTATTTCATTTTAAGTCTCTACGACTTGCTCAGGGTCAGAAATAAACAAATCAGTGGCTAATCCCCCAGAGACACTGGCAGCTTTAAACAAGCACAAGTTAAAGACTCTTTTCTGGAAATGCTGCTTTCCTGTGTTTTAATATTCTTAAGCAATCAGCGAGATGGTAGAAAACGTCCTCTGGAAAAAAGGATTGACAGTGATAAATAGCTAAATACCTAACAAGGACATAATCCTTCTTCCTCAAGAAGTCAATATGGTCAGTTTATGTGACACACTGATAAAGGTATATTTCTGTTGATGCGCCATTTTGAACTGAAAGCTTGTAATTTATACAACCCAGTGTCTGCGTCTATTGATCTAGCAAAAGATCAATTCTTTTTTTGCGCCTTTTGGTCCAAATGTAGAGAAAACATTATGGATTTTTAAAATAGATTATGACAAGCAGTCAGCCTGGTTGACAAATGGGAAGCAACTTCAGGGGCCGTTAGCAGTACGCAGGGCAGAGAGACAAGAGAATCGAAGGCCTGGTCAAATACAGGTTCATAACTGGCCCATCATTAGCCAAGGCACAAGAGGCGGTCTGCCTCAGTGAGTCCAGCCTCTGCTGCTTTCCTCGCCCCCGTGTGGGGGGCAAATTGGCGCAGAGCTGCTCTTCTGTGAGGGCCTTCTGAGTGACGGCCCTGACACGATCATTTATCAAAGCTTGGGAGTGCGCGGTGCTCAGGGGTCCCCTCTGAACTGATTGCAGTGCTGGTTGGAAAAGTGGAAGCGCTTTGGCCAAGACAGGAAGGCAATGAACAATCAGAGCGTGTCCGGAGAGTATTCATATTTCCAGCCTTAGATTAATGTGCTGTTAGATAAACATACAACTGCAGGCAAGCCGCTGGAGGAACCAGCCCTATGTTGCCCCAGGAGAACGGCTGCAGTTACATGACACCGGCGACACTGTTTTTTAAAACAGTCTGATGTGTTGTTTATGCAGCATTACAGCCCTTGTGTTCACTACTACACAGAGACAAACTACCTAATACATGCACACTGTACTTTAAGTGCTCATTATGTCACAACTTTTTTCAGAAGTTGGAGGATGTGGTGAGCAACTGGCCTAACTTGGTGAAAATGGATTTAAGTGGTAATCCTGTATGCAAGCAGCAGAAGTACAAAGACCGCCTAATAATTGTATGCAGAAAACTTGGTATGGATAAGTTTGACTTAGTAACAAAACAATGAAATATGTGCCTAACAAATGTGTATTACCAAGCAGTGAGTCTTGACGGAAGAGAAATAAAGGAGTTGACGCGACAATTTCTTATAAATTGGAAAGCATCTAAAGAGGCACAGAAAAATAGAAAACAACAGACGATGATTTCTTATCCCATGAGTAAGTCTGAAAAGACTCTCTTTTTTGTGGGTACTTTAAACTGTGAATTACTAAAATGTCATTTATATGCTTTACCTCCTTCTAATAGATGACTTTTCATTCCATCAAACTCAACTTTGTGATCCCAGTTATGGCTATACCAGCTACAACAAATGGATGCCCCAGGCCACTCTAAAGTAAGTAACAATATTATGTACAGAACATCACTCTGAATAATTGACCCTTACAATGACATTTGGACAATGTTCATGATTTGATTTACATTTCAGGACACAGAGACTGATGCTTCCTGTGAGTGGACTTTGAGAGATTTCACTCTCGGTTTATAGTTACTGGACAGGTCAATGAAGCAAGCTTTGTTTTTGTCACAAGATAAGCAATTATCTTTTGTAAATAAATTGTTCAAAATCAAATACATAAATTTACATTTGATTTGGCAAATTTAAGATCTTGAAATGTCTTCATTTCACATCTGGTTTATTTCAAACCATGATTTAAATCATCCTTCTAACAATACCATTATTTACAAAGTTTGTGTAAATTCTCAGACGTACAGGGATTATTATTTACAAACAATTGTACACTTTCTATGTGAAATGTTATTTTTCATCCTCTTCCTTGGATGAGGTCAATGCCATAATCAATGATCCTGAAGTCTTGTTTCAACAAGGATTTACATTATCTGAAGTTAAACAAATATTCAGACTCACTCAACTGTGACAATAGTTAAAGGGTTATTTCTTAATAGAATTAGGATGTATTCTAATTACCATGATTGTTTTGGTATGTTTGATGGAGTTTGGGGAGCTGCATGTAGTTGCACAACCCCTGAAAGATTTAGGGTAATTAGGGAAACAAGCTTATTTAACCCTATTCTACAGAGATGCCTTATAATTAGTGGCTGGGGGCAATATAGTGTTACCCCATCCTTACATAAACAACATTTAATAAGAACAGTCTGAAGATGTAGCCCTACATATACTGAATAATCCCATTCATTAATTTGCTGACATCTCAGTTTGGTGCCATGAAAATCAGAGTGATTAATATATGAGCCTTACAAGAATTTCCTCAATGGCTGCCTGTTGATTGCAAAGCTGGACCTTATTTATTAGTTGTTCCAAGGAACTCGCAATTTCAGATACCTTGGCAATTAGTCAAACGTTTTGCATATTGCTTTATTTGTCTTCATGGTCGAATGCACTTTGATAGACGTGCCTGTGATTAACGCATTTATGGGCGCGTTATTCGACCTCTTTAAAGTAACTCTTTGATAGGACGGTGCAAAATGCAGTGTCAAGTTTACAACCAATTAGAATTAAAGTGGGACGCCCGAGCGCTGAGTTGGAGGAGCGCAAAGTCCTGCCTCCGGCTTTGGAAGTAACTGCATCAGACCGACAGAAGTTAAGAAATGTGTCTTCAGAGCGTGATTAATTACATAGAAGTAAAACGCTTGTCCACCGCGCAGTGTGGCCAATAAATGCACAGCTACGTGGGCTCAGGTGAACAGTTGGATGCTCTTCTGGAGACGCAACACTTTTTGGAATCACTGGAGCCGAGACACTTTTACACCGGGGAAAACTGATTTATTCTTTCAAGAATAGAACACACAGCTTTCATGTCTAGGACTGAACAGCACGTTGCAGGTAAGAGTTGGTTTATTACATACAATATATTAATATTAGACATGTATTGAGTTATTAAATAAATCGTTCTAAATAAATATGATATAGAAGTATGAATGCTCTGGACAAATTTGTCCTTTAAAATCAGCTACATTGATATTGTGTGTTTTTACTTGCTCAGGTCAGTAGGCGATGCATGGCAGACAAACCGTACAGATGGACAGCAGTTCTAGCTCCGGGGTGGTGGTCGATGACAGTCCCCCGTCTAGCCCGTGCTCCAGCTCCAGTCCGGATGGTCACCGCCGGGAGTCTGGAGCATCCCGGGCCAGGGTGCTTCAGCCCGGGCCACTGACCGGGAGAGGGCGGCCTGCAGCGGCGAACGCAGCCCGGGAGAGGAGCCGCGTTCAGACTTTGAGAACTGCCTTTCTGGAACTTCAAAGGACACTGCCGTCTGTGCCGCCGGACACCAAACTGTCCAAACTGGATGTACTGATTCTGGCCACCACGTACATCGCCCATTTGACACGGACACTTCAGGAGGAAGGCGCTGAGGAGGGAGAGGGCACAAGGCAAACAGAGGCGTTACACTCTCTGAAGGGTGAAGGCTATCTGCATCCTGTCAAGGTTAGTTTCAATATCATCAGTGATCATCACAAGTTGGCCTTATGTGTGGAAGTTAATGTAGCCTGAAAACACACTGAAAACACACTTAATCTAGTATGCCCCTCTTTGGTCTTTTCAGAAATGGCCGATGAGGTCTCGGCTGTACGTGGGGGCATCAGGACAATTTCTAAACGCAAAAAAACCAT
Source organism: Knipowitschia caucasica (assembly GCA_964034765.1). Classification (NCBI taxonomy): domain Eukaryota; kingdom Metazoa; phylum Chordata; class Actinopteri; order Gobiiformes; family Gobiidae; genus Knipowitschia; species Knipowitschia caucasica. Next base: position 19,448,278 of record OZ035843.1, read on the forward strand.
CGGATTCAGAAAATCAAGGCCCGTCCTCATCGACTTCCTAATAGGATCTCGGCTCATTGTATTTAAATGCATGGTTTCATGCTGTGACGAGAACAGATGATTGAGGGACACTTTTGTAAAGCTGTAGTAAATTATTATTATTATATTAAGAAAATTCTGTTTGAAACAGTTGCTCGTGTTTTTAGTTTCTTTTTGTTTGTGTTGTAGTCCCAGGTGATATTTGTGGAAATTCCAAGGGCTAATGAGCCCGTCATGGTTGAGGTACGCACTTTCAGTTAAAACATTTGCACTAAATGTATGAATAACCTAACATCTGTCATGTGAAGTGGTCTGTCAGGGAGCCAACAATGAAGGCTCTTCAGCTCATGCGCCTACATTTTACACGCATTGTTGTAAATGTGTTCGTGAATAAATGTGTTTTAAATGCGGCCTCTAAGACAACATTCAGTTATTGCTAAAATAACAAAAGAAGCTACTAATATGAATGATTATGAATAATTCGTTTTGGGAAGTAAATGTGCTGAAAACAGTTTTTCTAGTTTTAACACTAACGTGTTAAAAGTGTATTTATTCGTATACTAATAAATGAGTGAATGTACTTGAGTGAAAGCATTTCTCCTGCGGTGGTTTCACAATATTATAGTAATATTTGATCATTTAATTAAGCTTCGAAGGGGAACATTTTATTAAAAGTAACTTATAGTGCACATGAGTTTGTTCTATTTTCTAATAAACAATGATAAATTCATAACAGATGCAGAAATAAACGTATTTTATTATTATTACAGAATCATTATGAACTGTAAAATAATAAATCAAAGTGAAATATATAGGGTTAAGATTAATCAATTAGTCGAATGATTTGATTACAATAAAGCTTCAATTTTATTGCCTCTGTTAATTTATTAACTTATATAATTATTCAAAACCATGTCAATATGCACTTGTTTCTCAGTTGCGTGTGACGCCTACACAGCACTGACTTTAGGGGGGAGAAAGTCAAACATTATTTCACACAAAAAACTGTCCATTTGACCTGCGAATAACACTTTTTTTTAATCCTATATCTAATATCCAAGAAGAAATGTTTTTTTTTGGGGGGGTCTAGGAACACTCAATTAATAGAAAATAATATTCGATAGATTACTTAAAGAATCAAGCTGCAGCTATAATACAGTACTGATTGAACAATGTAATGATTATGTAACAAAATACATCTTAAAACATTAATTCAGTATTTTCAAACTAAATACATAAATATTCTCCCCAAAACTAAGAATAATAAAACAAAAAAATATATGATATGATTAAATACAATTGTACTACTAATAAAACAGGCAATCCAGTTGTTCTTTGACAGTTGTTTGTTATGATAATTTACATTCCAGATTCCAAGGAACTTTTGTTTGTTAGAGTTGTGCGCAGTGACAGCGCGCAGCTTTAGTGCGCAACATCCGGAAGAGCTTTCTCTCCGTGGACTGGACTGAGAAGCAGCAGCACCTCTGCACAGACTACACAATTATGGCGATTTTACCTAAAAACGACCTCGAGAGGTAAGCGATATGTACTTTTAGAGTTACAATGATTGCATTTTCTAAAGTGACTTGCAAACACGCGTATAAGCTTGTACAAAGGCTAACTTAGAAGCTAGCCGCTAACCACGTGTTGGAAATGTGCTCAGAGGGTTTGAGCAAAGTATTGTAACGAATTGGTCAAATAAGTTAGTCTATGGATGTATCACAAATAAATGGGCTAAACGTGCATCTGTGTAGTTTTGATTATGGCTGATGATTTTAAGATGCGTTCTGCTTAAAATATCAGCTTTTTTACTTTTAATACATCCGATGCCCACAGGTATTTCCGTGTGAACGTTTGAGCTTGTAATAAATCATTTCTGGACAGAAGGCAACGAAGCCCTTTATGCCACTGTCTTGACTTGGTTGTGTCCATGGGTCAGCTGATGAGCTGGTCAGGGAATTGCTCGTTAAAGCGCATTAAGCAGCGCGCTTCTCTTGTGGGACATCAGGTCATGGCAGAGGTCAGGACCTGCTGTTGAACCCGTACAGACCTGCAGTGCGCGTGGAGAACCAGGCCCTTTGGCCTTTAGGTGATCACTCATCTATGATCTTCATATATTGACTACTCTCTCAGTACGTCTTATTCCACAAAGGATTTACAATCAATAAGTCTCGATGTAAACTATGGAATTATAAAGTGTATTCTTGTCATTTGCAGGTTTGTCCTCAACAATTCGTTGCCTCAATTTGGATACGTGGACGAGGTAAATTGTAGTTGTACTGAAATTGTTAGCCAAATCGAAATATCTTTTAAATGTGTTATTCCCCTCCTACAGTTTCCTTAATGCTCTGTGGTCCCTCATCCAAACCAAAAGCCGTGTGGTGGTAAGCTTCCGATTTTCAACCAGTGTAATTTTTTTATATTGATTATGATGAGTTTATACTATTTGCCGTTTACCCATCAGACTCAAAATGGTGAAACTGTGATATCTGAAACAAAGTGAAAACACACTGATCTCTACACCCACAATATTAGCCGTATTGAGTGTGTGTATTCTGTTGCTGCAGGTGGACCATGAAGACCTTACCAGTCTAAGATCCTCGGCACCTCTTTCAAGGGTAAGTAACTGCATTCTTACATAGTGCAGTGTTTATTTGTGATGATGAGCTCATATTATTGCCGTTTACCCATCAGACAAAAATATGGTGATTTTGTGACTACTGAATGCTGAAAGAATTGTTTTTTTTTCCCTTGTAATGGCTTTCATTTTTTTCTTAACTGTCTTAAAATCTTTCAGGTACAAGAGGCAGGAGAAAAAGGACATGTAAGTTTCAAAGTAAAATTTGGCTTTTGTTGAGATGGCTGCTTTCTCTAATGAAACGGCTACTGGGATTATTTTGATTTAATACTTTTTCCCATCACTCAAAATGGTGAAACTGTATCTGAAATAAGCGTGAATAAGCTCTTTACACCCACACTTATCTGCCGTATTGAGTGTGTGTATTCTGTTGCTGCAGATGGAGCATGACGCGGCCTCACCAGCAAACTATGACATCGGCCCCTTTTTCAAGAGTGAGTAAATGCATTCTTTGTGCCGTGTTTGATAATGATGAGCTCATATTATTGCCGTTTACCCATCTGACAAAATATGGTAATGCTGAGAAAAAAATATTAAAACACATTACTACTGCATTGTCTTTTTTTGTTTTTTTTTTATAACTGTTACATCTTTCAGGTGCAAGAGGCAGGGGAAAGCACATGTAAGTTCTTATTTTTTTATTTTTACGATTGCTGCGTTCTATAATGAAGCCGCTACTAAGAATACTTTGTGATGAGTTCATACTTTATGCCGTTTACCCATCAGACTCAAAATGGTGAAACTGTGATATCTGAAAATATGTGAAAATAAGCCGCCCTTTACACTCAGTTTTGGCCGTATTGAGTGTGCATTCTGTTGTCGCAGGTGGAGCATGACACGGCCTCACTGAACCAAATGAGTGCTCGACGCCTATTTCAACAGTGAGTTAACGGCATTACATTGTTGTTTGTTTGTGATGATGAGCTCATATTATTGCCGTTTACCCATCTGACAAAATATGGTGATGCTGTGACTACTGAACGTTTTATAAAGTTGATGCTTTTTTTATTTGGTTGCATTTGTTTATATAAACTAAAACTTATTTTTAGGTACACCCAGATGTAACAAGAATGTGTCTTCTGGAAAGTAAGTGTAATTTAATTTAAAACCTTTTAATAAATGTAAATGCCACTGTGATGACTTTTTCTTTTGCCGTTTACCCATCAGACCTTAAAGTGGTGATTTTGAAACTACTGATTGTGGCTTATGTTGACTGCTTAGTCCTCACTTGCAAATGTGCTTATAAATGTTAAGATGTTCTTTTTTCCATAGGAGCCTGTGCCATGTAGCTCAAACTCGAATGGTGAGTCCTGTTAACAGCTATGTATTTTTATTTTGAACTAAAATGATGTTCCAGCTCACCTGTATTACTCCTCTGTGATGTAGGAGTCGGCACCTGGAGCGTACGCGTAGATGAACCGCAGTATGTCCTGGTGCAGCTGATCCAGGATCAAGTCTCTCCGGTGCAGACTGTCGACATCAGACATATCGCAAGGAAACGCTGCGTCCGGAGGAAGAACCAGGGGAGATGTTCCTGCCATGATAATTATTTTAAACTCTACTCATTTGTGATCTTTGTTAGTACATATTATTATTTACTATTTTTAATTATTTATTGTATCTACCCATTTACTATTGTTATTATCAATATTAGGCAGCTGCCATTTTTCTTTTTATTGTTGCATTTTATTGTTTTACTTTCTATTGTATAATTGTATTGTTTTAGTGTCCCCAGTGTTTCCTCTGGAGGAGCCCTCTGCACTGGGAGCTGGGGTCTGCTGCGGCTTCGGGGGTCTGGCTCTTGGATCCAGTGGGGGTCTGGGGCCTCCTCTCTCCTCTGGGTCCTGTGTCGTTCCCTGTGGCTGCAGCCGGCTCTCTGCTCCTGGTGCAGATGGCTCCTTGGATGACGCTTCTTCAGCCGGTTACATCTGCTCCCAGCCCCATTTCTTTTTATTGTTTTACCTATTTTATGTGTGTGTGCGTGTGTATACGCATGTGGTTGTGTATATATAATTATAAATGTGGTTTTGGGGGGGTCTGTGGGGAGGAGGGTTTAGGGCTGGGCATGTTGGATTGTTTTTAACTAAACTGTAAAGCACTTTGTTACATTTTTTTGTATGAAAAGCGCTTTATAAATAAAATTTTGATTGATACCATGTTTTAGTGAGACTGAGCTTTCACACAGCAGCACTGCAATGACTGCATCTTCCTCCAGCACCTGAGTCCGGAGGGACAGCTTGCAGTGGGCCTCTGCTAAGGAGATTCTAAGAGACAATGTTTTCATGTAATTTTTATGTCTGAATAAAATGTTGAGAAAATATTTGTAATATTGATACTTACAATAGTTTTATTGAGCCTACAGACATTTTCACACCCTGAGACTGAGTTCGTAGTCTTCGACTTGCCATGTAATATCCATGAATTATCTTCTCTGCACCTGAACTGAGTTCAACTTGCAGCAGACGGGCCTGGGCTACAAGCTAAAATTATCATTAATCATTGTTCAGTTGCATCGGTAGTGTTTAAATTGTAAATGCAATACATATGAACCTCTTGGTAATCCTGAGTGGAGAAGGTGCAGGAATAGAGACCTGCTCCTGATTGAACAGCCTGTTGAAGAATGTGAGTGGTGTGAAAAAGGCCTGTGGCTCCCACATCTCTGCACTGAAGGAGCAATCCAAATGCATCTGCCAGTTTTATCTGTATTGGGCCTAAATCCTACAAGTGAAAACATGCAGGTATATTAATCGCATCTAATCATATTTTCCTTGTCACCACCTACTGCTGTTCCAAGAGCTGCACATTCTGTCCTGTTGGACCGATGAGAATGATCTGCAATGTCGATCAGTGCCCAGAAGCTGCAGTGTAGAGGGAAGGAAAGCTGCTGGTCTACATCCTCTCCATACTTTTTAGCAGGAATGAATACAGACACTGTCCGGCCCTCCAACACTAACAAAACACATACTGATGTTTCTATTTTTGAGTAGTTTTAATATCACAAAGATAAATGATTCACCAGTCTGAATGGCCTCCAGTTTGTCCTTTTTGTAGCAGCCTAGATCTCCTAACATGCAGATGCCCCCTGTGGCCAGCAGAGCTGAGCCAGCGTGGATGTTAGCTGTGCCTGCTCCGTGTTCATCTCGTGATAAAGATGCAAACATTTCTGTTGAAGACTGATGCCTGATCCCTCTCTGAGCCAAGCTTAAGCTGTATGTCAGGAGCCTATCAAACAGTAAATACTCAGTAGGAAATGAGGAAATGTGATGTTTTAGTACCTGTCCAATATTAGAGATTCATTGTTGCAAACAAGAATATCCAGACTATGAAACATTTCCTTTGAATCAGTGGCAGTTTGCACTAAACTGAGCAACAGGCAGAGCTTTAAGGAGTTATAGAAGCCTGGTGGAGCAATCTCTAACCCAAAACAGTGAGCAGCAATGGCAGAAAATCTCCATGGTGAGCCAACTGTGTTCCTGAGTAGCTCCAGGAAAGTAGCACTCACTTTAGATGAACCTGCAGACAAGTAAAGTGTGTCAATCATGGGTTGTGAAAATTACAGATGAAATATTCATTATTTTCATATCAGTGGCTCACACTCAGGCTCCCACGGCTGGATGTTGTTTGCCTCAATACTCCAGGTGACGTGAGGCCACTGATGCACATGTGCAGGAATCCCTAGTACTTTGTATGTTTGACCAATTCCCATAGAGTTACACAGCTCGTCTGTATGAATACAAAATAATGTATTACAAGAGTAGTTCCTTGGTTTATGGTGATTGTTGAAGAAACATACGTGCCAATGCCAAGAAAAACAGAGAAAGCACTTCTGAACAAAGATTTCTCTGTGTTTGAGTGGCAGATTTAACTAATGAGTGTTTCTTGCACTTATTAACATATATTTTTAGTAACAGAAACCCACAGTATAGAATTCCGCTACAGGACTAGGTCAACAGAATGTTAATCTGGTGCTGAGATATGCCAAAATCTCATGGGTCTCAACTGAACAGTGTTTTTAGAGGAACATAAATACTAGTGTACCATGCTATAGGTACTTTATCTTTAGAATCATTTAAAACCTGGTAAGTCATCTGCTGTTCCCATACAAAATATATTGACTATATTTTAACAAACTAAATCTTTCTTCACAGAAGAAGAGAATTTTAAGATCTGAACAAGAACAATTTGGCCTAATCTTTTTTAAGACTGTTGTGCTGTTACCTCTGAGAAAAAGGGTGACTGACTGGTATTTTAGCGAGGCTTTCTGGTGTCCCCTAAGAAGATCAAGTGCCTGATAAGGAATCAGCTTCACCAGCTGTTTGTCTGTCCTCAAAAGAGATGTAAGAAATATTTTGCAGGCCAAATAATATTCAACCATATTTTTTCAAAACCTCACATATCACAAACTCATACCTCCCAATACTCTGAGCTTCATATCTTCTTTCATCTGGGAATTGCAGACTTTGCAGCTAAAATCATTTCTGACTGTTGCAAACTCTGTAGCCCCTGGAGTGTGAACTCGTATGTTTTGGTACCCTAAAGACATCAGGGACACAGGTTAAGACAATACTAAGTTATGCCAGTGAGAGGGATGGTTTAAAACAACAGATCGACCAGAGGAGCAGGTGCAGTCCTCATTCATGCAGAGGAACCGGGCCCCTTGGGTGTACTTGGTGACCCTGGTCAAGGCAATGACAAGACCCTCCACAAAGACTGGCTTTAAAAGGACATTTGCACGGGGGAATGCACAAAGATCCAGAGTGTATTCAGGGAAGGGAGGAAGGTGAGTAAATTTGAGTATAATATTTATCTAGAAAGAAACATATCCATACGTGATCATCATGGCAATAAACACTTCATATTTAAATAAAGACGTAGCATTTCTTTAAGCTACCTGACTTTCGGTGTGGATTTTATCCAACAACTCAAGTGTCTTAATAGCAAGGTAGCAGACCTAAACAAAGAATGAAAGACTGTGCAGTTACTCTTAGAGAGAAACATTGTATTACATTTATTAATAAAATAATACATTATTATCTGACATGTTTATTCGAATGGATATTTGGCTCTATGAATACAATATCCCAGGATCAATGGTTTTTAAAGTATGTTTGTACAAGAACTTGAAAATAAGGAGTTTAAATATTTTGCAGCTCAAACATTTCATTATTTCCAATCTTTTGTGAAATTGATCGTTCTGGCAGCCTGGGCTTAGCCACCCACTCTGGTCAATTATTATTTCCCTTAGTACGAAATGAAATTAGTACAATGGTGTGGTGAGATCAGGCTAACGTCCTGGTGCCCCTTTCACATGTGTGTGAAAACAAATACATTTCATAAACATAAAATTGTTTATTCGGTTTTGTTGTACATAGTATGAGTAGTGTGTGTGTGTGTGTGTGTGTGTGTGTGTGTGTGTGTGTGTGTGTGTGTGTGTGTGTGTGTGTGTGTGTGTGTGTGTGTGCGCGCGTGTGTGCGTGTCGTTATAAAACATGAGAACAGAGAACTCCTCCCTGTACATCAAGATAATGACTGATATTTTACTTACAGACTGAAACACTTTAGTTGCCTTTAAAGGATCATGAAGAACAATATCGCCCAGCTCTGAATCCACCTCAATGACATCAGTCGGATTTATACTTATACAAAATGTGTACACAGCTTCATCTTGCTGTTGTCCTGAAAATAGTACAATATTGTATCATATTAGCATTAGCCTTAGCAGTGGTTAGCTAACACAGTTACCTTCATACACTCTACAGGCTTCACAGAGCTCTTCAAGACCTCCACTCCTGTCTAAATAAACTAACGCCGCTTCTTTCAGAGACAATATGTCAAAAGACGACATTTTACAGCAGTTATTACAATATATGTTCTAAACTGGTTCTAAACCTGGCCCAGGGTTCTCTGCTCATGTAGGAGCCATAGAAGCCCGGGATCTGGAGGCTCCTCCCGCGACACTACATACAACACATGTCTTAATATTTACAGTCTAGGATACTGTCCGTTTTATTGTGAAGCAAATAATATAAAAAATAATTACATTTATATTTATAAAGGAAATATTTCCTGTTCTCTGTTTTTCAATGTGATTTATTTTTGTCCAGCAGTACAAATAAATGCATTTGTTAATATCTACATGCACTGAAGCAAATAAACATCAAATACACATGGCACAATACAATACCTGACTGTATGCACATTATTCCACATGACTGACCTAAGATTAAGCTCGAACCAGACTCCGCTGAAGTCTGCCCAGTATCCAAGTTTTACAGTAATTGTATGGAAATAACTCCACGTAATAGGAATGTTCATTTTTCAAGTTTACCAGAAATTTGTATGCTATAAGGCATCGCTAAAGCAATAAGAAAAAAGTATCTAGCAACAATGCATATGATAAAAAGTGTATTGTTTACATTTAGTTCTATAAATAGATATTGATAAAACCTCTGTGATAGATCCATGGTCTCAACCAACTCGTTTTGGCTGAATGCTTTGAAGACACTGTCCGCGTTCCCTTTCGTTTTTTCAAGTTAGGGAGAGTAATCCTCTTTGTCTCATAAGAAAGCGTCATCTGATGGTGGAGCATACGAGAAACCCACAAAGGCATCGTCTGCTTCCATAACACTGGCATTCACTTTGGAATGGTCTTGAGACCAACAGATTGAGTTTGGGACCATTTCATCTGTGAATTCTGTGTCAAAGTTTGAGATGTCGGCAGGGCTGCTCTGGTGGAGGAAAACAAATAAGGTCATATTTGAAACACAGCCATACATTTGAAATACATTGTATACCAGGGATTGACTAAATTATTTACCACATTAGGTGTAAATGGAGGAGGAATCTTCTTTTGTTCCAGGTCATCCCAGTCAATACTAATGAAGAAGTCGTGGTCCTTAATTTCATTCTTTTAAAACAAATATTAAAACACACAAATTAAAGAAGTCCACTAGAGGGAGCCAAATATTACATTTTGCCTCACGTACAAAATCCTCCTTGCACCCCAGTCTGAGGGCATTATCTTTTTCCAACAGGCCCTGCAGAAGAGCCCAGGCTGAGTGGGAGGCCCCTGAACGCATCACCAAAGGCTTGTGCAGGATGTTGTCGTACATTTCGTGAGTGTCCCGGCTGTAGAACGGAGGCTGTGTGGAAATAAACCAGTTGAGACAAAGAGAAACATTTTACAAGTAACAAAAAATGTGTGTCCACCTCACCAGGCCATAAAGCATCTCATACAGGACGGAGCCCAAACACCACCAGTCTACGGTGTTGTCGTATGCTTGCTTTCTCAAGACTTCAGGAGCCAAGTACTGCAGACGAAACAACAATTAATACCATTTTCCAGCTTTATTTGAAGACAGCTCCTACTGTCATTGGTGCAAGTAATCAAATTTTTTTTATATACAAAAATAATCAAAAGTGTGAAGTTAACCCCATTAGAAAGTAATAATTAACAATGGACCAACTTTGGATACTTCACATGGCATCATTTACTCACTACATACACAGAGATAAACTACAATAGCCTCATCTGCCCTGGGGCAGACTGATAGAAGCTAGGCCATCTGTCTCTCCAACCACCACTAATCATTCACACAAAGCAGACTAATACTTGGAAATGTGGGTGAAGTGTCTTGCCTAAGGATACAATAACAGTTTGGCACTTTGCAGCTGCCCTACTATGGCATCAGATATCTCCAGTGGTCTCCCATCACAGTACTAACCAGGACTTACTACTTAGGTTCAGAGATCAGGATTTCACATATGGCTAAAGAATTTAAATAGTAGTTTGTCAGTTCAAAATTTAACAACTGTATTATGGTGAAAAGGAAAATGTATATATAAGTAAAAACGTTTGATTATTTGTGTTTTTTTGTCCATTTAGATTTTGTCCAAGTTTAAGTGATCTTTAAGTAGAAAACAGATACCCTTCTTTACTTCGTTCCACCACTTCCTATAAACTACACTTATGGCTGCACCTTCTTACCTCAGGTGTTCCACAAAATGTCATGGTTGTATCGGTTTGAGAAATGCCCTCTTTGCACAATCCAAAGTCGGTCAAAACGATATGCCCCTGAATGGAACGGAAACAGATTTACCGTCAGCATGTGCCACACAAGCAGCCCATTATCTGCAGGCAGTGAGGTTGTATTGTTGCCCAGGAATGTTGGCTACAGCACAATCCAGCCAGCTCTGTTCACCAATGCCTCATGAGCGCAGGCAGGAACATTGTTAGACAAAACGTGCCGGTAATTAAGTTGGTTTTCGCTAATTGCAAAATTATAAGAGGTCACATGGAAGCACATTCTGTGCTTTGTGAGTGCTTGTATGACAATTTATAAAAGGGAGACCACAATGGATCTCATTCTAAAATATAGTGACTACAAAAAAACGGTTTCAGAAATATTTGAATTACTGTGTGCTTTAAGTGAATCTTCGGGACTAAAAAGGTGCTTACTTCATGATCTAGAAGAATGTTTTCTGGCTTCAAGTCTCTGTGAAAAGATGAATTCAATAACATCAAACGTCAAAGTTAGTCAAAGTTTGCAAAGTTAGCTAATAGCATAGTTCAAGTGCAAAGAAAATCCTACACTGCAATAAATAACAAAGATAGATATGAATGTATATATATGTAAGAAGCAAGAATCTTGAATTTTAGCCAATACATGAGACAAACCTGGACTAATACACATTTTCAATATTTACTAGTGTTCAATATGCGTTTCTGTATGTACTACCTGTACACAATGTTGATGGCGTGCAGATATCCCAGTGCACTTGCCATCTCAGCGATGTAAAATCTCGCCCTGGGTTCTGGAAAAGTCCTCTCCTTTTGTAGATGAAAGAAAAGCTGCAGGGAAACAAAGAGATTGGTGATTTGTAAAACTGCCACATTGTTAATCATATTTTTAGAGATCAAATAACCGTAATGCCGTCTTTCTCTCACACACACACACACCCCATCATTTAAAGCCATAGAGTTATCAAATAGCTCTTGATTTTAGATAAAAGGTCTGCGTTTATGTGCCCTCACTTGTTGATAACTTATAAAACTGCTACTCACTTCTCCTCCGTTGATGAAATCCAACACAAAGTATAACTTGTCCGCGGTCTGAAAGGAATAATGGAGCCCCACCAGGAAAGGGTGTTTGACATTCTTCAGCAGTACGTTGCGCTCTGCCATGATGTGCTTTTGCTGATTTGACAAAAATAAGAACATTGTAAAATCAACAATTAAGAGAAATACAACACATTTGTAATAGAAGTTTTGACTTACTTCTTTTCGGTTAAGAATTACTTTTTTCTGTAACACTTTAACTGCATAATACTTTTCATCATGTTTCCTTTTTGCAAGAAAAACCTGTGAATGGAAATAGGCCAGTTAAAATGAGCTGATACCATTATGCTTGGAAAACATATAGCAAGGATATATTGCTTATTCCCTTCAATATTTCAACCTGCTTTGACAGTTGAATTAAATCCACAAATATGATTCTTCTTTCAGTTAATTTAGATCACAAAAGGTCATCTGAAGAATATGGGATTTCTTCAGATGACCAAAACAATGCAAAAGTGATGCCATTGGGTGATGTATTTATTTTTGGTTTTAGTCTCATGTCCTTCTGTAAAATCATCTTTGTTTGAGTCATACAACTGTTTGGTCTGTGAATAGTTCAAAGAAATATTAGATTACTCAATTATTACTATTTAAGTAAAAAAAATTAATGAAAGAAAGAATACTACCTGAACTTTTGCAAGTTTTTTTGTGTTTCCAACCATGACCATAAAGATATTATTTTGTACTGAAAGTTCACACACAAGCAATTGATAAGTGAAAGAAAAATTATTCATGATTTTGTTCTATTTTCAGAATAGAAAAGTGGGGATGCACAAGTATTCATACAGCATTTTGTGATTGAGTGCCTTCAAAATATTCCCAATGGCGGCTGAATGCTCATCTCCCTCAGTGCAACATCCCCGGAGTCAAATATGGGGGTGGCAGCATCATGTCATGGGGCTGCTTTTCTTCAGCAGGGGCAGGGAGTGTCAGAGTTGTAGGAAGGTGGATAGAGCAAAAATAAAGGAGATTTTTGGACATACAGCTTCTGGAGCTGGAGCTTTGAGGATCCCACATAGTATTACCTCTGCATGATTACTTTCAGCACTTTGAGTTTCCTTGTGTATGATTTGCACTATACAAATACACTTGCCTTGCCTTTCCTTTAATCATCATGTATAATTTTGCTTTCACTTCACAGTCGTCGGTGAATTGTGTTCTTTCAGTAAAATATTCATGTTTGTGGTTGTAACATGACCAAACGTGCAGAAGTACTTTCACAAAGCATTGCATGGACAACATACCATCGTCATTCCAGCACCGTGATCAGATATCATTTCATTTCACATACCTTACCAAAACTCCCTTTCCCTATGACTTTTAAAAAGTCAAAGTCTGTTGGTTTCGCTCTGAAATGGGAAGAGAAATGTTTGGGTTACGCTCGACCCCAACAGTAAAAAGCAGAAGGACAAACATACTGTGGATTTCCAGACGGTCCCAGGTTAATGTTTCTCGACGTAGAGTTGTGCTGTTAAAGACACAGGTTGTAATGAGTCATCCAGAGTTCAAGTTCAGAACATACAAAGTGATTCAGTGGTATTACTCACCTTATCGTCTTCATCCTCTGAACCATAGGAGAATCGCTTTAATCTGTCCATCAGAAGGAAAGTCTTTACATCGGGCCTGCAAATTTCACATAGATTCACTTAAAAAGGCGAACTAATCATTTATCATGAGTGAGAAAATAATGCATAATTCAGCCTTACTGTTCACAAAGCTTTGGATTTGTGACTATTTTCTTGATGAACTCGTGCAAACCAGCTCGTCTCTGTCGGATGAACTCTGCAGGAGAAATCACTTATTTTACTTGAGGGAGGCAAACAAGAAACTTTCATTTATTTCAGCTGATAAAATGAAAATTACCTGGGTCAAAGTTGTCCCCAAATATTCTTTTTGCAGGAATCTTTAAATTCATAGTTGGGAACTGTCTTCGTAACTGTCAAATGTCAAAAAACAGATCAATTATTTCTGAAAAAAAAGGACCAAGTGATAAAGAAAAAAAATGTCACTTACTATACTGTACAGTTTATCAAATTCTGCATACCGCCTGAAGACAAACCAGTCATGCTGCCCAACACTCACTATCACTTTGTAAACCTGAAAAGGACAAAGTCTATCAAAATCTCTGTTATTACTGTAACTACAAAAGCATGCATTTTAAAAACAGCATGCCTTTTAAAAACAACCATTCGGGAAACCGCTGATTATCTTGCAATGATAAAAAAAAAAAACAACACTAAAAGTCTGATCAGGCTTAAATATCAAAGTAAATACCAACATTCTCCATATCTTGTTATTTTGGAGTTTTTATATAGAAATAATTGTATTGAAATTAAATGTGTCCTAATACAAAATTTGGTTACCATATTATATATTAGCTGGTATCATTTTATTTTTTTTGAGTTGTTCCTTGCCGATGCAGGAGGGTCTAAGGAGGACGTGGTAATGATCCACAACCTTCAGCGACATTTATGGACATTGGTTCTCCGCCCCTTATGGACCAATGGCTCTAAGCGGTTTTTATTGTTGCAGTTCATGTGTTTGAACCGTTTGATTCTCTGATCTGCGTTGGCGAATTGACAACTTTGATAAGATAACCTTTATTGATCTCACAATGGAGAGATTTAATGTCACATTTGGCAGAGATAGAATCACTCAGGTTGTGCAAAAATAAATGTAAATGTGTCTCTTTTGTACACAATATAATATGTACAATAAAAACATTAAAAGTGCCAGTAGCAGTGTGTGTTTCAGTCCTGTTGTGATTTAGGCCGATACAAAAATAAATCGAATTGAACTCACGGTGTAACGTTTTTTATTGTCCCTCTGCTCGTCGTGACAGGGGATGCTGACGCTGGGGAAGCTGGGAGGCTCCTGCATGTTGTGGATCAGGATCTGAACTGTTGCTGTTGCTGTTTCCACTTCACCTTAGGGCCCATGCATCCTGCTGCTGGACGCTGGACACAAAAAGAGAACAGAGTAGCACATTAAGGAAGTGAAAATAAAGCCCGTCAACTGATGGGTGTAAACAAAGGAATGATCTGAAAATGCTTTGTGTGGTCGTTTTCCTTTGTTATTGTCTAATAATGAACTTTCAAAACAAATCCAATACAGAGTCGTACTTAGAGTCTCCTCCTCAACAAACACATATCTGCACAAATGCCTCATGTAGGAATCACTGTGCAGGTTCATGTGTGTATTTGTGGTGATGGTGTGCGTTTAGTGATGTCGGGACAAGGAGCACAAACTTGTCCATTAGTTTTATTCAAAAGTTGATCATATGAACACGAGAGTAGCTCTATTCCCAAGACTAAGGGTTAGGGTTAGTTCTCTAGTCTCAGCTCATGAAGGGTCATTACCGAAGGTACGCATCACGACACAAAGGCCATCGATGAAACAAGATGTACCCAATACTAATCTATAAAAGGAGATTATTGTGATTTTCATATGACTTTGAAAAAAGACCAATAAACAAATAAGCTCTTGCGAGATGCTACTGATTCTCTAGTGTCTCACTAGGGTCTCACTAGGGTCTCACTAGGGTCTCACTAGGGTCTCACTAGGGTCTCACTAGGGTCTCACTGTCTCACTAGTAGGCAGGAGCTTTGTTTATTGTAGAATTGCAATTTTCTTTATTTTTTGTATCAATAATCACCAACATGATATTTACTAACTCTGCTAGTAATTACTGCTGCTGTTTTTTTCACAATCTCTTCTCCATCTCCATTATTTGCATGTATATCAGAAATGAGAGATCATGGGGCTGAAGAAGAGAGCTTGTCAATGTTTCACTAAAACTTACGGTTTTGGAAAAATAAAGTTGACAGCACGCAGTCTTTAGTCTTTACCCCTCTTTATTCCTCTTTATTCTCCTTTCACAATGCTTGGCTTAAATTAAATGTTGAATGCAGTAAGTTAAGTATATGCTCCTTTGCTCCTTTGGGGGAAAAAATCTAATCAAACCTAATCTAATCAAAAACTGAGTTTAGCACCTTGATCATCATCATCACAATGCAGCTGACTGTGTAATGTGGCCCTCTGCCTTTCAAACTTGTAGCCATCGAGGCACTTTCACAGTGTCATCCAGCCAACTCCAGTCATTGAAATTATTTGTTTATAGTGTCATTTGATTTTGATTGTGTCACAAAAAAGCCTGAATCCAGTCAAAACAGTTTTACAATCCTTGCTGTCAACCCCTGGACAAGTCTGATGAACTTAAGTCACTCTCTTAATAAAAAGTTTGGACGCCCCTGTTTTACACACAAGGGGCCGAGTTACATGTTAGAGTCAGGAGTTTCTGATATTAGCGTGGATGGATCAAAAAACAACTCCACGTTTTTGATGTGGGAACAATGTTGTAACGTCATGGTTCAAAGGTCAAAAAAGTCAATTTGCATGATATGTCTCTTTTAAAACAAACAAAATTAAACATACACGTGGGGGTTGTATATACACTGACTATGCCAACTCTACAACATCATCTATAACCGCAGCCAAACTTTGCTTCTTGTACGTTTTGCATCAAACCCTCCAAATCACTTCATAACTCAAGCCCACATTCTTTCAAATAGACTGACTGCACAAGGACACATGCTGCGTGACATTTCCACTTCTTACAGTCTGTACGGGAGTATTTTTAAACCAACTCTTTGAAGCTGGACCCACACAATAGGTCGAGGATGTGCCCTGGAGATCCTCTTCAAAATAATAGTTAGAAAAAGAAAAATTCCAATAATTTTGATTGAATAAATTGGTTTTATATCTCAATCCATCATTCAAATGCATTTCTACATCAGTAAGCAGTTTATCACAGACCGGTTTATGTCATGTTTGGTGCAGTGTGGCTCCATTGGTTGTGTTGTCTTTGTGCATTGTTTGCGGCGGGTGAGGTCATGTTTGCTGTTGTACTCCAGGCCATTCATTTGTACTTTTTCTGGACACAGATCAAGCTACGCACAAAACGTTGGTGGCTTACACTGTATCTAATAAGTCAAACCGACGACTGGGAAAATGCTTGTGATGATGAATCATTCTGAACAATTACTTCATTAATATTGTGTTATTGAGATTATTTAATTAGTTTTGGTAAATGTAACTGTTCTAAAAATATATATATATTTTTTTCATAGTCTACAAACTTGGACCCCCTTTAATACACACAGCTAGAAGCACTTTGTGTTTCAAAAATACATGTGGTTTGTGCGAACAGAAAGGGTCTAGTTTAAGAAACATTTTTTATCTTCATCTTATTAGAAAAAATGCAGAAGTATCTTTTACATACTGAGAGCTGATTGGTCGAGTGAAGGATGGTACTCTCCTTTTCATCAACAAGTTGATCTTAATACAGAGGGAAAAAATATATGTAAACAAGAGATAGTATTAAACCGTTTTGAGAGCTAAGAACTTGATACATGGATTGTATTATATAGTTTATTTTTTGTGTTTTAAAAAATGAGATACTAACTTCTAAGAATTGTATGCGACATTAGAGCGATTAGTCAGGGATGTGCTTATGTTTTTCTGGGAAATCGGCTGTATGTGTGATGCCCACTTCAGTAGAAGTCTTCAAGGCTAAATGACGGCACACGTTGCCGCTCAGGACTTGCTCTATAACATTCCTGGCATATTTCAGTCCAAGTTGGGAAATAACCTATTACAGTCTTGTACAACTTCAGATTTTAAGAAGCCATGCTACTCCTTCATTTGGAATGCAGCACCACACCCAATTACTAACAATGGCAAATTTGCGAACAAGTTATAAATTAAGTTTGTATTCTTAAAATAACCCAAAACCACCAGCACTGCCAGAGCTCAAGATGACAAGAATAAACTTGAACCGACACATTTTTCTACTGGGTTGGAACACAAGTTACTGGCCATGCATGAAATAGCCATATGTGTGATCATGTGTTTTTCAACTTAAGTAATGTGAGAACCCAAGTCAGAATTTGTGTTTTTAAAAACTGCAATAGAAATAATGAAACGGATAAAGAAAACAAAAAACCCTCCTCTTTTGTGCCATCTCAGCTGCAGACTGCATGCCTGTGAAAAATGCTGATCCATTTCCTTATAGAAACAAATGTCTGAGACTTGAATCAGGGAGTTCCAGGATTCAAGTATCTTATAGAGTGAGTAATAAACAGAGGGTGACAGAATGAACACTTAGTTCCATGGGCAACTGTCACATACTTCATATGAAATCTCAGAACAAAACAAAACTTAAAAGGTTAGTCAAATGAAGACATATATTTCATAGAATTTACGGAAATGAAACTAATTTGGTTTTCTATTATAAACAACCTTCGTGATTCGTGATTTCGACATTGCCCAATGTTTCCATGCTTTTTGTGCTTGATCATCTTGACTGACAGGATTACATTTAGAGCACAACAGGAGGACACGTAATTTGGTTTACGTGTCCTTGGCTTGTCCAGAGTTTCCCTTTTAACAAGAGAGAAAAAAATACCATCAAGCCAGAGTTATACTTCTAGGCGCCTAATGATAAAACATGTACCAGCCAACGCATGCAATCTGTGGTTAACGAAGCTCTGCTCAACCCACATCAGCATAATCCTCCTGTGTAAACTAGACACCATTCTAGGTAAAATCCTATGTAGGAAAACAAAAATCCATTGTACATGAATAGATTACTGCACCACGTCGTGAGGTGAAAATGGAAATGATGATCGCACCACTTGTTGCTCACCCATTCTGCCCCTGGTTCAGTTCAGTGTTTGGATCTGCTTGTGCTTTCGTTTCTGTCTCTATTGACATTCAGCCACACTCTCAAAAAGGTGAACATCACGTACCTTTCCGTGTTCTAATATGTTTCCATCTCTTCTGCGCAGACTTCGATGGAGACAGTCAACAGATACTTAGTTTATTCCGTTGAGGTGAAGATTGAAAGGTATTTTTATCCGTATTTTGGGGGTTGACTGCTGTCCCTACGCTGTCCGCCGCGACAGAAGCAGGAAACATCAGTATTCCACGCCGCAAAAAGAAAGTTCCCATGAAATGTGTCACGGGACTTATCCGAGTCAAGATACACGTGCGCACTCAAAGCGTTTCTGTAAAGTTGTTTCAAAATAAAAGCTTGGTATATCATTTAGTTCTATCTGTGTTCTTAATAAAGAATCAATTGAATTAATTTGAATTAGTACTCGTTTGAATTGAACATTCGTAGTTTGGTGACTCTACCACAACTTACAGTGGAACATAAATACATTGTCACACGGTCTAAGTGCAAATGTGTTTTACATGATGAAAGGCCATGGTTTACTTACAATAGCGTTTTACTTTTTACGATTTCCGGCCGACGTAGAGTCAAACTTCACAGAGGAAAACACAACAAGCACAACGACGCCACTTACCCGGTAAATGAAGATACATTCGTTTCGATCGGTCTATGGTTATGATAGACATGTTCTATTGTTTTATTTTGTGCATTCATACCACAGAACTATATGAAAATCAATATTTTATAATAGATCCTTTATCCGTGCCTGATTGAATTACTGGAGGGAAAACGGAAATGGAAGGACACAAAACCAATACTCGCCATGTCAGACGTTACCAATTCTTCCACCTTTCTTTTCATTATGTTGGATTTACACATGTAACATATGCAGTGTTTCCATCTAAAATGTTATGAATATATTTCATAACATTATATTTCAACTATGATTGATGGAAGGCTGACGTCGATCTTATGTCTCTCCACTAGGTGTCACCAAAGCCCAAATCAAATGATAGATAGAATCACATATTTTTTCTTGTAATATTATATCCTAAATTAGAATGGCTAACGCGAGAGTAAATACCACGGTAATATTTATTGTGTAGTTGTGTGTTTTGTGTTTTATAAGAGTACAAGTGAATGGATGAAAAACCTTAAGAAACACCTCCTAAAACATAAACAAAGGCGAAATATAAATGGTGTCTTTGATGCGTCATTCACGGACAGACATCACATGACAAATGACTGAAGCCCCACCTCTCTTCATCTTTAACCAATCAGACTGCAGCGCTGTCCTGCTGGCGTTTGCTCTGGGCCAATCAGAGCCGAGGCCGCCTGTGCTCAGAATCGGCGGGATGGACGAATGTGTCCCCGTGTCCCGGGACAAGTCTGCACCGTGATCACTGACCAGGAGCCGCAGTCCGGTGCACACCCACGGACCAGAACCTGCTGAATCTATACTTTACCTTTTTACTTTCATTCAAGGGAGTTCATTGACGCGAGGAAGAGACGCTTTGCAGAATAGGAAGATAAAGTGCGCTGCAGCTGGGCTAAGATGCTGCTAGCCTGGTTTGCAGAGATTCGGGGATTTGAAGGAAATATTGACAACAGTTTCTATGGATAAAGACATTAACAAGGACTTTGAAGAGCCGCCAAACACAGGACCCTCATCATTTGCACTATGGACATGGACAACCTCAAATCGCGCAGGTGGGTGTCGTCTGACAATTGTATTGTCTTTTGTATTTGTTAATGTTTATTGTTTATTGTATGAGTATTTGTTTAAGAAAATGCAACACACACAAACATAATGCACAAGCAAAATGTTCTTACTAGTATTCTATCGTATACTAACTAGTAATAATGTATTCTATTAACTCTTTGTAAGCATCTGCACCTGTCACGGCTCTGGTGAATTACATGTATTCACGCCATTATAAAACCAAAACGTGTTTAATACCACTTCACCGTACAGTAGTATGAACGTCCGTAGAAATTGTTTATTGTTTATTATTCCAATTTAAGTGAAAAGATGAACAATGTTTAGGACTTGGAGCGAGCAGTCAATTCATTCAAGTCAAGGTGTTATGTAATTCTGTGAAAGGTCAAAGACTCGTACTCTTACTCTGAGTTAGCACCTTTTTGTTATTTGACATGATGATACAGTGAAAAGTTATGCAAATATGTCAGTAATGTATGAATGTATTAGAGAAGCCACTGACTATTGATAAGGGACAGCAGCTGCTTTACAAAGGGCACGTCTCACATGACAGCTTTCATGGAACTCTTTCCTCTAGGCAAATTATTAAGTCTCATTGTGGATAATATTATTCTTTATATTTCCTGAGCAATGTTATCCTTTTTGCAATCTCCGCCATGAATGCTCTGTGTGTTCGGCCTGTTCTAATGCTGTAGTAAACAAATATATGCACCCCAAAGCTGTGCCTCTTTCTGACTAACGCTGTTTGTTCCCATACATCTCCCTAATGCACGGCACAGAATGTTGACTGAATGGCTGAGTCCAATAACAGCATGATTATGATGGTTTTTGAATCTGGTCCGTTAGTACTTTGCAGACCACACCCCATCCTTTTCCAAATTCTCCCTCACAAATATACCTCTGTAGGTGAAGGAGTTGGCTTACTGAAGTGGCTCTTTTCCAGCCAGATGTCACCCCTCCCTCTTGTTGATCACTGCAGTAAATGAGGCATCTGATATGTTTTATACTTAAATGTGCAACCTTGTGTTTGTGAGATTCTAATTTTCTGGCGCGATTTGTCTACCATTATGCTTTCCTTCCAAATGTTTACTTTAGTAGTGACGAGGATGAAGAGATGCAATCCACAGACCCAGAGAGTAAAGAAAAGAGCAGAGATAAAAAGGCCCTGTGCAAAGTGAAGTGGTCTCGTGATGAGGTAATGCTTTATCCCTGTAACCTTAAAACTAGGGAACTTATGAATACAGATCACAAAACTCTCATTGTTTCCAGGATGAAAAGCTGAAAAAACTTGTTGAGCAGCATGGAACAGACTCATGGAAAATAATCGCAAACTTTTTCACTGTAAGTAGAAGAAATATGACAGGTGTTTTTATCAGTGTGATGTCACATTGGGCTCAGTGCCAGAGCAGCCCAAACTGTTGTGTTCTCATGTGCTGCTGTTGTGGCTCCGTCACAGGGGAGGACAGATGGCCAGTGTCAGCACCGCTGGCAGAAGGTGCTCAACCCAGAGCTGGTGAAAGGACCCTGGACAAAAGAGGAGGATCAAAAGGTAAGATGAGAAGAGAGGTCAAGTTCTTCTGCTAGATGATACAGACTATGCAAACTTTAGACTCTGAAGTCAAAGATTGAAATGGCTAACACAAGGACTCTTCTGGCCACCTTGGAAAAGCCATGTTTTAGCCTCTTCCCACTGGCAGAAGACATTGTTTGCTGAGATGCAGGGAATCTCAATATCTCAAAAACAGCTTCATTCCACAAGCTGTTATCAGTTTGAACAAAGCACTGTAATGATCTTGTACTTGTTATTGAAATTATTATTTTATTTAGTGTTATTATTATTTATTGATTGGTTTCACATTAACAATTTTTTCTTGTACTTTTTACTACTACTAGTGTACTGGTACTGTATGCATGTGTATTCCTATGCGGTTGTACTGCAAATGAATAGAAAAATCTGAATCTAACTTTCTATAACAATGTATTCTCTGGATGGGTAAAGGCCTCAAATGTTTCATATAACTGAAGCTTGATGAAGGCCCTTCTCTGTGCTGTACAGGTGATTGACCTGGTTCATAAATACGGCCCCAAGCGCTGGTCTGTGATAGCAAAACATCTCCAGGGAAGAATTGGGAAACAATGTCGAGAGCGATGGCACAACCACCTCAATCCAGAGGTGAAGAAGTCCTCATGGACCCAAGAAGAAGATCGCATCATTTACGAGGCCCATAAAAGATTAGGTAACCGCTGGGCTGAGATATCGAAACTCCTCCCTGGAAGGTAATTTATTTTATTTATATTTCATCGTCTCATGTAAATCCCTATACAGTATGAAGCTACAAAATACTTTATGTTTTTTTTCTCTGTTTTACAGGACGGACAACTCGATCAAGAATCACTGGAACTCGACCATGAGGAGGAAGGTGGAGCATGAAGGCTACCTACAGGAAGGGGCCAAGGGCTTCAGCTTGGCTCAAACTGGAAGAAGGCGAAACAGACCGTGTCATTCTACACCAGCAGATCCTCCGAGCAGTGACAACAGCCCCCTCCCTGTGCCACAGAACCAGGTCAGAGCATAGACGACCTGCTTAGGTGGAAGACATCAACATTGAAATAATAAAGCTGTTGATTTCAGATTGGACAATACCCTTTCGATTCTCACAATGAAAACTTAATGGACAGCCTTACAAATCATCCTGGATTCCTTTCGGTAAGACTGTGATAGTTCTATTTTCTCTATTTCTAATTCTGCAGTGTCTTTGTGATTGCTAACATTGGACTTCAAATCAAAAAGTTGAAGTTGTGTAATTTTCTTCTTACATCAATCGTCTGATTATTTCAAAATCTATGTTTAATTCACTTTTGTCTGTTTTCTTATCATTTTTCCTCCTGTCCTCTTGATCTTCTAAAATGTGTTATAGCCATCATGCCTGGATGACCCTGACAGAGACAAAAGAATTAAGGAGCTTGAGCTTCTGCTTATGTCAGCAGAAAGTGAAGTCCATCACCAAGTGCAGTGCAGAGCCCCTGGTGTAAGAGCGCAGTGTGGATGTGTGTTAGCATCGTTAGCACCTTGTGTTTAAAGAACGTTTTCAGTTTCCTTATACACTGTCAAATGTAACCCTCACAAATTAATCATTGTGCAAGATTGTCTTCATAACTAAAAGTTACTATTCAAAATCTCATATGTAGTCGTTTTTACAGTGTTTGTGAAACTGAAAACATTTTGTAGTCGATATTGCTGTAGTGTTGCTATAGTAACTAGGCTCCCATCTCACAAGGTTTGTGCTTCAACACTGCATCTGCCCTCCATCAGTCCCAGCATCAACCCCTTCTTCTGTTTCCCCTCTGTTTTAAGTGGCTGTGCTTTGGTTCAGCGAGCATTCTTTTTTCTGATAATTGATCCATCCTAAACAGCATGTACATTTAACACCGTGTCCTCTGATTTTCTTAAAATTCAACTTCTTATAAACTAAAGCCTCTACATTGTACCGATTTCTTCAGAATATAGAGCAGTACTCCTGGTCAGACAGTGGCAGCAGCTTGGAGGATCAGTCAGAGAGAAGCTCGTGGGGGGGACCCAAGACTCCTCAGCGACCCACGACACAAGCCCCTGTCTCCCCAAGCAAGTTCCTGGCTATAGAAGCTAGCACTGTGCTCTCTTCTTTACAAACCATGCCAGAGTTTGTCGAGACAATGGAGCTTATTGACTCTGTAAGTCTAGCTCAAACTGATTCATTTATGGTGTTTTACAGCGTGTCTAGTATGAAAATATTGTGTTTTCTCCAGGATCCTGGTACATGGAGTGACATGACCAACTTTGAGCTGTCAGAGACACCACTGCCAAGACACAAGGCTGGCTACAGCACAGTGCTGCAGGAGAGAACTGTGGGCGGCTACACAGTGGACTCCCAGACGGCCTTATGCATACGCAAGGACCCTGCCACATTTGGTATTGGCAGCACCAGACCTCTGACGCCCATTACCTCATCCAAACCCACTCACACTACCCCAAGGAAACGGAGAGGAGAGAGAGGGGAGCCGCTCTCTGAACGGTCCTGCAACTCCTTCATGGATAATATTCAAAATTCACCCAAGAAAACTCCAACAAAATCACTGCAGTTTACACCATCACAAGTAAAGATGTTTCCATTAGTTCATGTACAGTTGTGTTGACTTCACCCAGCCTGAATATAATGTTTTGGTTTCTAGTTTTGCAACATTTTGGGGGCAGAACATTTGAGTCTGGATACTCCGTCTCATACATCAACTCCTGTGTGCAGTCAGCGGTGTCTGCTCAACACTCCGCTCAACAAAGAAACAACGCCTAAACATGAGAAGGAAAATGAAGGGTATTTTATCATCGTTATAAAACCGAGCTGTCGATGATCAGATTCCTCCCTTGAACTTGTGGCTAATGTGTTCCTAATGACTTTGTGCAGATCCAGAACTCCTACATTTCGAAAGACTGTTATGATCCCCACACCCAGGACACCCACGCCGTTTAAAAATGCTTTGGCTGCACAGGAGAAAATGCACGGACCTCTCAAAATGGAGGTGAGCTAAACATACATTACTTGTTTACATATTGGGATTTTTTTTGTGTTTTATTAATGTGTATCTTGTCTTTAGCCACAGTCTCTGGCATTTCTCGAGGAGGACATTCGAGAGGTTTTGAAGCATGAGACAGACATATTTAACAGAACAGATTATCGAACATGGAAACACAATGTAAGCAATTCCACTGTATTATATAATTAACTTTGCCCAATGAGGTGATAGGACGTTTATGTTATAAATTTTGATATTTCAATACAAAAAAAAAATTTCAGTTGGATGCTCCAGCTCGGAAGGTGCGGAAGTCCCTTGTGCTTGATCACTGGGATAAAGATTGTCTGAATGTACAACTCTTTCCAGAGCAGCTCAACATTGCACAAGTACGTAACTTTAAAACCACAAAATAATGAATAAATAAAGTGCAATAACTAGTTAAAAGCTCTCAACAGTTTGGTTCTATCACTAGAATTCACATCCATGTATTTTTGGCCTATGTCACAGACTTCACTCTGTGTGTAAAATATATATTGTTTTGTAATATATTATTGCTGTTTGATTTGTTTACAATGTCCTTAAACAAGGCTTTCTGTTGAGACACACTGGTTGTATTTATAAAACGACTACAAAAGTTAGATGCTCCAGCTTTAAATTCTTGTGCCAGTAACTGCTAAATTGGAAGAGAGTATGTGGATCCAAGTTGAATCATTTTCAATCTTTTTTCAGCTTCCAGATGAAAGCCTCCTGACGAGCTCATCCCTCATCAACACCAATCCAGAAGAGGAAGATGGAGGCCAGGCTTTGAGCTGCTTAGACGAGGAATCTCTATCTGTGAATCACTTCAATCCCTCTGCTGCTGAGAAAACACAGAAACACACTTTAAACGAGGTAAAAACATGCAAACTATTATAGCAATGATCATAGCACTGCTTAAGGAGCCCTTCATGACCAGAGCTCTTCTGTGCAGGAGAACGACTGGGAGGCAGTGGTTTATGGGAAGACTGAGGACCAGCTGCTGCTGACAGAACAGGCCCGGCAGTACCTGACCCCCTACACCTCAAGAGCCCTCGTACTCTGAACAGTCCATACTTCAGACTTCAGCACCGGGTCCACAGTGAGTCCAGTCAGAGACAATCCAGAGCAGAACTGTCGAGGACACTCAAAAACATGGCTGCTGTAATTGTGCATGTTCCTTGGTCACTGCCAGGTGGTGCTTGTGCTCATAGACCTATTCTATCAAAATACAATTCACTACAAAAGCATTTTTGTACAGTTAGACAGGTAGCTTCTGCACTAGAAAGTGGTGGATAGGAACGTGTGTATACTTTAAATGTTAATATATATTTAAATGTAAGAATCTAATTTTTAACGTGTGTGGCATCTCTTCCAGTTCATTGCTAAACTAAATGCTGCAGAAAACGGTCCAGTTTGTTCATAACTTTTTAGATGTTTGCCATTGTTAGGACCCAGTAGTGTTGCACTAATGTTTTGCTGCTGTGGAGACTGGATAGTACTGTGTGTTTGTCGTGCAACATTTCAAAAGGCCATAGTTTCAGTGAGACAGAAGGATACCTTGTATGTTTATTTATTTATTATCTGACAGCTCTTAAGTTTAGATGTTAATATAAATCAGACATTATACATTTTAAAGTCTAACTTTGCTGTCAAAACAGCCTAAAAATACATGTACTATGATTTTATCTGGTTTCAGCAATATGTTGAAGAATTGTGTAATGCATTTCTCCTGAAGGATTCATTATTTTTTGAGGCTGTCCAGTTATTTATTGAATGACTACTAATTTATTTATTTCTGAAATGATACATAAAAATATGAAGAATTATACTTTCCCCCTGCATCTTCACTGTTGGTTACAGTCAATATAAACTGTAGATCTTTTATGATTCTCTGATGTAAGTGGGGCTTTTTCTTAAACCATACACTAGCCCAATTAGCAAGACTATTCCTGACCTCTAATCATAGACAAATTGCACTTTTAATCTATTGTTTTGTACATATCACATGGTTTAAACAGCTCTTTTGATGTGCGGTGTTAGTCTGTAACGTTGTTTGTGCAGTTAGGTCGGCTTTCATGACTCAAACCTATGTAAACTTTGTCAGTGCTTCCATTTTCTAACTGTTACGCAACCCACAACATGTGGCATTGACGTGTATTTTTGGATTAGCTCTCTAATGGAGGGAAAAGGGAAAAGGAGCCAAGGTACATGGGTTGCTTCTGTAACTCACAGTATGAAAGTTGTATGTATGTTGTTATCTGAAACAAGTCATTAGGTTTTGAAGTTATTACATGAGGGAAATGAAGTAGAACACAAAAGTAACTGCAGTCATTGACAACATGCAATAATCATGCTTGAATGCAAAATGCTGAATTTGATTAAGGCGAATCACAACTGTAATACTATTTTGTAACATTTGTTATTGAAATAACTGGTACGATGAAAATTTGTTACATTTTGTTACAAGAAATAAATGCATTTTGTCATAATTTGTGTCCTTTTCCATGTTTCAAAATAATAATTTCAGTCATGTGCCCTCAGGAGCACAGAGCAGCTAAAAGCTTAAGGAGGAGCTTCTCCTTATGTATGTCAATGTAAGGATGCGAGTTGGCTTGGGCTGCCGTGACACAAGCACCTCTCGCCCCTCTCCACAGGGTCAGCTGTGGGGCTGAAGGGGCCCACTCACCCATGACTTAATGCCCCCGGGCGTCTTTGTCCCAGTCCTGTTGGCTTTACACACCCATTCATTCAATTGCCCCCAAACGGAGGGATGGAAACAACATGAGGACTTGCCTCATGCCGAAAGAGCAATAATGTAAATACACAGAAACACATGGTTTGCCTTGTTCACTTAATCAATTTGTCCTCAATAAAGTCATTCTTGTGCAAATGCATCTATTGTTCTGTTGCGACACCATAAAACATCAAATATGCTCTCATTCGGAGCAGCTGATCTCTTTTAGTTAATTGCATCTTTACACACGTTAAATCTGTCACTAAGTAAGATTCACCATGGTTCTATTCATTCTTATTAAGAATTATCATCTAACACCTTATATCTTAAACTAGTCCCTTTTATACACTGCTGACATACAAAACGGTATACAGTATATTCTGGGATTATCAATAGTTGTTACACAGAACTTCTATGTACTGTATGTGAAATGATGCACAGAAAACATACTTTGTAGTTTTATTTGGAAGTGATCTAGAGATGATTTAATCAATGTTGCAAATTGATGCATTATCACTATTATGCGCTTAATACATTTATGAAAATGAATCCATGTTTTTCCTTCAGTGCACACACACACTTCTGTGCTTTTGTGTTTGTGAGACAGCAGATGTCAGCCCATTATAGGCCTGACAGAGCAGTCATCTGGTAAGCACCTCACCCCTCCCTGTGCCCCTAAAGGCAGCTCCTGCAGCAGGGTCGGACACTTTACGCGGGACCGTCCTGTGCGAGCTCTGAGCACTATTCACAATCATCACTCTTTCCACTTGTTGCTGTCAGCGACAGGAGGCCCCTGTCCTTCACACACAGTACACAAGGATATAACACACAGCTCTCATGAGTTCATCACTGAGTGTAATGAGTGTAACGTGTGAGAAAAATACCTCTCGGAGCACCAATTGTTTCTTACACCATTTATGTCATAAACAATTACATTTTGAATCAGAATCAGCCTCATGACCTAAATGATTAGATCACAGTGTGATCAGAGACAGACATGCAGACTTGTCTCCTCAGATTCCTGAAGGAAAGTGTCCCAGCTCTGGCCCCAGTGTGACTGCCCCCAGCAGGCCCAAACACAGAACTAATCTAGTCAGGGTGAGAACACACAGAGTTTCCCAGCAAAGGTCAAGGCCAAGGTTAGGATTAAAGTTTGTGTACATTTTCCAGAGATTGGTAACCTCCAGCCTGCTCAGCAACAGAAACAAAAGAGTGCTCATGTACATACTCCACTGTTGCTCATGGCAACAGCCACAGTCTGTGGTCATTTGCAGAAGTTTGCCATAGGCCTCCGTACTGCTTCTTTCATGAGATTCTCCAGCAGCAGTGAAAGAGAGGGGCCCAGAGCGCTCAAAGGATGTGAGGTAATGAACCAGGGTCTTTGTAGAGAATGGAAATTTCAAGTTTGTATGTTCTTAATCTAAAAAAACTTAACATTTAGTTTATCTGCATGCAATATTTATCAGATTAATGTTATTCTTAAAATACATGAACACTTTTCTCATACATAGCAATCAATGTATGAAAATACAATATAATATTAACATTTTGTATGACATTGACATGAACACAGTAAAGTTATTTATATTATAGCAATGGTGACATTGTTACAACTTGAATCAGAGTGTGTGGAGCCATGCACACCTACAGAAATGATCCAGCTGCTTGTCCACTATTTACCTTCAGGATAAATTATTTGTATGGAGCACAGTGAAGAGTGGGAGGGCCGTCTAGTCACCCTCAAAGGCACTATTGGTGGCTCCCTGGCACTGGCTCTTCCTGCGGCACTTGGACAGGATCCTGTGGAGGAGACTGGGCGACCGCTGTGTGTGTGGAGCTGCGACGGGGCCCTCGCTGTCAGACTGGCTCCAGTCCAGGGCCCCTCCTCCTGCTCTGCTGCCCCTCCTGAGGGCCTGCTGAACGTGTCCACTGGGGACAAAGAGGAAATAACAAACACAAAGCCTGTTTATTCCTCATGACCCAAATTCCAGTGCGAGAGCAGCGTGGTGCGGGACAGAGGCCGCTGTGTACAAACTCACTGGGACACTGTCAAACAAACATGTACCTCTGGACTACAGCGTCTATCCCTGCAGCTTCATCTGAGCACTACCTTTACAAACATAAAGTGTTCTCAAAACATCTAAAAGCATTTGGATTTTTTTAAATGAAATTTTAATTAACACCAAAAAATAAACAGCACATAGCCTACATTTCTGTCATAAATAATGCTCAATGCTCATAAATACTCATCTATGTACTTTGATAGAATCACTACATTTTCACACTCTTTCAGTCTTCCAGTTTGGATCCCGCTCCCCTCGCCTCCCTCTGATCTCTCCCTCCCCTCCCCTCCTCATTGTGTTTCCGACTCACCCCCTCCCTGACCCCGCCCCCCTCTGACAGCCACATTGGACCGGCAGCCAGAGGTGCTCATCCCGAGAAAAAAATCCGTGGTTTATAAAAAGCACAATGTTTTCTATCCAACTGTCTGTTGTAACCTGTATGTTATTGCTCTCTGCTGTTTATTCTACTGTTTGTCGCATGGCGCCGGAAAAATGGCGCCGTGGCAAGAGCTCTGGTGTGTGTCGTCTCTGTCTGGCGCACACCGGGGTAGTCTTGCACAGTTTTTCCAATGTGGTTTTACTGCAAATGGCAAATAAATGAATCTGAATCTGAATCTGACATTTGTGAATGCACTTTTTTGACTTTCAAAGCCTATTGTTGTCAAATATGAATGTAAACACAGCATCCTTTCCTTTCCCTCCCTTATTAATGGGTGCGTGGTGGAGTGCGTGGTGGAGTGCGTGGGTCATATGGGTGGGGGATGTAATCAGAGTGCATTGTAAACTAATGAGGCAGCGGAGGGGCCACCTGTTCAGGCACAAGGCGGGGACAGGCCGTGGATGGGGATTTGGGGGGAGGAGGGCCCCGTGTCGGAACAGCTGCTCAGTGGGTGCAGATCCACACTTGTACATTTATTTTAGCAGGACTTACGTTTGGTATCTTCTCCGGACAGCGGCATCATCTGAAACCGTACTCCTCAGTGACACAGTCCTCCGGAGACTTTGTGTTTTAGACTGAAAAAAAACAAATTCACTGTTAACAGTTAATTCACAGTTGCCAAAATTGCAGGAGACTCTCTGAACTCCAGAATCCAGGACACTTTCAATACAACGACATTGCTTCCCACATTTCCCAACTTTTTTCTTTATTAGGTTATTGCATTGATTTTAGTAGTCCTGTCTGTTTCATATCATAAAGAAGAAAAAAAAAACACAAACTCTGGGGCCTAAAATTTATATTTTTGCAGCTCAATGGGGCATCTTAAATATAATTGAAGCTATTTTATACTTTACGCTTGCTGTCATTGGTGAAACAAAATAGACATTATCTTTTCATTGCAAAGGTGTGTTGTACAGGCTCATAGAATGACTTGTTTGGGATTGACAATGCTCACGTGCTCTTGAGTTGTAACGTTTCTATAAATCAGAGGTAAGTGTAATTACAATAAGAGCCTATCTCAGAGCTGCAGTGACGCTCGCCTCTCCACAGACCTGGCTCAGCTCCATGACGCACGACGCTGGGAAGTACCCCCGCTGCCCGTCCGCGAGGCGCCCGAACCAGCGACCCTCCTCGTGCTGTGATAGGACCAGCACTACGTCACCGGGCGTCAGCTGCAGCTCGTCTGGCCACTGGGGCGCGTATGTGTGCACCGCCACCATCTGGACAGTGTGGACATGGCATGACATCTTATTTACAACATATCATCACAACAAACTGTCATTGTGGGCCCGTGTAGTATAGAGCTGTTATTTTATTTCTAGTTCTGAAAGATAAAAGCTACGTTGCTAGGGGTGTGGCGTTTTAAATCCAGGGTTAAAGTGAATGGAAAGGATTATGGTCTAAATCTCAGAGATTAACAGCTCTCTTCTAGTGAAATAGAAACCCTAAATCTTGGCCTTATCTGACACTCACCCTCTATAAATAATATCATGTGAATGGGCTGGGATTGGGGAAATAGTACTCTCTATGCAAATTAGTAAAGGCACCAGAATTTGCATTTAATTTGTGGTTAATTAAATTATATTGACAAACGCACTGTCTATATTCAAGAACTGCAGCTTTCTGTCATTTGCAACATATTAAAGATAGTTTTATCTAGATTCAAGGCATGCATTTTGTAATTGTCCATCACTAATGGTAACTTACTGTCCTTATTTCTCATCCTTCTAAAATCCAGAGACAACATTTCAATTTCTGTCAAAACCAGTGAGTGTGGATAGAAGTGTATTATATTGAATCATTCTTGCCTTTTCAACTTCAGCAATGAAATGACATCTCCCTGTTTGTAAAAGAAACAAACACACAGTAAATGATTATGTACAGTTGCTTGAATCCCACACTCACAGAGAGCCATAGATCACGCTCTCACTAATATCATGCCACGGCACGCAGCACTGCAGTCATCATCAGTCATCTTACCTTGGGGAGCCAGCACGGTGGTGAAGACATCAAAGTGCTCGTTGGTGTGCATGTAGATCTGCTGCATCTTGAGGATCTGATGGCCTCTGTGCGCCTTCTGCAGTGATAAGATAAAAGCAGCTGACTAATCCACTGCAGCAGTCTGGAACTGTACCAAAACAGGAGTGTGTTCATGTAGGGTGCACCCCTCACTGTGAAACTAACACTTTTAATACTACACTAGCCTTTAAAATAATATAATTTAAAGTAAAGATGATAAACTGTCATTTGTAATATCACGCCTGACTAGTTTGTGTTGAAGATACCATCTGGTCACATGTGGGAAACAGGCGAGGGCCACAAGTTGTGTGATGGGAATTCAGATTCTTCCTTTAACTTTGTCATGAGTGGTTGATTGATTTTGGGTTATCGACTGTGTCCCATTTCCAAGTGTCCCGCGTGAACAAGGACAAAGACAAATGGCTTGGGATGAGCAGCTCAACAGATGGTGATGACCCCTCCTCGCCACACACCTCTGTGGAGCTGGACTGTCAGCTTGTGATTGTGTATGAATACAGCTGATCAATGTGGAAATCTTAGTCCTAATAACGTTATCTTTCTTTGGAACAATAGTAAGTAATCCAATAACTGCTATATTTACTTCACACAAAACACAAAGTGTACCATTCAATAGTATCCTAGATCCAGTTTAACGATTGATGCCATGTGTCTTGTCACTGGCAAAACAAGAGTCCTTACATAACTTAGAACCACAGCCAAGCTGCTTAAGACTTGGACACCAGCATCAGAACATGCTGTACAGAGCTACAGCAGCATGAGTATATAGAAGTATACAACAAACATTCAAATAGTCCCTTTAGGTTTAGGGCAGCCACTAATATTGGTCATTTTAAATTCCACTACTTACTCAACCCACATTCTGATATTGAGATCGTTTCTGACACCATAAAGATAAAAATACATTGAGATAATGGCAATAAATTCGGGGGGAAAAAAAAATCAAAGAAAGTATTAAATTGGATGTTTTGTGTGTGTGTGTGTGTGTGTGGGGGGGGGGGGGGGGGGGGGGGTTTATAATCCACTTATCTACTGAAATGGTCAACATACCATCGATTTTACCCTCAGATTAAATACGTTTTAGTTGATACCAGGAGTAAATATTCAAAGTGATACTTGAGCAGTGGTTCTCCAACTAACTATATACCACCAGATCTAAAGACAACATAACAGCGATGTCAGTCACTGCCAAAAGCTACTGCATTATTGATGGGTTTGTGGTTGCATGAGCGAATAATAACAGATGATTTGAGAGAATTAAACAAGTATTTATTACCACCTGCAGTTAACATGAATAGATTTCACTTATAAAGACAGGAGTCACATCTGAATGGGTAAATTTGTACACAGCAGTCCAGTGTGATAACAAGGCACACACTCAGCTGAAGACACCATAGTCCGGCATTACTTCTTTCCAGGTTTTCCTTTCCTCTTGCCGCCACCACCTCCTCCTCCACCTTTACCCATTTTCCCCTTGCCACCACTTTTGCCCCCTTTGCCCCCCTTGCCCCCTGGTCCTCTGCCCTTTCCAGGCATGTTTCCTCTACGGCCCTTCTTCCCAGGCCCTCTTTTATACTTTTCAGCAGCAGCTTCTCTGTCCTCCTCTTTAATCTGCTTACTCACAGCTCTACCCACATCCATCTTGGGCTTCTTGTTGCCCATAACTTGAAGGAGATCCAGCTGTTTCTGTCTCTCGTGTGAAAAGTCCCCAATAACAGGCTCAAACTTCCTCTTCTGCCCTTTCCTCTTGGAGGGCTTCTCCTTGGGCAGCCGGTCCTGGAACCTGCCCGCGGAGGCTGTGGATGTTTTGGCCACACTTGCAGCGAGGGACAGTTCGTCTTTGGACTGACGGGCTTTGGGGATCAGTCCAGACGTGGGGATCTGGATATTTTGGGATCTGGCGATGTTTCTCAGCCTGTTCAATTCGTTTTTGGCCACACGCTCCTTTTTGGCCTTAACACGTTTCGCAAACTGGTCCTCGTTGGGGTCAGCCCGGTCTGGCACCTCGATCATCCAGTCTTTAGTGTCATCGTTGGCTCGTTTATAGCCCCATCGCCTCTTCCATTCCTTAGACTTCTCGTCCCAAACAAGATTAGTCTTCTTTTTCTTCTGTATTCCCTTCAGCTGGGCGAACTGCTCCCATTTGGTCGGTGGTTTTGCCTTCGGTGGAGGCTTTTCTCGCGGTAAAGAAGTCGCCGGATCTGGAAGTTTAGCTACAATCGCCTCTTCCACCCTTTCTGTGGGAAGTTTCCATATCTCATTTATTAGCAGCTGCGTGTTATCCCGTGCCAAGGCTTTCAAAAACTCATCTCTGTTTTGCTGACGGAGTTCGACGCGGTTCGAGTCAATTGCCAGCAGGTTCCCTAGATCATATTCCAGATCCAAATCCTTCTGAACGGTGATGCTTTTGAGTTTTTCCGCTTCGTCTTGCTCAGCTTTAGCCAACAGCTCCTCAACGCTGTTCGCTGCCATGTTGTCTCTGCAAACACACGTGGAGGAGAGCGTGTGAACCTCTTCCGGGTTTAGACAACGACGCGCAGTACCCGATGTGGCCTCGAGAGGGCGCTGTTGATTTAAGTATTTTAGTCGCTGGAGCTCTTCCAAATACTAAACACAGATCTAGTAAAGCTGGGGTATATAACTGTGATACATGCTAGAAAGATCACTGTAAAAGTGAAATGCTGTTATTTTTACGTAAGATTATTTGATGCTTTGGGCTGGGGTGCTCCTCTCTTTTTTACTTAACTGACTTGAAAAGGTTGATTTAAAGATGTGACACAGGCCAACAATACGTGCAAGTGAAAAGTTGTGAAAACTTGAACTGTTAGAGAAAAAAGGCAACAAACTAGTTAACGAGTTTTGATTAGTTGTGGCTATTATCAAAGGTGTATTACAAGAGAATTCATTATTCTATCGGCTCATGTGTGGGTTTATCTCACATAAAACCAATATTGTCAAGACCTCCAGCCCCTCAAACGTTCAGATATTCTATTAATTGATCTGACCAGGACCACACACATACAATAATTAAACATGAGTGTATTTGAACAAAACTTCCAAGAATAATGATTCCACAAATTAAACCACAGTAGCCCTCAGTGTTGAACAGAGTAGCTCAAAACTTCAAATTTGTCCATCAAATCTTTGGATTTATTTATCTACAGATGCACCCAATTGTTTGTTTTTATTGTTGTTTTTATTCACATTGATGAGGCCAGTCCAACTGTTTCCTCTAGAGAGGAAAACAGAAGTTGCATAGATCTCTACTCCATTTAGTGCCTGCAAGAAATCTAGTCAATACGGTGACAGCCTTCGATAGAGAACTAGTGGATTTCCCTCGTGAAAAGCACAAGCTATTGTCCACTTATTACTGCGCACAATTTGGTTTGACATGTAGCATATGTGAAGAGTACTACCTTATTAAATATAGCTGAAATAGTAATTATAGGGTATATAGTGGTATGAACCCCAGAAAAATGCTGTCTCAAATGGAAAAAGACTGTCATCTAGTTTGTTTAAGATTTTACATCTCTCACACATTTACAGTGGGGAAAAAAGTATTTAGTCAGCCACCAATTGTGCAAGTTCTCCCAATTATAAAGATGAGGGAGGCCTGTAATTTTCATCACAAGTATACCTCAACTATGAGACAGAATGGGAAAAAAATCCAGAAAATCACACGCAAAGAATTTATTTGCAAATGATGGTGGATAATAAGTATTTGGTCAAAAACAAAAGTTCATCTCAATACTTTGTTATATATCCTTTGTTGTCAATGACAGAGCTAAAACGTTTTCTGTAAGTTTTCACAAGATTTTCACACACTGTCCATCCATTTCTTCCGCTTTATCCGTTGCCGGGTCGTGGGAGCAGCAGTCTAAGCAGAGACGCCCAGACTTCCCTATCCACACACACTTCCTCCAGCTCGTCCGGGGGGACCCCAAGGCGTTCCCAGGCCAGCTGAGAGACATAGTCTCTCCAGCGTGTCCTGGGTCTTCCCCGGGGCCTCCTCCCGGTGGGACGTGCCCGGAACACCTCCCCAGGAAGGCGTCCAGGAGGCATCCGGAACAGATGCCCGAGCCACCTCAACTGGTTCCTCTCGACGTGGAGAAGCAGCGGCTCTACTCCGAGCTCCTCCCGTGTGACTGAGCTCCTCACCCTATCTCTAAGGGAGCGCCCAGCCACTCTGCGGAGGAAGCTCATTTCGACCGCTTGTATCCGCGATCTCGTTCTTTCGGTCACTACCCAAAGCTCATGACCATAGGTGAGGGAGGGAACGAAGATTGACCGGTAAATCGAGAGCTTCGCCTTTCGGCTCAGCTCCCTCTTTACCACGACGGTCCGATACAGCGACCGCATCACTGCGCACGCTGCACCGATCCGCCTGTCAATCTCACGCTCCATCCTTCCCTCACGAGTGAGGGAAGGATGGAGGATTTTCACACACTGTTGTTGGTATTTTGACCCATTCCTCCATGCAGATTCCCTCTAGAGCAGTGATGTTTTGGGACTGTTGCTGGGCAACACAGACTTTCAACTCTCTCCAAAGATTTTCTATGGGGTTGAGATCTGGAAACTGGCTAGGCGACTCCAGGACCTTGCAATGCTTCTTACAAAGCCACTCCTTTGTTGCCCAGGGGGTGTGTTTGGGATCATTGTCATGCTGAAAGACCCAGCCATATTTACAGTAATCTTCAATGCCCTTGCTGATGGAAGGTTTTCATTCCAAATCTCACGATACATGGTCCCTTTGCAGCAAAACAGCCCCAAAGCGTGAGGCTTCCACCCCCATGCTTCACAGAAGGTATGGTGTTCTTTGGACTCAACTCAGCATTCTTTCTCCTCCAAACACGACGAGTTGAATTTTACCAAAATGTTCTATTTTGATTTCATCGGACCATACAACATTCTCCCAATCCTTTCCTGGATCATCCATATGCGCTCTAGCAAACTCCAGACAGGCCTGGACATGTACCAGCTTAAACAGGGGAGATTTTTGGCACAAGTCCCTGGTGGCGTAGTGTGTTGCTGATGGTAGTCTTTGTTACTTTGGTCCCAGCGCTCTGCAGGTCATTCACCAGGTCCCGCCGTGTGGTTCTGGGATTTTTGCTCACCGTTCTTGTGATCATTTTGAGCCCACGGGGTGAGATCTTGCGTAGAGCCCCAGATTGAGGGAGATTATCAGTGGTATTTTTAAAACGGAATATTCCCCCCCCTCCGTTTATAAAATATTTTGCATCCACACATAACCGAATATCTGCGTTTTCATTCACATTCATAACATTCCAAACATGTGCGTCCTCTGACGTCCTGCGTTGGGGAAAAACACAGAAGTGGGCGGAGCTTTGATGCTGATGGCGGTGCTTCTGTAGCACAGTAGGAGCTCAGGGTAAAGACATATGTTTACAAGCACTGACCCCCATCCTCAGCCCTGGTTTAATCCTGGTTTAGCTCCTGTTTTGGTTGTTCTCGAGCGTGAGTCTCTGTGATCACTTTGCTGCTCTCTGATGTGGAGCGAGAATGTTCGCTGCTGCAAACCGCTCGCAGCAGCGGACAGTTTTTAAGGCAGTAGGATCCATGCTTCCTCAGTGATCAGAGGTTGCATGTTTTGTTTGTTGTTGTTTTGGTGGCATATTGTGACGTGCGAAAACGTAAAACTCTGCTTATCTCCGTCTACACGCAAATGCATAAACTGAGTTTTCAAAAATCTCCATTTTGCCCAAAGTTTTTTTTATATATTTGTTTCTGATGCGTTGTCATGTGGATGACAGGTGCAAACAAAGAAAAATATCTGGGGTTTAGCAGATACCCGGCTACGTGTGGCCTCAGTCTTCCCAGCCTGGTGCGGGTCTACAATTTTGTTTCTGGTGTCCTTTGACAGCTCTTTGGTCTTGACCATGGTGGAGTTTGGAGTGTGACTGTTTGATGTTGTGGACAGGTGTCTTTCATGTACTATACAGCAAACTTTTGTCAAATGGGATTTGTGGATTTACCCAGGATGGTATTGTATCTGTATTGTATTTTTGTTTGTGCTGTGTTGTCTAGGTGAGGGGGTTTGGGTCTGCACTGATCTCTGCCTGCCTAGGTCAGGGATCGTGGCGCCTGCGATCGACCGGGTCAGCGGAGAGTGGAAGTCCTTGACTTACAGTTACTTATCATCTCATATCTCATTGTGTGTATTAGGGTCTGCCATTCACATCGATAGTCCTTAAGGCGAGTCCAATCCTCAACGAAAGTGTCTAGTGATCCTTCCAGAACATTATGCAGTCTTTCATGTGGCAGTATTTGTACACCAGAGCGTTCATGTTGGCGGGTGGTCCTTGATAGACATGGAGTATAGAAAGGCGAGCTGCGTAGAGCATTATGGACTTGCTTTGGCTCCTCGACTACAATTATTTGGGGTCCCTTGGTACTTAAGTTCCAAATTTTTTTCAATCTCCTTACCAACTGAAGACTAGAATGAAGCAATTAGAGGACAGGTCCACATTAAATTGAAATAAGTTCCTTTTTTTTTTTAAATTTGAAACATAATTTGGAACACATTGGATCATATTTAGGGCGACAGTAGCTCAGTTGGTAGAGCATTGGCCTTAAGGCCAGAAGGTCGTGAGTTCAATTCCCACCTCTGCACCTTCTCCACCGACTCCCACTGATGACTGCTGTCGTTGTGTCCTTGGGCAAGACACTTAACTCCACTTTGCCCAAAGCCCCCACTGAAAGATCAAGGCTATGCTCACACTCAGACAGCAGCCGTCCTCCTGTGGACTCACCACCTGCAGAGGGTCAGTGAGGGGCTGGTGCTATGAGACTTGGGTGGCATCTCTGACTGCCACCCCCCTGACCCAGAAATGGATTAAAGGGTAGAAAATGGATGGATGGATCATATTTACTCCCTGTTACAGGAGTGATACAGTTTATTCATAATTTTCATGTGATTTGGTTATTTGTCTTGCGTGGTCTAACACTTTTCTCTATAGCTGGTCTTCTAGTTTAGTGCCCAAGTCCATTTCCCAACTTTGTTTAATGTTTGGGCTTTTGTTATTTGCAGCAGAAGATGGTCACAAATATGTCATAGTTATACCTTTTCATGCCTTTGCATTTACTAATATATTGTCTGAGACATTTGTTTTTTTATCACCTTTATGGAATGAAACGGAATGAAGATAGCTTTGTAATTGCAGAAATCAAAAGAAATGGGCTTTTGAAATGTTATATTCATATCTTAATTGTTGAAATTATTTGATATTTTTGTGATAAAAGGCTTCTTTCTATTCATTAAAACCAGGATCTACACAAGTATGGTTAAAGTCTGGGTTATTAGCAAACATAACCAAAAATGAATACTTGTCAAGTCCAAGGTATTCACAAACAGCACCAAGGGGTTAGTATATCATTGTTGTTAATCTTAGCATTTATTTTTGTAAAACATATGGGAGGTGTTCCAACTAGAATGTATTATTCATTTAGAGATGAAGGAATGATGCAGGAATGCCAAAAATAAGGGTTTAATGATAATAAAAATAAAAGTCCTGGTGAAAACAAACTCAAAATCCAAACAAGAACTGAACCAGGATAACAGATGGACAAACACGGAGACAATACAATGGACCAGCAACAAGGGGAGAGGAGCACAGAGTACAAATAGACACAGAGAGACACAGGTGAAACACAACAGGGCGGGGCAGACAATCAAGACAGGAAGTAAAACTAAAACCAAACCAACTGAGAACAGATTTCAAAATAAAACCAAAGTTCAAAATAACACATATAGCACAATAGGCTAACTTTATTTCCGATTGAAAAAGCTATGGATTTGGCATAATTTATTTTGTATCCTCAAAATGTACTAAAGTTAGT
Source organism: Knipowitschia caucasica (assembly GCA_964034765.1). NCBI lineage: Eukaryota > Metazoa > Chordata > Actinopteri > Gobiiformes > Gobiidae > Knipowitschia > Knipowitschia caucasica. Next base: position 19,488,204 of record OZ035843.1, read on the forward strand.
GATGTTAGTTAGTGATGGGATAGATTTTTCAAAAATAAAAGCACAACATCGGCATAAAGCGACCTCCTCACTCATTCTTATAGTTTCCATCAATGGTTCAATAATCCAATGAAATACGAGGAGACAGAGGGCATCCTTGTTTTCACTCTCTCTCGAGTAAGATGCCGTTCCATTAATCAATAAAGATGACTGTGAATTTGAATATAATACATTTAATCCAGTTGATAAAGTCCTCCTTTAATGAATTTTTTTTTTAAAACAGTAAATGGATATTTCCATTCTACGCGATTTTGATCTTTTTCTCCGTCCGATGTAATGACGACTGCATTTTTTGTTTCACCTGTTACATACTGTACTATTCCAAGCAGTCTTAACAAAGCCAGTTTGCCAAATTTTTGAATCAGTATTTTGAAATGATAATGGTCTACAGTATATAACATAGGGCTTTCATATAGGTCTGCAGGACCTTGTGGTCTTTAGGTATAGCGAACTATCTGAATGACGTCACTAAGACACGCCCCCGCCGCCTGTCAACTCCCGCCCACATGTTTCGGACAAACACTGCCAAAATGAATCAAATACCTCTTGTCACTTTAGACGAAAATGATAAACCAGGGGCAAAATTCCACCATCAAACCATCAGGGATCATAGTGTAGACCAATTAAAACGTTGGCTTGAATGTCGTGGTCTTCCAGTAACTGGTAGAAAGTTTGATTTGATAAAAAGGTAATGGTGAGGATTATGCTAACATTATCTAGTCATTTAAATTGCAATGTTAGCGCCTTCTTTGTTTATTTTGCTCTGATTAACTTCCATTTATCAAGTTGTTTTTTGTACTGTCCATTTCGTAATTAGTTTGATCATTTAGTTAACTACAGTCAGCCGATATTATAATAGATCCATGGGGTCACAACGGGCTACACCACTACTGTCTCTGAGAGAGAAACTATCGGAGCTAGCCACACTCAGTAAACGCAAACGACAATCAATCAACATATTTAAATGTTAATGCTAGAATATAATATTCATACAACACACGTGCACAGAGGTTTTCAGAATTATCTGTTAAGGTTTTCATGACAAAAATACTTTTTTAATGCGACTAAAGCGATCGCTTTTTTAAAGTAGGTGAACTAAAACCTTTGGGAACTATTTTCTTTGCACTCATTAAATAAACCTTTTGGCATGAATAGTGACAGAAGTTTATTTTGTGTGTTCAGTTGGTACAAAGCCGTATAATAAAGCGGACCCCAACGCGCTTCGTCTGTGCTTATTTTCCGAAAGTCACGAAGTTGAAAAAATCCCTCTCATCTTTCTTCAGGTGTGAGAATTGTATACATTCTGGATTAGGACAAACAATACTAATATGGATTGATGGGGCTAACTACATTCAGAAGAGCTCAGACGGACCTGATACAGCGGTCCAGGTCCAGTCCCAGCTAAACGTAGCTAGGACTGGATCTGGAGGCTCCACAGTTGGTCCAGCGAAGTGTTTTGAAAAAACATGTCCTTTTTAACATTTTCATGAGAGAAATTCTGCCGACCACAAGCACCCACCTCTTGCACTTGTCCTGGTCTGGTCCTGGTCTGGTCCTGGTCTGGTTCGATGGTGTGGTTTAACGAACAGGTTGAATGTTACTACTTTCATATAGTCCTTTTCAGAGTATCTGAAATCGCTCCCACAAGCACCATAACTGCAGTGTTTTGTTGTCACCATGATTCAATGATTTAGCCCAAATAAATACACACGCTTATGTGGAGAACACAGTAGTACTCAACGGAGTCGGACAGAGTTTGTCCGAAACATGCGCGCATGCGCAGTCATTGGAACTATTTTTAGCACATTTCGGAAACCGGACAGTGCCCTATTAGTGAAATAATAGATCGTTGCTTTGTCTCCTCATACATAAAACATTCTAATGAGGGAAGGAGCAATAATGTCTACAAAGAGTATGTACACCTCTGCTGGAAAACCACCTGGACCACATGCTTTACCATTCTTTAAGGAGTCAATATACGGTACAGACCAAAAGTTTGGACACACTTTCTCATTCAATGATTGTCCTTTCTTTTCATGACTATTGACTGTAGATTCACACCCAGGCTGTGTAAGGGATTTTTGACCAGGAAGGAGAGTGATGGGTGCTGGGCCAGATGACCTGGCCTCCACAGTCATCGGACCTGATCCCAATCTAGATGATTTTGGGGTGAGCTGGACCACAGAGTGAAGGCAAAAGGGCCAACAAGTGCTAAGCATCTCTGGGAACTCCTTCAAGACTGTTGGAAGACCATTTCAGGTCAATAACTCTTGAAGCTCATCAAGAGAATGCCAAGAGTGTGCGAAGCAGTAATCAGAGCAAAAGGTGCTACTTTGAAGAATCAAGAATATAAGACATATTTTCAGTTGTTTCATGCTTTTTCTTTTAGTATGTACATAATTCCACATGAGTTAATTCATAGTTTTGATGCCTTCAGTGTGAATCTACAATTTTCATAATCGTGAAAATAAAAAACTCTTTGAATAAGAAGGTGTGTCCAAACTTTTGGTCTGTACTGTATGTTAACATATATGTCAACATATATGTTGACGAATATGTCAACATATATGTTGCATAAATGCGTACATATATGTCGACATACAGTATATGCTTTGATATAAACACATACGTATGTCTGCATATGTGTCAACCTATTTGTGTTATGGTGTGGACTTTTTTAATTTTCCTGGTTTAATTTTGATGAATTGGTTCTTCAGTGTTGCTCATGTCTGTTCAGTTGATTGCCTGTACCACCCTAATGTATTTTGTCCCTGTTTCGTCCTGGTTTGAGTTTTAAGTTCTGTATTTTGTATTTTGTATTTGTTTATCAAATCTTATATTTTGGCAGTCCTGCATTTCGCGTCCTTCGTCCTTTCCCCAATGTAACAGAATGGACCACTATGGAACTCAGCATGTTGCTTATTTTAATTTTTCCACACCTGCTTTCTCCAAGTCTTATTTTTTACCTTGTACCTACACTCGTAGTGTTCCTGAAGCCACTGCCAGACACTGATCTCCGTCTGGGGTGGTTTGTCTTCAGTGCCTGCCTTTGAGCCACCGCTGGTCATCCCTCTCTGCTCAGGGTGGTACCATGTTCCCCTGGCCTTGTTAGATGTCAACATGGATTCTGTTTTTCCCTGTTGTGGACGTCACCCTGCCCTAACCCAGAACCACCGCTGGTGGTTGTTTCCTGGGCCTCATTTTGTGCCACCGCCGGGCAAATAGTCCGTCCAGGGGGGTCCTGTGTTCTCAGAGGTCTACACTGGGTTCCAGCTTGTCCCCTGCTTGGCTACCCCATGGAACTACTGTACTGTCCACGGCTACATCTGTCTTAATCAACAAATAGATACTTTAAGCACAATCAAATGCCACATTCCAGACTAAATGTAATCACTTTCATTAAATGTATGTAAATCAAATGTACTGCTAAGCAAAAGATACATTTACAAATCCATCAATGTCAGCACAACATTATGAGTCCTGCTCAAAGACACAGAGCAGTGGACCATGGCCAGAGCAGGAAACTTCATGTAGAAACTTCATGTGGGCAAATCCTGTGACACTTTTTCATCAGCGCTTAATCCACTGCAAATCTTTTTACTCATTTTTACTCATCTAAATGTCTGTGTATTCTCTGGCGGCACACCGACTATAATAACTCTATTTTAGTCCCCGTCCCCTCTCATTTACACAAAGAGATGGAGCAGGCAGGGGCAGGGTGGGGGGCTCATTGAATGCAGCTTGTGGCTTAAAGACGCTGGTGTTATTATTTTGGGCTGCAGTAATTATATTCATCGCCAGACTTGCCATGTGAATGCTAACACGGTGACAGGCGTAGCGATAAGGTCACAAGTGATGCTGTGTTTAGAGAAGGGAGGAAATGCGTAATTAGTGGCCCAATGTCCCTGTGGTCATTTAAAGAAAGCTATAAGGGTCCAATATGACGTGAACATAAAAATCACTCAATTTGAGCCTGTCCTCTTGTTAGCGCTGGCTCCAGACAACATCAGGGATGTTCATTTTTCTCACTAAGCAAGTTGCATAGCTTCCAATGACATTCCTGTTGTTGCTCTCTGACTAGATAAAGTTATCTATGGGATAAAAGTCAGTTATTAACTTGCTTAAAGGGATAAGATTGAAATGGCATGGAAATAGTTTAGCCTATAGGCTATATACGTATAAGTCCTTATCAGAGCACTGCATCTGAGCTTATACTCTAGCCTGTGTACGGGCTCAACACGATTCGAGCATGTTTGTGAGGTTGCTCAGGAACACGCACACGCATGACCTCATGTATTTGCATCGCGTCTTACTCTCTCCCGTGCATGTTTATAAATCCACACACATGAAGCGCGGAGGGCCGAAAAAGTAAACCCGGCTCGACCCAAACACAAGAGGATTATGCCCAAACCACACCCAAATCAAAATCTGACAACTTTTTTCCAAGCCCGAACTGGATAGAACTCGGCTTGATTTTTGTGGGTGCGTGCAATGGCATGCACTGTTGATCTACTGTGCACACTGCTGGGGGAGAAAACCCAGCTCTGATGTCTGCAGCACTCACAGTTCAAAAGCTTTGAGTGCACCCTTTATGGTATGATAAGGTCATTACAATACACCTTCTGTTGCCAGAATTTACACATGTACTGTAGCTCTTAAGCATGGTCCACCTGCTGGGTTTAGCAAGGTACAAACTCTGTGTGTTATGTACAACAACTTGTTTTTGTATCTGCTCTCATTTGAATGGATGAATTTTGTGAATTTTGTTAATGAAAAAAAACATAGAGCCAAGACCAGCTACAGAAAGGACCTCATTCTGCTCTCTGATTGGAGGATCTGATTGTAGATATCATGGACATCATGTTTATTATATTTTCAAATACAAATAACTAACCTCTTATCTGGGGACATATAGTTATTATTTAGATGGAATTGAATATTTCTGAAAAATAACATAGCCCCTTAATGTGAAGTCGGGTAAGCCAGTATGACGAAGGAGGAGGAGGGCTTCACCCATGTGTCTGTTTAGTCATGACCCCTTTGTACCATGTTTGCCATGATGTCAATAATTCATCATGTTCAGATGCTGCTTCATGTCCTCTTGGGAAGATTCATTTATTTGAAAAAGTATGCAATGCTGTTCTACAAGCATGCATATTTACACAGAGAAGCTCCCTGTTTGAACTAAATTAACCAAAACCGGTCTGGTGTCACTCTTTCATTAACTAAAGCTCAGTCATCAACATATATATTCTCCTCACACAAATGTTGTCTCCTCTACAAACTTGCTTCTATCCAGTGCCAGAGAGGCATGATGTAAAGTTGTGGCTGTAGAAGTTCACACACAGGTTGGAGTGCATGCTTTAGTTCTACATGCACATTGCGTCAGCTTGTTCGTACCAGACTGCTTCTTGGCTCACATTATGTTATGCAGAAGGCTGATGTCGCCTTTTCATCAAACGCATAGTAGTTGCCATCGAGCACATGAATCACAGGAAGAGAGAGAGAGGATGTTCATTCATGTTGTAGCCTACAGCACTTTAAACCCCTCAAAGTTATCCAGTTTGCATCACAGAGGAGGTGAGAGCACTGCAGGGCCTAGTGCACCAAAGTGAAAAATAATCTCATCACTTTTTTTTGCACAAATCTGAGGTGATTAGCTTCTGTCATTTTATTTATAGCCCTTCGTCATTACATAAACTCTTATCACCTATTTCACCAGAGGGCAGAGATGGTTTTTTTTTTATTGTGCCCTAATAAATAGTTCTCACTCTGCAACAAATGAATACATGTATGAGATACTGATAAAGGAGGAGTGTGGCCCGGGGAACACATATCAAGCCCATTCATGCGAAACAATTAATCCACACGACAAGCTTAGGCACTTTGTAGATTGCGCTCACTGCTTCCTGATCCCATAAGATGGGAACAGGTGGGATCCTGTTGGGTTTGCAAAAAGATAAGGTCAGAGTTTTATTGATTTTTTTGTGTGTTTGGGATGAAAACGTCTTGTACACGGATGGTATTTCATGTCCTGAGCATCAACATGTTTTAATGACAAATGACAAATGAGTTTTTAATGATATTTCAGATTTTCTTAAATTTGTCAATGAAAAGGCTGGAAGGGAAATGTCTGAGGAAACTTGGCTGGGTGCCTGGACACAGCATGACCTACAGAACAGTCCTTGAGATTTCACCCATCCCCATTACGTAGCTATTTGCATGAGATAGGAGCAGCAGAGTGACGTACGAGTCTACTTGCTCCTGCTGGAGATGGCGAATTCCAGAGGTCATCTCTTCAGTAACTTTATCTGCAGTGCTATGCACCATGTTATTGAGTTAAAAAGAATTTCAGGAGCTTCTGCAAAAATATCCACCAAAACACTGTCAAAGGAGGGAAAGGAACCAGGGGGAAAGACCTGACTGGTTCTAATTGCTGTGCTTCCAATGTTAAGTTGTATAAATATCCTAAGCCTATGCTTTTTCCTCCCTTTATGTATTCCTGTGACTCACCAGGTAAAAAACAGAGGTTTACCAAACCACAGCGTTCTAGGTAATGCCATAGAAATCCTCTTTGAAGCCTTGCTGAAGCTCCAGTAATGAGGGGGTTGAGCTCTAGGCCCAAGGTGAGGACCATCCTGGACCCTTATTGATCCTCTGTTAATTAGTCCGTGGAGCATGGAGCATAATTAGACTCATTCTGAGCTTAAGGAATGTCGAGCGACACTGACTCCCATGAGGAAAGCTCACTGTGAGATAGATAAGGTGTTTGGATCATTGCAAATTGATTTGGAAGAAATCATTACAACAAAATGGTCAAACTCAGTCTTTGCACATCACCCCTCGAAAAATAATAAATGAGCATTTCAAGAACAGGAACATTATATAACAATCTATAGAACATACAACAACAATTCACCATTCTTTTATCAAAAATCAGAGGGCTTTGAAAATAATTTATAGCAGTAGACTGTGGGAAACGACGGATGAAAGATGTATTGAAGATAGACTTTTTTAGAAAACAAGATATTTGACAAGTGACAAATGGCCTCAGAGATGCGTAGAGACAGTGCGTCTGTCTCTCAGGTGGGAAGAATGATTTGGACATGATATTTCTCCAGAGCTTTGACAAGTCATTCAGACATTTTATCCGGCAGCTTGACTTACAAAAAACCCCATGTACAGCATTATGTGTCATGACCATAATGCAAAAGTAGGCGTTTGTTTATCTGAATAAAGTCCTCTGAATATATTCATGTTTCTCCTGAATATATTTATTTCGCTGGACTGGTGATTTCGATGCTGTATCCTCCTCAGACCTGGGGCAGATCACACTCTCTCCTGGGAATAGACTGTGCTCACACTCTCCTCAACAGGAGCCATGACTATGGATCACTCGATGCTGGCCAATGAGTCAGAGGAGCCCGCTCATTAGCAAAAGGGCAGTAGCCATCTTGGTCGTCTCGTGCTTGCAGCCCTTGTCACCTATCGCTCACACACTGTCATCGTGTTGACGGCATGCTAAATATCCACCATCTACACATTCTTGTGGAGTTAAAGATGCTCTTGAACATTTATTTCTCTGCACAAAGTGACTTCTGGTGGAAAGTTTGGCTTTGTTCTCTAAAAGTTGTCTGATCAATGCAGTGATTAAATGTTGATCACGCACTGTGAACTCTTTGGTCTAAACTGATGCAATGAGCACTAAGAACAAGTTACGCTCGTTCCCTCTGCCCTCTGTTGTGGGGGTATCAGGGGACTGTCCAGAGCTAAAAATAGATTGGATATTATGCATCTGTACAGGGACCCTCCAGTTGTGGCTTTGAAATGGAGGTGCATATGGAAACACATTGTTGAACATGTTCAATGAAAACTCATGTTCTTTTATGGTTGAATTGCTCAATATAGTCACACGTAAACTCCTCTGGGCAACCCACCCCGACTATGTTGTGATGCAATGATCGCATGCACACATTGAACCAACCACAACACTCTCTAGTTACTCTGTGGCTGTGCCTGGGTGGGTTTCCTTCAGGTGCTCCGGTTTCCCCCATTGCCCAAAAAATGCACAACAGGTATGTCCCTAATCCTCCAGATCCTAAACAGGCCGAGCATCACTGCACCTCACAGTGTCATTGAAGGGTCATATGCAGAGGACAAATCTCCCTGTAGATAACATTAAAGTATACCTTAACTTGAACATGCAACAATCTCAAGGTCTGTCTCAGAAGTCTACGGAAGGTTCCTCGCCTCATGGATCTTAAATAGAAAGTTGTGTCCCTTGCCAAATCAATCTAATTCAGCAGAATCTACCACAGTTATGGTCCAAGTTATAGAAACATCTCAACAACAGTGGAAACAGTTTGCATCTGAGCTTACTGTCACAGCAGAGGATGGGGATACTTCTGTATATGAGTACGGTCTGTTTGAGTTTTGTTATTTTAATAAAATGGTGTTAAATCAAAATGAATAAACAAATTATCATTATAGGGCAGATTGAAGGGAATTATTATCCATCCACCCATCCATTTTCTTCCGCTTCATCCGTTGCTGGGTAGCGGGGGCACCTCCCCAGGGAGACGTCCAGGAGACGTCCAGGAGGCATCCGGAACAGATGCCCGAGCCACCTCAACTGGTTCCTCTCGATGTGGAGAAGCAGCGGCTCTACTCCGAGCTCCTCCCGTGTGACTGAGCCCCTCTCCCTATCTCTAAGGGAGCGCCCAGCCACTCTGCGGAGGAAGCTCATTTCTACCGCTTGTATCCGCGATCGGTCATTACCCAAAGCTCATGACCATAGGTGAGGGAGGGAACGAAGATTGACCGGTAAATAGAGAGCTTTGCCTTTCGGCTCAGCTCCCTCTTTACCACAACGGTCCGATACAGCGACCGCATCACTGCGCACGCTGCACCGATCCGCCTGTCAATCTCACGCTCCATTCTTCCCTCACTCGTGAACAAGACCCCGAGATACTTGAACTCCTCCACTTGAGGAAGGACCTCTCCACCCACCTGGAGAGGGCAAGGCACCTTTTTCCGGTCGAGCACCATAGCCTCGGATTTGGTGCTGATTCTCATTATTACTTTTTTATTAATTTAGGACAAAATGTAGAAAAAGTGAAGGGGATTGAATACTTTCTTAATGCACTGAAGAAGGTTTTAAGACATTTTAACTAACATTCTGAACTAAGTTGTAGTTGCAGCGCAAAGGAAGGTTTCTCACCCATCATCTGTACTTCTTAGCAAGTTTTCCCGACGTTTCGTCCTCAACCTAGCGGACTTCTTCAGGGAATGAATTCTCGGACCGCGCGTTGGAGATTTATAACCTATGGATGTGGTTAGCCACACCCTAATCCTGATACTAACTCATAAACAATCTATGGTCTGCTTGATGTAGAAGGGAGCAGATCTAACGACCCTGCTGAGGCTAATGACCCTAACTCCTTAGCATGTCACAGACCTATTGTCTGCTGGGATGCTCAAGTGGAGTGCAGGTCTCACCCCTCCTAACTCATTAGCATGTCACTGACCCTGTCCCAAGTTAGGGCGTTGTTTTTAGGATGTCGTCATAGATGCGAGGCAAAACAAATCTTAACCCTCCTCCTCTGTTAAGAGAAGGTTTTTGTTTCCTCACAAAAATGGCTTCTTTCACTCCTCTCTCAAACCAATTCTTCTCCCGAGCCAGAATTTTAACCTCTGTGTCATCCACCGTGTGGTTGGAGGCCTTGAGGTGGAGATGAACAGCCGACTGTGGCCCACTAGAGTTTTCTCTACGATGTTGGTAAAGTCGTTTCTGTAGAGTTTGTTTGGTTTCTCCAATATAGTGGTCAGTGCACTCCTCTTCACTACATTTAATTGAATACACCACATTGCTCTGTTTGTGTCTGGGTAAACCTTGAGTGAGTGGTAAAGCTGCAGACTGTAACCTTCAGAACATAAAGCTGTATGGTGTGCACTCACAAAAGAGCTCAACCTGTGTGTTGAGCCTTTAACCTGTGCCACCAGGAAGAGTGCACATCTAAAAATCACTGCACCTTTGTGTGGGCTTTTGAATTATCAGCATGCAAAGCAGATTTTCACCTCCATACACTTCAAAGACCAGTGCTTTTATTGAGTAAATACAGCCACAGACTGTGACAGTCTCTGAAGACTCAAAGCAGGGGTTGATGCTGCTCCCACTGAGGTCCTTGACACCATTTCTTTGGCCACACCTACTTCGGTTTGGTTTCCAAGGCTATGGATGGGCTTTAACAGGAGCTCCCGCTGCTCCATTATCATGACGGCTTTAATAGAAGATGAAGAGCACTGGTAAACCATAAAAAATCAACAATTCCTTATGGAGAATGCAAAGTGTTTGAGGTTCCTGAATGCTGTCATTTATGGGAATACCTCTCACATTACTTTCACACGTGCACTTCCTTCAAGCACCTGGAAGTGACTGCAAACATCACCGATGCCGTGCTAATTCACAGGTTTATTTAAAATTTCCTCTGAAGCAAGAATTAGACGTAATTGTCACTCATGCTGTGCAATAAGTGTAATTTGCTTCATGGCTGCATACACGGTGTCAATGACGAGTAATACAAAGTGACACAAATTCCCAAATAAAACGCGATGATTCAGTGTTGGTGTCTTTCTAAACACAGAACGGATGCTTGCTGCATCTTTGATTCTTTACATGCAATTGCAAGGAGAAAGGCAACTTTACAATACACATGAAAGGCCCCCGGCTAAGCAACCTACTGCAGGCATTGTTTGGTTGCAGAGACTTCCTTGTCCAGTTAAATATCCAGCCCAGGGGGCATAGTTTTATTCAATTAGGGAAATGGCTGCATAAACTCAATGATAGTCCATGCGTTCATATCTGTGTTATGATTTTATAGATATGTTATATAATGTTACTAGATCTAATATTACCAATATATTTACTAATATTTTGGTTGAAAGTGTAGTGGCACAATGATTCATGTTTAGACAGTTAGTGGTGTATCGATCCAGGTGCGAAACTGCAGGTGCAAAGTAAAGTCGCACAAATAAATATATACTATTTTTCCAGTGTGTTAAATGTCATCAACATGTTGTATTGGTTTCAATTGGATGTGGACAAGAGATTGCTGTAGCACTGAGATCCAAATCCCCAATCTAATTAATGTTTACCTAATGTGGCTAATGTAAATCAAATGTGCAGTGTGGGTGCAGGGTCGCGACATACATATGTATGGCTTGTTCCAGGGATCTGCCGTAACCACTGGCGGAGCACTTTGTGTGTATATATATATATATATATATATATATATATATATATATATATATATATATATATAAAATCTCGGGTCCTCTACCAGAGGCCTGGAAGTACCTTTGCTGTTCCTAGCGCTGCACATTTCGGGACCAAGATGGGAAGACTCCCATCACATCAGGCCCTGTTCTGCTTAGCTTCAGAGGTCTGACAGGATCTTGATTCCACATGCAGGAGACAACACTGTATATAGACATTTAAGTATGTGATTTCACTGTTATTTTTTGCTGTGATTTAAATCTAACTTATAGACGGGTTGTTGTTGATACTTTGTCCAATCAGCAAGAATTCATTCACTTAAGGTCTCACCTTTTCCCAAAATGTTTCCACGGGCGCCTTTCCATATGTAATAGAGGGAACATTTAATCTCTTAACTGTATACATCTAGCGGCCGCAGTTTAACCTTTGACTAAGATCTTCTCAGATTTAAATAGTCGACCAACAAATTATATTCTTGAAAGCGTGTTCTCCAAAGACATTCCATTCCAACAAAAGCTCATTATTCATCTGACATTTTCTGCAATCATTCTTTAGAAACATGTCTTAGTCTCCAATTGCCATTGTCTTTTCCTGTGTATTTCTATCCATGCAAACCATAGGTCCTTAGACAACAGTGAGGTCCATTAGCTGCTGCACTGCTAAAAGGCTCACACATCAGATAAGGACAGTAAAGGACAGTGCACTTCCTGGCACCTCTTTTGACAGCTGCACGATCTCGTCCCCACAACCATGTCACTCCATCACTCACCATGATCTTTTTACAGGTGCCTTATTGCCCCAGTGCGCTGTGTGGGGGCTCAAACCTGATGCATGAATGTATGTATCTCTCTTGATTGATTCACTACATTCGTTTTATTTCACTGGGCCAGTTGATTGATGTGAGCTGCATGTGCCTGAAGTTAAACCCACTCAATAGAATTAATCACATGCCTTTACATACATATATATACATATATACATATATACATACTATAATACCTGTGTACCAGACGTACAGTATAAGTACAATATAAAAAGACACATGGTATTATACTATCATATTGAGATAAGTTATTATTTGTTTTACTTTCTACAAAGTAAGAAGTTTAATGTTAGAGTGTTAGAAAAATATACAATATGTCTTTTTACGGACTGCACGTAAATGTTTGAGAATGTTGGAGATTTTTAGGACAATAATCAATGCATGGAGTCCTGATGTGATCTATAAAAGATGGTGTTTTGGGTTTAAAAACTTCAGAGGTGTCGTTTTAAACTTTGCCGATAGCTCTATTTTTTAGCACAGAAATAATAAGCACAACACAAAGACAACGTGCCGTCACCCTCTAAACCCCGGCTCCTCACTGGGGAAACACAGGATGAGTCACTACGTTTACTCTGGGGTACAAACTGGGAACTACATCTTTTAATTGGACAGAAAATATATTCTAAGTAGTACTAAAATTGGTAAGTAAAACGCAGTGGAAGTCACACTGACAGCTGAGAAGTCTTTGTAAACAAGCATCACATTCAATCTTACAGCATCTTCACTGACTTGTATCCGGTTTAATGTGGTGTTGAACAGAGCATTATTCTAATCGCTATCGGGCCAATGTCCAGTGCTCTCATCTGTAAAGACTGTGGCCTTAAGATTATAGGAAGGAAGCCCTCTGTTTGCACACACAATCTTTGAAAGAACCGTTAAGAAATTCTCCTCATTGGAATAATTGATATCTGCTCTATTTTTAAATGGATAGGTTTGTATTGTGTTTTCATGTAAGTTGTTTTTTCTGATTCAAAGGGGGAGTGGAACATGCTTGAGTGAAGATACAAAAGAAGACATTATCCTTCTTCTGCCACACTGACGGTTTTCCCTCATTAGCCATTCGCGTCACAGTAAATGCCTTGTGTGTACTTCAAAACTCTATCTGCTCTTCAAAACAACACAAAAACAACACCCTTTTTATCTGAATGTGGCGTTATATAAAAGTATTACCGGTTTGCCCAACTCGGAACTGACTGATTCAGAGGGACACAGGGAGATTTCTTTTAATTCTTCAGGGAACTGGGCTATTTTTAACATCACTGGAGATTTCAACATTTTCTTTCACTCTTGACCTGTTCAATATCTGTCACTGTCCTTGTATAAGAAGTCTGTCAATCATGTCGCAGAGATCTGAGGGTGACTCGAGTCCATCATTGAGCTGAAATGATTGGCAGTGATAGCTTCTAAATCGGATAAATCTGTCTGTATGTGCAAGAGGCACAATCGAGGCGTTGTCGAGATCAAGCAGACGCTTTATAAGTTTATGTGGGAAAGAGAATTTGTGAAGCGAGTGGTTTTGAACCGGGTGTAAAAAGTAGGCTTCAATCTCGGCCCAATTGCTTTGACCTAGATATGTACTAAAGACCACAATTTTGTAACATTATTATGAAAACGAAATATTAATCCAGTGAGAAAACGACATTAAGGCATACTGAGGGTTAACTCTTTCAGTTCTGGAGTGCCCCTGGGCTTAATCCTGGCTTTATAGACAGTTTTACTTTACATGCCATTAAAGCTCAGTCTGTGTGGCCACTACGGAAACAGAGCCATCACAAGAGAGCGCGAAAAGCTATAGCTGACTCACCATTTAGAATTTTTAAGACGATATTTTAGAATAGCTGATCATTTCAATTGTAAAGAGATAGTTTGAAAGGGGATAAAAACCTGCTTCCGTCTAGCTTTTAAAGGGAATTCTCCAGGGATAAGTAATACATATTCAGAAGTCTTTCCTGGATGACCTGTGCTGATCCAATGCAAGTAAAGATTCTTAATTCCATTGGTAGCGACAGTGAAATAAACTTTTCCCAAGCCGGTTTCAAGGTGTATTCACTGCATGTTCCATTTATGTGAACAGTGAAGCTCCATACCTCTAACATGGTATGGAGTTATCAGAAGACATACTCCAAAGCTTTTAGTTCTCGCATATAGTGTCAAGTTAGCTTCCAGAATTTGTTGAAAATGTTTGTTCAAAAAGGATCCCTGAGCTACTGCAGCAACAATGAAAGATGGATCCTCTCCTATGCTTATTAACCGGAGAGTTAATTTCATCTATGCACCCATCTCCAAACGTATACCTTTGCTCATTTCTTTCATCTTATCGGACCACAGGACTTTCCAAAGTGTGTGGTCTCAGGAAAGGGTTTTTGTGTGACTGCTCGAGTGATTTGCTTGTTGTAGTTCTGAACAATGCACCACGATTTAGGTGTCTCCGAGTCATATTCATCTCTCTAAGTGTTCAGAGCTTTGGAATGATGCCAAATAAGAAAATGAATCTAAATAAACAAACTAAAAACATGTGAGCCATTGTGCAGTGCTAATGTGGCCTTCAGCTCTCTGTGTCTTTTTAACTGTAAGTGGTTGACATCTGGTAAAAAGGCCACTTTGAGCAATTTGAAAGGGCATGTGTTTTTAAGAGTTTATGAAGGAGAAGGACACCTGAGCTCCAGTTGAGGTGACGTGGCCCCATGAACAGAGCCTTCTCAAAATCAGACAACTATTATTATCGCAAAGACTGTGACTTTCACCATTTTTCCGTGTCAATGGTCTAGTGGCCCTATACCACTGACCCACTAGGGATTTCAGACTAGAGTTTCCTGGACCAGAAAACATGGTTTAGTGATATAATTGATAAATGTATATTAGCTTCTCTTGGCATTATGGAAAGAACCTTGTAACGACACCTGAATATAGTTTAACTAAGAGAGGGATGGTGGAATGCTGACTGTGTAAATGTTTTAAAATGTTGCTATAATTTGTCTGATTTGTTTTTTGTTTTTACGTAAAAGTTTATATGTAACTGTTCTGGTTGATTGTCTATTTTATTATTTTTTCTGACTGCCAGGAAATTGTCTTGCAAAGTTAGGCAGAGCTGCTTCTCATGCACCGCAGCCTTATGATTGGCCTAAGGGCAAGGCTGACTAACTTGCTAACATTTTGATAATGATATACTGATATAGATTTAATTCCCGTTCCTTGAAATAACATTATTCATAGCACAATTGAGAACAAATTCCATTTACACAAACAAACAAGACAGCAGCACATAAAGCAGAGCAACAAAATAAGCAACACAACATTGTATCAAAAATTAGTAATAGAAATTGTATTCTTTTTAGCCGTCTTTTGGCAGCTGAACTTTTTAAAATGTCCATTTCAGAGTGGTTTGAAATGTTCACAGGGAAATATTTACAAATACTGAAGACTGAGGGGAAACTCAAAAATTGACAAATGTTGTGGTGACATATGTATGTTGAGGGAATTACAGGTGTCAACATTCCCCTCCCTCAGGCCACATAATCAGGGTTTCAAACTAATCATGGGCTTTATCTCTAATAGCCTTTGTCCAAACAGGTCTTTTCCGGCGTGGCGTCACATAGGATTTCTCTCTGCATGAAGGACAGTGATTTGAAAATGAGGTGACATGAGTTGACCACAAGCAGTCACTTTCAAATTGGAGGATGTTAGCTATTTGTGCCAGACAACATGTGTTTCTTTGATGGGACTTGACAAGCTCTGCTCTAAGCTGTGCTGAGCATGAGGAGCAACAGAGAAGAAGATGCCCCAAGATATAAATAATAATACAATCCTCTCTCTGCCTCTATCCCCCATGGGAATCATATACATTTTGAAGGTGGCACATCTTAGATAGACTTAGAGCTCTGCAATGCCTCCCCAAATATGAATTTCCTCTAGGTCTGTGTCTGAAATTGAAAATTGTTCTCCATTACTCAAGTGCACGATATGTGCTGAATCACTTTTACATCTTCAAATGAGTCTTAAATTCAATTCAGAGTGAGTTACAGAAGTCTGAATGCAACCAATTTAGTTTGAGCATGAAAACATATATTGTCTGATTTCATTCTAACGTTTAATCTAAAAAAGCAAAGGTAAAGGTAGGAGCATGCATTTCATATTAACACATTTGATAACCCCCTTGCAATAGTCCTACATGAGCTATCTTGAATTATACCAAAAATATAGATATATTAGACGTACATTGAAAGCTATAACCATTTAGAGGCTGTTCTGCAGAAGCTGTGACGCAAAAGGTCCAGGATTCATGAATCACTGCATACATAAGTCTGATCAAACTTTCTTGATTACATGATGAATTGTTTTTTCAAAGGCATGTACGATTACTACAAGTAAATGTTTCCTCTAAACAACTTCCATTTCTTCGTTCAGTTTGACTTCTATCAGAAGAAAACACAATTTTTCCAAAAGCTTTATTGAAATGTATTTTTAGTTAGGTCACTCCGGCAGTTTAGTTGGTCGTCTTTCTTTATAAAACTCTATAAACCCCTTGCAATCACTTTTACTAAGCCCTTCAACTGAAATGTCAGGTGTGGCACCTATAGGCCACTGCTGAAAGCACAGAGGTACACCGACGTGCACACGCACGCACGCTCACATATGACTCATCTCATCTAAACTAAAGCACTTTGTCAGACGCATCCATTCACATTACACCCAGCAGGAACGCGCAGACTCAATCTCACTTTGGAGCGCGACACTTATAGTGAGCGTGACTATATAAGTCCATTCAGCATCTTCTTTTTAAGGGACTAAAGCTATACTTGTTTCTGAGCGCAGGCAAGAGGAAGACTTTCACCAAACACCTGCAACACAAACACCGGACCTCCTCTAAAAATTAAGGTAAGCTCTCAAGTGATTTTCTGATTTCCTGTCTTCTGTTTTCTTGTGCTTTTAACTTCCACTGGATTTTTAAATATATTCTACACATTGCCTATCCCTTTATATTATTGGTTTGCTTATTTACGGGGGGGGAAACCTTCAAGAAAATATGTTTTTCTCTCCATTTGCGTCTTTACGCACAGCATTACGCGCAAAAGTGACACTTTAAGTGTGTAAAACAAACAGAATATTGTCATTTAAAGTTATAAAGCAGTCTTTGAACATGACTTGAAAGCATTCTGGTCATTTTGCATGCACTTTGTTCATCAGAATGTACAGATTTTTCTCTGCAAAATCCATATGCATGGGGATTTCGTTTTCTTTAAATCTGTAATGTATGTTCATTTTGTCTGTACTTTAGATTCCAGTTGAAATCCTGACATGAAGCTCAATTTACTCGGAACCACAGTTATTCTGCTTGTTGCCTTCTTACCGCGCTTCGAATGTCGGGCAATTGAAAGCCCTGGCAGTGCTCTGCGCGTCCCCGCTCCACAGAACCAAAACTCCCAGCTGCAGCCTGGTCCTATCTTGGAGCGGCTTGGAGAGGAGTACTTCATCCGGCTGGGCAACGGGGACTCGAACACTTTTCCATCGACTTCTTCAATGTATCCCGGGGGACCCTCCTCCCTCTTCAACAGAGCTCTGCAACTTCAGCTGACGCGGCGCCTCTTACAGGGAAAAGTTGGCAACATCAGGGCGCTCATAGGAGACTTGGCTGACCGCGGAGATGAGTCCATGGAGCGAGGGAGGAGGTCTGAAGAACCGCCGATATCTCTAGATCTCACCTTCCACCTGCTGCGGGAAATGATGGAGATGTCCAAGGCGGAGCAGCTCGCGCAACAGGCGCAGAATAACAGAAAGATGATGGAGCTCTTTGGAAAGTGAAGTCCTTCAGCCCAAAGATCTCTCCTCCGTTACACTTTTTGTTTCCATTTTGACCATCAGCACAAAACATGCTCTGTACAATTTAGTGCTGCTTTGTCACACTTGTTTAGAGAAGCTTTAACCTGATCAAAAACGGGCTTCGCTCGTAAACATCCGATTGTACCTTATGCCATTTTAAATGTTTGTGTCAACACTGTAGAATGACCGTTCTTCATGTTTGAGATTGAAAACCTTTGGTTTGGATATAAGTTGCATATTGCACCAGACAATTTAATTTCGTTTTGTTTTAGATTATAATTTATACATGTATTTATGATATTTGTTAATAAACGTAAGTGCAACCAGTCATTTTTGTTTTGCAAAAGAGCATCATCTATATTTCTAATAAAAAATTGAAAGGAATGCTTACATTTTTTTCTGCATTTACTTGGATCTATTAGTATACAGCAGATTTGCATAAGATGTGCAAGTACAAAATTGGCTTCATATTCTTTTAAAATAATATGGGTTTCAGGATGATATTTCATTTCAATGAAATTTTTTTTTTGAATTGAATGGAAAATGGTCCGCAAAATGAAGAAAACTAGAAGCTGAAGCCAAGAACAGTGGATCTCGGTCACATAAGCCTTGGTAATACAGTATGTACATATCTTGAATATTTTCATATAGAGCATAACCCAATATTTTAAAAGTCATCATTATAGAGCCCCCAGTGACAGATGAAATGTGCACCACTTACAACTAATGAGTGAAAAATGCACAGCCGTGTGTCCACTGGGCACACGGCTGCTCCTTGACCCATAGTGTCACAGTAAAGCAAACAAGAGTGTATGAGTCATCCTATTGTGTTTGGCCCACTTAGCAACTTGGGGCTTAGCGCTGTATTGAGCTGTTTGTAAAAGATCCAACTGGGTAAAGGATGAGGTACAATAATTACAGTAGATGAGCCTGTGTTAATGGGACAGAGCAGAGGATTAAAGCAGCACCCAAGACGTAAGGTGTAATTCTTATAATACCATATAATAGCAACGTCTTTACATGCTTTTACACTGTATTATTATAATAAAGCAGTTCACATTTCAGTCTGATGTCTCTTTACGTGTAAGTAGCGTGTGCTTTCGTGTGCATCCTCATCATAGCAAACCCCATAATTACATCCCCCATCCCCTACATGACTGAAAATCATCTTTTGTGGTTGACGAAGTCGAACGAAAGAATGACATAGTTACGACATGGTTATGAAATGTTAGAGGAGCCATTTATCAAACTGGTAATAGTAAAAATAATACAAAGTGAACATTCTGGAGCCCTACTGAAGGCGTTACCCAAGATGATGAAAGCAGGTCAGCTACACAAATAAATCCATTTGGCATCGCGTCACACTCAATCTCCCCCACCCGCCCCCAAAAAAGAAAACAAAAAAACACATAAAACATCTGAGAATATTCATTAACAACAAAGAGAGGGGAATAAAAACGTTGACATCCAAGTCCAATATTGCACATAGTGAACACTGCTTGCGCCATTGAGCCTCGCATTCACACATTGGTATTTGGAAGCGGGCTGGAGGGGGGAGTGGGACTCTTGCTCGAGCTCAGAGCCAGACTTTGCACAGATTGTGTCACCTCTGTGTCGTTTGATTCCGTCTCCCCTTCCTCATCTTCATCATCTTCATCTGCACCCAGACACAAAATATATAATAGCAATAATTACAGACCCAACACAAAAAAGATGTAATAATGAGAAAATGACTGCAATTTCACTTTCTTTTTTTACCTTGAATGAAGTCGATGCTTCTTAGGGCCCGGCGTTCTCTTCTAAAGTCAACGCTAAAATGATCCATGTTCTCGTACCCACGTTCAACCTTTTCCAAGTGAGCAATACTCGAAGCCTCCCCAATCCTTTCAGAGGGCATAGTGCAACAAGGGTTACTCGTCACTCCAAATGATTGTATTGTTGAATAAATACTATCAATCTCCATCATCAGACTTATTTTTGGAATAATTACAATAATTTGAGTGATTTTCTCGCTAAATTTCACATAATTACATTCAACTTAGACATGCATAGTATCTTAATAGGGTTCAAGAGATAGTTTATACACTGTAATAAATTGCGGATTGGTAAGAGCAGACTTACTTTTGGCGAAGAGGCTTTGTGGCCTTCAGATAAAAAAGTTGAAAATATGTTAAGTTAGTTGTACATAAATCAAAAGAGTGTCTGGATTCTCAAAGTTACCTGCAGAAAAACAGCCTGCTCCTGCTCCTCCATGGTCTGGATGCCGGTCTCCACAATCTTACAGCTCTCCTCCAGGTGGTCTCCGTACTTCCTGGTGAGTCCCCGAATGTAGTTCACTTTCTCATCTTGTTCTACAACAACTTTTTGAAACATCTCCCTCTTCTTGTCCTCCAGGATTGAGTACAAGTGATCAAACTTCTCACACAGCAAGGTCTTCTGTCTACAGCTATTTTCCTGGGCATACACATAATTTAAAAAAAACATGATATCAATAAAGGTAATATTTATTGCCAAAAGCACAACATACAAAACATACACATTTTGACACATTAAAGTATGAAAACTATACAGGACAATATAAGGTTGTTTTCAGAAGATGCATAAACCTACATAAGATGGAGATCACTCCCTGATGCTTGAACGGTTTCTGTTCTAGACTGATTGATAACACATACATTTTATCAAGTTAAAGGACCCAGGCCTATACTGACAGAATGCAAAAATGCTTTTATGAAAACCATGCTGTTAAAAGTCATGATTATTTTGTTTTTTAGGGTATGATTGTATTAAGACTCTTTCTGCCACAACACGGACACAGCACAAACAGTTCATTTTGAACCTTAACCGCATTTTATATGGTACAATGATCAGGCATGCTGGATTAAAGAGCATTAGCATAAGATTGCACAGATTTAGAGGGCCACAAAAATACTTCCATACAGTACTATTTGAAACCTTTGGATGCATCCTAAGGTTTCACCCTATGACATTAGCCATGGCACAGCAGAATAACAGAGGGTGAACAAGATGTGTCGGTCATTTTATTTCCTGACCACAACCTAACCTCTTGAACTGATAAACTGGTGTTATGGTGTTATAGGTGCAGTAGCTCAAGTACACGCTGAGCCCTGCTGAGTGACTGCACCTGTTATACACTGACCTCTATTGCACGACACGCTTCCTCCAACTGACTAATGATGCCCTGCATCCGGTCGTTAGTCCCAACCATCATGGCAATCCCATCACTGAGCTCTGTCTGTGGAGGCAGAACATCACATCACAATACTTAATGTCACACTTACTTATAAACATTTCATTTTCATTATTCCCTGTTTATGCTGATCTGGGACTGACAGTTAAGTATTCCATTTTATGTTGTACTACACCACTTTGAACAAGCTACACTAAAAACAGAACAAGCGCTTCGACAACAACTCGGTCCATGAGCAAAAGCAATCGTGAGGTGTCTATGAGGAAAACCTCCTTTGGTCAAAATGTCCAGTCCTATAAAGGCAGTGTCCAGTGGAACAAAAAGCCAACTACTGTGAGGGAAGCCCCAAGCTTCAAATCATTTAAAAGTCACATAAAAGAGTGGCTCAGATCAACCCAAACTTGTCAACATGCACCTTAGGGCTCTGTGCAATGCACCGCAGCACTTTTTTTTTTTTTTATATCTATGTAGATCATATATCTATGTTAGATTTTTATCAATTTAGCAATTAATGAAGTGACTTATGCTGGGTTTGTGGAAGTAAACCGCCTTCGCACTCAATCACTTTCTGCCTTACCCTCGCCTGTCCTCTGTCCTCCATGTCCTCTGTCCTGTCCAGTCTTTTGTTATTGTATCTACCTAATCCCAAATGTACCTTGTACAGTAAATGTGAATGTGTATCTTGTTCTGTTCTTTGTCCTGTAGATGTCTTGTTTCTGGTATTGTTTTGTGATTTTGATGTTAAATGTGAAGTTTCACATCAGCCTGTCTAGGGACAACAGATGAAAATTAGTCTACGGCTAAAATCTGTTGTTCATTAATATGTACTATCCCTACTTAAATAAATAAAAATATTAAAAATAATTAAGTACGTGTTATGTATTATTCCATTTGATACCTCCACTGTTAGACTCACCTTCTTGGTCTGGAAAATGCTGCTAATGGGTTCCACAACACAGTCTTTGTGTGCCCCAAACACCTTGCACATGGAGCAGGTTGGCACCCCATGGGTCACACAATAAATGTTAATCTTTTCTTCTTTGTGGACTTCACACATGGGCGCCTCTTCCTTCACTGGCTCTGGCTTTGTGCTTTTGAGAGAGAGCAGAGCTACTTGACTGTCCGCTCATACCTGGTACTGCATGTTAATTTGATGCATATTGTCACTTTGATAATGCCACAAGTGCACATTTCAGTTCTGTATCGACAATCCATCGCTCTCCCAGGCCATGCTCAACCGCTATCTGCAATGTAATCATTCTGTTGCCAAAAATAGATAAATACGGTGTGTTAATACTGAAATGGTATTAATACATTCTATCAACTGAAATATGTGGACCTTGAGCCTCCTGGTAAATTGGCCTACATCATACCAAATAGAACATTTTGAATTAAATTGAATAATTGTTTGTAAACGAGGCCTGGTTCTACAAAAAAACATGATGCATCTTGTCAGGTTGAAATAAAACAACATTTGTAACCTTTTCTGCTAACAAATGTTATGATGTTTATTCCTTATGGTTCCGTTTATGGTTCTCAATTTGAGTATCTGCTCAGCCTCTCATTTTGGTTGCCAGTTACTTTGGTATAATCCACTGTGTTTGGTCTCTCCCTACATTTTAGCACCTGCAACAAATGATCAGTGTTCAGTCTGAGCAGCAGCTACCTGTGTTCTCTATTTGTCACTGGTAACTTCCTCTAAAAATGTTTTTTTTTGGGGGAAGCTTCACAGTATTGATAATTGCAAGGGTCCATCCCCGATCTAGACGAAACATCAGACTTGATTTCATATTTGGATTTGCATGGTCACAACTAATAATACTTCAACACCACATACAGTAATACATGTTAATATCAAGTCCTCAGTTATTCTATACTTGGGACATTTCACACATTAAAATGTCTTGTTTGTGTCAAATACCTTACCTACTGGACTCTTGCTTGAACATATCAATTATATTCTCAACCAGTAAGTTCCTCTGTAGTCCATAAACTCCATGTCGATCCAGTACTACCTCATGTCTGCAGGAGGGGCACCTGAAGCGGCCTCCAGATGTGAGGGAGCCAGCTCTGGTGGGAAGATACGGATTTGCTGCCTATAATGTATACAAAACATTACAAATTAAAATGTATTTATAACAGGGGCAAGACCATGGTTATAATATGCATCATCATCTTATATCAATAAATAATAAAACATATCTCCAGACAAAGTTTAATTTCTAACAAAACACTATGGCCTGTGCTGCACAATTTCTGAAAATTCTCTAATCGCCCACAAGGTTAGTTGTAGATAGTCTACTGTATGAATGACTGTCAGTGAAACAGCTGTAAAAGCTTAATACAAATGAACAAAAGATCATTATGAATCTACAATTTACGATATCAAGAACCATCATATTACAGATTGAGAAAAGCATACATTCTAGTTGAATAGGTTAGATAAACAAGCACTTACCTGAAAAACGTCATTGGCACATTTTCTGCAGAGGTTATGTTGACATGGTAGGATGACCACTGGTTTTGTAAATATTTCCAGGCATATTGGACAAATAAGTTGTTTTTCCAAGTTGTCCATGGAATTCATGGTTAAATAAACGACACCAAACTACAGCAAACTGCGTATATAATAAAGTCCAGGCCAGTACTGCCCTGCTGCTCTTGCCCTGCTGCTCTTGCCCTGCAGTTGGAGTGGCCTACTATCTTGTTGGAGTCAGTTCTGTTTTTAGCAGCTATTGCTCTCATGTCAAAGGGTGCCATTTTTACCCTGCCCATATTTGAAACCCAGTAGGGCAGCTGCTGACGCCCTTACACGATCAGCTGCCTGCGTGGAGGGCCCAAATATTTGTTATTTACCACCGAAGGGCTCGTACTTAATTACTATTTAATTTATTATCATTTTCACCCACGTGGTCCAGCCTATACTTGTTTTGGCTACTATTGTAATCATTGTTCGTTCAGTCAAAGTTAGGCCTACCATTAGACATAATTTGTATTAAGGAAAAATGTTTATTGTTGTACCTGAATAACAAGAAGACACTTCTTGTTTGAACCAAAACGACCGGTCCCTGATAGACGTAAGCTGCTGGATCGAACTACATTTCCCAGCATGCATTTCACAGTTCTCCCCCATAAAATGTTAGCAACACCGTTCAACTTTACAAAGAAAGAAGACAGGACAACTTAAGAATAAAATACTTATTATTATGGTTAGTACCCCATATATTTCCTCTTTTATTCATATTTACCTACTGGGTCAGTGTATTACAGTAGTTTTAAAATGTGTTTTTCATTTTCAATTATCGTGACATGTGTCATTAAGGCTGCCTCTGCTTCTGTCCTGTTAGTATATTCATCATGTGTATTTAAGGGCTGAACGAGTGATTACATATTCATCATAAAAAAGCAGGCAAGGCTCAAATGCTCACCATTTAACCGGCGCCTAAAAGTACATTTAATGAGACCAATTAAGTGAAAGACATTTTAGAAATTTATGCCTCCAGGAAATAAACCAACTCATACCCAAAAGCTATTAGCGCCTGACTCATAATTTGGCAGTCTGTCTATCAAATAAAAAGCTGTCAAATTAATGTAGATAGTATTACACATGCTTTTAACACTGACAATCAAAAGTATCATGACCATTAAATCCTGTTTTTCTCCCTCTTTCACTGTGTCTTTAAACCAGATGAAACTGGAACTGGATTAAATAGTCTTCTACTATCATGGTAAGTGTTTTATTCAACATAATTCATAACACACTACGCATGTGTTTCTCTGATCTATATTTATTTATTTATTTGAATGGGACAGTACATTTCAAAGAGCAGACATATATAAAAACATGCCAGATTTAAGTCATGAGCTTGGGGTCACAACAGGATAAAAACAATGACATTAAAAATGAAATAATTATAACACTATTGCACACAGCGAGTTATACACAGAGCCAATCCTTGCATTCGATCTATTATTGCAAACAATCCCCACGGTCTTATTAGTGCAAGTATTGTCACGACTGCAGCCATGTTGGCGGTCTGGTTAGTGGAGGTTCTCAGCAAAGACACTTTTTGAGGTTTTTAGGTTGGGATTTTGTTCCAGGTCCCATACAGATGGTTAGAAATGTGCATGTGGAAGGAAAAGTCTCTTTTTGTTTGTGAGAAAACATACAGTACATACAAATATTTTTGTATTTTTTGGAGCAGCAGGCGGCCCGACGGCTAAAGAATATGTTGGCAACCACTGGATTAGAACATTGTGTAGAAGCAGACATTATTCTATAAATACAGATTTTCACTATGTTTTCTCTCATACCCCACAGAAGGACGTAAAGGATATATCTTTCTGCTTCACTGCAGCTGATTGTCACATGAGAAGTGTAAGTGTTTCATCCGTTTGCACAATGACAAACACAGGGTTTGATTTGCTGAAGCTCTGGGGAATATCTTGCACTTCGGTGAATAAACTAATGTACACATTTGTCCACCAGACCTTCTAACTCTAGGAGGACAACATTTCATGTTCACCAGATAACAATAAAGATTATAATAGGCTGTAACTACTGTTTTTTGTGTGTTATATAAACAACTGTGTGAGTGTGAGCAACAATTTTAGTTTTGATAAAAATCTCCCAACCAAAAATATACCATCCCCATCTTCTCTGTGTTGTTACCACAATTAATGTAATGTTTTTGTGAGAGCCTGAACTTCTGAGATGTATTATTCATTGTGCACAAAATGTGTACTTCTTAAGTGTACTCGACATCAGCTGTGATAGAGTGCCCTCTAGTGGTTAAAATATGGTCACTTAATGCTTCAATATATTTAAATCCAAAATGCTAAAAATGTACACAGTTCGGATATAGTTAACCCAGTTTGTACTTTGTTTGGTAGGATATTGGGAAAACTTAGTCAAGTTTGTCATGAAAGAGTATAGCATAAAAGTATGCAAGAAGTAACTCAAAATTAACTATTATTAATTCTATTTCATCAGTACATGCCATTCCCTGCAAAATTCAGAGACTAATTGCTTTGTTTAAACATTCAATTGCATGATAGAATGATTCATCATAATATAAGTAATATAAAATAATTTTCAATTTAATTGAATCGATTATTAAGACTATGTGAAACTGCAGAAGACAGTTGTAATTGCAGCTGTGGCTTTACCCCACATTTTGGTATTTGTGTTATTGCACATAGAAATTTGTTCATATAAACCACATTGTTAACATGGCTTTAAAGATGTTTTGTAAAGTAAATATGTAATTAAAGTAAAAACAAGTAAAACAATATTTGATTCAGTAATTACTAATCCATTGCAATTATCTTACCAATTGTAATTACATTGTAATAGGTAATAGATACAAACATTGTATTGTATTTACATGGTTTCGCCTCTAGATGGCTCTATCTCCTACTGCTTTAATCCCAACAGTAGATACTAGATCATTTCACTTTACTTTGTTGCTTTCAAAAACGAGGGCGACAAAAAGTACACCCTCGTTTGAGAAACCAACACCCTGCTCAAACGTAGTAATAGTAGTAGTAGTAGCAGTAGATGTAGCTGCAGGAATAGTGGTAGTAGTCTATAGAAATCCCCTGTGTTGATAACGACTGTATTAATTAGTGACACTGAGGCAAACAGAGGGTGGCTGGTGTCATGGGTGTGGGGCTCTGGGGGCCGCACATTGGAGCCTGGAACCCAAGGGGAATCAGCAGGTATGCAGCATTCCTGTGTCTCCAGGCTTATATAACAAAGAACAGCACACAACCTTCTCAAAAAGTGCAAGCTTGTCAGTTTGTGTGTGTCACAGGCCAAAAGCTGTGCAAGAAATGAATGAGATGATCCCACATGTATCATTTAGCTGTTCCCAAATGTGCACTTAGTCTTTTTTCATTTCCTCCCAGTCCATTGATTAGCTTTCAATAGGTGCCTGGAAAATAAGTAAGAACAAGTATGCATGCTCTAGGAAATGATAGGAAACGATGGTTCAGTTAAATAAAGTATCTTTGCTGTTGTATAAACTATAATAGCCAGTTAAAGAATGCTGTCAAATAGACCTATTGTGGCCATCATATTAAACTGAAAACAGGAGACACACTTCTGCGGCTCCTACTGCAGGTGTGGGGTTTTGATAGAAAGCACAAATGTTGATCAGAAAATGCCAAATATGAATTTTACATGTTGGCACAGTGTCTGAGGAAACAGATAGTTTTAATATTGTCCATACTGTCCCTTTAGAATGAATGAATTATCCATGCAATTCATTCAACAGTTTTCCCAAAAAGATACAACATTGTATTCTAGAATCTTCCCACTCCCTTTGAGAATTGTCATTTCTACTGTCTGCACTGGGTATCACACATGCTGATCACATAAGATCATTTTCACATACACAAAATAAATTAGTCATTCAATCAAACAAAAAATTGTTAATCGCTATGGCAACAACCCTTATTTGCATAATTATGAAACTAATGGTTGCCTATAGATGAACTGCAATACATACATGTATTATTATTAGACTACTTACAGATTACATAACTGGTAATTAGTCCAAATATGACAAGTATGAGAAGAGAATGTTTGTTTATAATTTTCTTGCGATAACTGACCTTCTCTTTTCATGTCTTTTTGTCTCACCATTTTGTTTGAATGCTCCTTTTATTCCTAGTGCTCAGTAATGTCTATATTTTATGGCCTGCTCTTTGAGTCTTAGTTTGAATGCAAAATACAACATATTAGTTTGAATACATGCACCCTTTTTATATGATCCATCCATCCATCCATTTTCTTCCCCTTAATTCATTTCCGGGTCGGGGGTGGCAGTCAGAGCTGCACCCAGTACACAGAGCACCAGTCCCTCACTGATCCTCCTGCAGGTGGTGAGTCCACAAGAGCTGAGATCTTTTAGTGGGAGCTTCAGGCAAAGTGGGGTTAAGTGTCTTGCCCAAGGACACAACGACAGCAGTCATCAGTGGGAGTCGTGAAGTAGGTCTTGAGGTGGGCTTGAACCCACAACATCCAGGCTCAAAGGCCAATGCTCTACCAACTGAGCCACTGTCGCCCCATTTTATATGAATGATTGTAAATAATTTACTTTCCTAACCACATCAATATTATAATGTCATGTCTTGTGTCCTTTGGGCCTGATGAGGGACCTTCTTGTGGAGGCTGTGGTGGGGAGCAGGGTTGAAAGCAGTGAAAATGGGAGGGGATTATGGCTTCATTGGCACTGAGGGTTGCCATGGCACATCTATTGTTCAACAGCACAAGCTTGCAGAAAAATCCCTCTCATGTCTATTATGGATTTGCTGATATTGTGCACTTAATTTTACTCACCAAAATGGGCTCTGACAGGCAACCAGTGCTTTCTGCTTAACTTAGGGCCCATCTCAAAATGCATTCATATCCACAGACAACAAAGGAGCCTCAAACAGACAGAGCCATCATATGTTTCCCAAGTATTTCCTGTAGTCTGCTTTTCAAACTCTAGTGAGACTAAGCTCCCAAGCAGTATGACTCATGAGAGGAAGGTAATCACAGGCAATGATGTGGACCGCAGCAGGGCAAGCCCCGTTGTGGAGGAATACCCTTGAGAAAGTCCACGCCGTCTGCAAACGACTGCTCATATAGGTCTTGGAATCGCCCCGGTGATACAGCCAATCACGCAGCCTGTTGTAAATATTGTAGGGGATGTTGTCCAATCCACGATCAGCTTGCAATGGCAGCTTTAACACGATTGGTGGCTTTCTGCTCAAGGGCGTATTTTCTCGCTCCAACAGCACCATCTCTGGCAGGTGGTGTGCGCTTTAAAACGATACAGTAGGCGAATGTTTAGCACGGTAGGTAGGCAGTACGATAAGAAGTAGGATTAATTTGCTTTAGCTGCGCGGATTTTTTGTAGGTTGCGTCTGCGTCAGAGCGTATGCCAGCGGAATCGCAGTGGTTGCAATGAGCGTCGGGGTTCCCCTCTCTCTCTGAGCCAGACACTTGGTGCTTTTACGGTCAGTGGTGAATTAACAACTGCTTTTTCATCATCATGCAGCTGCTGAAGATAAAGAAAAACCCCCCACGCTGATGGAGTCTCGCAGCCGCTGTCAGCCCGTCTGAACTCTCCACATCCAGGCTCCGCAGCAGCTGTCTCGCTTCGCCTGGTGGACACCGGTGCCTGCAGTGTGTGTGTGTTTGTGCGTGTGTGTCTGTGTGTGTGTGAGACGGAGAGATATGTTTATGGCAATTTTTGGAAGTGATCGTGCCTTTTGTTTTCGTTGCGGGATATGCCATACGCCGATCTCCAAGCGCCTCATGTGCACGTACGCCTGGATGTGCTCTGAAAAATGAGGAAGCGTTGCTACAAAGACGCCGATTATGACAACAAGGTCTCGTCGCTTGTGGGCCCAGATTTGAGTAGAAGGAAAAGGGCTAATGCAGCAGCACCGTACCAAAGGTGGGGGTAGACCAGACGCAACATCAATGAAGGAGATTAGTTTTCAGTTGCATATCATGAACAAAAACACTTGTTCTGCTCGTTTATAGCAGATCACTCCATTGCAACGATTCTGAACACTTTATAATTTACCAACAATCCTCCTACCCTGCATTTGTTTCTTGTGGTCACCAGTTGCGTTGCCCTTTCTTTCTTTTTTTAAATACATTTTTTGACGCGGATCCAGCTCTGACTGTTCAATGGAAGTATGTTATCAGCTGCCGGTCTTGCCTCTAGACAGGCCGGTTCCCAAGCACGTCCTCAGCCGGAGAGGAGCCATAAGTTTTAGCTCCAGCTCTTCCCTTTTTGGGGCTCCTGATCCGAGGCAACTGTCACAGGTATAATCACCCTTGTCCTTTCCATCCAGCACACATATTCCTCTTTACACACATGAAGGAATCTTGCATGTGGTTAGATATGCAGGCCTAAACACTCTGCACATTCACATATTTACAGAGATATAACATGTTCTTATCTGTCACACCTCCAGCACACATGGACATCTACTAAAAACATGTTTGCATTTGTGCATGTGGAACCAAGATAAAGCCCCTAGGAGTTGGTCTGTACCAGTATTGAAGGAGACAAAAAGTGCTAGTCTTGACTTGGGGGCCTGGCTCCCACAATTATAATGTAACAGCTATAGACTGTATATAACTACAAAGAAAGAACACATGATTGTCGTAAAAGTCAATTCAATTATGGAAAAAAGACTTTTATTTGGGATGTAGCAACATTTTCAAGGGTCCCTTTCTGCTTGATTCTCATGTACACACAAAAAGTGGCACTGTAGTACAATACACATTCACTGCTTTAGTTGGCAGTGAAAGTGTTTTAGTTGGTTTTAGTTAGTCTCAGATGTGTTGTGTGTTATTTCTTTTTCTAGGCCCCTTTATTTCCTGCAACATCAGTTTTTATTGAGCAATGTGAACATGTTACTCCACACTTGAGGACTTGTAATGGGGTTAGGGTTGACAAGCAATTATTTTATTAGTTTTGAACATAATCAAAGGTTGAAGTGTGCTGACTGAAGGCTTCTAGACCGAGATTCAAACTAAATTGATTATTATTATGTTTTGATTTACTAAAGCAGCTACCAGTATCCCTTGGTGTAATTAGACCAAATAATGCTGAAAATGCACAATTAAGTGGTTAGTCACTTTTTAACTAGTCACTATCTTGGCCTGTTTTTAGTTGTTTTCCATGGGTTATTCATTTGTTCTTTGTTTGGGATCCTGTTCTACATAACCACCCATGTATGTCCACTTTGAACCTCTCATACAGACCCTCAATGTATGGAGGTCTCAAAGCTGGAATTTTGCGGCTTTCTTATCATTTTAATTGCTTGTTGTCCTCCTCTGAATACACAGTTGGATCTGCTCAGTTTGAACTTTAGTTTTACCAACTTCCTTATCCTGAAGCCAAGTTTTAGTAGCACCACATTACTGTACAAAGTTCCATAGCAATATAAGCCTCCTTTGTCTTAATTCATAACACCAGACATCTTTCATAAACTCGCTTCCCTCTCAACAGGTTTTTATTTCATCACATAAGCGCTCATTTCTGTTTTGCAAGTGGGAGGTGTGCTCCATTGTTCTTGTTTGGCAATAATTCGACCAGTCAATACCGAGTTGGATCCTGATTTTGGTAATGTAGTATAAATTTAGAAGGTTATGAAAATGACTGTAACACGTGAAATAGATTTGCGAGAACATTTTGATATTTCATTCTACAGAAGGACATTTGAGGAGAGACACCTGCCCACAATTGCTGCTGTGTTTTGCGTGTGGTTCCTCTTGCATGTTGTTGGTTTAAGTAAAGCTTGACTTGGTTACAGAAAAAGGCAGTTAGGCATGCACATGGGTTCTGTGGGCAGTGGTTTGGCCTCGGACCAAACTCCCAGATGGCCAAAGTCTCCTTTCTTTCACTGGCTATCTTGTTCAGCTTGCTCGAATGCACCCTCTCCTCCTCCTCTCTCTCCAATGAAGACATTTCCTCTTGTAAACAGAGGATGAAAGAGGAGTTGAACAGAGTCTTAGAAGAATATGTCACTATGTTGTTTCGGAATGCTTATGATGAGGTGTAACTATGCAGTGAGGGAGGCATAGAAATGACTTTAAAGGATGACCACATTGACCCATTATAAAGCAGCTTTTGTGTTTGTTGGGAGTGTGTGAGTGTTCTGATGTAACTTTTTTTAATAAGAAGGCTCCAGCCTAATCCCAAACCCTAAAAGAGTGCAATTACGAAACAGATTACGTAAATGCACTCTTCTGCGTCATTTTCAAACCAGTTCAACCACCTCTGGTCCCGTCTCCGTGCACATCAATAAACCTTGTGACGCTTTCAAAAGCATCTCGCAACTTTAGAACCGTAATTGTAAATAAAATTACTATCATATAAATTGTAAAAGCACACTTTTGGCGTCCTTTAATTTTGCAGCGCAAATAATTGCAATGCAATGTCACAAAATGAAACGATGAAACATTCATTGAGAAATTGTGTTAAAATGTCGCAAACAAAATGAGTTGCCTGTATGAGTCCAGCTGTGTACATTTCTAATATAAGTTGAATATTCCCTGAGCTCTTAAATGCATCTGATGGTCATATCTCAATAGAAACCGGTTTACATGGTTACATGCTTGGTCAACTGCAGAGGAAACAATAATCAATAACAATATTTTCCAAACCGCCGATTTTCTGAATTTTAAAGTGCCAAAATGTTTATGTGCAAAGTGACATTGGTCTGTGAAATGCGCTATATAAATTAATTTTAATTATTTGCATGAGTCTTACACTATCAAAGTAAAATGGAGTAGTGCTTTTGTAAACATACTTGAGTCAATCTGTAAATTACAAACTATTTAGTTTTTGAGACGTAAGTAATTTGAGTCTTTGTGTTTTGGCACTTCTGAAATAAAGTAGAAGTTTGTTCATATTGCAGCCACGTATACATTATCCTGCCAGTAATGGTCCAGGATTGCCAAAAACTACTAGAGAGATTGAGTAGAAATTTTGATGTGTAGATGTGATGGTAGGAAGACCCCCATTGAAATCTCTGTTCCGTGGTGTTGGCCCGGTATGTGCTCTCCAAGTGCCTGTTCTTGGTCTCTTTGTGGCAGTTTTGTTCAAATTAGTAATGGTTAGTATGTGTTTTTTTTCTTTTTTCTGACAAACATTGCAAGATTTGTGATTACATGGAATCTCTCACCTGAGAAAAAGTAATACATAGCTAATGTGCTTAAGTTAAGGCAATGGTTGTGGAATTGTCAAATGGGACCCTCGAAAATAAGAGGCTGCATCTTGAAGGGATTTCCCCAAACAAATCAAACCTTCCTTTTTAAGACTTTAAGATTTCATTCGTGTGATTTTCTTAAAGCTTATTTCATATAATTTTATTCCTTTCTTTTTTCTTCACAAAAGACTGAAAGACATTGCCATTTTGAATAAGTCTTGCATCTCTACTACAAGACAGTAACACAATTGTGCCACTATAATAATAATATTTTGAGTATCTAATAATGAAGTGTTCAGGTAGCATGGTTTTAAGTGTGGGTTTGAATTGTTTACTTCAAACTTCGCCATAATCAATAGACCACAGAGGAACTGCTAAACTGTTGCAATTTATTGATGAGTTTCAAAGAAGTGAGGAGTTTGTGATGTTTGGCAACAGTTGGAGGTGAGAGACTTTGTGCGTAACACGGCCAAATATCTGTGTTTCATTTGCTGCAGAAATGATAAGCACAACTCCACAGTGCTTTTTTCTGAGGGAGTTAACTGTTGTTTTTAACTGAAGCGATAAGCATTTTTTGTTTGTCTGATCAGTGCCATCACATTGACGTAGTTTCAGGATGTGGTAAGAATGCTGAAGGAGCCGTTCAGACACTGCGCCTGGAGTTTCACAATCTTTCTCAAAAACTTTAACCCTTTCCTGGGAATTTGTGCATTTATTTGACGGGCCTTTGTAATATGGATTCTGCTTTCTGTATACATACGAACAAGTTTGTTCCTCATTTATACATGCGCAATATGTCCGCACTGCTCAATGTTTCTCTGTAAGGGGCCCCAGTCACATGGCTGCAGTGTTATTGTGCCGCAGTGTTGAGTGCAATCGGCCGTGAGAATATGGCCTTACACATCAGTAGACCACCAGACACGGTATATGTGGCCAAATCAACTGAGAAAGGCTTTCACCAGAAATGCTCCGAGCGCAATTCGTAAAGGAGTAATTCAATAAGGTTCCAGTTTATATTAAAGCCGAATTATCTTTGGTAATGTTGCTGCTGTGTTGGGATTTAGCATTTCTTGAGAAAGGGTATATTGAAGGTCTGGAATAGATGCAGCAGTATACAGCCTTGGAATGATGTTTGCAATGAATGAAGTCAGAGTTCCTGTGTCATGTACAACCTGAGACCGAATGAAACAAGTGCCTCCCTTCCCCCACCTCTAACTGTCGAGCTCAAAGCACATTTATACAAGGCCCCTAAAAGCACTCTGTGTAAAAGATCCTTTAAATCATTTTATGACACTTCAGCGGCCAGTAAAAACATTAGTTGCAGATGCCGTTCCCTTTGCCGTCAACACGGCCTTGCCTCTCACCGGCACTGGATTGTCTTCTGGATCCTTGAGAAGAAATCAGTTTTTACTAGCGATTTCGACTATTCCTCGAGTCAATTTAGAATGACCTTTTGTAAAGATTGTTTGCTATGGAGTCTTATTTTCATACAGGTAACATTTTGCAGAAGTTGTAGTCTTTTACGTTTATTTTTGATTGATCATAATTGAGCAGCTCGACCCCCTCCTCCGCGTCTCAGTTTCTGCAGCTGGACTGTATCAAACTAGGCTGAGGGTAAACCACTCTGCAGCTGGAGCTTTGCACACGCACGCACACTTGCCCCGATTCCACTGCTGCTCAGTCCTGAAGTTTTTGGAATGTCCTGAAACGTACTTTCGAGGGCTTCAAGAGGTCAACTCAGCTACAAACCTTAAAGGACCGTTTTTGGGCTTTTAACAGTGTTAGGACATGGAGATTTTGTTTGATACTTTTGCGCTAATATCCGGAACTTCTGTCACAAACTTGTAACTACACCCCTTCTGTCAAAACGCTCCTGTCTCAAACCTGTAATTATGGTAGACTGTAATTGTCTCACTGCATTTACATAAGGTGTGAGTTTTGGCAAAAAAATATTTTCTCTACAATCACATGGCTGTGTTCCAATCATAGACTGTATATATTAATGGACAGAGTCACGCCTATCTCTGCCGTTCTAACTAATGGGCCAAAAAATGTGCTCTACTGGAGCAATCTAAAATGGTCGCGAGGGGTCCCGCCCACAAGAAAATTGTGAAAAAACGCATCTGCGCATGCGTCAGCCGGCGCAACTCCATTCATTAGAACGAGAGACTTAAAAAATTCACAGCACGTAAACTAGTGGACCAAAAAAATCCACCCCCCTCAGCATTGACACACATTTTTTTTTTGTTTTTTTTTTTTAAGTGTAATAAAAGCACTTTATTGTGTTACAATCCAGCTATGCTTTTTTTTTTTTTTTTTTAAGTTTATTTGCAGAAAAAAAAAGAAGACATACAAAACAACAGTGATACAAAAACATACATAGACATTCAGGTATACATAAAGGTGAACATACAGGTAGACGTACAGGTAGACGTACGGGTAGATATACAGGTAGGGAAACAGGTATTGGCGGTAAAAAGGGTTGAGGGGGGAAGGAAAAAGTTAGTTAGTCAACATCGGCGGTAACATAGGATTCTTTAGTTGGAGAGAAGGAAGCGTAAATAGAAGAGTGACACTATTTGCACATCTATACACGCACAAACACACTATGTATATATATGTGCCTACATATGTGCACATATACACACATACACACAATACACACACATACATCCATATATACACATATACATATACGTACACACATATACCCATACCCATACATACACACCCACATAACGCGTATATATATCACACATATACTCACATACACATACATATTTAACTGACACACATGTGGAACGGAACTTTGGGCCAAGAGCCAACTTTTGGTCCATCCTGTAAAGACGTTTTTGAGAGATCTGCCAATGCTATATGTTAGCATTGGCTAATTCTACTTCTGGGTCCACCCCCATCGGCCCGGGGTGGTATTGCAAGCATGTCAGCGCACGTCATTTTGGCCACTTTTGAGCTGGGACCCTCCCCCACTGGTTCCACTATATTTTCTACTTAAAAGTGCAGTAAGCCATTTTGTTAGCTTAGCCGTAGCACCAACTCAAAACCACTCTCCTCCCCTCACCTCGCCACCAAACCAAACATCCAGCGTTTTCTTTGTCACAACAGGGAGAGTGGGTTGCAAACTTGAAATTGGCTGTTTTTGTTCAGCCGTTTTAGAAAATCTGATAACTCTGGTGC
Organism: Knipowitschia caucasica; assembly: GCA_964034765.1. Lineage (NCBI taxonomy): Eukaryota > Metazoa > Chordata > Actinopteri > Gobiiformes > Gobiidae > Knipowitschia > Knipowitschia caucasica. The sequence goes on from OZ035843.1 coordinate 19,524,291, forward strand.
GCACACTCGCGAGAAACAGGAAGAGGGGGAAGGGGGTAAACGCATCCCAGGTTTTTTTTTTGTTTTTTTTTATTGGTCCACTCCAAATATATTTTTTAAATTTCTGGAGACTATAGGCATCTGGTCAATTCCATTACTATTTGAAAACACATGATAACTTGATTACTTGATTACTTTTACTGTTTAGGGACGTTTTCCCACAATATGTTAAAAAAAAAAATGCATCTGGAAAAAATCACTGACCGCATCATAATTTTTAATGGTCAAAGATGATGCATTATATTTCTTCTCTAATTATGTTTGGACATTGACATAAAGAAACCTGTCACTCCTGATTCGAAACCCAAGCTTCCTCATTTGAATTGATCCACGAATGACTTGTGCTACAACAAATCAAATGACATTAAGCTGAAGTTAGAAACGCACAATAGTCTCCCGTACTATTGATTATTTGAAATGACATTTTGCCAGAAAGCTTTGCTCAACCAGCATGCATTAAAACTTGTTTGAATTATTATTATTATTATTAGCACACTTTAGTATTATTAATGAAACTTAACAATGATACCAGTAATAAAATGGCTTTATGCAAGGGGTAAACATCTCGCTTACCCCTGGCCTGAGACACCAGAGTTGTGGGCCCCGTCAGAGCTTGCAGCAGAGATAAGGGCCCGAGCCGCATGTAAACGAGCTTACGTGGAATTGCAGGGAGCACAATGGGAGGACTGTTGTACTAGCCACAGAAAAAGGCTAAACAAAACTGAAATTTGGTTTGTTCTCGAGCCACGGAAAGCAAACGCGCGGCTCCAGGTGATTGGCTCATGTCTCCCAACACAAATAAAGGAGTACCCATATGTTCATAGAAAAAGCCTTTTGTAATTGCCTCAAACCACCAGCCCCCAGCTCAGCGGCATTGTGTGCTGATCAATACTTCTAATCTATAAATCTTAGCCGCCGTTTAAATGTTAAGAAATTACAATATATATTTATATACAGACAGAAATGAACACACAGACACTATATCATTTCTTTCTTTGTATTACTGTTTTTCATGATAGGCAAAGTAAGCATGCTGCAGTATTATCTCCAAAAGGAGGGTTAATCTAGGTCACAGGGAACACAACTGTTGAAGTTTAAAGACCTAAGAAAGGTTTATATTTGATTAAGGACATTCTGGTTTTCTTAGAAGGGGCCAGCAGCGCAGCTTACTCTCCCCGTCTGTTCCCAAACATGCAAATTCACTTAGGTCTTAAGGGGGGAAATAACCTTTTTTAGCTCGCAAGGACATTTTTAGTGACCTGATATGTATGTCAATTACTATTGACTTGCAGCCATTATTGGTAAGATAATATGGCAGCTCCTATAATTTTTAAAGCTTTTTTTCTAAACATTGAACTCACAACTAATTTAGTAATGGGCCAATCATTGATTTGTTTTCTCTATAACAGCTGTTCCCAAAGTCTAGTGGGCCACAGTGACTTCTCACTAACAATCTACATTTTACAAGTCAAAATCAGTATTTGTATGTATCCCAGTCTAATATATGTGTATTAAATATAAATATCAATTGCAACCTTTTTTGGAGGCCCCCATAAAGGTGGCTGAGAGGATAGCACTCTCGCCTCTCAGCAAGGAGGTCCTGGGTTCGAATCCCGGTCGGACCAGGGCCTTTTTGAGTGGAGTTTGCATGTTCTCCCCGTATCTGCGTAGGTTTCCTCCGGGCACTCCGGTTTCCCCTACCACTAAAAAGATGTACAAAAGGTCTGGCATGCGCCTCCTGTACTGGCGACCCTGCTCCCGCCTCTGTGTGGAGTGAGAGGACAAATGCCCAAGAATAACAATTGTAAACCGCTTTGTGACTCTGGTCTGTGAAAGGCGGTATATAAATAAAGATTACTTACTTACTTACTCCAGACCCCACTTTGGGAATCGCTGCTCTACGCGCTGTGACGTTGAAATGTCTCCACTGTGGGACGAATAAAGGTTCTACCTTATCTTGGAAACAAAGATTCTACAAAGAAAACAATTCTCGCCCCTTTTTTTCTCAATCCTGCTTTCTGATTTAGATTGTGTTACGTACTTTAGTAGTCTAGATTCGATTTACTGCTACTCAAGACATATTTTTTCTTTCTACCAGATACTGGTATTTAAACCTCTCATGCTGTTAGAAGTATGAACCATAGCTCTAGGTTCTCCGCTTGTGTACACTACAAGTAAAAAATAAAATATAGGAATGTTTTTTTATTTTTTATTTTTTTAAGCCATACCCCTACTTTTTTTGCAGCTCAATTTCAATGGAGGATATTATATATTTGTTTTATAGTCTCCTGGGGTCAATTACAGATATGAAAACATTGATTTCATAATAAAATGGCTCAGAATTAACTCAAAAAGTTATGGTAAAATTATGATGCTTTAAATAATACTGTCTCTAAATAAGTGTATCGACTAATGGAACATATTGAGTAATGCATTCTGAATAGCAGCAGGTTTGGGTTGTGAAAACAGGCTAAAAGTGTGTGTGATGTCTCGTGCAAAGTACAACATTAGTTCAAAAAGTGGAAGTAAAGTGCAACTCTTGCAGTTCAATTTTGAACTATCTGTGTTTGCAAATATTATGGATAAGGATCTAAATCTGAAAGATGTTTGACCTTGGTTTGGCCTTAAAAATAAATGTATATATTTATCTCAAAAATAATTATGATTTGAGAGTTAAAAAAATTGGATACAAATGTATGACTGAAATTTCTGATGTTTCCTCCTTTTTTAAGCCAGTTTAGTTCAGTTTTCTAATCCGTATTAATAAACACTCTTTATGTTGGATCAATTTAACATTGTTTTAATCCCCAGCAGTGCTCAGGGGTCATACAAGTTCGACATCTAGAGGAGCTCTTTGTCTGTTTCTCTTAAACGATTGTTGTGAAATGGACTATAACAATATCATTGGCCTGTGACATACAGTACTTCAAACTTCCATATTACAATTTCAACGGTGAAATCCAGTGTCAGTGCAGACACAGAGCAGCAACAACAGGCACGCCATGAAACCCTGTAATCACAACATAGGATAATGCCATAAAGCATGTTTTCCATTTCAATTGAAAAGCCTGAGCTTAGAAATTAAGCTGAAGATTTATATACTAATAAAATGTATGTTTATTCCATTTACGCTAAAATGTATCCCCCCACTTTTGCGAATAAAATCTACAGACAATACTGATCCCTAAATATTGTTGTAATTGTAACTTGTTAAACTAGTACGCAAAATGCATGTGGTTCCTTTTTTTTTAATATCCTTCGCAAGCATAGGAAATTAAGTATTTTCCCCATCTGCATTAAGAAAATAATATTAATGAGATCATTACCATCCAAAACTAGCTACTTCCATTAATTATAGGACGGGACATTAATAAAGCCATTGGATAAATCCTTTTTTTAATGTGTTCTTCCAGCACACTGTGCTGGTTGTAAAACTCAGGCCAAACTGTTGGCAAGAGTTGGCACGGCTGGTCAAACCTCCGCTCTCAGCCGCAGGGAACCATCATGCACTTGTCATTAATGTTCCAGTCGATACAAACCAAACACACACACGCCATGTATAATGCTCGTGTTAACCACCAGTGCTGTGTGTAAACAGAGAAGCCTGTTGACACAAAAATACAGCTTTGCTTTTGCAGATTACCCACCCAGAGTCAAACTGTTTGCTAGCCGGTAAAATATTAGCTTTGAATTGGCTGCTGTCATGAACTTGGACAAGAAACAGCGAGAAGTGTGTGTTGTGTGTGTGTGTGTGTGTGTGTGTGTGTGTGTGTGTGGAGCCTCAAACTAATCCTTTACATATGAAGTAATGAGCCCGAAAGCATCTACACTGGTGTTTGCACATGTTTTTGTTTGCGGCAGTTGACAGCTGTTATTAGCTCCTGGATACAGGGCTTCAGCTGCGCCGGCCTCAAGCTCCCTTCATAAAAAAGAAAACAATTATTCTGCAATTGATGTTTTTAATATACGGAACAACATGACTTAACTGCACAAGTGGGATGACCAGCATACAAGTCAGAAACGTCTCACATACAGCCTCAAAGAAGATATTCAACATGTTATGAGGCTAAAACTGATTGTGTAGCAGAAAAAGTAAACATGGTCCTATTAGTAGTTTTCTCATGCATGTATTTTTGGCCTCTGACACGGCTTTAGATCAGCTTTTCTAGTGAAAGAGTTACCAGCCCTCACTCTCTCAGCTCTCAGAATGTAAAATATAACACGTGTTCTAATAAGATAAAGACGGCATATTCTGTTCTGATTTGTTCACGCAATGTTACCTAACATTCAGGCAAACAAAATGCACCAAAAAAAACGGCCAGATTTAAATTGTTTTTGCTCCTTGAATTCATATGTTGTATCATTCCGCCTTTCTCATTACACTGCCATAAAGTTGTGCTAATGTTTGCTCTATAGCAATAGTGCAGTTAGCCAGGCCGACCCCCGGCTCACCCTTCTTAATCTTGGACAGTCACTGAGTCTAAGAGCGTGGTGTAGCGCTCCATAAGTCATCCTGAAGTCTTGTGGACACTCATGCGGCCTGTCACTGCAGCGGGTAACCCTAGCTCAGGGGAGCCCCGCCGGAGACTTGTCCTGGAGAGGGGCCAGGATTTATGGAGTGCACAGAGAGGTGAGCCAATGCTGCAGTGTCGCCCCGAGCAGAGTCTGTCTACACAAGAGCTGCAAGCACACACCTCCAGTGGTGACAGCTGGCTCCTGCTCAGCTGTACTGTTAATGACGCCATACACATGAAACATTTAAAACATTAGGCTGCAAATGTAAAAGTTTGTGGATGTAATAAAGAGACAAGCCTTAGGACATGATGCATGTAGGGATATGGTGCAAATGAATCTGTTCTGCATAACTTCCTTTAATATATTATATACTAGGCTCTATAGTATGATCCCTGTAAAGAGCGTTCACTTTTTAAATTTAACCTGCCATCATTTATCTTGTCATTTGATATGATCTTCAGTATGTGCCTGTTCCCAAGGTTGATGCAAGTGTATTTATAGAGCCATACCAGTGTAGTTTTACCTCCACATTCATGAAGACTGATTGGGCAAAGTGATGAATGCCCTATTGAGGGTTTGCAAAAATATGTATATTTTGTTATGCCACAAAACATGTTTGTCTGGTATGCTATGCTTTTCAATTAAAACGTCCTTGGGTGAATGATTTATAGACATTGAGCAATTCAATCAAGATTTAAATTTGACTACCGGTAATGTTACCTTTTCAGTACATGCCGATTGTCATGCTGGTCATGTAGTGTGGATCTATTGTTTTCAGAGGAGTTTCATGGCAGTTATCCAGTCTAGTCTCGACCAGAGCCCAGCTCATGTAGCCTGGTCTTGGTCCAGGCAGCTCTGTGTCCTCTCTGGTCTGTTGTAGTTCTCTTTGCAAGAGAAGAGCAGATGGCCTTGAGCTGCTGTCTTCGGGAAATTGTTCCAAACATGAAATACATCTTTAAAAAACAGCAGACAGCACTGGATTAATAGCTGTAGAAAATGTGAGAACAGCAGTATGTGTTGTTCAATAAGGCTTGTGTTTCTCACATGACTGGTGCAAGTGCCATAACATGCCGATCATATGGATCTTTACGGTTTGGTTTGTTAATGGACACAAACTTACAGTAGGACTACACAACAAAACATGTGCAAAATAAGAAATGTGTTAAACATTACATCAATAGTACAAGAATGTTGATTTTTTTTCATTTTTTTTATTTATTTATTTATTTTTTGATTAATTTTGGGTCAACTTCAAATATGATTATTGGGTTTACGGTCAAAAACAAAACCTTGACTTCACTGCATTTTTCTTTCTTTTAAACAGAGACGTGGGGCCATCTCCTATGACAGCTCTGACCAGACGGCCCTGTACATTCGTATGCTAGGTAAGTATACACATTTTTGGCACTCATCTGCAGTGCTTCAACCAAAATTATCCTTATTACAGTGTGAATGTATTTAGTAAAATAATTTTAATGAACTACTGGATGCTTACCGTTTTAACCATAAAGGTGAGGGCAATGATTTAAAAGCTTAAAAATAAAAAATGTGTATTCACAATGGATTCTGTGTGGAAGTATGTACCATTGCCAACATACTGTTCTGGCAGTTTAGCCATATACTTGAGTAAACACAGCATTCTGATACAGCTGCCACATAAAGCATCTGTCTTTCTAGGTTTTTTATTAAGTCACGTGTGAGAGGCACGCAAACATGGACTCTGCTGGCCGCGCTTACATGTAGTCTGCCAAGTTAATGCTGATTTGCTTTCAGAGAGCTGGAGTCAAAGCTTTCGCCACATCAGTTATAATGACATGACCTACATCCACCCCAGAGCATCAGCACTAATGCACCACGGGGGAAACATGGACCCATTGACTCTGCCTCGCTCTAATCACACAGGCACGCGAGGCCGAGGCACATGCAGCTGCAGATGCTACACCACAACAACCACAACAACCACAAGTTTACACCCTGGCCCATAGGCATCTCCAATACAACCAGATGACCTTCATGTGTCTTCATACCTCAGACCATAAGCAAGGCAGGGTCCGGTTACTGCTGTGATGGGAGACCTCTGGGAACACCAAATTCCCAAACTGTCAGTGCCAAGCAGTATAGAAAACTGATGCAAGTTTATTTGACGGGACAAAATACTTATTTACCATTGACTCTTCCTAAGCCTCCCGTCTGCAACATTACATTTAGACAATCACATCGTTGGGGCTAATGAGCTTTCCTTCTATCCATACCAGATTAATACATTTCCAACCATTAATAACCACTATTAATTGCTGCTATTTCTAGAGCCTGAGGTCTCTAGAAATTGTTTTGTTGTCTCATAATCATGTCACAATCTAATTGTGACATCATACATGTACATAACATACACTTTACATTACTTAATGAAAATGGATAGAAACAATCATGACCAGCTACATATCAGCCATCATAGTTGGTGCATTTGAGCTGCTGATGGGAGGGGATAATATATTTTACGGTGTAAATAAGTACTTGGTTCCAGCTGTATGTTAGAATTAGCTCAAGCTATCAATCCCTTTGGCCTGAATTAGTAGTAATTCATAGTTTTGATATTTTGATAGGGGCTTGTCTAGTTTTCAAACAGCTGTTTTCAAGTAAGTATCGCACTGGTTGTGGGGACTTAGCTGTCTGACTGCTGATTTACAACACAACCTGCTGGAAAAATATAATTTTGCACTGTTGACAACTGGGTAAAATACAAAGTCTTGCTGTGAAGATGGTTGCCTGTAAAACACGCATTTTACTGCATTTATGTCATATCACCGTTCTGTCACCCCACTGCTCTGTCTGCAGTCCTCAGGCCAGTGCTCCAGCTTGTCCCTGTGCCTTTGCCTGATATTAAAATGGCTCCAGAGTGGTCTGGAGCTCTGTGCTCGGTACTAATCTAGATTCTACACTCTGACATGGGCTTGCATGCTCAGCTGTTTGATCGTCCATTTGAATTTTTCTACTGGTTTGGGGGAGTGTGTGGTTGTGTGCCAATGCACTTGTGTCTTGTACAGCAGGGCTGGGTCAAATAGTTTTTACAAATCCTTTATGTATCATTTACCGTTTTCAAAATGTGGCCTTCAATCTCCATATGTCCAGTGGGTTGTTATATGATGTGGAACGCTTTTCATGCTATTTTTTCAAAGTTGTCATTATCCTGTGGTAAAGCAAGTGGCACATAAACAGCAAAATACAGTCAAACGAAGTGTATTGTAAACATTACTTGGCCTAGCTCAGCTTTCACTGAACACAGTGTGACTTTAGAGGAAATAAGTGCTGATTTTTTCTAGGAGATGTGAGAGTCAGAAGTCAGGTGGGATTTGAACCGGAACGAAGGAGCTCGCACCCATACCTGTGCATCGACTTTCGAACTCTTCACAGTAAGTATGAACAATGGCTCCCTGATGTTATGAGTTTCTTCATCTGGAGGGTGCCCTTGTCCTGGTTCAACATGACTGAGAGGTGTTCTGGTGTTTGTGCACTGCTTTCTCACACGATGATCTTAAGTGGCATTATCTAAATCTTGTCTAAAAGCCATTGCATTACTTCATTAACCACCCACAACGCTGCATGTGAGGACATTCCGGCCAAAAATGATCCAATTCATATATTTCTTGCAAGTGGTAGCCACAGTTTATCCAGACCCAGTGCTTCTGTGTGCATGTCTGCTGTGTGATCCCAGACGAGAGGCTTATGAGTGGGCGGCTGTGTCAGCAGCGACTGTTTGTGTATCGCTGAGTTGGTGTCAGATCCCCACCAGCTTGTGTGATCCAAATGACTCTGAGCCCCATAAGCCTGTGGCACAACAGAAAATCCCCAAAGGCTTTTCATAAGTGTCATTAATAAAGATTTGCATTGTTTGATTAATGCAGCACGGCTGGGATGTGGCTCCGATGTGGCGTCCGCTCCAGAAAGGAGAGTCCACAGGCTGTTGAGTTTCCAGAGATACCTGCACTCATCCCGTCTGCTCAGAGGAATCCCACAGCAGATGCCTTTGCACATCCTCGATGAAGACTACACTGGACAGGCCAGGGTACGGCATTTCATCATCGGTTCAAAATGCCTAAGTTTTGACATTGGTATTTATATCTTTTATTTAACATTTGTGTTTCAGTGCATGCTGGATAAAGTTGGGAACTGGAACTTTGATATTTTTCTTTTTGATAGACTGACAAATGGTGAGTAAAACAGATTATTTTATTTTTGGAACTTTTTTGCAACTTGACATTTTCATTAGAAAGAGCCATAAACTTTTGGCTGCATTAAACTTGAGTTGAGATTTAACTATACTTGTTTTCTCCAGGAAACAGCCTGATCACCCTGACCTTTCATCTCTTGAACCAGTATGGCCTGGTGAAGCTCTTTCAGCTGGACATGGTCAAACTCTGGAGGTTTCTGGTCATGGTTCAGGAGGATTACCACGGTGATAACCCTTACCACAATGCTATCCACGCTGCAGATGTCACACAGGCCATGTACTGCTACATGACAGAGCCAAAGGTCAGGGGACACACTTTCATTTTTGTTTCTATTTATAATTAACTCTTTTGTTTGTTCTGTTTTTATTTTCTTATTGCAGCTTGCAAAGTCTCTGACCTCATACGACATCCTGCTGGGGCTGCTTGCAGCTGCAACTCATGACTTGGACCATCCAGGGGTTAACCAGCCTTTCCTAATCAAGACTAACCATTATTTAGCTTCCCTGTACAGGGTAAGAAAATATCTTTTTTTTTTTTTTTTGTTATTTCAACAAAGCAGGCACTGTGACTGATTTTATTTCTGTGGCTGAGCAGAATACCTCTGTTCTTGAAAACCATCACTGGAAGTCTGCGGTGGGCCTGCTCAGGGAGACGGGGCTGTTTTCACACATGCCTCCAGAGGACAGGTCAAACACCAGTAACTAAAGTCATGTTTCATTCAACACGGTCTAACTGGGGATATTCTTTGTGGGTTACAGCCGGAGCATTGAGAGGGACCTTGGTTCCTTAATCTTGGCAACTGACATCAGCCAACAGAACGAGTACCTGTGCCGCTTCCGCCTCCAACTGGACCAGCAGATTCTGTGTTTGAGCAGCTCTGGTCACCGCCACTTTATCCTGCAGGTACCCCATACGTCAGTGTAAGGTATCGTGCATGCATGTATGATCTATGTATGAAAGTGTCATCTCTGTTCAGATGGCCCTCAAATGTGCAGACATTTGTAACCCCTGTCGACCATGGGAGCTAAGCAAACAGTGGAGTGAGAAAGTGACTGAAGAGTTCTTCCAACAAGGTTTGTTTTTGAGAAATTACGTTATCTGTTCAAAAAATACTGATCATTTAAAACGTCATTAGATAATTATTATTAAACAACTTGAATTATATCTGCTGTCATTGCAGGTGACATAGAAAAGAAGCACCATCTTGAAGTCAGTCCACTTTGTGACCGAGAGGCGAATAGTGTCGGCAACATTCAAATAGGCAAGTATACCACAAGTTACTTATGTGCACTGGTTTGTTTGCATTCTACATTGTTTTTTTGACTCTTGCAGGATTTATAACGTATGTGGCAGAACCTCTGTTTGCCGAATGGGCCCGTTTCTCAGACACTCGTCTGTCCCAAACCATGCTGGGCCACATGGGACTGAACAAGGCTAGCTGGAGCGGCCTGCAGCAAGAACAAAGCTCTGGCTCCCAAGAGCCCACCACTGCAGCCTCAAAAGATGGGGGCGCTGCTGGAACGACAGAGGGAACTAGCTCCAAAGAATTACCTCAGGGAAGCAGTGCATCCTGACGTTCCTCTTCGACCTTCACCTTTGACTCACACTGTAGGGCAGGTGGGATGCCCCACCAAATCCTAGCAGCTTTTTTTTGCTTCTGCCTTCCATTGATAAACCACTGATTTATTTAATTTATTTATTTTTTTAATTCCTCTTTTTGGCATACAGCAATACATAGATACCTCATTTTGCTACTGCTGTATTTTCTTTTATTTGCTTTAATATATTTATTTGTCCTGTATTTTTGGCATTATTGACTGCATGAACACACCACATTTGTAGGTGGTCATAAAGGGGAAAGCAGTTTATGAACTCAACCACACTATGGTGTTCTGAAGTGCCATTTGAAACAACAAAACAGTTTGAAGAACGACATGAATTGCATTGACAGTAAGCTGGAGTATTCGCGACAAGACCCTTGTAAGACTTTGCATAATGCCATGTTGCATTCGTATTGAAGATTCTTCCTCATGTAAAAACAGAAAATGTGACAAGCCCAGTCTTTTTGCTGCCTCTACAAAGACTGTTTACGCATTTCCTTTTTGTTTTTCTTTCCCTTGAACTGAAGTCAATCATGTCGACTCCATGGTTTTGCCTTCGAAGCACAGATGTGAAGATCCACTCATTCGAACTGTCATCTCACTGTTTAGACCATTAGCAGATCTTTGTCAAACACACCAGATGCCATAAGTTAACTCTTCACTTGCTCTCCTGTTTTTCACTCCACATATTGACAACATTCGTTTAGCAGTCTTGTCTTCAACTACTTGTTAACCACACGATCGTAGTCTACACTGGTGTTTTTATGTGTTGGTTTATGTTGGGGGGATTGTCCCTCCCACACTAGCGATGAGTTACTCACTGCATATGCATCTCACCAGGAACTCCGCTTCACGCAACTCTACTCCTCAGGGTTTTCCTAGTCTCTTATCTCGAGGAGGAGGGGCGACTGCAGGCGGGAGGCAAGGTTGTTGGTTTTTCCCCTGCCTGATTAGGATCTATTGGACGAGACTTTCTTTTTAGCAGAATGTCTCTCAAAGCCACATGCAACCTAACGGACTGCTCAAAAGATGCCTTATAACTATGCACAAACTATGCTAAGTGACCAAACCAACTCTTGTCCCCATCAAGTGCATGATGTGCTTTTTCTCTGAATGCACTGTCCACTCCCTTTGCCTTTTGTTGTAATGAACTACAGCATCTTTATCCTTTGTTTTTTTTTTACGGAAACAATATGGTCAAGTGACTTTGAACATTCCATTTCTTTGGTTTTGTCCTTTGATTATGTACAGTGGCACAAGTTGTGTTTGTGTTGGAACATTTTAAAAACATAACAGGTGCTTTTCTTACTTTAGCTGATTTGTATTTTGCTGTAAGTGCTGTAAGACTGTTGATAAAAATGTTTACAATTTGTTGCGACAGCCATTTTTGGGATGACTTGTTTGTCAAGCCAGATTTTGTAAAGGCTTTTGCTGTATTGACCTTTTTGATACATGCCCGTTGCAGTTGAAGTTTGAATAAAACCTGTTGACAAAAATGTGTCCTCTACTCTTGCACCGAGAATGTGTATACAGCTTAACACTTTAGGCCTGAATCCAGGGAACTTTCTATACAGTAACTTGGCCTCCCAACTTTTGTTACTGATAGTCTTAACATTTCCAAGCTCCCCATTTCATATTTCCAGGGAAAAACTGCAGGTCGATAACGCAAAGTGCTTAAACATTATGTTGCACCTTGAATTTCAAGGAAGGTTCAAGATTCATATTAAAATGCTAATTTGCACTTACTCTTGATCTGTAACATTTTTTTGCAAAAACATAGTATAAAATGGGCCAAGAAGTGTGTCAAATACAATGAAAAACTGCAAATGGCCTTTGAGTGGGCCACAATGAAACCAGCTTCAGTTTAACTTGACTACTGCAGTCTCAATTACACATGCTTATCATTTATACACATTAGATGAAAAAATCACTTGGAACAACCAGTGGCTTTTATTGACAAACTTACATTGAGGTGTTTTAAATTACAATTGTAAAAAAAATATACATATATTGTAAAATATCTTTCAAAGTGTCAAGTGATGATCAGTATCAATGAAGTTAAATGCCACTTCCAGAAGTTAAAGATTCCCACGATGTCTGCTATGACTGGAATGTATTTGATTTTAATATTAGTCAAAAGCAGCAATACATTTTAAAAGCTTTGGCAGGTTTACAAACTGGCACACATTAAAAACATTTAACATTATTAGTGTTGGTAAAACTACTAGGACAAGGCCACAGCATAAATAAAACTAATCATAAATTAAGTACACATTTACACTTAAAACAAAATATTCTAACCACAAGGAAGTGCTTTCTTTCCTCTGTAGTCAAAGAACCAAAACATTTTCTGTTCCAATGATTCTGGGAATGCAAAACAGACACAATGTGCACCTGTCTAAATGTGACGCACATTTCAACTTTAAAGTCTGAACTCTCACAGTGTGAACATGTAGGTCTCCACCAGATAAATCATAACAAACATGAATTAACTATGGTTTTAAGTTTGAAAAATTGCAAAGAAAGCCCTTGTTCTTCCGTGAACAGTAGATTAGGAAAAGTAACAGTCAGACGAGCTTCCTCTTTCCTGTTGGCTTCAACATGTGCTGTCCAAACTGTAAAAGACACATGTATCTCATTAATATCAAGTACATGTTCAGATCACAGAAGACCTAATATCAGACTGTACCAGTGGAGCAGCTGGTTTAGACACTTCCTCTGGAAATGGTGTGAAATCTTCCTTGTCGTCCTGTTCACTCTTGTGCCTGTAGCGATGAGCAAACTTTCTCTTCAGGGCCTCCGCGATCAGAGACGCTGCGTCTGCTGGCTCATTGGTTTTTGTTTTAACATCACCTTCCCCACCACGACTGAGAAATAAAGAAAATATGGCAGCATTTGTAAATACAATTTAAGAAAGTCATGAAAAGGAAATACATTTATAAATAATGATTAGATACTTTTGTCAGTGTAATAACTTACATTTTGACAGAGCGTAGCTTAACTTTGCCAATGTCTTTCAAAACATCGAGCATGTTGGGGATTTCTGCTGGCTTAGGCTCTAAAACTGTCTGGCTGTCGGTCTTCTTCCCTTTGCGCTCCTTAATCAAGTCAATGGCTGAAAATGTCCGCTGGAGGTTTGGGAGCGGTGGGGGTGGAGGAGGGGGAGGAGGAGGAGGGGGCGGCAGAGCACCACTAGGTGGAGGGGGTGGGGGAGGTGTCCCTGTAGCTGCAGCTGGTGTCAGAAAGAAAAAGTAATTAAAGTCTTTTTAGCTAGAACAAAAGACTCTTGCACCATCTAGTGGTGATATTAAAATTCTGTAACTTTGACAGGAAAGTAACGTATACACTTTATCTATACCTGAATTTTGTGAACTTTTTTCCTGAGCCAGAACTATTTGTGCGATCTGTGCTCTCAGTTTGGCCAGTTCAGTTTCCAGTGCACCAATTTTCAGTATGGCCTCCTCGTTGGCTTTGGTCGGCCCCTGGGGGTCAGGAGGCCCCTGATACAGGCTTGGGAGGGATTTTTGTCTGGAAAGTCTTGGTTTATGCTCATGAGCTCTGAGCAGGAGTCCATCAGCAAGTCCGGAACTGAATAAGAAACAATTATGGTTAAGTTTAATGAAAAACAAGTTTCCGGCTCAATATTAATAAAATATTGACTTTACCGTGGTCTGTCCAAGTAGTCGTCGTCGTCATCATCATCTCTATCCATCCAACCAACATCAGCGAGAGATGCTACCAGTCCAGGCTGTCTCTGAGCAGCAAACAGGATGCCTGCATCCTCGGTGTATGGATAAAGCTGCCATAGAAGAGTTACACATGGATAAAAATAGGGCTCAAGAGTAAACGATCTTAGGACACTGTCATTAGCATATTTTCTTCATAACACCAAACTACTGCAAATTAAGTTTAAAGTGGAAGAATACATAAATAAGGGTATAAGCAATGCTAAACAAACTAACCTCATGCAGACAGACTCCAAGTGCATGAACAGGTAGTCAAGGAAAGAAAAGAAGAATACAGAAGAAAAGTAGTTCAACTACTTTGTGTTGTTGCAGGATTGAGTTTTGTTTATGGTTATCTTACTGAAAACAAAAGTGAGGATTAAAAAGCATGGCACGTCATGTTTTCATATGCCATTTGATATAATAGCACGTCTACAAGTGTTAACCACTTAAAACATGATTCAGATATAGAACGTAAATAGAAACTAGAAGTTGTTCCCAAAATGTAAACATTAAATTGTAATATAATTATGTGAGAGAAGAATACAATTTATGTCGTTTTCAAGATGGAAAAAAGGAATACAAAATATTGCCAGACACACCTGAAAATGGACTCTGGGACATGGCTTAAAAGGTAGACTGGATGCGATTCTTCTGACTATACTCCTGGAGGACCCATAAGGCTTGGCTGTTCCAAAAGCCTGTGACACAATAATACAAATCAACACATGTTCGATCTCTCTGATCTGAAGATGCCACTCACCAGATCCATTTCAATCTGCGCATGGTTTTTGCTCATGTCTGGGAGTTGTCAAATGCCCACATACCCACAGTGAAAGGGCATCTTTAGAGGGTGCATCAGTCGGGGCGTTTCTTGTAGAATTTTCTGAAAGGAGCAGATTCAGATCAAATAATATTCC
This sequence comes from Knipowitschia caucasica, assembly GCA_964034765.1. Taxonomy (NCBI): domain Eukaryota; kingdom Metazoa; phylum Chordata; class Actinopteri; order Gobiiformes; family Gobiidae; genus Knipowitschia; species Knipowitschia caucasica. Next base: position 19,539,320 of record OZ035843.1, read on the forward strand.
TTATTGAATTTTCTATTCTATTTTCTTTTTTTTTGTAACTAGAATTAAGGTTTGTTTTTAGCAAAATAAACATTCTTGGTGGTATAAAAATAAACACAAGTAGTTCTTCTCAACTTTTTTCACAAGATTATTTGTTCAGTTTCGCTGTTTGACGAGGAGAACTTCACTTACGTGAAAAAACAGACTAAATAAAAAACTCAATGTGAACTTAGCAGGTGATGTGGCTAATAACTGTTGCTACAGTCTATTTTCACAAGAATATAGAAAGAAAAGATCAGCTTGAGTGCACAGTGACAACACAATCACTATAGATAGATCCAAATCCTACCGCACAGGTCAATGACAAATCTAAAGTTCATAAACTTACCAAAAACACAACTTTCAGACAACTTTGAGGTTCTCTTCTCGCGACGTGAAAACGCGGAGACTCGAGTTTAGAGGATATGTTATTTTCAACCAATGACAGAGCAGTGGTGGTTCACGTGATTTTAACAAGAGCATTTATCTTTTTGTTGTTGTTGTGCATATACAAATTGAAATAGTCACTAGTAAAACAATAACTAACCCAAAAGCTGAATACATCATTTGTTATTTTATCTTCAACAAACAAAATACTACAATATAAAAAAAAATGCTTGTTGGCAAAATGTGTGCTTGGTACTTATACCGTTGTTTCCCAGACTAGACTCCGCCCCACATTCTCTCTTAGCTGTAAGGAAAATCGGAATGCCTCGTTGGAAATGGCAAGTGCACCCTTCATGTGTCACAAAACCTAAACACCGCACAGCTGCTAGCTAACAGCTAAAGCTCCGAGGCCTACAGCTTCATCGATTATTTTACAACTCTTAACATTTAGATTCGATTAGCGTCATTCGTCTCTGTGTCTAGCTGTCATTATCTTGTACTTTATTGCAAATTGACAAAAAGGTGAGGGGTTTTTGTGTTACGTTAGCCGAAATATTGTAGCTTAGTTGCAAGGGCGTGATTTGGAGTAATGACTTTAGTTTAGGGGGTCGTCGTCTTTGACAAAATAGTTGTGTGAATTATTTGCTTTGCTTGTCACCGTCTATGTTGATTTGCTGTGTTTATTTGTAAACGACACGTCCTTTCCATGTTGTCGGTGACAGTGCTTTAAAGCCGAGAGGGCACCACGTCTTTGTTATTCTACATTCTACTTTTTATGTTACTCATATTCTTTACTGATTTTTAGGTTGTCCATAGTTTCATCTTTTATGTTCTGTTTTCATGCGAAGCATTTTGTAACCTCACCTATTCAACCTTTATTTTACAATCAAGTTTTCAATGTAACCAGGCATTACATTGACTACCTCAAATGGAAGTCGACGAGGACACGTTGTTGTCAAATGTATATGAAAATACTGGGAAGTTAAGGGACTGATGGCATGGGATACTGACAACGAACTTTTAACAACTGAAATAACAAAATATTGTACTGTATTTCAAGTACCATAAAATGGTCATCCATTGGGTCAGAAAATGGGTTGTCTAAAGTATCAAAAATCGGACAGTAATTGATTTAATTCAACAGAACTAGTTCTGAAATAGATACCATTTTGAGATTATACCAATACTGAAAAAGATTACTTAAACAGGACTAATTGTGAGTCTCTCAGCATTTTCTGAAAGAAAATACTATCAGAACTAGCATAAAACCTTCTGGTGTTAAAAACTGCAGGTCAATGTCCAAAAGATGATTCCAATTTATATCATCAAAATTGTTAGTGACTATTGAGTCTATTTTCCAGCATCAGAATCGGCAATTTTGTGGGACGAAAAAAGGATCTTTTAATCATAATTCAAAATATAAATTAAATGCCTGCTTAAAGATGAATGTTTGTGTGTTTGTTTAAGGGACTGGATGGTTTAATGTGTGTGGCATCCAGACGAGGAGCACCATGAGTGCAGAGGTGGATGCGCTGACTGTGGTGAACCAACTCCGAGACTTGGCTGCTGACCCTCTCAATAGAAGAGCCATAGTTGAAGATCAGGGCTGTCTCCCAGGACTCATCCTTTTTTTAGACCACCCTAACCCTCAAGTGGTCTACTCTGCACTATTGGTATGTGTCCACTCTGTATAATATAAATATCCATATATATAATGTGTATGTTTTTTGGCGAGACATGAATCGTTGTGAACTTTAGGATGCTACTGTGAAGTTTCATTCTCTGTATTTTAGTTTTCAGACCACAAACAGTATACATTTATAAGATTCATTATTATCTTATAGATGGTATTCAATACTACTTATTATGATATATAATATAATATTGTTTATTATATCATATACAGCTTTTTTCCGTTGGTGTTGAGTTAAAACACAAAGCCCACATAATTTCTTTAACATAAAAATAAATGCACCATGCACTTCCATTGAATGTCCACTGTCATGCTCAGATTTAACCACCACTATGCACTATACATTCTTATGTAATGGGTTAGTTTCTTGTCACCAACCAACAAAGTGTGATCATGGTGGCCTAGCCTGTCACATTATGTAATCCTTTTGAACAATCACTACCAGTGCAGCCCTCTATCTTTTCATACTTGTTAACATCGTACAATATGTTTCTGCAGGCTGTCCGTTACCTGGCAGAATGTCGAGCCAATCGAGAGAAAATGAAGAGCGAGCTCGGCATGATGCTGAGTTTGCAAAACGTTATGCAAAAGTAAGGCCCTGTCACACATTTATATGAATCTAAAATTGTTTGTTTCAGACAATCCAAAGTCACAATGATTGTTATCAAAGCCGACTTTGAAAGGGAATGGTAGGGACTTTCCTGTCAGAAGTTGTAACTCTCTGTGCCATCTTTTTGCATTTTTGATGATGGCAGTTATTTTCTAATAATGTGTACAAAAGGTTTTTTGCAATTAAGGCATAACATTGCATGTGTATCTAATTTTGCTGCGAAAGTGTTAAGTGCCTCCTGTTTATCATTATCACTCTTGTTTGACCATTGTTTAAGTGGCTGAGGGTTGCTAGCCTTTATGATTCCCATCCCTTTTAGCAGTAATGTTGTTGGTCGCCTACAGACACAGCGTCACTTCAGCTAGACGAGACAGGCATCAAGAGGAGCCCTGCAGTAACGGCAACAGCTTTCTCTCCTCGTAGTCCTGTCACTCTGACTTTGGGTAGAGGTCACTCATAGCTCGACAGACTGGAAACTCAAGGGGGCAGTGTGAAATGCATGTATTTTTAAATTTCAACTTTTTGTTTTCTTGTCTTTGTTTAATAAGTAAACAGATTACATACATTTGCTATAAACTGTGTCCCCAAAGTTTTATGGTGGGGGGGTCATTACAGTAATAATGTTGTTTTATAGAGGATGAGATCTCACAAAAGGGCTGCAGTGTCAGACAGCTCATGTCATATGAACTTAATTCAAACGCAATGACAGCTTTGTGACATTATAACCAAACCAAATGGCCTGCAGGGCTCGCTCAAGTATCACTGTTTTCTCTGCAATACCAGGGCATTAAGAGTATGTTCTTTCAATTGGTCTGTTAGGGGAAAAAGTAAAAATGGATGAACAAAAAGATTCATAAATAAAAGGTTTTGAGCATTGTCTATACATCTAATCTTTGTGTGACTCCAACAGAGGCACCTCACCAGGAGAGACCAAACTGCTGGCTTCAGAAATCTATGAAATCCTTCAGTCGGCAGGGAATGAGGCCGAACAGGCTGAAGAATCTACTGCCTCCTGTCGACGCAAAGCTCATTTCTTCCTGGGCTCCAATAACAAGAGGGCAAAGACCGTTGTGCTGCACATTGATGGACTGGATGACTCTGTAAGTCTTCAGTGTTTCTGTCATGCACAGATGCACTGCACATGTCTGTTTATGTTGATACTGAGTCTTTGGTCTGTCTGGTTGGACCAGAGGGAGGCTAGGTGAGGTTGTAAATGTCAGCTATTGAACAGCAGGTCGCAGAGATTGAATCTGAATGTTGCTCTGTTGGATATCGGCAGTAAGCCAGATAACATTACAGGAGTTTGACATCCTCATGTCAAACATGTGGACTGCATTTATATCACTTCTAAGTTGTATGCATTATACACCAACGGCCATTGTATTCATCTGTTGATAGAGTCGCAGAGGTCTTTGTGAAGAGGCCTTGCTGAAAATTCGAGGGGTTATCAGCTTCACCTTCCAGATGGCTGTAAAGCGATGCGTCGTCAGAATTCGCTCTGATCTTAAAGCCGAGGTCTGTTTCATTCAGGCTATTGGTTGGAAAATTGGAAGAGTTTGTGTTGATCACATATTTTAAATTTGTGGTTGTTTCTTTACCAGGCATTGGGAACAGCAATCAACTCCACCAAAGTAATGATAGCTCAGCAGGTGGTCAAGACAGAAGACGGTGCAGAGGTATGTCATTCTCTATGAGGAATTACAAAAGACAAAACAAGGTCGATTAGAGTTGTCAGGTTGAATGCGTTTTATAACAAGAATGATAATAATGAATCATACACAATTTAGCAGTTTTTGGGACACGCTTCACATGGCATTATCCATTCACACTGTACACAGTAGTGATAAACTACTGCTGAAGTCAAAGCTTCCCTCTGGTAGACTGAAGACGTAAGACGGCCAATCTGAACCATCAGCCCCTCCACTCACCATCAAGCATTTACACATACTCGCACACCAGACTTGTAAAGTGCCAAACTATTGTGTCCTTAAGCAAGACACGTCATCCACTTTACCTAATACATCTTCAGGCGTTCCACTGTGGTAGCTTGTATTCGCAGTCGTCTCTCATCACAGTACTTGCCAGGCCCGGCTCTGCTTATCTTCTGAAATCATGAATTTCAGACAGAATCAGGCTTTCACCTGCAGCTATGGCCACCTGCGCTCATGCCTACGTATTTACACAAATATTGTCTCTCACCTGTCTTCTCTGATATTGAAGAAAAAGCATTAAGGTAATATTTTCCCAATACATGTTAAAAAAAATGGTAAGAAACTTAGCTTGATTTTTGTAGTTTCCCTTATACACCAGCAGGGGTCAGACAAACCTCACTTACTTTTAACAGGAGGAAAAAGCATAGACTTTATTATACTGATGATACAGACTTGTACATTGTACATATATGTTCATTTATCTAGTGTTCAAACAGTTTTTTTTGTACAGCGTATCGTGCCGTTTCAAGAGGGGGCAGCTGTTTTGGTGGAAGAGAATACAGACATCCCGGACTATCTCCCCGAGGAGGAGAGTCCATCCCAGGAGCAGGATAAGGCCGTGACACGCGTGGGCTCCATCACAGATGGCATGGGCTGGCTCGGTACTGCTGCTAACTTCCTGACCCGGTCCTTTTACTGGTGACCACTTTCTGGTCGTTCTCTGCCCCAGAAATGCCATTCAGCTGCAGCCTGCTCCTCCTGCTCTCTGGACCCAAGCTATGCGCCGCAAAGGCTGATGCGGTAACCTAAACTTTGCTAAAGCTGCACATCTCAATGCTGACCGCATATTAAAATAGGACCATGTCATTTATTAAGAAAAACTACCGCGGTGATTGCAAGTCCAACAGAAAGTGAAGAATAATCTGGAAAGATAGAGCTGTAAAACATTTTTTCCTTCTTTGCATGATTCAAATTGTGCCCTTAATTTTTTCCCCTTTTTATTATATTCCTTTATCATTTCCTTTCCATAGATTATGGGTTTGTGCCAATCATGTCTGATGCTTCGAGCTGTGTTGTTTGTGCCTTTACCATATAGAAGTGTATTTTATTATTTATACAGTACAGTAGTCCTGTGATCATTAGCAAAGGCCTCTTTCAGCTTAAAGCGCTGTAAACTCATTTTAAGTAGAAACACCAGCAAGAGTCTGCAGTTTATTCATCTACATTGAATTTGTGTTGTTTTACTTTGCTAGAATTTCAAAGGTACACTAAATAACTAAATAGGGCAAAGAGACTGATGAAGATGAAATTGCACAGACGCAGGCTACCTCTGCTTTCACCTAATGCTCACATTGGCATTGTTTTTTTTTTCTTCTCCAGTAACAAATGTCAGCTCTGCATGATGGACATACTCAATTTAAAAGTGTGTTTCCTGGTATTCAACATTTGTACAGTATTTTAGAAGCACTTGTTAAGTTTTGTTTGTTAACCAAGCCAGCAGTGTCCTTAAATCAAAGATCATGTACAGTAGTTATGCGCTGCAATGCAAGCAGTAGTCTGCTCATTCCTTAATAATGTTTTAAATGGTGCCTCTACAATTCTAGACTTTTCATTTTAAAGAGCAATTCTATTTACAACACTAATTAGATTTTATTTGAATCTAATTAGATCTGTGACTTTTCATTATTTTCATGGTAGTGTTGGAATTCTGTAGCCCCCATCAGTCCAATGCCTCACTTCAGGTTTAATAGTATTTTATGATTTGTGTGCATGTCATCAATGATTATAATGTACAGTGCTGACCGGGCAACATTTATTGTATCTAAGGTGCGGAGATGTCACAGCTGGTTGAGGTCAAACTAAGGGAATGACCTGGAAAACCTGCAGAACAAACAAGAGCAATAACTATTTTAAAATCTCAGATACGCAGTATGTGGATTTTAAGAATTTAACGTTTTCCAGTATTATACATTTTTTCTAATTCTATTTTAACCTGGCTCTGTGTGTTCTGACAAAGATCACCTGGAAGTTGTTTCTGAAAGACTGCCATAATTGTAAATAATAGTTTGTGTTTTGGCGTTCCAAATTTCCCACAAATGATTAATAAGTACTGACATCACACACTGTTGTCATTTGTAATATATTTCCATCTACTGTAATAATTAAAACTCAATAAATGTAAAATACATATCTTCCATCATTATTTTGTCCTAACATTTAAACATACTTCCGCGTTTCCCGTCAAAGTGAGCTTTTAAGCTCACTTCTCATTTGTACATCAAGTTGCTTCAATTGCAGAATGTGCAGTGAGGAGGAGATGGTGTCTCCTTACTGGTGCAGAAGTGGCCCCGGGGCAGTCCTGTGGCCTGACTCCCACCTCCCCCACACACGTAGAGCTGGTGTGGGGCAGAGGCAGCAGCAGCCCCAGCTGGATGCCCCGCAGCCACTGCTGCTGCTGCGTCTCATCGTGACACAGTGCCAGGCCGTGGTGCCCACAGTCACCACTGGCTCTCAGTGTGTGGATCTAATGCATTTACTCAGGTAAAGGGCAACTCAGTGGGAACTATAAAGAAGAATGGAATTATAGTCACCTCCTCACACTGACAGATCTCGACTTTTAGTTATGTTTTTCTTTCAAAGTTTGTTTATTTTGAGCAAATAAGTGTACAGGAAACAAAAGTAGAATATCAAAATTGTGTATAAATAACCCTGAGCTACATTTACATAATACAACATTATAAATGTTATATACACAAAAGAAACACTTGCAGATACTCAAAAAGGAGTGGGAAGAAGAAAACTTATTTAATCCCACCCCTGGTGCCCTAAAGAAAAAAACAAACATTCATTGAGCTTCCTATTTGCTCCAGTACAAAAACAAAGCAAATGGCACATTTGAATCAACTGTTCAGGTTTTAAAGTAGCAAATAATGGGTTTAAGGACATATAAAGACCAGATACATATATGCAAAACAACTGCATGAGGGAAATACCAGCAATGGTAAAAGACAGTAAATACCAATATGGTACATTGGGACAGAAAATACCAACAATGGTAAGGACATGATACAGCAATGGTAATGAAACAACAGGGGCAGTTACAAACATACAAGAAGAGGACATGGCAAAATGGAAATATATTCAAGGCATATTCTCTCTATAGTCAGACCAAACATTGTTTTTATATAGACTTAAATTTGTGAATGTCTTGGCATTGTTTTAGTTGGAGATCCAGAGCATTCCACAATTTCACACCACATACTGTCACACAGAAACTTTTACGAGTCGTTCGGAATTTTGGGAGTTGGAAGTTTCCAAGACCTCTAGATTATATGTTTTTTCTTTAAGAATAAAATATCGTTGTATGTTACTTGGTAGCAATTTGTTAAATGCTTTAAATAGTACAATTGATGTGTAGAGCTTAACAAGGTCAGGAAACTTCAGTAATTTAGATTGGGTAAAAAGTTCATGAGTGTGTTGTAGGTAGCTTGCTTTGTGAATGATTTGCACCGCTCGTTTTTGCAATAATAATAAAGGTTTTATTGTGCATTGGTAATTGTTCCCCCACACTTTCTGTGTTTATAAAAAAAAAAAAAAACTGCATGTCAATGAGTAATAAGGTATAAACCCAAGCTCTGTCCTGGCTCAGTTTTGTTGACTAAACAAATGAGTCACTCATTTGACTATCATATTTTTGGTGTATGAATGTAAAATTAATTTTGTGATTCATTTTTGATTTTTGGTACAACCCTAAGTGTACAAACTACATCTGAAGTCTGATATAAACATTGGTGTTTAATGAGATAATCTGAGAGTTTAATGACACAAGAACATAGCTGAAACAGCATTTCCACCTGGCTAGTTTAGGCTTGAGTAAGAATCATTATCATTAACACAGTGAAACCATTTGCTCCTTGTCATGTGTGTAACTAAGCACTTCACACATGCACATTAGTATTGAGTATTGTTTGCATTGCACCTTTCCTTCATCACGAATACACTTGCACAATCTTAAACCTGTATGTCAAGAGGAGAGGGTAGTTGCCTTTGGTTGAATAAAGACAATTCCCTAGTTATCTCTCATCGGAGAAAGGCTCATGTACAGTAGTGGTCCTGCTGCTCGAGTCCTATCAGTGCAGAGCATGCCCTGTATATTCATGAAAGGGCCCCTTGAAGGTGCGTCTATTTGCATGGTTAATCTTTACGCACAAGAGATGTTCTGATGGAGGCACGGTGCGCCTCCTAAACCCACGGTCCTTGTGGATTTTATTGCAGATTTGCTCCCAGTCAATGGGATCAGCAGTAAATCTTGCGCGGAGTATGGCAGGAAATGATGTGACTCCAGCAATTTATGTCAAATAACTTTTGAGGATGTGTGAGTGCAGCGCTCAGCGCTACCCGGGCAGCGATAACTCTTGGCTAAGGTGGCCCTGCGAACATTTAATTGAGACATTTTTCTTTATCTGCTGCGAAGCAGCGGAACCGAGTTGTTGTGTAAGGATATGTAATGTCTCTTTTTATCCGGGGTCAACATCCAGAATGAGGAAAGGTTGCTGCACTTGAGCATCAGTTTCACTCAATGAGCACAAGAGCGTGTCACAAAAAGTTGGGAAAAGGCACAAAGTGGTTACACTGGATACATCTGCATCTCTCATTATTTGGGTCTAGGATAGTGGTTGACTAAATATTGCACCAATAAGAAGAAAGATTCGGTCTATTGATAAGTTTAAAATAGCTGACCGGGTCCTTAAGCTGATATAGCTAGAGCTGCCCAGAGGCAGACAGACGAATCAAGGCTGCACCAATCAAGGCTACTATTAAAATGGTGCCAGCTTCATACCCAGTCAGTTCTGTGTTTAGATTATAGATGATAATAGATCTATTATTATATATTAGATTTATTTAGATTTTACACACATCTATCAGTTGAAACCCCTTATTTTCCATGTGTAGCAATACATTCTTTTTCTTCCCAAAGTTCAGGACAACTTGATTGCAACACTATCAGATGTAAACACATGGCCTGTGTGTAATGAGTGTGGGTGTCTCATCTCGTGGCACCTCCATGGCTGCCAGTCCGCTCTCTGATTGGTTGGATGAAATATTACCGGTGAAAATTAAAAGGTCCCAGTGTCAAAATAATTCATGATATGCATATCTTCCCTGTGGCTGATGAAACGGCTGATATCTGGATTAGGCAGATAATAAAGGAGATCAGAGCGCAGTTAGAGTATTAGAAGCAGGATAGGGGCATCTCCTTTAGTGTGATGATGGCAGGGTCAAGTTACAAGTGTGTGCTGGAAGGACTCTGACCACCCCACACACACCCCTCCCAGTGATTTGAATATCTGCTGTAATTGTCCCAAAACGACTCATCATGGATCTGCCTGCTGCCATTAGGGTCCAACAATATGGTATGACATTCAAATTCCCCTCAATGACAGGTTATTAGGCGCCTCCCAGCCACAGCCACGTAATTAAGCACCGCAGAGTTGACCTGTAATAAGAAGTGATGGCTCAGTCACATGGGGCAAAGAGGAAATGGTTGCTTTGTTAAAATATGGCGGGATGAAAAACAAGACAGCTGTCAATAAACACTGATTGAAATGAGAAGGAGATTTGATTTTATAAGTGTTTGCTAGGCGCCATAGAAAATGCCCACACAGATGCATCAGTGATTCTCCATGCGAGCCAACACATTCTACTGGAAGAGACAAATTCTATTTTAATTTGACATTTTGTCCATGGACTTCAGCTTATATGCCTATAGTGTGTTTTAGGTGTGAAAAAAAATCTTAAATGTGATGCTGAAGCAAGCAACCTGAGAAAAAATAAATGAATGTGTGACTTTTATCTGGTGACTATATACGATTTAAGACATGCCGTCTAAAGCCCCCGCGCACCCCTTTAGAACAAGTGGACGTTGTGATGAGCAACGGACCCATCTGTTGTGCCCTCTCCTCCAACTGGTGTGTGAATATGATGTAGTCTGGAGGTTCCAAGTCTGAGCTGTGGAGCAGTGCTACCTGGGGAGAAAACTGAGTATACACAGCACTTACAATGGGCTAATCATATAAACTACTACTGCATTAGTTCTGGTTTGCAGGTTGAATATATTGACAAAGAAAAAACCCAAAAAATTAAGCTCAATATTGTACATACATATACATACATAAACATATGGTTTATACATATATAAACCATATCTTTTTTTTTTATGGTCCAAAGAAAGTGAGAAGAATGAAGGCTATAAAGGCTGAAACCTCATGGACCAATAGATCCTTTGCGTCTCATGTGTCTTTGATTCTCTAGTCTGTTGTTGGCGTATTGACAATTTTGTTATAAAGTCCCCCAAGATGACAGCTGTTGTGAGTTGTGGGCTATATAAAAATGAATTGTATGTGGCCAACATTGCATTGAACCCTGTAAGTCATTTTTGGGGCTGGTGGATTTTATTAAACATAAACAAATAAGCAGGTTTGTTGCTGTTTTTTATATTGGCCTCTGAGCTCACACTTGCTGATAGACCTGGCCTGTGTGTCAAACTGTAGGCCACAGACCTGTGTAATGGTGCCTGTGTGGCATTGCTGCTGAACAGAAGGTCCTCTCTCCCTCCCTCCTCTCTGTCTTCCTCGCTTTATCACCCCCCCTCTCCTTTCATAACGGTGGCAGATGGCTGCAGATGAATCCCTCATAATCATGTCAGGACGGCTCCTCCGATCCCAATTCATCTCTTTAAACACATTTCATCAGACGCAGAATTACACAAAGATAAAGACGGCCAGCCGACAACAAAAGCACACAAAGATTGTCCTTGCAAACAAGTGTTCTCGGTCCGTAACACTACTTAATCATGCGCGCTCCTGTTCCTGCTCCTCACCCTCTGTACTATCAACTCTATTTCCACTCCACTTCTTTATTTATAGTTTAGCTCTGCTGTTAATTGTTCCTATCCCCAGCCAGTGTCTGTCCTTATTAAACATAAATCTTTGTAACAAGCTTTGCTCTCATCAGCCCAACTGTCGACTTGGGAAAGACAGGTGTGTAAAACCTAACCACATCCTGCTCTGGACTGGGACCTTAAAATGCTCGCCCTTTTTACAGAGCTGATAACATGTCATCAAGTTGAATTGTTATTTTTCAGCTTCCGCCCCCCTCCTCGTCGTAACCCGGTGTCACCCATCCGCGCACCACCGTTAATTGTGGATCAGGTGAAGTTTGTCTCACCTCATTGGATGGCCATGCTCCGCTAGGGCCATTTTCTCCACTCAAAGGCCACATCATTTCACAGCCTCCTACTTCTCATTAATCCCGCTCCTCTCACAGTTCCAGATCACAGATTTGTTTTGCTCCTGTTTTCTGATTCACTGCACTTCCAGCCACACCTACGCGCTTTCTCCGATATTTGACAAAATTCACAACGCAGTCGTGAATGTATTTTCTGTATCAAATTACAGCTGATTACTAAATAAAATAGCCATGTCTTGCAGAGATATTGATCAAACCCGTAAATAAATACTCTTTGCATAAACAGTAATTGCAAACCTTACAAAATCTAGAACCGACAAAAGTGGAAAAAAGGGAACCAAGTAATAAATAAATAATCTGTACATTAAACTTCTCAGAACATTCTAATTCCGATTTTTTCAGTAGCGTTTTACTGCTCGTTCAAAACTAGCAGTAACCAGGCTTATGAAGGTTGTGCCTCGAATATGTGTATTCTATCACTACAATTACTGACAGAATTTCATAATTTTTTGGGAATTCCAACCATTTCCAGCAATCCAACTGATCACAGCAACGAGACATGAAGGCAAAACTAACAATGGTCATTAATGCAAATCTAGACTTGGTTTGTACATTTTTCTGACGGTTGTGTGTGTGTGCTTGTCCACCATTGAACAAAGACAATTATATAGGAGAAAAGACTTAATTTTCCATGAAATACAATAAAACTGATTGTAAATGATGTGAGACTAATCCACAGCAGTAATTTGGAGCCTTTGTGTGTCGTCCATGTGTGTCTCTGATCAACACCACATTCAGCGCGTCCTTCACTCTTTAAACTTTTTCTTGTTGATTTATAAATTATGCATGAGAGAAATTCTGAAGATCTTTCATTAACATAAAATAACAATTTGCTAATTTATGGAAACTCCTAATTACTTTCCTTATTTGCCATGACCGTATTAAATATTCATAAATATGTGATTATTACTTTGATTTGACTGTCATTTAGTTTAATCGACTAGTTTTGCCTCACAATAGCTGCGTGCGGCTTGAGAAAAACACAGCAAACAATGAGAAGTTTGCTTTCAAAGAGTGTAACTTCCTCAGTCGCTCATATTATCCACATTCTGGTTCAATGTCTGTGCCACTTATTGTGTACAAACAACAAATGATTTTGTTTCACTTCAAGGGATAATCTATTATCCCTAGTGTCAAGCACAACACTGTTATATGATGTCATACTTTTAATTAGACCCTTGGAACGTGAGAGGCTGAGGCTGGTTGAAATATAAAGCAAATGGGACAATTTCGTCACAAAAAGTGAACAACATATCAGCTTTGAGCACAAACTCATTTAAACAAGCAGCCACAGAGAAACAATCAAAATGCATTAATTCAATGGCCTCCACCCAGAACTAATCACTCAATTTTCCGATCTGCAGCCCAGAATACAGCCTCCACTCCAGTTCATTTCCACAAATATAAACGGCTAACAGACTGCTCCGAAAGACTCTCTTTGCATATCCTCTCTTGTCTTATCCACACAGTTGTCTGGCCGTCTGCAAGCCAACCGTTTTCCACAGAGAAGACTTGGAGGATCCCATCTGGGAAAAGCTCGAGGAGGTCTCTCGCTGTCACTGCGTCTGTTGTCAAGGCTGCGTTTAACCCCAAATGTACGACTTTGTTATATCAGAACTAATTACCAATATTTCCCCCCGAAGTGAGTTGATGAGTGACGTTGACCGAAAACGCTAAGCTGAGGCAATTTAGTTCTATTTGTGGATTAATTTGGGCCCACCTGTGATGCTTGGTGCGCTAAGTAGGTACATCAGTTTTAATTACAGTGCCTGCACAGTGGGTTTAGTTACATTACAGTATTAATTAGCACATTTAGCATGTATCACAGTGACAAACGGTTAGGCACAAACTCTCGCCTCACTTCTGCTTCTAGACATCTTCACAGCTTGTCCTTCATACAACCTTCAGGCCTATAACAAGGACTCCTCTTCAGCCCTTTCTGCTCCTGAAGCCAAACTGTATACAATTTATGCAGCGATTAGTTTAAATGCATTGAAGAAAACATTTAGCGCAGGTATAGCCTCATGGCCTTTACCCACATCATTAGCCTCTTCCTTCACTCGACTGCATTTATCTCCTCAGAGATAATATGATTCTCGCTCGACTGCCACTCCACTAGACTTTATCTGAGAGGAGAGCGTCACCTCTGAACCTGGCACCAAAGACACATGACACAATCAGGCTATACGAACGATCAGTCCTAATATTTGGATCAGATGTGACACAAAAGGGGGCAAAAGAAGAGTATGGAAACATTCTCCTATGTCGGATCCTTAACACAAACCTCCACATGTAACTTCAAATTAATATATTATTTTCCAGCAGAGTATGGTTTCCATTTCTGAAACCATGTGCTCCTAATTCCTGTGGAAAATGGAAAATCCCTATAAATGCACATCGTCTTTTATTGGCCTGTATATTTAAGTTTTGATAGTGTAAAAAAAACTAGCATTATGAATATTTATTATTTTATTTTTCTTTAAAAGAACAAAAAACACCTTTGCCTCACTAAATGCGGATTGAATGTATTATACAGAAGCGTTCAGGTCATGTGGCGTCTTAGTTCCATACAGTATGTGTAAACAAGTCAATACATGATTTATGTCTGGGAGAATCTTACATTGTGTCAAACATTGGTTCGATGGCTTTTAATATATTATTTATACTAATGTTAATATTTGTTTTTACATAGAACAGGGATAAAAAGTGAGAAATTTAATAAAATAATGAACAAACTCGCCCCATTCCCCTGATTGTGTACACATGAGATGCCAGATGCTGAAGCACATATTTTCACACGTACTATTATATTAATAGCCAAAGTGTGAAAATTAAACTAAATAATTTTTATGTGAGATTGCCAATACCGGTAAATGAGTTCTCCCTGTCTTGTACATTCTGTTGTACACCTGTCTTACTGGTGAGCATCCAAAGTAACATGGTAAGCACCACTGCCAGACAATTAAACAAATACCTTATGGCAGGTAAGACTCCTGCTTTGGCAAGAACACGGATATTCACACACTGAGGCTCTGCCATGGGAAAAACTGCAAATCTGCAATACTGTAGCACATACCACTTGGGTATTTCCAAAACCATGAGTAATGTTTGAATGTCAATGCTGCTGTCACGCCTGTAACTGTTGTTTCCACCCTGACTACTTCCTCTGGATTTATTATGTCATATTTTGTGGTGGTGAAAACCCTTAAAAATGAATACAAAGTTAGAGCGGATCTCTTTTCTAAATGAGGATGCACAATCATAGAGCATGAAACGTCTTGTCACACACACAGAAGTGCACTGAATAAACTTTCACAATGTAAAGTAAGTAGTAAGTAGTAAGTAATCTTTATTTATATACCGCCTTTTCACTGCACATCGGAGTCTCAAAGCGGTTTACAATTGTTATTTTTGGGAGTGGGGGTGCCAGAACAGGAGGCACATGCCATACCTATTGTACATATTTTTAGTGGTAGGGGAAACCGGAGCACCCGGAGGAAACCTATGCAGACACGGGGAGAACATGCAAACTCCACTCAGAAAGGCCCTGGTCCAACCGGGATTTGAACCCAGGACCTTCTTGCTGAGAGGCGAGAGTGCTATCCACTCAGCCACCGTGCCGCCACGGTGTTCATGATATAATTTTTATAGTGAAAAATCCCATCAAAATGTATCAAAGCTTTAGAAAATTGTCGACATAAATATCATTATAATATGTTGCAACAAACTATAAACGGGGCGCTATCTAAATCTATGTGTAAATTAACATAAAAGATATATAAACATACATTTATTTATACAAAAGGCCTGTCCTAAAAGTCTATATCCAGAGGTTTGGTCAAAGCTGAAATATATCCAGCTCTGAACTGGAGAGAGAGCGGGTCCTCATTTAGACCTTGGCTCCTGCTCTCTTCTCCCAAAGTACTGTATTAATCATAATCACACAACACCATTAGACTATGTCATTCTATTAAAGAAATCACATTATCATACATTTCAGTAATTAAACTCAAACTGGTCCTTCCACTCAAAGGAAGGCCCCCGTCCCCTGAGTCTGTTCCACCCAGGGCAGAAGAAGAGGAGACGGGGGCGGGAAGAGGGTGAAGGGGCCCAGACAGAGGCCAAGACACAAGAGCACTCCACTCAGCATCACTCCAAAGAGAAATGAAGGGGACAAGTTATCATGTGACACCATCTCCACCGGGCGTAAGTTTGGACTCAGAAACCTGCTGCACACATGGATCTGGATGCTCAGGTCGTGAGGGGGAAAGATGGAAAATCAAGAGCTGGCCTCGAGAAGAGTTTGATGACAAGTGTGTATGACAGGAGGGCTTTGAAAAGGTGAGGAGGGGTCTGTGGCAGCGCTCACCTGGGTTTGATGCTCAGAATGAACAAAGGGCAGGAGGATATCACCCACATGCTGTTGTCTTCAATGATACTTTCAAAAAAATTTTTTTTACGTTGGAACTGTTTGATTCTCGGATCTGTGTTGGCGAATTCAGCCATTGTGTAAAGTCCACCGAGATAACGACTGTTGTGATTTAGCACTATTGAAGAATACATTGAATCTAATCAAATTATTCAAAGCGACGATAAACATTAATAAGAAATTGTCAACTTGATGATTCCAAAAACATGAGCATTTTTTATATTAAGAAATAGTAAGAAGCTTTAATTAAGGAGTATTACATTTAAATGCAAGATTTTTTTCCTCATAAACATGGCACTATATGCATTTGTGGCGTTATATTAGCTGTTGTCCGGGTATAAAATAAAAGTGTTTCCTGACTGCGAGCGTGGTGTCGCTCCCTCTCTGAGTGTGATTAGCATGTGTAGTGTACGGCTCGTCACGCTGCAGTGTTGACCTGTGCTGTCATCTCCCTGATTACCTCCCTGATTCACTTTCCTTGTTTAGTAGTGTGCAATCAATCATAATCAATTAGCCAAAATGTTGAATCATTAAAACCATTATCATTAATTAAAATAATTAACACTTTCTGCCAATGCTTCATTACCACTGTTGTGTAACGTGTCTGTGCCACACAACAAATTTCTCTGCCTTTTCTTCCTCTCCTCATATCGCACTGAGCGAACATAAAACCAGCCATTACTAACGACTTTATAAAAATTCAGTTTTTTCTTCACTGTGCAGAAATGGCAAATGAAGCACGTAATAGTCATTGTGAAATATTTATGACAAATAAAGATTCAAATATTGTTATGCTATTGTGTGTGTTTCCATTTGTTTGTCACACCCTATAGTCTCTAAGGGCTACTGAGGAATATTTAGGATAAATGTGTTTTAAAGCGCTACAATTAACAACAAACAAAAGATCTACAGATTGGGGGAGTACATAATCATTTTGTATTTTGTTTGTATCATTTCCCTTTTTTTGTAAACTGAACTCTAATGATGTGTGAATATCCAGGGAGTTCCCAAACGCTCTAAATGCGAGTGACAAAAACGTGGCTCATTGCTAGTATGAATGTGTGCCTGCTGCTCAGACCTGACTCAGACCTGACTCAGACCTGACTCAGACCTGGATCAGACTTGGCACAGGCCTGTCACTGCTAACCTTCCATTATCCTGGTGAGTTTGATAGTGTGCTGGTCGCTGGAGCAGTGTAGGGGCATGTGCCTGCCCTGTGGCCCTCACTGTGGAGGTGCATCGCTCACTGCCACCGGGGAAAGCTGCCGTATCATTGAAGTCACGTCACCTGTGGGACGGTGAGGCCAGAAGAAATGAGCCTGAACATTAAACTGTCCCCAGTCAGAACTCCATTATGTTACAACACACTTTGTCATGGACGCTCATTAGAAGAAAAAAAAAGGTTTTACGGCCGTTTGTAGCTTCTTCTTGAAGCTACTTCATACGTGCCAACATCACCACTCTCAGCAAAGAGTCTGGTGCCTTTCCCAGCCAGACAGCTCTGAGGCTGTGGCACCTACTGGCACGTCTGGGGCGTCCCGCTGAGTGGAACTACTGAAACAGGCTGCCTGACAGGAGGGGCCTGGGCACAAGAGCACCCTGCTCCTGCCTCACCCCGCAGTGCTATGTTTGCCTACTATAGCCAATAGTAAAGAATCCATTCATTCTGTGGTGTAGAACCTCTACATTCACAAAGACAAATGCCTTCAATGCTTTCAAATGCATGACAATGCCGGAAACATTTAAATAATAGTATACTCCTACCGGTACTACTACTGAAATGATGTTTGATATCATGGTCATGATAATTGGCGTTTGCACTGTAATAGTTTTTTCTCATAAGAAATTGTTACTGTACATATCACACTAATCAGGCTTTTGTCACAAAGTAGAAAAACAAAGCGTTATTGCTCACTGCACTGGATGAATTATTTTCACTAGAACAAATGTCTATGAAAGGGAAAAGACATCCCACTTAGTGATTATCCCAGCCGCTTGTTTATGAAGTAGAGCACTTCTTGGTTTGGGAGCGACAGAGACAGGCCCTGCTGTCAAGTCGTAAAGGATGCACTCGGAGAGAGCAGACATGATTTCATGGCTAATGATTCTCACACTAATATCAGTGTGGGCTGTGGAGGGGATAACCAAGTTGAGCTGTCTTAGTTCAAATGATTCAATTAGGCCAGCTGTCCCTATTTGTCATGGCTCAACTGGCTTTGAGATTACCTTTATACGTGCCTCTGCATCCCAAATGCACCAGTTTTACACTTACAGAGAAACAGGGGGAGGAAAGAAATGATAATAATGCACTTAAACACTGCGCCCAATTACTGTGGTCGAAAATCCTGCTTTGCATTAATGATCAAATTGGCTAAAGATCACATAAAAGGTCAACAAGCATAAAAGCACAAGGGCATTCCAGATTAACCCTAACTGCATTTGTACTATACTCAAATGTTAAGATATGGTTTCTCATGCTATATTATTATGTATTAGGAGCTAAATTCAAAGAAGCATTACAGTCATTAGCGTTGATTGAGCGGATGACTCAAAGGGCAATGTCTTCTTCCTATCACTTAAATGTAGTTAAAGATAAATTTGTGTCTACTAATCTCATCAGGTCTAATTAACACAATTGTCAGTTTTGGGTCATGGCAGGAGAAGACAGGCATACTAAAAAGATGCATTAAATGTTATTAGTTATGTTAGCCTTAGCAGAGCTCTGTAGTGTAAGGCACGAGAGAACCCGATTAGTCATGTCTCTTAAACAAAATCTTATTAAAAGGCTGAGGAAAAGCATGCTTCACGGTTGTGCCGAATGCTCAAACAAGTATGAAAGTACAAACAATGCTTCATTTTTTTCAGTTTGTGGCTAAACAACCCATCATTGTGCTACGCAGAAACGATTTGAGCGGCTTAATGTGCAGTAAAGACCGGATTTATCTTCACAATCCTACATGTTAAGTTGCCAGAAGATAATGAAAGTCCTCAGCCGCAAAGTGCACAGTCAAGCCTATATAATAAAATCCAACATAGGCCCCTGTATTTATTGGACATACATACAATGTAACTAATAAGGATATAAGAGTATTCAGATAAAACTACATTTTGGGACAGTTCCATTATTGTGGTGATGTTGAGAATAGAGTTATTGTACAGTATTATTGTATAAGATAGACTTTACTGATTTCATACAGGAGAAATTTACATATCACATCTGGCATGGATAGAATCACTCAAGACTGTGCAAAAGAAATAAATGTGTAAACATGTTAATGCAGGATATATTATGTACAATAAACATAATATATATAGAAACAGTAGATTGTTTATTGACATGTTATTAAACAGTTAGAGTTAAAAGGTGCATAAAAGTGTATATTGACTTGTTTTTATCATTACAAACAGTGCAAGAACAAAGTTGTCCTGATTTATTATTTAGGACATTGATTTGTTTAGTTTAAGTTTAAGTTTATTAAGGAAAACCCCTTGAGATGAATCGTCATAGATCTGCACAGTATATCTATATACAAACAGTAAAGAATAGAATACTGTACATGACACATGACACTATATAAAACTAAAATCATAGAGTATAGTAAAACATAATGAATGGAAAACAGTGTGCATGTAGCTGATGATATTTTGTATCTGTATATAATGCTGCTCAGTGCAGTGAGTGCGGTCACTGAAGCTGATGTGCTAAACACAGATCTGTGGAGCTGTCAGTGTGTGACTGAATCAGACTGATTACAATGAGGCTCTCGTTTCAGAAAAACCACCAAAATGCGACACAAAGACTACATTTATCCACGCCACTACACACATTTGTCTTCATTAAGACAATGTGTTCTGATAGTCAGGAACACAACCAAACATCCCACACTGGACACAGTCGATAAGGAGAGAAGAGCACCAGGTATGAGCACGGGTCAAACAATACACTTCTGTTTCTGTATCATCAAGAATCACTAACTTAATCAAGGAATAATGAACAATACAATTCTTCTGACTGTGTGTTCGATGACATTTGAACTTAATGGTACAAAGGATTTTTGATTAATTGAGCATATGCTGTCAAGTATTTTGCTGCTTAGCTGTTAAAATGTTTACCCCTCGGGCCAAACAGTGACTTATAGTCAGACTTGAAAGACACAAAATGATATTATAGCATTATCCTTAGAGATGGAGGAAGGTGTGGATAACACTTCTGCTGCATACAGGCAGCAGCTGAGCTGTGAGATGTCCTGGCAAACCACACAGTCTTTCTGGCCAGCGATTTAGAGCCGAATATAATGTAGATACCTTTACACCTCAGCATTAAACAAAAAATACATTATTTCCAGTTGCTTCTTATTTTTTATCTTGAGACTTGTGTTTGTGCAGTTGAAAATGCATCTGTTGAATGTGGCTAACTGAGATAAAGTTTATCCAATTATTGTATCTAAACATATGAAACATAATGTAATTTAAAAAATAAATAATAATGATAAACAGGGATATCAATGGTAAAGTACTGTAGTTCGAATGATACACGGATTTTGTAGTACTGTGTTATAGCAACAAAGAAAAAAGTTCTCCACTTATACCCGCACCTTGGACCACACTGCATCATGGGTGCAGCTGAGGCCATGCCAAAACCCAATTTGGATCATGTCCAGCACTTCATTGGAAACTAATGGTTTTCACTGAACTGAGTTATGACCAGCTGTTTGCAGACAGTTTGTGACATACTGATGGAGCAGAACACCGTATGTTGCTTTCCAAATCAAATGATACAAGGAGTGTGACAGTGTGGAGAAACATCTGTCATTAGCAATTTTCTGCACGCTCCACTAATTCTGGACAAAATAAGCCTAATGAAGTTACTGCAGGAAACTTCAAATACTGGGAATGCAACAAGGCCGTAAGAAGCCGGCGCTCACCAAGGCCTGTAATCTCACTCATTTGTTGTGTGAGAAGGAGGCTAATTGTTTTTGATCACAATGTTGTTGAATGCTAATCACAAATGTTCTTTATACCAAGAACAAAAACTAGAGGAAATCAAGGCCGTGGGGGCGAAGTGCGCTGGTGTATTGATGTGGCTCCCTTGTAGTGTGGCTTTAAAAATAGAGTTTCCGTGTGGTGGCTTTGATTCTAATGCACATGACTGCACTGGTGCTGCTGGCCTTTGTACGCCACCTCTCTGTTCACGCTTCACACAAAATAACATGTTTCTATCTCATCTTTTGTGTAGTCCTCCAACTCTCGTATGATTTTAATTGGTCTGGTAAATATGCAATATCATACGCTGTTGAGATAAGTACTAAAATGAGTACTTGGTTGAGTTTAACTAAATTGTAGATCCATGTTTAAACAACGGTCATTTGGCCAGTCCATGTTTGTATTGCTCCAGTGGAATTGTCCTTCATGTATTAGTATAGTCTCTGCTGTGAGCATGAGAGGGTTGTGACAGGCAGCTCTCTTGAAAGTGGTCCTCTCCTCCTGAACAGTTGTCGTAGTGAGAAGTGTTGGAGATGGGTGGGCGTCTGGACCGAGTGTGCTGCTCAAACACGAGGCCTGTGTCTATCTGGCAGCCTTCTCCTGGCGGCAGAAGGGCCATAAACCCGCCTGTGTTAATTCTGCCGTAATTATCATGGGTGCCACATGTTACGCAGGATGTCCTACCACTGCAGATCCACTCGAAAGTTTGCGGTGAAATCCTTCCGCGCTGCCACTTAAAGCTGTGGCAGATGAGCGGATGCAGAGGGTGACAGTTGGCCATTGTGATTAGAAGGAGCGCTCCTGGAGCCCTGCCCCTCATCTCATTTCCTGTCGTCAAACCTTTGTAATGATGTGTTTTATGTGGTGCATGGTGGAGAATAACTGGCTGAGCTGAGATGACTATAATCACCCATAATGCTCCTGGGAGGGATGGCCTCTCTCCGTGACAACATAAATATGCAAAATAACGGCTGCTGCCCCTACTGCGTTATTCCTATTTGATTGTCCTCGAGGTTACCTTTATGGAGACAAAATGTAATAAAAACCTATAGATATTTTGTTTCATTTAATATTTGAAATGGTACGCCTAACCGTACAACATATTCCAATATTATTATCACAGCCTGTTAACAGCCCATCTATTCTTACGGTATACTCAGTGTCCTCTTGCCTGTTTTGAGAGCTGCTCCTCTTGTGTGCCCGGGCCGTGCTTTGGCAGGACTTTGGCCCTTCACATACAGTCTGTGTGGACTTTACTCTGACCCACTCCTTCTTCTGTGCTTGTGTCATCCATCTGTCAGAGAACGCTGTCCTGCCGTCTTGTGATTCTGACACAATCACCCACATGCTCATCTGCGCTGTCTGTTCATATGGAAACCTTACAACCTTAGAAAAAAAAAGCAAAAATGATATTAACATTTCGTCATGGCTGAACAGTTGTAGTACTACTTCTACATTGCAGAATAGGCTGTCACATCTAGACATGTCTGCAAGGTTAACATGTGTATCCCCTGACACTGATTTGGGAACACAACGTCTGATTACAGGATAGCTGACAGATATATTTTATTAAAATTAAAGCACAATTAAACATTTCATCTCTGCTAATTACTGGCTGTAGAGTTGGCACGATGACCGTGTGCTGTAGAAAATCGGCAACCATAACACATTTTAATGGGCCACAGCTGTCTCACAGCCTGGTAATATTTGCACAGTGCACCAGAAATGTAATTTACGAGACAGAAGCAGATCAGCAATTGGTCAAGAAAAGTTGGTTTTGAATTGAGTTTTCATTATTAACAGAAATCGAGAAGACTACCATTCTGATTATGTCCTGGAATAATCCAGCTAGTTATAGTTTTGATGTGAACCTGAACGCATTTTTGTGAAACACTCACCAGCGACACCATAGACATGCACTTTACTGTAACAACATTTAAAATCAAAAAGAGTTCTTTGACATGAATTCTTAGCAGGGCCTGGGCAAACTTGATGGGTTCGCCCTAAAGTAATCAGCCCCGGTATCCACTTGTGCCAGAGAATAAGCCTGGGAAATTCACCAAAATGTGGGAACAGCTTGGGAACAGATTGATGCAGAAGGGTGAAAGAGGCTGAGAGGGAGTGTATGTGTGGATGTGTTCTCGGAGCTGATTCCAAAGCAAACAAGAGAAAACCTCCTCTAAGTAACTCAGCTCTGCTGTGCTCTGATGCTATGTCCCCTGAGGGCGCGGCCATTGCTTTTTCAATTACATCGAAGTTTGGACGCCAGATCCCTACAAAAAAAAAACAGCTCATGTTTTGAAGAATTCTATTGTTTTCCCTTTTGCCACATTTGAACTCAACACATAAAGATTCTCAATTATTAATATACTTCATCACTATATAACAATTATTCACTATCACACTATTCAGCATGTGACCTTTGAAAGCCATTTGCTGTTTTGTTAGTGTTCCATATGGTGTACTTTCACTAAAGCTTCTTTGAGGTAACCATAATAGCCACAGTGTGGTTTGGCCTGAGCTGGAAGCCTGCAGGCCATGTCGATTGGAGCCCATTGAGGTTAATTTAGTGTTGTTTGTAGGTGACACCTGAAGTCTGTGAAAGACCTGCGAGGCCCGGTGCTGATGGCACTTTTCCTGGACTCCCACAGATTGAACTTGGGCCAGTTCTGGTTCTTTTTGAAGCATTACACCCTGAAGGTCTGTGACCTGTTTTCAGTGACAATACTGAAATAAAAACTGGAAATATATTTTTTTGCAGTCTGGAAAATAAAATTTAGGGTAAGACTATCATACATGTTTGAGTTAGTCTAATGCAAAATAGCAACAATAATGGGCAATGTCTCAGAGCTGAAATGTGACCACAGGCTGGCATACAGTATGTCACTTTGTGCACCGTCCGTGCTGGAGGACGCAGAGGAGAGGGGTGCATCCTTGCAGAATGCCGGCTGTTGTCTTAAAAGTGCAGAACGTTGTTGTAATGCTCCAGGACAAACATTCACAGGACGCACAAAGAATAGAATAGGCTTTCTTTTGACACATAGTCTATTTCTTATTTTTTAATTCTCAATCGTTGGGTCAGCCAAGTGCCAAAAAAATGATTCGATTAGTCAGTAATTCATAGAACTGGAGCTGGTAAGAATTAGCATTCAAGTATCTTCTGCTGTTTGTTCCTCTCTCATCTAGAGGGCTATTGCCTCTTATGTTGAGATGAGCAAACGCTCATTAGGCATTACACTGAAAATGACTGACTGATTATAACTCCCTTTTCTGCTGCCTTAAACAAGGGAGTTTACTAACACTAAGTGGCATGATGTGAATGAACTTTAAAGGAGCATGACAAATGTGCGGTGACGTTACTCATGTCAGTAGTTAATCCTGGACACACTGCTCACCCTCCTGGTCATGCTGTACATATGTCAAGGATAGGGACAACAGCCTCATGCCAACGTCTCATACCAGGCTGAATCTGTTTAAATCAGACCTATGCATGAGCGGACATTTGTGCACACAACCCAACATAAAGTGTTCATTTTATTTCTGTTTAAACCCAGTCATGACTGTGCATGCTTAGGAAAGGTGTGACTTTGACAGCACATGTCAGTGATCTGTATTGCTTCAGATCACTCCACAATATTGTTCACACAGCAGTGTGGTACAGGACCATGAATGTCACCTGCGTATCTCCACCTAGTGTTTTGCCACATGCTACATTGGCCCAATACCTAGCTCTGAAAACAGGTGTTAGCGCGAGTGAGCAGAGGTATTAACACTGCCATCACATGCCCTGACGTGGTCCTGTTAGCTTTTTGACAAGTACAGAATGTGTATGTGTGTGTCGAGGCCAGTGACAGCTGAAGAAGAAGACTGTATTTGTGGAGGAACAGCATGGCTGCAGAGAGGACTGGAGATCCTGAGGGAGGCCTAATGGTTCCACTCCTTCCTGCACAGAGATAAAGACTCATAATAAGCGTGTATGCTCACCATCTGGCCCTGTGCATGTGGCCCTTATGGAGGCGAAAGCAGCACAATCTGTAAACGATCAGGAGCCATGGCGCTCCCCCTGGAGAGACCGCTATGCAATCAAGGTGACAGATGGCAGCACCACTGCTGAGGCCTCATAGAGGAGATCAAAATCACCTTCAATAAACTGTGACTGGAATGGGCACAGGCCCCTCAAAAAGTCAGTTTGTCAGTCAAACTGTGGCAGCTTGCTGAAACAGGGGGGACACGCAGCGGTCCATTGCTGCTTCCTGATTTCCATATTTTCCGTCTGACTGAGCCTGAACTGTGATCTTTCTCCAGTTGTCCTCTCGACTCGTGCCGGCGTGGGCGAGCTGGCTGCCAGGACAAGCAATGCAACTGGGGAAAAATTGAGATCATAATGCAGCTATTATGGGGCAATCAAGGTGGTTGGAGGTGGTGGGAGATTCAGAAAGGTGTTTTAAAAAACAAGACCAAGCCTGACCTTTCATGTTAACATATGACCTATTTTCTACATAAAAGTTATTCTCCTTAAATTCTGAGCTCAGTTAATTTTTAAGCATCTGATAGAGCAGCATGGTCCGGCCTCCGCACAGTGCCTCTATCTTGGTGTTTGTGTCCTGAGCCTGCAGACAGTAATGCTCGGAAATGCTATTTCACACATCCCCTTCATCTGATGCGCAGCTTCTGTCAGTGATGTGAGAAAAACAGCCTGACTCTCCAAGCTTTTTTAGCACCAGTGCAAAAGTTCAAAATTGAAACGCCATCTGTTCAACAAAAAAAAAAAAAAACTAATCTAAGTATAGCTTCCAAAACAGCACTGACTGGAAATACATTATCATCGAATGCTACACTACAATGATATTAATCCTTTGAAGAACAAGCCTTTTGGTGTTAATTCACAGAAAGACACTTGATAAGTAAGTAAGTAAGTAAGCTTTTATTTATATACCGCCTTTCACAGACCAGAGTCACAAAGCGGTTTACAATTGTTATTTTTTTGGGCACTTGTCTCTCACTCCACACAGAGATGGGAGCGGGGTCGCCGGACAGGAGGCGCATGCCAGACCTATTGTACATATTTTTAGTGGTAGGGGAAACCGGAGTACCCGGAGGAAACCTACGCAGACACGGGGAGAACATGCAAACTCCACTCAGAAAGGCCCTGGTCCGGCCGGGATTCGAACCCAGGACCTTCTTGCTGAGAGGCGAGAGTGCTATCCACTCAGCCACCGTGCCGCTGATGCCGAAGAGTCTTTGGACAGCCTCTCAGCTATCTTCACAGTTCAAATTAAATAAGCGGACCTAAGTAGTTTGAGAGGAAACCAATTGTCCTTCATAGTACACCACCCTTTAAGCCCTCACTTAGTTAATTGCCACACTTATTTGATTAATTACACAAGTTCCATTGTGCTCTCTCTTATATCCTCTGCTTTATCGGGGTGTCCGGGAGTACTCTTAATCATCGCCTATCAAACATTTTTACAATTGTTAAATATGTGCACTTGAACTCATGATTGTATCAATTACATTAATTAATACCACAACTTGGATTAAAACAGTAAAGTGGCTTTTAGGTTTCATATCTATAGTGGATTGTCTTTTGACTCCAGTCTTAAATCTTCGTATGTAACGGTGAGGACATAAGGGCATTAGCTTTCTCACTAAGGTTTTAATGTGTAGCAGTGTGGTCTGCTGTCCACCTGCTTTTATTTCTGGCAAAGGTGACTGTGCTTGTATAAAAGGAGGGTCTCCTTCACTGACCTCCATCACCCCTGACGTCAAAAAAGAAGCAAAGCCACGAAACAAAGTCCCAGTTTACGTGCAGTTCTGTAGTTCATGTGTCACTTGCGCCTGGTCGAGTTGGGTTCTTTGCAGTAACAATATTTAGGTATGCTTTCATAAATACGGTTATAGTAAGTACTAGTAGACTGATAGGACTAAAATAAAACAGTTGACTCATCAATTAGCTAGATATTAAAATCAAATCAATTGTGCTCATTCCTCATACACTCCTGAAATATCATTACCACGGATACTATACTCCTTAATCAAAAAGTCTGTGTTACGTTTTAGCTATTTATCTGTTATTTTCTATTTTTTTTTCAACCAACCTGTTTGACCTGTTTTCTACACCAGAGCAGGACCCTGTTAATATAGTTATAGTAGCTCTATCAGGGGACCCGACCCGGACCAATATATGGTCTATGTCCGGACCACACGTTTGAGCATTATCATAAAAAGTTAAATTACCGTTGCTGAGGTTTCCTTCGGGTCGTTGTTGAAGTTATAGACCAGCTTCGAGCAATGGGTTAGTCATTAGACCCAAAGACTGGATAGACCGATATTATTATAGCTCCATGGGATATAAACCAGGAGAGACGTCCACCGCGTGTCGCGCGTGTCGCGCGGGCCCGCGCTGTTTGGCCTCGCGGTAATTATGCACGTGCTTCATTGTGAATGTGATGAGACCTAATCTAGCAGATTATCAACTCCAATGTTTCCCCTGCCTGCATATGATACCAATTTCAATCGTGAGCATGGCTATTATAATTGTTAACTACTGTTAGCTAATTTTACAGCTAAAGTTAGGTTTGCTTACACGGATTTGTCTTGACTTTTTGAGTGTTGATAGCAAGAACTAGCATTTAGCACTATTTACTAGTACTAGCCATAGACTGACTATAGAACATCCATGTATCAGCTATATGATGATATAGTTATAGATAACTTTGACAAGGTCTATTGTGTGTATTATAAGGGTTAGCTGCTGTGCTGGGTTGGGCTACTTAAACTCATGGACCTGGGTTACACTTATAGACTAGTTGTTGTCTCAAGAAAGTACTTTGAGAGTATTTTTGCTGTAATAAAACACTTTAAAATGCATATTGCATGTATTGCAATATTGCATTTATTGCAATAGCAGTAAACAACTAATGAGTTATTAAACCGGTTGAACACCAATATTAAAAACGTGTTGATGCTGCATCACTTCTGTTTTTCCCATGGATCTATGTTTTCCGCATTCACAATGTTGAAACAGCATTTTTATCTTTAACCTTTGTGAGATCTGCAATTAAATTATAAATGTAAGGAGTATTTTGATAGTAACTGTAATCTGAAGTATTTTAAACACTACTTAGTCACTCAAAAAGTAATTACTTGTAAGTTGTAACCGAGCACATTTTAATGAATTTCTCATTCCAGGTATGCAAACTATACAGGACTGACACAAACTCCAGGCTGTGGTTAATTTTTCTCTGCACACTTTATAAACAAGCCCACAAGGCACAAGATGTCATGTGTTGGACTGGCATCCTTGAATTTCAGATAGTTATGAGGTAAGTGTTCTTAGATTATGGACATAGATGAGCACTGGGACCAAATGTTCCCTTTAGGACCTAATGAAGGAAATGTGACAAAAGCCAATTGGGTTGATCTTTGGTGAAATGTCTGGCTTTGGGGTTTTCTATTAAAGCGTATACTGATTCATCTGTGAGCTCACACTGATCCCACTGATTTGTCAGACGAGGATTTTAATTTGTGCTTCACCTGATGGATGCTGGTAATTTATGCTGATTAAAAATAAAACATCATATTATCCTATTTCTCTCCCACCCTTCTGAGGTTTTTCCAGAACGATGTGCGGAGCACTTGATTAGTTGTAATGTGACCACTGGACCCCACGGCTCAAATTTATGTCCTCCATTTGAACTGTGTCTCCATGTGATGTATACATCAGGTTTGTTAATGAAATATGTCGCCAGGAGGCAGTCACTGGCAGTGGCTGTTCAGCACACACACACATAATCATATTTAATATAACCTCTCCAACTTAAACCTTCCCTGTAAGTCCTATTATAATGGATTATTAAATCAAGAAACAAATGTGTACAGTTAATCTTTATAGTAAATATATTGTCTCCTGAAGTATTCTGAGAGCTGTAAATGCTCTTGTGTGTGTTTTAACAATCCAAAATCAATAACCAGGCTCCAGCTACTCCAGCATATTAAGAAAACACCTACAATTACACTTACAGTGGCTTGCAACTTGCTAACACGTTTTCTATATGAAACAAACAAACTGCACAGCATTTTGATGCATGCATTTATTTAGATTTTGAAAATGTCCTGAGGACTTCTGAATGCTCAAATTTTGACCTAACAATTACATAGAGCCCAGCTGTGTGTAATCTACTCGCAGTATGATAGGACTGGAGTTAGATAGTTCTAACGTCATTGTAGAACAGCAGTTCTACAATGACGTTAGAACTATGTTTGGACTGTATTGGTCACTAAACAGCATCATGAAGTCCGAGGAACCCCCTAGAGAGGTCAGGGATGAAGTTGTGGGATGTTCAAAGCAGATATCCCAAGCTTGGAACCTCTCACCCAACACTGTTCAATCCATTGTTTGGAAATGGAAAGTGTATGGCACAATTGCAAACTTTCCAAGAACTAACAAGCCGAACCATAGCCAAGTCATATGGGAGACACAGCTACATGTGTAGTCAACCAAAATCAAACTTTGTACCCCAAATGCAAATACAGCTTGTATTTGTAGATTCTTCATTCAAACATACCTCGGTTCACAGTTGCTGTAACATGTGGAGCTGCATGGCTGACATTGTTCTGATGTGACTGACAGGTGACAGTGTCCTGGGCCACTGTGGGAGCGATGTGCAGGCCGTCAGATGAAGGCCACAGTCTCTGTCATCTCAGTCGGTCTTTGCCTTTGACATGTGTCCTCAGAGCAGTATTGTCGATGAGTGTCATGTGAGAACTGACAAAGACAGCTCCACTTTAAATCTGACCACGTGTCGACCTGTGGTTTGTCAGCGAGGCAGAGACAGAATGCTATTGCATGAAAGGCATGCACATTCTAATAACATTTATTAAAAGACTGTTAGCTTGGCGCCCCTTTACTGTCCACACTGGTCTGTCTGGCCTGCAAAATGCTGACATTTTTCCAAATAAATAATTTCACAAATGAAAAAACAGCATCTGCTTCCCTACAGCTTCACATATGGCCTTTAGTGCTGCTCATGTGAACTGAGCAGGTAACCAGGGCAGGGAGTGGCCTCCTGAGACCCTGAACAGAGGGCCAGACCCCAGAGACCCCCTCTGCAGTGAGGGCTCTTTGGCTCAGCATTCGGACCAGAATATGAGGCCAAGGAATAGTTACTGCCTAACTATCTGATTGGGACAGGAAACCAAGGGTTATTTAGATGTGTGTGAATATAACATTTATTTTTTCCAAGGCAGTATACTGTATATTACACTATCCATTTTCCTCTTCTCTCGTAGCACAGTTCTGATCTTAATACTCTGATGGATCCACAATTTAACACGCAGGTCTCAGGTACTCTGTCCACCACTGGATCACTGCTGTTTTCCTCCCCGCACTGGATATTTGTATTTACAAGACAGAGATGGAATTACAGCATCTGGCTGAAAATAAACATGTCTGATTTAAAATTACACAGAAACGTACTTGCTGCTTATAGAAAAACAAATTAGAAATTAGGTGGTTAAATCATTACCAGTATCAGCCGGTGGGCAACCCTGACTGTAATGATTGCTAATTGGCTTGTTAGTATGAAAACAAAGCAGTGTTTTTTTCTAGACTGAAGGGCTAAATTAGCAGGATACAAACAAGTGGAGGGGAACATGTGAATAAGGATGTTTTTACATGAGCATCTGTGGATACAGCTGCCGCTCGTTCTGACCATCCTGTTTTCTCTTTTCCCTTTCTCTCAGGCTCAAACAAACAAAGGCAAACAAGACAGCTTCTTCCTGCACTCGCTTGGTTGAGTATTCTACACGACACAGCCAGTTCTTGTCTTTCCTGTCTTTTTAATGCCGCAGAAAAAAATCATCATTAGATGGCAGTAACACAAACTTCACTGGCCTTTGTGGATTAAACAAATTATGCTCCTAACTCTCCTTTGATTGTCTGTGTTAAAGACATATGACAAAAGTGTGACCACTGTCTCCATTCCACGGCGTTGAGAGGCAAGAGCATGCCCAAAAAGAAGTTTGTAAAATAAAAGTCAAGCCTCCTTTACAACATGTGCGAGTGCTGACAGCCCCTGTGCTCAGGACAATGCCTGTTTCCTTCACTGCAGGGGGAGACTGCTCCAGGCTCCAGGGTTCTCATGATTACGCAGTCAGATTACGTTTCATGCAGTTGTAGAATTATAGATGTATGACACTGTAACAAGTTTCTGAGAACTCTCTTTTACTCGCACAGCAAGATAAACTAAGGTCATGTTAATTGATAATAATAACAATTTACGATATTACTAATAACACATTTTTGATGCAAAAAGTGGTTGTTCGGTTTATGTTTTTGAACTGTACGGAAATCCTCTTGCAGTGATAGTGCACCTGTCTTGGTAGGCCTCGGTATGAAGCCATGAAATAATTACACTTCATATCAAAAATTAAAGAAGGGGGAAACATGTGATAAATGTAGGGCCAATAAGCAAAAGCTGTTCATGCTCTTTCTATGATTAGTACGTCTACTTGGGTGCTGTAGGTAAGGTGCGGACCATGGGATATTTATTCAAGCCAACTTTTGGCCCATTACAGTTACTGCCCATCTGCCACTGCTGCCACTTGCACTCATGCTAAAGGTTATTCATTTACATATTGGGGTGGGGGATAGTCATCCTCTAATAATTACACAGCTTCAATCAATCAGTGCTTCATGATTACTCTTCTGATAAAACTGCTGCCGCCTTGTAAAGCTCTGTCCTGTACCTTTTGATTTTCTTGCTTCAAAATAGCCCGATAACGGCAAGTAACTTGAAAAAAGGGGATTGTAAATTCTTTGATAAATTATGATGAGGTGCTTGAAATTGATTTATTGTTGTGATCATTAACCATATGGTGCAAACTGTGCCCCCTCCTCACATTCAGAAATCTATGATTACAGGGCCAGGTCGGCACAACCTTTACCTTTGCACCAATAAATCTCAGTCCCATCAAGGAGAAGGCCTGTGTTGTCTGGGCCTTGTGTGCATAAGTGTACATATAATCAATTATGTTCATTCTTTGTTTTAGATTAAAAAAATTAAGGTACTGATATTGAATCCATAAACAATTTTTTACGGGAGGTCTGATCTTCATCATCATCATTATGTGAAAATACATTTGTCATTGAGAGATTACGTTATACATGGAAGTTTAATAGAAGCCATTTAGTACTATGTTTTTATTATAATAAAAGAAGATCCTGTAGCTAGACTAATGGTATTTATAATTATTTGCATGTGACCTGCCAGCATTTACATCCTCATCCGTGTCTGGAGTAATTGTCTGGTGTTTCCCTGTGGGTAAGGGTGGCGTTGCATTAGATTGTAATCTTCAACACTGTTGGCTGACACAAAGTTGATGTGTCACGGTGATTGGCGTGGTGGAGATGACATGACAGAGCTGGTTTTGGGGGACTGACAGATACTTGGCAGGTTAGAGCTCCCCTGTTGGTGCTGCACTGCCTCAGGACAGTCACCTGTCAGCTCAGGTGAAGGCTCGTCATCACTGATGACTGGAAGCAGCAGAGTGAATATAATGGGATGAGCATACTGACATAGATGTGGCCCAGGACTCCTTTTCTGCTGCCCAGATCCTTAAGAACATTTTTAAATTGTTTTTATGTAGATTGCCATTGCTGACCCTTATAGTGCCACGCCACCACCTAACAGTTACAAAATCTCTCTGGGCCACCCTCAACAATTGTTGAAATTTAATTTGGAATAAAATGCCATGTTTTTATATGTTTATGTTTATTTAAATTTAATGCATCTTGTAATTCAGACCAAATAGTTAAATGCATTTGATATAAATCCCAACGCACTATTTTACTCACCAGTGGCTGATAAAAGTGTTTTCCACAGCTTCCCTGGATCAGAATTCCTGTGTTACATGTAGTGGTTCTTTTGACACACACTCTCTAATCCTAACCCATCCATCCATCCATCCATTTTCTTCCCTTTAATCCATTTCTGGGTCAGGGGGGTGGCAGTCAGAGATGCCACCCAAGTCTCATAGCACCAGCCCCTCACTGACCCTCTGCAGGTGGTGAGTCCACAGGAGGACGGCTGCTCTCTGAGTGTGAGCATAGCCTTGATCTTTCAGTGGGGGCTTTGGGCAAAGTGGGGTTAAGTGTCTTGCCCAAGGACACAACGACAGCAGTCATCAGTGGGTGGAGAAGGTGCAGAGGTGGGAATTGAACCCACGACCTTCAGGCTCAAAGGCCAATGCTCTACCAACTGAGCTACTGTCGCCCCTAGCATCGAAACCCTAAACCTAACCCTTAGCATCGAAATTGAACGAGATGTCACTCGTACTAGTGAGTCCAAGGCAAAACTACCAAAATTAAACAATGTGATTTCTCATTAGCCCTATAAAGTCCCTGTGCGTTTGAACCAGTGGGGGCGGGTTCAAAAGTGGACAAAATGACGGGCGCTGACATGCTTGCAATACCGCACCGAGCCAGAGGGCTAGACCCGGAAAGGGAATTATTCAATGCAAATGTACGTATCTTCTGACCTCTCAAAAACGTCTTTACAGGCTGGTCCAAAAGGTCAATGCTGAGGGGAGTGAATTTTTTTTGACAAGTCTAGTTTACTCACTGTGAATTTTTGAAGTCACTCGTTTAAATGAATGGGGCTCGTGCCGGCTGACGCATGCGCAGATGCATTTTTTCCCATTTTCCAGCCCCCGCGGCCATTTTGAAACATTCCATGAAAGCCCAATTTTTGGCCCATTAGTTAGAACGGCGGAGATCGCCGTGACTACGTCCGTTAATACAGTATATACAGTCTATGGTTTGAACATGTCACTTGTGTCAGTGAGAAAGAAAAGAGTTGAGTGAATGGACCCAGTGCATGCTTAAGAAGGGAAAGGTGTCCTGTGATTTTACGCTGCTGCTTACGTTACTGTTGCTCATCTGCCCATCATCGTATTAAGCCCGCCCTGACAAGTTGATCGGTCCGGTTCGGGCATAGTTCTGCTCCA
This sequence comes from Knipowitschia caucasica, assembly GCA_964034765.1. Taxonomy (NCBI): domain Eukaryota; kingdom Metazoa; phylum Chordata; class Actinopteri; order Gobiiformes; family Gobiidae; genus Knipowitschia; species Knipowitschia caucasica. The sequence goes on from OZ035843.1 coordinate 19,573,687, forward strand.
ACAGAGAAATGCTAGGCCGAACTTCCCGCTGGAATTTCCGTCATTTGAGGCCACAGGGCATGTTTTTTGTTACATAATAGTGTCACAGTAGTGTAATTTTGATGGATGCTATATATTGCTTCAAAATTGTTTTAAAAATTCTGTCCACTATTGCAACAAGACAATAAATATGGGTCCCAAAATATATGATCAGTTATACATTTATATCAGTTATTGAACGATAAGTTGATTTATAGTAACATTCATGAATTTTGTTACATTTCTTTTCATGTGTCATTTAGAAGCTGGTTTTTCAAAAGTTGTGGCATGGATGGAGTGTGTCCGATTGCAGTTGCTGTTTTGTTGAGTTTCTTCAAAAGCCTGTGCTGCCACACTCAGAGGGGGCACGTGTCCATCAAAGTCAGCCCAATAGCAATCGTGAGCGCTGAGGCCTGCTCCAGAGACGGACGGTTCGGACTGACTCATAGGGAAGCTTAAGTATGTCAATCTCACCAGAGCACACTGCCACAAAGCATCAGCACATATGTAGTGGCAGTACATAAAGACATTCTCAGCACACTGCTACACTTAGCAACAATATGGGGAATTTTCTCTTGCCACAAATATCAAAAATGCCGATTCAGAACATAACCTTTCAAGGCTTTAGAGTAATTAGTTATTTTGCATTGTTGGACCCTTCTAAGTAAAAGGACAGTGGTGATGATCCAGGGGACAATCAACATTCAATAACATTTATGGACATCGGTCATCGGCCCCTTATGAACCAATATCTCTGTGTTTTTTTCTTGTGTTTGAACAGTTTGATTCTCTGATCTATGTTGGCAAATTCATCGGTTTTGTTTAGTCCTCCAAGATAACGACTGTGATTGAGGGCTATACCAAAATACATTGAATGGAATTAAAATTAAGTAATAATAGACGAAAACGCAGGACACATTCTTGGCCAGCTGCAGTTATAATACATTGAGTGGAGAAGAAACAAGCTTGGATTTTTTTTCTCTTCTCATGCATTTAAATCAGCATGTGGATACCAGTCTGGTGCCAACATATTCAGTAGTAACAGGCCTCCATGTCAAATCATCTGCTCTGTCCCTAAGGCCCACAGCATCTATCTCTGAGACCTGTCACTTATGAAATCTGATCTGTATTCATAACTTCTGTCAAAGTTGTACACTGTGGTCCAAGCTGTGAGCCACAGAGCCGGGGGCATGAACATGGAAAATTCTTCTGCTTTAAATTGTGAAACAAAACACATTGATTATGGGGTCGAACATATCCTAGTTCAAAACTAGACTTTCATAACATTTCATAAATAAAATTATAGGCAGATAGTTGATGAAAAGCGTTGATTTTTAAAAACAAAAAAACTGTTTATATAGCGCCTTTCACCAAAATAGATCGATTGAAAACAAAAGGATATTCACCTCGACCTCACAAGCTAAGCAGGTTAATACTGTGATGGGAGAGCTCTGGGACCACCAGGTGCCACAAAGGGGCTGTCTTAGGCAAGACACATCGCCAAATATGTGTCTGGTGCGAGAATGATTGGTGGTGGTCTGCTACTAGATTTATCATTCCGACCAATTTTTTTTTCTCAGAATAAATTGTCGCGATAACCAATAAAAAAACACAACCGTTTATTGATCAGTTGTTAAAATCAAAATATAGATTGGTTAAAACAACCAAAATACAGGTGACATTCAATCTGTTTTTGGAGTGTACTTCATCCCGCAGTGGTCGCGCACCTGGTCCTACTAGATTTATATTAGACTAAACATTTCCACAAATGTTTTTACACAAAACTTCTGGAAGTGTTTTATGTGGCCAGTTTGAGAGGGAGCACTGATAGCCCATTGTAATCTCATTTCACCAGGGAAAACAGACTTTATCACAGCCCCTGGTCAGTTTGTTTTGCCCCAGCCCACACCATACGGCATTTAACACTCTCATAATTAAGTAGCCGAAGCAAAAACGTCCTGCCCAGTCTGAGGGCATTTGCCGCTGCTAATTGACAGATAAGCATCGGGACAGATGACTGACTGTTATCTGTGGTTATAAACGTTCACACGCAAAATCTATAACTAAGATATCGGGCAGGTATTAGGGTTGCATAATTAATCGCAGTAAAATGACTCACACTAAGCTAATTGCAAGAACTACAATTATTTAAGTATTTTTCACTAGGACTATGTCCAGTCCAGTTTTACTATTTTTATTAAAATAGCAAAATTATGTCTGGAAATGAATGTGATTATGTCTGTTGATATCTCCAAGTGAAGTGGTTTGTCCACATTGAACAATGCAAATTAAAAAAAACAATACAAATCTAAAAGGAATGGAAATGTTTGACAAATAAAAATATCTTTTCATATATTTAACCTGCACTCGTAGGAACTTATCATTAAAATGAATTTTAACAGACAATATTTGAAATATGCGATTATTGAGGTAGTACATAAATGTAGAGTCTTGAGGGTGGCTCTGCGTGCCGTTTATCGTAGTCTTTTCTGGCCAACTGGGTGAAGGATACTCTGCCGGTTTCCCCACCCAAACTCTTGGTCCCATCTGCTCAGAGAAAGGCACAGCATTTGTCAAAGTAGACTGGATAATGGCTTTGGCATCCTTATTATAATCTCAGCATAATCTTCATTTGTCCACTGCTGGCATTGGGACACTTCTGGGTTTGGGAAATTGGTCAAGACCGTGTCCTCATTTCGTTTTCATTAGCTCTAATCTTTGAAAAACCACACTTTTTATCTGAGTATGATTTTGATGAAGTTTGTTCAAATGTTTATTTTATGTTTGTGTGATAAGTTACAAGCTTACTTAAAGTAGCAATTACACAGGACTCTGGGACTTTACATGATGCAGATGAAAATTAACTTTTGGCTATAATCTCAAGTGTCAATATTATGTTTAACCATATATGTTCATCCAGATGTAGTGTCCTAGTACAAATAAATATAAAATTACAATTAGATTTATACTGAATACCCTTACCAAAACAATATTTTAATATAGAAATATGTCCAAATCATGACATAGGCCTGTGTTCTGAATAATTGGTGGCTCTTGGTTGACTATTGCTCCCCCTGTATGTGGGTCACATGCATTGTTCCCAGCTGTGCAGCCCAGTCAGCTGTGCCTCTCTCCATGCCCGCCAACATCTGCTCCACAAAAACAATATCCAGCTTTTAGCACTCAAATGGAGGTTACACCATATGCCAGCAAGCCACTTAGTTTCTGCCAGGGGAGCTGGGACCTGGCCACACTGGCTGAGGTAACAACCAAGGAGAACAGCACTGGGATGTGAAGGAGATATCCTACTTTGCCAAAGCCTCTAGTTTCTCTTCACTTTTAATGGTTCTATCTTTTAAAACGTACTTTTCTTGTGCACTATTTAACTGGGCTTTTAAACTTTTGAATCCTTCGTAGAGGAAAGTATGGCTCTGTTTTCCATTGTGTGTCTGCTCAAGGTGTTTTGGCAACATCACCTTTTTAATATTAATGCCAATTCTGCTGCCTAAAAACAAGATGGCCACAAGGGTTAGTACATACTACTTTTGACTTTTATATACAATTTTGGACTACACCATTTCAGTTAAGATTTGACCTAATATTTGACAAGCTGGGAATAAAACCAATAATCAGATACTGAAAATTCCCAGTTTGGAACAAATGTGAAACTGACAACACAAAATAAAATGTAGCTATTTAAGGCCAATTAAGAGTGCACATGTGAATGGTAGGGCTGAAGTGCTGCTCACTATGCTGAAAGGTGATAATGGGTTTTTAATTAAATATGGGAACCAAAGGTCCCAAAATGGAGCTTACAGTTAACCAAGCAATAGCCATTTAGTGAGTGTTCAGAAAAGGTCCTCTACTGTCAGTCTGGCCTTGAAAAGCCTTTTCTATTCTTCCACTGTTGCACTCATATAGTCTTATGTCTATCATAATATAGACAATGTATAAACTATTCGTTATATATTATATGCAGACAATCAATATATTCCAACGGTGTGTACTGTAAGGCCCATATAATATTCATCTTGCTGTTGTCCTTGCTCAGCCCTGGAGGTGGGACCGGGGAGTGTGGGGCAGGCGTTTGGGGGTGTGTCCTCCAGCAGCTCTGGGACAGCAGGTCGGGGCTGCCTCCTGCAGGTCACGGTTTCACTTGTGGGTATTAATTTGGGAGGGACATAAACACAGTCACGTTGTGTATGTGTGTCTGAGGAGAGAAGGAAAAGCTTTTGTACGCCTGCGTTCAGTGAAATCACCTTGAAGAGTCTTAGCTGTAAATCATATCAGGCACAACGTTCAATAATGAATTGTTTTTGGAAGTTTACTTACCTTTTCTCTTCTTATTTACTTACATTTGGTTTTTATGTAAACATTACAAAATGATGGTTGTATAACTATCCTGCAATCATGCCAACAAATGTACTACTTTTTATTTTTAGTGGTAAAAGTTTTGAAATTGTTTATCAACTTTGCTTGATATTAAAGAATATCACACATTTGTCACACCACATCTATCAAATGTGTTCTCTTTTGAGCTATTGCATGTGCAGCAGAAATGCCAGTGCTTTTGGCAAAGACACCACATTTCTGCCAGTGTCTATCTTTGAATACCTCCCACGTTGCATTCAAAGGAAGTGGGCTCTTTTACGTTGCCAATTTTCCAAAAAGGTGCGGTTCAGTAGCCCATGACAGTGGATAGAAGTTGTGTTACTATTATTCTGTGAATATTAGATGTTTTTATTTGCATTGCAAGCTCGCACTTCCACGCACTTCTGTGTGTGGTCAGAGGGGGGCAGTGTTAAAGTGGAAACAAATCGAAATGCACTTTATAAAGTACATATAACTCTCTGTTAATGTTGTAGTATTGGAAAGGGTCATGTGTGATGCTAATAGTGGTGTGTGTAACATGCTGTTGGGTCTATCTGTTGTACTTAAAGTAACTAGTTCAGACAAATTATGCAAATGACCACAATGATTATGATAATCTGTCTTTACTAGTGGCCAGTGCAATGATGCTGAGACTAGATTCTTAATAGGATCACAACACATTATATCACATTACATTCATGGAAGGAATGCTCAAGTTACTTTTGTGATATGTGTTTTTATTTTTGAATCACAGAAACATTGAGTACGAATAAATCGTTTGTTTCTTGCACAAGTACAATTCTGTAATTTCCTTCATTCGAGGCTTCAACGTTCAGAATTTAATTTTTTTTACCTACCACAAGCTCATTTCTTTGTACTTTATAACTATAAAAATGACTCATCAAGCATTTTAACATAAAAAAAATCTACAGCTGGCACCAAATAACTACCGAACCAAACATTGCAGGAGGAGTGGCTTATCATTTCTGCAGTTTTGAATGCAGTTTTGAATAAGCCATTTTTGATAACAAAACTATGATCTGTATTGTGTAGTATCATTTAAACCAAACAAAAAACTTAAACTCTTATTTCTCACTAGTTTAATTCTTTTAGCTTTCTGTGCCTTGCCACTGAATTTTGTTTTGGGCAACTTTAAGATTGTTGATGGCTGAGTGAGAGTGAGAGCTCAACAAATGCATGTCGTCAGTCTCCACATCTGGGTGTGATGCATCAAGAAGAGCTGTCACAAAACTGATCATGATCAGTGTGAAAAGTGTAGACGAGGATGTAATATTGAACGTCCAGATGGTTTCCAAGCAGAGACAGACGTGCCCTGGCTTTGCGCTATATTTAATTCATATCTGCTCAGCCTTCCTTTGCATTGTTAGGCCGTGTCTCTGGGCACTGAGAGATGTGCAACTCATTTAATATGGGCGCACAAACAAACTAACTTTAGTCAGTTTCATTTTAGATGGCACTCGAGCTAATCTTTGTGAACAGTTTTGGGTATGATATAGTGCAACTCAATGAATGCTTTCTGCTAAAATTGGAGATGACTTTTTGGGGTGTGTTGCCAAAAGCTTGATGATGATGCTCAGAAGGCCAATATGGTTCACGCATCACTGCCTCAAAGCCACCGCTAAGCTCTTTTTAATGATGTGACACAAAACATTACTGCACTTGACTTACTTCAAATACCTGGACTTTCTTTTCTGTTTTGTAGTGAACTTTTAACAGCCTTTGTTTTTTGTATCATTTTGTAAAGTCCATGGTTGCATGTTGCCTTAGTGGTTGTGAGGGCTTTTGAATGTTTGGGATTTGCAAATCGACACAAAAAATGTAAACATATTGAAAAGATAGAGGACTAGCTTCAAAAAAAGACTGCATCTGCTTTTTGGGCAAAACTGACAAATGTATGTTAATGTGTTGGCACTATCTAAAAAGTGAAATGAGGCGGCCCATCTTTTCGGATCAGTCATGTGTCATGAAGCCAGAGTCTCATCTCTCCACTCTTCTCCATGGGGCTGAGATGACCTCAATAATTAAGGGACAATTTTAAAATGCATTTCTAATTTTCTACCAGACTGAAAAGCTTTATTATGGAATAGCTGACAAAACCCTCCTCCTGAATGGGGGTGACTCCTGGGCTTCCACTAAACTGGTCATGAATGCACAAACCATCTGTTTTTCTGGCCGTTTGTCAGTGTGAGCGTGGCGGAGGCAGCTGTCGGTGTGGCCCCGGTTTGAAAGATGGAGCACACAACCTTTGTTTTGCTCTGCAGTGGCTTTGTCGGACCTGGCTCGTCCCACTCATGCTCACTGGAATATGGTTGGCCCACCAGTCAACCACAAGTTCCTGCAAAGAAAGCACCAGAGCAAAAGCCAAACTTTTAGTTGTAGTGAACTTGAGGAAATTAGGGGACAGAACAAAATGAATGAAAATGTATTAAATAAACTCAAGGAAGAATGTTCTCTTGAAGATGATGTATGGTGAGAAAGGAAGGTGTGTGTCCTGTGCGCATTGTGTAGGTGAATGAGGATCTGGAGCATTGTATACTCGCCAATCTGTAGCTCAGTGGGTGAGCTTGTCAGGAGCCAGAGCCAAGGAAGAGGGCCAGAGGGCTGAGAGAGAGGTGAGGGCAGCCAGACGGGCTAAGGTACACTGAAGAAGCTCTAAGTGTTTACGTGTATTTTAAGCTGAATGCTTAAAATACACAGAAAATACCCAATGCTAGTTTGAGGTTTAATAAGCTATGAAGAAGCCATATAGTGCCTTTGTATTTACACAGGATTTCACCTAATCATTCTCTATTATTTACGCTGATTGTTTTGTTTGGATGACACTGGCCAGACTGACCCAATTGCATAACTTTCCCACACCAATGCACTTGACCGGAAGAGCGGCTGATTTTAGGGCATGGGGTCATTGGGGTGAAGGGGAGAGGAGCGTCTCTGTTGTATATTATGAGTAAGATTGATTTTGGAATTTCTGAAAAACGTAGATAAACAGTTTTGCTGCGAAATGTACCTAAATGTTTGTGTGATATTTAAAAATGTGTATACATGAATCTGAAGAGTACTACACCTTTAACATAGTGAAGGCCTCAGACTGTCAGCCTTGACTGCCGCTGATAAAGCTGATGATGGTAAAGCAGAGCTTAGCAGAAAGCAGTTGTGTTGTCTCACACGACAGTCTGAGCATGGCGTTTTTTGTGTAGCCCCGGGACAGGCAGGCACCCAGCTTCAGCCCTGTGCCCAGCCCCTCCCATCCCTGTGTCAGAGTCACATCTTGTTAAGCTGACGGCTCTCTGATGTGGACAAATCGTCACTAAGGGGGACCTGACAGAGCTGTGGGTACTCTTAGGCCTTGTCTGTAGAGGGTAATAGTTAATATGGAGGTTCAGAGAGAGGAAGAGATTGTTATTTCTGTACTTTATATTTTTTTGGCAAACATTTGCCTGTGTATGTGTATAAGGCTGTAGACTATTGCCCCTGCTTTGACCAAATGCTCCTCTCTTTTAATGGAAAATGGGCCTATAAGAGCTAAGTATCAACAGCACGCTTTGAGAAGCATATGGAGTTCTAAATAAAATTCAGATCAAGCACAATGATGGCTGTGATTGGCTTTGTGCTTGGACAGACTGGTGAAAAAGGGGGTGGAGAGGATGGTCCCATCTCCATAATAAGATGGTAACGCATGAGTAAATGAATGCATGGCTCACTAACGCGCCATACTTTGAGTCTGGTGGAGAGCTGCAGCAGTGGCATTATCACTGACAAACTCCTCTTACTCTGCCCTTTATTACTCTTCAACAGTTGCCTTCAATGAAACCTCATTGTCCGCCCAGACTTCTGCTCTTGATCAATGCCTGTGACAGCTGACAGATTTTCTGAGCCTGTGCTTTTGTTAGTGGCTGATGACCTGAAAGGGCTTTGGTGGTAGCATAATGAATAAGACATTTAAAGCTAATAAATAAACCTTTGGAAAGCATCACTGGTGTGTGCTTGAGACCATTAGAGATGGAGGCCTTTGCTTTCCTTTTTCACTCCCTCTTTTTTCACACTTGCACAATCTCCGGCCTTTGAAGGACTTGTGAAGCCAAAGGCGGCTTGTTGCTCAATCAAATAGATTACGTCAGTCAGACAAGCAGCAATCTGTCCCATTCAATAAAGTTACTTTAGTCACACTGGATCTTGGAGGGGCTCATACTCGGCCAGACTCAGATGTACAATGCCACATATGGTGGAAATACATTGCCTGGCCTGCCAGACACTCCTCCTTTCTGTTCAAAAGAAGAACCGTCTGGACACCTCTTCCTAGCCTATCATTTCACGATTTTACCCACATCGGTCCAATCACGCACCGAGAGGCGGGACTTCCTTTCACCTTTGAGTTGCTAATAACTCCTCGTATCTTTAAGTTTTTGTTACAAAATCGACAGCAGTTGTTTACATTTGCACTAGCTGACATGTCGCCATCCCTTGTTTTGTGTTTACTGAAACGGTTTGGGTGCCGCTAGTTGCTGCGTCATATCCTGTGTGCATCTAATTGGTTGATGCAGTCTGTCAACCACGCCCACCGGGAATTCGCTGAGATCAAGCTCGTTCCCAGACTATATGTCTTTGAAAAAGCATATCGTTTGGCAGGCCAGGCAAGGAAATACACATTGTTGTCCAAAGTCATCCTTTACCATTATTTATCTAAAGTTTGATCATTGATTTTATATATAAAAAAAATTCCTTTGATTTTAAGCTCTAAATAATGAAGTATGGATATGCCATATTCATGTGATGCGCCAAATTGATTTGATGTTATAGTTTAAAGCACAAGTAATCCAGTAATGAGGACATCTGTTTTCATATGGTCCTTGACACATAGCACCAGAAATTTGATGTCATCCTGTCCAAACTAGTACATGGCTGCCAGACAGCATGGTATCATTTGATTGGTTCTGACAAGCCACTGACAGCTCTGAGGTGAGGAGAGAGCATGACAAAGGGCAAACAGAGGAACAGAGGGGAAAAGGGAAAGGCGTTATAGGTCTATGTAAACCCCCCATGATCCCACCCCCACACCCACACTTTCTGGACTGATTTTATCTTGGATCTTTTTCATAATCATTTAACATTTTAAATACTATGCACTTCTCTAAGCCAAGCCAACATGTAGTATTGTGATTTAAAGATGGCCACCTGCCACTGTGAAAATCAGGGGCTGTTATGGTTTTGCTCACAGCTGAGCTCTGTGGGAGCCAAAGGAGCCTCCTTGACATTGAGCATTGAACAGATTTTTGGCACCGCGAACCCTTTGTCACTCTCCACTCTCATGAACATAAAATGGGATTTTCTAATTCAGATAAGCACCTTATTAGGAGTCCAAATGAAAAGGCTCCGGTTAACACACTGATGCTTTATTAATGGTGTATTATTATGAGCCCATCAATAATTTGTGGCAGTGGTACACAAGTAAATTGGATGGCTGTTTTCCCTTCATGTGGCCAGTCTCCATTGTGACCTTGCATTAGTGCATATGCTCACAGCAGGGTCACTGGTCGAGGGCATGATCTGTCAGCCTTTGTTTATGAAAGCCAGACAGCACATGCCTGTAAGAGAACATATTTCATGCAATTAGTGTTTTGCAGCTATATGTATGTACGCCGACCCTGACACTTATTACAGTTTTATTTGGACATTGTACCATATCTGTATATCTGTTCCAAGATAACTATGTTCATCATTTTGAGCAATTGATAATGATATATAATTAGGGAGTTTTGTCATTTGTCCAAAATTTTATACAATTTACTACTATAGAATGAAATAAAATACACTTAAAGCATCTAATGTCTTAGATATAAGTATTTTAGTTTGTATATCCAGACTAACTAACGAGGATATTTCCCGATGTTCTTATATGACTGTCCATTGAGTGTGCCTCTATAAAGGCTTGGTGGCCAGCCTTTTCCCTGGGCGGTGTTTACTGTCACTGCATGTTGTGGGGACTGGCAGCACTATTTCTTCAGGCTGTCAATCTCTACAGACACTCAGCTGCCATGTTGGATCTGACCTCTGCTGAGGAGATAATGTCTCTGGGCTCCATACAGACATCTTTCACTGCCCCCCTGCTCTGTCTGGATACTTCTGTGCAGTAGTGATATGCCATGCATCCTTTTCAACATTAATATCCACTGTCCTTATGACCGGTGGGGCACCGCCACCCCTCGCTCTGTGCTCTGCGTTCTGTGCGTCCCCTCTCTCCCCGACAACTGTAGCACTCTCCACAGTCTCTCCTCAACAACTAGTACTCTCCACAGTCTTGAAATTGGGCTTTGCCTCGGCTATGGACTTTCTCCACAAGCTCCCCAGGACCTGCTCCCCTTTTAAAACAAACCTATACAATTTGAGTATACTATAGAAGAACAAGTCATACAAGAAAAATGAGTCGTTGAGAGTCTATGAGAATAGTTGTTGACGGGCTAACCCAACTCATTGATAGCTTTCCCTGCTTACTCCTGGTTTGTAGATTCAAAAAACTATTTTTGATCACACGAAAAAGGACTATTTTGGTTTCTGTAGTGGCTCTGTCCCATCTCATCTGCGATGTGTTTTGGATAAAGACACTGGCTGTGACTTTGATGTAAAGTGTGTGGGAGGCCTTTCAATGCTTGTTAATTACCAGTGCATCTTGATTAGTACCATAGCTTCCAGAGGGACTTAGCACTTCCCAGGAAGTATTTTGGGAGCACTGTACAGCACTGTATGCATCCAGGGTTCTCACCAGGAAATTTTCACAGCATGGGGGAGCCTGAAGTGCGGCTGAGCTGCACAGCGAGCGCCACATGCACAAGTATTAGTATAAGAGTTATCCAAGGGTATCCCCCTACCTGAAAAGTGTTGAAAATAGTTCCTTAAATCTTGAGGCCACATTTTTTTTAAGTAAATATTTATTTCAGCCAACATCAAAGCCAGTTATTATTGGTTTTGTAAAGGGTCATGATAAATATAGTTATGCTTAAGTTGGCACAGATATTCAGAAAATGTTGCCCCCCCCCCGACCACCACCAATCAGTCTCAACACACACACACACACACACACACACACACACACACACACACACACACACACACACACACACACACACACACACACACCAGTGTCTTGCCTAAGGACAGAACAATCATTTGGCAGTTTACAGCTGCCCCACTGTGGCACCTGGTGCTCCCAGAGGTCTTCCATCAAATTACTAGCCAGAGCCTACCTTGCTTAACTTCTGACTTCTGACAAAATCAGGCTTTCACATGCATGTGGCACAACAATATAGGATATTTTTTTAGTGCATTGATCCTATTGATACAGGATGGATCTTTTAACTCATGTATAACAGTTGTTCAGGTATTTGATTGAAAAGAAAAATAATAATACCACAGCACAAATAAATAATAATAATAATAATACTAATAATGCACCGGTTTCTTATAGAACTTTTTTGTTCATTAATTATATATCATTATTCTTTCACTCCATACACCTGATAAGCTACTACTGTAGCCACAGCTGCTCTGGGGCAGACTGACACAGGTGAGGCAAGTATGTGCCATTGGCCTGTCCGATCACCACCAATCTTTTATGTTTACACTAGACTAATTCCAGGCAAAGTGGGTGAAGTGTCTGGCCTAAGGACACAATGACAGTTTGGCACTTTTTGGCTGCAGTTAGTGGTTAGTCTGATTCGATAATTTTGTTAGAGCCCTACAGCGTCAGTATGTGTATACAGTAGTATATACTGTAACTCTACAGCACTATATTATTGTAGGTAAGAATGGGCCCTATGGCTCCTGACGGCTGCTTGGCCGACCACTGTAAATCGGATTTGAAAGCAAACAGCTCTGGTCAAAAGGGGTGTGCACTCCTCACCTTCTGTCCATCATCCTGCTGTCTCATCAGTGGCAATACAATGAGTGATGCTTTTTTTTAAGTGAAATTGCAAAGATGAGAATGCAAACTCATCTATAGTATCCAAATGGTCCAAAAGTATTTTTTTAACTTGCTCAGCTGCTATTCCCTTCTTGGCAAGTGAGAGATAATAGTTTTTCACACAACATGAAGAACATGGGAACAAGGACAAAAAAAATGTTCCAATTGAGAATATCTGTTTTAAATAACAAATAGTCTCCATCTTTTCCACATAATAGAGACTTTTTCTTTTGCTCACACTATTTCATTTGTGAGGAGATTGAGAAACTGGATTCAGGCTGTTCAGAGCTTTATAATATGACAAACATTATTGTTTTACATTTGGTGGAGCTGAAGTTACCTGAATAATGATGCCCTGTTTTTGACTGCAGATTTTTTTTTTTTCTTATCACTTGTAAGTGCTTGGAATGTAATACAACTGGATTCCGCAGATTCAGATCTGTTATATGAGGTATAACATGTCTATATTGGTGAGGGCAATAACACCCAACAAAAAAATGTAATTATCTTGGAAATCTCAAAATCGATAAATTGGTTGATCCCTAATATTAATGAAAGTGTTCTCAAACTACTAGGTTTAAAACCTCTAGATATACAAATGTGTTTATTGAAGAGCCTGACATTGGGATGTAAGGTTAAATAGAATTCCATATTATTTATATTGTATTAGTGGTTAATCCAAAAAAGCAATATGTTTGTGCTAACTCTTGTTATGTGCTGGAAACCCTGCTACTGCTTATAATGGTGATGTTTGAAATGGATCATCACACCTGAATTTACAGCTTTTTCTTTTCTTATCGTAAATTGAACAGTGCACCACGAATGGGCAGTTATATAGTCACATAAAACCCACAGTTATGGTCTGGGTTCTGTTTAGGCCTTGATAGAAACACAGCGCCGCTCCTGCGGTATTTCTCACTATGAAAATTTTAATATGGAACAAAGATTAGAATGAAATTATCATGTCCGAGAGCCATTTGCCCCCCTTGCTGGGGTGTCCCACACATGGCTAGGGGAGTTGAGGAAAAAAAAAACTGGTCTCCAAGAATAATGATGAAACATTAAGCTGCGAGCGTGCTGGTATTATTGCTGTACATTATGTATGTTCCATTTATACTCGCTCACATGGGCGACCTGTGCTGACGGATAGGTCATTACTCCGTGCACCGATGAACACTTATCAGCCCCACTGCTGTTTATGGCCGGGATGAAGAGCACTTGTCAGTCAAGGTCACTGCTTTGTGTGTCCTTTTTAATAGTTCCCTCTTCACAGTTGTTGAACTTTGTGCTCGAGCCAGGCCTCCCTCTCTAAGTGGGGGGAGATATTGGGCTGCTTGGTTAAACGCATGGATTCAGTCATTTATGTGGTGGAGTGGGGGATTATTGCAGCCAGTGATCGTCCGTTATACAGACGACACGACCGCACAACTTCTTTACTAACTGTTCAACACAATTTAGATTGTGCCCACTCCATAGTCACGAGTCACTAAGCTCAGTTTAACTTTTGAATCTCTGTATTTTTATATTTTTGACACAAATCACACTAATGTATGGCTGTAATAATTAATCACGACTAATTAAGTATTTTGAAAGATCAAGAACTATTTTGATAATCAATTAGTTGTTAACTAGTCCATTGACTGACTCTAAAAAAGGCATTTACTTTGAAATGTGAGTTGAACAGAGCAGTAATGATAAAACCAGGGCTATCCAAAAACTATCTAGAGTGTTCTTTTTATTTAGCTTAATTTGATTTTAATTGTTGCATGACTGTAACTAATAATCTAGGTTTGTTTTTTTTCTTTCCTTGATTGAACACTATAGATTCAGCTGCTCTTCAAATTATTACTGTTTTAAATGTTCTTCTGCAGTTGGGCTTGCAATTTGATTTCACACATAATTTGAGGGTTCATAACTAAAACCCCTGCTTTGATGTCATTGGTACTCATACTCATGTCAAACATTTTTTTCAGTTGTAAAAGGTTGTTTTTATTAGAAATTACAGTTAAACTATGTATCCCATGTGTGCTCATAGCCAGCAGAGGCTCAGAGTGTGAGACAGTATAAGTTTGGATGACAGGATCCTAAGTGCTGGTTCTTAACTGCAGGGCCAATGCTAATGCATGGCTGGTTGCGTTACACCAGCTAGTGCTGAAATCAGAAGTGGCCTACAGTGCAGTGGGTGTGAGCCGGGCCTGGGGGACTGATCTCGATTTGGTCGCCTTGGTTTGGTTTTGCCCTGAGTCTGGAATATTTGTCATTGCTGCACATCTCATATTAGTGTGTCTTGTAGCAGAGTTGGTTGTAAACAGCAGAGGTAAATAGAATTGCCCCATGGTAGCTGTCTATGCTACTTTGTGTAAAGCTTTAAAGCTTGCTTTTCTATTTTCCTCTTCTCTAATGCAGTTTATTCTGTGTCTTGGGTGATTGTCATCTAAAACATTGTGTCTATTTTTATTAAATGCTTTTGTTTGTTTGTTTTAATACGGTCTGTGCATAGATAGACCATAAAACTGTTTAATGATGAAATGAACAGTGTGAGCGCTCTGTTTGTGATGCTGACAGGAGTCACTTTGATAGACTTGGGACGATGAATCTTTGATCTAACCTCTTTTTTTCTCCTCAGGCCTCTTCTTTTCCAGGCGTTGGGGGCTGTCGTTTCGTGATGCCCCATGATGTGGCTGACACTCAGCTGATCTGACAAGTGTTGGACGGAGCACACAATCTACACCAAACTGGCAATATTTCTTAAGGTACAAAATATGTTCATAAAAACATGTTTATGTAATGGATACTGATAACCAGGTAATGAAAAGAGACTCTGCTTTAACATGAGGATCTGTCGAGTGCACGGTTTATTTATTTATTTATTGTTTATTTGGTTGGGACAGTACATGTTAATGAACACATCACTCCGGATTGTAGCCATTGTCCCACATTCACACCCACAAACACATTCATTCATTCATTCACCCTGAACTATTGTAAAGGTTTTTAGTGGTAGGGGAAACTGGAATACCCGAAGGGAACGTACGCAGACACGGGGAGAAAATGCAAACTCCACTCAGAAATGCCCTGTTCCGATCAAGATTCGAACCCAGGACTTTCTTGCTGGGAAGCGAGACTGCTATCCACTCAGCCACCATGCCGCACTCAGCCACCATGCCGCACTCAGCCACCATGCCGCCTGGTTCATCTAGTTATTCCTGCCAAGTATAACACAAATAAAACTATGTGTAAGAAATAGTTTCCATTTCAATGCCAAACTTTGAGTTGTGAATGCAAATGTGAGCCGCCAACAAAAGCAGCTTTGATGGCTGTATCTAGATGAAGAGTAGTCAGTGGAGCGTGGGGCCCACAGGCTGTGTGTTCACAGTGTGTCCTGGATTAGACACCTTAGTGTGGCCTGTGGAGAGATGTTCCTCACCCTCTTCACACGGTCCGTCTGCAGCAGCTGAGCTGCCCTTTGCCAACAGGCCTCCAGACAAGAGGGACATATTTAGACCCACATGTCCCGCCTTTGTGTAGGTGATGCGCATCATCTTATTTCTTTATTACATCGACAATTAAATATGGATTTAATATTGACTAGTAACAATAGTTTAACTACTCTTAGTTATCAATGGTCTTTAAATCATTAGCCGCAGTCATCGATTATTTTGTAATTGAGTGATTATTATCTTTGATTCATCAAGTAATCTTTTCAAAGATTTAAAATATTGAAATATTTTATTTTGTCAATTAATCTTTCAATGAACCAAAATATTGTTTTTCTCATCTTTGGTTACGGCGGGAGCACAGAGAGGGAAGGGATCTTCATCTTACCATCCCGGAGGTTTCCGAAACATTCCATCAAAAAACTTCCCATAACCTTTATAGTTATGAGTCGATCAAACAAACACAGACAGGTCCATAACTACCCCTATTGGGTGCAGAGATAACAAATTAAATGTTAATCTTAGTTGCAGAGAAATAATGCAGTTAGATCAAATGGATTGTGCAAATTGACCAAATAATTGAGGCAATGGAATTGCAATCTGAGCTGTTGTGGAATAGAATATTTCGATTAAATATAATAATCATATCAGTGCTATAGATATATTTGTTTACCAATTCAATACAGTTTGTTGTGTATTTGTTCATCACAAACTCAGAAGGATGCACCGTCAGATCTGTGTTAATATCTTGTGTTAATACCTTTACCATCTCGTGTGTCCATAATGGTCACATAAAGGTGACAGTTGCAATGGCTTTTGTTTCAACAGGACACTCACTCACACACAAACATGTTGACATTCTCATCTGTCACTAGAACAGCGCCGTGGGCTGCAACCTTGGCACAGAGACATTCTTTGAGCTGAGTGAAGATGCTTGAAGCCAAGATGCAGCCAGTCAAAATGTTAAGGAATGGAGATGCCAGAATAGATGTGCTCAGGCCTTGATTTGAGGAGCAATGGTGTTGAAGCAAGTGTGACACGAGGGGGGCATCATCTCTGATAAGATACGTGATCCACTGTGAGAGATGCTTTATCATTAGCGAGCTCATGAGGCAGCCAAGACACAGTTTTCCACTGTGACTTTTTCAACTTTTCAAGTTTTATATTTAAAATTTCTCTTCTTTTACAGCGGTGGCAGACTCCATGTGGACAGGGTGTGGTCATGGCGTATTGTTTACTGTGGCGCTGTAAGTAGGCATCATTATCATTATTTTGCATCTGCATTCGTTCAAGAAACAGCTGTTGAGCTTTGAATAAGATGCAGAGTGGCAGGGCCTGGAGTTGTTCTCGTTCGTTCGGCTAACTTAGCTTTGACATAATAGCTCTTGGCAGAGTTTTGTGCTGAACTCAACATCTGTGACAACTGTCAGAGCTACTGACCAGCCCTGTCTGGCTTTCTCCCTTTCTTGTGCGTTTATATCTTTCTCAATCTCCCGTTGCCTTCCAGGATCGCCCCGTGTGCTCGGGGTAAAGACCCACACAGAAAAGTGGTAAAAATGGGAACCTCAGATGCCACAGGATCACTTTCTTCTGCCAGTCCCCATCTCCATCAGCACCACATCAGCTGGTCCAAGGTTGTGAGGTCATGTGAACATCTGGCCCCTCTACTGTGTTTTCTGAGGTCAGTGGGTAGCATCTGTTTATAGACCCCACCGCCTTCAATATCTGACAACAGGAGCCATGCTGAGAATCACAGGGAAAAGCTTTGATCAGTCAGAAGTGTTGACGAGCCCAACATCTGAACCAAGTCAAACCTGCCACAGTCTAGAAACATGTCAAAGAATAGGCACAGGGACAGAAGGAAAAATGATTAACTTTCTTTTTACAATACATTTTCTTCATTACTCTTGTATTTATAAGCATACATTGTATAGTATAAAGGTGGGCTACATAGTCAGAGTCAGAAAAGGAATTATTACTCACTTTTTTTTTTCTCAGAACATAGAAAAAATATAAAAGGACATCTCTATCACATACTTATAATACTCAGCAATAATACATGTTAAAGCATAAAAAATAATAATAACAGACAAAATAGCTTCACACAAACCACGAACAATTAGTGGAAAAAAAGGGTTTTCTCTAATCATTAAGTATCCACAAAACAAATAAGGCCAAAAGCAATGACATCTCAGCAGTGATCCTTAATGAGGGTCTACAGAGGAACACATCACTGGTGTGACTGGATCGCTGGAGTTACAGCAGTTCTTAAAGGAGTAATGGGGCAAAATTCCAAAAATGTGAGCGGCTTGTGGAAGGTTACCCAAAACATTTGACGCAAGTGAATTTTAAAGGAAATTATATCAAATACTAACAGAAATGTGTGATGACATTTTTTTTACAGTGAGAAATAAATCATGGTCTTGTTACATGGTGTACTGTATGTAAACGTCCGATATCCACTATACTCTAGATGCTGATGTAATCGTATGTGAGCAGTACATTTTGACATACATTTTTTGTTTTCATTGCAATCCAGTGCTGCTGCTTGTCACTTCAACAGTTTTCTGCACTTTGAGATGTTTGTACTGGATGAGGCTGGCCCTGTTTGTGAGCATGTAGGTACGTGTCCCTCTGAGCACGCTCCTCCTGAAGTTTGAACAGCAGACGGAGCTGTGATGTCCGGGCTCTTTGGGGTCAGGACAGGAATTATTGAACAGAGGGTGGCTGACAGAGGGAGCTGGCACTGGGACCGAGCAGATGTTGCAATCATAAAGAAATACACTGGGCCAGAATTAAACATTTAGAGCTGGGGGAGAGAAATCATGGGACAGTATTTACTTGTCCTCTCCTTGGCTTGTCAGAAGTTTATGCTCCACTGATTGGTCAGGTAATGTCACGACAAGCTACTGCCTAAATAAACTGAAATTGTGCAAAGGACTCAGGGAATTTATCAAATGCCGTGGATAAAAAAAGGCTTCTTGAAGAGACAGCTGTTGTGAACATACTGAAGATTCATTATTCACAAGCTGGATGTCTCTGGACACAGCATGTTATGTCAAAGTGGTTTAAAGCATTTACGCCACAGCGGTGCAGAGATGAGAGCTGTAAGAAAGAGCGAAAACTGACAGAACATCCTCAGAAAATTGTTTTACCACAAGTGTTTTGTTTTGTCTCATTTTAAGCCCCGGCTCACAAGGAATTACAAGTGAGTTTGAATATTTGATGGGAAGGTACCAGTGCAACCAACCATCCTCTTATACATGTCTCTTACACTTTTATAGAGGTGAAAAATCAACTGCACCCAGCCTTGTGCGACAATACCAGAGTGAATGAGAATCTTTTGTATATGTTTCGCTGTGGATTGGACAAAGGCATTAACAAGGCAAATGTGATTTAATTTTAAGTGAGAACGCCCCATCTCAGCCTTTGTCAATGGGGTCGAGCTGAAAGGATGTGACACTGAAATTATTCTTCCTCTTGGCTTTAATGTGGGTCGTCAGTCGGAGGAATTATCTGAGTGAAAAGCTGACTGACAAAAACGCTCTCATCTAATAGACCTACTATTTGTCTCTTCTCACACGCCTTGATACATTAAATGGTCCATTTCTTAAACACTTGAGGTCAATTGTGATTTCAGACTAAACAAATGGGCCCAAGTATTCACAGTGGATCAGTCACACAGTGTTTGTGTCCATCAGTGAACAATAGGACTCGTCTTGGTCTTATATTCTGTTGCCGTTTCTGTATGAGGTGCTTTGTAAATGGTGGCGCACCCTGCTGTGAGGTGACATTTCCAGGCAACACTGCATTTCAGGCTCACTTGAAACTGAGCCTTTTATAAACAGCACAGGGCGGGAGACTTGCACTTCTACCTGTGTTTGTGTGAGACATGCTAACGACACAGGACACAGTGCAGGTCACACCAAAGGGCATGTCTCTATAGATGATTATGAATGTGTGATCAAAGAGGGCGTCATCGGAACCAGCGCTGAGGGAATGCTTTAGTTGTACTTGTTAATTGTTACTCTTAAGATGAGTACATGACAATATGTTCAGTATATTTTATTTGACTAATAATTAGTAGTTGTTAGAAGGTCAAGGTCAAGTTTATTTATATAGCACATTTTAAAAACAGACATGACTGTCACAAAGTGCTTACCAGACATAAATAAAATACAGGTCCACTATCAGAAAAGTTTCACCAGTGCTTGAAAAAAAAAAGCAGATGCAAAAGAAATGTGTCTTAAGCTGCAATTTAAAGTTCTCTACAGAGAGGGCAGCTCTCTGACACTATAAGGGAGAGCAAATCCAGAGTTTGGGCTCTGCCACAGCAAAGGCTCGGTCTCCTCTGGTCAGATAAATACCCTGAAATATTGTAAATGTTTTTTTAGTGATAGGAGAAACCAGAGATGCCAACATAATTACATGGAGTGAAAATATGGCAATTTAGCCTCAAATGTGATCAGCTATCACATATTTTTGTCTGATCAATGATAAGCGACTGAAAGAACCTCTGCTTTTCTTCAAATATCGTAATATACTATGATTTGGGTAAGTCAGAAGAAAACCTGCAAGGTGAATGTGCATACTTATTCTTACCGTTTCCCGAGGGAAAGTGTCCCTTCCTACTTGTTTGTCTATGAGTTGGACTTTTTGGGGACAATTGTGTAAACAAATATGATGATACCATAAAAGTCCAGTATTTTTCTCTCAGGGCAGTAAAGAAAACATTAGAGTTCAACTTTACTTTGGGTGAAATGTGCTCCTGCTATTGTTTCCCATTACCTTTTTCACCTTGAGATAAACAGCTCTTTCTCAGCCCTGCCATAAGGTTTTATATCAGACGACATGTGTTTAGTATCTGACTATCACTACAGCTTATATTGCTCGTGCAGAAATAAAACAATCACTTCAAGAGGAGTTTGTTTGGAGGATGCAGTCCCGAGAGTGGAGCAGCCTATTCATTGCATTTATAGGAAGAGGACAGTAGCAGGTGACAGGTTAACTCTGCTGTGTAAATTCCCGAGCTGTGTATGATATAGGCTGTGATCCGGCGCTCCTTGATTAGATCTGAGCTAGTAAATATCCTGTGATTAATCAAAAGGGTTGTTCTGCGTGTAGCATCTCTATGTCACCTTCACAGTCGAGGGCCGCCTTGTTTACCAAGATACAGCAGCTCCTCCTCAGAACCCATTGTCTCTGCTCCAGGGGTCTAGTCTGGTACCGTCCTCTTCTGTAGCTGTGTGAGTCGTTGCTTGTGTATCATTCAGCATAATATTTTGTCCTTATAAGATGCAAATATCATTCACATTAAATACTTGAACCATGTCCTTTTATTGCAGAACATTTAGCATTCAAACCGAAGCAGATTTGTTATGGGCTATTTACACGCAAGAAGCATGTTGAAATTAAAACCAACATGATAATAAGCAATTACAGTAATTAATAGTCAGAACTAATTACTTAGGCCTGTAGAGATTCATTTAAACGGGGCAGTCAGTGTGTGTTGAGGCAAAAAACCAACTGCAACACGATTAATTAACACAGTGCTTAGCTACCTTATAACTATAATGCTGTCTCGTAATTGATGCAATTACATCTTTATTAGAGCCCAGACCAAACACCACCTCAAGAGTTTTAGTGGAAGTCGTTTACGTTCCTTTTGCAAATTAAACGTTACACAGTTGGTGTTAGGAAGTAAGTAAATGCATGTGTCTTTCTTGTCATTGATAAGTTTTCTATTACATTTCTATTTTTAAAAAAATTCCATGAAGTCCAAGGACTACACTTTCATCACTGTTTTTACATTAGTGACTAATAAAGGGAAACAAACTTAAATCTTAATTGTAGTAGTAGTAGTAGTAAGTAATCTTTATTTATATACCGCCTTTTCACTGCACATCTGAGTCTCAAAGCGGTTTACAATTGTTATTTTTGGGAGTGGGGGTCGCCAGTACAGGAGGCACATGCCAGACCTATTGTACATATTTTTAGTGGTAGGGGAAACCGGAGCACCCGGAGGAAACCTACGCAGACACGGGGAGAACATGCAAACTCCACTCAGAAAGGCCCTGGTCCAACCGGGATTCGAACCCAGGACCTTCTTGCTGAGAGGCGAGAGTGCTATCCACTCAGCCGCCGTGCCGCCGACTAAAAGAAGTCCTTAAAGTATTCATTCAGAACTCTGATATAATGTAAAAACACATGTATTAATTCTTCTGTTAGCTTATGGTCATTGTCATTTTCTCACTCAGTGCATATAACATATACTCTCCTCATAATAATTCATCCACTACTTAGACAATGAAAAGTTCAGTTTTACAATTGCTGTTGTGCTGCTAAAGGGATTTTCCTGATGTCTATCATCATTGACATGGTCTTTAGTGCTGGCTGCATGATTTCTATGATTACTGCTCCCCTTTCACAGTGACCCAGTGACTGTCACCAGACACCGGTGAGTCGGACATGCATGTCATGTTAATACACTCTTTAAGCTGTAAGTATGGCTCTACCACAGAACTGGGTCTGGACCTGTCTGGATATATAGATCTGTAATTGCTGTGGCGTGGTGGTGCTGCCGATATGTGTCTCCCACATGCCACCTCTGCCAAACCCCGATACTCGTCACTGTCAGCGGGCCTGAAAGATCTGCCTAACAAGCTCAGCACATTACATACATTTACAACTGTATTTCATACAGCAGCAGAGATTGAGCAACTTTCAAGGAGACTTCATATTGGAGGCCTTGATTACATTTTAGAAAAAAATAGGAGCCCAGTCTATTGGTGCTGGATCCAAACAGTCTAGGTTTGCTAATTTTGTCATAGTCAATTTGAAAGCCGGGCTGTGAGAATGAAGTTCCTGAGTGCTTCGCAGAGGGCGTGAGTGGCTTTGACAGGCCGGCTGAAATATGCTCCGCTCTACCTTTTTTCATTATGCAAGCAAGGGCCAAAAATGCAAATCTTGGATCCTATCTCACAAGGTTATTAGAGATGTGACATATCAAACAACTGGCTTCAAATAGCTGACAAAACTGTACATTATTTTTGCATCAATGTTTTCCAATGTAATTTCTGCTATTGACTTTGTGAATTTTTCTCATGCATTGAGCTACTTCTTAATAGAGCACTTTGAAATCATTCTTGAGATGTCCATAGTGTTTACTATAACAGGATTCCCTGATTATTACATCCTAAATGGTCTGAATGATAGACTGAATCTGTCACGTGGCCTTCATTCAACAGTGATGAATTGGTTTAATGGTGGGTAGACTGGAGACCAGTGAGGAGGGGTGAGAGGGGACATTAACTGACATGGTTTTATGGCCTATCAGCATTGTCACGCCGACCTCTGCTGTAATTTCAACAGCTTTCTCTGGAAACATAATAAGTCAGGGCAAATGGTAAAACTAAAGCTCAGTTAAACAAAACACTGTAAGAGGATGATGCTGTGTCATCTGAACTGTTTTACAAGGTCTGACAAAGAGCTCCACGCCACTGCACGTTTACAGATTTACTGATGTTCGTATTGGGGCAGATTGGACTTAAAGTAATGAAAATGAACTCAATGTAGTCATGTTTTGGCGCCAATTCTGAGAACTCCTTCTAAACTGTGACTGAATTAGGCACATTACAACCATGTTTGTGACAGTTTAACAGCCCCCTGTTTTGCTACACATCATTATTTGAGATAAATTAGCAACTGATGATAGTGCTATACACAAATTTGTAAATGAGTGGGGTGCACCTGTCAGCGGGACTCATTTGCTAATAATGACTCCACACTGAATAAGTAATGGCCTTTTTAATTTCAGTTGACTCCTTAACCGTCTGTTTTGTATTACTCTGCCATTTTCTTTTAAGCAAATGGATTTTTGGATGGATTCTTTTTACTTGTTTACTGCTGTCTTCCCCTCAAGATTAGTTGTCTAGCTAGTAATTGTCTAACCTTTTTTTTTTTTTTTTTTTTCAACTGTCGGGTGAAAATTACAATGTGAAACTGTTTTATAATTAAACAGTAGATTTCTGTTTTCTAAATTCTGCATTTTTCTGAATATCGTACACTCTGCTCTCACCTATGGCCACACAGGGATGTGACCCCAAATGTTATATAGTGAGTAAGTAAGTTTTATTTATATACCGCCTTTCACAGACCAGAGTCACAAAGCGGTTTACAATTGTTGGGCACTTGTCCTCTCACTCCACACAGAGATGGAGTGGGGTCGCCGAACAGGAGGCGCATGCCAGACCTATTGTACATATTTTTAGTGGTAGGGGAAACCGGAGTACCCGGAGGAAATCTACACAGACACGGGGAGAACATGCAAACTCCACTCAGAAAGGCCCTGGTCCGACCGGGATTCAAACCCAGGACCTTCTTGCTGAGAGGCGAGAGTGCTATCCACTCAGCCACCGTGCCGCCGTACGGCAGTAATAAATCTCTTAATGGGACAGAATCTCCACCAAGAACCTCATCCTAGACTTATTTCTCATTCCACCCTTATAGTAAACATGGAGCACAAGATAAGACTTTACTTAAAGAGCATATTCAAAGACAAGGAGATATGTGACCTTCAGCCATGAAATTGTCCCATAGTCAAATGTTTTTATTGCACCAAATCATTTTGTATAATTGAATTTTTCTCTTCCAATCTCATATTCCCACAATGGCCTCTTATTGCTGAGGCTGCAAGCTCTCACGTTCTAATGGCACTATTGGATTGGGTTTTCAGGATTGCTGCCATTCTCTAACCATCCACCTTTCCACTCTTGTCCTGCAAACTTTATATTTAAACCATTTCATTATAGTGCTGATTACAGAGTCCTATTGGTCCCCATTAGTGCCCACTGATCCTTGGCTGGACCCGTGTTCCAACATCTTTTAATTAGCATTTATGAAAATCTAATCAGTGTAATAACTCCGATTAATCTCCCCTTTTGCACTTATTTTCTCTTTTTTCATTCCAGGATCTTCTTGGCTCTGGGGCTGATGGGATTGAGGATCATGTGAGGCCGCCAGGTAAGAGCTCTAATGAGACAAAGAAATGAAACGCTTACTAAGTGAAAGGACAAACGTTTGGCCTGTACACATCCACATCCCCTGTTCTTGTGTGTTTAATCACATTCACTTTAAAGTAAGCGTATATTATTGTGTCAGACGAAAACAATGGGTGGTGAATTCTGGTGAAGCCGGCCTGGCCTGCTGCAACCTGTAATATGATGTGAAAGCCAAGGCAGGATTTGGCACAGCGCAGCCATTTTGTGTGGTCAGAAGCGGGCCTTACTGTCACTTTGGCTGCGTATCTGAGTCGCAGATGAAAAAGGCGATATGATTCTAGAGACAATATAGGTTACAATTTACACAGGAAATAATCCACTTGGTGTCATTACGTTTAAGACTAGATTACCAATGAATTACCATTAAACGTTTTCTGTGAATTAATGGAATAAGGGTTTTCTGGACAATCCATGCATTTTAAAAACTTAAAAAATATGCAATGGTTTTGTTGTAGCAAGAATTACATTGAAATTACAGAGAAAGTTATTTTAGTGTTTTGTCTGGAAGTATCTCCTCAAATAATTAGATCAAATAGCAATATCATATTTGCCCTCTTTACATATTTACTACGCCCAGTTGTATTTTGTGGACTGCTTTTATTTTAACTAGTGACACTTGAGTGAAATAGGGCATGGACCTTCCAGTTCTCAGCGGCTCTGGCACACCCCCGGACCATGATAAATTGTGAAACAATCCCATCATACATTTGTACACAAAATACAGAAAGACAACGCAGTTAAACCATCCTTGCATCACAGCAATACAAATATACAGTCCCACGTATTGTTGCACTGCTATATTCAGAGCCAGGTGTAGCAGGAAGGGGAAATAAGGTTGTGTTTATTAGCCGCTCCCTTGGTGTTCTCTAAATTGCCTTGTTTGCTCGGCACAAGCATACAAACAGATGCTGTCCTCTCTGCTCTGGGTAATTCTCTGGGTCTCTGGGTATTTACTGAAAGGCCTACCACACACACACAGCCTCATTTGTGCTTGTGCATGCAAACACACACATCAATACGGGCTGTTCAAAAAGGCATTTACGTACTAATCTGACATTCTGCATGTGGTAACCTCCCGAGCTACTGGTCTGATTCATGCAAAGATTGTAAATTGGACTACCCATAGTAAATCCTAACCCCTCTCAATGGCACAATTTCACTCTTATTAAGAAAATCTGCATTTAGGAGAGACCAATGCTATCAGTCGAAATTAATCTGGTTTGACTGATTCTTAATGTGACCACAGTCTTGGAGTAATTATTGTCTGGATGGCTGTGCACCAGGCTCCCGACGCCTCCTCCTTCTCCCTCATACAGACCCTTCTAAGAGTGTGAATCCCATGAAACTGACTGGTTATGGTGGGTACGCCAGGCATGTCATTTAGCGCTTCATCAGTGAGTCGTGATTAGGTTGCCCTGGATTATTGTGATTAACGTCCGCTCAGCGCACGACTGTCCTGTTGTCACCCGCCAGACACGTTTAAAACCAGGCTCCATAATATATACACATGAAAACTGCACTCAAGGATGTTTTAAAACTGTTAATATCGATGAAGACTTCTCAAAATAGGCGCAACACACTGTATTTATTCTGTTTTTGTTGTCAATCACAAAATCCAAAACAAGAAAGGAAAATAATGCCCCTCCTCGGTGCTGCGATGTTTTGGTCTGACTGTCTACACAGATTAGCTGAACCAATACCTCATCTGCAGCTTGTGTTGAGTAGTATTTACATCAGGAGGCCTGCATGGTGGACTCATAAGCACCAAAAACCACACTCTCATCTTTCTTTACTGCATTGTTTTTGCCTTTCCTCTCACACCTCCTCCACCAACAAAGCAGATTTGACCACAGCTGATTATAGTAACGAAGGCAGTCCAAGAGAATATGCATGTTCTCACTGTATGTCAAATTAGATCACAGCGAGGGGGAGATCCGGCACGCTGACCCCCGTCTCTTCCCCTCAGACAATTGGTCGCTTACGGAGAGGCTCTGAAACCAGGCCGGTGGAGCAGGCTGAACAGGATGGCTGCCGTAAAAATAGCTCAGAATCGCAGACTAAATGTTGTGGCTGTAGTGAAAGTAGCTGTGAGTGAGGATGTTGTGGAAAGTTCCTTCTAATGTATGCTCTGTTCTGTTATGAGCCATCACCTCTATTGTAATGATTCACCTCAAGTCCGAGTTTTGTCGTGGCACTTGTGCAGCCGCCGGTGGAAAGAGTCAGTTTTGATTACAAAGTAAACGCGGCAGCATTAGACAGGGGTTACATGCTGATATGCATGCTATCAGGATGATTTATGCAAATTATGCACATTATTCCCGCAGGAATCTTTCTTCTCAAAGTGCCAGGATAAATTGCCGGAAATTAGCCATAAAATTCAGTGTGCAGGGAGTGTGAGGTGAAGGCCGCCGAGGAGCCAAGGACATGGGGCCGTGGTGGTTCCGCTTGGCCTGGCCTGCCTCCCCCATGCCTGGCATTCATGGCTGTTAAAGACCTCTGATCAGACATACACTGAAGCCTGCGCTAGCTCTCAGCGCATCAGGAGGAGCAGCCAAGCAAGTGTTGGACTAACGGCCCAGTTTCATGCTCTAATAAGAGGATTCATTTCAACAAGACGAGCCTCCTTGATTGTTTACCACGTTTTGCGCAATTTGAAATTAAATTTGTTTTTAATTTACTTTATTATTATTTGTTAGTTGAAAGGTTACATGGGATTGTCTTGGAATGATACGTATGAGGACAGTTATTGTTTTTATAGATTTGCTGTTTATGGGCTTTTGTGTGTCCTTGTTTACAAGAAAGTTGACCTTGTTCACTATAAACCTTAATCTTCATTACATTTCTAATCAAAAAACTGACCTGAAACTGGGAAATGAGCTGTTGTTAGAGGAGCATGTAAACAAATGGTTGTCGGTATAAGTGACCTGCCTCCTGTATTACACACATACTTCTTTATCACATAATCTGCGTGTGTGTGTATGTGTGTGTGTGTATGTGTGTGTGTGTGTGTGTGTGTGTGCGTGTGTGTGTGTGTGTGTGTGTGTGTGTGTGTGTGTGTGTGTGTGTGTGTGTGTGTGTGTGTGTGTGTGTGTGCGTGAGCTGAGCTGAACTGATTCATAGTGTTATTGTGTCATCCCCATGTCTTTATTCCATGGAGGAGCCGGAGTTAATGAATATCACAAAGTCAAGATGAAATCCACTTTGCTTTAGCATCAGTGAATCTTAGGCGTCCGCGATCTGCATATTGATCAGTCAGGTGATCCCTGTTTCCAAATGTCTGGACCTCTGAGACTCACACCATTCATTCAAACAAAGTCTTTGTAAATCCCAGGAACAATTTATAGATTTATACTTTTTGTAGTAAAGTTGTCGTAAAATCCTGTCAACATAAAATCCTTCTTACCTTTTTGACAGTGAACCTTTCATTATCACGAGATCACTTTTAAAACAAATCACTTTTAACTGATGGAATTCCAGCAGAATGCCAGAGTTTTCATACAGTCTTATATTATTCATTTTGTGTATTCATTTCACATAGACTAAAAGATCTGTTTTAGTTCATCACAAAAAAAAAGGAATTGTCCACAAACAACAGCACAAATGACTACAGTTCAATCCTACGAAAAATAAAAGAACATCAGATTAGAGCACAAAGACTAGCCTTCGGTAAACGAGGATTATGGGATTGGAATTATAATCAGATTATCATGAAGGCAGTTGGAATATTAGAGATGTTAGTAACTGTATTCCAGATGAGAGGTCTTCATGTATTGTTCCCTGTAAGTGCTGAACACGCCTCCGTAAGTTTACCTGACCCCAGTCTGCCTCTCAAAGGAAAAGTATTAGGTGTTCATTTAAATCTGGACACTAATACAACAGACACTTCCATCAGTTACAGCAGGACAGGATAAATCTATAATCAATACTAGTGTTAAATGCAAACGAACCAGACATTTTTGAACTGTATTTGTTAGTTGTCTTAGTTTTGGGAGCACCTTTAGCATAAAAAAGACAAAGCATTATATCCGTTGCATCTGAAGGATATGAATCGCACCTTTAGATAGATTAGGGAATAAACTTCAGAAAGTGGCAACCCTGAAGAGCCAACGTAGCAGCACTAATGTGGAGAGAGTCCCTGTTAGCTGTGTCACATCTGATGGATAAAAGCTCTTACAAGTGTTTTGTTACACACTTCTCTTGACTCCATGTGACCTCTTAAATTCCTACACTTTTATCAGCCTGCTCTGGGGGCCTGAAAACACAAAGACAACATTATGCAGCGCTATCGTCACCCTGACAGAAGTGAATTACCACCGGCTCCGTTGATTTGGTACCTCAGCCTGTGCATCACATATATCTTATTTGCTGCTGCATGGGAGGACTTCCCCCCTTCAGATTTGAGGAGGACACTTTGATTCAGTGTGCTTATGTTTCCACTTTCATGTTTATCATCTTTAGCATACATCACATCCTTGTTATGGATAGGCACCCTGCTGGCCCTAAATACTTTACTGTTTATTGCACACTTCTACTCATGAGTTTGGCATCCAGGAGTAAAGCCTTGCATTTTATAACATTTGAATCAAAGAGCTTTATAATGTAGTCTTTAAATGTGGCAATATTTGTGAAATGAGGCCAGTTTTCTTCAGATGTTGTGTTTCACTCACATATGGCTCAGGCCCATCCCTGGGGAATGTCTTCCTCTGGGCTAATGTGAATATTAGTATGGGTTAAATGCTCTACTTGTTTGTGCATTAATGCATATTGCATAATTATCAGCTTCTTTTCCGAAAGAAGAAGCGTAAACCTGTTGGTGATTTAATCATTTGACTTACACTCAATCATTTGAAATCTTATAAATAACATTAAGTCAATATAACAGTATTAATTATATTGATTGAAATGAGAATAATCGAAACAATAGTGATACAGAACAGACGCTGACATATGGCTTTAAACTGCCTCTGTCCAAGGTGCTGAAATCACGATACCGCTCATTTTTTGGAACTTTTTCATAACGTTTTTCTCAAGCATATAATTCAAGAGCAAAGAATCTGAAACATCATTGAAGCTTTAGTGTCGGAAGTGACGAACCGATTACTCGTAAGTCCGTGCGGTGTTTGAGTGGTCTGAGGACAAAGACTGAGCTCGGCCTGTGCGATGTGATTGAAGACGCCAAATCACGGCATTGTACGCTGTCGTAATCGCATTGCTTAATCAAATCTATTTTCCTTAACTACGCGTTTATTACAACACCATTGTTGTTAATTGTTTTATAAAACCAAGTGCTGTCAAACCGGGTGTTTTGCCGTGGGTGAAAAGTGTGTTGGAAAAACTTAATGAGTAATATCCACAGACGACATGTTTGCCTGTTAGAGTAAAAATCAAAATGACTATGTGCAAAAAATGTGTTGTTCAAAATATTTTAATAAAGCTTTTTCACACCAAATACATACAAATGACCCTCTCCTTTGTAAAGTACAGTGGACTTACAACAGCTTATATTCTCAAAATTGTATTTAAATCATTAGTGCAAAGCACGCGAAACGCCGAATAAATAAGGTTAAATTATAAATAACAAAAAGACACACCGAATGTATCTTTACACAAAAGGTTTCCAACTTTCCTTAGAAATCTTCACCAAATGTAAAACGCGAAGGGCCTTTGCTGTGTTCACATGTGCATGTCTTTCAATCTGAGTAAGTTGTTGTTTAGTCCCACTGTCCCACTGTCCTCATTCGTGACATTCGACAAATTAAATTCAGTTTAGGCTTTGATCACACACGTTTCAAAAAGCACTAAATCTTGAGGAAGCAGCAGATAATGAGGTGTTCACATGAACAGGTCCAGTTCTGAGCGACAAAGTGACAACTCGGGCCCACTGCATGACCAGCGCTCACACCAGCACTTATGATGAAATATGTACACAATCAAGTATTGGCAACAAATGTATTAAATGTTATAAAAGTACTCATCAGTCTCTAAAGCGCTGTTGGTGGCTGACAGCGTCTTCCAAAAGTGTTCTCAGAGTCCGTGCGCCGTAAGAATTGTCTGTGTTAAGGCTTGTCAGTGCACTGTTTACAGAGACTGGAGGCTGAATTGTTGAAAAGGGCACATTTGTCTGGGCACGAAGATGCGCCCACTCCGCTGGGAAACGGGTAACCGGGCGGCTGGTCGTACCCACCGAGGCCAGGCGCAGCGAGGGCGGTAGTGGCCGGGATGGAGGCAGCAGAGATGGCTTGGCCCTGGTTGAGATAAGCCACTAGCCTCCGCATCTCGTCCAGTGCCTGAGCTTGCATCAGGATATAGTTCTTAGCGAGGAGCAAAGTTGCTATTTTGGAGAGTTTACGCACTGACGGACTGTGCGCGTATGGGATCACCGCTCTCAACTCATCCAGTGCGTCGTTCAAGTCGTGCATCCGCCTCCGTTCTCTGGCATTTATGTTTAGCCTCAGTGTCTTCTGCTCTTTGGTTTTCTTACCTCCTTCACCAATGCCCGTGCTTACAGTCCGCCCGTCACTCAGCAGAACCATGTCACATCTGCCGTCGCTGTCATCGTCCTGGCTCTGCTCTCCTCCACTACTTTCTGCGGCCGATGTCCTGTTGGCGCTTTCCCCGTAGTTTACGCACAGAGAGCCGGTGGGTAACCCCAGTGGGCCGCCTCTAACACCAGCCAGTCCTCCAGGGTGGATGGGGTCCGGGTCGGTCTGGTCGAAGCAGCTGATGGGCGACTGGCGCTCTCTTTGTGCCCGCTCCAAACCCGGAGGAGACCTAAACGGGTCCATCTTAGCGCTGAGAGCTTTGTGAAAAATGTCTGCAGCGCCACCGTTCACGTTGATCCTCCGGTCCATAGCCTGCTCTCACTCCTGGACTTAGTTGTGGCAGCACTTAGTTGTTGTCGCCTGTCTGGTGCGCACAAGTGTGGGCGAGAGGAGGACACTCGTGGAGTAAGTGCGGCTTGTGCCTCTCTCTCTGTGGCTCTGTTCACCTTCACTGGGACGAGACGCCCGAGTCTCTTTACATCATTATCTCGAGGCGGGTTGTTAAAGGATGCGCCTATTGGGACAGAGACACTCTCTCCCTCACCCAATCACGTTAACGTTTTAATTAATGCCGTTTAAGCAATGACAAACAATACCGCGTGTGCGCTGCGTGCGGCACCAGGCTGGCAAGTAGTGGAGAGCTGTTACGCGTGCCGTTTATTGTGCTCAAATTTAAGTTTGATAGTTACGTTGGAATATAACATGAAAATTAGTTTAGCAGTTTTTCTCTACTTTCCGTGTCCCCTGCTCATTGTTGGCGTCTAAACGCTCTCACTCGTAAAGTGGGTTTCACACGATGTTAAAGTTCAAGTAACACTCACTTTAATGTGCGTCTGTTACTTTGACTGTATTTTAATGTATAAATCGAGTTGTTTTAGTCACACAATCCTCAACATCGTGCATCGCAGTCAGGGCTCGTTGTACTATGTGCGCACACTGCCATCTAGTGGAATTTACAAAGCCTTACACAAACACCCATCAGACTCAAATCGAATACAACCTTCGACCTGTTTCCAGTTACAACCTCCTCTGAAAAGCCCTTTTTAGTTTATGATTTGTACATGTCTTGACCATAGCACTTACAACACCACTGACTGTTTGACTGACTCCAACAGCATTTATTCCAACATTGTCTAGTATATTGATAGATTGACCAGTGCTCTGTGAGATGCACAAACTTGGGACTTGAGTACTTGTCTTTGTACTATCTAATCATGCCCATCCACTATTTCATCCATAACCTTTCTGATGTGTTCGTTTTTGATTCTCTTTGGTAACCATTTCAGGTGTAGGCTGGATAATTTTGGACAACACACATTTCAGCAAATTGATAATTATTAAATCATGTATAATTTGTCTTTCTATTCACAGTTGTCTGTCACTTTGTGTTGGTCCGTCACAAAAATTACAATAAAATATATTTGTGTATGTGTTTAACATGAGACGATGTGGAAAATGTTGTGTGGTATGAATACTTTTGCATGGCGCTGTAAAGTGTGCTAAGGGATTTCTGAGGAGTAATAGTGTAATGACAGACTCAGTCCAGTTTCCTCTGAGAGAGAGGCAGAGCACCTTCATGGCCTATCAAGTCCAGATAATGAGACAAGATGGACCCAGACACCGCTATGACCATAACAGCACTGTTCGTCAGCACTTTAGAAATGAGCAAGAGTGGACTCCTAAACCAGGGGCGCTGCACAGCAGACAGGAGACAAATGTTTAATAGCCAGACATTAACTTCACTGTGGTTTACATCCGAAGGTCATGTCCTGCTGGATGTTTTAGGTTTAACATGAAGTCAGGGTATAGCCTGTTTAAGCCTGTTTAAAGCAAAGCAACCAGCAGAACATTCTCTATGACAAGTTTTAACTCTGGAAGAGCTTTGGCCTGTTTAGGCGCTGATGTGAGAACCAGACTAACAATTGGTACACTGTTGTCCCAAAGTCGCACTTTCAAACTCACCCTCGGCCGTTTTGTCCGGGTGCAGTGGTAGGGGAACCCAGAGCACCCGGGGGAAACCAGCGCACCCGGAGGAAACCTGCGCAGACACCGGGAGAACATGCAAACTCTTGCTTGAACCCTTAGTTGAACCCTTAGCCTCTTTCCATCTTGCCGTCATGCTGCCATGACATATACTGTACCTAATTTTAACAGAAACAAACCTTCTAAAAAAACTAACTACTGGATATCTTGTTATCAACATTTTTCTCTCGTTCTCTTTAAAATGAGCCTCATCAGTAAAAATGAATGTGTTAAATGGGTATAGCCTCTAATTCTAACAAGCACGTTAGCATTACCACAAACTAATGTTTATTTTCTGAATTAAATCCACCTGTCATGTCTTTAAAAAAAAAAAAATGATATCATCAATCCCATTTCACACCTATGGTCATGAGCTTTGGGTAATAAAAATGAATAATAATAAATACTTTTTTTAAAGAACAAGAGTGGCTGACTAGGATCAAAGCCGGGGAATGGTTTATAAGAGCTGGAGGACGTGTGTGTGAGAGTGAAGTCTCTGTATCTCTGATACAGAGACTGGGCGGCACGGTGGCACGGCGGCACGGTGGCTGAGTGGATAGCACTCTCGCCTCTCAGCAAGAAGGTCCTGGGTTCGAATCCCGGTCGGACCAGGGCCTTTCTGAGTGGAGTTTGCATGTTCTCCCCGTGTCTGCGTAGGTTTCCTCCGGGTACTCCGGTTTCCCCTACCACTAAAAATGTGTCCAATAGTTCTGGCATGCGCCTCCTGTACTGGCGACCCCGCTCCCATCTCTGTGTGGAGTGAGAGACAAATGCCCAAAATTAACAATTGTAAACCGCTTTGAGACTCAGATCTGCAGTGAAAAGGCGGTATATAAATAAAAACTTACTTACTTACTTACTCTGATCAGACTGCTGCCTCCACAACTCTGCCCCAGATCAAGCAGAAGGAAATGGAATGGGATTATATTTATTATCCTAATGCTTGATTCTAAAGTAATAATACTTAAAAAAATCTCATAATGGTGGGCCTGCTTTGCAGTACGAATTGTAAATGAACAAGCATTTCCATCATTCTAATCTTTACCACTTGGTAACAAAGGAATGACTACTGTAAGTTTCACTGGGCCATGCATCTCAAAAATTTTATTCCAAGTCTTTATTTCAATAAATTATAATTGCAAAGTGTCTGTTTGTATAGAACATTCAACCTACACATTTACCACTTTCATCTGTTAAAAAAAGAATTGTACCAGAACATTTGAATTCATCAGCCAATTTGACACAATTTAATATAAGGGCAATTAAAAGCCGCAAGCAAATGTATTGTGGAGGTGCAGTTGTGTCTCTGACTAGTCATTTACTTTTGAAAGTGCAGTAAAACACAAATAAGAAATAACATAGATGGTAGTGAATAGTATTTATGTCTCACGGCGAGACGGCTGCTGGTTCAATCCCAGGACAGGTCTTTAAATCTGTGTGGAGTTTATCCCTGTGTCTGCATTTCCTCCTCCGGGCTCCAGTTCCACCATTAACCCAAAACATGCATAATTAGGGACTATCCTCCGGCAAAGGACCTACCTCAGGACCTTGGTCCGGACCAACTGAGCATCAACATCTAAAGATGGATTCCTGGGCCTATGTGGGCCAAGTGTAGAGATCCAAATTCTATACTTGCAGAATAATGGATAATTTAGTCATACTTTTCTTTATTGTTGATACCACTTGTACATGTGTTAAAATATTTCGCAGTTCACCTCACTACCACAAGATGGTGGACTACTTCTGTGTGTGAGTGGGAGCCATAGAAGTATAATATGAATCGATGGTGGGAACTATGAGCTGCACATGGGTGCGTTTAATTTCTGCACCTGCTTGTGTTTTCCACAATTTAGTCATTAGGTTGATTGCTAATGAACACGATCACACTTTCTCTGTTTTGTTTGTTGTGGAGCGGTTTTCTTTGGTCACACATGTTTGTACACTAATGGGTTATGGGCTGATTTGAAGAAGCAGTACTGCACTTTATATTATTTGATGTAGTTGTTTTGCAATTACGCCTGTATTCACACAAGGCCTTGGTCAGGGGTGTGTTATCTATTGCCAAATACAGATATGTATTTTTCTAGTAACTTTCTTTCTAAAATGTGTCAATCTATTAGTAATATGATTCTATACGAAACCCTCGACATGTAATGCAGTATCCTGGGTTGCCGTTAGGTGGCACCTTAACACTTTTAAATTGTTGGTCAAGTACATACCACCGGACATGGTTAAAACATAAATACAAGACTTTCCAAGTGGTGCAGCTACATGGAAATAGATCATACAACGTTGGGGGTTTTTTTCCCGATGGCTTGTTTTAATTACTAACTTCAATTAATCCTCTGAACTTGACAACTCTTTGACAGTTTACTACCAACGCAGATATCCAGAACCAACATGTCGATCATTGGCCATATTGGATACAGGCCTCATACGAGCTTGTAGCTACGGTTGCCATTTCCTTAATTGATTGTGTTGCCCTTTTCCTCTGCAATGTATGCAAATTTTACACGTTTTCAAATTGAGTATTCTCAATATAGTATTTACTTTTATTCAGCCCTTTAAATTAAGCGGCACTAAGTCATTACCAATTATTTTACTATACTTGCGTGACTTCGATCTTGACGCATAAATAGCAGTAAATAGACTAGTACTTCGTGCATGAGTAGGATTATATACTCGCTGGAATCTACAGACGTAGTAACCTGTCCACAGCATTCCTTTACTGGAGACCCAGCGGAGCCATTTCCGCCGTGTGTCCAGGCAGCTCTGAAACAAAAGGCTGATCTGTGCGTGCACATTTCAGCACCACACACGGTGGACAGCTCCCGTGGATAGACACCACTGCGCACAAGGACACTGCCACAGAAAACTGAGCCCAACAAGAGATAGTGTATGTTTTTATTCGTTGAAAATACGAGCACATACATGACACTGCATGAACACAAGGTTGACAGTTCACAGAACGACGTGAGGAGGATCATCTCTTGGCATTCACCGCGTGCCTTAATTGTAAGACATTAAA
Organism: Knipowitschia caucasica; assembly: GCA_964034765.1. Lineage (NCBI taxonomy): Eukaryota > Metazoa > Chordata > Actinopteri > Gobiiformes > Gobiidae > Knipowitschia > Knipowitschia caucasica. The sequence continues at coordinate 19,610,139 of OZ035843.1, forward strand.
TCAAGGTCCGCTGTGAACACGGAGAGACAAATCCAGCAGTCTGTTCATACACGTCCTGGAAGTGCACATATAAAAGACACAATATTCAAAGAGACATTACTGCAAGTGTGCAGTCCAGAAGTACAAATATCCAGAATCCAAAACAAGTCCAAAGACATATCCTGTCAGATCAAGGAGCTGGACTTTGGTACACAACAGCTTGGGCTGAGCATGAGTTGTTGAGTAAAAAAATATCCCAGATCGCTTTAAATGAAACATATATTTTTAGGCGTCCTCTCGTCGAATAGGTCAATGTCTCAAAGCTTAGAGGTCCTTGTTATCCGACCTATGAGGAAAGCACAAAATGCGTCACTTCATTTGAAAAAAATAAAAAATCAGATCAGTGTCCTATATTTCCATATGAGTGGCACAATAGCGTCCATTTAAAGTCATTGTCCGCTCCCACATTATTGATTTTCCTACAGTGGCATAACACTCACAGTTTCCCCAACCCAATTAGAAGTGCGCGGGTCACACATCAAACAGCCACAAAATGTAAAGCGTGCGGGAACTGCGGCTGTCCTGAACGCAGCACTACACGCACTACATCTCCCTCACTGCGAAGCCGCCGCCTGAATGGGACTGATCTCTCTGAGTCCGGTCTTTTCCTGTGACTTTGGGATTAATGGAGCTCCAGCCAAACAAATGAAGCATCTGCCTTCAGCACAAGAGGATTGGGACGCGGGGGGAGACGGGGGGTGACGTCACCGGCCAAACAGATGTTCCTCTACATTTCCCAGCGTCCTCCTCAGCACCAGCCCGTGTCCTTGAAACTAGAAAGGAAACGGACGATTGTGTTGCGTTGCGTGCTGTGGCTCTGACATCGGCTGCTCTGTCTTTCCCTGACGCTGTGATTGTGGATGGGACACGAGCACAGCTCCCGCAAACGTCCCAAATCTGGCATTGGCTGCGAACTGTTATGCAACGCGCACTATCCCCAAAACCAGATCACACGTGACAATCTCACACTCACTCACGAGTACACTGACAGGCGCACACTCGTGCACACGTGCACGCGCACACTGGGAGTGATGGTGGAGACATCTGAACCTGCAGTCTGGTTGTGTAAGGACAAATAGTGTTCAGTGTGGAGCAATGAGATAAATGTCAAGTGCTGTCTTCATGTCAAATGCCTTGAAATCTCCAGCTATTGTGAAGTATGCCTTGAGCCCTGTTACAGCTCATGGAACGTGCAGATGGGCAATGATGGCGAAATGCAGTTGACTGTTTGAATAACTTTTAGATGTTTTTAATGTATGTTTAAACTTTGATTACATTTCCTATGTCTAAAGTGAAAAGCTCAAAGAAAAACGAATCTAGTGCACCTGACAGAAGAGGTACCGCTCAAGAAGACTGTAGGACCTCTTTGAAAGAGGCGATCTGTCATCGAGATATTCACTAAGAGAAATGATACAGAGTGCGCAGATTCTGATGTGTGGTCACAGCTCAACATTACCAACCGTAAATGGAGGAAGAGAAGAGATGGGGAGACAAAGAGAATCGCCATTTTAGACGGATACCATCCCAGCTCCTAAAAACCTTCACAGACTTCACAATGGCTTGGGGCTTACTCGCGGCTTCTCTGTATGTAATTATATTTTTGTTGCCTCTGTCTGGCCATAATCAGACATACGACCCCTATTGTCCGTACAAAGCACGTATGCAACAAACTCCGTGCAGATGGCACCTACATCGTTGCGTGTGATTCTCAAATTCTGCAAGCGTTGGCATAAAGAGGTCTTCCATTTGGTCGTTGAGGGCTGATTTTAGATTCCTGTTTGTAAGCGCGCCGTAACAATGGTGCACGCACTGAGCAGCGTGGATAGCGCGTTTTTTTTCTGTCAATAGCCACTCCAAGCTTTTATGCAGGCTGAAGCCCTAACATTGGGTAACCCATGTCATGAGACACAATATGTAAAGAAGTCACCCTTGGTACTAGAAGCATAGTAACTCACCCCGTGCGCTGCACGCCGCCCCGGACCTCCACTGTCCTGCACAATCCTGGGACACTCGTTCAGCTAAAGCACAGCCGCACTGCAGGTGCTCACGTCGCGTCGCTTGACGCTGGTATTCCCGGTAAAACTAGTCTATTTTACTGCGGGGAACAGCGTCGGTTGCAGTTGTTGGTTGCAATGAGAGCGATGCAGTAGCCTCTGCAAAGCATGGCTGCGCTTTCGTGTTTTTTCCCAAAAGAGGGTAGGTCGCTGTGTGCATTACAATGAGTAAAGCCTCTCTCTCTCTTTGCCTCTCTCTCCCCCCACATGCACGCACACATGCTTTATGCATATGAATGCGCGCGCAAATTCTACAGTCTGTGCTACATCAGGTGTATATTATGAATAGGCTATATTTAAAGTTATAAACAAAATCGTTCTTATAGTATTCATCGCCAATGACCTTATTTTTCTCATTTTGAATGTTACAATAATGTATAGTTAACGGTACAAGTAAAATGCTGTTGGTCCGCCCATAATGAATCATTGGCAACCTCGTTCGTCTTTAAAAGTCCGTTAACTGTTTCACGCCATGCTGTTGGATTGCATCTCATTTCTATATAGTGTTCTATGCTATTACTTGTGGATGACGTACGCAAACACATTCTTCACAGTCATGTATAGGTTTGAATTGACTCAAATAGCTGGCCACAAAACTGACATTCAAATTGAGAGGCCTGTGCTCCACTTGTTTCCCCGTTATACTAATCCTAGACTGGATCCTTCTAGTGCTGTGTTTCTATATGATACTCTTTACTTCCGGCTCTGATGGACTCGTGAACGATCCGTGAGCAGGGCCTGCGCATGATGCAGTTTGAGTTACCCCAACACTCTCAAGACAGGCATGCTATTCACATGTGAAACTGAGCTGATGTGAACGATGCACCTGTAGTTTAATAACCTGAACTAGCAGATCTATAGTCTGTGGTCTATAGTCCTTATTTTTCTCCTGTATGTTTTTTTCTACATGCATGATGACATACACTACTGACAGGTCTAACGTTCTGTCAACTTTTTGGAAGAGAGTTTGAAGGCGAAGTCTTTTGGGGCTTGCGTCAGGCTATAGTGCAAGTTTGACTGAGGGAGAGAGAGAGAGAGAGAGAGAGAGGGAGAGAGAGAGAGAGAGCAGCGCCATTGTTCCCACTGAAACAATAGACGCTGCGGGGCGACAAGCAGCAGTGCGCGCATGAATGGAACCGACTCTGAGGATGTGTGTGGGTCAGTGGCGAGGGGTCTCCGTCCCAAAGCCTCTTTCCCAGAGCCTCACAATAAACCTACGCTTGGTCGGGGTTCCCGGGGTCACAGGCCAGCCCCCTTTGTCTTGCACTTTGAAACACATAAACATTTATTAATCAAGTGGGAGCTAAGGGCCAAGGGGTGGGCTATATTCAATAGGGGGTAAAGAGAGTAACTTCTAGGCTGTGGTGCATTCCTTCATTTGGTCACACGGAGTTAAAGGGTGGAAGTTTACTGTCGAGGAGGACGCAACAAAAAATCTCTGAACGCGGTAGATCTCCAACGTGGCTGCACCTTCACCTACTCCTGTCTTATCCCCGACACGGACGCGGATGGATATGTTTACTGTCATGCCTATTTTTATATGCATATTCTTAATTATATTTCACAACGGGGCATAACAGAAATCCAGGACGAAATCGCTGCGTTGGAAGATTCTTTAACTAGCATAGAAGGCACGTGTTTGCGGTGACCTTACTGAACTGGATATGAGGATTTCATTGGATGCCATAGTCATAACGATTATCAAAACAATAAACTAAACGTAGAATAATTGGCTTTTGTTTTTATTCAAGATCCACGCAGTAGTTTAAAGGCTGAAGACGGTGTCAATGTAGGGGGAATATGCATAAATGTGTCCTGTCAAGAGGCTGCAGGCTACACTTCTCCCTAACAATGTTGCATCAGGTTTAGCGAACAAACCCAAACCCTCCTCTTTTTTGCATCATCCAGGCCCCCCCCAGTCTCGCAGCCCAAGTAACCATATCCTCCAACATGCTCTCAAATATTGCATGCAATCGCTGTCTGCACATATACGCATATATTGTAGACTACATATCAATTTTTTTTAGACTTTATTTGAGCTTGCACAATTACAATGTCTTTTAAACATGTGCATGCATTGTTATATTCATTTACATTAAACAGAAATTCATGTGAGTAGTAAGACATAACATATGCCAAACCGATATACACAGCTCCCACCCATCCACCCCCCCCCCCTTTTTACATTTACATTTTAAGAATAAGCTACGAGGATATAACTTGTGAGTTGATGTGTTCATGCCCAGGAATATTAATTCAAATAAAATTGTTTAAAATAAAAGGTATTATGTTTGCAAATGATTATTTGATTAATCACTGAACGTCCATCATCAGCAGAGATGAGCTGCCTGCTGTAGCCTGCAACACCTTCATCTCCACATTGTGTAGATATTGTTATTATTATAACAGTCCATTAGCAGACTTATGATTAAGACTCATCAGGGGTTCCCATCCCCCGATTGCTGCTACTCCTGAGCTATAGGTTGGAGATACCTTGGCTACATTCTACAATTCTACATTTTGACTTTAGGTTGGTTAGTTTATAGATTATTGAGTAAGGGCAATGTACAACACCATTAGTCTGAGCAAATTAAAAGATCATTTGGACCAGATTTAAATTCACTGCATCTGTAGTCCCTTCAAGTTTTTACATATCATTTTTCATACATGTCATTTTTCAACAGCTTGTCAAACCAGTTGTTACAGCCTTGCTATTGAATATTGCGTGTCTCCGGGCAATGCACATTTTCCATATGATAAAACATAAGTCAGGTTGTCATGGGAACCATGTCCAGACACAAAGCTGTAATAAAAACCACCAAGTCCAGGTACAACTCACCGTGTAATGCTCTTTTATTCAAATGGAAACAGAGCTTTTCATGATCGTCCTCTGTAAGGATGTTAGTTCCTTTTGGTGATTCGTTTTCTGGGTTATTCTAAAAATATGTTGTGCTTTTGTTGTAAAAAGATTAGTATCACTTTCTGGACAAATTATAAATAATTGCAACATGTTTTACTGGAGCAGGGAGGAAGCGTTTTTCTTGCTATCCTCAAACAACATAGACGTTTTTATTTCATGGTTGCGTGCAAGCAGAACCAGGTCATCTGCACTGGCTCAGGCCTGCTGGCTGTGCGCACACCATCCTCCAGTGCATTCACACTCCTCACTTCATGTCTGCACTTATACCACCATTCATGTCACGCATTCAGCAGAAGACTTTTATATTCCTGGAGGAGAACATATTTGTAAGAATTTTATACAAGAGATATCATAGTTTATGTATTTATTTTATTTGATATGGACACAGTTGAATTGGACAGACCAGATGCAAGACCATGCTCCTTTTCAACACTTTTGATGTTGAGAGCGTGTACAGCAGTTAGAAACCATTGCACTAGATTATTACCATTTCAAGACCAGTGGAGCTCTCCAAAATCTCGTTTGTTCTCTTTTGTCCTTGTTTTTCCATTTTGTCTCTTGTTCTTGTGTCTCTTGTTTATGTGTTTCTATATTTGCCGGAGTGGAAAATCGCCTCACTTACAACGGCCCCATCTTTGCAAAAAAACAGGGTATTGAAAATAAACAGTATATTATAAATACCACACAATTTTGTACCTAGCAGAGTATATATTTAGCTGCAAACTTTCAGTGAACTAAAATATTGACCAGTGCAGCAGCAAATCACGCGTTGATAGTGCTCATGATGTACTGTAGTGGCCCTCTCTGCTCTTACCGCTCCCATTCTGCAGTTATCAAAAGGTATACCGTGTACTGCATGCCCTTGTGTGAGTGAGCCTGGATGAATGGTCTGGACCTTGCTCTTGTGACATTAGCGGGGGTCAAACAGGCATGTAGGGCACCTGGCTCTCCCCACCTACCCTCTCCCTCTGATGTTAAATGTCAAACAGCCGCATCCACACAAAGCAAGGTGAGCTCCCATTCTTACGCTTCCACCCCAGAGATGGCCACTTCTGACTCCTGCCGCCATGTATCTCTCGTGTAGTACAATTAGGGGCTGCAAACGAGACCGTAAATTCAAATCATTAACCCGGGCATTGTGTTTTAGTAGCTGAGCTGACGGAGCGCACACAGGAAACCCCCAGCATTCACATCAATTTTTAAAACATGTTTTTCGATGCGGCTCTTAAATGAGTAGAAACTGTATATGAATTGAGCAGCTGCGGATAGTAGCTGGCAATGGACTTCTTGTGTTTCAGATCCTTTGAGATACAGTTTACGAGAACAAATTAAAGTGTTTTATTATTATTATTATTTTGACACATATGGTAAATGTCTTAAATCGGGGTCTACTTGTTTTTTCTATAAGCTTGTTGAGAACCAATCAGCAGGTTTGGACTATGCTTGTGAGTGGATTTGTATCCTATACCCCAAATCTTTTCTGAAATAGGGGTCAATGGGTGTGTTATTGTTTTGTTTGGGCTCTTTATCCTACGCTGCTCTGTGATGTCTACTACAATGTGACAAAGCGAGAGAGGAAATAACTGCTATTATGATCCCTGCACGTGCCCGCTCACAACAGGGTTACAATTGTTCCTTTGGCGTGGATGACAGAAAGAAGATTAAGTTGAACCTAAACGCTACTAAACATAGCCTTTTTCTGCCCTCAGCCAATTTTGCAATTTTTGTTTGATATGCAGAGGTGAGCAGCATGTTCATAACATTAGAGTTTTGATTTTAGAGAGATCCAATGGTAAAATATTGAGAATTTATCTTTGAAGAAAATATTTCAAACAAAGTCGTGATATGACGGTTCTTCACCATTCATTTTTGCAATGGATTTTAATATTGGTTTCTTTGTTTGTGGCTGCAAGATCAATCGGTCATAAGACGGAAGGGTCTTAAATCATTTTACATGAAAACATTTTAATATGCAATGTTGCATTTACATGAACAAATAACATAAAGATTAAATGGGAATATTGTGAAAAATAAAAGCTGTTATGGACCTTTATGTGTCTGACTGCAATGTAATCATTGCACCAAAGCATGGACATAATTTGTGTTGATATAATTGTATTAATGCAGCGAGTAATGGATGAGCATATGTTCCATGCAGATTACTATCCTCTGCCGGTGTCATAGCTGCTTCCATCGCTGACTATCGGAATGAGAGTATATGTGCCTTGAGTTAATGCTGATTGCAGCAGCTGCCAACACATGAATCTCCATGGCAACAATAGCGGTTGCCCAGCAACCATGTTCTTTTAGGGACATTGAAAGAAGCCCAAAGGCTTAGTACTAAAAATATATATGGGCATAGTACTTTTGCCACGTTTCAGCTGTAGTTAGGATATATCGAGTGTAACAGTCTTTTTTCTTCTCTGTTTATTGGATGTTCGTATTTGTGCATCAAGACAGGCTGAACTGTGCATCATTCGGAAAAACTATGGCAAAGAAACCCAATCAAATCAATTTATTCTCGTTGATTTTTCAACAAATGTGTTGATTTCTCAACAGATTCGAAATATCATACAATTAGAATCAGATTAACCAATGTTCACAGGTATTAGCATACCCTGTTCGGCAAGGATAACATAACAATATTATGTTCTGTTTGAGCCATTTTTGACCTTATTCACAGAGATAGTGGTGATTTTTTACACTTGAATAATAGGGCACCTGTCAGCCATCTTGGCTGCTGCATGGCACTTTCTTGCAGCTCGCTCAGACCCAGGTGGCATGCGCACACGCTGTGGAACAAAGCATTCCATCAGCGGCAGTGACATCACTGCAGTCAGCTCAGCTGTTTCTGCCGGCGCTATAAATAGTGAGGTGGAAAGAGCCCACCGCCTATGCAGAAAATATTTAACTCTTGACCCTTGAGAGAGTTGTTTTTTCAAGAAAGTGGTGAACTGGATCTTTGCCAGTAGATCAATCCTGAAAGACGACTGTTTGTTCATGCCCCCTCACAACTGCATTCTGGGGTTTCTCAGAGTAATGTCTGAGCTGTTGCTAGTTGTTAATGGGAACAGTGACTACAATTCAAGGTATCATTTTAAATACATATATTTAAGCTGTTAAGTAAAGCACACAACCTATGATCTGTGAATCTAAGGAGAAGAACTAATCAGTGTTATTGATCATTCAGCGTGTGTGTGCTGTTGGCATAGGTCGACAGACTGAAGTGTGCCTAGTGTTTGAGGCATACAGCACTGCATCCCCGTGCCTCAGAGTCTGCCGAGGGTCGCTGTGGCTGGCCAGGTGCCAGGGCGTGTGCAGGGGGCAGTGCCATGGCACTGGTGCTGGCAGGCTGGCAGCTTTGAGGAGCGTGAAGGCATTCAGTGAGTGAATGTCCCTTTGTCTCTGAGCAGTGTGCAGGCACCGTCTAATGAGGCAGCTCTTTGTGGCAGGCCTCTCAACATCAAGTGGGCTGGTGGATTCATTAACCTGACTACTGCAAATAAAGCAGGCATGCACAAGAGACGCCTATGATAGCACACTTAAGGCCCAGCTGAATCCCCCACAGCCGCCATGCTCCCTCCACCTCCTCTCTGCTGCACTCTCTCAGGCTTCCCAGGCTGCTCTGATAGGACGATCTGCCTCTGGCCTATTTCTTGTGTCCCAAATAACCAATGGGGGTGATTTCCACCATACTTATTCTGTCTCCTTTACCTGAGATCAGTTCTTGGCTCTACTGTAACCTGGTTTCTCATAAATTAATGAATGAGGCGGGGCTGAACAACAGTATGTTGCTGCAAAAGGTAGTTTTGGTAAATACAGTGATTAGAGATATTAAATCAATTTACGAAAATTACTGTCTGAATTTTTCTATTGTATTATTTATTGCAACAATAAGAGAAGCAGAACATCAAGAGATTGGTGCAGCTCTTTTTGTCAGTAACATTTAAAGATATGTTTAAGGATTCAAGCGTTTTATTATGATTTGACTCTTTAACACGATTTGAAAATGGCTTTATTTTGCTTAAAGAGAAAGGTAAACCCCTGTAATTTTTTTGGGTTGGCGCAATTGAAATCCTACCGAGACAGGGCCAATCATCTCACAGCTCTAACAAGAACAACACTGATCAGAGATGCAGCCACGAGGCCAATGGAAACTCTGGAGTAGCTGCATACCTTGACAGCTCATCTGGACTAGTTATAAATAGAAATAAAAGTCCCAATAAGCAACGTTGGGCACACATCCAACATGTGGAACATGGTGCTCTGGTCAAAATGTGACCTTTTGGCCTCAGTGAGAAACACTGTATATTTATCAACAATATGAATAGCGCTCCTAAACATTGGAGAAAAATTATTAGATTAAATTAATATGCATAAAACAGGTCGAGTTTGTGCAAAAAGGATGTAGGGTGTAATGAAAACCATGCATGTTCTTTGGTGAAATATATGGGAACTCAATATATATGGAATCCTAATAGTGACAAGTTTCCATGTAGTTGTGCCCAAAAGTGTTATATTAAGAGTGGTTTGGCTGTGGTATGTGCGTCCATTTAAATTTGATTGTTTGTTATTATCACAGCAGTCACTTTATTTAGGCCTATTTATATTGAAGTGTTAGAAACATGCATAGGCTTGAGCAGCAGAGGCAGACCTGCACACTTAGTTTCGAAATAAGAGCAAAACGCTTGCAACACGCCCATTAAATTTGCACCAGCTGTTTAGCACCTGCAGGATTGATTAATATACCTTTACCTGGTGGTGGCAGCATTATGCTGTTGGGCAGCTTTTCTTCAGCAGGGACTGGGGAGATTGTCGGAGCTGATGGCCACGTAGAAGGGACAAAAAACTAGACCATTTTTGAAGAAAAGCTGTTTGAGTCTGCTGAAGACTGGAGCTGGGGTGGAGATTTACCTACCATCAGGACAATTTCCGGACAATATTTTCCACATATGAATGTGTTGTATGAAATAGACCAGATCTAAATCTGCTGTTCACAACATTCCTCAAAAGACTTGAAGCTGTAATTGTAGTAAAAGGCATTTACACAGCATATTAATCCACGGGGGGCTGAATACTTTTAGACATCACACTATTTATTTTATTGATAAAAATAAATCTTGTCTCATTTTGCAAAAATACGACAAGACAAAATATGGAAAGGTTCATGAGGTAGGGATACATTTCAAGGCAGTGCATTTTGATCATGCAGTGACTTATTTAGGTCAGTGAAGCTTTTATAGGATTAGCTAGCGTGTTTTGATGAATCATTTTATATATTTTTCACGGTGGTGCCTCTTTGGAAAATTGGGCCATAAAGGCATCTCTGACGGATGCTGACAAGGACAGGTCAAATCCGCTTCTCGTGTGCAGATAGCAGGTTGTTTTTACATTTGTCTGCATTATTTATCCTGCTCCTTTACTGGTCATTAACACTAAGCATTATAGCTGGAGGGTGTGGTCCCGGCACATATTGATTCAATGTTCATGTCATGTACAGTCTGATATATGGGATGTGAAATAGCTCAAGCATTTTATCAGGTGGCTTGTATGTAGATTAGATTCATTAGATATTCCTGCAGCTATTTTTCACGATGTTTCCTCACAGATTTTATGGCCTCATTGTCCTAGCTGTGTTGTAAATGATTTTAATCTGGGCACTCCTGATAAGCGCCCTTTTCTCGGGCTGCAGCGTAGAGGGGAGAAAAGCTGCCTTCACACGAGCACAAGAACCGCCAGTGGCTCATATTCTAAAAAGGAATATTCATAGACAACTTCAAAGGCTGCACACTCCTGACTCTGACAAATTGCAGATGAGATTTCATTAATTAACTAGGCCTCCAATGTTTATTTAAATGGAATAGTTGCATTATTAATTGGGCACCACAGGCTTATCTGACATAATGCATGCATAGACAGTGGACAGCGAGTTTATTCCACGTCACATTCGGATCTATTTTCACTTTTCGTCTTGTGTAGTGTTTGTGGCATTGCTCTTATAGAAAACATTGGATCAGCTCTTTTTAACGCTGCGCTACCTAATAATCAAACCACAAAAATGGATATACTGTATGTAAAGAAATGTATTACCGCAGCGACTGCCAACGCAAAGAGAAGCGAGAAACAAGCAATTTGACCATGTGTTTATAATGTAAGGCACGTCATATGTACATAAGGAAAAGCACATGGTGGAGCGTTCCAATATGAGATGAAAAATAAAACAAAACTAGCTTTCTCTCTAACGCTGGGGCCTCCAACCTTTTCCCTTGGAGAGCTACTTTTTTCAGGTCAACACTGGCAGAGAGCTACTCCTTCTTGACAGTTGACAAAAAAGGATGACGTCGTTTTTACCTCAATTTGAAAACATTTTGACGTTCTTAAAACAATGGAACAACCAGCTTTAGTCTTATTTTCAGCACAGATATTGAAAATGTATTCTGTGTTTAACTGCAAATGTAAGACCACCAAAATGTACTCTAATCAATTGAGTCAAATTTGGGTAATTTCTAACTTTTTTTTGGCATTTTCTCTTGCATAATGTTTTACCCATAAAAGAATCATGTTTATATTTACTCATGAAATTATCTTTTGGGGAGCTTCTATCAAGAGGGTTGGCGAGCTATAGTTTGGAGACCCATGCTCTAATGCAACTTGCTGTGTGCTCCTCATTCCTACGGTTCTGTAACTTGTGATGCAACACTGAAATGTCCCCATGCACTGTAGGACAAGCAAAGGATATGTTAACCAATGTGGAGCCTCAGAGCAAAACAACATTTAGTTTAATATGTGTTAATAGATAAAAACCACCATTTTCTTTTTTTCTTTTTTTTTCAGATGTTATTGTGTATATGAAACATGTGAGAGAAACATTGATATTCACTGCACATGGTCACGGTGAACATGGGATGTGCTTTATGTCTCCCCAACTCACTGCTAGTTTGATGTAATGCCACTATTTTATAATCACACAGTTCTCCAAATACCGTACAATCCACTGAAGGAACACGTTTCATTTGTATTTGAGTTTATGGCAGGAGTCGATGCTCCAAATCACACCATGAACCCAAAAGTAGTTCCTCCTTTAGCGTTGCTTCTGCTCCCTGGGGTGGGGTCGTGTGTGCATTTAAATGGGGAGAATTGTGGAGATGAAGATTCACGCGTGACACTGTTTGTCAACACTGCACATGGACGAATTGTTATTGACAAACGCACACAATACACCGAGGGCTACTGAGGCAACTCAATAAAACTGAAGGATAGGCTTATTGAGATCCAAGGCCTTTCTAATTTCCTGTAATAGACTCTTCTTTTGCTTTGAAATGTGATTTAGACGGCAGCCGTGAGTTTGGCCAGTCTGTTAGCCTCTTCCTCCATCGCTCTCTTTGTACTGAAGTGGTTCAAGAGCACACAACCTGTGGTCACTACCATATTTGAACATTTATTGAATATAAATCAATTGTATCTGCAGTTGCTACCATAGATCTACCACCAGAATTGTTCAGAATTGTAAAAATAGGTGATAACTCAGGTGCTCATCAAGGACATTTATGAGTTAAATAAGAAGTATTATCTCTGCGTTCCATCATGTGCTTCTAAACGTCCTCACGATTGAGGTTAAAGTGTTGCATGACAACCATAACCACAAAATTAATGAAACATAATTGTGTAGATGCATATTTATTTAATCCAATCTTTTGCTGTAATTTCTGTGCTTTTACTTTAGAATTTGTATCACATATTTTGTCTTTATACTATACTAACCTCAACCCAATTGGGAATGGTGCTCTGTGTGACTTTTCAAATACCGTCTTTGATACACATAGCATTGGGCAGTGCTCTGATAAAAACACGTCTCAGGATGGAAAAAAAACTAAATTACAAGCTTTTAAAGGACTATTCAAAAGTGCTATCCTAACAATGTTAAGAATGAAGTTTGTTAGATAGCGAAACTTAAGTGATGGCAGAGATATACTTGTGGCAGGTGGTAAATGACATTGCAAGCTAACAGGCTGAGGTCAACCTGACTGGGCATCGGACCAAGATATATTATCAACTGGCCTTTTGGCAACAGCCTCTGCCAGCTCTCTATTGTTCATAAACATTCTATAATGAAACGAAAGCTACAAAATACCATTTGTTTTCTGGGATCATTTTGCATGCATTGTCTTTCTCTGCAGTACAACTCCCATTTTTGCTGTTTGACCTACTTTGATTTGATTGCTGGTTGTCTCTAAGAAAACTGCTGAACAATTCCAGCGGGCGGAAAGTGCATTGACAAATCGTGGCTGTAACCAATTAATAATACTGATTCATTTGGCCAGGGGGGGTGTCACATGGAAGAGACCAAATGTTCCTGTCATTATGTTGTATCCCTTCTCAGATCATCCGAAAGTGACAGAAGCGTGTAGTCCAAATACACAGAGGACGATAGGGTCGGATTGGAAGATATTGAGGGGGAAGGGATGGAAATAGATTTGCTTGTGTCAGGTCAGCATCTGGCTGCGTCTTTCCCTGTCATTATCCCAGTCATCCCCGTTTGATGAAAGTCAAATTGTACTCTCATCCCGATTATGTGACAACTGGAATTCACCTACTTAGTTAATCCAGCGTTAGGGTTTAGATTTCAATTAATTTCTTTGGTTGCTCTATATAGTCCCAGGGGGTGAGTGAGTGGTGGGTGGGGGAGGAGCAGCATACAGTATGATGATGGGGGATGGGACACAGTACATGTCAAGGGAGGATTGTGAAAATGCCTGCGCAGCACATTCATCTGTGTTAGCAGTTAGCATACCTGTGCTGAGACACATACAGTCAGGGAGCAATCAGATGGTGTTTTTATAGCCTTGTCAACACCGCCTTCCTGCTCTGCTGATATCAGATCGACAAGATTACTGCGAATGTGCTCAGAATGAGTTTAGTCGGTGGTGACTTGTGCAGCGATGTAGCATGGTTCTCTTGCATGTATGTCTACAATGCCTACAAAAGCAGAATATTAATCAGAGCCTTTAGTGTAGCAAACCCCCCTGGTTGTGATTTTCCGCCATTAGTCTTACAAGACTGAAGGGACCACGACTGTTGAGGCCAGCTGAGCCGCTGCACCAAGGGATGATACTATTCTATTTCAATCTGATGTTGAAATAGAGGTTTGACAGGGATTTTCCTGAGCCGTATCGGCATGTTAAATCTACCACCATATGGCAACGAGCCGTGGAGACTTGTGCATTGTGTATGCGCACGGCATGCCTGGGGTGGAACTGCTACTTATGCATTCATTAACACACAGGTAGTCACATTAACTTTGCAGTGTGTGGCTGGTTTCCTTTTACTTTAAGCTTTTACAATTCTCTACCATGGATGACTGATGAACAATTGTAAAGATGGTCATTGTGCATAAAATGTTCCTGTTGGCGACACCAAAGCGGAGCAGTTAGAGCTCGTGCCTTGCAGAAAAAAGGTCTTGGGCTTGACTCCCAGGCGGCATGGGACAACTGTGTGCATGTTCAATTCAATTCATTATTGTATAGCCCAAATTCACAATAGCAGTTGTGAATGTTGTCGATTCACCAATAACAGATGCGAGAATCACACAGTTCACTACAGAAAATTCAATCATTACAACACATAGGAACCATTGGGCCGTAGGGAGCCGGATGACCAATGTCCATGAACCTTGGGGAGGCCAATATTGAGAGAGGGACCAGCTCCCACAAACGGACAGTCTGTAGATCCAGATCCAGGACTGAGGCTGTAGATCCAGGAATGGGGTGCAGGTTGAAGAGGCATAAAAGCATGCAAAGAGAGAGTGAATGATTGGTGGTGTCTGCAGTCCCCCCTTCCCTATCACTGTGTGTGGATAGAATGGAATAAAAGTGCTCTGGTCTTTTAAAAGCACTAAATATAGATTAATAACTTACTGTAGTTCACTATAGTATTGTACTATAGTCACCACAACTATAGTACAATACAGTCATAGTTGTTTCCTTTTGTGTAAATATACACTTTGTCTAACACATATAAACAGTATTTTATCTAATATTCTATCTAATATAATATAGAAATCCTCGATAAAATACCCATCTTTAATGTTATGACTTAAAGGAATAGTTCACCGTTTTTACATACTGACATATGTTCTTACCTTACCTTAGACTAGTTAATACGTACCTGTCTGATCTGAGTCCATGCGCTCTGTCATGCAAACGGAGAAAAAACGGGAGCACAAACGCAGCCTCCTCTGTATACTGTGTAGGACCAAAAGGTAGCTCCCGCTAGAAGCTACCAAACTCTTCCAAGTGTTCCCTATTAAATGTATATAGTTACGTGACGTGTTACACTGCAAAGTATAGTAACACAGAAATGTAACAGTCGATTTTCTCAGCGGATAAAACGGGTACTATATTGTGAGGCGTAGTAATCTGAGGAGCGCTACGTCCGCGCACTAACTTCTCTCCGTACTACAAGTCACGCTGCTTCTATTGACGGAAGTGAGCGAGAGAGAAGTCTCCGGAGAGAAGTTAGTGCGCGGACGTAGCGCTCCTCAGATTACTACGCCTCACAATATAGTACCCGTTTTATCCGCTGAGAAAATCGACTGTTACATTTCTGTGTTACTATACTTTGCAGTGTAACACGTCACGTAACTATATACATTTAATAGGGAACACTTGGAAGAGTTTGGTAGCTTCTAGCGGGAGCTACCTTTTGGTCCTACACAGTATACAGAGGAGGCTGCGTTTGTGCTCCCGTTTTTTCTCCGTTTGCATGACAGAGCGCACGGACTAAGACCAGACAGGTACGTATTAACTAGTCTAAGGTAAGGTAAGAACATATGTCAGTATGTAAAAACGGTGAACTATTCCTTTAAGATTTGCTTTTTAACTTTGATCTGTAGGAAGTGTTGTGTTGATTAACATTATAAACCACACATGCACACATTCCCCACACACGCACACACACACACATCAGCTGTGGTTTTTTCCTTTTTACTTTAATAGACCGGAGGAAGTTCTTGTGCGATGGAGACTCCTACACAGCAAATGAAAAGATTGATATAGTTTAGTATAAACAAACACATAGATATACATAGTGACTTATTACATTTGATGATGAAGACATTTTAGCATCTGTTTCTGCAGGAACATGCAGTGGAGAGAGCGAGAACTTCACTGCTCATGTATATAGCACTATCCACAAATGACCAAGGCCGTTTTCATAGACAGTGTGCTAATGTGGAAGCTAATGGGCAAGCTAATGAGAAAGCTAATGTGATGAGGTGGTGCTAGCTGAAGATATTGAGTTTCGGCGGGGGGTCCGGTGCTTTATCAAACTCATTAATGAAGCTGGTTTTGTGTGGGGGGAAACACGGCAGACCTACTGTATCCTGTGAGAATAAAAATCCATCTCTTGGCCAAGGAATGCATGTATAACGTCGGATCACACTCAGAATAAGATTGATCAATAACTGCAAACTGAAAGTGGAAGAATGTGACACGCTTTGCTATTTGACTGTTTTCAAAATCTCAAGGACGTAAATATTCTGCAGTTAGTCAGTCTTTAGTATAATTTCTGTCAATTCCTGTTAAAAACCTGATGCCAAGGTTGAAAATGTAAAAATATTCATGAAACAAATAAATATCACAAAAGGCACAAATCATCAACACAGGTAATTAAAAACATATTTTTTTAAATCATACAAGTGATTAAAATAATAAATAACCACAATGCATTAAAACAGTATATGATATGACACCCATGGCTCATTACTACATACTTTTACTTTTACATTTGATATTTCAATCTTTGTCTAAAAATAAAGGTAAAATAACATGAAGTCTGCGTTCTACCATTTGTAGTCCCGTCGTATCTGCTACACTGCCGGATCGTACACATATCAGGGGTTCAGAAAACAAAATTGGGAGTTCAGTGAGCTTGTAAGTGTGTTTGTGTGTGTGTGTGTTAAAACAAAAATCCTATCACAATCTTACATGCAAATTCTTTGTTTTTGTATTTTTGTTTTTTACAGTATTTCATAATCATTTTTTGAAAACAACAGCTGGAAACCACTACAGACAGATCATGATGTAACCAATAGTGTCACCCTAAACATGACATCCAGTATTTCGGGGGAGGAAAGGTCAGGTCTGCTGCTGCTCTCTGCTCTGGGTGTATCTTCCGTACCCATGCATGCTGAATGTGCAACACTGCGTACCTTTGCTTCTCCATCTATATTCTACCTCGTGTGTGCCAGTCCTCCATGCTATTTCAAGGAAAGTGCAACCTTTGCCTTGGGCTTTAATTATGTTCAATTTGCCAAACTGGGCCTGAAACCATTGGGGGGTGGAAAAGCTCTCTGACCTATTTATCAATGCAGCTTTTTGCTTCCACTGAAACGGAACTGAAAAGATAGCGAGGGAGAGATGTGTGGACTTGAGTTTTTACATAAGCTAATTGGAGTGACGGTATAATCTTGGTCAAAGAAGAGCAGTCATGGAACAGGGTGAATTCTGACTAATCCTTTTTGTATTGAACTTTTGAATTGTTTTTTCAAAGACACAATGCCCTTTTCAAATGAAAAGTCGGGAAAAACTCAACATAACTATTATTAAATATCTATATATTTAATTTTCTAACGTGTGAGTGTGCCAGCTGTCCTCCAGCCTGGCTTCTTCAGTTGCTCCTGAAGTCCATGATTGCAGGTAAACACTGAGTAGGCCATTGACCTTTCATTATGGTTTGTGATAAGGCCAACTATCCCCCTTCATATTCTATGCCCTAAATGTCAAGTCAATGTACGTGTTATAATTACCCAGAGTTGGTATTTTCTTTCTCTGTACATTTCAATGCATGGAACATATCCAACGATGAGGTTGACTGAGGACGAGCACAATTAAAGAACATATATCATTTAGCTGCTCATCTATACTAAATAAAATAAAAT
Organism: Knipowitschia caucasica; assembly: GCA_964034765.1. Classification (NCBI taxonomy): domain Eukaryota; kingdom Metazoa; phylum Chordata; class Actinopteri; order Gobiiformes; family Gobiidae; genus Knipowitschia; species Knipowitschia caucasica. The sequence continues at coordinate 19,628,089 of OZ035843.1, forward strand.
AATAATCTCTAACTGCAGCATGAAGAAGAAACCAGTATAAAATATCTATCTTTTGCATAATGAGTACAAAAGACTTTAGCATGAAAAAGAAGTATAAAATCTCTAACGTTGGCATTATAAGGAGCAATATAAAATGCTGTCTATTCTAGTACAGGTAATATATAGTAGTATGTTTACATCTGTACATGTTAGCAGCATGAGGGTATGGGACTAGCAGTGGACACATGTGGTTCTATATTGCACATTCTGACATTAGTTCAAGATATTGCACCGATGCATGACTTGTGAGGTCGGCAGTGTTTTTTAGTCCACAATATTTGTTGTACAGTCTGACAGCAGCAGGGAGGAAAGACCTGCGAAACCTCTCCTTCACGCAGCACTTGTTCTTAACCCTTGTTCTAGAGATAGAAAGACGTTGGTAAAACACTCAGGGTCTTCCTCCCTGGTGTGAAGCGCTTGTTAATACATTCTCATTAAGATGTTTCGTGCATGAACAAATAAACAAATGCTAATAAACTACTAATTATTTTTTCACAACAAAATTCAAGGTTTCGAATATTCATGTTTGGCCAGAAAGTAGTGCAGTTTTATTCCCAATGCATAGAGTGTGCTAATTTCACTTTCTCATGACCCAAGTTTTCAAAACAAAAAACAGCTTGATACCAGAAAATAAATATTAATAGGAAAAGAGGACGGCTTTTTTTGTACTGTTTTTTACTGATCTTGTCAGACCTCAGAAAATAAGCAGGGCAGGGCCTGGGTAGTATTGTGATGGGAACTGTTGTTGGGTCCCTGGGTAAGACACTTGCCAAGAAGGAATCTGCTGTGTGTGTGTGTGTGTGTGTGTGTGTGTGTGTGTGCGTGTGCGTGTGCGTGTGTGTGTGCGTGCATGTGTGTGCATGGTTGGTGGTGGCAGGAAAGGGCCGGGGGAACATTCTGGTTGCCTTGCTTCTGTCAGTGTGCCCCAGGGCAGCTGTGGCTACAGAAGCTTATCACCACTGTGTTTGGAGTTTATTAATAATTCCATGTGAAGCATCTTTGAGTCTGATGCATTATTTACCACTATTGTGTACACAATAGTGGTAAATAATGCATGAATAATGAATAATACCATGTTTGTATTTGTTATTATTCTGGGGGGGAAAAAGCGTATTTCTTAAATAAATAAACTGTTTTAATGATTTTTACAGTATACTTTTTGTGTGTACCATATCGCAGCCTTGATGTGTGTGTGCTGAAAACCTTGTGCATCACTAATGCAATTTGACTTGGTGGTGCAATTGTGTGGAAGACTGTAGGCCCACTTTGCAGAGTGTCAAAGAAGGCTTTTAAACTGTCACCTCTCTGCTTCATACACAAACCTTTTAGAGATTTTTCACTCTTGGACAATGGGCTGTAAACACCGTTTCTATTTAGAAATGTTGCCATTGAGCGATTTTGTGTTTTTTAATAATAATCCTGGGGGAGTCTTTGCTAACAGATAATGTTCTGACAACATCTTGATATAATGGCTCTGGCACACACAGACAAACTGTATCAAGAGTCAAACTCCACTTTTCTTGTCGACAAACTGCCATGATTCAAGATGGCATCTGTCTCTCTGATGCCTCCCCTGCAGCTCAGAGCCCTGTACAGCTTTGTGAGTGCCTTCCCAACATAAAAACCCAGAGAGTCACTGACACATCTGGATTTAAAATGTTCTTGTGCGTATTACGAAGCTTGAGTGTCTCAGTTAAGGACAAAGTGCTGTATTAGTGCTCATATTAAATCTGCAGGGTACTAAAACAATATCAGGCTGATTCTATGCTGATCTGCAACATGCCTTTAAAAAGTGTAGTCATCACTGCACATGGCAGAAAATAAACTTGGAATTATGATTTGTGACGGCAAAACTGAGACGCGTGTGCTACCACAAAAACAGCATCCACCCATGAATAATGCATGGTGCCGTGGGCTATAGATTAAGCGTGAATATTCATTAATTTGCTTGCCCTTTGGGAGGTGATGCTAATTTGTACAAAGGCATCCTGGCAACTGGCAACTAGGTTATCCACTGCTCTTCTGATTAAATAAGCACAACTACTGGTTACTTCTTAGCCTCATGAACAGGAAGACAATTTAACAGTTTTTAGTCTTTAGCGACCCTCTATCTCTTAAGTGCTAAGTCACCAGTGCAGGGAAAGCCCATTAGTGCAAAGAAGGTGGGGGAAGGCAAGAGTTTGAGTGATTAGGCTGATTGGATATAGCAGCACTAGGTTGCTCAGGTCAGGACTAATCAGCTTCAGAAGAGAAGGACAGTCCCTAACGAGTAAAAGAGAAAAATATCCAAACCCTATGTAAACAGGAATCATGTCATCATCTAAAATATACAGCAGTATCCTCGAGGCGGTGCAGCCTCTGAGTCAGCACAAGGACAGATGACACTTCGAATACAAAACAAAATGGCATTTATTAGATTGTATATTTACTTAACATGGTGGGGAGGATAAACAGTTTGCCATTTTTTGCATCACTGGAACTTTCATTCAACATAGAGTGGCGAAAGAGGAGTGCGGATTGGATAGAGATAAACGACTCATTAACCTCAAATTGATCACGGGCTGCATGCTCGCGAGGACACTTGGTCATTAATATTTCAGCTTCATTATTTGTGCGGCTGTTGACGGGGTGATACTAATTTACACGTCACTGTGTGATTTATGAAATATTGTAATGAACAATATTTGCTCTGTTATATCTTCGCCCTGACACCCACCTCCCAATTTTGTTTCCCACTTATCTTTCTGCCAATAGTTGTTGAGTGTACGCTTAATCGTAGCATTTAGCTTTTAGAACCCAAATGTGTCACTTGTAAATTTTAAAGATGTTCCACTTATGAGCGAGAAGTTTTTTATAAGCATCCCTGTGAGGAGAAAAGTTTTGGCTCTATACCAGTTGTGAGGAATTTCTCTTTGAAATATACATTGGAGGAAGACTGTCAGTGAGAGATTGTTGTTTGTTCTCTTGTAGCTCTTTGTGCCTCGATCACTTGGCTTTGCTCCCTTCTCGGCTTTGTTAGACATGTCTTATGTATCAGTGGTTTTCTATCGCACAGAGGTCTGTAGAGGAGTGTCTGTTTTGCTTTGTTTACCTTCCTCCCTCATGTCCCCGTCACTTACTCTCAGTCTGATAGCAACTGTGCACAGAAACTTTCATTTCCGCTGTCTTTTGCAAGCATCAGATGAACAATTCAGAGTACTGCAAATCATTTTCTACAAGCGCACAATAACTGTGAACAGCCAGAAAATAGGCTACATCAACCTTGTGACATATTTAACAAGACAGCTTGTTTCCAGGCTCTGCACTTGTGGAGTGAGTTTTGAGGTCCCGAGGCCAGAGCCACATAGAGAGGTGTGGGGATTGAAGGTGAGTGCAAACCTGTGCATCAGCAAATTCTAATCCCACAGCCATAATCTGGGATTTGTGATCCTCTCTTTACTGGATCCAGATTAGAGCATCCGCTCAAGCAGCAGGCTTGCACCAATGGCTGGTAATACCTCTCAACCCTGTACGAGGGTCTTGAAAAGCCTATGCTGGCCTCCAATTGGTCAACACAGACAAAAAGCAATGTAGTGACAGGGGTTGCCAAGGCGATCACTCTGGCTTTGCAATGATTGGTTGTGTCAGAGCTCAGGATGGCTGTATGCCCTGAAACCCGCATTAGATCACAAAGTGGAGATGCTTGTAATAATGTATCTGATACAGTTCGCAAAGTCAGGCCTTAGGTTCTCACAAATATTCACTTTTTGGGCCAATATAAAAAACAAATGTCTGGACTGTCTGAAATGTATTAGAATGTGAGATGGATGAATTGCTGTCAAATATGATCTTATTAAACACAAGCATCCACACTCAGGTCAATCTCATTCTACTGTTCACTGGCACATGGAGCAGCCCTAATCCTGCAGGCCAGAGGTCAGCCTCATGCTGCTTTCATGACTGAAAGGGCAGATTGGACACACACATGCACACGCAGGCCTGCTTCTTGCTGTCCCGACCATTTCAAGGGCGAATGAGTGCATCGTGTCATTAGAGAGACTTTAGCTCGTGGGGGCGGCCATGTTGTCATTGACAGGATACTGGATCAGGTGTAGTGCAACGGCAGACTTTAACGAGAATATACAGTGGGTTGAACAATTTGTTTACAACAACATAAAGATTGTCTTTTTTTGTAAGACCACACAGATCATTGTGAAGTATTCATACAACATGAGTTCATACTTTGTTGAACTCCTTTTTACTTCAATCACTGCAGGAAGTCTTTTAAGGTGTGATTTGTATCAACTTTCCACATCTATAGACAAATCTAAAGACATCTATAGACAAATCTATAGAATCTATTGGCAAATCTATAGAATCTATAGACAAACACAACACATCTATTGGCCAACACAACTCAAAATTGTGAAATTGTGTTTCTGCTGTGTTTCCGCTGTCCCTGCAGAAGAAGCAGATCCATGGCATGATGCTCCACCCACTGTATTTGACTCTGGGGATGGTGCACTGAGGCACTAGGGGCAATGAGCAGTATTTGGGCCAAAAAGGTTTGGTCTCATCTGACCACAGCAACTGCACCATTATTCTCCAGAGTTATCCTGGAACACACAGATGCATTCTGACCAATATATGGATCAGTTGAATGAATTGATTATTTGTTTTTCCAACATGTGTTTTTAGAGTGCAACTTTATCCCGGTTTACTACTTGGACTTCATGATGCTGTTTAGTGACGGAGACAATGGGCCTCATTCACGAATAACTTCGTAAGAAACTACTCAACTTTCTTCTCAAGTTGTCCTTAAGTAGATTTCTAAGAAGTCCCCACGTGGGATTCATCAACGCACCCGTAAGCCGCTGAATTGTTCGCAGCTGTTCTCTCAGATTGATGAATCCCATTTCCTCGTAAGTACAGCGCGCGTGCCCGGTGCTTCATTAGCATAGGTACTTAGCATAAGTAACCGCCCACTAATGCCCATATAAGGGACTGCAGGGCCGTGTGCAGACGCCAGAGGAAACAGCAACAGGCCTAAAGCAGGCTTTTGCCAGACTGAGAATAAAGTTATAAAATGTTGACTTAAAAGTCGAAATATTATGATAATAAAGTCGAACTAGCAAAATTATGAGATTAATCTAAGAATATGATGAGATTAATCTCAAAATGTTATGAGCTTAATTTAAAAATATATTATGTATTATTTTAAAGATGAATCTCAAAATGTTTTGAGATTAATCTCAAAATATTTTGGACCCTGGGAGGAGATCCAGCGCGGACCAGCGCTGAGACCAATGCAGACCCGAGGAGAGACTGGAGTGACCAGCACACAGAAACCAGCGCGGACCTATAGGAGAGACCGCATAGACTGGAGTGACCTGACTGGAGAGACCGGTGCACAGAGACCAGCGCGGACCGAAGAGAGACCGCATAGACCAGACTTGAGAGACCAGCGCGGACCCGTATGGATCCAGGAGCATGCAGCATGGACCCGTATGGAGAGAGACCAGTGCAGACCCGTATAGATCCATGGGAGAGACCAGCGCAGACCCGTATAGATCCATAGGAGAGACCAGCGCAGAGACTCAGCGCGGACCCAGTAACCTCCTGCAGCAGCAGTATATATGCCGTTGTTCTGTGCCCGTGGATAAAGAAATGCCCCCTATAAATAGAAAGGGGTCACTAATACACGGCAAGATTTCCAATGTATTTGATAAAGCGTTGGCACATTTCATTTCAAAATGAATTAAAAAGTAGTGAAAAAGGCGGTATATAAATAAAGATTACTAATAAAGATTACTACAAATAAATAAATACATACATCGATAGGACGGACATATCACTGGAATGTTGTATTTTTATTCAACTTCACCAAAGAGGACAACCCCGGCGTGTGAACATGTCGGCACTGAATGCGTACGAGTGCTCCTGAGGACTCGTAGGATTTGTACTTGCCCAAGAGAAATTCTGGTTACGAGAAATATTCGTGAATGCCACTTTCTTCGTAAAAACCGCGTAAGTAGGATTTACGTACAAATCTGTTCCTAAGAACCGTTCGTGAATGAGGCCCAATATACTCTGAAGTCATCTCACAACATCTGTAATAATACTGAGAGGAGATTACACACATGTGGCTCTTTTTTATTCATTAGGGAAGTTGTGAGCATTCAGCAGTCATTGAATTGTCCGAAGTCAATGTAATTCACTCAGAAATGCTGAAATGAATAACAATTTGTATTATTACAATGTATTATTTTGCAAACGTAGTACATTTTAAATCCACAATAAAACAAATAATAGAATGCACTGTTCTTTTGAGTCTGTTCTATCAGCTAATATTTTCTTTCTCAGTGAAACTTAGAATGGAAAAGCGTCATCAATCACTTGATTCACTATATTTTTTGAGTATAGAGATGAATTAGGGCATTCTGTAATCTCCTGCTTTTTTGTTTCCATTCCAAAAGTGGCATTAAAACACAGCAATTTTAAAGGATTAAATACAGTGTAATCTGCATGTCTAGGATTAGGCTCCAATGTTAGAACAAAACATATAACACAAAGAAGGGGTTTGTTTTTGGGGCTGTGAAGGAGGTAACTAGGCCATTGTAACCTCAAGCATGGATGAACCTGACTTTATCATAAGGTCCTTGTGCTCTTTATGTTATAGGACATTTGGGGAGACGTTGGAAAAGGCTCTGTACTCTGTGTATAAGTTGGGGTTTAAGTTGAGTGTTTACTGTTTACGTGTGTCAGACAGGACTCTGCAGGCTGTCTGTCCAGGATAGAGCACAGAAAATGGAATACACTTGATCCCTGGTCTCCTGCAGGTCAACTGTGACAGGGCTGGCCCTCAATTACTGTGTATCAGCGCCTCTCCTCTCCTTCTGTTGCTTTTTTTCTCTTCCTTTACCGCTCCTCACTGCGGTGTGTCTGGGTGCGCTCGCAAAGAGGCGTGCAGAGAAGAAAAATAGAGAGGAGGATGGGGGCAGGGTGGCAACTGCCTACAATAGGCAGCCTGGAGATTCCATCGAGCACAACCAATTTACAGAGGCATTTATACCTCTGTTTGAATGTGTTTCCTCACCTACACTACTATTTATATCAAAGCCAAAAATTACACTTTTTCTTAAATATATTGGTTTTCAGACCATTGTGGAGATCATTAAATAAACTGGATACATATCATGATCATAAGTTCATGTTTTATGTATCCACCTTTACTAATAGGGTCAACTCGCAGTGAAATGGCTGACAGGAATCTATGCATTTTAATGTTCCTACAGAACAATGGGCACACGCCAAGCACAATAGTTTAGATGTGCATCAGTCAATGAGGAGGTGGTATGACCAGCTGGAGCCCTCTACCCCATGACCTGCAGGTCACTAACCGCTCACTCAGCTTTCACACACCACTCCTGGTGAACTCATGAAAATGCATGCAAAAGCAAAGTTGCTTTGTCATACGGATAACCTTGGCACGTGGAGGTCAGATAGGGCTCAATTAAGAAATCACTCTCTTTATTTGCAGACCAAATCCTGCACTTCCCCCTCAACACCTCTGTTACTCTGCATTTGTGATGGAAAACGTTCTCCTATCTAGAGGATAGGTGAAGTCGTGTTTGCATATGGGCCGGTCTAACTGGACACCCATGCTTAACCTTGACCTTGGGTGCGCCCGGACAGTGGTTCCTTTGGGTAACACTGGATATAATTTCCATTGAGTAAGCTCTAGAAGACTTCCCATTACGCACTTTGTCGAGATGACATATCCAGCTTCCTTTATTTAAGCTTTGCAATGCTTTAGGCCAAACAGCATGAGGCTCAAACTGAGTGTTTCGCTCCCTTTTCAGAGCCAGGACTTGTTCTTTGTGTGAGGAGACTAAAGACCAGCTCCCCTGTCCTCTCTGCTGAATGGCAGAGAGACTCAGCGCCTCCAGCTCCCAGCCCCTTTCGCCAACTATAAAACACTTCTCTCGTGATCTGTGCCATGCACTTCAATGGCCACATGATCCATTAGTTGGACAGGGAGAAGGGGCTGTCACAGAGAGAGGGCCTTGAAGCCTTTGAGTAATGGGGTAGTGGCAGCCTGGAAGCACCTCCTTTTACAGGTGCCTTGTGATACATTATAAAGGGGCTGTATATTAGTGTATTTGTGCAGTGGTTTGGTTTAAAGGAAAGCTTTCAATGCAAGTCAATTGTGTAAGAGTTACTCCAATCACTGCACTTTAATGAGTGGAACACAGAAATCTATTCCTCTCCTCGGTACTCATGTCATGATGACATATTACAAGGGACATTCTTTATTTGTTCTATCTGTGGGGCAAAGAGATAGAAATAATGTAAAAGGAGTAAATGCATTTTGATATTCATCACAGCCACGTTTATGTATGATACTGGTATGTAATACTGGGAGTCAATTTTATAGAGCTCTGAAATAATATTGAGCTTGGAATAGCATGGTCTGAGTTTAACACTCCATTTTGGACACATTACACATTACAATGAGATTCCCTGGGGTCCTGGGTGTACTGCACTGTGACTTTAGAAAGTCAGAAGGCTGTTTTGACCTTTTTGTTTTGACATGCTCCTGTCTTCCAGTCGGCAAAAACCCAAAACGGGTCCAAACAACATGCAAACCTTTCCTTCTGTTGTCCTGGGACGACAGGCCATTTTAATGAGCATTTCAACACGTGTTAAAAAACATTGGGTCGCAGTGGGAAAAGCCTACGCTAAAGTCTACAAAGGGAAGGGAATGGAATAATGCCATTTGTAATGTGCATGCCGCTAACATGGTATATTTCAGTAATCCACATTTTATCATCCAAGAAATAGACAATATTTGTGTATAAGCGATCTGGCTCCTGGACTATTTCTTGTTACTTTCAGCCTTTAGAAGAGTGAATGGCTGGATTGTTTGAGTGTTTGATGTTTGTGTTTCTGTGAGTGTGTGACAGAAGCACAAAGCCGCATGCAGCCATTATTCTGCAGCTTCATCCATTGTTCACTTAATTCGTTCTGAAGGATCCGGGTCAGGCCAGTGTGCATCTCTCACAGGTTAGAAGTCAGGGCTGCTCTTCCGTACAGCACAGCTCACACACTGTGTCTATGATGCATTATACCACCATACATTTCTCTCTCTGCTTTGCTTTGTGACTGTGAAACTATCAAAGAGCCGATCATCATTTTGTTCAACATTGCAAATGGCAGCTCAAGATGTCATAGAGTTGGCTAATATAGGCTATGGCTAAAATCTCTTTTTAGGAAAAAAACAAACTAATTTCACCTCAGTGAAGAAGCACGGCTGTTAGGCAGCTGGCCTCATGTCTGAAAGACAATTATTCTGCTTCAAACTACTGTACTTTTATTTTCTTTACACTGCTGATTTAGGCCTTTATTGCTCACTTAATAGAACTAGCAGAACAGTGGCATGTGAGACAGGCCTCCTCTCTGACAATGTTTAAAACCAGGTTAAAAACGGTGCTGTTTAGCTGTGCATACAACTGAGGGATTTTATATTTTTATCTTTCGTTTTAATGTTCTGTAATTATTTATGATTTTAATGCATCTTGTTCAGCACTTTGAGTTGCCTTGTGTATGAATTGTGCTATACAAATAAACTTGCCTTGCCTTGCCTTGCCATGTGGCAAGAAAAAAACACCACTTTAATCTGATTAGACTCGGATAAAATGCCTAACCACAGTTGAAATGTAGCGCTTGTCGTTTTCAAACCGCTTAAGCAAAGTCTGTTTCGTGGAAATAATCTACTCCTAAAACCAATGAAACAAATCAAGTATGATATTAAGGGCATGAGTCGCTGTCATCACGGTGCCATTAACATTTCCCGTGAGTGTGCAGGCCAGTGCTGCTGGCAGAAGGGGGCAGTCTGTGAGTGCGTCTGCACTATGTCCAACCATGTTTAAACTGACTAAACGCATCTATTCCTATGCTTCTAGTGCCACTCTTGTGCATTTTACATATTTACAAGTGCAGCCTCTGTGCATCACATGTGTGTGAATCTGCTGAGGGACTGCAGGACGACTTCTCACTACTGAATAATGAATCAAAGCAGCACAGTCACACTGCAGCATCTCTACTTCAAATGAACAGAAAGACTGAAGCCGCCGAGAAGAAGGAGCTAAATACAAAATATAACAAATTATTTTTAGTAGTAAATGTTAAACAGAGAATAGTGCCTTTAAAAAATCTATAGAATACTGTCAGAAACATGCACTTCAACAGATGGGCTTTACCATCAGTAAAATGAAGAAAGGAAACCAGTTGGGGTCGATAATCAATCAATACTTCTAGATTACTATAAGAGCTGTGATGGTGGAGTTCTCGGCTCCTGCTGTCACCTGCAGGCCTGCTGCAGAATCCCTAAAATCCCAGACATTTAAGTGCCGCACCAGTGTGCACCATGTCGTCAAAACCTGTGTCTCATTAATAGCCTCACATCACAGTGCAAATTTCAATATCATTTTGCTCTTATTATCTTTCCTCTCTGATACAGTTTCATTTTGCACAGGCTAAATTAAATGTAAAAATCATAATACAATTTTGCTGGAGGAGAACATGGCGACTAATTACATTAGGCTGAACAGTAGGAGCGTCTGCAGCGGCTCGGCCCCAATCACTCTCCCACAATTAGTGCAGGCTACTCCCCTCAGCAGCAGGTGTGTTCTGCCCGTGCCAGCACTCCAGCTGATTAGCTTCAAAACCAGTGCTGGAGCTAGGTTACTGTTTGTGTGGTGTCCTCAGACCCGGGCCACAATCACATTAGTGTGGAGCCACAGTCACACACAGTCGCCCTGAGAAGAGTTGCACCCGTCACTGTGAGAGCAGAGCAGCTCCAACCTTGGGATTGAAGGTTGTTCTGTATTGATGTGAGAAGGCAGAGCAATGATCAGCTCTGAGATGAGAGTGGTGGCAAACAGAGTAAGCTCATGCGCTCAGCATGTGCGCTGGCAGCAGTCCAACAGACGTGAGAGCAGTTGGGCTAACCAAATTATACATTTACAAGCACTAATTTACAACGCAGTGTAGCCACATAACGCCACCTCAGCTCTCTCACACACACACGTGCGCACTCACACGAATACTCACACATACAAACATGCACGCACGCACACACACACACACACACACATGCACACACTGACCACCACCAGCCATGGGCTGGTGTTGAAAAAGACTTCAAACTGTTTAGCTCTAACAGCACATTTCTGTTACCAGAGTATTTGATTGGCAGTCTACTGTTGTTACAAAACACAATTCTAATCATCGGATTTGTGTTTTGTTTTAATTGTTATTGAATGCTAGAATTAATGTCACTGTTTGACCAACTCTTCTGATTCTTTTAAAGAACGTAAAGCCTTTATATATATTTTTTTATTTTTTTATTATGTTTTAAGCTTTGACATTTCAATTTGAAGGTCCCTGAACTGGTTATGTCATGCTCATGTGCTCAGAACATGTTTCTCAAAATTTATGCAAGATAATCCGCTTTTAGACCAATGCTCATATTTGTTTATTTTTTGTTCTCTAGATGTTGTTTTAGTAGTATTACAGTCAGAGACAGCTGTATGTGGGAGGACAGGCTCTTGCTGTAGTTTCACTGCTCTGTGCTGAGTGACAAAGCCTATCAATTAGGCAGCTCCAACTTCAGCAGCATTCACAATCGATGACCGCGCCCTGTGCATCCTGTAAGATAATGCATTGTAATGAGGTGCAAGGCCCAGATAAATGACTCCAGTGACATCGCAAAGTTGTTTGCACTTTCTGTGCTTTATTCTGTTGTGCACTCTTCTAGTTCTTCAAACAATATGCATAATTATATTGTTGCTAAACATCACCCTCTAATTATGTCATATTATGATGATCAAATCATCATAATATGACAATTTAGTGGGAAGTGTTTTACTGGTTTGTCTTCCATTGGATGTACCTACAAATCAATATTTAGCAGGGTGTTAAAGCTGTGAATGTAGGCCATAAAATGTTTCTTATTCCCATCGCTGAATCAGGTTTCTTGGTGTTTGGCAGAGCGTATCTCTTCCCCTTGTTTGCACATGCAGAAGCAGAGATGGGATCTTCTGATTCAGCAAATCAAAGGCCTGCCTGTATGGCTGCTCTGGAGGGCCACGGTGATATTGGGGCGTGAGGCGGGTTGGAGTGAGAAGAGCTGGAGGATCTGTAGGGGGGTAGAGCGTCAGGCTGGAGCTGCAGATTATTCTGGAAATTGCCAGCTGCAGTCTCTGCAATCGGGATCAAACCGGTTCCGGATGGGGGAGGAGGAAGTCACTGTCGATTTTTGTCAAGGCAGCCTCTGCCTGTGTCTCCCGGCTGAGTGCAATGACATTCGCAAGGCGATGGTGGAAATGTCCCACAACCTCATCCTTGCCTTAATAATTCAGCAGTGCATGTGCTCTTTGTGGAGCTGAATCTGTAGCCACTGGTTATAAACTCGACTTTTTCACATTTACAGAGCACACAGACACCTGGCCATGTAAAATCAATAGCACATAGAGGCGTTTAATGAAGAGGGCGCTTCAGAAACCCTCTCTATACTGCACAGCACATCTGCCATCATCTGGCTCTGCAGGCTCTGCATGCTACATCCCCCACCCTTTTCTCAGTGATTGCCAGTGTGGCATGTTCTCCTCCTTCTATCCTCTTTTCACATCTATTTCTTCTCCTCCTTCTTCCCTCTATCTCTGGTCTCTTCTTTTTGGATTGCAGGGCTCCTGAGGCAAGCAGCGCAGCCCCAGGACAGACCGCGCTTGATTAAAACTGCCTGTTAATGATGGAGGCCTCCCTCTAATCCTCATATGTATGCATCCGCAGCAGCAGATATTTCCTCTCTGCTCCAGTCCTCATGACACCCGCCAACGGAAACACAAGGGCAGCCATTTTGGAACAGCTGCATAGAGCTGTGTGTAATGGAGGAACTCTTGACTACAACCTCAACATACAGCACTCATATATTCCACAAAAGTGTGTTTTGGTTTAAGTCTGTGCGTCCATTGCATAGGGTCTCACAGAACACAAGGAAGGTGAACAGTTATTTTAGCAGCGTGGAGGGGGGCGCCTGCATGTCTCCAGTGATGCGGGGCTGATTTTTTTAGGCAGGCCTGCCAGAGCCCTCAGGCAACAGGGATGAGGACTGTAGACAAGCAACGAGAGGAGCAGTGAAAAAAAGCTGTGTTAAGTGCACCTTCGCCATTAAAATCAATTCTGAGTGCTGCATTGTATCTTAAGGTTGGGAATACATCGCAAGACTATTGTTATTGGCATCTTCTTGAATTATAATCAGCTAACAATGTAAATATCAGCTGATTTGTTGAAAAAAGCCACATTTGAACTTGAATCAAAGAGATGACAAAAGACGCAGAGGTCTGGGATTGTGTCTCAGCAGAAGACATGTTTTATTGTTGTTCACGGCATAAACAACCCAACCAGAGTTTTCACAGCATCCAAATGTTTTTACCAAGGCAAAAGAAGGAAGCTCCCCTCAACGATACAAAATATACATTTGCTTTGACCTTCAGATAATCAAAACATCAAGTGGACTTCTGCAAACTGTTGTAACGTAATTGCACAAAAGTCATCAAAAATCCATGTGTGGGTTCTTTTTTTACCTTTGATCACTTCAGAATCAGAATCACTCTCCTTTTCAATTCAAGCCTTGATATTTGCTTTATACCTTTCAGTTTAGGCACATACAAAAATAACCAATCGACTTTTTTCTCATCACAGAATATGAAACAGTTGTCCACTTCTACAAATTTACCTTAATTGAGTGAAGTGGAGGGACATTTGAAGATCTTGATTTGATTTCCATGCGTCCTTCAGCCCCAGAGGTCGGCAGATCCATGAAATCAATGCGGCATATTTCAACAGCAGCGACCGGTTATTGTCCGCTAATCCTAAAGTGAATTGAAATGCTTTCTGCTCATACTCAAAGCGCTTTTGTTTATTTTACCGCAACACGCCATCAGCTCTGTCCTCAGCGTCCTGCCTGGTTCGACTTGAAGCACATGATATTGAGGCATTTCCATCCTGCGAGCTGATGAATAGGAGATGGTGCTTGTAATTACAGGGTGCTTTGCTGAGTGTTATTGTTGCGATTGGAGGGTCATCGAGGGCGAGGTTCCAGCTTCTTGATATTTCCCACAGAAATGAATACAAGGCAGAGGTGGAGCGTATGATTGTACCCCGGTCAGATTTGTGTGGACACCTTTGACCCAGCATGGTCAAAAAATTACTGTGAGAAGGTTAGACTGACACTGTGGGAGCATGAGTTCACGTCTGGGGGTGAAGGGGGTTAGGATATCCCACTTATTTGGTTATAGTAATAATGAGTAGAAGCTGAGCGCTCTGGTTCAATTCAATTTATTTTTGTATAGCCCTAAATCACAACTGCAGTCGTCTTGGAGGACTTAACAAATGTGTTGATTCGCCAACAACAGATCAGTTCGAAAACAGTAATGCAATAATAACAAACTCATAGGAGCTTCTGTTGCATAGGGAGCAGGATGAGCTATGTCCATAACAATTAATAAATGTCCATAAATGTCCTTAGTCTCCATTTGAAGGCTGTGCATGGTGCAATATGACAAACTTAACTGAAAGCATTTATATTCAAAAGGAAAGTATGTACCATGTGGAAATGTATGCAAAAGTCAATGTCTTCAAACGTAATTGTCGGTGTGAAAAGGTGTTCCATCAGATATGGGTTCAAATCATCAAATTTTTTTACATCGCTATTAAGATCTCGGAATAATAAGTGGATCCCCAGAGTGTAATGTCATTCTGTACATGAGAGCTGTGTAGAAGGCTGCAGCCATGAGCTAACTGTTCAATGATAAAATTGGTTAGGAACAAAAAATAAAACTGATTTGTATCGCAAGGTTTGGTCAAGCATGCAATATTCCTACAAACTTCGATTCTTTGCGATATAACTGTCTTTGTCTTTCCCACTTCCTGAAAAGCATTACGTGTCTTTGAAGAATACATACTTTTAATGGGGTCAGAAACCCTCAAAGGGCCCTGTTTGGTGAACTGACAGGAAAAACCTTTTTTGGCAGAGAAACACTGGGGTTGTCTCACAACACCGCACCCCGACCTGCCACACAGAGCACAGCATGTCCCAAAATAATCTACGATGTTTCTGCTGGAGCTTCTACTCTCTAAAGCTAATAGCAGTTTTTTCTCTTCATTAGAATAACTCGGCGGCGAGCATAGTGAATAATACAAGGCAGTTTTGCACACACTGGAATCCCATTTTGATAACAAAGCACAAGTGGATCTCATATCCTCCTCTTAGCAGCGACAGTGGAAACATCAAATATTGAACTTGATAATTTGATGCTTTAAATTGCATGAACTTCTCGATGGGAGCCAAGACAAGCACCCTTTGCGGCTCTTTATATGTATAATTTAAATCAGTGGTCACTATTCTCGCACTCTCAATCTGCAATCAGCGCCAAGAGTCTGGAAATATTTTCAGCCCGAACCTGACGATTTGAATATGAATAACACAAGGTAGAGTGCATTATGGTAATAGCCTTCAATTACACCTGCTATAGGCATATGTATGTCCTCTGCCTCTCCCACAGAGCAGAATGAGAAGACACTTCTTCCCTTTCTCTCATCACATCAACATTTATAGAACACATTCATCAATATCAATTAATTATCATGGCTTCTCCCAAATGATAAATGCTTCTGATCTATCACTTCACTGATCAATGGCTTCACTGTTACTGTGCGGGTTTTTCCCCCTTCGAGAGCAAGCCTAATCAATGGAAAACTTGCTCTGGACAATTTATATTGAAGGCGTAGCATGAAGGAGGATCAATATTATTAGCAGTGCATGGGAAGGAGAGTGCTGTATCCGTGACCAGGAATGCTAAATTGACTCTGGCATCAACGGATCAGCAAATAAAATCATCCTAAAACATGGAGGCCCTTGCATGTGTTTATCAGAGCTCTGTTACCCAGCATGCACCGACACAGGTTAATCTGCGCTCAGCCGCCGTGTGTCCCTGTCAGTAGTGAGAGTCATAGCCCTGGTGAAGATGATGGCTGGTCCTGGACGTCAGAGGTCACTGAGTGTGGAAGGCAGCACGCCTCCATGGTGCTGCAGCCTGACCTTGCATCAAGCACTAATGTCTCAAGTGCCAGTGTAAATCTTTTGGAGGATGACTGTGAAGTATAATGTTAACGGCCACTGATCCTTTATTCTACATTTCTAACTACATTTAAATCTCTGCATGCGCATTGACTTAATTGGGAAAGACGAGATTGTTCACAGTGGTCTAATTACCATAATTACACTTAGTTTCTATGGAAACACATGCATTCCACTGTTCTTATATGTCTCACTCCAGAGAGTCTTTTAATTGTGATGAGAAAAAATAAATGTTTGGTGGCATTTTAAAACAATGATATGAATTGCAGGAAATGGGCCGAGATTAGATAAAGTATTGGCGTCTCTAATTTGCAATAACAGCATCAAACTGCTTTGTGGAGTGCTAGCATTTTACACGACACAGTGACTCACAATACTTTAGTACACTTTTACATTTAACACTAATCACTCCCCGACACTGTCAAGTTAAGTGTATGTTGCAGACAGGACTGAAAGCCATCATTACAGCACACATAACTTACTATTGCAAATTGTCAATCCTTTTATGTTGTATAGTGGTTTTTTTTCTTGTATTTGTAGAAAGTGGCAAAACAGACCCTGTCAAGTACATTTTAATGCATGGGTATTTTCAATTTCAATCAAGATACCCATGCATTATTCTGGAGACTCGAAGAAAGAACAGTGTGTAGTTTTTGCTCTTACTGGTAATACAACATTACTTCTGATACAAACATTTCTTGCTAGTGTCATGTTTAGTGCACACACATCCTCCATCTCTGATAACTAGTTTACTTCAGCCGCTGGGCTTTATGCAGTGACCAAACCAGCTGGATTTCACCAAAGATAGAAGGTGATTCTAAGTGAGCTTTCTGGTTGGATATTCAAGTTAAGAACCCAAGAATAAAACTTTAACGTCAATAATGTGTCAATCATATCCATCTTCGCATTAATATTTTCATAATGTCTGGGGCCCCTTTAAATAAATGTTAAAAAGTGTGATGGTTTTTGTAATTGACCAAGAAATAGAATTAAATGTAAATGTTTCATAGTTTGAATGGAACATGGCGTACAGTGCAGGTGTAACAGGCTCCGTCTCCACATGGTGTTGAACGTTGTAAAAAGGTGTGACATGGTTCTGCTGCTCTTCCCTCCGTCTCTCCCTCATCGCTTCTATTTTCTGCTCTCCCTCTGCAGCTGTCCGCTCCTACACGCCCTTCATTCGACCTTGGCACACTCTCATGCCCTCTGTCACCGTCCCGCTCACACTCTGCCATCCCGATAATTGATTGTGGAGAATTAACTACCCCATCACATGCAGCAGGGGGAGGAGGGAGGATGCTGGGAGAAATCTGTGGCTTATAGCACGGCACATGGTATGCAGCAAAATGTAGTGGTTAAAAGAGCCTGCTGCATGTTGACCTGGTGTGTGGGCTGCAGAGGTAGTGTGTTTGCGTCTTTATAAGGTTACTCCTGTATCGTGTGGTCCTCCTCCACCACCTCGCTGTTCCCTGCTGTTCAACAGGGCACTTAACTCCCCAGTGAGCCGCTCTACCTGCAAACACAAAGCAGCTTTAGCTTTTGGACTTGGATCAATGTGAAGATGGAAACAGCCCCCTGATCGCTGCTTTCTGTATGGATTGTAAAGGTTAAAGCATGAGATACGTTTCATTTAAAGCGCCTATGTTTAGTTATTGATGTCGAAAAATGCATCAAAGATAATGAGTGACCGCGTCAATATGCAGACCGTGTTCACCTGGGGGAATGTGTAAAGCAGACATCTTATTCTCTTTTGTCATTCGTCACTTCAACGTTTTTTTTATTTTTATTTTTTATGTAATTTGTATTATTTATTCAAGAACAAAACAAACACAAACACACATCAAATAAAAATGTCTTTATTTATTATTTCAATGGTGTTATTCTCACATATGTGCAGTGACAGTGCCTCAGTGATGAGCTCTGAAGGAGAGGAGGCGTTCAGGCTTAGTATCAGTATATAACTCATAATGTATGCATCTATATAGCTCAAATAAATGTAAATGAACTGAAAAGTTTGAAAATCGTTCCTAGTTTGGTATCCATCAAATTCTCCGAACGCCTAAGCATCATTATGTTAACAATATGGATTTGCGATTCTAAATAATCTTTGTTTAAATGCTCTTTTTTGGGTTAGGTTAGTAGATACATTTCAGTGAGTTTTGGCAACAGCTACGTGTAACCATTGGACAATAGAAGGGCACATGTCTCCAGTGGTCATTCTGCTCCGTGCAAAAGGCCTGAGCGCACTGTTGTGTCCCGGGGCCAGAGCCACAGCCGCCCTGATCACAAGTGCAATCGCAGCGAGGAGCTGTGTCCAATGATGTCAGAGGTCCGCTCGCTCCTACAGGGCTCAGGGCGCTGATCCTATCATCCAGGATAAATTCAGTCAAGCCGTGCAAATGTGTGGCGCAGGACTTCAAGTGATTTAAATCATTCCAATGAGGCCATCATGCAGTCTGTGAACACTGTGGGGGCATCCAGGAGCAGAGAGATGAGCGCCATCCACTGGTGCAGGCGGAGATCGACACTCGCTCTGCTTCACACAGGGCTGATCAGCTGGAAAAGATGCTCTGCTCTAAGAATGTGTGCACTGACTCAAAAAAGCAGCAATCTATGTTAAACAACGAGACACAACAATCTCACAACATCTCGTCCATTTGCCAAATAATAGACCGCTGCCGTCTGCAACATTCCTCCAGGCTGGAGAGACAGAGATCGTCTGATACCATTGTGAGGTAACAAGCAAGTGCCTGTGCCATTTATTCTAAAACGTTGGACATATATAACTAAGTATTATATAGTTTCAGAAAATTATGAATGTTTCCTTTTTCAATCTTTTGAGGCAATGTTTTTTTTTTAGTTTGTGAATACCCACATAATGCAGAACAGAAGTGCTTGCAGATTTGATAGAAATAAACAGAAAAACAGACAGCAGGTGTTGAAGCAGGGATTTGTCTGTTAGAACTTAAAATAGCTCATTTTAAAATTTGTGACACTCCTTGGAAAACAACGCTGACAACAGACAAGCGACAAAAAATAGCTGCAGGAGCCTTTTTGCATGTGGTTAAGATTAATTTGCTTCTTTACATAATGGTCCAGATGTTGGGAGAAGACAAACAAAAACAGTGCTGTAATACTTGCTTTAGTAGTGTTTTAAACTGATGACGTTTTCATTTCAGCTTGTGATACCTTCAAATAGCAAATATATTCAAGAAATTGTCGTTAAATCTCGTTGAATTTTGTCGATCTGCATACAAACTACTGTTAGGGAGGGAAATGCCTGATTCTGGATATGGATTGTTTAACAGATCTTGTATTGTGAGGTTCTTGGCAATTCCCAGCTCATTAAAAGAAGGAAAAAATGCAGAAGAGCAAGAAAATTGAAGGTTGTAGAAATAAATGAATAAGTCAGACCAAAAACATAAGAATTAGTAACAATATTGAGCTTAAGGTACTCCACTGATCCACTTCCTGTAGACCTCAAATTAGTTCAAACACAATTAACATATTCCCTTCCTATGCTTTCCTTTCTCTTTTGCTCTCAAAGTTTCGATCAAATCTTCTTTCCACCCAATTCAAACCGATCAAATGACCTACCTAAACGCATGGGGAGAGAGGAACTTTAGCCAATCTGCAATCACACCTTTCCCCGACATAAACACACCTATTATACGAGCCGCCAAGTGGTGTCAGGGAAAACAATGCACAACAATATGCGCCGCGTTCGGGTCTGGAGCGCCTCCTGTGATTGGTCCATCGATCCTGCAGGCATTTGATGTTATAGGAGGAGAGGCGAGGCGTATTGATTGTGGGATTGTGGTGCTCCTCAATAATTCAAAGGAAGGATTTGGGGCGATTCCCTCAGATGGAGCCGTGATGGTGAAAAGCAGAGAGAAATATATAGTGTGTTATGGTTGTGTGAGAGTAAGGGCCGTGAAGACTAATGTATGGAATATATAACTTCCCAAGAAAAGGGTTCAAACTTTTTTCCCTTTTTCTCTCCGTCAATTATTTTCTAGGGAAAGATACACTACAGTATTTGCTGCATGTTGAGGATGAAATGATGTTGCAAATCAGGATGTAGTCACAATAAAAAGTAAAAAATGTGGGTTAGGGTCAATACAGAACTTTGATGCGAATACCGATCTTTTCTTTTTTTTAACTGCAAAAAACACCTTTGTCTTAATTCCTAGTACATTTAGAAGAATGGTAAAGTGAAATGATGAAGTCTATCTATTAAGTAAGGTATTATCTGTAAAATAAAGCCTTAAACCTCTGTAATATTGGACACTTCAAAAGCAATTGATTCTAAAACAATTCCATATAAATAGTATTCTGAATTCTGTACATCTTAATCATGACATATATTCACACTTCTTCATTTCTGTGATGTCTTTTAACAAATAGACGATACAAAAATATATTCTGGAAAAAGATGGACGCCATTCATTTGTTTTCTTCTTGTTCTGTCTAAATGTTTTGACGTATATAACAAACAGTTTAATCTGGACTTGAACACGGATTAACATTATGATTAGCATTGACATTCCTAATCATAATTTCAATGCTATGTAGCTCTAATATAGAAATACAGTTGGACAAAGCCATGTCTGTGTTGGGTAATGTGCAATATTCCAAAAGTACATTGTGTAGGAAACAATGTTTACCTCACCCCTAGGACCTTACACTGCAATCCAACAATTGATTTTGCTCTAACACCTTTGGATCTGTATGTGTGACTAAGGCAGTTTTTACTGGCCGCCGCAACGCTGTGAAAAACACAAACATTTGGACTGTATTCTTTCTCTGTAGATTTGGCCCAATGCTTTCCTTATATATACACTTCAAGAACCATACACCCTGTTGCTTGTATTGTATTGGGAGGAAAATGGGTGACAAATCAACACTTGATATTTTTCACAGTTGTACATAAAAAACTTAGACCTATAAATATTGGTCTTGTTCCTGCGATTGCAACAAAGCTATGTTTGCAGTAACGGAGCGAATGTGAATCACTGTAGCACCGCAAGCTAACCACGAGTTTGGATTTAAAATCGAAATGCGTTTTCTGTTTAGCATGCATGGTACGAGCCTGCGCACTTTCAAGAAAAATGTTTGTAGAGGCGAAAATAGATTTATGGACAAACACATTAAGGCCGCTTTATACAGCCATAAATAAGTTGTGGACGTCTCTGTGAGAATATTGGGGCGTGTGAAAATGTGTACTTTAGTTGAGAAACAGCAGATGAAAGCCCGGCTCAAGGTGCTCTTTGTGCTTTAGCCTTGCATGTGTCGGTATAAGCAGCGTGTGGATCTATGCTGCTCCAGCCAGACGTGTTTGGAATGACAGTGCGCGCCTATTCCTCCGCAACCTCCGGGGGTCACGCGAGGGGCTTGCTCTGTACCGTGGGATGGAGCATTGCCGCTTATCTCCTAATCACTGCAATTACCACCCAACCACTTGTTTGTTTGTTTGTTTGTGTGTTTTTTCAGCATGGGCGCATTAGGCTCGTATCCCGCTGACCAGTGGAGACGAGTCAGGAGGGCGTATGGGAGGGACACTGCAGTTATGGGGCTGTACCACACGTGCACTGCATTAAGACGCCGGCGCTGGTGTTTGTTCTGCCTCTGAACCAGCCGGATAATATAGCAACATTGCATTAGTAGCAATTACATAAACAAGATGTATTTTGCATAAATCATGATCTGACATTTTTATAATCTTGTCAAATCTTGTAAATCATCCACGCAGCGGCTTTGCATATTTTCTTCTGCAATTATAAACAGCAGCATTAGAATCCTTTATTGTCGATGGCATTCGGAAAATGTAAGACAAAAATATACATAGGCTTAGTAACAGTGAAAGAAGGCAAAAAGTGTTAGATAGATAAAGTTGATCAAATTTGTTTGTGGATTGCGGCATCGTCAGAATAGCAGAGCAAAACTAGCAGCACAAATATCTAAAATGTCAACACTATAGTTGTAAAAGTGGTGGGGGTTCCAGGGCGGATATGAAGGGAAGAAATAACCTGCTTTTGTCGTCCATCCATCCATTTTCTTCCCTTTAATCCATTTCTGGGTCAGGGGGGTGGCAGTCAGAGATGCCACCCAAGTCTCATAGCACCAGCCCCTCACTGACCCTCTGCAGGTGGTGAGTCCACAGGAGGACGGCTGCTCTCTGAGTGTGAGCATAGTGGGGGCTTTGGGCAAAGTGGGGTTAAGTGTCTTGCCCAAGGACACAACCACAGCAGTCATCAGTGGGAGTCGGTGGAGAAGGGAATTGAACCCACGACCTTCTGGCCTTAAGGCCGATGCTCTACCAACTGAGCTACTGACTTTTTATTCATAATGTTTTCATTCATGACTCATATAAAATAATACATGTTGTGATTAGATTTTGTTCCCTCTCTCTCCACAATGAACCTTTGTAAGAAGAGTGCAGAGAACGACATGGACACCATTTCATATATCTACACTGCAAATTGTATCTTACTTTAAGCACATTTTGACTGCCTTAAAACAAGATTTACCAATGGCACAAGCAAAATTATCTTGTTTTTAAAAGATACAAGAAATGTCTCCCCTGGAATGAGAAAATAAAGCAACAGTTCTTGATATTAGACTGAAAAGCTTGTCCCATTGGCAGTCACAATGCAGATTAAGATCAATAACAACTTGAAGCAAACAATTTACCTTAACAATTAGCTAATATTTTATAATTTTTGCAGTGTATATTCCTAATATTGACAAAAAGAAAAGACAAAACAAGATCTAACCAAACATTTTCTAGAAAACTAAACACATCAGAAAAAAGAGTGTCATTGTTTTGTATATCTACTGGAATTATGTTTTTTATTTTATTGCTTTTTCAATATAAATATCTTGAATGTTTATATCTCGATACAACAATTATATCTATTTCAGCCCTAATTTGTAAGACAATCGAAAATGTTGTAAATACATCCAATCTGAGGCTTCTCATAGATGCTGTCATTTAAATATTAAACCAATTTATTGTTTTGCCAACATCCACCTCCTCTCCTCCGGGGCTTTGTGACTTACACACAAACGCCTGCATCTCAACAACTAAGCAAATAACAGCACTTCAGTATCAAGGGTCTTTTTATCATAAATTGTATTGAGTAAATCGAATGCCAAAATGACAGTTTTTAGCTTCACATCCACAATAGCTCTGATTTTAGTGGCACCATTCTGAATAATTAGCATAGTGTTGACTCAATACATGCATTCACTTGAGATACATGCTTTATTCTGCAGTATAATTATTATTTTTTTTATCTCCAACGTTCTCCGCTCTCATGCACTTGTCTCGTTCCTGCAGCCCGTGTCTGCTCTGCTGCTGGAGACGAAGAATTGACCATGTAGAACAACCTGGACCCCCTCCCCCCACCGTGGCACCCAGGCAGTAATTATCCCATTTGATGAGAAATGGCTGTGCTCCTGTGCTTCTGGAGGTACGTGGATGTAGCAGGTGGACGGCAGGGCTTTCTCTCCCACTCATCATTACTGCAGGAGATACCAGGCTAATTATAGCGGCGCGCAGGCTGAAACATAGACAGACATGGATACAGGGGCTGCTGGAGAGACGAACGCTGCTTATATTATATACTTGGCTTAACACATTCAGTGCGAGTAGCTCTATGTCGGCATCTCAATTAGATATAGGCACATTCCGGAACGCTGAAAAGTTGAGGTTGGAGCGATGAGGCATAGTAGCACATTTGGAGGCTGTCATGTCAGGTGGTGATAGTACTATAGTTGAAATTTAAAGTCTAAAATGATCTATATTTAAAGGTGATGTCTGCTGCTTCAGTTGTTTTTCATTTTTGAAAAGAGTACATGTTTTTGACCATATGACCCTGTAGTACATCATCCATATTAAGTATTCTACACACTAAATTATACTCAAAACAGTCCCTTCCGCTTTGAATAATCATAGATATCACAGAGTGGAATAGTTAGACCAATAGGGAGGGACCTGAGATGTCTATCAAGAGATTTTGTTTCATTACATCCTATCGGGAATCTGTGGGGGCGGATCTGAGTGGTACATGCGTTCAAAAAACTAAAAAAGTAACTGGCTTTCTCACACACAGATAGAATATATTAAACTAGTTGTTGTCCACTAGGATCCACTGCTTCAACGCTCGATTACAGTGATTTAACAGTGAATTTTAGACGCATCGGTACAATTTAAAACATGCGTTAGGGAAATTACAAGCACAAGGATTTGACATTCATCGTAAAAATCAATCTTTTCAACTTGAAACTTTTACCTGGCAACACAATACATCGTGGCCTTGAGCTGCCCTTGCCCTGACATTGACTTCCTCTCTTCAAACCTTCACTGAGAATGAATCCTTGATCTTGTTCTCCATTTGCACACTGCTCTCTGTTTCGCTGCAGATTGCAACATTTAAGTCCAAAACCACAGTCTTACTCATCAGTTTTCGGGCCCTCACAGCTGCGCCTTGTCACTTGCCTTTCCTTAAGCACTGGTTATATACGACTCGACCTTGATAGCCGATCTGCGCACTGGCTTTGGGGCATGCACGCCACATACATACACTCTCGCGCCTCCCCTGACCCAGCGTGTCTCGCCCCTCCATCATCTCCTGTGTGTTTTGTCCTCCCATCGTTCTAATGGATTTTGCAGCCTCATTCTTGCAGCCCGTCCTTCGCCTTAAACGTCCTCTGCTCCTTTTGAAGCCCTCGGTCGTGTCGCGGTGAGGAGCTGCTATATGTCAGCGAGCCGCGCAAGACAAAGGCAGGCCTCAGTTAATTACCTATCATTTAGAACAGATGGCTGCAGATGATATGTAAATGCTCAGGGTGTGTGGGTGTATGTGGCCAATGCATATGAAGCTGCGCCCCAGTCACTGCAATTAAACATGCACCCGTCTCTGTCGTTTTAGCTGCTCGATGTGGTTTCTAAATTGGAACAATAATGAGTCACGAGGAAAGCCCTACAAGAGAATAACTTAAGGAATAGAAATAAGCAGTTTATTCATTGCTTGCATCCTTTCACCGATGATAATCAGAGTTGACAATATCATGCAAAACACACAAGGCATTCAAATCATAGATATTCACCGTACAATAAAAAGAGTTGTGTGCGAAGCTAAA
This sequence comes from Knipowitschia caucasica, assembly GCA_964034765.1. NCBI lineage: Eukaryota > Metazoa > Chordata > Actinopteri > Gobiiformes > Gobiidae > Knipowitschia > Knipowitschia caucasica. The sequence goes on from OZ035843.1 coordinate 19,653,458, forward strand.
CAGAACTGTTTTTAACCTGGATTTAAACATTGTTAGATAAGAAGCCTGTCTCACATTTTCAAGAAGACATCAATCTTTTAATAAATCAAATATGTGAAAAATGTGTGTGTTTACAGAAAAGGCACAGCATGGATTGTCTGAAATATCAGCGACTGTGCAATACTTTCATGGTATTGTACTGACGCTGCACTGTTGACCGTTTGGGGACGGGAATCAAAATGGTATTTTTTAATTGCAATTGTCCACAGGAGGCAATAAAATCAAGATTTAACTTTATTGACACATCTTCCAACCTTACTGCACTATAGATCTCTGTCAGCGCAAAAAATGTACATTTGTGTTTCCAACAGAATCATGAAGATGTTAATCGAAACAAAATATATCAATAAATCAAATCTTGTTTGAGAAAGAATCAATGCAATCAAAGAATTCGTCCTGCAAAACATGATAAGAGATATCTGCACTGTTTTAGAGAGATTCTGATCTGTGCCAAAACTGTTAAACGTTTTTACTATTAAAAAAAAGTTCTATTGTTTATGTAGAAAAATGCAGCTTATTGTCCAAATAGAGCATTTTTAAATAATAACAGTGCTATTGTGTCTTTTCAGTAATGTCAAAATCAAGTTTGAAATGTATCACTATTTTCTACGCAGAAAAAAATACAAAAACAATTCCTGATTTCTTGATTCAGCATTAAGAGGTTATTTTGCATGAAATATAGGTTTTGTATTTGTTTATATACATATTGCTGGCGTATTGTTCTAGTCATAAAAAGTGAATTCTTTAGTGAGCTTCGTTTAGTCATAGTTACAGAGAAAAACACTGTTAGTTTACTTCAATTTCTTCTCTTGCTGCTTTATTGGGGCATTTATCTCTGTGTTACCCGAATCCAAACCCTGCCCTACTTATTTTGCCTCTTTGAGACAATCTGAGCCACTACATGCACAAAGACTAAGCTTATCTCCATGCAACATTTCTCCTGCTTTAATCTCCTCCATACAGCACCCTCTATGTCTTGCGATACGGTTTTTATTTTTTGGGTGCAGCTCACTTGACACCAACACGCCGCAGTGTGTTGCATTTCCTCACATGGAGAATCAATGATGAATGTGGAGCGAATGGGAGATATATGTTACCATGGACTCTCTGACACAGGAAGAAATGTAACCACAAGGAGAGGGGGCAGAAAGGGGAGAGAAAAGGGTGAGGATTGGATCGATAGCACTGCCAGAGAAAGACCTGTGCATTTCTTTGGACTTCACACTGTAAATGAAGCCTTCTTCTTGCCAAGCACTTCTCAGCGGTGAACGATACAGACCACCTTTTGTGCCTTGTCCTCTCGCTGCTGCGGCTGGACAGTGTGTGAATTATCCTTGTGTATGTTTATTCTACTCCAACACACCCAGCAGGGGTCCAACAGCATGTGTGACTGTAAGTTTGCAGCGCCACAGATGGAGGGCTACGAATTTACTCATCATGGAGAGCTAATTAGATCAGATGGAGCAAACGCAAAGATCAGGATTGGTGGGTTACACTGTCACGTATGCACTGTTTATTTAATACTTAATACTTATTTTGTTAGAACTATTATTGTGTTTATGAATAGGTCTTAGCACAAACGCCAGCAAAATCACGGATGTGTCACTTTTGGCCTGAATGGTGAGCCAAAAGTGAGCGTTTTTTAGGGGTGTGGCTTACATGATGGCTTTTCTTTCACACTCCATTAGTAATATGTACTTTGTTTAACATAAATGAGAAAAAAAATGAGAATAAATACTAATACTAACAGACGCAAAATGCACCTACTTTATCAGCATTTCTGTGAAAGAGCCACAAAGCTACTTTTCAACTGTAGTCCCTGGGTAAGCTGAAAAACCCAGCTTACCCAGGATAAACTGGGTAAGATGGGTTTTCTTTTAGTGTATACATTGATAAACTAAAAGAAAATCATTAAAGTGAGTATTTACCTATATCTATTGTATTGCACAACATCGAGGTCTTAATCAACTGTGACTTACGAGATAAAGGCTTATTGATTTCACACCACCCTCCAATTATCCTGCACAAAAGTCAAAATACATTTTAGGCTAGACCAAATCAAAATGGATTGTGGTGCAAAGCAAAATTATCGTTGAAGAATGCTACACATGAAAACACTTGAACTGTGATTGTGGCTTCAATAGACAGACAGGGAATTATAGGTCTGCTGCAGCTCAGTGTGTGTCTATAGAAAATGGACCCAACCACATTTCAAGGTATGTTTTGGCAACAACGCCCTCCAGTGGCAGCATCCGCCCCTACAGCCTGTCCGACTTGACACAGGACAAGCCACTCTCCTCCGGGACGTGTGTGGCAGACCCCTCCTTCTCTTCTCTCAAAATAGTCAAATAGATCTGCATAGGCACCTACATGAGTTCTACTGGTGAGAGCACAAGCAGATCTGTGGTGTATTGTGTACTGTTGAAGCTATCAGGGAATGGGGCAAAATATTGTGATATTGTCATCATTGCGTAGGCTGTAGTATTGACATACCATTGAGATACCAAATTATTGTATATATTTATTTATTTTATTTGCATTTTCAGAATGTTTTTGTTTTTTTGGATGTTCAGTGTTTTAATCTTTGTGTATTTGCCTTATTGTGACTCACTGCTTAAGAGAGAAATACTGTTGTTAAAATGTAATTAGATTAGTCATGGCTCACATTGCAATACTAAAAATGATGACATTCATTTTTAGCAACTGTACATCAAATCATGAAGGATTCTATGATTCCCTCCTAGAAATACTACACATTGAATACTATATAAGTCACATATTAATGCCAAACATATCTAGTAATAACACAAATATATATAACAACATTTGATTATTACCTGTAGGACAGTCTTGTTTTCCTGTCCCTATGGAAATGTGATATCGTCCAGTTTGCAGATAACCTATAGGATTTTTCTCAAATCCTCTGCTCGTCCTGCTGCAGAAGTGTGTCTGCCTTTGATGCCATTTTCCGTGTATCTTCCCTGCAGCAGAAAACCATTACTCTGTGTCCACAATCACTTGACTCGCAGGAGCAGCTCAGATCCCTGGGAAATCAAAGGTATAGGTGATGCCTTTGGCCGCTGCATCAATATTCATGAACACAGCCCTTCCCTATGATGTAATTGCAGTGTGGCGAAGGTCAGTCCTGTAGTGCAACTTCTTCATGTATTTTCTACCGTGCACACGTCAATAGATTTGTGTAGTACGTTTGTGTGTTCTTTGTGTTTTACTTCTGGGACATTCGTGTGCGCAACAGTCTCCACCAAACTTCCATTCTCAAGGCTTGCTCTGATACAATGAATGCAATAAAGTAGTTGTCGTTTCAAATAACTTAATGTGGGCCGTCCCGAGGTTTCTCACTTTCCTCCCACTGGGTTTTAGTTTTTCATTGCCGAGCATCCAAGGACAGTGGTGATGATCCAGGACACTCCACATCCAACAACATTTATGGACTTTATCAACATTTATGGACATTGGTTATCCGCCCCTTACAAAATTGTTGATTTTCCAATGGCAGATTAGAAAATGAAACAATTGAAGTTAAATTGGCGCATCCCCAAAGCATACCTGAATGTTGTAGAGAAAGATTCATACTCGCTATTTACCCCGTATGACTCTGAATCGATGGATAGAAAGAGGACAGACTTGACTGCAGCAGCATCCAGACCCAATTCTGTCAACATTTTAGATTCTGTCTATTGCTACACTTGAAAACATTGTCATTTGGTTTTATTCCACAGATCCATGGAGCTTTTACTCAGGCACCCCCTTCTTTCCTCTGGCGAAGTACCTAAAATTGTAATGATGTTGAACTAAGTTGTAACATATTCATTTGAAATCCGAGTATCCGCAGGGCAGGGTCGTAAAAAGTATATTAATTAAAATTAGGGCCCTTAAATAGTAAAATAGTCCTAAAACAATGTTAATCAAATTGTTATGGGGGTTCATTTTCAGGATGTTTTAAATAATTGTTAAAAGATCGAGATCCAATCAGCCCTCACAGTTATGTACAGTTTGGTTAATACTCATTCTATTGAATCAATACAAACAGGTCCACAGCCTCTTTTCAGTCCCAATCTACTGGCGCCAGCAGATTTTTATTTGCAAGTGTTTTACTATCCATACCAAAAGAATAATGTACTGTATATGATCTATGATAAAACATGGCCTCACTAGATGACAACTAGCAGCATGACTGTTGGATTGAATGTTGTATCTGATATGAGAAAGTTACTGAGAAACCTAATCCTCAAGTAAGAATGTTGCAGCTTGATTTGTATGGGTTTCCCTTTTTACATTAGCTGCAAAGTGGGACTTCCTGTACAGTGGAAACAGTGCAGATTTCCGTGAGTCCCTGTCAATGCTAATAACTATAGTGGTCTGCTGGAGAGCTCCCCTAGGGCAGTTTGACTATTGTAGGCAGAGGGGGGAGGTTTGAGGGGCAGGGGGGGAGAGTGTCCATGCTGACTGTCTCAACTCCTTTAACTCGCTGGGGCATGGCCAATCCATTTCTCTGCAGTAGAAATAAGGTTGATCATAGACCCGCTGTGTTTGAAGATGAGAAGTGGGCGCACTATGACACTATGGCGGATATATAGGTGGACGTGAGTGTTTTGAGCCTGAAGAAGAGGCTGAGAGGAGGGGGAGACAGGGTACAACACTTGTAATCGGATCATTGGCTACAGTGGGTCGAGTCAATGTGATCAATAGAAACTGCACATACAGCAGAGAGCCTTTAATGGCCCTTAATCTCCATCAGGATGAAACCGGAAGTGGCGGGAGGCAAAAAGGTCCAGCATCACATTACAGACCTGGCTGCGCTATAACCAGTGCATTCCAGGCCTCAGCTGTGGTGGGCCAATGTCACATTTCATTCCACCTTTTCATTTCAAATGCATTACTTTTTCAGAGCTTTCCATTCTGCCACTGACCCCCCACAATGCCAAAACTCGGTTGGAACATCTCATACCTTTGCGGGCCACCTTCCAAACACTGAATGAATGTAATAAGGCTTGGGCACAGGTAGAAACAGCCTGTCCAGCAATAAACTATAGTAGAAGCTAATACATTTTCCCCATTATTTTCTCTATAGATTCATTATGAACACCAACCAAGCATGTGTCCTAAGAGGCCGCTACAGCATAGTATTAAATAGATATTACTGACTCCTGCCATCCACAATACATCCAAGCCGCACTATTATTATTATTTCAGCCTTTTCTTCTCTCTCGACTTCAAGCCATGAATTAAATAGTAGATTGACCCAACAGAGGCTGCCTGGGCATGACCTGCTCTCAAGCTCTGGAATAAATAACGCTGTAAGGTGTGCTTATAACATCTGCAAGAATACAGACAGACCCTGCTGCCTTTTGTGTCAATTTAAATGAATATAGAGCTGAAGAGACAAAGGCGTCTTCTGTTGGAGGATAAATCATGGCGAAGGACGTCAGGAAAAGCATATTAATTGACGTTAGTACTCTTATGTTCAGTCTGTACATAAAAAGGCTTCTAGCTAACACCAATGGAAATGCAGGGATCTGATTCGCTGTTGCCCAGAAACATTGCAACGAGTAATTAATGACCCTGGGCCATAAATGATCCCCCATGGCTGAGAAGGCTGCTTATATGCATTATAAACATTTGTGTGTAAGCCAATGCAGACATGCGAGCAGTGTTCTCATAGACTGCTGACTAATTCACAACAAGAATAGTACAGGGTGTAAAACACATCATTGCTAATAGTTATTTCAATACAAGTAACATGAGCCTATTTGAGTAGATTGAAACCAGAGATCTTTAAGTTTAGTGTCCATTATAATATTGTAATTGTTATACGAAACAATAGATACTGTTTTTTGTGTATACTGTGATACACTATTGAAAACAGTGGTAAATATTGGCCTGTCATAATGTTTTGGCTCATGACATTAATGCCCCGATATGTGAAGGTAAAATAGAAATAGCAAAACAACAATTGGACTATAATCTCTCAATTTAAACAGTACTTAGCCACTCCATTACTTTGTGCATTAACTTTATTATCTTAATGAGTGTAATCCAATGGGCACCAGGGGGAGGCTTTTCCAACTTGGAGGGCAGTTATTTAGTTTTATTCTTAGTGGCAATTAAACTCTGCAGTTTGCAACACAACTCAACAGAAAACACTTCAGATATGAGAGTAGCCCACTGTTTTAGCTCGGGAAATATAAGAGGCCTTTAAAAACCTGTTGGTATGTTATTTGTGCATCAGTAAAACATGTGAATGGCATTTTTTGTTGAGGCTATTACTAGTACTTAGAAGTGATCTGGTGATGGTTATAGTGTCATCTAGTGGGGAACATAGACAATCCAGATTTTAGCAACTTAATGCATGTATATTGTATAAGTAAGACACATTTTAAGTATATTTAATGTACGGTCATATCATTATGTGACTTATGCAGCTGTTAATCACCAGCTTGAGTTTTCCATAACTGCGATGAAGTCTCAAGAGGCTGAGAGGTCAATTTCCTTTGTCAAAATGTTCAGTTTCTTCTTCGCGCATGGTGGTATAACCATGGCAACACAGACACCTTACCAATGAACCCTCAGAAAATCCCTCTGTACAGATCCTACAGAATACAAATTAACATAAATGAATACAACACAAACTTAATATGTTTGATGCAAGCCTTAATCAAGATCAGTGTCAGTGCAATGCCACACATGTCAATGAGGCTAATGTTTGTGATTTTTATATTAAGGCCCGCAGTGAGAAAACTTGGAAACATGGAGGAAGTGTCAACCCTGAGCCCTAACCTTGCCTAGAGCGGGCTGTTGATAAGTGTGCCATCTGAATACATCAAAGGCAGAGATGACTCCTTGCTCTTGCACTTGGCCTCACCCATATCAGGATATGTGGATTACAGCTGAAAAACTTTGTCTTGCATTTCCTCTGGGTTTGGACAAATTGACACTGAACCACCATGTATTGTTAATGACATGGTACGCCTGGATCAGGATGAAAGAATTGTGTGGGCTTGGAATCACAGTGAATATATTTATCTGAGTTTCATTATGAATCAAAAAGACATGCAATCGAGGCAAGCCGTTATTGTAATACATCCACAAAGCAACCAGACCTCATCAGATGTCCCTTACTTAAATCTATCAGTTTTAATGACAAGTTGAACAGCACAATCTGCCAATTGTTTTCAAAATTGTGATGTACATGTATTTTCAACTCACTCACTGACAGAAGAAAGCAGTGCAACCTTTTCAAATGTTGCTTGTGAAACCTGATGCACAAATTAGCACAGAGGAGAGAAGCTGCAATCCAGAGCTATAGTTATAATTGCAGCCCTTTCTTCCCCTTGGCAAACACAAATGAGGACCTCTCTCCCCCGTCCTCTCAATGCACAGCTTGGTGGGCTCGCATTAATTGCACGAATGGTCTTGAAAACACAAAAGTGCTTCTCACCCCGTTATATTTGTGCTTCTACTGGGGCTACAGTAGAAAGAGGGCTTTGATTCTGAAGGAGCTTTGCGCTGTTTCAAAGGGGGAGGCAGACATAAGTGGGAGTTATTCTATTTACTGATACAATGGCGCACTCTAGTGGTCACATATGTACAATGACGGTACATGACGGTCCTTGGTCTTCAGCTAGGTCAAAACTGGAATCTATCAGGTTCTGTGGGTTCACCCAGATATCATTCGGAGGCGTTATTAATGAGAAATGGATTTACAATTTGATACCATTCTAGAAAATGAAAATATACATTAATAAAATCAAAGAGACAAATTTACTCTAATAATTATTTTTATTTAGCTAGTGATTACCTTGAGGAGAAAACTGTCCCAATATATTATGTCTTGCTGTTTTGGGAGAATCCCACCTAGTGAGGTTTACAAAGGTGTGTGGGGACTTCACCCAAAAGTGCTTGTGTTGATAAAAACAGACAGAGCCTATCAATAACATGGATGTGGAAACAAACCACAGGGCTTAGGCCACTGCTAACTCTACCAAAGCAGCAAGTTTCTCCTCAAACAATGCACTTCATGGCAGAATCACAAGAAAACTAAAAGGTGAGAACTGGTCAATCATCTCGGATTCTGCTGCAGAACTCTTAGTACACAAACAATGACAAAAACCAATGGATACAGCGAGGTTACATTTTATGATTGGCATTAATTGTGGCTGTTAATTTCCACGTGTCAATCTTCCACAGACTGAGGGTGGCCAGGCAGCTGAATACTGATTCAAGTACTAACAATTATACATTTTATCTATAAATCTCTGAAAGAGCAGACGGCCCTCTGCTATATCCCAAAATATTGAGGCGTTTAAAAATGTTAGCCAGGTGACATATTCTGACTAGTCATGTTAGTCAGTTTCCTCACAAACAAATAAAAACCAGTTTGAGAGTTGAGACTGTTAAGAACGCATCAAAGTGCTTCAATGACAGAATTAAAAGACATTGCGTTCTTCTTTAGGTGAGACAAACACTCATCAACAGATATGATTTCATCTAATGTCATTTCTAAGTGACCAGGTATATTGTCTTCTTCAGTGAAAAGCCTTGTGTCTTCAACGTTGGGCAGATATAGTTTAAAGTCCATCATCTTTAGTGTTGTAGATGCAGCAGACAAACTTGATTGGAGGTTACTGTTTACTTCTATTGCGTTCCTAGTCAGACACAGGAAACAGTCAATAACAGAACAAGAGGGGTGGAGATTATCTGCCATTTTTGCCAGACTCAATACACCTATAAAATGTTTCCCCTTTTACACAATTGAGTAAGTAGTAAAAAATTAAATCATCAATACAAGTTATCAAATGGCTTAAAAGCAATTTCCAGTGTGCATCACTAATCACCGTTATAGGATTCTTATATTATCAACTAAAATGTTGTTAGTTGAAATTGAAATGATGTTTAGCTGAATGAAACTCTTCAGTGCACTTACTAAAATGGTACACACAGATAAACATTCTTCTGATTTTGTGGTGGTTCTCAAACTTGGCACACCTTTTTGCACTCAGGAAGTGTTTATAAATATGGACTTTTCTTGTTCTAAATTGGGTCTAAACAAGTAAATGAGACTTTACAATGTCTGTAATGGTCAAAAATGTGGTACCATAGTTCGAGAAACAGTGCAAGACAAAGCAGAGATGAGTAACCTTAGCCGAGAGCCAAAGAAGTCTCATACTTTTAAATGTATTTCTGTGGGAGCCATACACATCATTTTCACTGTGAATATGTGCAATTTATTGAAAACAAGATCAACACATTCAGAGTGTAATATTAGTCTGTTTATACTGAAGTAATCCAATAAACAAATCTTAGTAGGCATTAACACGTAGGAATGATTGTGTCTGGCTCTCAAAACAATCATCTAAAGAGCCACAGGTTCCAGGTAACCCAACATCATAAAAAAAACATTATAGTTATAATATCTGCATAAATCATGAATGATATTGTGTGTAAAAAAAATATGAATGAAAAAAATAGGACACAAATTAAGACTGGTTCTAAAAAACGAATCAAAGATGTTGTAGTGCAAGGAGATGTTGTGGCTTGACACCTCTCAAATGAAAGAAAGACAAACCAAACAACAGAACAATTAACCTTGTCAGGCCGAGGAGGACGAGGCCTCTGCTGGGCCGGTCCTGTCATGTAGGAGGTCAGTGCAACAAAAGCTGCACAGCACACTGCCTGCACTACGAGGATAAAACAGCCGCGCCACTGACAGGTTGTTTTCAGAAGCTTGAAAACACTGACTTGAAATATTTATGAGAAGTAACCCAGCGCATATTAACAAGGTCAGTGGTGAGAGAGAACTGAACGTCAATGGAGAGTCACCAGTGGGGGAGCGAGGGGATTTCTAAATGAAAATAGATTGGCATACAGTGCAGTGGTGATAACACTCGACTACTGTGTGTTTCTGAAGCAGCTATTCATACTCTGATACTCGAAAACATTCTGTGGCTCTTACAGAAGATCCTGTTGTGATGAATAAAAAAAAGATACAAACATCACGCTCATCTGGGAGACATTTTAAACCAGGAGACAAAGAACTACCTCTACACAGCTCTGGAGCCTGTTTGCTGCAGAGGGGCTTATGTTGTTAAAGACTAATAAAGCATGAGGAGCTGTGGAGGGCAGAGAGCTGGGTGTTCAAAGGGAGATCAGAGCCAGCATCTGCCTTTGTCTGGAAGTAGGAATGCCTGGAATGTGGCCTATTTCAGGAAACTGCTCTACATCTAATCCACTTGAGCTGATCATCACCATCTTTGTAAGGAATGATGAGAGAAATCTGGGTTTCCTGAACAGCTTTGGCTCAATTGATCTGCTGCTGACATGCCCTGAGAAGTGCTGTTAGCTTCAGAGAGAGAGCAACCCCTGACAGAGAGCCGGTTGAACATGATCAGCTGACCTTAAAACAATGAAGCCGTGGAATTTACATTTGCTGTACAAAATACTTTAAATAATGAATACAGTGCATGTGGCTTAGCTCACCTTCCTCAGAGCCTCCTCTTCTTCCTGACGTTTTTCATAATGTGCAAAATCATCAAAGATTGAGGTGGTATGCTTGTAAGTGGAGATTATTTTTAGCACTTGTTTGGCCTTCTCCAGGGGCACCTCTTGTGTGTCCCTGGAGTTGGTCACTGGCTTGTTGTCATTGTTCTCTAGTCGAATGTGCCGCAGTTGGTTGTTAGGCACATCTTTAATGAAAATCCATTTCACTTCAAACTTGCCCTTCCATTTGTCCTGAGACCATACACCTGCATAGGCATTATAGTCCACAGAGGAGCACATCTCGGCTACGCCACAAAAGTGCCCACTGCCATTGACACTAAACAGCAAGTAGAGCGGCCCCTTGCTGCCCAGGGAGCGGTAGGCCCCATCCAGGCGCTTGTTTCCATGTTCTGTACTACACCAGATTGAGTATTTGATGGAACGATGGATGTCATCTTCTGAATAGCTCTTGATAATGAAAACACGTCCATTTTTCAAGTTCCAGTCAAAGTCTTTGGGATTGAAGTTGTTGAGAGCCCGAAGTTTCTCTAAAACAGGATGCACTTCTCCAGAGCAAGGAGAAGCACTCAATGGGACCCCCCCACCAAAACCGAAGCCATCGCCTCGGTTCCTAGGAGCCACCCAGCGACTCGGGGGTGGGCCAGGCTGCAAGGGTGGCTGATGATGATGGTGATGGTGATGATGAAGGTGTTGAGGGGGTCCTGTTTGAGAGGGGATGTGGAGGTGCGGGGGACCAGGGGGCAGGGGGTGTTGGGGTGACTGGAGCGACTGCAGCTGAAAGGTCTGGTGCTGTGGTTGGTGCTGAGGGGCCAGGGGGTTCTGCAGTAATGGTGGGGGCTGGGCCAGGAGTGGCTGCTGCACCAGCTGCTGAGTGGGCATCATTGCCTGTGCTAATGGAGCCTTGTTTAAGGAGCCCTTATCATCCCAAGTCCCGATGTTCATATTGTGCTTAATGGGAGGTGGAGGGATGGCGACTCCTCCCACCATACCCATATTGGCTTTTGGTTTGACTTTAGGTTGTGGTTTGGCAGGCTTCTTGGCAATAGCTGCCCAGGAGGCAGGCTTAGGTGCAGAGGAGCTCATGGACGGGGGTAGGTTGTTTGCTGCCATACTACTCATGCCTGGGGTTCCCCCTAAAGGTGAACCAACAGTTTTTGTCACTGCGGCCACCATGTCTGTACCCAGTTTTAGCCCTGCCATACCCTGCTCGATGCTGCTCAACACAGGCACCTTACTGAGTGGAGTGTCACTCCCAAACCCTCCTTGTCCATCGGTGATGGCCCGACCCAGTGAACTGGGGGCATATCCATAGCTGTTACTGTATACTGAACTTTGTGAGGACTGACCCTGAGAGACGCTGGTACCCCAGGTGGAAAAGTCTGCATTTCCCGGAAAAAAGTTGAAGCCATGTTGACCAAGAAAAGGAGGAGTATTCCCAAGAGCTCCTGGTTGGCTGAACACTCCATCAGGTATAAAATGGGGCTCGCCATTGCTCATCTGTCCATACGTAGTTAGGTACGACATTGGAGGATCTCCAGCTGTGGACCAAGCTGCTTCTCCCAGGGAATAGGGGAAACCAATGGATGGAGCATAGTAACTAGGCATATAAGGATCAGACATTGGTGGATAGCTATTATTCTGTAAAATGAAAGAATGGAGAAATACGTACTTTAAGATAAACTCATTTCAACAAATCTTTCATGAACATAAATGTGTACTATGACTCACCAAGTCAAGCACAACTTACTTGATTTGTCTGGCCACTTAGGTAAGGTTCAAAGTCGTCATCGTTCACACCATCCTTTTGATGCATTGATCCGTTTTGTACTGAAAGAAAATAAAAAAGATTGCCATCTAAACTAGGTCTAAACAAACTGAGTGGCAACACACTGCATTGACACAGCTACCTAAATATATTAGATAACAATTCATCATCAATTAACAGGTTAACAGATGCTTTGCATAAAAAATAATAAATACGATATTCAGAGGGCCATTATGAGATAAAATAAGTTACCTTTATTTGCTTGTCCTTTAGGTCTCTAGAAGTAAACATGAGAGAGAGAAAAACATGTAAGTATTAACCCCAGCACAGTTAGCTGCTCCATGCTAGTGGATGTGTGTCAGCAGCTCTGGACCAAGCTCTGGACCAAGCTCTGGACCAAGCTCTGGACCAAGCTCTGGACCAAGCTCTGGACCAAGCTCTGGACCAAGCTCTGGACCAAGCTCTGGACCAAGCTCTGGACCAAGCTCTGGACCAAGCTCTGGACCAAGCTCTGGACCAAGCTCTGGACCAAGCTCTGGACCAAGTTCGGGACCAAGCTCTGGACCAAGCTCTGGACCAAGCTCTGCATCCAGTGTTAAACATGAACCTTACTGACCGGATGATACAGTAATCTGTGCCGCATTGACCCCCATCCAAAGCTAGTTCTGGCTTTATTGGCCCACGTTAGGACTAATATCAGCCCACATAAGACCAGTCTGTGTGATCCCACCCGCTGCTATATGTGGATGTTGTCAGTAAAGTTTGATGTGGACGCGCAGCTGATCCACGCTGTGTCAGTGTCTGGCACAAACCTGGTCCACGGTGGTAGCAGACATCCTCCAGACTCACGGATCTCTGCGGTCCCGGTCTGTGTCGGTGCTCTGAGGGCTCTCTCTCACGGGTGTTTTCCTTTCCTCTAGCGGTCAGAGCTGGAGACGACGCGCGTCTTCTGCCTCGTCCAAACCACGGTTCTGTCGGTGGAGACGGCGTCAGTCCCGTGTCCGCTCCAGGCACAGACAGCTTCTTTGAGTCAGTGATAAAGTGCCGAGTGCTTAAATGAAATATCCCTAACCATAGTCCACAATGGCGGACTCCCGCTTCCGTTCTGTTCCGCTGCTCAGTGACCTTCCGCCTATGACGCTGTGAGTCATGTTACACACCGCCACTGCACATGACAGTCACAAACACACAGCATCAGCTAAGAATACACCCTCCCTGCCTATCTTTATACACGTAACAAGGCCCTTTTTGTAAGGGATGCTGGAGATGTGTCCCTTTTATGTCTGACACTCACAAACTCTGAACAATACAAAGTAAAATGCCCTACAGGTTTTTGTCGCGAAGAACATGACTAAGCTATTCCCAACCAAATATATTGTTTAATCAAAATACGCTTTCAATGGGATCAATGTAACTCATTTCATTTTCAGTTTTATGAAAGCTGATTTTCACTGCGGTTGGAATTGATGCTAATCTAGTCACTGTGTCTGCCAGATCATTTGTGAAGAATTGTGTTTTGTGCAAAGTGACATAGACCTGTCCTCATGTACACATGTACTCCATGATTCTGTTGATCTACTCGTGTACCTCCATGTACTCTAGTACTCTGTGCGTTACTAAAGCTCGGATGGGACGTGACGCTCTCGCGAGACTTCACAGCGGGTCCCAGGCAGCATGGCCGCCGTGGCGCTGAGGTCCTGTCGCAGAGGACTTTCACAGATTTTCACTAATGGAGGCTTGTCAGCTCTGACCACACCGCTCTTGAAAGGTTTGTCTTATTCTTTACTGTTGCTGTGAGCTGTTTCATGGCTATTCTTACTCCTGACACGACCATAAACCCCTCGGGGGGGGTGTGGCACGGACTGGCACAGACAGGAGTGGTACATTTAGTGCATGTTGGTGCGCTCTTTGCGTAATCTACTAAATCTTTTGCCTGTGGGTTCTATCGCTGTTCAAGTGTTTGTAAGCATTATTTGTATTGTTAATATCGTGATAAACATATGTAAATATCAATTTATGCCCCCCCCCCCCAAACTACTTTAGCAATATGGTCCAGTTTTTGTTCCGTGTCAATGTAACGTTTTACTTTGTTGATACAATGTATTTTTTATTGTAATTTCCTTTTTAAGTGTAACACATGAGGATTGTACATTATGTAACAGACCTTTTTTCTGTGCCACACAGTCGACAGGAGACACAAGTCCACAGTTCAACATGCCTCACGACCAGACCTCCCTAAACTGGCCTATAGAAGAGTGAAGGGAAAGAGCCCAGGTGTAGTTTTTCTTCCTGGGTATGGCTCTAACATGAATGGTCAAAAGGGGGAGGCACTGGAGGAGTTCTGCAGGTCACTAGGTCATTCGTGTTTAAGGTGAGACATTCTTTGCACTTAAACGGGAAGTGTTGTCAAGATTTTGGTTATTGTCACATTAAATGGCAGCTCACTGGCTGAGGGGTTAATTCTCAGAGCTCAGTACCAGAACAGTTCAACCCCTGGACAGGTTGGGGCCTTTCCGTGTCCTTTTCCCTATAGTCCTACCCTAGCTAAACCTGAAGACAAGGAGGTGAATCCTCAGGCACTAACAGCTGCTGTGCTTTTCTCAGAGACATTGCCCCATGAGGATCACTGGTAAACCTTACCGTATACCAGGGGTCCCCAACTAAATTGGCAAGAGGTTGACTTGATCAGTTCAATAGATTTAGGTCCGGACATCATACAAATATTTGATTTCATAGAAATCCATTCAAGCAATTTCTTTCATATGAAATGGTTGAAATCCTTCAACAACATCGACTAGAGTAGTAACAATTATACGAAAATAATATAAATATAGGCGTTTATAATTCACACATAACATTGATCTCCTTTGTTTATTTCTACACAACACCCCACGTACCTCTCCTAAACTCTCGGAGCAGAGGGTGCAACACATGCACATGTTAATTGTGGGGGATCTGGCGGACTTTTTTGTTGAAGTCCTTCTTTACCACCATATAACTTTTCTGTCATCGCATCCATACGTGTTGTGATCAGAGTGATCACAATACGGCTTTTTATGCTTGCCCAATATCCACTGCACTCGCAGTGAGCACTAAAGCTGGGCATACACTGTTTGCTAATGCAAAATATATATTTTTTTATGTCTCACTCCTTTTCACACAGAATCACGTGAACACAGCCAGTGTTAGCAGCTGAACACTGCGCTCATTCCCGTCTCTCTCCTCGTCTTAGACTTAATTGGTTTCAGACACCACTGAAGTTATTTGACAGCTCCTCAGTCCTGCCTGTTTACAAATCTCTTTTGGGGAGAACATTTCATTTTGAAAGGGAAAAAAAAAATCCCGGCGGTCCAGAGAAAAGGGTCTTGGGGTCCGGACCTGCTATATTTCCTCAAGTATTAGCTTTAGACTGGACTGGTGTGCTCTGCTTGGTTGGCTTAAAAACCTGTAGCCACACAGCTCCTTTTGTAAAAAATTGACACCCTTGTGCTATTGAGATTATTCTCAACTACCGAACAATAATTTTTCAGCTTTCCCAGTTAAACAGCTGATGGTGGATGAATACAACTTGATCCAAGAAAAAGATGAGATAGACTTTACTGATCTCACACTGGAGAAATGTACATGTCACTTTTGGCACAGAGTCACTCAGATTGTGCAAAAAGAGAGAAGTGTGCAAACATATCAAAGGTGTGGTTAAATACACTTAACCACACAAGTATATCATGTAGTTCAAGGCCATGACCATGTTCACTTCTTTCCCTTTTAGGTTTGATTACACAGGGCATGGGGCATCCGAAGGTGTGCTTGCAGAAGGAACAATTGGCACGTGGAAAAAAGATGTTCTATTTGTATTGGATGAGTTAGTAGAAGGTCCTCAGGTGAGTATTGTTACTTTACATGAAACCGTTTATCAGTTTTATGGTCGCATAAAGCAAACAACCCTTCAATCCAATCAAATTAAATGTTTTATTTGTCTAGCCCTAAATCACAATTTTAGTTATCGCTGAGGTCTTTTCAAAGTTGTCGATTAGCCAACGCAGATCAGAGACGCTGCAAATGCAATGATAAAAACACATTGGTCCATAAACGGAGGATGCCCATAACTGTCCTTACTTAGATACTGAAGTCAGGATTGTGCCCAACTTCACGCCCTTGTTCCATACTTCCATAGATGAGGCAATAATGGATGCACATCCACACACAGATGTGGATAAACGTTCACACAATTAATACACATAAATAATGTTTAAATGAAGGTTTTAATCAGGGCTGTCAAAATTATCGCGTTAACGCATGTTAATCAAATGTTTTCATTAATCACGTTTAAAAAATGAACACATTTGACACATGTCCGAATTATCAGTTATGGCATAATTTTGCCGAAAAATGAGGCCTGTGTGGGACCTCTAGAGTCAGAACATGTAGGGAGGTGTGCCATGTTTGACGTTCAAGTTAAAATACTTATTTCTTAACCTTATTTATGAAGATTTGTTATAAATCTAAAAAAAGGACGTGACTAGACAGCTTGAGTCTCGTATTGTGCTTTTCTAAATTATGCTCTAGATTGTAATGTAATGTGGATTGGAGCCACGCCACCCCACTGTTCCACCTGCTATCCATCCTGGTACTAACCAGGCCCCATCTTGTTTGGCTTCAAAGATCTGACTAAATCAGGGTTTGACAAGTGGGTTTACTGGTATACAGTAGTGATGGGTAAATGAAACCTCACGTATTGTTTCGGCACATCCAACAAACTGTATTGATACTGTGCCGCAACAGTGTTGCTTGTGCTGCTCTATACTGACTGGTGGATCTTATAAATCATTGCATCCAACTCACTGATTCAATGACCTTTACATATTGTATGTGGACAATATTACGTTACTGCAAATGTCAAATGGTATTATTTGACATTTTATGTGAAAATTAAAGTGATAGTTGTGAAAGTATTTTTCAAGAAAAATGTCACTTGAGTGTTTTATATATTTTTATTCAAAAAAATAGGCTCCACGGCAAGACTTTGGACATGCTTATTTCTTTTTTTTGACACTATTTCCCCAGCTTTAGAAAATACACGCTCACATGGCACAGATGAAGCCGGGGTACATAAAAATTGTGATAACTGAAAAAGGTTGGGATAAGTGTTTCTCTGGTTCCCCCAATAGGTCAATGGATCCTCTGAATGCGTAATGTTTCCCTGCCCCAAGTAGCGCTGGACCTCAATGATGGAGTCAGCTGTTGCATTTGTAGTCTGTCTCCCAACCTCCACATCCAGATCCTGCCACAAGTTGTCTGAAATTAAATAAACACAATGGAATGTCAGTCTTTATCATCTGGTACATAATAACAACAAGATCAATGCACAAATGAGATGAAAACACTGCCTGAAGTTGGTGACTCTGAGGGTCCAGGCTGTTGCTCAGATGTACTGCGAGCAATTACTGCAGCACTCATTTTTCAGGCGCATAATTGCCTCATTGCACTTGGAGGAACTGCGAAACCCGAGTGATTTAAATCTTGGGTCCAGCAGTGTGGAGAGGGTCAATACACTTAATGTCTCCAGTTGAGATGACGCTTCTGTGACACGACGCTTAAGATGCTGATGGAGATTTATGGCTGTTTGTGTGTGTAAATGTGTTGAATGACGCTCAAGTGCACAGTACAGCATTTTCATCATCGGGATGACCTTTGATCCTGAAACTCTCTTCTCCTCAGACAACTCCACTGTGGCCTGATGGAAAGGAGCTAGCACAAGAAGTGTCTCCTTTAAGATTTTGTACTCCTCAGCCGTGAGTGGAGTCAAGTCTGTCTGAAGAGAGGCCAGAGACACCCACACTGGTTCTTTCTCATGTAGCCGTGACAGCATCTGATAAGTGCTGTTCCACCGTGTTGGTACCTCGTTAATAAGTTTCAGGACTGGCCGTCCCATCTGCTGTTGCACTTGAGCAAGCTTTTCTTTGGCTGTGGTGCTGGATCTGAAAAATTTTACAATTTGTCTAGATTTGTGTCTGATGGCTGAAAGTTCAGGGATTTGATCACAGGATTTCTTCACGATTAAATGTAATTTATGTGCAATGCAAACTGAATGGCGAATTTGGAGTGTTCTGGCTGCTGCAATCATGTTTGGTGCTGCGTCGGTCACAAGACACCTCACCTTATTTGTTACAGCCCAGTCATCCAGAATGCTCCTTTTGAACTGGGCCAAATTGTCAGCAGTGTGACTTAATGGAAAGTGTCTCACTCCCATCACAGATGTACACAACTGCATATTTTCAGTGATGTAGTGACATGTAAGTGCCATGTATGCCTCCATGTTACAGGAGGTCCACATGTGATGCTCACTGCCACAGCTTGCTGGACTTTCGACTTAACTCGTTCCAGTTCCTCCGCGTGTTTTTCGGCAAGTTTTTCCTTGAGAGTCTGAAAATGACAATCATATCAATATTAGATGAATCAGACCATTTGTCATAAAAGCAAGAAAACATCCAGCAATATGGTGTTCTCTGTATTGTGTGTAATTTTGAACAACCAATAGATGATAAAGGAAATTACACATTTTTCTATTTTGTGAGTAAATACCACTGTACTTTGCTGTGAAAAAGAAATGTAGCATTAAAGTGAATTTGTGGTTAAATACACATACTAATTGATGAACCATTTGAGAAACAATATTTTGGTTGTTGTGGCATGCACCTCGTGCTGGTGTACATTTAGTTATCGTTGTACCCTTATATTACATAAGTTATTACTCAGGATATTGCATAAGTAATATCAGCAAATTTTTCTATACAAACTTTTCTAGATGGCAAAGTGTATGAAGGATCAAGCAGCCGAATGAGGTCCTTAAGCCCCTCACTCTCCACAATGCTGAGGGGCAGGCACTCCTTCACGACCAAATCCAGGACTGCCTGGTCCAAAGCATTCTTCCTAGATGCTGGTGTGACATAATAATACAACCATGAAGAAGTCGTTCAATATCTGTATACCTTCGTTAATGCTGGGTGTATTTAAATCACGCTCATGCTTCGTCCTAAAATGCCTGAGCATTGAGGACGTGGTTTTATTTATATATGCAAGTTCAGAAGAACAAATGCGACATTTGACCTGCATGAAATTAAATATTCATTGTAGATAACACGTGAAACATGAAATGCAAACATTACCTTATTTGCTGTTAACTCAAAATGATCCCACACTGCAGAATATTTTCTTTTAGTGGCAGGTTCCATTTTGACGCTGGGGAAAGGGATGTTTTTTCTTTTTGATAGGGTTGCAATCTTTTTCTGAGAGAGATTCATCCCGGTGACACTTGCAGATGCGGAACCTTTTAAACAGTTTGCCGCGTCGGTGACAAGCGATACAGCATCTGTATCGGTCACGTGGCTTTTTCTTAAAGCGACACGCGCGCCGATACGGGGTTCGCTAAACGAACTCGGCACATGCGCCGGTGTATCAGTGTTGCTGGACCCATCACTAGTATACAGCATATTTATGAAAATTCCTCTGCTCCTAAAGCATTTCAGTCAGACTTTTCTTCTGGGGAAAAAAAAAAAGTCTGGAGAAAAGAAGCAACAAAAGATCACTTAAACATGTATTCCTTCAAGTAATACTCCTGCTGTTGCCCACTGTGTCCTGAGGGTGGCAGCACACCCTAACTGATTACCACCTCATGGTATTGTATTTAATCATAATACTCTGTTCTTTCCACAGATACTTGTAGGTTCTAGTATAGGAGGATGGCTGATGTTGCTGGCCGCGATTGCTCGTCCAGAGAAAACTGCTGCTCTTGTGGGTATCTCCACTGCTGCTGACCAAATTGTGACTTCATTTAACTCTCTTCCACTGGAGGTGAGACACAATGACTTGAACAAAAGTGGATTACTTGTACATCTAAATGTAGATATGGTATTAACTTGTCTTTTTTATAATGCATAGACACGAAAAGAGTTTGAAGAAAAAGGAGAGTGGATGGTACCGACAAAACACTCAGAGGAGGGCTTTTATAAGTTTAACATGGACTTTCTACGTGAGGCAGAAAATCACTGTGTTCTCCAGAGCCCCATCCCCATCACCTGCCCTGTCCGTCTGATTCACGGGCTCAAAGATGAGGATGTCCCCTGGCACATCTCCATGCAGGTGGCCGAGCGGATCCTCAGTCCTGATGTAGATGTTATTCTAAGGCGACAGGGCCAACATCGTATGTCGGAAAAGGATGACATCAAGCTAATGGTCTACACCATTGATGATCTCATAGACAAGCTAACCACAATGGTTTAAGAGTCAGCCTGTGGGCTGTGGCGGTGAAGGACTGTGATTACTGTGAATGCAGCCCTGAGGGAATAATCAAACACGACAGCAACTTTCTCTACCAAATATGACCAGTACCCCTCTGTTTACCCTTTTATCAATGTTACAGAAAAGGATCTTGCCCCTCGCACTCAGTTTTGCCGTTTGTATCTATATGTAATTCTAGACACCAGAGTGTTGTGTTGATACGCTTTTACTTGGTCTGCTCATGCCCCGTGTTTCAAATGTTTTCTTTTTTTTTTTTTCAGATTTTATTCTGTTTTAACTAGAATTGGTTTTCTGTGCCTTTTAATCTGTTTGGCCAATAAATGCTCTGCACACTCAAACAAATACATGTATGTGGCAACTCGGGCTTCTTAAAGTCAAACTTGGTTAACCTTATATACCAAGATATAAGTTCAATATTGAACATGTGTTGTGTGGAATCATGCTAGACAAATGCCTACTGAACATGACTATGGACTGTGGATGGTTAACAAGTAATTGACTAAAAGTGTGACTGCTCAATGAGTCGAAAGCATTCAGTTAGGTCAGGTCCACATAACTACTGCAGCGACCTTCAACTCATGATCCATGCAGTGTGTGATCTTTGGGTCACACCAATTTCAGACATTTATAGGACTGCATAGCACCGTGTGACATACAAGATGTGGTACAAAAGGTCAGTGCATATCGAAGACTAATGTTCTTTTTGTAAATGTGAACAGTCAACAAGATGCACATGATGAAATATAACGTACAAACCAAGAGGTAGTGTTTACTATGCGTATATTGAGTGTTATCCAGCTGTAATTGTACATTTAAATACACAAGGTTATATAATTTGTGGGTGGTCTCCATATTAGGCCACAAATGTCACATGTCATCAAAGATCGATGCTGCCGTGTCTGCGTATATAGGCCTCGCATCTCGCTGAGCGCTGGTCCAGCTCTGGGGACCTCTTGCGGACTGGGACATATAAAGCGCAAGTCTGGCCCCTCCCGGACAAACCGCTCGGCGTGTCCCATGGATGCTTCAGCAGAGCATCCTCATCCCTGTCCCGCGCAGAGGAGACTCTTCCTGAAGCAGTGACGGGACATCTTTCCAGAGGTAGGCTGTAGACTTTCAACATATGCGTGTTTCATATTTTGACCTATGTTAATGATGGACTTCGTGACGCAGTGTCGCAGCCAGGGCAAGCCTTTTACGCAGTTATCATCGATCGTTTCAACATATCCGTTTTTGAATTTTGCAAGATGCCTAATGTTTTCATTGTGCATTATTGTACCGTATTTAAATGATGTCAGGATTCTCTGACCGGACCCCTCACAAAGTCAGTACAGTGAAAGCAGCTTGTGTCTTTTAACTTTAATATAATCAGTGATTAGCCTATAGCAGTGCAAGCTAAGTATAGAACAGTCTGTATCACTTAGGTTTTGAAATATGAAACTTGTAATAAATTGGATTAGAGTTACAATGGGACTATTATATGATTTAATTCACGTCATGACTTTCCACTGGAGGTCATACTTTCAGCATCATCCAACATCCTACCATCCATCATTGCACTCTGCACATTGGATTGGACATTGGTTACTATAGCAATAGAGGGTGTGTCTTGTGTGGGACAGCTTCCAGGGACCCCACCCTTGTCTGCAGATGCTCCTGGTCCAATTTGTGTATATGTTTATATATATGTATAATGATAATGATGCTCCACTCTTATGTCTTTGCTTACAGGACTATTGTGTGTAACAGGTAGAGGGTTGTCATGGCGAACAGAGGGCCCAGTTATGGACTGAGCAAAGAAGTGCAAGAGAAAATCGACCAGAAGTACGATCCGGATCTCGAGCAAAAACTGGTGGATTGGATCATGGCTCAGTGTGGGGGGGACTTGGACAAGCCACAGCCGGGCAGACTGAACTTCCAACAGTGGCTGATGGATGGAACAGTGAGTTGGTTTCAGCACATGGACTTTAAGTATATACCACTTTTAAGAGCTTAGATCCTGAAATATTTAATATACAACGCAATTTAAATTTGTTAAAAGGAAATATTGCAGTAACTGTACAGATCGCAGTATATCTCCACATACAATGTTCCACTTAATACCTAAATTAAGATAGACTAACCAATCATGTAAATCTGACTCACAATTTCAACAATTTAGACTTGGGCTACCAGCTCTCGTATGGACCAGAGTCAAAGACTGTCAGGACTAAACAAGGCTCAATTTCAAATTAGGGTCAAACTTCTTCAAGTCACTCACAATGTATGATGTAATTTCTGTCATATAACTGCATGAATTACAATAGCAGTAAATACTGGGAGCTGCTATTAAAGCTGCTTGTCTTTCATTGACAATAGCACCTTGTTTTACGCTGTTTCGTGCCTTTTAAAACCACGCTTCTCTTAGTTGCCTTTGAGCGTCTGCCTTTAAGAATGCTGTGTCGTTTTGCTTTGGTCAATGCGTCAGCTTAATGAAATCAGGCCTGCGTATTTCTTTGCCTTGTGCCAGATCCTGTGCAGAGTCATCAACAGCCTTTATCCAAGAGGGAGTGAGCCTATCAAAAAGATCCCAGAGACGCAGATGGCCTTCAAACAAATGGAGAAAATATCCCAGTTCCTGCAGGCAGCTGAAGCGTACGGTGTGACCACAACAGACATCTTTCAAACTGTGGATCTATGGGAAGGTGATGCTACAGTGTTCATCCATTCACTTCTTCGAGATTGATGTGACTGTATGAGTGAGGGAGTGAGGGAGGGAGGGAGGGAGGGAGAGAGGGAAGAAGAAAGAGAGTTTTTTTTATTTCGAGTTCAATGTACATCAAACCTTAATTATCAAATGTCAGTTCATAGAATTTTCTTGCAAATCATTCAAATACAATTATTTAAAACAATATTGTACATTATTCAAACTTGAAAAGGAGTGGGAGGAAGAAAAATCTTATCTTAATTTATATGATTTGATATATGTTTTTTAGGAAAGGATCTGGCTGCAGTGCAAAGGACACTGATGGCCCTTGGGAGTTTGGCTGTGACCAAAGATGATGGACAATACAAAGGAGATCACGACTGGTTTCACAAGTAAGTCTGCAGTGCATGTAGTTGGTCATTTCATTTCATTTTCATTAATTTCTTGGTCAGGGGGTTGGCCATCAGAGCTGCCACCCAATTCGCAATGCACCGGTCCCTATTAGTTGGTCATGTTGACAAGAATTCCTCCAGCTTCTTAGAATCTTAGAGTGAATACATGTAATAATACAGTAATGAAAGCCACACCGTTTGCAGTCTGTTGCTCATGACAAGGCAGGGTGATAAAGAATACGTGACATGTGACGCGTCTCAGGTCTATTTTATCAGTGAACTGTTTTTTTATAATTAGCAGATAAGCTCAAACATTATCCTATATTTAAAGTCGTGGGAAATTTCTTCATAATACTGTTTTGGTTTTTTTTCAACTTTTTATTGTAGCTATATATGCAGCTCTTTCTGACTTTGTCTGGCTCTTGTCTCAGTGCCTTGACATATCATATGTCACAGAAATATCAAACCTTCGTAGATTTCTGCTATGAATCAACAGGCTATTTGAACTGTAGGCATTCATGCAGACTCAAACGTGCCCATATGTGTTTTTCTGGAGGGGTAAATGCTGCCTACTGGTAGAAATTCATATTGCTTAACCTTGCTTCCCTTGATAAAACTTGCCTTTTCAAGTCATGGTATAGGTCAGGGGCCGTATTCCTAAAGATTCTGAGAGTCCTCTCAGAGAGCTCTTATCTTAACCTAAAAACTCCTAGCTAGGAGTCTTAGCTTAAAAGTTATTCCAGAACACTCTTAGAGAACTCTGAGCAAGGAATTGACAACAACTTTTATCTTAGTGAGGAGGCGTGGCCGACCCCGTTGCTAGGTATGAGTCATCATTTCAGACGCTGTGATTGGTTGATCCTAAAAGTTAGAACAAACATATTTTTGATGATAATAGGCAAAATAAGGGCCCTAAAATGGACAAACTCAATCATGGAATCTAATCTTAGGAACACTGTGTTATTGTAAATAATAACCATAAGCTATAAAGTCAGATATCAATGGTACATAAATACTGTGAATAGTAAAGTTAGACTTATACACCATCATCAGAGCTTGCTCAGCACCAATTTATCACACATAATACGTATATATCATGAGCACTTATAATTTTATATATATATATATATATATATATATATATATATATATACATATAATTTAAATATTACTCTATATATAATATACATGATAAAGAAAATTATTATTATAAATATTATATGGATAAATGATGATAATGATAACGTTAGGATTAGTAAAGGCTGTGATATGTATAGACTTATAAGGAATTAAGGAAACAATATTAATATAAACATATTATACATACACTGTACAAATCAAGTACAAGGGAGCTTAAAAGTCTTATCCTCTCCCACTCCTTTTTGAGCTGGATTGTTGTTAATAAAACAAAACTGTATATTTGTACTTCTATTCTGTTGTTGTTTTGTTTGTTTTGTCCTTTTTTTTCTTGTTTGCCATGGCTCAAAATAAAGTATTCATTCATTCGTACTGAATGTGTGACAATTTAGGACCACTTTTTCCTCTCTTTCAACTTTTACCATTTCTACTTACTTTTGTGTAACAAAGGTAAAATGGATGAGGTGTTATTGCTGACCAGCCTATAAGAAGCTGGTCACATGATTGACTTTTAAATATACCACAAACATGATTCCTGCTTGAATCTGTAGCGTTTCACTGATTCACTGTCATCCAGTGTATAGAATATTTCTCCTGTCTCCACCGTCCACCATTTTGTGCTCTTAGGGAACTTTTAAGTCGCTAAAAGTCCACCTCTCAACTCTTAAGGGATCTCCCCTTAAGAGCACTCTTAAGAGCTAGGATTTTTTAGGAATAGCTTTTATCTTAACTAGGAGCTACTCCTCACTTTTAGGGGAAATTCTAAGAGTTGGTCAAGATTCTAAGAAAATTCTTAGAATTTGGCCACTAGGAGCAACTTTTAGCAGTAAGAATCTTTAGGAATACGGCCCCAGATCTCTGGAGAGGCTCAGGGAAAGATAGACAGGCAGTTTTTATCTTTTTTATCTGCAGTTTTGAAATCGGTGTACTTTGTGTGAAAGGCCTCAATATGAAACTGATGTGGAATGAAATGGAAAGTAGTTATATAAATTCATATAATTTGCGAATAGCTTAGAACATTGAAAGAGTTAAAGTTTTGGTAACTAATAAACAATAAATAATGACTAAAAACTGACAGTTGATAGTTGCATTCAGAGATGATAAGAACACAAATAAATTCAATTCCATTTGTGTAGCTCTGAATTGCAACAGCAGTCGTCTCGGAGGATCTAGCAAAACAGAACCAAACAATTAGCCATTGATCCAAAGGTGTGGGAGAACCAATGTCTGAAGATGTCTATAAATATCCTTACATTTATTTTCATATTTTCTTTCACTTTTTGTGTATAGGAAATCTCAAGGCAACAAGCGGGAGTTCACGGAGGAGCAGCTTCGTCAGGGACAGAGCTTGATCGGACTGCAGATGGGGAGCAACCGTGGCGCTTCTCAGTCTGGTATGACGGGCTATGGAATGCACCGGCAGATAATGTAGACCTAAGACCACTGACTACCTAATCTTATTTAACTGCTCTGCTTCTAGCGCTTATTTTTACTAATATCACAAGTGTTGTAGCCCCAAAGCCTTCTTCTCACTATGCTAACCTCAACCTCCCTGGAATTGCTGCTTTTTTTCTCTTTTCTTTTTTTTACAAAAAAGATGTCAGTGAATTTACTCCATACAATGTTCCTTTCTAGCTTTGTTTACCCACAGACACATTTTTCTATTAAAAGCCATGGCATGCTTTGTGTTCTACAGGTTACACAAATGTTTAATCCCTGTGACCGATACTGTTGGATTGTCTGAAGTTGTTACGGCTGCAGACGTTAAGCTCATGTTGTGTTGTTTTTGTTCTAGATTTTTTACATTAGTTTGTATTTATTTATGTGCAGTAGCCAACCAGTATTGAAATGTATCATGTGGAAAAATACTGTTTGAGTATGCACTTATGTGTCTTAATTGTTATATTTTGGAATATATTTTAAATGTCTGTGGTTACTCTGACTGTTACTGATCATTAAATTATACACCAATCCGTAGCATGTGGTGCTATGTCCCATTTTGTGTGTGTTTGTGTTTGTGTGAGGCATTTGCTCTTATCTCTGGTTCATGCTGGGGCCTCTCCTGCACGCCCCTCCCTTCTCTGTCTACTCATGTGGACAATTTAATAAAGGGGCACATGATGGCACAGTCGCCCAGGTAACAGATTTTTATGATAACGCTGGTCAGGCTGTTTTCATTACTGATGAATGTGTCTCTGTGTACATAAATAAATAAATCGTAAAAAGGTGTTGTTCTTATATAGGCTGCACTTTGTGAATAAAACATATAGTGAGAATAACATTGTTCTGGACAAGTTTTGAAACCTGTGGATTTTTGCATGTCCTCTTGGTTTATATTAACCTTAACGCTTCGTCAAGAGCACAGGTGATGAGTAACTGGCAGGGTCACAAGAAATAAGTAACCCAAAAACCCGGCCCACCAGCAATACTACCTTGAGGAAAGCTCATTGTTTCAAGTTCTTTAACGTTGTGTGTTTTGGGTTAGTGCGCTTCATTATCTTTTTATTTCTTTGACGGACATGCTGGAAAGTAAAATATTACCTTTATGACACTATGGAAAACAAAATGTTATATCTGAGACTCTATGTTAGGCTGGTTTTACTCATGCTAGCAACCACAAGTGTTGCACAAGAAGAAACGCAGAGTAAAGGCTGTATTTGTGGATATCCCGGGATACCAGGAGACCCAGGGCACAATGGGATGCCCGGAAGAGACGGCCGGGATGGACTCACAGGCGTGAAAGGAGACCGAGGTAAGTCTTAATCATTGACATTTATAACTATTGTCTTCAAAGACTTTATTGGATGTATTTATAGGAGAACCTGGTTCCGTTGGATCTCCAGGGATCGATGGCCAGAAAGGCGACAAAGGAGACACTGGTAATTATTATGTGTATATCACACATTTATAAAAAGTATGTGTAATATTGTGCATAATTATTCCATTCATAGGGGCAGTCGGTCCAGCTGGGCTCAAAGGTAAAAGAGGAGACAATGGAGAAAGAGGGCCTCCGGGAAAAATGGGCCCCCAGGGGGTCCAGGGGCCTATGGGCCTTAAAGGAGACCAGGGGGAGATTGGACTGCTTGGGCCACCGGGTCCTACCGGGGCCCTGGGAGCCCCAGGACCAGAGGGTCCCAAAGGAGAGATTGGGCTGAGGGGGGACCGTGGCATTCAGGGCCCCCTGGGCCCTCCTGGTCGTCCTGGGCCCAAAGGGGAAATTGGGGTTCCTGGACACAAAGGCAACATTGGCTATCGTGGGGAGAGAGGATCACGGGGAGATAGGGGTGATAAGGGTGAAAAAGGAGACGCATTTGCCATCTTTAAAAGTGCCTTTTCTGTGGGACTCTCTGCTCAAACTAAACTCCCAGCCGTCAATGCACCCATCCGGTTTGACAAGATTATTTACAATGTACAGAGTCACTATGACCCACAGACGGGGAGATTCTCATGCTCTGTCAGAGGAGCATACTACTTCACCTACCACATCACTGTTTACTCCAGGAATGTGAAAGTGGCTCTTGTGAAGAATGGGGCTAAGATCATCCATACAACGGATAACTACCAGAGCAGCGAGGACCAGGCAGCAGGTGGCGCTGTGCTGCACTTAGAGGCCGGGGATAAGGTGTGGCTGCAGGTGGCTGGAGGGGAACTCTTCAATGGGCTATTTGCTGATGAAGACGATGACACAACTTTCTCTGGGTTCTTGATTTTTGCAGATGAATAAATGGTCATTTTTTTCTGACAATTTGAATTTGTGAAATTCTTTTTTATGGGCTTTAATTTATTATGTGTACGCCTGTTTACTTTCCTGACAGCCACGAGTAAAGAGAAAGTAGTTTCAGCCTTGATACCAGAGTGTTCTTCTGGTATTCAGGGATGGGCAGAACACAGCAAATACTTTGTGAGTAATTGTTTGGTATGGTATGGTACAGAAGGAAGCTGCAGCGGCATCTGGAAGGGCCAGTCTTTTGTGTCTGCCACAGAGCCACAGGCTGCACTTTATTCCCTTCACGAAGTGCGTCTGCGGGGGGCGGGCTCACTGGATCCAGGTCATCATTATTGGCTCTTAATTGAATGGTTTTTCTGCGGTAGACCAATGCCCTGACGCCTGACCACATAAGCCCCGCCCCCGCGCAAACACTGCAACAAGTGCATTAGGGATGCTCAAATCGAGAAGAAAGATCTACTTTTAAAGCGTTCAACAACTTTTCCCCTCTACATTTATTTTACTCTTTATTTTTAATTACTAATTCTCAACATTCCTGATGTTTTTGAAGTTGTTTTTCCCTCACGCAGTGTTTCTCTGGAGGAGTTCATCAGAGCCGTGCTAAGTGGCTAACGCAGAGTCCAAGGACCTCCATTTGTTTCTTTATGTTGAGGCGAAACTAGGAGACGCGTTTGTTTTCATCTGCCGTGACTAGAATGATTCTGCGGGACCTGAGTCTGGAAAACCTTCGCTCCTTGGGGCTAGAGTTTTAGGACTTGACTATGGATCAACAACAAGAGCGCAAAAGCAGCGGCTCTGATCACGCAGAGGACAGGTAGACGTGAGGAAGACGTCTTGGGCGACTATGAGCAGAGTAAGTGTCATGTTGTTTATTCTAAAGGCGCAGCAGAAATTATCTTATCCACAGTGTCATGCTAGAGTGCTGTGTTCTCGGTAAATGGGGCCAGGGTCATTGTGCTGCTGGTTGTTGTAGTGATGTGGGAGATGCCAGGCTGTGCAGGGAGTTGGTCAGGAGGTTACAATAAGAAGGTTTAAACGCATATTAGTCCTTTAGGAGTTACAATTAAGTGCTTAGAACATGTTTAATATTTATATTGTGGGTTCATCATAATATATGAATATGAAATATGGCTCCTACTATTGCACTTCTGTCACCAACGCAAGTCTATGTAAAACCACATCCTGACAGGTTATGTGTGGACCTCTTATTGACTGATAGTGTTAGTCTTCAGTATTATGAACCATAGCTTTCAAACCACAGTTGGCCATTGCCAACCAAGGCAGAAGTGTTTTGTCCCATCTTGTGAAGGTGGTGTTGGATTTCTGGTTGTCTGTCTCTATGACAGCCCACTGCAGATCGGGTGAGTGGGACACTCCCAGCTTTGGTCTGTACCTGGGCTTCCCACGCTTTATAGCAGAGAGCCCCCCTGCTCCCTGCTTATGAGTGATCAAAAATGAGGAACTGGGTCAAGGCCAAACGTGACACCTCCCTGAGGAAACATGACCAGGAGGACTACTTACGGCTCATGGCTCTGTTCATCCAGAAAATATGTATAACATGTTTATGCATACGTATAGTAGCCATGAGATCATTCATTTGTGTGTGTGTGTCAAATCCAGAGTTCACATATTGCTGAATTCCCCAAAGAGAGTTAACTAGGCTTGAGTGTCACTGCAGCTCAATAGCCTGGTTGTCTCCCTGATTAGGCTATCATGTGTAGATGAAAACAGTCCCATACACGGACTGGTGGAGCTCCTTTAATCAGATTATTAAGGTATACAAGCAAACTTGTCACACACTGATTTCTTATCATCTTGGGAGGGCTGGTTGTTTAGTACCAAACAAATACGTAATTATTGTATTCATTCTGGTATTACGAAACGTTGCCTGATTCTACCCTCAACTTGTGCAAACCAAATTACAAACACATTGGTGCAAACTATTCAGTATAGGGTTCATTCTTCTTGACATGTGTTTTCCGATGAGCACTAATCAATCAAGCCGTTGTTTGAGACGCAGCTAGGCTCAAGTGACTTTTTGTAGAAAAGTTTGTTGCTTGAGGCCAGTCTGTGGCAGAATTTGGCTTGTAAAAACAATGATGGGAACTCTCTCTTGTCCTTGTCTGTTCATTTCATTCTGACTTCATTGTGGACTAATTACTTTTATCCTGCCTTGGGGCGGGACATGTCTCTGCACAGGTGAACTTTGGGAAGAGGGTCACTTTGCACTGTGCATTTATTACTTATTGCATAAGTGCCTGGGGATCTAACCAAACAGGAAGGGAGTAAATGATTTAAATACATTCCTCCCCTTTCAATGGAGTGTGGGTTTTTTTTGAAGCCAGAGGAATGCTCGTGTCGCACATGTGTTTTGAGAGTGCATGTTATAGATTATGTCTGCGTGTTTGTGGATCTCGATGTTGTTACTTGCCCATCCTCGGTGCTGGGAGTCTCATCCTCGCCTGGCTCTGGCTGTGTGGGGGGACTGCTGGAGCTCTTAATTAACTCTGGACCAGGCTTTAATGTTCTGTGTCCTGCTGACCATAAGGAAACGCAGCACTAGCAAACACCAGAACATTTTCACAAGCAGACGTTAAAGTGAGTGTGTGTCCCTTTTTGTTCTAGAAGATTCTTATTAATAAGGCAAAGAAGCTAGTACTTCTATGTTACCTGACATTGTACTGCTTAGTTACCTGACATGGTTCACCTCATGTTCTCTGGTCACCACCTGCACGAGCCCTGTGCCAAGTATTAGCACTGTGACAGTTGGCGCCCTGGTGAGTCTATGGAAAGGTGCAGAAGCAGATCACAGTTTTTGGCTGCCAGATATATTTGTTTGAGTATTCAAAACAAAACATACTCTTGAAACTTTTGGAATTCTTTCCATTTCTCCAAACTTTGTGATGGAACGATTGATGATCCCATCTTTTCCCAGTTCTTCTGTGAGGCCTAGCAGCTGCAGCGGTGAGTGTACCAGAGGAAGACAATAAGAGGGCTGTGAAAGCCGCACATTGTTGTGAGCAGTGTTGACTGTCTTTCAGCGGCCGTGCTTGGCAGTGGTGGCTCTGTTTACATAAAGTCCCTGTGATGGAGAGGCTGCTTGAGCTGACAGCAGATTCCAGAGACTGACGGAGAAAGCCCATCTGCTGCTCCCAGCCTGACTCCCAACTCATTCTGACGCCTTTCCACATGGCTATCGTCAGGCTGTGTGTAGTACTCAGTGGAATGTTTGAGTAGAATATTGTCCCATTTAAAGATTAACTTAACCATTGTTTTGAGCAGTTGTGTTGATATTAAAGAAGGGATTTTGATTTGAGCGTTTTGGCTCTTAACCTTGTAGTCCTCTGATGCTTTTTTATGGTTGTATATCCTAAAGGAAGCCGAAACCTTTGCATTATTTTTCTATTTATACTCAGAGGCAGAGTATTTTGTTTAATGTGCAAAAAAGTTGGAACCCAAACAACATATTTTCACAAGAAATAGGTTAAATTATTCCACTAATCACAATGGATTAGCAGGTTTCACTGCTTAGTCACGCTCACAAAGCTCCACTTCAAAGTTCCTTTCAGTCACTGCACTGAATCCCACACCGACACGGCCCTAATGGGGCCTCTGACATTGAACTAAAGCACCAAGGACAACTGCCACATCATTTATTTAATCGGCCTATTTTCATTTCTACTATTTTTTTCATTTGCTCGGTATATACAGTGACTGTACATGGACACTGGAGGTGTCTTGCAGAATGCTTCTATATTATTTAGAGAAAACATGGTTTGGTCACCTCTTTGTCACATCTTCACCCTATTGAGAATCTTCGGCAATTTATAAGAAAGTGAGAAAATTATTAATCACAGCGAATTAATAGGAAACTCAACCTTTCCATACATTTTGACACGCTGAGAAGAGGTTTTATGACTCATCAATGACTGCAGAATGAAATAAGTATTTTAAACCAACCAAGTCATCTCTATGAAGATGTTGGCGTTATTGTTTTATCACTTTTATTTGTGTCTCAAAATGCCTCATTCATCGACGTGTGAATCGTAAAGGGAGGTGATTTTACTGTACTGGTTTATTCCAATTCTCATTTTGTTTAACGATGAAAATAGGATTCTCCATATGATTTGTCAATTTACATTTCAGTTTAGGAAACTGTTGAGTATTAATAATTTCTGCTATAGAATAAATAAATAAATGAATCAATCATAAGAGGGGGGGGGGGGCATTTTGGTGAGGATTTTGCATGTCCTCCCTGTGGCTGCGTGGATTTCCTGTTTTCCTTGTATTCCCCTACCACTAAAACTAGTACAATAATTCAGGGTGTACGAGTGTGTGTTTGTGTGTTTGTGAGAGCGACTGTGAGACAACAGATGGAAATTAGCGCAAGGCTAGGTGTGCTCTGTCCCAGTCAACAAACAACTGTCTGGGTAGTGAATCACAGAAAGTTCTTGAGGTGTTTTAAAGGGTATTATATTAAACCCCTGCTCTTGTTTTTCAGGCTGATCAAAAGGACAGAGTCTTGTCCATGAGTGAAGACTCTTCCGTCCACATCTCCAGAGCTGAGCCTGTGATTCGCAGCCGTCCCCTCAGTGACCTATATCCATTTCAGAGCAGCGCTGACAGAAACGCCCCCTACCTGCTGTCTGGATGTGGCGCCCAGGTCCAGCCAGTGACTGTGGGTCCTCACACTGAGGAAAACGGATCTAATGGCATCAGCACCTCTGCCTGGTCCAACCCACTCAAAGCACAGCCCGAGACTAAGCCCTCCAGAATTATGAGACTGTTTTCTAACTCCAGGAAGGGCCCCGTCTCCACTCACAGCCCCTCTGCAGACTGCCCCAGCTCCACCTGCTGTCAGGAGAGCAGCAGCTCACAGGCCTGGTCTGGAATCTCAGGACTGGGTGTTGTAGACTCCTTCAAAAAGCTCCGCTCGTCTGTCCTCCAGGGAATCCAAAGCAGAGGAGCTACAAACCTGAATGGGGAAGGTGTCCACTCATCAAACCCTAACAGTCCCAGGGTAGATGCAGAAAGGCGGTTCAAAAATGAAGACCATTTTTTTGTGTCAAACGGAAACCTTTTAAACCAAAAACAGTGCAAGTATGGCTCTGAGGAGGACTTTGATGACGATGAGGAATTTGATGAAGCAAATGGACTAACCCGTAACACACGCTTTTCTAGGAGTATTCGCCGAGCGTATGGAGCGGGACGTATCTCTGTTTTTGATGTAGAAAAGAGTAAAGCAACAACAGGAGCCCGGAGGCAAGCTGTAGACAGTCAGAAAACTGATCCTATCCAAGATTTCCCTCAAAGAGAAAACTTCAGTGAGCGCTCTAATGTGCAGGTGCTGAGCAGGCTGAGCCAAAGTGCAGAAAACCTCCACAATTTTAAGGCTCCTTTTAAGCGCAAAGCCACATCCCCAGGGGCGTCTCTGTTGTGCACCGATGTACAGAATGGATGCAGAGCTAACAGGACCTCCAGTGCCTCCTCTGTAGATCTCTCGGCTGACAGGAAGGGCAGCCCTGTCAAAACAAAGGGCCCCGTGAGTAAACTGGTTGGCAGCATGACTGATTTATCCATGCGGCGGCGTCAGAGTCCTTCCCCCAGCCCCACATCTCCCACGCCGATGTCCCCCCTGAGCCGCCTGCATGACGACTACTCTCGACGACTGCCTTGTGTTCGAACCACAGAGCGGCAGCGCAGGCCCTCTCCCATCAGAGCGAGGGTCCTCTCTGTGGAAGTCCCCCCAGAAAAGGGGATCAGCACACACCAAGTCCTCATCAGCCCTGTGGGGTCTCAGCTCTCAGAGAAAACCGACCTGTTTTCCCCAAGCTGTCACTTTGACTCTGAAAATCAATCCTTAAATAACTATTCTCACCACACCGAGTCAAATGAAGTCCCTCGTCTGAAGGAACAAACCTGCATCCAAGACCTGACCGTAGAATCATCACTTCTCAACCAGGTTTGTTTTTTGTGTTTGTGTTTTTGTGTGCTTGTGTGTTTCAATGGAACAATAGTACTATGCCCACCTATCTCTTAAAGTAGCTATCTTTCCTTCTGTGGTGATAGTCTCTGAGTCTCTTTGTGGACTTGCTTGTTAGCTGGTTGACTGCTTCCAAATTCTGCTTAAATGACAAATAAAAAATAGCCGCTGTTTTATTTTTTCTTGTACTTTGTGATTAGGGCTTTGGACCTGACAGCTCACTTTCTCAGTGAATTGTTAAACACCAGATGGAGCTTCATTGTTAATGATTGCATATTTTTTATGATTGGTAATCCTTGTACTAAACTGCTTCATGGTCTTTCGGCTATAGCTAAGCTCCCCCTCTTCTTACTTTCGGCCTCTAACTGAAGCTGTAGGAGTCAAAGTCCAGACCTGCGGCCTAGTACAGTTTAGCCCCGTGTTGTTCCGTCATAAACATGCAGAGACAGTTGTAATGCTCTGAGACTTTGGAGGCAAGTAACTGGCTTTATACAGACCCAGGAAATGTCAGAGATGTTGACTCTAGAGTTTAAGAGAGATCCGTTGTCCTAGAGAAAGTTCCGCTGGGACAATGGTGCTTGTCTACTGTGTGCCTTTCCGCTGTATATGTCAAGGACCAGACCCAGACAGAGACGTGCCAGAGGTGAGGACTTACTTGACTTTTGTGAAGATGGAAACATGTAAATGAGTAATTGTGTGCCAAATGTTAGTTTAGTCAGTATGGTTGATATCCTTGTGAAATGTCTATAGTTACTCCTGTGGCATTTGTAAATTTTTGATAAGCTAGTTGCCTGATTGCGTTCAAAAGCTTAGCCGATGTGTGGACGTTTGCATAAAGTCAAGACTGCTGATACACTTTATTGACACTTTCCTCAGTGCCAGCCGGCCGGCAGCCGCTGGTTTCTGATTAACTAATGCTCTGCACAGCAAGCAATGTTCTGCACTTGACTGTAAAAGCCTTTTGACACAGCACATAACTGTTCATGTCACCAATCCTGACTTCTGATTGTTGTCTTTTTTCCCAGGTTACATCAGAACAACATGGGACTGAAACTCTACTTCACTCTGAGGAATGCTCCCCCACAGGCAGCAGTCCTTCTCCAGTCTCCTCCATGACTGACTCTCCCACGTCCCCCACAGATGTGACCGGAGACCTCTCTTGTGTGCCCCGCAGGAGGAGAGGGAGGCAGCCCAGACTCCGGCCGGTCTCTGACTATGGACAGCTTTCACATAAGCAGTGTATTCCCGAGGAGCTGCTGTGTGAGAGGGCAAACGGCAAGACGCCCGACTGTAACGATGGAAATGTGTGTGAAGCAAACATGAACTCAGAGGACTGCAGCGTGGACAGTGAGGCTCCACCAACCAGGCTCCGGCCCATTTCAGTGATCGGAGTTCTGGATGTGTTTGATGCAGAGGACAAGGGTGCCCAGCCTCCCTCTGTAAGAATACTGCAATACTACCTTCTTTGTAGATAGTATTTGCTCGTTTGGAAATAGCATCTTATTATTATCACAGTGTTAAATATTGCCAAATTTGTAATGATGTGAAATATGTTTTTCCCTATTGTGTTTTTGTTTTTACAAAATCACATGTCTAAATATTGATTGGGAGTAATAGTAATTGTAATTTTGATACATCCATACATTTTTCATTATTTGTCGCTGGGTTGTGTATGCAGCAGAAGCATCCATACACACCTTCGTCTTCGGGGAAATCCACAGTTGCCTGAGCCACCACAGCTGGTGCTCCTCTCGATGTGGAGGAGCAGCAGCTCTACTCTGAGCTCCTCCTGTGTGACTCACCCTTGAAACCTCAATCTTATTCTTTTGGTCATTACCCATAGCTTAAACAAATTGGAATGCAAAACGTTAATACAAACGTTCTAATTCAAACAATAAATGATAAAACAGGTGGTGTTCATCTTTTAAAATACATGAAATATGTAAAATTCAAGAAATATAATCAGTAAAGACTTTCACATGGAGACCTCAGAGCGGCTCAGGGTGATATCTGTGGAGATCCTCCATGTGGCTGTTTGTAAAGAGCCTCATCAAATCTCATCCACTAAGTGACGCTCAGAGTGGTCTTTTAGTCAGACCAGAACATGTGGACAAACACCCTTTGCCGCGTGTGCTGTGAGCAGCCTCACCACAGCGGGAGTGCGGAGTGGCACTAGTGACACTTACAGATGTGGATCACGGGGCAGGGGAGGACACACTGTGCTGACTCAGTGGAAATGGCTGATGTGTTAACTTAATATTTACTTGATACAATCAAAAAGAATAATTCAAGGCGTTTCCACAGTAATTTCTCGGTGAAAGTAATCCTATGTTCTTAGTATTTTACAGGATATTAGGGTAAATAAACATATCTGATGTAATCTGCTTTCTGTCTCAGCCTCTGCCTCGGCCGCCCATCCCCTCACACCGGGTGCCCCCCTACAGGGCGGTGTCGGCCAGGTTTCGGCCCTCCGCTCTGTCCCAGAGCACCCCCATTGGCCTGGACCGTGTCGGACGAAGGAAACTCCACAGAGTTCTGAGTGGTAAGTGAAAGTCATGTGGTGAGAAGTCTGTCGAGTCTGTTTTCATAAAAACAATACTGTTAGTAGTATTTAATCCTTCTATTACAGATGGCGTGTCCGAGTGTTCAGCGATGCTTGATGACAGCGTGAGTGAGGAGGATGAAGAGGGGAGCTTTGATGAGCTCCCTGACAGTACGCCGTACCTGCAGCCGGGGGTGGAGCTCTCAGTGCTCAATGAGGTGAGGCACACGTGTACGAGGCAGCAATACAACAAAAGTGAAAAAGTTCATGTTTGTTTTGAAATGTTGCACAACTGCTCCACTCAAAGGATTGTGGCTAGACGTAATCCTTCATGTTGTACATGGGCTTCTGCTGCGTGTAATTGTAACTTTATCTTATCTGCATGTTTCTCAGTGGATAAGCTCTGGTCATGCTGTGTACGCTGAGGCTCTCTGGGACCATGTGACCATGGGGGAGCAGGAGCTGGCCTTCAAGGTTGGAGATGTGGTCCGCGTCCTGGATGCGTCCCACAGCGAGTGGTGGTGGGGCAGAGGTGCTGACAGAGAGGCCTGGTTTCCCTCATGTTTTGTCAGAGTAAGTTCACTGCTGACCTCTGTTTCTGTGTCTTTCTGGCTCGGCTCCAAACAATCCCATGTGGTCCTCTTGAAATGCTATTGAAAAGTTAATCTGGTTTTCAAATGGTTTCTGTGGAAGCAGGCTGACTGACAGACGGCTCAATTATACTGCGTAACCACGATGACTTATTTGACCATAGTTGATTGACAGTTGAAATGAGGTGTATTTTGCTGTAATTTCCGTAATTTTCAGGTTTTTCATTGTGCATGTAACCACAACATCATTCATAAAACTCAGTCATTCTTAAGTGTTTTGTTCGCCTCTTTAAGAACTGACTTGGAGAAACCTGGATCAACAAAACTGTTTAAACTTGCAGAAATGCCAAATATTCATGTACAAGTGACATAGAAACTTAAGTAAATATCAAATATCTCTTGGCTAAGTATTCTAGAGGCTTTGAATAAGGTCATGCACTGCACCAATGAGAAAGGTAACAAGGACAATGAGAGAAGTACATTTGAACTCAAATAAAATCTAAAATAAAGGATGAAAAGTATCCTATATTAATTGTCAAAAGTATCAAACTAGATACTTATTTAATTATAGAATCCAGGACTTTATTTATTTTAGGAATTGGTACCTAGTCGTTTCCGAAAATGAACAAATTTTTTGTGTTAACCATTCTCCTTCATTGTTGAGCTGAATACATGGTGATGACTGGAGCCTCTGTAATCCTCTTGTGGGGCAATTGTCAGGGAAAAACTGGTTCTTTATTTGAAGGGATTCCCAGTCTTTCCTCTTCTTTCTGCACCACACACATGGGCCCTCGCTTTTCCTAACTGTTCATGTTCTATTTTTGTTTTCAGGTGCGTGTCAACCAAGAAGGCTCTAGTACAGAGAGTGTTGAAAGTGTCGCTGACCAAGAAAATCCAGCTTCTAGAAAATCCAGCAGCTCCCAGCACAAGGAGCAAATGAGAACGAACGTGGTCCAGGAAATCATGAGGACAGAGCGGATGTACATCAAGCACCTCAAAGACATCTGTGACGTAAGCGCCGCTGTGTTTTACAATTCTATTCTGACATCTCAGAATCAGTGGCCTCACGTCTTGTCGTTTCCAGGGTTACATACGCCAATGCCGCAAACATCCAGATATGTTTACTGAATCACAGCTGAAAACCATCTTCAGCAACATTGAAGACATCTATAAGTTTCAGAGGCAGTTTCTGAAAGACCTGGAGAAAAAGTATAATAAAGACCAGCCCCACCTCAGTGAAATCGGCTCCTGTTTCTTACTGCAGGTATTGGAGGATCACTGTCTGTGCTGTTGAATGATTGACTGTGTATTATTATCTAGTTTGTAATAGAATTTGATCAACTTTAGGGGGAGGGCTTTTCGATCTACTCTGAGTACTGCAACACTCACCCAGCGGCCTGTGCTGAGCTGCACCGCTTAATGAAGTCAGGACGTTATAAGCTGTTCTTTGAGGCCTGTCGTCTTCGTCAGCAGATGATTGACATTTCCATAGCAGGGTTCCTATTAACGCCTGTACAGAAAATTTGTAAATATCCCTTGCAGCTGGGAGAACTGCTTAAATTTACTCCCAAAAACCACAGGTAAAGGACCACTCAGATTGCTACATTACCAATGTGAACTCGACACAAATGTTTGATCTTAAATATTACCGCACAGTGACTACGGCGGAGTGAACGAAGCCTATGAGACGATGAAGAACGTGGCCCGTCTCATAAATGAGAGGAAACGGAGACTGGAAAACATAGACACTATTGCTCATTGGCAAGTCTCTATTGTTCACTGGGAGGTGAGTTTAAGTCCTGCTGATTATTGTGGACCATCTCCTCCTTCTGCCTCTTAGTCTCACCTCAACATGTTTTGCAGGGAGCTGACATTTTGGATCTTAGCTCTGAGCTCATTCACTCTGGGGAAATGACTCGAATTGCTCGTTATGGCAAAATACAGCAGCGCAACTTTTTCCTGTTTGACCACCAGCTGGTGTTCTGTAAAAAAGACGTCTTGCGCAGAGACCTGCTTCATTACCGTGGGCGCCTGAATATGGATCAGACGGAGGTGCTCGATGTGCCCGATGGAAAGGACTCTGACCTGGGAGTGAATCTAAAGAACGCCCTGCGGCTCAGGAACGCCTACACCCTGGAGTTCACGTGCATGCTCTGCTGCAGAAAGGCCCAGGACAAGCAGAGGTGGCTGGAGGCCTTTGGCAAAGAGCGGCTTCGAGTCAAGGAGGATAAGGAGATGGGTGAGGAGATGTTTGTGTCATAATACAGCAGTAACTGAAAACAGTCTCATGCAAATTAAATGTCCTTTTTCAGGTATGGAGATCAGTGAAGAGCAGCGCAAACGGGCAATTGTGAATGCCAGAAGAGCCAAACAGGGAAAGTTTAAATGTAAGAAGTTCAATGTCAATAAGTATCATTAAGCTGTATTTGTGTTGTTTATTTTGACTATCCTAAAATAATATTTGAACAAGCAGTGTTATTTCTAGTGCGCTGTCATTCTCTGCGTCTTGTTTGAACTTACATCAGATACATATTGTTTCATCTTCACCTTTCAGCTCTTGGATACTCCGTCCTCCCTCACCATCAGAACATCCTGCCCCTGCCCCAGCGCCACGTCACCATCCCGCCCACAGTGCCTCAGCAGCAGGTCTTCTCTTTGGCCGAACCGCCCAAGAGGAAACCCTACCAGCTGCTCTACAGCTTCACCCGCAACGCCTTTTTCCGGAAATGAAGACCCACACTTTAGTCTGTCGCCTATCTCTGTTTTCCGTCCTCGAAGTCACACGAACACTTTATCTTTGTCCATTTTGCTTGTGAATGTATGTGAAGTTGTGCCTTTTAAGTGTTTTCTTTGTGTTGCTTGTTGATGTCCTTTATCTTAAAAAGCTGCTCACAAACTCCACACATCTCCCGTCCCATGTCTTATTATTAACCGTAGATGCAGTGTTTTATTGTTATCCTTTGGTTAGAGTGTATTTTACAAAGGCTGGATCCTTTTTAACTGTGAGTTTTCAGCTCTGAGCAAACAAAACAGCCAAAGGATGATCAATTTACTTAATAATTGTTAACAATGTAAATAAAACTCTTGTACAAACATAAATTGGTTTAAGTCTCTACATTTTACATTTACCAGAAGAGCATATTATGTCATTCTCCAGTGCGACTCCTTTAAATTAATCATTGGTAATACGACATAGGCCTCAACAGGTTTGCTACTAGGAGCTAGATCTTTTTCCCTGCTACCTGGCTGTGCTGTGCTGAAAGATCACGTTACACGCACCTGTTTTAGCTCAGACGGAAGGCAACAAGTCCACTGCTCAAGCTCGATCTAAAGGGAAAACATTATCTCTGTGAGACAAAGATGCTGTGGTGTCGGTGATGAAGGCTTGAGGGTTCTGTGTCATGTCCGTGTCATGGGTGAGGAGAACGAGGAGAACAAAGAGAATGAGGCCGCAAGTGGAGATGTGGGGACTTCACAACAGGAGTCAGCCAGTGTGAGTACAGCTGCTGTCCCACTGACCGCTCTGACCGACGGGACGATAACACTGCCTGGGAAAGCTTCAAAATGTGGCGTACTTTTCTAATGGAGGGTCCACCACCAGCTGCTTCTACCATAGTGTTGCGTTTAAACTTATGCATCCAGAAAATATTCAATTACAGGTGCCAAATGCTGAAACATAGGATACCCTCCACCAGAAAAGCTACTTGAGGAACCAAGTCAGGCTAAACATTTTGGGAAAACGTATATTGTTTAAATGATGATTAGATTTGTGTTGAATTTGTTGAAGTTAATTTGTCCTTGAGAAAAAACTGGAACAAGAAGTGCATTCACAATAGAATAGCTTAGACAAATGACCTGTATTTCATAACATGCCATAGAAATCGGGAGCTTACATAAGAGACATGTACTTTTTGGTTTTTATTTGATTAGGGACAGAAAAGACAAATATAAAACATAAAAAAAACATAGTCCAGAAGTTCGAAGCGTGGACTGTACATACTTATGATAATTTGATGTTTGTAAAGAGGATTTGTCGGCTAAATAATTGCAGTCATTGCGGTTATCTCATTGTAGCTATTCAGGTTTCAATATACAATTTTGCAGATCTAAATGTAATAACCAGTTTTGTCAATATAAACAACAGGGGATTTTAAATACTAGAATACACTAAATGATCATTACAAAGAATAAAAATGATTCTATAACCTAGAGCCAAGGAGCAGCATGGGATGACTATAATAGGTTGTGTTCATGTGACATCACAACTGTCCAAAGAACCTACAGTTTGTGGTGGAGGCAGATAACTAATCGTCAAAAGTCTGACTTCAAGAATCAGTTTATAGATAATTTCTGTATTTCCTGGACTAATCAATATGGAGCAAAAACAGTCTCAAAGTCCTCTTCAACTCTGGTCTAATGATTTTCTCATAAATGCGTCTAAAAATGGTGAATATTCAAAACCATCTGCATACACGATGAAGGCCATAGAAAGCACTTTGAGACAATAATATGGTGGGTTTGTGAATCTGATCTCTTTCTAATAATGATCTGGTAAATCATTTGTACTTTTTTTTAAATCAATCTTTTAAAAAATCCTTCTTTCTCATAGAGTTGTATCAGCTGCTGCCACTTCAAATGAAATACAATTCTGCAACATGAATGCAACCTGTTGAATTATGCATGTTTGTAATTCAATGACAGAGCATTGCATTTGATAGAACTGCTCTGGGCCTTTCTGCTCACAGAGATAAGGTCATCGCTGAGTTTGTCAAAATAACTGGAGTCATACCCTGGCACTTAAGGACTACAGCTTGAAGTTGATTATCATTTTGTGCAGCGTGCTGTAATGCTAACTGCTGGCCTGGATTAGTCTGTGATAAAACCAGCCAGTTTATACGCTCCAGTAGTCCATCTCATCCAGCGTTCTTATGGATGACCTTTGCCCAATGCAACACACAGCCGCTGGTTAAGACCAAGACTATATTTCACTTGTAAACAGAGAGAGATAAAGTGACTATTTGAACAACTTCATTAAACTGTAAATGTCATTGCCTCTTGCATGACCCTCTGTCTCCGTCTGCAGATCAAAGATGTGTCTGTGGAAGTCAGCACCGTGGACCGGGCCCCGCGGAGGTTCTACCGGAGGAACCGAAGGCGTCCCAAACTGACGCCCAGCGTCTTCGAGCAGCTGTGGCAGCCGTGTCAGCAGCTGTGGCAGCGGCTGCTCAACGTCCCACACATCGCCGTCATCATCGCAGCCGTGCTGTTTGTGGTGGTGCTCATCATCTGGTCCCTTCTCTGGTTCTTCATATGTAAGATGAGTACTTTTGAAGATGCTATTTTTGTTAACAATGCAACGTCCCTATGATTACGTTAGGGCTAGTTGTGATGGGTTTCATCCATTCATACTTCCCCTAAATCCATTTCTGGGTCAGTCAGAGCTGCACCCAATTCACAGAGCAGCCCCTGACCTCTCCTCCTGCAGGTGATGAGTTCACAGGAGGATGGCTGCTCAACCAGTGCATTAATCTGTCAGCGGGGGCTTCAGGCGAAGTGGGGTACACAACAACAGCAGATATCAGTGGGTGTCAGTGGAGAAGGTGGGCTCAAAACCACGACCTTCAGGATCAAAGGCCAATGCTCTTCCAACTGAGCCACTGTCGCCCCCTTTCATTATGTGATGTACAAAAGCCTCCTTTGGACTAGTGTTGAAAATGTT
This sequence comes from Knipowitschia caucasica, assembly GCA_964034765.1. Taxonomy (NCBI): domain Eukaryota; kingdom Metazoa; phylum Chordata; class Actinopteri; order Gobiiformes; family Gobiidae; genus Knipowitschia; species Knipowitschia caucasica. The sequence continues at coordinate 19,696,854 of OZ035843.1, forward strand.
CATGGTCTCGCTATAAGACTAAGTGTATCTGGCAGTGATAAACTATTACTGTAGCCACAGCTGCCCTGGGGCACACTGACAGAATCGTGGCAACCAGTATGTGCCATCGGCTCCTCCAACCACAACCAACCATTCATGCACACACCGGACTCATTCTGGGCAATGTGGGTCTCTCTCCGACGGACACAACAGCAGTTTTTATTAGTTTGTTTATTTGATATACAGTAAACATAATAGTTAGATTGGACAAACCAAATGCTCATTTCTGAGGCTGACACAAATCACCACCAGTGCGGTTTGCCGGAGGATAATAGTTTACCTATCGGGGGAGAACTTTATAAAGATATGTGTCAAAAAATATGGCAAAATAGTTGAATCAATAGAGCAAACCAAATATTGAAATACTAATTGTTATGTTTATTATTTGAACAGGGACAATGCATTCATGTTTTTATTAAAGATTTGTTGAGTCCGTTTTTCGGTGGTCTGTTTTTCTTCAGTTCGCAGAGAGAGCAACAATGGAGCCTATTTCGCCGGCATGTTTCGTGTTGCTGACATGGAGTTCATCCCTGAGTACCGTCAGGTGGAGTCCCATGAGTTTGCATCCATGGCAAATAGAATACAGCACGTGGTATGCAGTGTGTGCGTGTGTGTGTGTGTGTGTGTGTGTGTGCTTTAGATCCACGACAGCAGGTAATTGGTGGTGTTTTGCAGGTGAGCTATGTGTACAAGCAGTCCTCCGTGTCCAGCCTCTACAAACAGGCCTTAATTTCAGACCTCAGGTACAGCACATGGTAATTTTAACTTGTCGTGTTGAGGATCCACCTTCGCATAAATGTTGTTTGTGTCGTCTTTGTAGTAACAACAACAAGGGTGGTGTCCTGGTGCACTTCTGGATGGTGTTTGTGGTGCCCCGTTTGAAGACACCTGCCGTGTGTGAGGATTGTGTGGGCGCCATTTTTAGAGACTCGGTCTACACCAGTGTGCAGAACCGCTCCTCTGTGGGGTACCTGCTTGGCCTACCTGTGGATCTGGACTCCATCCTCATCAACGGTGCCTTTTCACTAAACTATGACACGGATGATATGAATGATAAAAGATTTAGTATTAAAGCTGGCGTACCTAACTTTCAAACCACACAAAATGGGGAAAGAGAGAATCATCATCCCTCCAATCAGCTCTCAATTCAATAATATGTATTTTTGTATAGCCCTAAATCACAACTGCAGTTTGATCGGAGCACTATGCAAGGTTATGTATTCACCAACTATCAAAGAATTTAACCATTTGAATACGGGAAATGCAATACCAACGCATAGGAGCCATTGGTGCACAGGAAGTGGAATGACCAGAAATGTCCTTAAATGTCCCGAAATGTCCCGAAATGTCCAGTAATGTCGCGAATCATCACTGTCCTTAGACCCCTCTGCATCAGCAAGGAACGACTCCAAAAAACCTTGTGGGAAAAAGGCCCATATTGAGACAGGGATCTGCTCCTACAGTCAGATAGGGTGTAGATCCAAATTCAGGTTGTAAAACGAGGGCTGAGGCTGTGCGGTGCAGGACTAAGGCAGCTCAGTCCAAAGTGTCAAAGAGTGACTCACAAGGTTCTTTCTACAAGTGTGTAAAAAGTAGTCTCATGTTTTCAAAAAAAGACTGCCTGATATGGTTTTATTTCTCCACGTAGTTTTACCTTACAAGACTCTTTCTGTTTTGAGTGTGCCGAATACAAAGAAATGACTTTGTAAATGTATGTACTTGCAGCTGTCCAACGCTCTGATTATACATCCAATGCAGAAGGTAAAAAGAGATGTTTTGCAAAAGTGAAATGTGTCTTTACCTCTAATATTCTCTGTGCGTCCTCAGGGTCACAGTGCATTGAGAAGCTGTATGCCAACTTTCCCGGAATGGTGATCCCACTGAATGTGTTCTCGTCATGGGGTGGGGTCAGTTGCCATGTAAAACTGACCGCTGCTCCTGGGTTTTTGATCCGGCTGAGAGTCACCTCGTTCCTCATTGAGCCAACTGACTGTGTGAGCGACGGCCTGGTGGTGTATGACGCCCTGCTGCCCATGAGAGGGCGCATTCTGCTGCGGTCAGAGGACTTCCACGTCACATGTTCACATTATTACAACATAATAGTCTTCATGTGTGTGTATTTGTGTGTGTGTCTCAGATTGTGCGAGCCGGTGACCAAAGTGTTCTCCCTGGTGTCTACCTCCAATGTGATGTTGTTGTCGTTTACTATAACAAGTGGAAACAAGAACTTCAGGGGGGACTTTGAGGCCATCACTGAGGAATGTACGATGCAAGATCAATCTGTTTGCACTTCTACTCACCCCCTGTTGAAACTCATGCGGGTGTGCAGGTTATGTTCTGCTCTGTTTCAAAGCCGATAATAATAATAATAATGCATCGGTTTTATATAGCGCTTTTCTGGACACTCAAAGACGCTTCACATGTGTCATTATTCATTCACTCCATACACGGTGGTGATAAACTACTGCTGTAGCCACAGCTGCCCTGGGGCACACTGACAGAAGCGAGGCAACCAGTATGCGCCATCGGCCCCTCTGACCACCACCAATCATTCACACACACACCAGACTCATTCTAGGCAATGGGGGTGAAGTGTCTTGCCTAAGGACACAACGGCAGTTTGGCACTTTACAGCCGCAGCCGCCCCACTGTGGCTGGTGTTCCCAGAGGTTAAGTGTCTTGCCAAGGACACAACGACAGTAGTCAGAGGGAGTCGATGGTGAAAGTCTTGAGCGGGGCTTGAACCCACGACCTTCTGGCTCAAAGGCCAAAGCTCTACCAACTGAGCTACTGTCGCCTGATCTGCTTCTGTCATTTATAGTATGTCTGTCTCACATTGAGATCCCTTCACACGCCGACTTCCCCGGTGATCTCCAGAGTCCGTTCTACCCCAGTCTGCTGCCTCCACAATGCTCCTGCACCTGGACATTTCAGGTATGGTCCACTGCAATAACTCTGCAGACTCTTACTGTGTCTGTCTTTGCTTTAGTGTCTGTAGTGTTTGACTTTACAGACCTCCAGTTCTGCTTTGGGGGTGGCTCTTCATTTCAAGAACTATGTGCTAAACGTAAAGGACATGAAGGCTTGTGACCAAGGCTGGTGGAGAATAAATGAATTAATGTAAGACTTTCCATGTATTGCATATAGAGTTGTAACAGTTCCATGTTTAAGATTCAAATGTGATGTGTCTCTATCTAGTTACTGTGGGACCTATGTAGACCACAGCACAGTGTTCCGGATCAGTGACCCCAGTCCAGAGGTGGAGTTTCGCTGCAGCTCTCGTACCTCAGTTCAGCCTTTTGAAGCGTCTTACGTCAGTTATGACATCAACCAGCGTAAGTACCTCAAGAGGCGAAGATATACACTGTACGTATAGTTAATATGTCTCAATATGGCTGTGGTGTGCGTCAGCCTGTCCAGAGAGCCACTTCCTGTGCTCCACTGGTCTGTGTGTGGAGAAGGCCAGACGATGTGATGGTCTGGATGACTGCCAGGACGAGAGTGATGAAATATTCTGTCGTAAGTTTTACTAACATTATCGAAACATGTTGTTAGTAACATTAGATTCAATTGGAATAAAGATAGATTTGTTTGAGTATTAAATGTTTCAGTTTCTCTGCTCAGTATTCGTTGATATTGGAGGTCTATTGGGTATGAATACATTGATTTCACATGGAACTTCAAAATACTAGTATTAAATTTACTTATTTTTGTATCATTATTTTTTAAATCCTTCATATTTGGCATTGGAAAGATGGTCAAATGCAGGACTAACTCCTCTGAGTGCAATAATACAGTATAACTTGCCATAAAGACTCATAAAGACATGCTGTAATATAAAGTCCTACCAGTTATTGTTACTAATTGTTTTAGTGCATGTTTTTATAGCAAGACCATCAATAAACTGTGTGGGCAGCAGTTTTATTCACCCCATGTTTGTGTGTAATGGAGAAAGAGACTGTTCTAATGGAATAGACGAGATCAACTGCACTCAAGGTACTCATCTGACCTGTTATATTTGTATAATTATATATGGTTGTTAATTGTGTGTTATTTAAATATCTCTAGAGACCACCTGCACAGCCATAAGCTTCCCGTGCAGCAGTGGCTCCTGTATCTTGAAGAAAAATGCAAAATGTGATGGAAAGTTTGACTGTAGTGACCGGAGCGATGAGATGGACTGTGGTGAGTGGATAACATGGTTTCACTAGTGTCGTTAATCGTTGCATAAATACATTCTGCTTGTGAGATGAGACTTTTGAGGACTGAACAGTTTTAACTTGTCTTAAAGGAACTTCCTAAAGATTGCATATTGAAAATTTCCTAAACGGTATGCAGCACAAAACAAAGAGAGTAAAACAAAATTAAAATAAAATAAACATATATAGGGTATGTAAATTACCCTCTACATTTGGTTGAATTATCAGTCTTTCTCGTGTAACAAATATAAACAACTAAGGACAGTGATGATGCGGGACATTTAAGGACGTATCTGCACATTCGTATAATATGGACGTTGGTCGTCCCGCTCCCAGGAGCCAATGACTCCTATGTGTTTAATATTATTGCATTTTCTGGCTGTATGATTCTCTGATCTGTTGTTGGTGAATCGACAATGTTGTGATTTAGGGCTACACAATAATACATTTGATTGAATTTAACTTTTCTTCCAAAACTGCCTGTTGATTGTACATTTCTAAGGTACAATTTAGAAACATGTCACACACTTTAGGCTGAGAAGGGCTGTGATACAAAATGATTACTGTTTATCATTGCTGCAGATTGTGGCGAGCCTTCACCGCCGTCCGAGCGCATCGTGGGCGGAGTCAGCTCTGTGGAAGGGGAGTGGCCATGGCAGGTCAGTCTGTTGTTCTCTGGGAGCGTGTACTGCGGCGCCTCAGTGCTGTCGTCAGAGTGGCTGGTGTCGGCTGCTCACTGCTTCAGAAGAGACAGGTCAGCCTCTGTGGGAGTGATGTCACATGCAGCTGTTTCCGAATAGCATATTATGCAAATCCACTTTTTCTCAACATTACAACTTTGTTCCTTATCAGTCACAGACCGAATTGTATAATAGTGTGAAGTTATTGTATTTGTATGACATCACATTCAATAAAAGTATAGCCCATATCAGTGTTTTTGCAGCCAGTAGTTTAAAAATCTGGAAATATAACTCAACAAATTAAACGTCTTCCCCTGGTGGCAGCTGGGGGAATTACACAATGGAAGCATTGTTTACCCTCAATACTTGTTTCACTATATATTTCTACTTTTCATATTATTTCACATTCTAAAATATGAAGTGACAAATCAAAAAGTGATTTAATCATTTGTTTAAATAGCCAAAAATAATGCATAATATTTTTCCTTAACTTTTCCTATTGAACCTGATATTATATGTGTAAGATGAGTTGTTTGTTCTGCAGACTGTCTGACCCCCGCCACTGGAGGGCTCACCTGGGCATGCTGAGTCAGGGCAGCGCCAAGTATGAGGCAGAAATCCAGAGAATTGTAGTTCATGAGTATTACAACGCATTCACCTTTGACTATGACATCGCGCTGCTCCAGCTGAAGAAGCCCTGGCCTTCGTCCCTCAACTCTCTGATCAAACCAGTGTGCCTGCCCCCGCCGTCTCACACAGTCACTGATAGCCACCCCTGCTGGGTTACAGGCTGGGGGTACCGCTCAGAGCAGGGTGAGTCAGACACATGATGATACTGTCTAACATGTGAAGTTTTGTAATATTCACTCCTCTGAAAAGACTATTCATAGACTATTTAAATAATCAACTAGTTGCAATGAATTATTGTTGCAGCTTAAGTTTAAATATTCTGTGAATGAAGCGCTTGTTATCATCGTCTAATGAAGTTGTACATTGAATGACATGTTCTGCTTCTGTCCCATGCTCCTACAGACAAAGTGCTGCCCGCTGTGCTCCTCAAAGCACAGGTGTTTGTCCAGAGCCAGAGCGAGTGTAAGAAAAGCTACAGTCTGGCCTCTCCTCGGATGCTGTGTGCAGGTGTGCCCTCTGGAGAGCAGGACGCCTGCAGGGTCAGTCTGGATCCACAATACTGCTGTCAGTGTTTGTTTGTTTGTTTGTTTGTTTGTTTGTATTTTCCTTTCTGTTTCAGGGTGACTCCGGGGGTCCGCTCTCCTGCCAGGAGCCAGGAGGTCGCTGGTTCCTCATCGGCATTGTGAGCTGGGGGCTTGGCTGCGGTCGACCAAACCTTCCTGGGGTCTACACCAGGGTCAGCAAGTTCACCTCCTGGATCTACAGCCACATTATCTGACACAGCTGTGCAGTTTGAGACTTGGACTAAACAATAAAACGAGGGCTGGAACGTACACAAAACAGCAGAACAGAATACAGTGTCAAATTTGCTCTGTTTGTGCATCATATTTTTAAAGAAAATAAACCAATAAAATGACATTATAATGGACTTGGCGTATAGACTACGATTTGCCAAGATGAACACCTGTTTCAATAGTGGCTTTAGCTGCACTGCAGTGTGGCCCATTAGAGTTTGGATTCTAATACCTCGCACACGTTTCTCTCAAGCACTCTTTTGTTCCTCTGTAGCCATAGCCCCATACACATGGAGTAAGTTTGCCCACAATATCTGTCGCACGGATGGTTGTGCGGATTGTACTGTTCATAGTGCTCTCATTGTGCCGCGCTGCATTCTGGGGCTCCGTGTGACACCTGCCGCCCAGGTGAACGAGGCGGTGAATGCCCGCCGCATCCGAGCCGCTTAGGTCGGGTTTCTGCACTTTTTTCTGAAAGGAAGCAGCACCGGGGTTTTCCTCTCTCCCTCTCTCCATCATTTCTATGCCCAGGCTTTGTTGCCTAGTGCCTCTGTGGAGCTTCACGGGACAGTGCTATGAGGACTCTCCCTAAAAGTAAAACTTGTCAAGTCTACTGCGTCTCTGAAGATGGACTCTCAAGCCACACTACTGCACAGGTAAACTCTGTCATTTCCTCTGACACGCACTTGGAAGCCTGCACATTTGCCTCTCACCTTGTAGGGATTGTTTGGTTAATTACATAGTCACTACAACTATAGTGCTGCCTACAGTCATGGTAAGAATTTATTGTAAACCGTTGCTAAGGCATTTGCACACCCACTTCTTGTGAATGCACCAGAGTGAGCCACTTGATTGAGTACTGACATGGCATAGCCCAGTCGTGGGAAAGCAGACCCCATCAGCCAGCCGCTTTGTCCTGTCCCGCGGGGGACCCTGCCGGCCCTCTTATGTAGCAGGAGACCTTTGCGCCTCAGCATGCCCATCCTGCACTGCGTAAATCACTGTGCAGTCATAAACTTTGCACTAGAGGCATTTTCTTAATTGCCCTTAAAACACAGATATAAGGGGGTCTAAGTCCATGCACAGTGGTATGGTATATGAGTAATGTTCTTTTTTAATTCAGGGAGAGGGGAAGTTAAAGGAGCCCTCCCAGACATCAAGCCCCCCCACAAGGCTGGAGCAGCCGATAGCTAAGGGGGGGGCAACACCAGTTTGTGCCTCCTGGAGGAGATGGCTCTTAGGTCTTTCACTTTTCATTAATTCAAGCATAGCCATTGCACTGACGCTCCACTTCTGCAGATGTAAGTACTTCTCATGGATATCAGCCCTTTTTTGAAGTCTTTGTTTTGACTGGTGTGTCTCCTCACTGGTCCTACAGCTTCTCCTTCCTCAGTGTTCTTTCTCGGCGGCTGCGTGGAGTTCTCAAATTTGAGTTTTTCCTCAGAGCTCGTAGACTCCACATCTTCACGGTTTGGCCTGCAGGCTCAGGCTTTAAGCCATTATGTAAGTCTTACACATTTTCTGTTCTCTCAGTCTTTACTCAAGGACCTGTTTGGCCTAAGGATGTTCACAGTATTTTGACTTGGGGTCTGGAGTCTTTTCAACTCTGTCCATTCTGTTGTGTACGTCTGCATAACAATGTCTTTTCTTCTGTGTTTTTTACTTTTGCCTCACTGTCTCTCTGCCTCAATGGTGGTGTTAAATGTAAAGCTGAAACGAGAGATGGGCCCTGTGTGAGTGTGAGTCCGAGGACCCCAGGGAGAGGGGCCTTTCAGACCTGAGGACAAGCTGGCTGTTTGTAAGCCCCGACTGGGTCCAGGCCGCGAGAGTGAGAGGACGAGCAGCTTCAATAAAAACATTGTCTGTGGCTTTCACACAGTCGGCTGCTCTGTACCTCAGCATGGAGCTGGGTTTAGACAGAGGTTGGGGAGGCAGGACTATGAAGCAACTGGGGGCAATATAAGCCCAAGCCCTTACAATTACACTTTTCAAATTGTGAGGACATTTGACTGTTTTAAGATTTTAGGTTCCTGGATGCTGTTCCCATAGTTACTACTCTTGTGAGGGAAATTGACACAGTATCAGCTCATTAACAGAGAAAGGCCAAGAGTCTTTCCTCTCCTCGTGTCCGGCCGGGTTCAGCAGCAGCTCTCTCACAATGGCTCTCTGTCCTGTTCCTTGTCACTGAGATCAATGAGCAATGAGAGCCCAGGGTCCTGTCATCTCGCCTCACGCCTCATTTGTCTGAAGGACCAAATATAATGCCCTCGGACCAAGGGTGCCCCACACAGTGTCCACTCTGATGTTTCTTCTATTTTGTAGTTTTCCAAACTCTATGAGTCAACACCATGGAGCACTTACTATCTGGGCTCAGGAATCACTGCCTTCAGGTATGGCCTTCTCAGGTTTTAGTGCAATATGGAATCTAACTCTATTTAAAACTGTTTTTGTGACAGCGAAGGAGCAGCAGGACTCAATGTTTTCTATTGGAGTAAATTTTCTGCACCGGAGGATGTCGCTGAAGCTATTCGCAAATCCAACCCAGGGCGGTTACAACGTCGACTCCCAGGCCTCAATAAAGTCCTACAGGACAGTCGCCACGAGCAACGCTACTTCATGGAGCAGGATTCAGACATGCTTCACCTGCTGGGTACACGCTCTGCCTCACACTACACTCACACTATTCTCATGAAGCTTGTGTAATAACTACTACACCATGGTCAGGAAGTACTCTGAAGCTCACAAGCCTGGATTATTTATGTATAGCAATGAAAAATACATTCACTATTTGTTGTTTCTATGCTCATGGCGTAGCCATAGCCATGTACAGTACATATCATTTAAACAAACACATCACAATAACAGTATAACTTATACTGGGCACCAAGAGCATCAATCATTTCCTTAGGGCACAAAATACTGCAATATTTTGTATTTAGGAAGCTCTAATTTATTAGCTCTAATTGCTGCTATAAGCAGCGTAAATACATAAGCTCCTTAAACAGCTTATGTATATTTTTAATTTCTGAATGTATGTTATTGTAGGCCTGGATCCTGATGATTATGAGTTTGAAGAAAAATCTGACAAGTTTAAGAATCCAAATAGCATTCAAGGTGGAAAGTGGCAGCTTGGTTTCCAAGGTGAGTAGGCACCTGGATGTTTAGTGTTTCACACGTACCCCTTAAATGAGATGGATAACAAACTCATTCATATTTTACTGTTTGGATGTAGCCATGTCGTTTGACCTATATGCTAAATACGGGAATAACCGCACCCTGAGCCTGGTGAACCCCAAGAAGCCCTACTACCAATGGCGCCTGCGTGTACCCTCAGGGCATGTTGTCCGGCTGGTGGTCCTCACGCTTCAGGGAGCCGCCCCCGGCAGCTGCATCGCACACAAACTCTCTGCTTATGACTTCTTACTTCCTTTACAAAACAAGATCATTGCAAGGTACATACTGTAATTACTGTATATACTGTACATACTGTACAGAGAGCATGAGAATGCTTTCTGACTGCTGCTCTGTCTGCAGGTGGTGTGGACTGCCTGTGTCTGGTTCTTCTCCGGTCATGAAGTTAATGTCGTCTGGAAATGTCATGTTGGTTACTTTTTCTTTCAGCAGACAAAGAGATGGCGCTGTCTTTAAAGCCTATTTCCAGGCCATTCCAAAAGCAGGTTTGACAACTCAACCAAAACAAATATGCCTCTGGCATGACTGCATATTTGCCTAATCTGTCTATTTTTAGAACTTGTATTTATCTTTTGACCTTGCGACTTAGGTTGTGGGGGTTCAATAACATCCTGGAACGGTTCCATATCTTCCCCTTACTACCCATCCTTCTATCCTCCAAATATAGAGTGCACTTGGACTGTACGGGTGAGGCTGCCCTGTCTTTGATCAAGTCAGTTATGAGAAAAGTCCCATTTGAAGCATTTCAAAACATTATACTTTATCTTCAGACCCCGATGCCCGGATACCTGATCTCTATGACTATTGTGAAGTTTGACATCCAGGATTCTTCCTCATCTGAATGTGAGAAGGACTGGCTGGACATTGGAGGGGTCAAGTGAGTACTAAAAGTATATGTTAGCAGTAACAGCTCCATTTGATTTTCAAACTATATTTTGTACTCTCATTCCACATGACAAATGATAAATGATAACTCACCTGCATGCAAGTCCAGGTAAAATGTCTTTTAGAACAATGGACAACCCAATTTTAATGTAAATATGTGTAAATATAACATATTTACACATATTTAGTGCAGTTACATTACTGCTGTGAAAGCTATTGTCTAGACAGGGCCCTCTGCTGTCTAATTAATGATATTGCAACTATTGAATTTGAAAGCTCAATCCTGTGGACACATTAATATAATGTGTTTTTCTTATTTGTTGTTCTTATGTGTTTCTGCAGACTATGTAATCCTATTATGGAGAACAGTAAGAAGCGTGTGTTCTCATCTCCGCTGTCCATCCAGTTTCACTCGGATGAATCCATCACTCATCCAGGCTTCTATCTGATCTACAGAGCCTTCTCTCCAGAGGGCAGTGAGTAGACATGAGTATTTTAACACGTAGTTAATATAAATGAATAGACTGTACACTTCAAATCTTTCATTTAATAAATCAATTACATTTTATTTTGAAGCCTTTTATGATAATGAAAGTGACTTGAGTGCTTTCCAATAAATTAAACTAAAATAATATAAAAACAGAAACATAGATTAACAAGAATAAGAGTGAGGGACCCAGCCCCAACACTCACTCACACATTCACACGACACAATGTGAGTGACGTGTCTAAACAACGGTCTCCCATCACAGTACTGACCAGGCTGCAGGTACTCTGTCATTTACTTCTGTAATCAGCTAATAATGACAAACTGTTATATGCCAGACTCATTACATGCGAAGTGACATAAATCACGCTTCAATGTGTTTTAATGTTGATAACTGACTCACAGCTTGTAAAAACGCCAAATAAATTATCTCAGAAAATAAGAATATTTTCAAAATGGCCTGTAAGCCATAATCATCAACACTATGACAAACAAAGGCTTTCCATGCGTGACTTTCTTGTATTGAGTCTATATCATATATCGATTTCACATTTTGAGTTGAACTTTTTTTTTTAAATGACCATTTTTACCATTTATTTTTATTTTTTTAATACCATTTTTTCAGAGCTTCACTTGTATCTTTGATGCCACATTGACAACAAGTTTAGCATTACCATTGTCTTGTATTGCTGACATCAACATTTCTGGTGACCTTGCTTGTGTGCAGCGTGCCCACGGCAGTTTCGCTGCGGAGACGGTCGCTGTATTCCTCTGAAAAAAGTTTGTGACGGAGAAAGAGACTGCTCAGACGGACGGGATGAAGCCAAATGCAGTATTTCTCCTTGTTCAATCATGAGTGATCATTTTGACTTCTGTAATTGCCGGACTTTAAGTTCTTTGAACCCTGTGTCTTATGTAGAGATGCAGCCAATGTCCGTATCATTATTTTGTAAGAGCGCCTCAGATGTGAACAGCACAGACAGAGCCGACACAGGGAAGTGCAGGGAGATATTACACAGGAGCAGTTGTTATGTGATTAGGACTGTGTCAGAGGAGGACAAAGGGATTAGACGCATCTTTATTGTCAAAATAACAGTTAAAACAGTCGTCCATCTGCTTTGTTTTGCTCTACTTGCTGTTAGGTCAGTGTTACATTACATCGTAATAACCTGCAGCTTATATTCAATTGTGGCCCCAGTACTTTCTTTTCAAATGTAGCTGGTTTATATACAGGTGCACTTAATAGTCCAGAAAGTACTGTATATTGTTTCTCTGAATAGATTCCTGCAGGCCCGGTGAAGTCCAGTGTGCGAATGGCCAGTGTAAGACTCACAGCAGTCAGTGTGTGACCCAGAGCACCTGCTCAGACAGCAGTGAGGAGAGCCCATGTGGTGAGCTCACGCTACCTACCATTCATTTTTCACACATCTGTGGTAACTATGTTATAAAATCTCTTTGCTAACAGCCAGTAAGTGCTACCATGTGTGTCCAAATAAGCTGTGTTTGCCAAAGTCTTCATTGTGCGACGGTGTTGTTGACTGCAAAGACCGCAGCGATGAACTCAACTGCACCAGAGCATGTCAGTATTTATTCACATGGACACCTCGTATATACTGCATGACGCGGGAGACAAACCTGTCCATCATATGTCTGTGTTTTGTAGACGTGAAAGGCTGCTCTTCAAACTCTTTCAAATGTGCAAATGGTAAATGTGTGAGCAAGGTCAACCCAGAGTGTGATGGAGTGAAGGACTGCTTTGATGGCTCTGACGAACAACGTTGTGGTAGGTAGTTTTGACATTAGTCGTATAATAGATAGATTGATCAATAGATAGATCGATAGATTGATCGATAGATAGATCGATAGATTTATCGATAGATAGATCGATAGATTGATCGATAGATAGATGGATAGATAGATAGATAGACGAAAAAAATCCATCGTCCTAAAAACATCAATTCTACAACATTTATGGATATTGCTCATCTGCTCCTTATGGACTGTTACCAAAGTAATAAAGTGTTAATGTTTGTTAATGTTTGTCCCTGTCACTTTGCCTGTGAGCAGCGTGTGGGACCAGGCCTAGGAAACGCACCAAGATCGTGGGAGGCTCTGATGCAGGGACGGGCTCGTGGCCGTGGCAGGTCAGTCTCCAGATGGAGCGCTACGGCCATGTGTGTGGGGCCACTCTTGTTGGCAGTCGCTGGCTTATTTCTGCAGCCCACTGTTTTCAGGACTCAGATGTCATCAAGTAAGGACACACAGCATCCTTAATATTTTTCAGATGAATGTACTTATTATTGTGCATAGATATTCCGACACTCGTGCTTGGCGAGCGTTCATGGGAATGCGTGTCATGACATCAGGAATCAGCGGAGCAGCCAACAGACAGATCCGTCAAATCCTCATTCATCCAAAGTACGACCAGTTTACCTCAGATTATGACATCGCCCTGTTGGAGCTCAGCATACCCATCTTCTTTAATGACCTAGTGCAGCCAGTGTGCATCCCAGCCCCATCACACTCCTTCACCACTGGGACCAGCTGCTACGTCACAGGCTGGGGCGTGCTCATGGAGGACGGTAATTCTAGCACCACCCAAGGCTAAAATGCTTTTGCTATTATATTTAGTGAATATATATCAATTATGCTCCTCACCAGGTGAGCTGGCGTCTCGACTACAAGAGGCTTCTGTGAAGATAATCAACAGAAAAGCATGCAACAAGCTATATGATGAAGCTGTCACTCCCAGAATGCTTTGTGCTGGAAATTTACAGGGAGGTGTTGATGCTTGTCAGGTGAGGCCTGTGATGCTGTGGCTGCATGTGTAGTTCTATCAGTATGTCATGATGCTGTGCTCTCTGGCCTTAGGGAGATTCAGGGGGGCCCCTGGTGTGCCTGGAGAGGGGCCGTCGCTGGTTTCTGGCCGGGATTGTGAGCTGGGGCGAGGGCTGTGCCCGGCAAAACAGACCCGGGGTCTACACACAGGTGGTCAAATTCACTGACTGGATCCACCTTCAGACCAAAGGCCAAGTGTGACACTGGAGTCATGATGAACATTCACCTGTCGACCTGCTGTGCTACTAAAGCAGGGCTTTAACCACCTTTATGAAAATGACTTCATCATAACAACTGCAGCCCTGTCATTTAAGTACAGTTTTATGCTCACAGATATATTTCCCAAACTGTACCTCAAGATTACTCTTGTTAATTGACAGAGTTGAGTCCAGTCAAAACAAATCAAGACAATGCTTGATACATGTATTTAAAGTAATATATACATTCATAAGATTTATAAATACTATGCTGCTTGTTTCAGCAGTGTCCAAACATCCCCTTTGCTCTAACATGCAACTGTCAAATGCATGCACATTTTTTGTAATTAATGGAACATTTTCCCTTCATGTCCATGTACTGTATTATGTGACTTTTGTACTATATTATTTGATTCATAGAAAATAAACCACTCGATGTTTGAACCTTCTCTGAGAGACTGTGGCTGTGCTGTTTCTGGAAGAAACGATCATGGATGTGTCACATTGAAGTGTATTGTTATTTGTGTTGGATCGCAGATGAAGCGGGAGGGAGGCCCCTGTCAGATAATCCATCAAACAGCACCCTTCTCTGCCTACGTGCTTTTGAACCCGTGGGAGACGTGCGCATCCTCTGGCACAGAACAAGTGTGATAGACGCGAGAGTAAGTTCAGCTCTATTTGTGGGAATAGTGTTTGCGCGGCTGTGGAGGGTGTGTCAGGCGCGTCACGGAAGCCCGCTATCCGGTGGTCAAACTGTGGGAACGGTATAAATCAAGCGCAGTGGCCGAAAGCATGGGAACGCTGTTGACACGTCCTGTAGCGTGATCTGAACTCCCGCAGTTTTCCTCAGGAAAATCCATCTCCATTCACAGACGAGCTGCCCCAGAGAGAGCGGAGCCTGGAATACTGCCTCCTACACAAATATGGACCTGGCACTTTTCTGCCTCTTATGTGGATTTTATTCCGTTTTGGCCAGAGGTGAGAATCTATGTGACTTTGTGTCCAGATATGTCACGCAATTCTGTTGTTGATTCATATAGGGGTTCACGTGGAGCATCTCTTGGCTCAGTGCAGTGGCTGTACAGCTGTTTGGCCCCTGGGCCCTCAGGAGCCTTTAGGAGCCTCCGCGTGGCCATGATGGCTAAGATCAGATTTAGTCATTTATAGCAATAATAAGATTAGTGAGGTCTGTCGCATGCTGACAAGACAATGAAGGACGGTATTTTTGAGGCGTACGTCAGCGTACTTTTGCTTTGTTTTTTTGCTTTACCAATTATTTCTTTACATTAAAATTCTAAAAATTGTGTGTGAACGTAGAAAAGGTGAATAGTTTGGACTTTTTTAATTGCTCAGAATGAATTAAACAAGAGATCTATTTATATTAAGGCTGCCACAACAATATTTATAGAATAATAGAATAATAAAGTGAAATTAGATTTTCACTAAAGTTTTTGTCCTACGTCAGGCCTGATGTTGTATCAGACATGATATAGTTGCACTTTGTTTCTCCGAACGCCTGGAAGCGGCAGCTCAGGCCCGAGGTCCGGAGCCGAGGTCCGGAGCTGAGGCCGTGTGCGCTCAGCTACACGAGGGGACAATGAAGTGGACATTTCCGTCCATTAATGATTTGAGATTAATTAATTATTCTGGAAAGTAGTGTTTTTGATATATGTGTGCTAATTTCC
The DNA here is from genome assembly GCA_964034765.1 of Knipowitschia caucasica. Taxonomy (NCBI): domain Eukaryota; kingdom Metazoa; phylum Chordata; class Actinopteri; order Gobiiformes; family Gobiidae; genus Knipowitschia; species Knipowitschia caucasica. Next base: position 19,712,480 of record OZ035843.1, read on the forward strand.
ATTATTCTGTATTTTATTGTAACTTATGTGCAGATTTGACATGAAGCATTTCAATGAGCTCATGTGTCATCTTTATGTAAAACCTGAAAAGACAAAGGCTTTCTAACTTCACTTTATGCATTCCACGGTGTCAACATTCCTTGCACTGTTATTTTTCAATGGCAGAGAAGGTCTACTTTGCAGCTTGTTGAAAGGAGGAGAAGTCTCACTTCCCTTGAGTCACTCTTCTCCTGTATCGTGCTTCTGAAAGCTGCCAAATATTAGGAAATAGTAAAGGAAGCCCTTTCCTAGCCTCTGCTGCACATGTCCCAAAGTGGCATCCACTGGAACAATGCTTCAGTAGCCTTCAGTTGTAGTGAGCACTTTTAATGCAGTGTTTTATTCAGGACAAACGTTGTGTTTGTAAATGTCCGTTATATAAGTAAGTGAGAACAGCCACACTTGAGAAATACTTCTCAACATAATGTTTCCTTGTTTTTCGGAAGGAAGGGTGGACAGTCAGTGTTCTTTATCACTCATTAATAAACCTTAGCCACAGAGTTGAGAAATGTGTATAAACAAGAGGTCCAGTGCTTACGCACTTCCACAAAGCTGTCAGACTGTGTCCTGGTGTGAGGCTCATCACATGCTACAATGATGGATGTCCTCTTCCTGAATCCTCACAGTGAGCATCTATAATCGTTCACTTAATATGTGTTCTATCAGGCTCAGACTGAAACTGTCGACACCCATAAACACAATGAGATTGTTTTACCATATTGCATTTGTTATTTTAGAGGGAAGATATAGTGCACCTGTCATGGATGTGAAATCTCAACATCTTGTCCTGAGCACAGACCAAACCCTGCTCCTCAACTGCAGGTAGGTTTAACACACCTGTACAAGACAAACAGTCTTCCATGTTTTTCTGTGAGAAACTCTTTGCACAGTATTTAACGGTTGGATCTGTGACAGGGGCCGCTGGAAGCTGAGGTGGACGTCCCCTCCGGCTCAGACCACAGAGCAGATCATAGAGGAGAACTCTCGCTGTGGAAGAACCAAACAGCATTACTGCAGTCGCCTGAGCGTCAGTGACACCACGGCCCAGAACACAGGCCTCTACAAGTGCTACTATGAGCATCGACCTGAGAAGAACACGTCTGTGTATGCTTATATCACCGGTAAGACACGGATTATCCACTCACTCTTCACCTCAGTCATTGTTTCAAAGTCTAAGTTCAACAGGATACGACAAGTGCTAAATACAGACCAATGCAACAGAGCCAATTATATTTAAACGTACTTTGCAACAACAACACATCCGTCTAAATGATTCTGGCACAGTGCTACGCCCCTCTTCCCCTCTCCCTCCTGTCAACCTGTAATTCCTTTTTTACTTTCGCTTACGTGCTACCTCTGAGCCAGGAATAGCTGCTCTGGTCTGGGCAGAGTTTCCCAGGGCATGAGCCTTATCTGCTGGCCTCAGGCTTCAGTGAGCATCCTGTGCTGGGGGACAAGTGGGGAGGGGATGTGTCTGTACTACAAGGTGCTCTGTTTGTGTGGAGGACAGGCACAGGAGGCACACAGTCTGCATGCCCAGTGACTCCTCCTAGTCCTTGGAGGCTGTGTCTGTGCCAGGGTCAGAGCCAACAGGACCCTGGGGTCCCATCTGTGCTCAGGTCATCATGTCCATTAAACGTCAGTCATGGCCCAGAGCAGCACCTACACTGTAATCCTCCTCCACAGTCTCCAGCACATTATCAAAGCTCTGGGCGGCCGGTCCTTGGGGTACTTTTGTTCAAATGTTCAGACATTTGCCTTCTCAGAATATCACCCGCAGCAAACAATGCTGACAACACCCACAACTTTTAATGTCCACCGCCATTACTCTGGTGGATGTGGGAGGAAGCGAGAGGCCAATTGAACAAGTGCTGTTTATTATCCACCTTTTTAATGAATTTGCTTTTATTTGTGGTTCAAATGAACTCTACATAGTTCAAGAGAGATGAGTGCTGCAGTGGGTCTGGCTCTGTCAGGTGCTCATCAGGATAAGCAGTTGTAAAAACACTGGAAACTTAAAAGAGATGAGAAAAATCCGAGGCACTCTTGACATTTGATTAGAATCCTTTAATGTACAGAGATATGCAACGCCTTCTTCACTGACCTGGTTTTTCGAACACTACAAGTATTTGTGCTGTTGAATGACTAGCCATAGTTACTGATGATCACTGACTAGTTTTTGACTTTCAGACAACCATCAGCCATTCGTGGAACATTCAGGGATGAGCCCTGATGTGTTGTACAAGAGAGAAAAAGAATCACTTGTCATTCCATGTCGTGTCACGCACCCGAACACCACTGCCACACTGGCCAAGGTGAGCAGCTTCAATATGTATACAGTATTTATATCCCTATATATTTGTGAATGTGTCATTCAGACTCGGGACTTGGGATATGGACTCCCTTGGCCTCCGTCCAGCAGCATTTCCACATTTGTCTGAGTCAGATCATGCGACCACTGATGCTCTCAGCAGCTGCTGAGGAAACACTGGCTGCTTCCCCAAAACATCAAAGTGCTGGGTCTAATCACAGTGTGCCACCTACGTCAAAGTGAGAGCTCCTGGACATTATCTGCCATCGTGATCATGATTCATTCTTTTCAAATTCCTTCAAAGATCCTCAGGGTTATGGAACAAGTCAAATCAAGTGCCCAAATGAGTACGCCTGAGGCTGAGCCAGAGGTGTCAGTGAAGACCCTGGACCCAAATGAAGGTTAGAAATCATACAGCATCCTTCCTGATGGCATGAAAAGGTGTTTTCTACACACCAAGAGGAGCATGCAGACTCCACAACAAGAGGCCCAGGCCGGCATGGGATCAAACAGTGCCTTCTTGGCCCTGTGCTCCTGAGTAGATGTTTTTCAAGACGATGCTGAAGTTCATAATTTTCATTTGACAAAGGACTCTTTTCAACCATCTTGTATCGTTCCCTGCTGGGGATGGATGGGCATGAGTTCCGGACAGTGGATTTTCAGCAATGTCTGGAGTAATCTTCCTAAGACGCATCTTGAGGCCTTTTGGCTTCTTACCTGGATCAAGACCAAACCAAACCAGACCTGCGCTGGGACTCCCTATTCCTGCCTTTCATTATATTCCTGCCTTTCATTTGAACTTTTGGACGATTGATTCATGAGAACTAACTCCAACAAGTGAAGTCCTCTTCATCACTTTAAGCAAGGTTTTTAAAAACACAAACAACAGTGGAGCTACTCATTATTGAATCTTTTTTATCTTTGATATTTATATTTTAGTTTTTTTTTTTTTTTTTACTGAATGAGAGATTATTTCATAGTATATATTTCATTTTAGTTTCACACTCTTTTCTTCTTATCACATTTTAAGACCAAACTGTGCTAAGTAAACTTCAAGTGTGAATCAGGTGAAAATTGTCTCATTTTAATATTATGTGAAGCTTATTTTATTAGTACTGTACCTCCACCTGAGAGTAATGGTCAATGGTGTTTGTCTGTTTGTTGTTAGCAATATAACTCAAAAGTATGGAAGTGGAAGAAATGTTTAGGAAACGTGTGCAAAAGCCCAGTGAACAATGGAATCCATTTTGGAGGTGATTTCTTTTAACGGAATGGATCTACATCTCCAGGTGGAGATCTAGGGCTAGTAAGAGAGAGATTGGTATTTAGTCTTCACTTTGCCTCGTTATTTGAACTGTGGAAATTAACTGATTACTGAACTTTTGGAATAGTTTTCATTTGGAAAGTATCTGTTCATAAATGACATTCTTCATTCTTTGACAGTTCCCAAATGGCCAGAGGCTAAGTCCAGATCGGAGGAACATTCTGTGGGACAGTACTATCGGCTTCACCATCCGCAGCCCCACCTTGTATTACACTGGGCCTTTTTTCTGTGAGATCACAGGGGATGGTCCCGTTTTAAAGTCACGGATATACATTATACATAGGCCAGGTCAGTGAAGTACTCATCCATAGCACATTTCTTATTTATTTGTTCCTTTGTAACTGGCAGTTTTACCTTTGACAAAAGCAATCATAAAGCTCTGCTTTCTCTGCAACAGTGAGCAACATTCTGGACGTGTACCTGAACAGCAGTGGGCTGGTGGAGGCTCTGAAGGGGGACAGACTGGTACTGAACTGCACAGCCACTGGGGAGCTGAACACCAGGGTCAACATCACCTGGGACTATCCAGGCCAGGTCAGGACCAAATGTATTGTAAAGCATATATCACACAAGACTGCATTTCTATTTGTGTTTTTATTTAAGTATAAACATCATTGCAAAAATAGTCAAAACACAGATTTTTCATAATGAAACAACTTACTTTTCATTCAGAACAACAGCTTCCACTCCATCACAAAGCGGATCCATAGACACAGAACCCACATACAGTTTTACAGCATCCTGACCATCCCAAAGCTGCAGCACTCCGACCGCGGCCAGTACACCTGCCGTGTGTCCAGTGGCCACAATGTCAAACAGAAGAAGGTGCCAGTCACCATTTATGGTGAGTTTCTTGTTGTTCTATTCTATTGCTGCTCTTAAAGTTGTATTGTATGAAAGGGGCCTTGCTATCGAGAAGACAGGAAAAAAACAATGGGAAAAACTTTCATAGAGATTTCAAATGCAATGTTTCGCTTGCAGCCCCAAAACATGTCCCTGTTTGTGCAACACGTCTGAAGTATTCTTGAAGACGCGTTTCAAGCCTGCTCATTCTGTTCTTTCAGACCGTCCATTTATACGCCTTAAGCCCAGACATGGATGCTTAATAGAAACAGAAGTCGGACAGAAATCCTACAAAATCTCTCCTAAACTACGAGCATTCCCAGCCCCAGAGGTCATGTGGTAAGGCAACGGTTAACAATTATTTATGTTGAAAAGATGACATGTGAAACATATGCAATCCTTCTGCCTAGCAACCAATACAATATTGGCCTATTTCGAAATGTTCGATTGTGAGTTTTGCTGCATATAAACGTATATATATTGTGAATATATGTGTTCTCCTCAGGTTAAAGGATGGCAGAGTTGCAGCAGAGCAGTGTTCCAGGTATCATTTAGAGGGGCACTCGTTGGTGATCCGGGATGTTGCAGAAGAGGACGCTGGGAAATACACTATCTTGGTCCGAAACCAGGAGCATGGACTTTGCCAGAATCTAACACTTACCCTGGTGGTGAAAGGTGAGTCTGCACAACCGACTGGTTGCAGCTACAATGGCGTTCGTCATGGGATTTCTCTGATCTGTGGTCGTGATTGTCTTGGCAGTGAAACCGCAGATTGGAGAGAAAGCAGTGTCATTACAGGACCCTGGGCCTGTCCCGCATGGAAGCCAACAAGCACTGCGATGCACATTACATGGGATCCCCCCTCCTCATATCCACTGGTCCTGGCACCCATGTCCAGCAAAAGGCCTGTAAGTACTCCTTCACCAGACTGATCCACTTGAAATCACATTCATGCTCCAGTTGTTTTGAAGCTGTAATATGTTTGGGTCGATGCACATTAGCAACGAAGATCTCAGGCTTAACGTGTCGTAATCAGTGGTGTTTGTGAGGGGTTTTGAAAGGGAAATGTTTTGTCTAGTTCAGCATGAGTTCAGACAGTTTCCTTTTAAACCAGAGCAGCTCCTTTTCATGTTGGTCATTGTGTGTGAGACAGTGTGTGCTGCATGTGTGTGTCTAACCCTTCTCCTACACTGTTTCCACCTGCCTCTTCTATATTGTGTCTTTATGATTGTTTAAGGCACATTTTTGTGTGAGAGTGTTGGACACACACTAACTGGAGCATTAAAGCCACAGTATGTAACATTATGGAATGGTAAATTACCTACACACTTTAATGGAAATAGAAAGAACGCTGTCGATCATTCCTTGTTGAAGTACATAGTTTTGCCCTAATGTCAAAGAATATAGCCAAAGATAAGATAAGATGTACTTTATTGATCTCACACAGGAACAACATTCCTGTCAACAACACAGAGAAGAAGTACGCTTCACATTTGTGATTCGTTGTTGTTGAAACAAGCTTTTATACTTTCAATGTCACCATTCTAATGTTATGGAGTATAATGTTATGGAACATTTACATGAAAACAATATCTGTAGAGACAAGTTCAATCAGATATTGATGGTTTCATAATAGTAGCATAGATGATATTCATATTCTAAAAAAAGAACAGTCCTTTTTCTGCTAAACGTGAAACTATTTAATGTGAAGGGCTTCCTTTGATGATTAAACAGACGCCACACACATTCTATATCCTGTATATTTGAAGCTGTCTTCAAAAATGACCCGCCCAACTGTGAGGAGCAGGAGTCAGGCTCCACTCAAGAGTCCTGGCACAGGAGCAGCAGAGCAGCTCTGAAGGTCAGCCTTGTATAGAGAGGTTAAGTATGAGCGGAGAGGAACACAGGCCACACGCTCCTCACCAGGCTCTGACATCATCACAGTCACAGACCCCTGACCCCTACTTTAGCATGGCGCCTCAGTGCCTCCTTTCATTCCATCTCTGGTGCCAAAAGTTGTGTACACCACTATCAGAGGCTGTGCCAAATCACTTAATGTGTTGCTTGAAGTGAGTGTTGTGTAGTCATTTGATAATCCAAAATATAATCAAAGTACCTGCACACAGGCCTCATAACTGGGTTATATGTGGAGCTCTGCTCTGGTTTGTATGGAGTGTTTCAGTTTAATGGCTGGATCCTGACTCGGCCCTTGTTCTTTGCAGCGAGGCTGCACCGCGAGCCTGACGCCGCTGTGGAGGAGGCCCAGAGGCAGTGGACCGTCCTGGGCCAGGCTGAGGAGCCTAGTGCCTGGGAACCGCAGCAGTCTTATCTGGCCCAGGCAGGAGGTGCAGTGGGCTTCCTGTACAAAAATCAGAGCGCTTTTCCTCTTGTTGTTTGACTTCCTCTTCGATGCGAGACGCTTCCCAGCAGCATGATTGTCCCTTCTTCTTCAAACGTGGCACAGTCCGCTTCCTCAAGAGCTTGATCTATTCTGGAGAGGCCCACCGCCCACTTTGCCTGCTCTTCCCCCACACAGCTCAGCAGCACCAAAACCTGTACTCCTATGGAGGGGCTCCTGCACTCCCCTGTGGGACTCTACACTCTCCTCTACTCAACACTGACGCTCTGATCCATGTCATACTAAACACTGCTGAGCAGTGGCAACAAAGTGCATTCAAAGGACACTTGTTTTTTCTTCACTTTTATTTATTTATTCTTTATTATGGCCACATCTCAGTCCAACCCACACATTCCTGTTATTTCATGAACAATTTGAGCCAGACAAAGTGCAATTGCACCCACTACCCACTTTCTGGAGCTGCTTTGCCTTGTGTCCTTGAGTGGTACTATAATGGGTGCTTGAACTGTAGCCGACATGTGCCCAGATCTGATATCTACAAAAGCTGTGAGTTTATAAAACTATTGTAGCCAGCGGAAGTGTGCTCGCTTGGACAGGAACGAGAAGTGTTCACTGTGGGATGCAGCAGTTCTCTATTTAAAGACTCAGTCCAAAGATACCTACTATGTAGGAAGTCTCACAGACGACAGACTATGTCATTGTAATATGTGTTAAATAATGTTTTCTGTTCTTTGTGTTTAAGGGCGTGTTCACACTTGTTGGTCTAGTTCACTTTTTCCTGGACCAATTCTGGTTCATTTGATCTATCTGTAAATGTAAGTGAAAATCTGCCACGTCCTTAAGTGAACCGGACTTGGTTCAGTCAAAGTGAACCAGACCGAGAAGTGTGAGCGTGGCCTGTGTATGCCAACCAAATACATGTGTAGAAATCCATTGTAAGAAATGAGTGAAATGTGTGTGCATGTTCTACGGGTGACATTCACTGTGATGTATTTCTATAGATGTCCAATGAGTAATATATAAATCTAATATTTAATAATTTTATACAACTAACGTACATATGACAATATTTTCTGGCCTTTGTGTAAAAAAATATTTGTTTAAAATGTGTTATCTTTGTGAGTATTTTGTATTAAACTTTGCTCATATTTGTCTGTTGATTTACCTGACTGAGGTTATTCTGAGAGCGGAACACACAGGGACAGAACAGACTATTTTAGGCTCTAGGACATGACGGAAGAGGAAGGAATTGCCCCTAATTCACAAATAATCTATTCCTTTTTCCTGAGTCTCTGTGTGGCTATGATGAATGTTTTAACACCTTTATGTCTTATAACTGCAGTATTCCTCTTCTCTTCTGGATCTTTGTCTTGAAGCGTTGTGTGAGTGTGATGTGCCCAGAGCAGGTCCCAGATCAGCCATGAGTCAGGGACAGGGGAGGACCTTTTAAATAACTTTGAATACCATAGTATCGTAAGTTGTTCTTCTTTTCAGTTCATTTGTTTAAGCAAATGACAAAATGAACATTCTTAGACTAGAAGTTATCCTTCCTTAACAAAAATGTAGATTTCATATCAATGTGAAAGTTGCTCTGAATTTGTTGTTAGAGACTGCTTTTGTCAGACATCAAAGTTCATAAACAAATGGCAGCATGAGTAAGGTTCAGTTGTGGTTTATTTTCTGAATGTAACTTTGAACAGGTCCACATTGGCTTGCATACGTCCTAGTTCCCACAGTCTCTGATGTGTAATCTATGGATTTAGACTTGTGAGAGAACGGCAGGAACTCATGTCTTGGAAATGTGGGATGATTTGTGCTGAATAGAAGGAAGTCCATGTACAAGACGACAATGGCACCTAAGCGTCCTCCAGAGATGAACAATCAGGTTGTTCGTAGTAGTCTAAAGACTGACTATTGTCAGCATGGGACAGTTTGGGGGGATTTGTAGAGTTTGTATTTTTAAATCACTGGCAGGAAGATGATGACTCATAGAATAGTATTAAAACGTCAGGTGGAGATGATGAAGGAGTGAGAGGTCTGCCTCCTGTAGTGCACAGACACTTGAGTCAACACAGCTGAGACCTGTGCCTGCTGCAGGTGTTCCACGTCCTCCTCTCGCTGGACCCCTGTGACTGCGGGACAGCCGGCCACCTCCACACAAAACCACATCCTGACAATTTTTCAGCACCACCAAGTCCTCCAGGGAAAGAACAAGGTGAGTGTCTGATTGTAACTTGGGTAGAGAGCAAAGTGTGATGTAATATTACTGATTGTTGAGCCTTTCATTGCAAAACCAGATTATACTAGAAAATACAGTATATACACTTGAATATAAGAAGTCTGTTGATAAGTGGAGGGACCTCCATTGTTGTTTGCTTCACCTTAGGTGGTAAAGGTAAAGGCTGTTTTTACCCTGCGGATGTTTGTGTTGCAGACGGTGGGGGTCCTGACTGTAGCAGAGGCCTCTGTTTCTGGAGTGTACCGCTGCTTTGCCTCCAACTCTGCAGGCGCTGACCACTGGGACATCCACTTCTACATCACAGGTCAGTCCCACCTCAGCCACGCAGGCCCATGACACCGGACGAAGCTGGAAAGCTGGATTCATTATAAATGATGCTCATGCTCTAAGAATGAGAATAATGTGAATAAGTTATGTTTTGTAGTCTGCAATTTGTGTAAAAATAAATCTATATAAAATAAGGTTTTTTTTTATATGTGCGATTTGGAGCTACAGTGGGCAAAAACAAATGAAGCAGAGATCTAAAAACCGAACATTGTCTGTTCTTCAGAAAGTATAATGCGAAGCTGTTAGTGCCCTCGTCTCCCTGTGCTGAGCCTTCCTGTGCGGAGTTTGTAGGTTTCCTTCGGGAAAACACTCTTTCCATGGGAAGATGTGTGCAGAGCCTAAAGTTCATGCAGTTACAAATATACTCTGCCTCGTAAACCAACAACCATCATCTAATACATTCCTTTGTCCTTGAGTCCTTCCAGATTGAACCGTACGTAGAAGCATCTCATTTGTCATGAGTGGAACCTGCAAATACCAGCCCCTAATGCTGCTCAAAGCACTGAGTAATATTTTCTGCTTCTGCTTGGGTTTCCGAAGTGACCAAACCACCTGAGTTCACCTTTGAAACTGGCTATAAAAAAGAGATTCAAATGAGGCTAATTCTGCTTTTTTGATGAACCTGAGAACCATAACTTCTACTGTAAATGTAAACCATGTGACAACCATTTCCAATATCTTTATAAATGACAATAGTTGTCGCTTTAAAGTTGCCATACAAATACTTAAACCCGGTGGCTGCATTTGACCCGTCTTCATCTTGTTCCATTTGTCTGTGGTTCAGATATGAAGGGCGGCTTCAGTGTGACGCAGGAGGCGTCCTGGGAGGGCGGAGTCCTTCATCTCACCTGCAGAGCCAACAAACACATGTACAGTGCGTTGTCATGGACACAGATGAGCAGGGCTCGTCCTCTGCCAGGTCAGCTCAGCGTGGGGCCGTTCTCTTCTGCTCTGAAGCTGCAGCGTCATAATGTGAGCGCTGCTGACTCAGGGCTGTACAGGTGCTCTGCACACAACCTGCTGACGGGACGTCCCGCTCACCTGGACATACAAGTCAATGTGTCAAGTAAGTCACTTCAGTTACTCACACTAACCCGGTTAGAGCAGTCAAACTAGAAAGTGTTCTTGCTGTTTCCATAAGATTTGTCGAACAATATACTGCTGTGCTTACTATAGCGAGTAGTGTTTTGTGCATTCTCTGATGCATTCATGCAAATAAACAAAGAACTACAGGGTTCTGTTGCACTTCCTGGGGCCGCACCCAGTTTTTGCTCTGCGCTTGAGTCTTGTACCTCTTTCACGTGGGAATGAGCACTCCTCAGGAGGAAAAGACACAATGGCACTTCCCACAATGCCACATTTACAGCCCTGCATAGACCCGGACGAACAATCGACCAATCAGACACTGTCAGGCCTCAGCCCCACACACAATCATCAATTGTTGTTTAGGAAGAAGATAGAGGAAACAACAATCAGACGCCTGGGCTCAGTGACTTTTCTTCATGTCTTTTACGGCTGTGCATTTCAATCAGGCCTGCACTTCCTCTCATGGGGCCTGACAAGAACTCCTCGAAAGATGGGGAGCACTGACAGAAACAAGAATCTTGGAATTTAGAATAAATTAACCCTGTGCAGAATCTGGTTCACGCCAAATCCATCAACCATGGACATCATCACCAGTCATTTTGGCCAGCTTGGTCTGAGCCAGAGCCATGCAGCTTCCATTCCATGTCACTGGTGAAAGGGGCAAATGTAATTTAGACGTGTGGGGATAATATCTACTAATATCTACTTTGAAACAATACACGTGTCATTGTTGCAGGGTCCAACAGTGTCATCAGCAGAATGTCTAAAACTGTTGAGTGGCTGCAGATGCAAATACAGAGCAGCACAGTTTCCCTTCCTCCTAAACCATCTTCATCTTATTTTGAATCCGGTTATTTCAATTTAGAAAAATATACAAATGAAAAAAATATTTTAAGCAAACTATTTATTTTATTAACTATTTACTTGAGTTTTATATTTTTCTGCTCGAAATGAATACATGCTTGGACTTGGACAAACGTGAGAATGGATGCGTTCTGGGTTCAATGATTATAATTAGTTACATGATGTGGTTGTTTTCTTTTGGAAATTTGCTCTAAAAGGATGTATATCAGTGTAACATGCAAACCACTACTATCAATGTTTGGATGTTAATTTCAAGTATCCCATATAATACCCTCACGTACCCCTAGGGGCCGTGCACCCCTGGTTGGGAAACACTGCAACTAAATGTTACAAAATTTTGAAAAAAAGTTTCAAATGTAATTGTTATAAACTGTTGTTATAGTTTTGGAGGCGCCTGTGTTTCTTCATAATTTGAGTGACAGCACGGTGAACTCCAGCAGCTCTGTGGAGCTCCAGTGCTTGTGTCACGGTGTCCCGCCTCCCACGGTCACATGGTACAAAGGGGAACACGCTCTGCTTCCAGGATCAGGTCAGCGCTTCATACCATATAAACCAGATCATACATGCATGAGACTTTGTTCACTTTCTTCTGTCTGTCATCAGGAATCATGATATCTCCAGAGGACGGTACTCTACACATTGAGCGTGTCCGTGAAGAGGACCAGGGCCTGTACACCTGCAGAGCCACCAACGAGAGGGGATCTACTCAGAGCTCCGCCCATATATGGGTCAACAGTGAGTGGAGCAAGCTTTACATACAACATGTGTTGGTGTAAATAAATGCATTAATGATTACATACAGGACTTACATACATGTATTCAGTATTCAGACTGATTTATGATAATATACATAAACACTGGGGGCCTGTATTAGAGGAGGCAGCAAAACACGCACTCCTGCCATAGTTAATCAGTAAGGATGAGTCGAGAGCACAGAAGGCCCTGGTCCGCCCTGTTGTGCGGATGCAGTTCCTGGTCCAGCCCTGACACCAGGGCTAAGTAGTGTTGTTGTGTTCTGACCCTTCAGGAAGGAACAAGTCTCCCACTTTTATTTCCTGTGGAAATGGCCCGGCCTGAAAGTGGCGTGGCCTTAGCTGGTCTTACAAGCACTTTTAATAAAAACTCAAAAGTGCAAGATAACTCATCCAATATTCTCATTATTACTATTTGTATCATCATTATTATTATTATTAATAATAAAACTATTATCAATATGTTCATAGAACATTCTTTCTTATATCAAAACAATCTTCACTTCTGTTTTATTTGCAGGTGTTTCAGAGTTTTCTTTCCTCGAGGTTCCCACTCTGACTTGCACCTGTGTCGTGGCCACACTTCTCTGGCTCCTGCTCACACTGCTCATTCGAAGATTAAGACAGGTAAAAGTTTCTTTCCATCTATGTCTTATTGTGGTTCATATTCCCTGCCTCAATCATGCAGAAACTGTGTTTAATTTAATTTAGAAAGTAATACTTTTCAAACTGGCTTTGTCTGTAAAGCACACAAAAGCAGACTACCTGTCCATCCTCCTGGACACTGATGAGAGGCCCCTGAGTGAACAGTGCCACCGACTGCAGTATGACGCCACCCAATGGGAGTTCCCAAGAGAGCGTCTCAAATTAGGTACATTTCCTTCATGGCTCATCAGGAGCTGTAGTGGTGGTGTGTCTGCAGATATCTTTGGGAATGCGCAATATGATGTGAATGCAGTGAGGCGTGTGTTTGATATCCTATAAGATACGCACTTTCTCATAGCTCTTATCTGCTGTTATTGGGAGTAGCTGCGTTTATCTGGCTTTGTGATGAACTAATCAGCTGAATGGGGATGAATGAAGCGTGTTTACTTGAGCTAATCAGCACTAAGGGCCTTAAGTCGCTCTAATCTCATGTTTAGGTGGATCAAACTAATTACTTACGGATAATTATTAAACAAAAAAATAAACTAGCTGAATTTAAAACAAAAACATTTATTGTGCCTTTCACAGGGAAACCTTTGGGTCGAGGAGCTTTCGGTAAAGTGGTGCAGGCTTCTGCTTTTGGCATCGACAACGAAACCAGGTGCAGGATTGTGGCTGTCAAAATGCTCAAAGGTACAAAAGCCTTTTCTTTTGTCCAAACTTGGGTACCTAACTTTAATTGTTCATAAATAGTACATTTTCTTTGTCTCTACAAAAAGAGTCTTGCAAAAGTAAATCGTTGTTAATAAATTAGAGCAAAACATGACTTACTAGAAAAGAAAGAGTCAATTACTATTTGAAGCTTTGGGCTGAGTGAGGGTGGTCCTCTCCTTTTTCATTTTTCTGATCAAAAGATGTGACACACTAGAAATAAAACCAAGCTGTTTTGAGCGCGAGAGTTTGATGAATCTTAGTTACAGTTTCACTGTTTTAAGGTTTGAAAGTTGGGCATCAGTCTCTGTGTGACCATGTTCTTTGTGTCCACTAGAGGGAGCCACTGTCAGCGAACACAACGCTCTACAGACTGAACTGAAGATCCTCAATCACATAGGAAATCATTTAAATGTGGTAAATCTGTTAGGGGCCTGTACAACACCAGGAGGTAAATGCAATGTTCTAAGAACAGCTGATGTTGTCATTGATTTGAATTATATTGTTGTGATGTGTTTCTCTAGGACCTTTAATGATCATTGTTGAGTACTGTCGCTATGGAAACCTCTCCAGCTTTCTCAAAACCAAAAGAAGCTTATTTGTGGATTATAAAGTAAGAAACTATCAATTATTTTCAACTTTCAAGAAGTTGAACCCACATGTTCACACTTGCAAACAGCCACACTTCTGGTTCTGGTCCAGACCTTACAAAACTGTACACTTCTGCAAACTGTCTGAGGCTCAAAAAGGTTGTCTTCTGTAAAGCAGGACTTATACTTCCTTTTTTTGGTCACTACTTAGAAAAACGTGTCAAGGTTTTCTCACAACTACAGTATATGCAATTGACAAGATGAGAAACCAGATATTCTTGTCACAAATGTTTGTGCCCATTTCTCCCATTTATTAGAATCAGTCTTATAATGACACATGTGGCTTGGAAACGGCACTTCATGCCTTTGATCAGAGAGATGCAGATGGTAAGAGTTTAATAAATGTGAAGCTCTTTAAACACAACAAAAACATGACAGGTTTTCCTTATTTTTTAAATTTTATGCAGAACTAAAGTTAGTCACAAATTCCCCTTTATTCCTGGAAGATCTCATCTCCTTCAGCTTCCAGGTGGCCCGAGGAATGGAGTTTCTTGCATCTCGCAAGGTACTTCATCTTATGTGAGAATGACCACATGTGAATATTGTGCAATAAGAGGCATTTGTCTCCAGTGCATCCACAGAGACTTGGCTGCTCGGAATGTGCTGCTTTCAGAAAACAATGTGGTGAAGATTTGTGACTTTGGTCTGGCCCGGGACATCTACGGAGACCCTGACTATATCCGCAAAGGTGATGTAAGTATTCAAAAATACTGTACATCCACAGGGAAATGTTTGTCTCAAGCACAGTTTTCAAATCAATTGCTATAAGAATAATAAGTTGGGGCACAATAAAATAAAGGGGGTCACTTTGAATTGTTTAATGTCTAAAACTGAATACAATCTTTTTGCCACGCCCTGGTTGGCTGAAAGGCTCGCTTGCCCCTGAAGTGGATGTCCCCAGAGTCCATCTTTGACAAAGTGTTCACCACACAGAGTGACGTCTGGTCCTTTGGGATCCTGCTGTGGGAGATCTTCTCTCTGGGTAGGCTATAAAACCGTCCTCTTTGAAACCACAAGTAATATTAAAAGTACTGCTGTAACAGGAGCCTCTCCGTACCCCGGCCTTTACATCGATGAAACGTTCTGTCATCGGCTCAAAGAGGGGACCAGGATGAGAGCCCCCCAATACAGCACACCTGAAATGTAGGTTGTAGGGTTTTTTTCTGCAAGATCTGGTCCACATTCCATGGACTGCTTTTGGTACAATGTTGACCTCGAGCTTAAAATTGGATTTGTTAGTTTACACTAAAACAAAGTTCGCCTTCTCTTCCCAAGTAGATCAACAAAGTTCAACCAGTTCATGCTAATTCTGAGACAATACTGTAATATCCTAAAATAAAATGTGATTTCCTAAAGGTTCAAAGATGGTGGACTTTGAAATGAAACAATGTCGTTTTTGTGCAGTTACAGTACAATGCTGGCCTGCTGGGAGCCGCGTCCTTCAGACCGACCCTCCTTCACCGAGTTGGTGCAGACTCTGGGAGACCTCCTCCAAGCACAGGTTCAGCAGGTCTGCTCTCATGATCAACAATTAGGACCATCGCCACAGGAATACACAATTTCAAACAATTGTGAAAAGGCAGCTACAATGGTGTATTTCATTTATCCAGTTAAATTTGTGAAAGACTTGAAACTTTGCAATAGTTTGTAAACACCATATTATGCGAGTACTACTACTGCTACTACTAGTCTGACGTGTTGGTGGTTCTTTGAGTGAGTGTTACTATGTTAAACTTGCACCTTCAGAAATTGGTATAATGTGTATCTGTTCTTCCTTCCCAAAATACAGGATGGGAAACACTACATTCCCCTCGGATCCATCGGCACTGAGGATTCACAAGGCAACAAAAGTCAAAGGGACAACCCACTGGCCGTAACTAACCTTAGGTACACACATTTAGTACCAGTGAAGGGACTTATTTTAATTTTGGTGATAAAATGAAGATGTTTTATTGTTGTGCTTGTAGTTACATGAGGGGAATGAACTCACTGCTGACATTTGAGGAACCATCACTGGAGGTGCAAAGCCGCCCAGATGTAAGAGCAGGCCTCAAACTTCTGCATCTGATGGCTGGTGACACAAAAACTGACACTGTGTTTACAGGAAGAACAAAGTGACAGTGGCATGGTCCTGCCCTCAGAGGAACTGAAAAATGTGACTGAAAAGAACAGCTCCAAATTTAACAGGTGACTTAAAACACGCATACATTCTACAGTGTTCAATACAAATACAGAATATATTTTGTTTCTTAATGAAGGGTGATAAGCTGCACGGAACTCCAGACAAAACACGGAGCTATTAACGACGCCACGAGTCACGGAAACAGATCGACTGATGGCGGCTCTCCAAGACAACTCAACCCTTCGTTTCTCTCTCCTTAATAGATTCAATTATAATTATTGTGGGAAATGCTGGAAAACCGACAAAGCCTCCTTGCTCGTCATTGTAGCTTATCGCAATTTTAGCCATCGATGTGCAAACGTCCTGGATCACTTTTAGTTAATGCCTAATAATTTTTGCCTGATCAATGACTTGCACCGTTTTTCACAACCCTTTCAGGAAAATCAGCGATATACAGTATTGAACGATGACGATATTAAGTTAATCCTATGTTATTAGTCGCATATATAATTGTGGTACAGGTACAGCTGGTCTATTTTGAATGCCGGAATCTTTTATTGCAATTATTTCAATCCCTTTAGATTTAGAGGGATCTGGGCTCTGGTTGTGAAGTATAATGGAAAGAAAAAATGTAATTGCACCAAATATTATACTGTACTGTAAAATGTAATATTTGTAATAGATATTCAGGAAAATTGATATTCCAATAACTACATTTCAACAGAAAATGCCTTCTGATTCTAAAGGGGACCGTTTGATCGTTATGTTAAAAGGAAATATTTAATGTCACCGATGTTCAGGCATGAAGCAACATCAAATGTCAAAAATGTAATAAGCTATGTACCCAGGGAAAAATATCTTAATTTTGGTATTCTTTATTAAAATACTGCTGTACACACAAATATTGCAAAATTTGAGACATTTGAACACAAAAGGGTCTTAAAACATACTAAGATGGTGATTGTAGTCGTGTGATGTGGGAAGGTCATCTAACATCATTGGAGTGTGTCAAAGATATGAACTTTTTGTCTGACAAGAAATGTTTTTGAAGTTTCTAGAGCACCACATTCACTAAAGATACTTGTCTGTTCACTTTACAAAAAAGGTAGGAATTAGAAGTACATCTTAACAGGAAATGTTGCCCCCAAGAACAGAAGATACCTACACATTTCATTTTTCCTGTGCAGACAATGTGATGAATGTCTTCCTAAAAATGTGTATCGGATATAACAATTTATATTAAAAAAATTATACTTTATTCTGCAGAATATGCAATGTGCTTAAGGGCAACATGAAATCTTTCCAATATGATCTCCAAAGCCATCCACAGCAGCTGAAGACATCCCACCCACACCACAGAAGCGCGCCAATTGGACAGGAGTGACCAGCTGACGGCCGAACACATTCAATCATTGGGTCCCTCCAGCTGTGTGATAAGAGATTCAAGCCACGAACTCCATCTCATGATTGCAAAATACTAAACAAACATCTGTTGAGTGCTCTCATTTAACTACTGCTTTTGGCAACACCCCTAAACTAACCCACATGGAATTGGTCCACCAAAAAGTTTGAATGAGGCAACAAAAAAAAAAAAAAAAAGTTAACGAGTCTTACAACTTTGCACATCTGAGCAAAGTCAAATCCCAGGTAGAAAAATAATTCATAAAGCATAATGTCTGTCACTCAGAGGGTGGGAGCAGATTCTGCAATGCCACTGAGGTTTGGATGAAGGCAGAGGAGGATGGGGTGGACACAATGAGAACATTCCACAAAGAGGCAGCTCTAGGCTCGGCGCCACACAAGTCCCACCCCCAAAAATCAAGTGCTAGAATTCATCCCCCCGATGCACTTTGTCACTCAAGTGTCCTGTAATTCCTAAGGGTCGCTACATATGTAACAAAACACCAAAAATTACACATTAAGAGAAGACACTTCATCCGACTCCGGTGCTGCATCATAAAACACAGCAAAAATCTGTCCACAAATGATGCCACAACAGCCAAAGTCAATGTCCTGAACATGCCTCCATCCAAGTGCTCTGTCCTTGTGAAGAGAAACCATCATCTTACGCAAAGATGAGCTTAGTTCTACCACAAATTATGGTGTTGATGTGTCTCATTTCCTAGTGCATCAAAATGAAGGGGTTTCTTCAGTTGGAAGAAGTCAACAGAGCTGCATTTTCATTACATCAGTCAGTTCTGGTAATTGTCCGGGTGTGACTTTTGCCCCCCAATCTGTACATGCTGTAGGCCACACATTCAGAAGAAAAACAAAAATTAAAATCTTAGTGCATCCTCCACAGAAAAATGACCCAGACAGTAGATTTAACCAATAAAAGCAGGAAAAGGTTCAAACCAAGTGGTTTGTGTTTTATTTGTTCCCCAAATCTAAAAAAGGGTCACAGCTTCTGTGTGTCTTTGTTTCATCAGTTTAAGCTGTGGGGTTCATGAAAAAATAAAAAAATACACTTTAGAAAAAGCCTTCCTTATGGACAGGGTCAGTGTATAAGACTGAGGTCCATGAAGCCCTGCCCTACTGCCTTCGCCATGCTGATGTCCCTCCACTCATCTGCTCCTCCTGTAGTGCAAACGTGTGCTCTAGGTCTGTGGTGCCCAAGGACAAGGGGCTACAGAGAACCAGAGGCAGCGGCCTGCAACTCCTGGAACGTGCTCTCAAAGCAGCGCTTCAGATCTGAGTATGTTACCACCAGGACACTCTTTTCATCCCGAGACACCAGGCTGATCTTCTCAGGAACGCCAGCGTCCAGCTGCGAGTGGTGGTAACACAAGTACATTACATGATATTAAAAAAAAGAACAAAGAATGTTAGAACTCAAAGTGTACGCACTTTGTTGAGGCAGGAAACAATGTGACTGAGGTCTATCCAGGGAGTTCCAGCTTCTGTGACTTGATGAAAGAGGTGATCTCGAAAAAGTTTCAACAGGTAACGATCCCCTGTCTCTGACCAAGTGGGATCTTTCTGAAACCTAAAAATAAACATCTGGGTCAGATCACAGCAAAATAGTTGTCTAAGCTGGAAATGAATCACTTACTCTGGCCTTTCATTGATGGTGCCCAGCTTAGCAAGCAGACGGAAGAGGCGGCCATTTTGCACTTCCTGTAAAATAACAATTATAAATAATGTATGGGTTTGGATTTGTTTGTTGTGCAGAAGGTGACGACATGTCAAACAGATATGAGTGACAGAAACACTGTACATGAAGCAGATGTGTACTGGTGTAGTTAAAGTCAATGAAATTGTAATTAGAGCAAAAAAAAACTCTCAAAGTTTGTCTAAACACAACTGTCTCAACATACAGTAAAATTCATCCATCTGAAAACAATAAAAAATAGTGTATGAATAGTTTTCCTATCATGCGCCGCGCTGCTGAGTGTCTATTTGGAAAACTGATGAAAAACTATGATAATGACTTAGCACAAGTTTGACACTGTTGCATAAATAGAGTTGAGTAAGGTTAAAAAAAGCAGGTAAAACAAACATAAGAATTATTGATGGATGACACTAGACGTGCACTGGCACTGGGTGTTTTCATTTATCTGAGCATCAAAACCAAGTCAGTGAGATCAGAGTGACAAAAAGATCATTTCAATGGCACTGGATTATGGGTCTGTACCTTTGCGAGGTCCTCCTCGATGACATCATTTCTCATCTGGGATGCATCCAGCTGTGTGTAAAAGCGAGCTCCGATCATCGGCATGATGTCATTGACACTGCGCATTCGCGACTGCTCAGTCAGCAGGTACCTGCCCGAGCAAAAACATGAACATTCATTTTTGTCTTAAAACAGGGAACATGTATAAATACAGGATACAAATAAAATAACGTGTAATAAAAAGGTTTGTATTGATTAATGTGCATATTTGAAGGATTATCTCACAGAATAAGATTCTTGAGGTCTGAGGAGTAGTTGATGGACACCAGCTCCATGGCTTTCTGCAGGTTCTCCCTTTGAATTCCAGCCAGAGAGTTACAAGCTAATGCCAGCACCACTTTCCCCAGAGAGACAAGGTCCGCTTGCTACAATAAAGATGCAGAAAAACACAATCTAATAAACTACCAGAGGGCGTGAAATGTCTTCAGACTTCAGTGGGTTACTATACCTGGTACTGAGGCATTAGGGCAAGATGATTGGTCTGACTGCTGTCAAATGTTAAGACATCAAATACTCCCACACAGTTCACCCGTAATCTGCACCAAAACAGGATTATATGGTTGTGAATAAAGGGAATAATTCTTTTAAAAGGGACTTTCATATGTTTTACTGGTCAAAATGTACACCTAAATTATAAACTCTTTGTACCTGGTTTTGCCTGTGATTACAATCTTGCTGGGATCCATAACCCGACAAGCCAAACCCGCAGTGTGAATGGTCCGCAGGGCAGAACTGAGTTGGACAATGTATGCCCATATTAAAGACTCAGGCAGTAGACCTGCATGCTGACGCGGAGGGGGAGGCTCATGTTGTCCTGCAGAGTAGATGGGGATTATCATTATCAAAAGATATTGTAAAACAAAACCTGTAGACGAGCGTGTGCACTACTGGTAGCACCTAGCCAAGGATCGGTTTCAGCCACAGTTTCCTTTAGGCTTTTATAAATAGCTACTGCAATCTCCAACTGTCAAAGCTAAATCACAATATTTGCTTCCAGCTAATATTTAATAGCAAAATATTTGTTCAATTATGATATTTAAATAGAGTATTACAGCGCACCCGGAAAGTATTCACAGCGCTTCACTTTTTCCACATTTTGTAATGTTACAGCCTTATTCCAAAATTGATTCAATTAATTTTTTTCCCCTCACAATTCCACACACACACACAATTCACAACACCCCATAATGATGACATGAAAAACGTTTGAGATTCTTGCAAATGTCCGTCCGTCCGTTTTCCTCCGCTTCATCCGTTGCTGGGTAGCGGGGGCAGCAGTGTAAGCAGAGACGCCCAGACTTCCCTATCCACACACACTTCCTCCAGCTCGTCCGGGGGGACCCCAAGGCGTTCCCAGGCCAGCTGAGAGACATAGTCTCTCCAGCGCGTCCTAGGTCTTCACCGGGGCCTCCTCCCAGTGGGACGTGCCCGGAACACCTCCCCAGGTAGGCGTCCAGGAGGCATCCGGAACAGATGCCCGAGCCACCTCAACTGGTTCCTCTCGACGTGGAGTAGCAGCGGCTCTACTCTGAGCTCCTCCCGTGTGACCGAGCTCCTCACCCTATCTCTAAGGGAGCGCCCAGCCACTCTGCGGAGGAAGCTCATTTCGACCGCTTGTATCCGCGATCTCGTTCTTTCGGTCACTACCCAAAGCTCATGACCATAGGTGAGGGAGGGAACGAAGTTTGACCGGTAAATCGAGAGCTTTGCCTTTCGGCTCAGCTCCCTCTTTACCACAACGGTCCGATACAGCAACCGCATCACTGCGCACGCTGCACCGATCCACCTGTCAATCTCACGCTCCATCCTCCCCTCACTCGTGAACAAGACCCCGAGATACTTGAACTCCTCCACTTGAGGAAGGACCTCTCCACCCACCTGTAGAGGGCAAGGCACCTTTTTCCGGTCGAGCACCATGGCCTCAGATTTGGAGGTGCTGATTCTCATCCCAGCCGCTTCACACTCGGCTGCAAACCGTCCCAGTGCATGTTGTAGGTCCTGGTTTTGCAAATGTATTAAAAATAAAAAACTAAGAAACCACATGTACATAAGTATTCACAGCCTTTGCTTAACTCATTGACTTCCATTGACGAATTTGTCTGAGACCCTCTGTTCCACTGGGGATTACAGGAGAATAAAAATAGCTAGAAATAAACTTATTTTTGCTGATGAAAGTAGACAATCCAGTCTTTCAGAATCTGGTTTCATATTTCACATATTCTTGGGGCGACAGTAGCTCAGTTGGTAGAGCATTGGCCTTAAGCCCAGAAGGTTGTGGGTTCAATTCCCACCTCTGCACCTTCTCCACCGACTCCCACTGATGACTGCTGTCGTTGTGTCCTTGGGCAAGACACTTAACCCCACTTTGCCCAAAGCCCCCACTGAAAGATCAAGGCTATGCTCACACTCAGAGAGCAGCCGTCCTCCTGTGGACTCACCACCTGCAGAGGGTCAGTGAGGGGCTGGTGCTATGAGACTTGGGTGGCATCTCTGACTGTCACCCCCCTGACCCAGAAATGGATTAAAGGGTAGAAAATGGATGGATGGATGGATGGATTTCACATATTCTTAAGAAATAATATTCTGTGGGTCTTGAGAATCAGTGAAGTCATCAAAAACGGCTGGCAGTCAATGGCTTAATACTTTGTTGATGCACCTTTGGCAGCAATTACAGCCTCAAGTATTTTTGAATGCCACAAGCTTGGCACACCTGTCTTTGGGCAGTTTTAGCCCATTCCTCTTTGCAGCACCTCTCAAGCTCCATCAAGTTGGATGGGGAGTGTCAGTGCACAGCCATTTTCAGATCTCTCCAGAGATGTTCAATTGGATTCAAGTCTGGGCTCTGGCTGGGCCACTCAAGGACATTCACAGAGTTGTCCTGAAGCCACTTCTTTGTTATCTTGGCTGTGTGCAGGTCGTTGTCCTGCTGAAAGATGAACCGTCGCCCCAGTCTGAGGTCAAGAGCGCTCTGGAGCAGGTTTTCATCCAGGATGTCTCTGTACATTGCTGCATTCATCTTTCCCTCTATCTTGACTAGTCTCCCAGTTCCTGCCACTGAAAAACCTACCCACAGCATGATGCTACCACCACCATGCTTCACTGTAGGGATGGTATTGGCTTGGTGATGAGCAGTGCCTGGTTTCCTCCAAACATGACGCCTGGCATTCACGCCAAAGAGTTCAATCTTTGTCTCATCAGACCAGAGAATTTTTTTTACTCATGGTCTGAGAGTCCTTCAGGTGCCTTTCGGCAAACTCCAAACTAAAGAGCGGCTTCTGTCGGGCCACTCTACCATACAGGCCTGATTTGTGGATTGCTGCAGAGATGATTGTCCTTCTGGAAGGTTCTCCTCTCTCCACAGAGAAACGCTGGAGCTCTGACAAAGTGACCATCGGGTTCTTAGTCACCTCCCTGACTAAGGCCCTTCTCCCCTGATCGCTCAGTTCAGATGGCCGGCCAGCTCTAAGAAGAGTCCTGGTGGTTCCAAACTTCTTCCATTTACGGATGATGGAGGCCACTGTGATCATTGGGACCTTCAAAGCAGCAGACATTTTTCTGTACCCTTCCCCAGACTTGTGCCTTGAGACAATCCTGTTTCTGAGGTCTACAAACAATTCCTTTGACTTCATGCTTGGATTGTGCTCTGACATGCACCGTCAACTGTGGGACCTTATACTGTATATACTAGGGTTTAATATTTTTCCCGAAAATGAGACGTATCATATCCCGGGAAAAGACGACGCCTTTCCCGGGAAATCCCGGGAAATAGCTGTTGTTTGTAGTTGTTGTTTTTAGCCCAAGTAATGTATGATATCACTCAAATATATAATCCAACAAAAGCTGCCATCTCCACTAGTGTTTCACCAAGTGACTTGCTAGCTTTTATAAAGTAGCCATAGCGTTTTCAGACGTTTTGTTGATGGGCTTTCTTCAGGAATTTCACTATTATGAGATTCTAAATGTCTGCACAATCCACTTGTCGAAAAGTGACGTGCGGTGTGGTTTGGAGGCACTGACTTCAGCCCAATCAGATGAACATATATCATATAAATCAACATAACCTACAGAGCTGCTTATTCACAATTAGTTTGGCTACAGCAGAATGTTTTCCATGGCCCGCATTGTTTGCTCAAACAAAACGCAAAAGTTCGTAAAAGGCACATTTCCAATTGTGTTATGGGTCTTACCTTAGTTATTAATGAACAGCACAGACCACTTCAGTTCAGACCAGTTTCATGTTTAAGTCCATATAATAGTTTGAGCGCAGATATGTAATCCCCCATTTGGAAATAAGCCCAAAGAGTTTTAAAGCGTAAAACAAAACGGGTGCCACCTCCATAAACTCCTCCGTGTGTTCGCTGCAGCCGGCTCTCGGGCGCATCCAATTTCTAATATCAACCTTCTTACCCTTCTCCTCTCTTCCTTATCATTCCTATCGTCATTGTAAGCAGAACATTACCCTAAATGCATTTTATATGATTTTAAAATGTTTTATATGTATGTTAGCCAAACCTGTTGCTGCCCTTAGCAGATGGAAAAAAAGAAAGGAGCTTTCTGATAGAATTGGACGTAACCACATTCTGGGCTCACATGTGCCCCGTACCCTGAGCCTGGCCTCATTACAAGTCGTGGTTTAGCGCGATTAAGACCCATATTTGTTGTCAAAAACACAATTTAGGAGCCATCCTCTCAGCTGTAGACATGTTGATTGTAAATGAAATATGTTTGAACTTTGAACAACAATAAACGTGCTTTATAATAGGAGCGCACTGTATTTTTTTTTTTACTTTCATTTCCCGTTTCCCGTCATAACATTTCCCGGGAATCGGGATATAGTTTTCATCAGATTTCCCGGGAATCCCGTATCCCGGGATTAAACCCTAGTATATACAGGTGTGTGCCTTTCCAAATCAAGTCAAATGAACTGAATTTACCACAGGTGGACTCCAATTAAGCAGTAGAGGCATCTCACGGATGATCAGTGGAAACAGGATGCACCTGAGCTCAATTTTGAGCTTCATGGCAAAGGCTGTAATTACTTACAGTGGGGCAAAAAAGTATTTAGTCAGCCACTGATTGTGCAAATTCTCCCACTTAAAATAATGACAGAGGTCTGTAATTTTCATCATAGGTACACTTCAACTGTGAGAGACAGAATGTGAAAAAAAATCCAGGAATTCACATTGTAGGATTTTTAGTCCTCCCCCCACCGCTCGGGTTCAGATCAGGGGGGCCGTTCTTCCCGATCACCCCTCTCCAAGTGTCACTGGCATTTCCCACATGGGCGTTGAAGTCCCCCAGGAGAATAACGGAGTCCCCGGGCGGTGCACTGTCCAGTACCCCTCCCAAGGACTCCAAGAAGGCCGGGTACTCTGCACTACCGTTAGGCCCGTAGGCCGTCACAACAGTGAGAGACTTGTCCCCCACCCGGAGGCGGAGGGACGCGACCCTCTCATTCACCGGGGAGAACTCCAACACGTGGCGGCTGAGATGGGGGGCAATGAGAATAGCCACCCCAGCTCGCCGCCTCTCCCCGTGGGAAACACCAGAAAAGTGGAGCGTCCAACCCCTCTCAAGGAGTTGGGTTCCAGAGCCCAAGCTGTGTGTGGAGGTGAGGCCGACTGTCTCTAGTCGGTATCGCTCAACCTCCCCCACAAGCTCGGGCTCCTTCCCCCCCAGTGAGAGCCAGATGTTGGGGGTGTGGACTGGGTCGTCAAAGTCTCCGCCTTCGACTGCTGCCCAGTCCTCTCTGCACCTCGCCACCACGGACCCCTCTGCAGGTGGTGGGCCCACAGGAGGGACTGCCCACGTCATCCCTTCGGGCTGAGCCCGGCCGGGCCCCGTGGGCTAAGGCTCGGCCACCAGGCGCTCGCTTGCGAGCCCCGACCCCAGGCCTGGCTCCAGGGTGGGGCCCCGGCTGCGCCATGCCGGGCGACGTCACGGTTCTCATTGTCGTGCTGTCCATGGTTGGCTTCGGACTGCGCTTCGTCTGACTCGTCACTTGAGACCTGTCTGCCATGGGAGACCCTACCAGGGGCATGAAGCCCCTGACAGCATAGCTCCCAGGATCATCCGAGTGCTCAAACTCCCCCACCACGTTAAGGTGGCAGTCCAAGGGGGGAGATCAGTTGTTGGACTTCTGTGCCAGTCACGGCCTGTCCATCACGAACACCATGTTCGAGCACAAGGGTGTCCATCAGTGCACGTGGCACCAAGACACCCTAGGCCGGAGGTCGATGATCGACTTTGTAGTCGTATCATCTGACCTTCGACCGCGTGTCTCGGACACTCGGGTGAAGAGAGGGGCGGAGCTGTCAACCGATCATCACCTGGTCGTGAGTTGGATCCGCTGGCAGGGCAGGAGGCCGGTCAGACCTGGCAGGCCCAAGCGTGTAGTGAGGGTTTGCTGGGAACGTCTTGCTGAGCCCCCTGTCAGACGGACTTTCAACTCACACCTCCGGGAGAGCTTCTCCCAGGTCCCGGCAGAGGAGGGGGATATCGAGTCCGAGTGGACCATGTTCTCTTCCTCTATCGCCAATGCGGCGGCTCGTAGCTGTGGTCGCAAGGTCTCTGGTGCTGGTCCCGGCAGCAATCCCCGAACCCGGTGGTGGACACCGGCAGTAAGGGATGCCGTCAGGCTGAAGAAGGAGTCCTATCGAGCAATGATGGTTTGTGGGACTCCTGAGGCAGCTGTCCAGTACCGGCAGGCCAAACGTGCCGCGGCCCGGGCTGTTGCAGAGGCAAAAACCCGGGACTGGGAGGAGTTCGGAGAGTCCATGGAGCATGACTATCGGTCGGCCTCGAAGAGGTTCTGGCAAACCGTCCGGCGCCTCAGGAGGGGGAAGCAGTTCTTTGCCAACACCGTGTATGGTGCGGGTGGAGGGCTGCTGACCTCGACTGGGGATATTGTCGGGCGGTGGAAGGAATACTTCGAGGTTCTCCTCAATCCCCCCGTCACGTCCTCCGTCCAGGAGGCAGAGGCTGAGGATGTTGGGGCGGATACTTCCATCTCCCTGGCCGAGGTCACCAAGGTGGTTGGCAGCCTCCATGGTGGCAAGGCGCCGGGAGTGGATGAGATCCGTCCTGACTATCTAAAGTCTCTGGATGTTGTAGGACTGTCTTGGCTGACACGTCTCTGCAACATCGCGTGGGGATCGGGGGCGGTGCCAATGGAGTGGCAGACCGGGGTGGTGGACCCTCTCTACAAGAAGGGGGACCGGAGGGTGTGTTCCAATTATCGTGGGATCACACTCCTCAGCCTCCCCGGTAAGGTCTACTCCAAGGTACTGGAGAGGAGGCTACGTACGATGGTCGAATCTCGGATTCAGGAGGAGCAGTGTGGTTTTCGTCCCGGTCGCGGAACACTGGACCAGCTCTATACTCTCCATCGGATACTTGAGGGTTCATGGGAGTTCGCCCAACCTGTCCACATGTGCTTTGTGGATTTGGAGAAGGCGTTCGACCGTGTTCCCCGGGGTGTCCTTTGGGGGGTCCTCCGGGAGTACGGGGTCCGGGGTCCTCTGCTGAGGGCTGTTCGGTCCCTGTATGACCGGAGCCAGAGCTGTGTCCGCATTGCCGGCAGTAAGTCAGACCTGTTCCGGTGCATGTTGGCCTCCGCCAAGGCTGCCCTTTGTCACCGGTTCTGTTCACTGTATTTATGGACAGAATCTCTAGGCGCAGCCAGGGGCCGGAGGGGGTCCGGTTCGGGAACCACAGGATTTCATCTCTACTTTTTGCGGATGATGTCGTCCTGCTGGCTCCAACGAACCAGGACCTGCAACATGCACTGGGACGGTTTGCAGCCGAGTGTGAAGCGGCTGGGATGAGAATCAGCACCTCCAAATCCGAGGCCATGGTGCTCGACCGGAAAAAGGTGCCTTGCCCTCTTCAGGTGGGTGGAGAGGTCCTTCCTCAAGTGGAGGAGTTCAAGTATCTCGGGGTCTTGTTCACGAGTGAGGGGAGGATGGAGCGTGAGATTGACAGGCGGATCGGTGCAGCGTGCGCAGTGATGCGGTCTCTGTATCGGACCGTTGTGGTAAAGAGGGAGCTGAGCCGAAAGGCAAAGCTCTCAATTTACCGGTCAATCTTCGTTCCCTCCCTCACCTATGGTCATGAGCTGTGGGTAATGACCGAAAGAACGAGATCGCGGATACAAGCGGTCGAAATGAGCTTCCTCTGCAGAGTGGCTGGGCGCTCCCTTAGAGATAGGGTGAGGAGCTCAGTCATCTGGCTCGGGCATCTGTTCAGGATGCCTCCTGGACGCCTTCCTGGGGAGGTGTTCCGGGCACGTCCCACCGGGAGGAGGCCCCGGGGAAGACCCAGGACACGCTGGAGAGACTATGTCTCTCAGCTGGCCTGGGAACGCCTTGGGGTCCCCCCGGACGAGCTGGAGGAGGTGTGTGTGGATAGGGAAGTCTGGGCGTCTCTGCTTAGACTGCTGCCCCCGCGACCCGGCAACGGATAAAGCGGAAGAAAATGGATGGATGGATGGATGGATTTTTAAAGAATTTATTTGTAAATCATGGTGGAAAATAAGTATTTGGTCACTTCAAACAAGGAAGATCTCTGGCTCTCACAAACCTGTAACTAACTTCTTTCGTTGTGTTTGGAGGAAGAAGAATACTGAGTTGCATCCCAAAAACACCATACCTACTGTGAAGCATGGGGGTGGAAACGTCATGCTTTGGGGCTGTTTTTCTGCTAAGGGGACAGGACGACTGATGCGTGTTAAGGAAAGAATTAATGGGGCCATGTATCGTGAGATTTTGAGCCAAAACCTCCTTCCATCAGTGAGAGCTTTGAAGATGAAACATGGCTGGGTGTTCCAGCATGACAATGATCCCAAACACACCGCCTAGGCAACGAAGCAGTGGCTCCGTAAGAAGCATTTGAAAGTCCTGGAGTGGCCTAGCCAGTCTCCAGACCTCAACCCCATTGAAAATCTGTGGAGGGAGTTGAAAGTCCGTGTTGCTCGCCAACAGCCCCAAAACATCACTGCTCTCGAGAAGATCTGCATACTACTTGCACTTGCAGGTTTGCACACACTACTGTGTGTGCAAACCTGGTATAGACCTATAGTAATCGTTTGACCTCTGTTATTGCCAACAAAGGTTATATTACAAAGTATTGAGTTGAATTTTTGTTATTGACCAAATACTTATTTTCCACCATGATTTACAAATAAATTCTAAAAAAATCCTACAATGTGAATTCCTAAAAAAAAAAAATCACATGCTATCTCTCACAGTTGAAGTGTACCTATGATGAAAATTACAGACCTCTGTCATTATTTTAAGTGGGAGAACTTGCACAATCGTTGGCTGACTAAATATTTTTTTGCGCCACTGTATGTACATGTGGTTTTAGTTTTTTTAGTTTGAATACATTTCATGTCATTATGGGGTGTTGTGTGTAGAATTGTGAGGAAAAAAATTAATTGAATCCATTTTGGAATAAGGCTGTAACATAACAAAATGTGGAAAAAGAAGCGCTGTGAATACTTTCCGGATGCACTGTATATATTCAGTGACAAGAGATCTCATAAAAATCTCTTTAAAAAGGGTTATCATTAATAGGTGATAACAGTTTAATTAGGTCTTACTCACCCCACTTTCTCTTCGTGAAAAACGAGTCTGCAGTTGGGTCATTGAAGTGCCTGCTGTACATTGTCTCTGCGCCCGCGTGGAAGTCATATGAGAACACCAATGCTGCAAGAAAGCATCAAGCATTAGACAGACAAATATGTCTCTATCAAAAATTTCTACTCTCGTCCTGCAGTTGAGAGCAGAACAGAACTAACAAGACAAGTGAATGCTTCGGCCAGATATTTTTACATTAAAAAATATATTTGAAGTCTTACAGTGGTCTCCAAAAGCTTTGGTGGTGAAAACCTCCCTCAGTGTTACAGAGTTTGAATGTTGAATCTTCTTCCACATATCCACAAGCATCATGCACTTTGTGTTAACAAGGCGAAAACCTAAAAACATTTGGAAAACATTACATTTCTGCAGCAGTAAATGCCTAATTTTATTGAACAGTACGTTTACCATGTATTCTCCGTAGACAATAAGGAAGATCGTCCTTGCTGTTGACCGCTTTGTAGCAGGTTGTGATGTAACTGAAGTTGCTGGTCTTCTGCATGCGGTTTGGAGTTGGGAGCGCCTCTAGTGGGAAAAGGCTGTGGTAGCTGTCTACCTCAGATGGCACATCTATAAAAAATATTTTAAAAGATTATGCAGAGAAAAATGGTGTTCTGATCCATCAAAACATCTGCCATGTTAATGAAAAGGCAGCGTGTATTTAACATTCTAATAATAACAAAATAATATTCTAAAACTTTCAAAAGCACAGCTTGACTAAACGTCACTATGAATGGACTTACCTGCATTCTCTGAATGGTCAATCTGCGCCATTGTTATCAAATGTCTATTTATTAACTCCTAAAAGGAAAACACAGCATCATTATAGTGTTTTTTTTTAAAGCTATATTATATTATATTATATATAGTATTGAAGTGGGTGGAATACCTGTCTAAGTTCATCAGCCATGAAGAAGGATGGGGCATTGGCTTTAGGCTGCATGTAGGCCACATGGGGCGCTGTAGGGGGATAGATATGATAGGAAGGAAACACCTGCAGAAAAACCATAAAGTTAGTTACACATTTAATGAAATGAAACCTGTTGTATTAGGTGCATAATACATACCATTCCAGCCATTGGAGCTGGTGTGTTATCTGTATAAAAGTATGTTGTCCCCCCCACAGTCTCTTTTTGTATAATGTGAGAGGCTGGGTCAGTTGCAGGACTGGGCACCATGTAATTGGCTGGGTTTGGTGTGTGACTGCGCCGCCGAGGAGCAGGTGAAGTGTGAGGTGTAATTTTGGGAGAGTGAAGAGGAGACGAACCCGCGGATAAAGACATTCCTAAAATGCAACAATTAACACTTTGTCATAAAATATTTTATGAATATACAAAGTCATTATTTTATATTAACGAAACAATAAAGTCTTGTTGACATTGTTTATGAGAGTGCCCTGAAAAACATTTTATGTAAATATGTACATGTGCCCCTCACTGTGTGAAGGAGAGGTTCCGTAGGTCTTTCCTTCCTGCTGCTGTCAGACTGTACAATAAGAACTGCTGAGCCTGTAAATTTCATTCATCTGTAAATAAATAAATTCTTAAATCATGTGCAATGTGCAATACTGCAACTTCAGAATGTCACTGAACAATGTCACTTTACTTATCTACTTATTATCCTGCACTATACGACAGTACATAACTCTGAACTACTACATGTATATATTTTTTGACTGGTATTGAAGCATTTTCAGCATCTACAGCTAGTTATGATAGTTAAGAAACATAGCTACTACGTATTTTGTATATTGTGTGCTCCCTGTGTGCTCTTACTACTGTCCTGTCTGTGCGCTGCAACAATGAAATTTCCCCACTGTGGGACAAATAAAGGAACTCTTACCTTATCTTATTCTTGCAAATGTATGTTTTCATTGTTGAATATGTGTATAGTGTGTAGTCATGTTACCACAATCCCAAATTGACCTGACAAATACATTGCTATTGAAATGTGTCGGTTTTATGATTTGTAAATAAATAGATAATTCTTTCAAAACAAAGTATTTTTAATACAAAGTGTTCTGACCTGGTGCCAGAGCTGCAGCTGTGGAGCTGCTGAGGGCAGGATGAGGAAACATAGTTGAAGGGAAAGCTGGGACCGGAGACTGGGCCATAGTCATACGCGGCGTTCCTTTAGGGATGAACTCACTTGCTGCCGGGTTAGGAGTCTGAATATATTTAAAAATAAACATTACTTTGGATGTCGTATGCCTTTTGTTGGATATTTCAGGCAAAACATTTAATTCACAACCATTAATATATGTGCATATAAATGTTGAACACTTGCCTTCCTCCTCTGGGAAATGGTAAGAGCACCAAAATCACTGAAGAGTGATGATGTTGGAGAGTTTACAGGATCTGCAGAATTAGTGTAATTAATACATGCATTACATGTTGTTATAAACAGTATCAAATACTAATAATAATTATTTTTCTCACCATGACTGCTGTGGCTGAAGTTCTTGGCACCGTCATTAAGGAGACTTGGAGAACTGCTGCTGGTAGTCATACGCTTCAAAAATGAAAAATAATACCATGTGTTTATAAGGAAAGATAAAGAACTTTTGCATACAAAGAAAAAAACACTGTATTAACCATATGTCATACCTGCATCATGGAATACTTTGACTCTGCTGGACTTCCAAACCCATTTACCCCAATAAAGCTGCTGCTGAAATAGGAATTGGTGAGATTGGCATCACTCAGGTTTGCTCCCTCCATTCCTGGAACTAAGTATGACAGAAAGCAAGATATTATAAGAAAGATCTTCAAAAAGAAAGTTCCAAATAGAAAAGTTCCAAATAGAATAGGAAAGTTCCAAATAGAAAACCACAATGACAAAGAAACCAAGAAGACACAAAGGAGGAGTGTTGAGAGGGATTTAAAAGTTAAAATATTTGTCACAAATGATAGCGAATGGTCAGAAGCAATAGCTCCCAAAGCTAACGACGAGGGTCGCAAGCTGGTGCCCCAAATGCAGCTGT
The DNA here is from genome assembly GCA_964034765.1 of Knipowitschia caucasica. Lineage (NCBI taxonomy): Eukaryota > Metazoa > Chordata > Actinopteri > Gobiiformes > Gobiidae > Knipowitschia > Knipowitschia caucasica. The sequence continues at coordinate 19,745,046 of OZ035843.1, forward strand.
CACAAAACATTTAGCCCACGGACTGCAGACTACCGCGTTTTTTCTTTTTCTTTTTTGTTTAGACCAAGTTTAAACAACCAACACCATCGTGCATACTCATTGTACTATGCAGGGAATATCTGGTGGCTTTCGGGTTATGGGGCCTCGATGAATCCTCGGACTAGATTTAAATATAGCCACGCAAGGCCCACGCTAAAGTTCCCCTGAGTACTGAGCAAAAGGCCCGGGTTGCTCCAGACTTGCGTGACTCACTCTGTAACAGCTGTCCTTCCAGAGACGCCCCAGATAGCCCAAGGGTCTCGGTCTTTTTCGGGCCAGTTCCGCCGTTTGGACCAGTGGCCGCGGGTCCACTGAGCGCATATGCCGCTGGGGTCGCTCCTCCTCCGGCCATGGACATCGGGACAGGACTGCTGCCACCGTGAAGCGACAGGTTAGCCATGGACGGCTCTTCGTGCAGAAACTGGCACTCGTCCCCATAAAAGCAAGTTTTGTCTTTTGCATAGTACCTGCAGAACTTGACCTTTACGGGTATCCCGGGACCTCCGGCTGGGAGTCCACTGTTCATGGCACCGCTGCTGCCGCCGAAACACAGTCAAACATAGAGACGAACGGAGCTAGCGCTAGCAGCTAGCAGCTAGCATGCAAATTGTCCCCTCAAAACACAGCTTCAGTCAATTCAACGCCAACAACTCTGATGTGCGCAATGGATTTCACGTCGTAAGCCTGGAGTGCATTTTTGTTTCTGAATTGTTACATTACAACATGAAATCCCCGCTCATCGTTCTTTTCGGAGTCCATGCAGCTTCCTGCAAAGTGTAACGCTAGCCTGTTGTTGTTTTGCTGCTCGGGTTTAGCATGGCTTTGCATTGTGGGTACTTCAAGCACTTGCTGCTGACAGCAGCCTGTGAAGAAAGTCTTGAAAGGAGTACAAATTGTGGTCAATTCCACAAGACTAATGGCATATGACATTTTTATATTATAACTGGGACGTTGTCTACCCAATATAACAATATTTAAATATCAATTATCACAAAAAGAAATCTTTGTTGTTTCCCCCCATGGTTGTTACGTCATGGAGGTTCCTCTTTTAAAATATAAAACCACCGATCTTGGTCAAATTGTTTCTGTCACACAGCTCTTGTGAAAATGTCACTGTAATTTAGAGAAACGCAGAGATGATTGTTTTCGGTAAGTCATTGGACTTAGTCTGCGCCTTTATATATATATATGTTTGGAGCTAGACTTTTCTGCATTAATCAATCATACAACTAATCAATTAAAGATAAAGGTTAAAAAAGATAAACAAAAAATTTAATGATTAGACTATATTTCTCTCGTAGATTGTTTTGTTATGCATGTCAGTAACAACGGTCCTTCTTGTTAGCTTTAAAATGACTCAAATTACTTGTTTAAAGGTACTCTCATGCTCCTTGCTACTGGAGTGTACTCTTCTATGAGTTCAGCGGAATGTGAACCCAGTCACAAGGTGACACATTGTGTTTGATTTAATGTTCTGTAGTTCCATATATAAAAAAACAAGTTATTGAAAGTTAAGACTATACGAAAATATATTTCCAGGTGAAATGCATTACATCAGCTGATATTCTCAATGCCTCTGGTCATGTCAACATTTATGTTGGTAAAGTTCTCACCATTTCCCTGGCAGTTGGGCAAACCTGTCAGTGGATTAAGAGGGGAATTCTGATCACGTAAGTGTCTCAACATCTTATTTTTTGTCATGTCACAACCTGACCAAAGCAGTAATGTGTTGTTTGTCCTCAGAAACAGTAGCCACATCCTGAACATACAGACCATGTCTGAAGCAGACTCCGGGGAGTACACCATGGTCTGTCGATCCCAAAACGGCACCTCAACCTCCACGACTGTGCATCTTCATGTGATCACAAGTAACTGACAGCTAAAGCTTTTGTTGATTGAAGTTTGGGTTGTAACTAACAATGATTTTGATAATAGATGAATTTAGCTATTATTTTTTGTTGATTAATCAATGAGATTTTTTCAAAGAAACAGATACATCTTTAAACATAGACATTTACACATTTCCTCATTTCCTATCTTATGTTTTATGTTTACGTAATCTGTTTGAGCAGATACATACTTTGAGAGTCTGTATATAAAGCAGTTAATTATTTATTAATAAACAATCAGAATAAAAACATTTGTTTTCTTCCAGAACGACCCATAAAACCACATCTGGTTTTGTGTAACTTTAGCGAATCGGCATCGCCTGGGTTTAAATGCTTCACTGATGGATACCCAAACACTTCTCTAAAATGGTCAAGGTATTTATTGTAATTCATATGACAAATAGTTATGATAATAGTCCACACAATTCATGGGTAAAATTCAATTTTTTTCAAACAGAAATAAAGGTGGTAAAATTATTACTACAATTGATGGACGTGTTGAAAGTCAAATATCCTCCGTTGACTATTACCAAATGCAAGCAATGTGTTGTGCCTCCAACAAAGCTGGACAGGAGTGCACCCAACTCTATGACATCGGTAATTAACAAGTAATAATTTAGTTAACAAAGTTAACCATACATTGATTTTAAAATGTTACAAATCTGTATTTTATAGACTTGACAAACTCCTACAAAGATTTAACAAACAGTGACCATTTGAATGTAACCCTGAGCCCTGGAGAGTCCTTACTGATGCGCTGCAGTGTAACGTATCCAGATGTCTCTGAATGGTGGAAAGACAACAACAAAATTAAGAATGCAGTCTGCTCCTCTGCTCACACATACAAGGTTCTGCAATATTTGGAAAGCTTCTTTAATATATTATTATTGTATTATTACCTAATGTGTTTTTTTTTATATATTTGAGGCTTGCGTTTTGGAGGATTCCCATTATTCTACTGACATGGTGTATGTCTCTGTACCGTCGGTCAATGTTCATGACAGCGGCACGTATACATGCAGAAGTGAAAAACAAACCAAATCAGTTCATGTTTCAGTTCAAGGTGGGTTAATAATAATGACTCAATTTTTAATTCTGATTCTAATTCTTATGTTCTCTCGCAGCTGAAGGGTTTTTATCTGTTAAGCTGGAGACGAGTTTAATCATAAAAAGGGAACAATTTAATACCACATGCTTGCAAGCCAATGTCTTCTATCACCCGTTTCTTCAAGACTGCATATGGGAGACACCCGATAATATGAAAATCAAATGTCTTACTGAACCATGGGTCACTAAACATAGGTTTGTGTTATTAATATAGTATGATAAACTGCATTATTCTACTTACATGCCAATAATAAGCATGCTATTGCAGGAACGTAAGGCTGTGTGAGACTCTGAAAACAGGGGAGTACAAGTTAAATATTGAAGCTGGTGGAATTAATGAAACAAAGTCTATATCTGTATGCATTGCTGGTAAGATATGTTTGAATATAGGTGGAATGCAAAACTTAAAATGAAAACTCTTGATGTATGATTTTGTCCCATGGATCTATTATAATCTGATTTTCTGAAGATACACCTGATATAAAGATGAGGGCTGTAAATAATACCTACAGCGCAACAACTATGAGTCTTGTTCCAGCCAATTACTCATGGATGTCTTGCTCGAATGACAGGTTTGCCAATATCAATGTTCAATGGATAATCTGTAAAATTTTTATTGGTATATTTTCTACATGTTACAGCTGCGAGGAAGATTCTGATTGGGAAGTACTAGCCCAAACGTCAAAGATAGATTTGGAAGTATCCTGTAAGAAGACAATTATGAGTTCTTTGCGTGGTGACCAAGTGTCTGGACTTTTTGTGAGGTTTTGTCTCACTAACTCTGTCGGACACTGGTGTAAAAAGCGCCCTGTACATTTTCAGCAAGCAACCCTGGCTTTTGTTGGTAAGAATTTACAGTAATTGTTGAGAAATCCATTTTTCCGTGTACTATTTTAAAGAGATTTTGTCTTTATTTAAAGGTCACCGTTACGATGCCAACAGTACACTTTTGAAAACTGGCTGTGTGTTTTTACTGCTTGCGTTGCTTGTTGTGACCATTATTCTACGTTATTATGTAAAAAAGAAGGTACAGTTGTGTGAGTGTGTGCGTGTGTGTGAAAAATTACTAACCTTTGTCACATGGTACCCAACAGAAACCAAAGCCTCAACTTCATATGATCCAGATGGTTGCACCAAATGACAATGATTATATCTACATCAACTTTAAGGATTTTGCATATGATTCAAAGTGGGAGTTTCCCAGAGAAAATCTAGAATTAGGTATCCAAAATAAACAGATGCAGATCATGTAAATATACTGAGAATCTAACTATTACTGCTGCAGGTAAAGAGCTAGGTTCTGGTGCTTTTGGCATGGTGCTGCAGGCTACGGCATATGGCATCGACAAACCTGGTGTCTCACAACAGGTGGCTGTAAAAATGCTCAAAGGTCAGTGAATCTGCCAATTCTCTGAAATGCACATTATACAGTAAAAAAATAAAATTAAAGTGGGTTATTGCTGTAGAAAAACACCAGGCCGTAGAGAAGGAAGCTCTCATGTCGGAGCTGAAGATGCTGACACACATCGGTCAACATGCCAACATTGTTAACCTGCTGGGTGCTTGCACAGAGACGGGTACTTCTTCTAATATATTGGCAGATGTTTTTTGAAAACAAAAAAACACAACATAATTATTTTTTTTCTAGGCCCGATTTACCTGATTTTCCAATACTGTTGTTATGGTGACTTACTGAATTATCTTAAGGACAACAGTCAGCACTACCACAAGTCTGTGACTGATGCATTCATTAAAGAGCGCTTTAGCAGCCTGTACAACAACCATCCCTCCAGCAAACCAGCCAGGTGAGAGCTGCAGACCTGCTGAGCACTGATTTATATTCTGTAGGCGCTAAGGTTTATTTTTTGACTAAACACACTGGATTTCACCACTGAAACTGGATCCCAAATGAGAGCCCCACGTGAGACTCGTTCTTCTATCTGAATTATTTATTAGCTCTAAATGTGTACTATAATTTCTTGTGCGCAAAGGGGATTGGCACCTTAACATTGGAGAAGACTTTGGCAGTCTATGGTTTTGGCCCATATTGTTTAACAGAAACATTTTTTTTTTTTTTTTTTGCAAAATTAATGACTAATTATGATTAATTCTATTTGTAATTGTAACTACATCCTTCACTTACTTGGCAATACAGGGAGATGCCGTCTCTGGATAATTACTTGCCAATGCACGCGTCTTCCGCCAGGGGGCAGGAGAACACCGCGCTGCTGACTCTTACCTCTACTGACGAGATAGATTGCTTTGAAGGTAAGAAATAAAATATTTGATTAAAATATGTCCCCTGTCCTAACTTTCCTAAGTGTCCTTAGACACAAAACTTTTTGAAGGTCAAGAAGAGGATGTACAAGCCCTTACATTTGATGATCTGCTGAGCTTTGCCTATCAAGTGGCCAAGGGCATGGAATTCCTCTCCTCTAAAAATGTAAGACATTCATTGCAATTTGTAATAATATTAATAATAATATTATTGTAGTATTAATATAATTATTTAAATAATATTTTACCTCAATGTAATTTGTCAAATATAGTGTTTTAATGTGCAAATACAATCAAATACTTTAAATAACTATATAATTATAGTGCATCCACCGTGACCTGGCTGCTCGAAATGTATTAATCACAAAGGGTCGAATGGCAAAAATTGGAGACTTTGGATTGGCACGGGACATTGATAATGATTCAAACTATGTTGTACGAGGAAACGTAAGTAATTCCACCACTTATGTTTTATTCTACTTTCATTATAATTTGAGCAGAGTTGTTTTTAGGTACGTTTGCCTGTTAAATGGATGGCACCTGAGAGCATTTTCCAGGGAATGTACACAATGAAGAGTGATGTCTGGGCTTATGGCATCTTGCTGTGGGAAATATTCTCTCTTGGTATACTCATACAAAGGTTGCATTTCCCATTAGAAACCTATAGATATGTATGTCATAGTTATTCCTATATTTTTAATAGGTGTTACTCCATATCCTGGCAAGAAGGTGGATCACACTTTCTATGCAATGATTGAGAGAGGCTTTAAAATGGATTGCCCATACTATGCCAATGAGTCTGTGTAAGTGTGTAGGTCCAGTAACGAATAACATGAATACATAAATAACCTTTTTGTAATAGGTACAACATGATGTGCAAATGCTGGGAACTTGACTCATGCGACCGACCATCTTTCTCCAAGCTGGCATCCTTTATGGCGGCTCAGTTAACAGAGATGGAAGAAGAGGTTTGTGCCACAAAAACAGCAATATTATGTTTTTAAAGGGCAAAAATTGAAAACGTGTGTTATTCCTCATGCAGCTTTACCACAATGTGCTTAACTCAAACTCCAATGATTACCAAAACGCACCCTCTCTTTTGATAAAACAAGATGAAAACAAGACAGCCATAGGTAATGACTACAGTGCAGCCTACAAAGCAGACGGGAGCGATGGTAACATTCACATCACAAACATCACACACGATGGAAAAGTACAGATGTGATGCAGTTCTCAATTTCTTATCTGGGCAATCTTGCAATCATATGAGTTACAATGTTATTTGTTATTTTAAGTCGCCATTACAACTAAATGTCTTTACCTTTCCAATGCACAAGATGCCACAGTGCAACTTTATGACAGTGATACAGCTTATATGTGAATGCAAACCCTATGATAATGTGTGAAAATAATCATTTTAATAAAGAGTCAATTTTTGTGTGAAAAAACATTGTCCCAGTTTTATTGTCTATAGAGCATAGATTCATTGGACCTAGGAACTATAGGCCATTGACCTTTGTGCGCAAGCATTTGGCAAGTGAGCACACAAGAATTTGAAACCGAGAAGGCGTTGCCAAAATACAATCCTTTAACATGGACGTAACTGCTTTGAATACTCTGGAATATGAAGATTTTGTGGACATTTTTGGTAACGTGGTGGAGAAATGTCCTTTAATAACTGCTGCGGTCTGGTCAAATCGCCCTTTCGCCAACATGTCTGCTTTAGAAGCTGCTTTCCAGGAGTTTATAGATGCGCTTCCTGACTCAGGTGAGTTGTAAACCCGCAACATTATTTTGGGCATGTCCTTACAGCGCCCTTATGTCCAGGCAAAGAGGGAATCCTACGTTGCCATCCTGATCTCGCAGGAAGGGACCTCCACCGCGGAACATTGACCCCAGAGTCCCATGAGGAGCAGGGAGGAGCTGGACTCGATTCTTTGGATCCATCTGAAGCGTCGCTTATGGCTCAACTCAATCAGAGATATAAAAGGCGCTTTGGCTTTCCATTTATCATCTGCGCCAAAATGAATGACAAGGGTTCAATTCTACAGCAGCTCAAGGAGCGTGTGAACAAAGATCATGCGGAGGAAAGAGCGCACGGGATAGAAGAGGTGAAGAAGATTTGCCACCTGCGCCTGCAAGCCCTCACGGTGCATAAACTGTGAAACCCAAATCCAAGGCTTTCAGAATGTTGACAGCTGCCCTAGAAAACTACACTTTAAAACGAACTTTATTCTGAATGAGAAAAATCTTGAAAATGTTGCATATTAAGAAGTTATATGAGCTTCAATTCACATTACAATTAGCTGCTTTGTATGCATAGGTGCAGCACACATTATTTCCAGAATAATAAAGAAAGACCTGTCCTTTCTTGTGTGTACTGTCCTCCAAGAGTTAACATAACATAGAATGTAAATTGTTATCGAAAAGCATGTCCTTGACTGTCTATGCAGGCTCAGTGGTAACCGTGAGCCCTTGCGGTGAGGCCGGGGATGAGGGCCTTTGAGGTCCATTTGAGGAGAGGATTCCTCCGGCCTGGTCTCCGGACGAAACGGAGGAGTCCTGGTCTGCGCCTCGGGATCGACGGCGGTCCTCCTCCTTTTTCCACTTCATTCGTCGATTTTGAAACCAGATCTTGATGTGACGCTCTGTGAGGCTCAGGGTCAGCGCCAGCTCCACGCGTCTTGGTCTTGAGATGTAGCGGTTAAAGAGGAACTCTTTCTCCAGCTCCAGCAGCTGCGCGCGTGTGTACGCCGTCCGCGTGCGCTTGTTCTCCTCGGTCTCCCCCATCACATATGGCCCTGTAGGAGAGAGGCTCTTCAGATGTTTGCCATGAATAAGAAACACTTTAACCCTTGCGTAAAAATACAATACACAAGCAATATTACGGACCTAATGAACATTTCCTCTCTGTTTTATTATAAGCATATATCTGCGTATTTACTTAGGCCCATTACAGCTGAGGAACCGGACTGTTCCAGCTCTCAAACCACTAGTTTTCAAATGCATATACTTTTTGAGCTTTGAGCTTTTTCACAGACAAGCCCAACAGTTTAAAGTTTACGATTAAAGTTGGCACACAAAAAACACGTTTACTTGAAGGCAGCCTGTTGATTAGGTCACAATATTATGCTTAAACAACAAGACATGTTGTATATTCATGAAGGGAATGAAATACCCCAGCTTTAAAATATTTTACTAGCATCTATATGTGTGTGCATGTGTGTATAATTTATATATATATATATATATATATATATATATATATATATATATATATATATATCTATATATATATATATATATATATATATATATATATATTATATATATATATATATATCTATATATATCTATATATATATATATATATATATATATATATATCTATATATATATATATATATATATATAATATATATATCTATATCTATATCTCATATATATATATATATATATATATATATATAAATTATACACACATGCACACACATATATATGCTAGTAATATTTTACACCCACACAAACATACAATTATTAAACAATCAAGTTGCATACCTGTCCACTGGCCTCTCCAAGTATGTGAGTGAGACTTGGTAGTCTTCATCCAAGGGAAGGGCAGTTGGTACCTACATTGCTCCATGGGTTCTGTAAAGACCGTGGGAGGCTGCGGAGACTGCTGGAGGACCTGCGGGTGGTGGAGGGGGGGTACGGCTTCATCTCGGAGTGGTGCGGAGAAAGAGGATCTTGTGGGCAGACTGGCCTGCTCTAGGCCTCCCATAGATGGAGGTGTGAACACTGAATGTCCATGCCGGTTCATGTACAGGCAGGGTGGTGGGCTGCTGCTGTACTCGGGCCCTTGGGGCCTCTGGTAAGCACAGGAATCTTTAAAAACATGTGTGGGGTAGAAATGATCTTCCCGATGCATGACTGTCAACCTAGTGCTGCAGAGCTGAGCTTCTGCACTTCACCTGCTCTAGAGTCCAGAGAAACTGAGGGCCACGCAGAGTCTTACAGGTGTGTCACCCAGGTAGTACCACGTGACTCCCCGAGAGCTGATCATTGGCTTCAGGGCATACGCCTGAAAATCAATCCCACTCTGTAAACACCACTTTAGCTCCAACAGAAAAGTCAACATGGAGGAATATGCGAGGGCTGATTTGTGTGGAAGAGGGCAGAGATGCGGAGACCCCGGTCACACATAACTATCGACACCAGTCTATTCCTAAATGTGTCTTTTATGTGCCGGAGCTGATAAATCGGTATGGCCGCAAACATTGTTGACCTGTCAGCGATAAGAGGTGGATGAATGGAGAGACAGTCGTCGTGGAAACTAAAATGGGCATTATATTTTAATGTCCCTTATGGCGCTCAGAATTGGGGTGGTAACCTAATTGTACCATTAAAATGCATCATTTAACACCACTTAGCGGGCATGGACACAAGACTTTACAGGACAAGTCAGTGACGATAACAAACACGCTGGTGGCCCACTGCACTCTCCCGTGTTTGCTGGCCATTAGCGTTTGGCGGGTCGCACTCGCCCCATTTAACCATCGCTCTTGCAGTAAACCAATTAGGAAAATCCAAACGCGCGAAAAAGGGAACTTTTTTTATTTATTTTTTATTTAAATCTCTGAAGAGGTTACATGTTTGTTACAGGATGTATCTAAGGTATACACGCTTCCCTGTCGGTCTGCACATGATAGAGTTGGCATTATGAATACCAATCCTGCCCTTAAATAGTGATTACAGCACTTTGGGCCATATCTTAATGGGCACACTCGGCAACGCAATAAAGTTCACGTAAACCAATTCCACATGAATCACCTGCTGCACTATGGCTTAATGGTGTTAAATATTGATCAAAGTTGCAATTTCTTGCAAAGAGGAAGGAAACCGTTAACCTGAAGCTATTTACCACCAAAACTGCGATGAGCGTGATTAACCATTTTAGTTTAATATATAAATTCTAATAATGTCAAAAGTATCTACCATGAAGTTCCCAATCAACAACGGATTTATTTAAATTCAGTTTAAAAAGGAGCACAATGAAACTTTTCAGGTGGAGATCTCAATCGTTACATGGAATGTTTCACCTGGCCAAAAAACACATTCAGAATTGGGATGTGTCAGCCCAGCTACTTTTTAGTTATAAAACATCTGTAATTGAGGGAGTGCAAGAAAAAAAAAAGTTTGAAATCCACCGTAGAAAAGCTGCAGTGTACTCCAAAATTATTTACAAAAGGAAACATACTCATGACATTTTTTTTTACAAGAACTTATCTTGTCTAAGAAACAACATTTAAAAAAGAAACAAGAGGGAAATAACTATATTCTGTTATAACAAAACTTAATGTCATATCAAATTCAAGTAAGAGCAACTTTTTATTTATCTAAAAAGGTAGTCCTTTTTCCTATAATCAGAGCTCTGTGAAGGTTCACTTATGTCTATGTTTCCTATGACCACCATTCTCTTCTACATGTTTTCTTTCTCGTCCGTGCCCGTCACGCCTCTCCTTCTCTTTCTTGCATTTCAAATCTTCCATAGAGCGGTCTTCCCGGTTGGACTCGTCTCTGTGGCCCTGGTGTCTGTCACGGCTCCTGTGAGATGGTGATCTGCTGCGGTCACGTCTTCGCTCGGAGGACTCGCTCCTGAAGCGCCGGCTTGAGGAAGACTCTTCATCTGAACGCCGCTTTAGGCCAGTGGAGCGCAGTGTATTCAGAAGAAAGCGCTTGTTTGTGCTCTTGAGAGGACACTTTAACCTTCAAAAACATATCAAATATATATATTAATTTATCAAATCTAAAAAACTAATCCACTACTAGTTGTTTACAGCACAAAAAAATAATGCGTCACTTGCATTATTCCATGAGATAATTCCCCAGATGAGCTTGGACGGCTGCCCTTGCAACCCCGGCAACGGATTAAGCAGAAGAAAACGGATGGTAGTTTGAAGCCATACTGTGGAAGTTTTTAGCTAAAGAATAATTCAAGGGCTGCATTTAAAAAAAAAATCTATCAAAATGTTATCTTTTGAGTTTAATTGTATTTTAAAACTATTTCTTAGAAACAGCTGAATATTCTCATTTGTCTTAAATTAGTAAGTAATAAACAGTAATAATACAAAAAAGAGAGTAAGGATTATCTAAAATATTCTGAAAACAATTTTCCATATTGAACATTTTTACCATGTAGGCTTCAGTATCCTACCAGCAGGCTGTAGCCTTGTCACAGTCAGTCTCTTATGGATGTTTGACGACCGAAACCACATGGATATTGCAGCTGTGGTTCATCTGCATTGTCCGTGACGCACTGCACATATTCCTCCACTCGGAAATGAAGAACGAGCCAAGTTTGTGGACATACACCCCCCACAAAAACAACATTACAAAAGTTTTATTTATCTGTTTTTTGTTAATTAATTTCTCAGTGGGGCAGCAAATGATATATGCGGGGGTAGTGCATTATACAGGTGCGCCTCAAGGGACAATTCTGTCTCCTTTGCTTTTTTCTATTTATACTAATGCATTTCAAGTTCATGAGGAATCTTTTAAACTTTTTAAATATGCCGATGATATGGCTCTTGTTGCCTTACTACAGAAAGGGAACACTGTTTTGGAGAGTCTCTATTTTAATCATTTGTCCATGTTACAGCAGTGGTGTGTGGACAGCTTTTTAGAAATCAATGTTTTGAAAACAAAAGAGCTCATTGTGCACATTGATAAAGAGACATTGATAGAAGTGAAGATTCATGGTGCCAATGTTGAGATGGTCGATGACTTTAAATACCTTGGCACATACATAGATGGGAGACTTACCTTTTCTACGAACACAGACTTCATTTTTAAGAAATGCTCACAGCGACTGTATCTGCTTCGCAAACTGAATAATTTTGGGTGTGAGTCGTTCTATCCTTGAGACGGTCTACAAGAGCCTGGTGGAGAGCATCCTCACCTTTAACATGCTGATGTGGTTTGGCAACCTCAGCATGAAGAACCAAAACAAACTCCAAAGGATCGTGAACCAGAGCTCGAAGATCATTGGGCAGCCACAAAGATCTCTCCAGTGTTTGTTCGAGGAGCGCTTGGGAAAGAAGGCTGAGCTCATCATTAAAGATGCTTCCCATCCGCTAAACCCAAAGTTTGAACTTCTGCCGTCAGGACGGAGATATCGAGTGATATCAGCTAAGAAAAACATTTTTAAAAACTCCTTTGTGCCCAGAGCAGTGAAAGCGGTAAACACTCTTAAGCTTTGAGCAGTCCTGAGCTTGACTCTTGTCTTTAGGCCGGAGGTGGCCTTGTTGGTTTGTTCTTCCAATTGTTCTGTGAATGTAGTGCCACATGATATTGTGCTGGATGTGTGTCTTTTATATATTTTAAGGTGATAACCAAAGGCAATTTTCCACCTTGGTGGACAATAAAGTTTTCTTAATCTTAATCTTAATCTTAATTATATATATGTATCCAGGTGAAGAATTATTCCTTGTTTTAAGAAGCTTGTAGTGTTATATTAATTTGTGTCACAAGGGGATGCCAGTGAAACTGGCTAACATAGAAACGCACAGATCACGGTGGATTGTTTTAACTGAAAGCTGGTGGGGCGCACTTACTGTCACACAACATCATATTCAGCGATGTATTTGGTAAAAGACAATCTGTATTGTTGTATTCAGTTTTTTCATCTTGTTTTATATTTTAATGTATGGAATTTACCCAGTGGACTGTATGTACCGGTATTGTTTTGTCCTGTTATAAGCACCTCTATAACAGGACAAAACGATTGCTTATAGGTTAACTGATGTATATAGTTTGGTGCAAAGAGGAAGAGAAGCCAAGCGAAATAAAGAACCCCCCGTTTATTTTGGAGCACAGTTTCCTTATATCCTGGCTTCATATATGTGAGGTCATTATAAACATACATTTAACTACAGTATGTGTGGTTCTTAGATCTCACCATCCCGTTGGACCCATGGTCTCTGCCCGCACTCTCGCTCGATCCGTCTCTCTGAGGAGTTCTTCTATTGCACGCCTATATACACACAAAATACAAAACATGATGAGGTCAGTGCAAGTGTTAACTATTTACTCAATGATGAAGTTATGTGTAATTAAAAAGTTCAATGCATCAACAAGAGGAATAATGTACTCGCTCGCCAACACAATTATAGTTAATTTGACTCTATTTAATGTCGATTCGCCTTTTTCGGCGCTAGAGTGAAAAAAAAAAAAAAAAAAAAAAAAAAAAAGAGTTAGAACTAATACAAAAAAAGAGATTGAGCTCGCCGCATTTCTGTGACTTCTGCCACTTAAGAGCTATCATTAGAAACATGAAAACCACAGCGCCCATGTCCAGGAGGACTCACATTAGAACTAGCGTTAGCTACAGCCTACTATAATCTGCTGACCAGAAATACTGTTGTGGCGTTAAGCTAGTTAGCAACACAACATCGTTAACTTAACGTCACTAATAAATAAAGAAACATAGTTCTTACTTTTCCAGATCATTGTCTTCTCCCATAATTGTTGTGGTTCAGAACAAGCTACGGTGACATTTATTTCTACCAAATGTAAGAACAACAGAAGAAAATATAATGCTCAACAGTTTTGTTTATCTTTCCTTTTCTAGTCCAGGGTCCTTTACGAAGGACCCAGACTTATGGCATTGACAAAGCCTGATCAATTCTAATAATAATTAGTCGGCTCTATTATATGAGGGGAAAATCACACAATATATACCATTACATATTACAAACACTTTTATAAGGCAAATAAGTACAATCTATATGATGAGTTTATACCATCATCAGTATCTACATGCAGGCATTTGTCGAACCTGCCCCTCTTGCCAGAGCACAGCTCCTGAGCCCCGCCCCCTCAGCCTGACGGACAGCCAGGGGCGGGACTTGCGTCTGGAGGGGCACGGGGGCGTTTACGTGCGAGTTTGCGGAGCGGTGTGTCGCGGTGAATGGGTGACTGAGGTCCCGCAGCGAATCGTGCCCTTCTGGGGCTGGAGTGCACGGTGTCGTGGAGCAGTCGGCACAGGTAAATGAATAAAACACTACCTATGTGTAGGCCTAGAAGTACGGGAGCGGTGTCACTGCATTTTTGCTTTACACTGATAGGCTACTGCTGTTATCGCTACATCAGGGCGCTGAGATGGTGGGATGGACATACATGGACATTGGGCAATGGTTGAAACAGGGAAATTTGTACAATCAAACAAAGAAACACAATCTGGGAGTTTGGAGCGCTGCTTTTGCACTATTGCCAATTGTAACTGTGTACCTTAACCCACAGAAAACTGAATCCATTCCTCATTACATGTCGGTGTCATAAAACGACAAAACACACTCATAAAATGGGATCTTCTCTCATTATAAAATTATGCAGTTGTGGTGTTTGTATTGTGGTAGACATCCTCAGCTTTTTTGAACAATTGAAACTTCGCAGGCCCATTTGGTCTGAGACTGTTTACTAATACTAAGATACGCTTTGTTTGGGTGGACAACCTGGCGTTTTTATGCATATGGTATTCATGAAATGTATTGATCACAAGTATAAATATTTTTGGAAAGCATTTCACGCACATTTAACAAAAATATGCATTGTCCTGTTTTATATAATTAACCGAAGTAATCAATGTCTAAGGAACAGTGATGCTGGAAGTAAATGCATTGTAACATCAGGCCTGTACAAAGACTCTGCATGTAGTGTTTACTTTTGTGAACGCGTCTGTGGTCGATGTGGTGATGTCACATCTTTGTTATAGAAACAGACGAGCCTTGTGTCCTCATGTTTAATTCATGTCCAGCTGCGGGATAGAGACAGAAGCAGCCAGTCACCCGCGGACAGAGGCTCGTCCCTGAAGGATGCTGGACTCAGTCACTACCGGTCCGGTTGTCAAGGCGACAGAGGAGACTGGTTGTCTCGGAGATGGGTATCCAGGGAAACGGATGCAGCGAAAATATACGAAGGAGGCAAATCACATTGTCTAAAACGGAAAGATTTTGCGGCCGTTCCATCAGAGAAACAGAGAGGACCATAGAAAAGATCAGAGAGGACCATATACAAGACCATACAGGACCAGACAGGACCACAGAGACGACCAGTCAGGACCACAGAGAGGACCAGAGAGGACCAGAGCATCTGTTGTGCGGCTACACTCTGAATGTCAAGGCCCGCTGAGCAGCACAGGCTCCGGGTCGTCATGGAGACAGACCTGATGTGGGTTTAGGCACTGCCCTCTATTGTCAGATAATAGTATCGCCAGGTTCACTGCTGTATGATCGGCTAAAATCATGACTGCTTTGAGGAAATATTTGAAAAAAATAAAAAATGAATAGACTAATTTTAGGGAGACTCATGGTGACATGTTTATGACTTGGCGCTGCATACTCTATTTTCCAAATTTTATTTTCTTCTCTATCAGCCTTTCCAATCCAGACTGTGCTAAATTCACTTCAGCTTCTTTTAGAACCAATCTTCGTCTCTCTTGGATTCTCCATCCTACTTCATCTGATCTTTGTCCTCTCTGTGCCTCAATCCTAGATAATTCCCTCTATGTGGAATTGGAAGATTGCAGCAGGCGAGAGCAAAAGAGAGATTATACTTACAGATTAGTGGACAGGAACAGCGAAACATAATCTCAACACATAGACACTAACATTCGGGTACAAGTGTTCATGTGTAGAAATCTTTAGTTGCACAACATACAGATATTCAAAATAAAAATGTTTTTAATCATTAGTTTAACCTATTGCTACCTTTCCTTCCTGCAGAGACATGTGAAGTTCATTCATGCTGTCCATTCGCCCCCAGATGCTCATGGGATAGAAACGTTTTGTAACCAATCCCAGCACCACCACCCTGGAGTCTTTTGTGCCAAGAGTAAATTGTGTTGAAGCAGCAGAGATGAGCAGCCCAGGCTGTGAATTTGCTCTCCCCAAGTCAGTGGATGCACTTGTGGACTCTGTTTGTTTAGAGTGTGGGCAGCTGCACCGAAGCTGTGAAAACCACTTGTACAACTACCGTCTGGAGGTGGACGATGACCTGGTCTGCCACATCTGCCTGCAGCCACTGGTGCAGCCTCTGGATACACCATGTGGACACACCTTCTGTGCCCGCTGCCTTCGCAGTTTCCTCCACGACCGGGACTTCTGCCCCCTTGACAGGGCTCACCTGCAGCTCCAAGCCTGCCGCAGGTCCAGCATCCTGGTGCACAAGCTGCTAGATAAGCTGTCTGTGTCGTGCCCTTTGACCCCAGTCTGCTCACTCAGCATGCCACGATGTGATTTGGAGGCTCACCTCAAACACAGGTAACTAGAGAAGTATACACTGATAAGGGGTATTTTCTGCCGTAATGTTATAAATCCAGTCAGAATTCATTAGTCAAGTTCACTACTATGCGTCTCCATTTCAGCAACCCTATTTCACCAGATAAAATTCTAATGAAAGTGAAAGTATCCAGAAAAAGGTTCACTCAGGCCCATTTGGACCAGGTGCTATGGGATTATTGGGCTGTAGGTCATGTGACGGGGATTAGTGTTTCCCTACCACAGTCATGGGCTAGCTGACCAAACGCTGCATGTTCTCATTCTGTAACCATGCTGAGCAACTTCAACACCAGAGATCTCTTCAACCATTTCTTCTGTGAGACGGCTAAGGGCAACCCTGGGCTATGGTGAGTCATTGTGATGTGGGGACAAAATCCATCGTTAGAGTAACCTTTCTCTCTGTGAATTTACACTCCAAATGCTTTGTAGACTTTAGTTAGTATTTGCTATGCGTAGTGCTTTGTATGTTAGAGATGGTGGGAGTAGTCCAAGTATTTTAGTAAAACATTCAGTAGATTCAAATGTCTATTTTTGTAATTAGAGTAAGTTAAACATAGTATTGTAATTTGGCAGACATTTTGAATTTACAATTAACATTGCTGTGATGCTTAGCTATTGACTTAAAGAGCAGCCATCACATCGGTAAAAGAAAATGCCATAACAAGCTCAGGATAATAAGCTATACCTTTCAAGCTGCTTAAACCTGGTATGAGGCGGCACATTTTAAAATAAGCCCTGTCTAGATGACAACTTGATATCATTTCGTCAAGGTGTTCAATGACTACGGTTCTGCTTGTAATTTATAAAAACAACATACAGATTATTACAAAGTCCAAAAAGTTATAATTGTTATTTATAAAAACAACCTACAGATTATTACAGCAAGGAAAAATTGTATGGAAGAAATAGCGTGTCAGGATCAAAGGGAAAAGTTCAGATGGCTTGGAGTAGATCCGAACAGGTCACTGAGAACAAGCCCGAAACTCTATTATAAAGATTAACCCACGTGTCTGTTCTTTCAACCTGCTCACTAAGATGGAAAAGCATGAGAGAAGTCTGAGGTTAGTACAGCACATCAAAGTAAATTATTTATAGATATTATTAGAGACAAGGCAACGGTGAGGAGCGTGAGTAGACAGAAAATGCCTTCATTCATAGTCATTACTCATTTCATTATATTTCTATGCATTTTTGATATGTGTGGTCTTTTTGCTCAGAAAAGTCTATGTTATGAAATAGCTTGAGCCATAAATGCTACCGGTGTTCTAAGAGCCAATTAAGTGAGTGGGAAACACACTGATCCATTGAGTCTATGTTTACCTTTGTTCTATTTCTGTGAGGAGAATCTATTAATAGGATAGAACTGAAGCTGCTGCAAACAAAGTATGTACAAGACCTTCAGCTCTATAGACTATTTTTAGGAAATAGAGAAACATTTGTTAGTCATTTTTGTCACTAAAGAAAAATATATTGTTTCCTGAATTGATGAAAAGGTGTCCTGGGACAAGATGTCAGCAGACCAGTGTGGATGGTCCACGTAGTGAAAGTGGGGATGAACAAGGAATGATGCCAAGCCCTCCCAGTTCGCCACAGTCTCCAGAGACAACTATCAGAGAAGGCAGCCCCACCCCACCCACCAGAACCAGTAATGCCTCTGACAACGGCCCAGTGTGGACTGAAGACGCTGGCCTTGACAATCCTGCCTTTGAGGAGAGCACTGAAGAAGACAGTGAGTCAATACGGCCACTGTTGTTTTAAGAACGAGAGATTTGGCTTGTCGGTTTGTTTTAGCCTCCCACTGTTTTCAGGTGTGGTGGGCTTGGAGTGCATTGTCCCCAGGGTGAAGCGGCCCCTCAGTAACCCTTGCATCCACCTCCTCCGTTCAGTCAGCTCCACTTCATCGGGCTGGGACTGTCCAGAATCGCCACCACTGTCAGCTGAAGAAGGTCTTTTGTCTGTCTATTTGATGATTATGAATGTTGGACTGAAGTGGTGAAATATAAATGTTTGGGCATTAGGCTGTGTGAAGCTGCCCTCTCTGCCTGAAGGGGAGATAACGGCTATAGAGGTGCACCGTGCAAACCCATATGTGGAGTTGGGAATAAGCATCGTGGGTGGAAATGAGACGCCCCTCATCAACATTGTGATCCAGGAAGTCTACAGGGATGGAGTCATTGCACGGGACGGTAGACTGCTGGCTGGGGATCAGATTCTGCAGGTACTTAAATAAGTAACTGTTTATTGTCAATGTAAGGGTCATTGTGTTCCCTCAATATACATAGTGGGCATACTTGAACGTGAAAGCCAGATCACGGCAGACCACTGAAGCTAAGGAGGGCAGGGCCTGGGGAGTAGGGGTGGGAACGATTTTATCACAATATGACGATTATCGATATATTGGTCAGAAATATACAATATGCCAATTTATGGGATAAATAAAAAATAAAAAAAACTTTATTTCATGATAAATGGAACGGAGATGCGTAATGTAGCCATATATTAAGTCTTGATACCAATTCAAAAAAAATAATTTGTAAAAAAAATATCGATATTGATACTTGGCAAATGCATATTGATAATCGAATCTCGAGAAACAGTAATAGTTTGGAGTGAAAGAATAATGACATGAGAAGCATCTTTGAGTGTCCAAAAAAGCACTAGATGCATTATCATTATTAAATGAGTGACTTCAAATGAGCCATGTATGTGTGAGGAGTCCAGCTACAGTATGTCCCACGTTTGATTAAAAGTAAAAGTCTTTTAGTTTTAAATATTGCACACTCTCTCCCCCAACCACATACAGTGCGAACTGGGTCATTACATACACCATGTGAAAATACAGACCTCACTGTAAATTATATTTTCATATTGTTTCTATTGGCCTAATTACACCATATTGAGAGGTGTGAGGTTTTAGATTAACTTCACAAAGCACTTTACAATTATTGAATTGTAGAATAGTTGAATAACACACATTTCTACATAGTTAGAAGTTACACACATCATTATTTTTCCACATTGTTTAAAAGCATACAAATATAATTTTCAAAATGACTGACCTAAAATGGATAGGTCTGTCATTTTGTCATGTTGATGACTAATTAAATAATCCTTATGTGTAAATATTAAATGAAATAGATGTTTTTATTTCGTAGTATCTATATTTTATTTATTTATTTTTCTTAGGATTTAAAATAAATAAATCATATTTTACTTATTCTTCAAAAAAATGAAACATAAATGCATTAATAGTGCTTTTATTAAAATGGGGCGAAGCCTTGGAGAAGGGACCAAACGCCTTTATTTTTTACTGGCCCGTATTGAATCGTTAATATATCAAATCAAATATTGAATTGAAAGTGTGTATCTTATTGGCTGTGTATGTGAAGTCCCCGCTTCCGCTGTACATTGACATATTGTTGTAAACATGCATAGATATCTTTGCTTCTTTCAGGTGAACAATGTGGACATCAGTAATGTCCCTCACAGTTTCGCCCGCTCTACTCTCGCTCGGCCATGCACCACTTTGCAGCTGACTGTGCTGCGCGAGCGTCGCTGTGTCTCAAGGACCCATCCCTCCTCCTCCTCCTCCACCCCCGCTGTCCCCCAGGCCCCCTGCTCCACTCCGGAGGGCACCCCTGCAAGCCCCACCACCCTACGGATCACCCTGCACAAGCAGGATTCCTCTGAGCAGCTGGGCATCAAGCTGGTGCGCAGGACCGATGAGTCAGGAGTGTTTGTGTTGGACCTTCTGGATGGAGGGCTGGCTGCAAAAGACGGACGGCTGCGAAGCAATGACAGGGTGTTGGCTGTTAACGACCAGGACCTCCGGCACGGGACCCCCGAGCAGGCCGCACAGATCATTCAGGTTTGAAAGTGTTTGACCTAAATAAATCACTTAACTGAATGCTTGCAATCATCCGACTAAATTCTTCTTTAGGCTAGTGGAGAGCGAGTCCATCTGTTTATAGGACGACCAAGCAAACTGTCTCCACCCCCACCGCCAAAATCTAGCTCTACCAGAGACCTCTACTGCCTTGAGCACTTCATGCCAAGTCACAGTGCGACCCCAAGTCCTGTCCCCTCATATCTGTCCCACAGCAGCACCCTGAGAGTAAGGACACGGCACTTCTAGTGAATGTACTTATCTTATTTTATTACACTTATCTGTAATGTGTCTGTACTGCCAGCAGGAAATGTCCAAGTGTCTTTCGTGTAAAGAGAAACACATCACCGTAAAAAAGGAGCCCCTGGAATCCCTGGGCATGACCGTTGCAGGAGGCCGGGGGAGTAAAAGTGGGGAGCTGCCAATCTTTGTCACCAGTGTCCAGCCTCATGGCTGCCTGTCCCGAGATGGACGTATCAAACGAGGTGTGTTTTCATTGATAGAAACCTATGCTTTTGCTACGATGGTATGTAAATACACAATGTTGATACTTTAGGTGATGTCCTGCTAAGCATCAATGGCCAGGACCTGACCTGCCTCAGCCACAGTGAGGCGGTGGGCACTCTGAAGGCGTCGGCTGCGTCTGCATCAGTGCAGATGCGAGTGCTGGAGGTCAGTGTGGTGGAAGAGCACGACCAGCTCCTGTCCCACTCACACGACACTGACTTCGACGCCAACTGGTCCCCTTCTTGGGTTATGTGGCTTGGCCTTCCCAGGTAGGTTTTCTCCCCATTTGCTTCTTTTTTCAACTTCCTAATTAAAGTTTCAGGGAAAGGACCCCTGAAATGTGTGTTCATTGTTTTCAATATACCCTGTGCTTGAGTAGTTTTAGCACAATTTTATAATAATATAATTTTGAGGGGTACCTGTATAAGACCCTTGCATCGTCTTTTCATATTGACCTTAGCATCAAATTTTATAATTAACAAGATCCTGCATATAATCTGATTAAAATTAGTATTGTATCTCCACTACTGCCTTGATAATAATATACCCTATGAGGTTTTTATTTGTTCCTCTCTGCTTCAGTTACCTCCACAGCAGTCATGAGATTGTGCTGCGCAGGTCTCACCCCGGGAGCTGGGGCTTCAGTATTGTTGGTGGATACGAGGAAAGCCATGGAAACCAGGCCTTCTTTATCAAAACCATTGTCCTCGGGACACCGGCGTACTACGACGGACGCCTCAAGTCAGTAAATTATTACAATTATTACATTCATTTTTACTGTATCTGTTAAAAGTGAATATGTTGTAATTACGAGGATTATATTTGGGTTAGGTGAGATTAAATGTTAGAATGAGATTACATACTATAGTAGTATATGGTAATAGGCCATTTTGAAAAACCAATATATTGATGGAGGCAATTCATCTCAAAAATGAACCTTGAATATAAATTTCCCTGATGCATTTTTCCTTGACTAGTGTTGTAGGGAGTTGTAGTCCTTTTGATCCCAGCCTTCTGTTTTGTGGCTTTATTACAGGTGTGGAGACATGATTGTGGCAGTAAATGGCCTGTCGACTGCGGGAATGAGTCACTCTGCCTTGGTGCCCATGCTGAAGGAGCAGAGGAGCCGGGTGGCCCTCACAGTGGTGTCCTGGCCAGGCAGCCTGATATAGCTGAGACCGGGTCTCTGATTCCTCTGAACACAGAATGACCTGGAGGTGCTGGGCCAAATTCAGGACCAAAAGCATTGAGACTGTTGTAAAGCCACAGGACCGGTCATCTTAGGACCTAATCCAGATTGTGCCACATCAGACTGCAGTCACATTTAGCTGTTAGCGGTTTGCAGTTTCATTTCACTGGGCAGTGCAGACCCAGGGGCTCAAGTGGATGCACAGCTGCCGTAGAGTTCATTTACATCTACTATAAAATGTGCAACCACAAACAAGTGCTGTATTCAGCCATGTTAGCCTCACCCTGGAGCTCACTGCCTACAGCCTCATCATGAACCAGCTCCTCACTCAGATGCACTTTTATACATGTGTGAATGTGTTGCTAATAAAATAATCCTTAAAGGATCCCTGATCTTTGTCATTTTTCACCCCTCAAATAGCAAAAGTACAATTTTCAATGGACTAACCAGACAGAGCACGAAGACTGACTTTATTAGATACTTACAAACAAATGTAAAGTAAGGACAAAAGTGTTTCAATGGGCTTTAAGGTTGCAATTGTCTGCAAGTTCAAACTTTGCAGCAGCTTGTGTTACCTTCTCTTGAATTATCAGATTTCTGCATTTAGACAATTAATCACTGTGAATATATCAAGCCTTTGTTCACCTTGATGGAGATAAAAATACATATAATTTCTAAGCAGTATCACGGACTACACCATGTTGCCACAAACTCCTGACTGTATTTAAACATCAATTGTCTTATAAACATAAGAAGAAACTTGCCTTCATTGAAAAGCTCTTTCCACATCCAGCGACAGCATAAGTAAAGGCTTTCAGGTCCAGAGCATGACCATCCAGATGAAAGCGGTGACCACTTTTGATCACATCCTTCTTTCGGGCAAGATTGTACAAGAACAAAGCATTACAGTACATGGCACATGACTGAGAAGGGGTTGCAGCACTCAAGCTGTTTTTTATATTGTACTCTCTATTAGTTACATTTATGTGATTCTTAGTGCAATGGCATTGGTTCATTTGCTCCATCCCTACATAGAGAAAACAAAACACGTTTAATTAAAGGACACATGCACTTTCTCATGATGCATCAGTTCACAGTGAATGTCACATTCCTGCAGTTAGTTTTGCTACTTCAGGAATAGACGGGGAAAGGCAGACACATTGTTGCACATTCTTACTGAAACGGTAGAGCTGAACATATTCCTCTTAGTTTTTCACGGTAATGAAAATTACTGAGGAACCAAGTGTCAGTATACTTATTAGCATTTATAATGGCAACAATAACCAGTGCATGTACATAACCTCTAGTAGCAATTGTCATGAGTAACTTTTCATTATTTCACAATGTGGTTTGGATCTGTCTGAACGCCACAAACCTATCCTTGAAGTTGTGGAACCTAAATTTCCTGTTTCATAAATGATACATGTCAGAGTTAGATACAAACATGATCTTGAAAAAGATTGTCAACAAATCAGACCATAACATGCTCTACTTTATCTGACTTAAAAACACTGTCTCTTCTGCACTTATGAGAAGGAGCCCTGAGAGTCACTGTTTGATGCTTTGGGCTGAGAGCTGATTGGAGTGAGGGTTCTTCTCTAAACTGAAGGTAAACAGGAACTATAGAAGCAGGGTACTTTTGGACCATGGATCTGTATAATTATGCTAATGATTATGTATGCGAGTGTTTTATCATTTGAACCACGTGACTATGTTCTGGAGGTGCACCACGGATACTCAAACACTGTAAAAGTATGACTCTTTTCTTTAGATTGATTTATACAGGCTTTAAAAGTGTCATGAGGCACCATGTCTTATTGTAGAGCACAAGGGGCGACACACTGTCTCCATCCACTGCAGGCAAACACAACGTTTACAACTCTAATCTGCTCTTATCAACATTACGGGTTTTCTGATACATGTGATGAATTGTTGTCAAAAATAAATTGTGACAACAACTAATGTTGTTGCTACATTTGCATTCTTAAAAATATTTTTAATATTAAGTTGGTGATTAGATTCTATAGTTCTATATGATGTTAGATATTTTATTTTATGTTCCACTCTGAAGTTTGCACTGGGTTATGTTCTGTTTTTATCTTGATATGATCCATCATACAAAGTAAAGTAATAATAGTTAAACTGTTGATTTAATGATTCATATTATATGATTAATATAAATTTAGAGTAATCCTCCAATGCCAACCTGTTGGAAGTTAAGACAGAGAGAGTGACAGATATGGACAATCAAATGTACTATCTCAACAGCCGAGCTCACCCTTTGCACAAATGCTGTGCTCCAGTGTGAACTCTGACTGTGGTGAATGAGGCCTATTCAGGTTGTATTGGGCGCTGACTCTCTGCCCTCCCACGCTCCAGGTATGACCAGGCTCCAGGGGTTATCAGCCCCCTCTCCCCATCCTGCCCCTCCCTGGTGGCCTGTCAGGGGCTGCGGAGTAGTCAATACAGCTGCTTCAATATTCACATACAGAGCCAAGCCTCCCCTGTCACTGATAACTGTGCTCTTATCATGCAGGTATCAGGCCAGGTCCTGGGCGCACTCTGTTTGGACTGCCCTGCTGGGATTTCCTGGAGCCTTTGTCAAAGCTTCAAACTTTAGGCACACTGAGGGAAAAAAACTGTCTGACCAATACCTTTTCTACCTGAGATTATCCATTATTCTAGGACCACTAATATAATCTATTGAGGACTGAAACGTTATTTGACAATCAAAATGTAATTCCCTGATCTTTCCCTGAGACCATTAAACGTGTCATTTTAGATAACTAGATCTCAGAATAATGCAATTTTGAATATGGACATATTGACCCCTTACAAGTGGCCTGTCCTTGCATCATTCGCTGCTGTCTGCCCATGTCCAGTTATCTCTCTGTGTGCAGTGTTAATATGTAACAGTTCTGGTCGATACAGCTGCTGCTAAGCTTACCCACTCAATCTGTGAGTGTCACACACTGTGATTAAGGAGTTCATAGTGTTCTGCCTTTTATCCGCACGGCTTGTTTCTCGTTCCTTCTCCATCTCCTCTACTTGCTTACTCTTCTTGTCTGTTTACTTTCTGTTCCTTCAATCAGTAACTTCGACGAGACACACCACATAGTTACACACATGCATGTAAATCATATTGTAAGGATTTGTGGATTTTCATTATAATAATGTAACATGCCAAAATCAACTCTACTTAAAGAGGTGGCCATGGACACAGTTTTATTTGCTAAAAAAAACTTTTGAGATTAAGGCACATTAGTGGATTTAACCTCTTGTTTAGTCTTCTTCTTTAACTTTTCCATCTATAAAATAAAAATAAGCCCTGCTAACCATCTAAATATGAAATCCAGATAATATAAGTAAATTAATTTCAATTAACACCATGCAAATGTATAAACAGAGCACATTTGGGGACCTATAAAGAAAAATAGGCCACATGTGAACGAGAGCATGCATAATACTGTTCTCTGTGTTAAATGGACACGTTTGTAGTCTCAGTAAACTGGACTAATAAGTGTCAATAGTGGGTTGACTGAGCTGGGATAAGATAACCCATTAGTCACATCAGCAGTCAGGCATCTAAACCCAACTGATTAAGCACTCAAGAGCCCACTCAACTACACCTGTGCACGAGGCAGAGTTGGGCATTATATATACATACATATATATATATATATATACACACACATATATATATATATATATACACACATATATATATATATATATATATATATATATACACATATATATATATATATATATATATACATACACATATATATATATATATATATATATACATACACATATATATATATATATACATACACATATATATATATATATATACATACAAAACAATATACAAGCCACATGATTGCATATGTATAATCCATGCAAAATATATTGCTAGTGTGGACTTAAATGCCCTAATACTTATATAGTTACAATAAGCAAATTAGGTTTCGGCTATTTTTATTCTAAGCAAATACATTTTTGTATTCAAGTTTCTGGCGGTTGCCTGGGCTTATAACATCTGCACAAACGTGACATTTGCTTGAGCACAACGTCTCCTCGTGGCAGAGAAAGGAACAGCAGGCGATGGGAATTCCAGCAGGGGTAAATCATTCTCTCCCAGAACATCAGATCGTTCAGTTTTGGGAAAGCACAATAAAAGCATATTTTTCTCGAATTCAGGTTAATATAAAAAGAATATAAATCCAAAATGTCAGTCAAGCTTTCGAAAAGTTTTCTGAAATAACTTTATAAATGTTAAAAGGATTGCGAAATGAGGTCCAGAATCTCCTTTTCTATACAGCCAACAGGTGATCCACAAATACCATCTTAATTTTGTTCAGTCTCGTGGGGACAAGACAAATGTTAAAAACACAGGTATCTGAATGTCCTGACCCAGCAGTGATAAAAAAATACAAATAAATAAATACACTTTAGGGTCTAAAAAGAGTCATGTCACAGTGGCCGGTCATTTTGACGCAAGGGGAGCACAAGGTTTATGGAACTTGTAAATAATAAAGAGATTACATCTGTACAAAGACTTTTATTTGAGCACATTTATGCCATGAACTCGTATGGGATGGGCTCCAACAGCTGGGGCTCGTTCTTCTTGGTGCTGACAAAGTGAGCATCACGAGGAGGCGCAGGCTAAAAAACAGGATACAAAAATTACTACCAAATTCACACTATACACTGATTTTATTAGGGCTACACATACCTGGCGCTTGAGCTCCACCCAGGTGCCCTTCTGTTTGGCTTCCAGTTTCTTCGCCTCATTCTCTTTGACACGCTGAATGAAACTGTCTCTGCTCTTTGAGTGCTTGACGTGCTCAATGCGAACATTAATCCTCTTGGCCAGGATTTTACCCCTATAAAACAAAACAAAAAACATTAATGAAATCTAATTGACATGACAAGTTGGCAACAGCTGTTTCCTCAACAAAAAAACACAGGCCTAACACCCAAGTTAGACCACAGGTTTTTTTAAGGCATTACTTTTCCCCAGAGGAATGACCAACAAGGACAGATATACGTCCTGGAGGCAAAGTGAATCTGGGATAACTCACATTACATCACAATACATTACCGGGTAAACTGAATAGTGACAAGGACAAGACTGTACATGTATGCGCATAAGCACACCATTTGGAATGCAGGTTATATGTTTTTGGACAATTAATGTGACAATGTGAAGGCAGGGTGTAAATTATCAAGTCTGCAGAGTAAAACTACTTTATAAATGATTGTATCTTCTCTATAAAAACAAACATGAATATTGTGAAGTAAAAATGGAAAAACTAATGCAGTTAAGAAATGGATTAGCATTTTACCAAATTGAGATTTAAGCAAAGTGGGAATCTGGATCAATTGTTCAAACCTATCCCTCTGTTGTTCAATCTTAAAAGCTTATAGGGACTTTTTTTGAGACTGATTTAGGGACCTTGTTGTGTTCTAAAGAAAGTCACAATTGGGACAATGTCAGAATGAAGAAATACTGTAAAATAGACAAGCAGTACTCCTCATTTTGGTGTAGTATAGCTAGGTTATAACGTTGTTGAAACTTACTTTACTTGCTTGTTGACAATGATACCAACAGCATGCTGGGTTACATTGTAAACACGTCCTGTCTTGCCATGGTAGCACTTATGAGGCATACCCTTCTGAATGGTTCCTGTGCCCTGTTCAAAATTGTACATACAATTTTAATCCATCCTCAAAATGACAAATCAGTACATCTGAACAATGATTACCTTAATGTCAACTATGTCACCCTTCCTGTAGATGCGCATGTACGTGGACAGGGGAATGGGGCCTAGAAAGGACACAAG
Source organism: Knipowitschia caucasica (assembly GCA_964034765.1). Taxonomy (NCBI): domain Eukaryota; kingdom Metazoa; phylum Chordata; class Actinopteri; order Gobiiformes; family Gobiidae; genus Knipowitschia; species Knipowitschia caucasica. The sequence continues at coordinate 19,773,128 of OZ035843.1, forward strand.
CATTAGGCTGGAAAGACGATCAAAATATGTCAGGTGTCATTTTGACCATTACAAGTACTCACCATGCTTTCGGAACTGTCTGCTGAACATGTACCGGGTCCCCCTCCTCTTGCCCCTGGTGTTAGTCATTGTGCCTGATTACTGAAACAATACAAACATGTAAGTAATGATTAAAACTGTCAGAAGTCATTTAACCTGTGCAGACACTCTCAGATCGCCGGTGAAATAAAAATGCAGTTTGTTTCATTTTCATATCAATGGAGGAGAATCATCATGGAGTAACTCTGCACAAATGTTCACAGTACTTTTCGAGTGGGTTGCGTTAAGAAAGTCTGCAGGCTATAAAGCCAGCCCCCAATAATAAAAACTATGTATATACTCAAATAATGAAAAATTTAAATCACATGTTACTTTTGGAATAATTGTTTCTCACAAGCGTTAAATAATACTATACAATACAATATCAAATTCTATGCTATAGCGCAATAGCTCGCTGCGAGGCCCACATGGACCACGCTGTCGACTCTGCGTTTTTCACACGGCTATATAAGGTCCCCATCTACGAATCTTTTATTACAAAAGTTAGAGAATAGATGCATAATGATGTTATCCATCCACATATGCAAAGATACCTAATAAAAGGGCCAGAAAAACATGATATTTGTCCTATTATTAGGAGAGGATCTTACCCCCGGTATCGACAAGATGGCGGGTAAAGCGGAAAGAGAGAGCGGAGGACCCAAGACTCCGCCTTGAAAAACAAACTGGGACTGCGCCTGAACAAATGCAGTCACAAAATGTAATATAGTGAAAAATTAGCTGTCACAATGAAAGAGTGTACACACGTTACGCCATTGTTTGTGAGTCAAAATATATAGATATATATATTCATTGGCATAAAAATAACAAACAGATCATTTTAGAAATATAAACCGTAAGAAAACTATAAGAAAATGTACCAGTAAAGTATATGGGTTTTACTTTAGCTGTGTCATTATTTTAGCCTAGGTGTAGCTCCATAGTATATAAAAGATAATTAACCACATTAATGAAGATTGTTGATCAAAGATTGAAGCGCTCATAAACAGGCGAAAGCGAACACGGAAGTGAGTGGTAAATATGCTCTTGCCTCTAGAGGCCAGGCCCAGATATAAACAGCACAGACAGCTGCCCTCTCGGAACAGCCCACAGTCTCGGCGCATCGCGGTGTATTGGAAGATGGCGTTAGCCGAATGGAAATCCTAATGACAGTCTCAAAATTAGCCTCTTTTTGTACCATGGTGAGTCCTTTTTCTTTTGACTCTGGCATCTTTTAGTTCATATACTCCAGAATCATGTAAAATTCGTGGCCTATCATTGCTATTATTTTATATAGCAAAGGATTAGTCCCAATGAAGCTGTCTATGCTAGCAAAGCAGTTTTCCGATTCAAGAGCAGAGCGAGCCGTAACCTCAGCTCCGCCAATCAGTTCAAAAGCATCTGTCTGTTTTTATAGTGTTCATTATTGCTTTATTACTATTATGTCTGCTCAGCGATGTGATATTAAAAAGAATTTGTACCAAGTGACAGTGCACCTGCTGCTAGCTGGCTAACATTGCATCTGGAGCTACTGAGTGTTAGTTAGCCAACAAACAACTGTACACATCTGGTCAATTAAGGCGTTGATGCCCTCCAAAAAATAAACATGCAGGGAAGTTATGAAACACAGTATACTCCAGAACACATTTTGCACTTTTGAATTTAGTTTATTTAAGGTTTTATTATTGCAGGCAATGACGACATGGTTTATCATTAGCTACGCAGTTGTAGACCCGCTCCTAAATGAATTCATTCAGTTTGCAGCTCAGATCCACTGCTTTATCTGTCTATGACTTGTTTGACGAGTTGTGATACACTTTATAATAGTCATCATTTAAAGTTATAAGCTTGCACATTTTTAAATGTGTTGAATTCATTTCCCTTGCTGAATTCTTATTAACTATACATGTGAATGTGTGTTTTGAGTATGATTTTCTGTTGATTGGAATTTTACTGTGTACAGGGCGCCAATGCCTCTGCTCTTGAGAAAGAGATTGGATCTGAGCAGTTTCCGGTCAATGAGCACTACTTTGGGTTGGTCAATGTAAGTGATTCTGGATTTGATTGTTTTTGCACACATTACTGCTTTAAATGACCAATTATCTACTTTATTTTAGTTTGGAAATACCTGCTACTGCAACTCGGTACTGCAGGCCCTTTACTTCTGCCGGCCTTTTCGGGAGAAGATATTGGCGTACCGCAGCCAGCCTCGACGGAAAGAGAATCTGCTCACATGCCTGGCTGACTTGTTCCACAGTATTGCAAACCAAAAGAGGAAAGTGGGTGTTATACCACCCAAGAAGTTTATTACACGTTTACGCAAGGAAAATGGTGAATATTCTGGGTATTTCATTGCATTGAGTAAAAGAATACTAATATATTCCTTACACAAATTCTATTTTTCAGAACTCTTTGATAACTACATGCAGCAAGATGCCCACGAGTTCCTAAACTACCTACTAAACACCATTGCTGATCTGCTGCAAGAAGAAAGAAAGCAAGAGAAGACCAATGGCCGCCTTGCCAATGGGACATTGGATTCTCAGAATAATAACAGCAATGCTTCACCTGCTCCTACCTGGGTTCATGAGATCTTCCAAGGCACTCTAACTAATGAGACGCGTTGCCTCACCTGTGAAACGGTGTTTTTAGACCCCAAATGTTAGACTCCTCCAAAGCACAAACACTGGAATAAGAATGTTTTCGTTTCAGATAAGCAGCAAAGATGAGGACTTTCTTGACCTTTCGGTTGATGTTGAACAGAACACCTCCATCACACACTGCCTCAGGTTAGGAGAATATTCAACATAATGTACGTGTAATAAGTTTGTCATACAAACAGTTTGTAATCTGTTTTATTTCAGAGGCTTTAGCAACACAGAGACACTGTGCAGTGAGTACAAATACTACTGTGAAGAATGTAGAAGCAAGCAAGAGGCGCACAAGAGGTCAGTGTCTTTCTGTGGTATAACTAATTTATCAGATGTCAGATGGAGTCATCCTCAGTGCAGTTACATGGTGTGCCAATGAACAAGTATTTAGTTAAGACTTGTTGAGTTCTTCACAAGTCTGACCCTTCACAAATGGGAATTAAGGCCTCCAACAGACTGCGCACCACTCCACTGCCTGTAGAGTGCAGAGTAAAGAGCCAAAAGAAGTGACGTTTCTTGATAAGGCTCTTTGTTTGCTTCAGTAGAAAACAGAAATCCAACTGAATCGCATCACAAATCTTCCTTTCTGGTTGGCGGCACACAGCTCTGCTCTTATGCTGACCATCACATACACATTAAAGGAATTTGCAGCACCATTTTCCATTCACCGCGTTCTGTTTGCAGAGGCCTTTACGTAATGCAGTAGTTTAGTTTGTACAGAAAGAGGTCCTAGCTTAAATCAAAGTTTTACTTCAGCTGTTTTGGTGGTACTCCATGGTGCTCTTCCAAACTTTTGTGCTGATTACTGCGATCCTCCTCAAGACAATATAGATTCTAAATTTTCATGTATTTCATATACAGACTTCAACAGAATGGAATCATCAACTCTTATTCATATTGCTTGTTATATTACCATTGTTAAAGTTCATGAATGAGTCTGTTATCAGCCTTGGTTAATGCTGAACTTTGATCACAGAATGAGGGTAAAGAAGCTGCCCATGATCCTGGCTCTGCATCTGAAGCGTTTTAAGTACATGGAGCAACTACAACGATACACAAAACTGTCTTATCGAGTAGTCTTCCCGTTGGAGCTGCGACTCTTTAACACCTCTGGAGATGCTACCAACCCTGAGCGGCTCTATGACCTTGTGGCCGTAGTGGTTCACTGTGGAAGGTGAGTTCATTCAATTAAACTAGGCTATTCCCAAAATGTCTTCAAATCTGAAGGCATTTAGTTGAGCTAATATTTCAGATTACTATTCTCGATGTCTGCGGTGTTGTTGGATATGTCTCTCTCTCCCCATCACGCTACAGCTACAATATCCAATAGCGCCTCGGCTCAGATTATCTTTAGAAAAAAAACAGGCTGTCACAAGGCTGCGTCTACGACAAAGGACTGATACACTTTGCAGCTGCTCTGTGTAGCTGAATATGGCTACAATGTCCAGACACCCTTTCACCCTCATACTGTTTTTAAAAGGATGGATTTCTTAATTATGTAAAGTTACTCTTTGTTTTTGCAGTGGGCCAAATCGTGGTCACTACATCGCAATTGTAAAAAGTCATGACTTCTGGTTGCTATTTGATGATGACATAGTGGAGGTTAGTGAATATTGATCTTTGCTTGTGCTCAAAATTATGTTATGTTCTAATTTTGTTTTCTTCTTCTTGTGCATTATTTCCATAGAAAATTGATGCACAGGCAATAGAAGAATTCTACGGCTTAACATCTGAAATCTCCAAGAATTCTGAGTCTGGATACATCCTGTTCTACCAGTCCAGAGATTAAATGTTGAGTGTTCCTGTAGGCGAGATCAGATTCCTTTTTGTGTAGGGCAGAGGAGCCTGCATCAGCAGGTATGCTTCTAAAGCTGTATTTTTAACCTGTGCTTTAGGCCCTCATCGCTGCCTCCCAGCTGCGAAAGTGTTCCTCTGAACAGCTGTCCCTTCACCCTCTGGGCGCTCTCTGCTGCAGGGACAAAGACATTGTTGAATGAAAACTGTGTCAAGATTGTTCATTGTTTAATCGAACGTTGAGGGGGTTGTACAGATGTAAGTTGGTCATATGAGTGACGTATTAATTTCTGCCTTGGGATTTGGATGAATGGTTATTTAATAATTCATATGTAATATTGGCCTGGTGTTTTCACCCCACACTGTTATACTGCACTGGCTTTTACTCGGACTGGATCAGGTTTATGATCATGGATGTATAAAGGTGGAAAGGGATAAGTGTGTCTCTCCAGGACACACCATGGGGTTGTCTTTCTACCGTGTACAGAATGGTATTTGTATAAATATTACAAAAAGATATTATTCTCATTGGAAAATGTTAGACATTAAGAAGATGTATTAACACTATGGTGCACTTTTGATACCGTTTTGTAGGTGTTGGCAAATTAAATGTGAGGGTTTGCTTGAAAGGCCTGTTGTTAAGCGATCATTTTCTGTTTTAAAGAAAAAGAAATAAAACCATAAACATGTATTTTGAGTTTTCTGTCAGCCAGGTGCCCACTGATGACTCATACGTGCTCACTGGCGCCACGCACAGGTAATAAAGCCAGTCACTTGGTTGCTGTCATGGAAGCAAACGCTTTTACGCACTTAAGGTGCTCTGAGCAGTGATGGAGATGGGAGTCAGGGAGGAGGAGGGCTGACACACATTAGGCTGCTGTTAATAGCACAGACAAGACCAGAATAGAAGGGCGTCGCAGGAGGAGACTATATTGCATCTTGGAATTTGGAATTTGATTCCAGTTAAAAAAAACGTCATAGACCAATAATAACCTAACTATTGGGAAGCTGCAGCTGGGAGGGCAAGCGTTTTTGTTTTTGTTTTTTGCTTTGAGGGAAATGTATAGACCCACTATATAAGATGGATAAAAATATATTAAAAGTCCGCCTCTATAAAATGTCCTTAACTTGATACGACCACTGGCGTAAAACAGTTAAGCCGGTCTAGTTGGACTCCACCTTCAATATCGAGCCGCTTTCTGCTACTTCCCCTCCCCACAGTGCGCTCTGAGTCTGCACAGACGCAATCTGCAGCGCGGTGATGCGCCGCTAAAGGCACTGCCTTTTCCATCGTCCTGGCTGCGAGGCGGGAGATCCCGGTCAGCATCCCCATCCCCCTGGCGCATCGCTACCCACATCCACATCATGGACAAAGTGATCAGCCATTCCTCCATTTAAACCGAAGGCCCCCCTCGCTACCAAGGTAAGTTTAGAGGTGAACCTCATCCCTCTTTACTGAGCACACGCTGCACACCTGCCTCTGTGCAGCGTGTGCATTATGCATCTGCTTTAATACACGCCATAATGAAGGCTCCTGAAGCAGGCAGGATTTGCTGAGCGGCACCTGGCCCAGTAATGTGCCTTTGAATAAACGCTAAATGAAACCAACCATTTAACCAAATAGGTCGATCGACTTGCACGTGCCTGACTTAGTGTACACATTGAGAATGAGATGTGTATGCTTTTCATATTGACATATAACTAGATCATAGCCTTAAGCCATTAATTAGACCGTGAATGTTTATATTTTGTGTACCATGAAGATGGCTTCCAGTGGCGCTGTATGCATGGGGAACAGTCAATCCACCCCCCATTTGTTCTCATAATTTAAATCATAACCCAATGAAACGTCCATAGAGTCTCCATAGATATTGCCAATATTGCAAGTAGAAACTAACTTGTGCATTTCTTTTCAGACGGGGATTACAATGACTGAAGAGTCACTAGTCTCCCCCAGTTGGCTGGGCCAGGACTCCACCACATGGGCCAGTGGAGGTGGAGGCCCACTGGATAACAGCACAGGTCTAGGCACATTCCCCCAAGAGGACATCTACACCCCCAGCCAGCTGCCTCTGCTCGTCAACCCCTGGGACATTGTTCTGTGCACCTCTGGGACTCTGATTGCCTGTGAGAATGCACTGGTGGTACTGGTTATATGGCAAAATCCATCACTGCGAGCTCCTATGTTTCTGCTGATTGGCAGCCTGGCGTTGGCTGACCTTTTGGCTGGTCTGGGACTGGTGCTTCACTTTACATGTGCCTACTTGCTCCGCTCTGACTCGGCCCAACTTCTCACTGTGGGGCTGGTGGTGGCCTCTTTCTCTGCATCTGTGTTTAGTCTGTTGGCCATCACTATCGATCGTTACCTGTCGCTGTACTATGCCCTGACCTACAATTCAGAGCGGACTGCCGCGTTCACCTACACCATGCTGGTCCTGCTCTGGGGCCTATCCCTGTTTCTGGGGCTGCTGCCTGTCACTGGGATCAACTGTCTGGAAGAGGAAGCCTCCTGCAGCGTAGTGCGCCCACTCACTAAGAATAACGTTGCTGTACTTTCTGTCTCATTTCTGCTGCTCTTTGGCCTTATGCTGCAGCTTTATGTCCAGATTTGTAAAATAGTGATGCGCCATGCTCATCAGATTGCGCTCCAACATCACTTCCTGGCTGCTACGCCTCACTATGTCACCACACGCAAGGGTGTATCAACACTAGCCATCATATTGGGAACATTTGCAGCTTGTTGGATGCCGTTCACAGTCTACTCCCTGATTGCAGACTACACCTATCCTCCGCTGTATACATATGCGACACTGGTGCCTGCCACATACAACTCTGTCATCAACCCTCTCATCTACGCTTTCAGGAACCAGGAGATCCAGAAGGCCTTGTGGCTGGTGTGCTGTGGATGTGTGCCCAGCAGTGTTGCCCACAGAGCAAGGACCCCAAGTGATGTATGAGCCCAGAGTGAGACACCCTGCACCCGCTGTGCTCCTCACTGCTCCTACATAGTCCTAGGGCAGGAGCAGGACCCAGGGGACAGCTGCACCTGACCATGGCTGTAGCAATACTCTTTTAAGAAGAGTATCACTGGTTGGTGCATTGTGTGTTATCAATCAGGTAACGATGGGAATGGCATTGTGGTATTTGTTTCACACATCACAGGGCAATGTGTAAAGTATCACAGGAAATGGTGTACCACTGTCTTCCCCTGTGATTGTGGCCCTCTCCGAGGCTGCCCCCTTTTGTCCAACTTGTGCCACGCCCTTTTCCTCGCTTCTGCAGAGAGCGCAGAAGTCACATGTAACAAGCAGGAGCGCAGATGTAGGCTACATAAGGCGTGCATATTTAACAGCGAAGCCTGGAGCCGACACGTGTTGTTTTTTCAGATGGCGAGGGATTTATTTTCTTTAGTAACACAGCGCGCAAGTAAAGGAACTCTAGATATTAAACCCGTGCGTTCAGTACAGGGAGAAGCAGTGATCATTCTCTAGGGATGACATTTTTACGGGAAAAAGCCAGTCTAGAGCCGCATCCAGTCGCTCTGCTGCTGCACTCTGAACGTGCATTGAAGGCTAAACAGGCGCTGGGAGCTAAAAATAGACGCACCGCTCTAGATCCGCGCCCTGCGTCCTCCACAGACGCCGAGATGGCATTAAGACGCGCTCTCTCCTCGTCTCTTCCCGCACCGCTCCGTTGATCAGTTTTCTATGGCGTCTCCGTTTGTCTGCTCAGAAAATGACTGAGAGGTTATGCTGTTCTTGTCAGACAATAGTTCACCGCGGTTTCCAAATAGCTATAAAGCGTAATAACGCGACACAAATCATGTATTTTAAAGTGCATGCTGGAATCCAGTGCTATACTTGAGGCAGTGTGTTATGTTGACATCATATTGTTCAAATAATGTCATTGAGCTACATTATTAAGTACCTCAAATGAATCCAATTTAAAGAGCTAAATCATGACACAAGTGAATTTAATGTTTTTTATTATTCTTGTTCAGAGATGTGCTTTACCAGCTGCTGAGTTGAAGTTACATCTGTATTCTTTGTCCATACAGATCAGCAATAACAAGCCTGTTTGTGATTAGTGAAGCAATACTCAGACAGCAATAACATCTCTGTCCCACCGAGACTTTTTATCGCTGAGGTGGGCTAGACAAATGTTGCCCGAAAAGTGGATTTAAGACTTTTGAGGTGAAAGATTTTGTTCTCTTGTTACATCACTGCCTCATTTTGGTCCACCAAGAGTCCTTTAAATTGGGAATCTTTGGTTAAACTCAATTGTAAAAGCGTGTGTTGGCTCCACTGTTTCTGCATTGACAGTCAGTGTAGTGGCACATCAATCTTTTACTTGGGACAGTGTTGTATGAGTTGCATGTCCTCTGGATGTGTGCATGTGTGTGTGTGATTGTGAGCCAGCATCAGCAGACTGTGATCCACCCCTTGTCTCGTCAGGGGCTTTAAATCGCTGTATTAAGGGTTCCCTGTGTTGACCCCTAACTTTGTGAATGCTGCCAGTCTTCCTGTGAACTCTGAGAGAAGTGGCCTCGCTCTGTTGTTATGTTATAACGTTTGTCTTACAGCATGTAGACATTTTCACAAGACTTATTAATGACTAGGAAGGATTTGTTTCAGCACTTGAAACCAAAGGGAAAGGACTCTAAATTAGCCAGGACCGTAGTCGTGCTGTGTTTTATCTTGATAAAATGTTTATATTACTTGCACTTAAAATCATTGTGGGTTGGCTGAGACAAGTGCCCATTAAGTGACCTCTGAATAATTATGAGCTAAAACTGGCAACTTCCAAAGCCATAAGGAATGCTGCCTCTTCATTTTCTTTCATGAATGTGATTTTAGAGGTGATGAAAGGAACTCAAAAGAGCAGCATTTTCTATCTTTGGACTGTTGCCACTGTATGAACTTGTGCAGTGTCAGATTGTAGTTTTCTGTGAGCACCAACAGCTCAGGCTGGCACAACCATAAAACACCACAACCTTGTATTCATTTGAAGAAAAGTCTATTTTGTTATAATCATTGAAAAGTTCTATTTTTTCCACTGTCTGGCTTGAGTACTTTGGGATTTTTAGGTTTATGCTGTAATGGCGCTGTAAAGCCTTTTTATGAATGTAGTATTAACCAAGGCCAAGAATTTTTGTAAAAAAAACTGAACCCCCTAACATTAATTTATTGATGTAAATGAGGCATGCTGATGAGGAAGGACCATAGTGCATGGTGCTACCAAATCCAGTAGACTCCAGATAGCTTTTATCACTTAGATAACAAATACTGCCAATCCAGTGGCAACGTACTTTTCAGTGATGTTCACTTTTCTTACTTCAGTCACATGTCAGTGTTGATAAATGGGTCATTGCTAGATTGGGGAAAAATAAGTGTCAAATTACAGAATGTTTAGTCATGTGGGAAAAAAAGATGGTGAGAAAAGGGCTTTGTTTTCACCTATAATAACATGAGACTGTGATAGCTAGTGCACACTTGTTAATCTGCAGAATGCTTTAACGGACACTTGCTCCTTATGTAATGTTTGGTGGGTTTTCGGTCCACGATGATGGATCAGTGGTCAGAGAAAGATGATGACTTTGAATCTAGAGCTAAATATCAAACACTCAAGGGCCTGTGAATGTGTGTTTTGGGGGTTTCAGACGGGAACACCACAGTAACAGCATCTTGTGTATATGTATGCGTAGTTTTCAATGTGAAATGCACTTTATTTTTTTGATGAAAATGGCACAAATTAAGTATCTGCAAAATGAAACGTATGATAATCAACATGCACTAAGTGAGATATTGTACAGTTTGTGTGACTGTGGTGTCTATTTTTCCAAAGTGTTAGATGTACTTTTTATTGCTTACATTAATGCGTTCACTCTATTAAGAGTACTTGTTTATTTTATATTAAAAATGTGCTGTGCATAAAAATCTTTGTCCCCATCTTTTCTCACTCGGCTGTTTCCTAGGCTACTTCCTCCTCAGCTGTTCTGTTTCTGTGGAAACTGGGCCCGGTATGTATCGTCGCTATGACGACGGTGCAACAGTAATGACACAATGCTTCATTCACCGTTTTATTTGTCACACTATACAGTGTGTGTAGTGATCAGCAACACACTTAAATATCTCCTTTACTTTATCACAGCATTTTATACAGAATACTCTGTTAGCACTTGGCTGTCTCCTGTTAGTGTAGGCTACACGTTAAAACACTTTCTCCTGATCTATAGCTTAAACAATTAATTCAATTTAGAAAAAAGGAAAATAATACACAATTAAAAAATAGCTACATTAGCTCAAGAGAAGCATTTCAAGGAGCTCTTAGAATGAAACAAGAGAAGCTCCGTTACATGATTTCTATAGTGCTTCAACAGCAACAGAACTAGGTGCATTCACATTGCTTAATCGCAGGGGCAAGTCAGGATAACAATTTGTTAAGTATGATTTCCAGCTCTTAGATTGTTAGCGTATGATAACATACAGCATAAAGTTTTGGATTTTCAGCAACAATGTGTGAGTAACTATGATTGTGATTCAATTGTGTCAGCCATTACAACGTTTGTGTACATTGAGTGGTTAAACTATCTGTTTGTACAGTCACTTAATCAGACCAGTCATTTTCCTCTAACTCCGAGTCGTCCTCTGAGTCGGAGTACTCCACAGCAATACGTCGTGACAGGATTGTGGCCACATCGTTTCCTACTGGTTCCCTCTTTGCCTGCTGCTCCTGCTGCTCTTGCACTTTCTTGAGTTGGATACCTGAAAAAAGATGATACATTGCTGTTTGTGATTCATATACATAAATAATATCTGAAACGTACCCATGCGTATGGCAGACAGGAGGTCGCTCCGGGCATCACTGACCACGCTGCTCTCAGCAGGTGCAGATGAGGACATTTTGCGTGTCATGGAGTGGGGGGCACCAGCAGGAATGGGTGGAGGAGGTGGGCCAGGGGGAGGCGGGGCAGACTGTGCCCCAAAAAAAGGTGGTGGAGGCGGGGCATAGACCCCAGTACCTCCCATGGATCCTGGCGACATGGGACCTCCAGGAGGAGACGCAAAGGCCGTTTGAGCTGAAGGAATGAGCGGTGCCGGAGGGGGTGGAGGAGGAGTGTTGGCATAGCCATCCAAACTGAGGAAAGAAAACAAAAGTCAGGATTTTACAAACACAACAGCCCATACATTACTTTATAATTTGCCTCTAGATGGCAGCATTAGCTCATAATTGGTATCTTTGTATCCTTGAATTGACTTGTGTTAGGGTCCAAAGGAAAGTTTGAAGGTGCACAGTTTTTAGTGTGGAGACTGCAGCACCATGATAACTGACGTGAGTCACAGACCGGTGCAAAACCGTGCCAAGACCAGGACAACAGTTCAGTCTGCAGTATGAGCAGTATCTCACACAGTAAACAGAAGTAATATGTTTACCTGAATCTGATTATTTAATGAATGCAGATGTGTGATATACCTGTAGTCCACTGGTGGGAGTGACATGGAGCCACCGTTCATGGCTTCAGTTGGCGGAGGGGGTAGGGGTATCTGGTGGTGCGTGCGGCCCAGTGTTCCACCCTGATAGGCCATGGCTCGGCCTCTGCCCTCGTGCTCTGCCCCTTTGGGGATGTGTCCGGCAGCCATCTGAGCAGCGAGGACACTGGGAGGTGGGCCAGAATAAGTGTGGGCATGTCCAGCGTGGTTCATGGCGTTGGGATAGTGAAGCTGCTCATGACCCCTAAATAACACAGTGCAGAGAGTTTATTATTTGAGATAAATGGAGTAAGATAAAGACACATCTGCTGAAGAGATACCTGTTTTCTGGCGACATTGAACCTTCTGAGGAAGCGGCTCTGTCTCTGTGTATTGTGTGTCGATGGTCAGGCCTCAGCTCTTTATCCAGAGCCATCATATTCCACTCCTGTCGACGGTTCCTCGCTTTGCGAACTTTCTTCACCTCTCTCTGTAAAGTTCCATCTACACAACGTCTCTGCTCCTATAATATATTTCAATATACTATGAATAATTAAACATTAAATACTAGCAGGTATTGTCAGTAAAATCTAAGATCACCTTTTGCTTTCTCTTCTCTTTTCTCTTGTCTTCTGTATCCTGCAGCATTTTCTCCTTCCAAAGATCAAAGAAATAGGAAGGATCTGTATAAAACTTTAGTGCATCCTTCTTGTCATCCCTGAGAAGAGAAGATAAATGAATATGCCAAAAGCATTAGTTACAAGTAATATCAAGAGCATCAAATTAGAAGAGAATATAGACTAATAACCTGTATGGTGAGAGGATGCTGAGAGGTGGAGGCTTGTCACTAAGATGAAACATGTCAGTGACTGGATTAGGGATGCTGCTCTTGGCCACCACCTGCTGGTCCTGAGTGGTGGAGCTCTTGAAGGCTTTTCTCATGTTAATATCTTGCAAAGAAACTGTTAACAGCAAAGAGAGGAACAGCATGAATTAAATGTATTGAACCCAACATCGACACAGAGAATATCTGATCAAACCAACAGTGGGTGGAAAACGTAGAACTCCACCCCTTGACTCACCTTCTTCAACGGTGGAGTCCAGCTGAGTAACCTTGACTGCCAGCCGGTCAATTCGGTCCTGGAGCGAGTTGGCACGTAGGTAGAAGTTGTTGGCCTCTTTAAACAGCTCACCAAAAATGTCCTCAGCATGTTTACCTAAAGACACAGAGCAAAACAAGAAGTCATGGAGAGATTTATAATAGGATTTACAAGAAGTAGACCAGCCATCCATATTTGGAACCAAATATGTCTGTGCCTGTGGGCATGAGCACCAATCAATACCGCAGAAATGTGACACAATTTGAAATCCAAGCCCTAAGATGCACTGCAGGACTGTTATCTTCCATTGAACTACAAACCAAACCATTAATCTGAAACCAAATGTTTTTTTTATCCAAGGACATTTGCTTTTGTTTCAGCTACGCATCTTTTTCCAACAGTGGGGTTTCAACATGACGTAACAAACCTACTGGGAAATAACCTTACTCCACAAAAAGACAAACTCAGTAAAATTTTCTGAAGAAGCTGTAACCCCGTACCCTTGAGCGCTGGGTCAGAGTTGAAAGATATTTAAATACAACTGTATTGCACTAGAGTATTCATGTTTAGAGCAACAGACAAAGCATTGTTACCTTGAAATGTAACAACGTGTTTGGTTTTGTTCATTTTAAATAAATGAAATGAAACGAAGAAGAGCTAAAAAATCCGTTCTCGACTCTTTCTCTACTGTAACGCCCTGCTTAGAGTGTGCCCTAAACTATAAAGAGGGAAGTGTACTCTGCACCACTCACACACTGGTACAGAGTCTTCATCTTCAACGCAGGTCTGATGGATCTAACACTTTGAGGTCTCAGGATGTCTACAGTCTTTTACCGTCCCCAGCATCAGGACAGAAAGAGGCTTTTCATCATCAAACTCCCACAGACTCCAACTTTGGCATCCCTCTGAAAAGATTTGCTGTTGCTAAATCAACAATTCTGTGATGCCCTTTGAGACGACTGTTGTTGTGATTTTGAGTAATATAAATTATACATTGATTTTATATGCTGTAAATACACCTGAATTAGCTTAAGGCTAGTTTTCATAATTGCACATCTTTGTAGTAGTGCGGGAAATGAGAGCACCTGGATGAGAATCACTTTCGCAGCAGATTCATGGTTTTGGAGTCTATGTAAAGAGCAGTGAAAGATTATACCATTGTAATTATTATTATGCAAATAATCGTTACACGCCTTATACGCTATGTGCTCTGTTTCACTCCTAGCAAACATGTAAGATCATGATGGAATTATGTGGTGCCAAACTCAAAAATGGTTTATGTGACTGCCTTCTGCTGACAGGATGGGCTGAAGGAAACATGTAAGGAGTAAAGAGGAATCCCACATCTGGCAGTCAGAGGCCAGTGACTTTGAACTCCTCAGGGAATGGTCCATAACTAGTCATAAAAAAAAACACGAAATGACCCAGGAGCCCATATTTCCCACTGTTCATTGCCTTCAGTGTAGTCCATGCACAGATTGAGGCATCTTTTTGTGTGTTCCGTGTATGTCTGTTGTATGTCGACTGTGGCCTCAGGCTTATATTTAACCCACAGCTGCTGTTGAAAGGCGTACTCCCACTGCAGGAACTTGATACAATGCAATGGTCAGACACACAAAGAACAGACTGATTCACTGTTTGTAGCAAAAACAACACTTTTGATTTCAATATGTTGTGTGATGATTAAATTCGGGTACAGTGTGGACGGTTAACTTCATAAGGGTTTCAGATTGATGAAATTGAGGTCCTTTGTCAAAATGAAAATTCAAAGTGAAATATTATATCTTATGAAAGGGAACATGTCGCATGAAACAGAAAAGTGAAAGCCCATATAGTGGTGGTGGGAAATAACATTATGCTTTTATATTTAAACATAATAGCATGATATTATTTATGTTTATTTAAGGGATACAATATCAGATTAAATATCACAAATGATTATTCAATATTTTTTTGGGCAGTTTGAATTGATCTGAATGCACACAGCTGTACGGGTATTTCCAGGATTAGATGTTGAGGAGGTTGTGACTAAAACAAATCCAGGTATGAATGATGAGGCTGTGTAAAATGATTCAAATGACAGCTTACAGGTACCATTTTTTATTACATAAATCAGTATAGAAAAAATTCACCCAGAATTCTTCACTTTTTCCAACAAAAAAATGTCTGCATCTTTCTAGACCTAAAGGAGCATTGAAGCCACTCTTAATAACATGCCCATGGCTGCCCAGATGAGGAGTTCATTTTTGTGGCCACCTAAAAGGATTACATATTCTCTTCCCGTGTCCCAATCCCGGGTCACAGTAAGCCCGCCTCTCGCCCAATGACCCCATCCTCTGTAACTATGACAACGAGCAAATCAATCACTGGTGCAGGATTAACGATGACACCATGTGATGTTGTCCCGCTACAAAGAGGAGACTGTACATAGAGTGGAGGGTTCTCAAGTAGAAGTCACTGGACATTCAGCCTGAGGACATGCAAAGGTTACTTACTTAGACTGCTGAGTTGGCGGATGATGGCAGAGAGAGTGTTATTCATCACACATTCAAGCTCACTGCCAATACCATCCGGGAGCTCCCCCCGGCAGAGGTGGCGAGGCTCGATGATCCTCTTGACCAGCGGCATGGTGAGGCCTCACACCGGCACTGTCCCACCGGCGCAACTGCACACAGCAGAAGATAAAGGATCCTTATGAGCAAAATGTTTGCATATGAAAACATACATATTATCATAGGAACATTCTTTTATAGTCCCGGCCATTCTATAATGTTTCTTAAGGAAGACATAACTCTAAGAATAATAGTAATAATAGAATAAGAATAATTATAATAATTTGATAAAATGCAATAAAATGTCTTCATAATTTTAAAAGTTTCACAGATTGAATTAACGGGAATTATTTAAGTTTTTGACTAAAGCATAAGTCAATGCAATGCAAACATTAGTAGAGAGGTTTGCAATGTCGACAAAAAAAAATCTACCAATACATGAAAGTAACAGCCATCAGTGTTCCAAAGACCAGCCGTGAGATTTAAGCATTAGGAAGATACTGTGTTCCTGTTAATCCCAGGACAGCTTGACTGAGGCCCAGCTGGAGCCCTGTCACACAAACTGATTCATTGCAGAGTGTGGCCTGCTCCAAATGTAACATTAGCACTATGTAGAAGACTGGGGAAAAGGCTTCTGATGTAGACAATAGTGAAACTAGCTGAGATCTGCTCCTTCCTGTTTCCTGTTTTTACACTCTAAATCTGGCTGTGTTTCCTGGTACTCCCAGTGTCACATCTCTGCTTCCTGTCCGGACACTCAACAATACAGCTCAAGGAGAAACTGAGAGGAAGGATGAGGATGCACACACCCAGACTACTATGAAGTCCTATTCAATGTTTATCATCATTCCATGTATTTTATACATTTTCACAGAATTAAGAAACAGTTATGTTGCATGTTTTATTACAAGAACAGTGGGGGTATGATACTACGTTATTGATGTCGGAAAAACTATATTTAGCAAGAATCTTTTCAACATGCTGTTGGTAGATTCTGCTGTGTGAAGGTCTGTGCTAGATTGTACATTAAAAGTCTGCTCAGCTTTTAAGCTCCCAATATATTATTCACAGGCACCACATGAACATGACTTTTCAAGCTATAGGCCCTTCATCTGACTAAAATGTAAACTGAAAATGCATCCCTATCATAGCCAGCAGGAATAAGGGAATGTGATAATAAAAATATGTTTTACAAGAAAATTATGGCCTTAGGACCCTTAGAGGCAGCGACAGAAGCTCATGAAGTACAGATGATGCAGTGGCAGAAACTTAAAACCTCAAGGAAATCAAAGCCTTTTGCAGTGTAAACAATAAGCCTTGGTACTCCGTTATTACTTTCTGAAAGGGAAAGTCTGTTGTCACAGCTGTCAGAGATGGAGACACTTCACTGAGGCCAACTCCCACCAACGCAGTCCTGCACAGGCCATGCTGCCCCCTGCAACCACCAGCCTCGGCCAAACGGACAAACAAAGGCTCAAATGACATCAATGAAGCTCATTAACTCAAATCATATGGCATATCTTAGTTATAACAAAAAGGCAAAATATGATAGAGAATGTTAGGTACTGTATGGACTCACATTGCAAAATAATGAGCGAATGAGGGTGCGGGCAGAGGGCCTTAGAGCTTTACTGGTTTAGAGAAATGAATGATTTGTAGAAGGAACAAACAGTTGGGACAAGAGTGCTCTGTGTTTTGAAAGTGTCAAATGAGAGGGGCAAACTTTAAGGGATGGAGATGGTGGTGTGAACGGAGAAAGAGGGGACTGCATGGGGGGAGGGGTACAAACCACTGAAAGGTTCCCGGGACAATAGAGCTTCGTTCACACGGCAACAGCACCAGCTCTCCCATGCATCCTCCCCCTCAGCCTCCTCCTCAGCCTGCTTTAAGGGCCCCCGTCCCTTCATGAAAGCTCAGTGAGCCAGAAGAGAGGGGAAGAGAGAGTACTGCATGTGACTAGAAAGTGTCATCCAACACTTGAGCTTTCGCTGGGACATAAACATAAGTGTTCATCTCCAGTTTCTATCTCTTCTTTTCTGGCCTCTGTCTGTATTCTAGAATAATGACTGTAGCACTCTGGGCTCAGGCCCACAAGGTAGCCTCTCAAATATCCCATTAGTAACATGTAAACAGCCACATGAACTGCAAAAAACGTCTTTGATCCTGTGAAGAGGTCACATTCATGCAGCATTCAGGGTACAATACAGTTCCCTGGTGATTCCTGTAAGACACCAACATAGAAACGCTAAGGCAAAGATATGGGAAGTCCATTAAGACGTGAGAGGCGAATCATTATCAATTTATGAACCAAGTACAGCTTCTTGTATGCCTGTTTGCCTTGCTCTTATGCTATGAATAATACAATTTTGCTTTATGTCAGGCTTGATGCTCACCTAAATATGTACATTGCTTATGTACTAATTTGAAAGTGCACATTAACAAACAGTTGCTGTTGTCATTTCTGTTTTAATTATAAGTAAGTAATCTTTATTCCTTATGCTATAAATCAGTCAGTAATTCCCAATTTATATCAACATTTCAAATAGATAAAAAAAAGACTTAGTGGAGTAATTTCTTACGATAAATAAAATATCCATTGCTCCATTCTAGGGTCTGATTCTGTGGATAATTATTCTAATGAGAAAATAGGTTATATCATCATACACCCTTTATGCGAATGTGGCGAACCCTACAACCCTTTGGCTGATCCTGGCAAACTGTCACTTCCAATGATAACATCTCGTCACAGTAAATGTGCTCAACATGTAGAGGGCTTGTCATCACATGGATGTCATGCTCCAGTCTCTGCTAACGCGGCTTGTGCTTCCTCACAGTGATCGCCCCATTGCCCAGTGGCTGTGGACCTAATGCTCGCATAGAGGCTTCAACTAATAGCAGCACGATCAATCAGTGTTCCGCACCGCCGCTTCCCGTCAGTGACCCACATCTGCTCATCCAACTCCACACACAGCATTCCCCCACCAACACATACGAATATTTACGCTAGAACAGTTTAATCTAGTATATAAAGATGCAAACCACTTGGGTAGCTTTATTATGATGGTCCACTCGCTCCACTGACCACTTGGCTAGCTCGCGTAAAGCACTGATTGTTACTTTTAATTGTTTGTTGATTGTTTCTCCATACATACAAATGCAAGAATAAATACAGTTGAGTTATTTAGAAGTAACACAAACTAACACAAAGTACTTACCTCAACTTAAATTATCAATAGAAATGAATCCGCCCGCATGACCCGTTATTCTCTTGCCATACCGTGCGCGTCTGGTCTGGCTACTCCAAAGGAAAAAAAAAGTGCTTTGGAGGGAGGGTGGGGCTTATTTGGTACGCTATCCAATGAGATAACAGAATAGCGCGTTTAACACAAAAAGGACGTTTGTTGCAGCCAATGGTAGCGCTAGGAAATTATGATTGACAGGCGTCGACAACTGATCTCAATGAACGGGGGGCGGGGTTACTACTGGGCGTTGCTGAAGAGCTCGACAATGCAAAATAAGGATAATGATAATAATAATATAAATAAATGACTAGAAGGACAGTGCGAGTACATTATAAAATATATAAATCTTGCTATGTAAATATCTTAAACTGAAAAAGAAACGGAACACACAAAAAAATCTCCTTCGTGAGATCAATAGAGTTTATCTTATTAAAATAAAAAAGTGTGTTTAATTATGGACCGCAGAAGTTTGAAATTAAGTTAGTTACATTATAGTTCTGGAGTAACCACAAGCTCGTCACCCCCACCTTCCATGCAGATCCCAAAAGGTAGGATATTCATCTGAATATTTCACATGTAATGATTCACATACCTACAATTATTGTAAATGCATACTTAAGCTCGCTCTTATACAAGGATAGATGTTTAAATTAATGGGCATCTTGGCATTGACTTCTGTTTTGGTCTTGAAAAAGTGGCTAACTGAGGGATTAAGGTTGGAGCCCCCAATACATCTCATAAGTGAAAAATAGAAAAGTTAAATGCCACATCATGGAACCTGACAAACGAAGTAGGAACCCCATGGCAGACGTTCCGACAAAAAATAACATTGTATGGGTTATAATAAAAAAGGGTTTATTGTGCGGACTATAGGATGATCAGCATTTATTGACCATGTAAAATATTACTTTCAATACAGTACAAAGTATGTTTCATGAGCTGACCATCATGTGACTGGTGGTTTTGTAAGGCTTACCCACTGCACCAAAACTCTTCAAAAAGAGCTGCTTGGTTAAACTTTGCAGTAAAATACAGTCATGAGATCAGATTAAATAAAAGCCTAAAATGTGTGCTTTTCCTTGGGCCTACCACATCCTCCAAACATCAGCTTGGGTTAGTTGCTCTCAAAACCATTACACTTAAAAACGTACACTTACTAATACATAGCAGCTCTGGCACTTGCCAAAGTCGAACCCTCTGGAGCAGAGGATAATGATAAAGAGAAAGCTGTTTATTTATCTATTAACAGTTTCCTCGATTACTGACTATTCTGTACTGGCTTTAGAAAGAACTACACTTCCCAATTTCATACAGTAGGTAATGTCCATGAGCAGGGAAAGTATTAAGACGTACTTTGGGAATATAAGAGAAGAATGACTGAATAAGTGAATAAGACTGCATAAGTTTTGATAATGTGATGTAGGACTGCTTGAAACTGAAATTAAATATTTTGAATGCATCAGTTTTGACAAAACATTTGCAACTTTGTGGTTAATTGTTTGTAAATGTAATCTGCATATGGTGGTACTATCTCTTAAGAAAAAAAAGCTTTTGGTAGTATTCCGCTGATTCAAACGGTGGCTTTATTTGTAATCAATGGGAAAGGTCTTTAATTTTGGCTAAAAAAGTCCTCATTTTGTCCAAACCAAATGGAGCAACATTCTTTGAGAGGTTGAGAGCGGTGCTGGATGACTGCATGTGTTTGCATATGACACAGGTCTACATGTCTCAGTAGCGGTGGCTCTGGTGAGAGTACTGGGGAGGCTGCTGGGAGGTAGAGGAGTATCCCATGCTGCTTTGGGGCAGTGATGTGCTTGGTCCGGGGTTCTGGTAGGCAGCATGTGGATTGGAGCGCTGGAAGGAAAACTTCATGGTAAAGTCTTTATGAATTATGAAAGTTGACAGCAGTGATGTCTGTACCTGGTAATCCGAGGTCATTATAAGACCCCCTGAGGTAGTGGTGGGAGGAACAACGCGCACTTTCTTCAATGGTGGCCCTTGTGCGTGGCTATTATCAGGGTTGCCAGTGTGTCCTGCTCCATTTGTGTGGTTGTTTCCCTGTTGTTGTTGCTGGTTTTTCTACAGGAAATTTAATTCAAGGTGAAATTAGTGGAATCATAGAGGATAAATATGTAAGGACAGTAATATTGCTACCTTGTCTGCCTTGTCCTCTGGCTCCTCCTCAGTTAGGAATTCCCTTTTAGGATAGGGAATCTGACAACCTGCAAACACACTAAAAAAGGGAGGACAATAGAAAAAAAAATTGTCAATGAATTGTTCTAAATTCATGGGTTAACTTTCAGACAAAATATGAATTCCTAGTTTAGAAGACCCACTTATTCAACTCACACATTCTCACAGAAGAGCCTTTTCACAGCTTGAACCCAAAGAATAAAGTAACTACCTAACTTACTCAGATGTTGGCAAAGGCTCTTCCAAAAAGTAGGGGTCCTGCATGGCCTGTTCAGATGTGATTCTACGGATTGGATCCATAGTTAATAATTTCTGTAGCTGTAAGACAAAAAAATAGTAGATCAAAATACATAAGGTGAATATTTGGCTTGTGTACGTCAATCTTACCAAATGGAATGCTTTGCTGTCTGGTTTTACTTTGTGTTTTTCCATGTACTTTATTAGGCTGCAGTTTGTGTATCTGGAAAAACAATCACGTTTATAGTTTATACATCGTTTTCTGCAATTATTAGCAGACATGCAGTTTATTTACACAACATACGCAATAAAAGAGCCTCAATAGTCTACAGCAGGAAGACAACAAACTCACGTATTTCTTCTGAAATCTTTCATCAAAGTTGAGTGCTCTGGCATCTTTTTAATGTCCTCCCAATCTTTGTCTGACAAAGAAAAGTAGCAAAGGGTGTAAACAATAACAGTCACAACAAAGTGATTCAAAATTGAGGAATTGCGGTTCAAAAAAGTTGAATGTTACCAGCAGGAAAGCCCATAACATTAAAGATACGGTCCAGTTGGTCGTGGTGGTAAGGGTTACTGGTTTTAATGTCCTCTTGGCGACAGTGGAATATCGGCTCCGACGTCAGCAATTCAGCAAAAATACAACCAATTGCCCAAATGTCTGAAAAATACATCCATCCGATTATATTTATATAATTAACAGAGCTTTGTATGTAAGTGGAATGAACCCAAAAGGTTGTTTCTACCAATAGCTTTTGTGTAGTGCCGAGCTCCCAGCAGGAGTTCAGGTGCCCTGTACCAAAATGTGACCACGACAGGATCAAGATCAGCTAAAGGCTTTAATGGCGAGTTGAAGAGACGGGCAAAACCCATGTCCGCTGCAAAAACGCACTCAGTAAAAATTTACTCCATTATCAGAGCAGTCAGAATATCTCATCTTTTAAAACATACCAATCTTTACTCTACCCCTTTCTGGCCCTTCTCCCATCACTAAAATATTTGCTGGTTTCTGAAAAAAAGCAGAACAAACCAATAGATTTAACACAGTAATTTCTGTTGACCCTTCAATTAAATTAGGTGTCTCCAATCTGTAGCTGGTTTATTGATTTTAAAATGACAAATCAACTGCTGACTATTTAAAATTGTATACATACAACCATTGTAAATACAGAATTTACCTATAATTAATTATACATTTGGTGTATAACTGTGAATCACTGTGAAGTATAGCTCATCATATTGACCCAATTTCTTCAATCAAATAATAATAATAAAAAAAAAAATGAATGGGAAAAAGTTTGGAAACCCCTGAATTGAATGAATATTGGTGCCCTCTAGTGACCAAAGACAATTTTTTTATATTTCTCTGCTAATATTCTTGTGATAAAAAAAACAAAAAACTTTCTAATAATAGATTGTGTATATCTTGTATCTATTGTGTTGTTCCACTTATTCTAATTTACTTACAAGATCTCGGTGAAGAACCCAGTTGGCGTGCAGGTAATGTATGCCATCCAAGATCTGATAAAGCAAAGACTTAACCATTCCTCTTGGAAGCTGAAGCGGCTTCTTGTTAGCCTTGGATGCTCTGTGGAACTTAATAATGTGCTATAAGGGAAGGAAAAAAAGGTTAGCCCAAAAAGCACGTTTGATCGTTTACGGGTTAGCTCACCAATATTACATACAGGTTGTATAATTCCTTAGTTTTCCTTGTTTTGGCATAATAATATTTATTATTTCACATGTGACATGGGTAACTTCATAATAATCTTGAAAACGGAAACATATTATTGGGTTGAGTATGGATGTTTGAACCTCAATTTTCAGAAGATACAGAGTTGGAATATGGAATATTTCCTGTGCGGTTCACACAGTGGTGCTCCTCCTCTTAATTGTTATAGTTCTTATACCTATAGAATTTAATCAAGTCTCTTCACTATGAATCAGACCAACATTTAAGGACATTTATCAACACTTATGGACATTTGTCATCTGCCCCTGATGGACCAATACCAATGTGTTTACTGTTTTTTTTCTTGTGTTTGATTCTCTGATCTGTGTTGGCAAATTCATCGGTTGTGTAAAGTCCTCCGAGATAACTACTGTTGGGATTTAGGGCGCC
This sequence comes from Knipowitschia caucasica, assembly GCA_964034765.1. Taxonomy (NCBI): domain Eukaryota; kingdom Metazoa; phylum Chordata; class Actinopteri; order Gobiiformes; family Gobiidae; genus Knipowitschia; species Knipowitschia caucasica. The sequence goes on from OZ035843.1 coordinate 19,796,566, forward strand.
ATCATGAGTTCGTATTTTTAGCCTTATTGAAACCATGCATGTAATTTGACTTGCCATCAAAAGATTTTATGTGCAGTGTTTTAATTCCATTCATTTAATCAAATCAAATCTAATGTGTGCCAATAATAAGTACTTACCCAAAGATCATGTTCAGCATAGTCAAAAAGAAGCCACACTTTGCGGTCTGCATGTGATAAAAACACCTTCTGCAGTGAGATGACATTGGGGTGTTTTAGCTCTCGTAGAAGCTGCAAATGATACATATATAGTAAGTAATTATATCAAAAAATATTATATTCAGAGAAGTTATATGAAATACTTAAAAAACACATGTCTCAAAGTATTAACAAACTAATTTTAAGTCCTCACAGCAATTTCTCTGCATGCAGACATAGAAATTCCAGTGCCTTCAATCTGCTTGAGAGCGTAGTCTTTATCATCTTTACTGCAAAAGCAAAATTAAAACCATTAACAATCTTTAAAAGCATCCATTTGTGGGGGTCTATGGGTAGGGAATTATACATTATATAAAGTTTAGCATTAACTGAACCTTTGTTCACATTTATTTTTATTGTCCTCCAAAAACACAATCAAGAACAAGTGTTTTAGCTGCAGAAACCAAAGTGATGCCAGTGCGAGTGACAGGCTACACTTTTATGACTGTGATAACTTTTCTTGGACAGATAAAACCCCTGGTAAACATTTCTTGTAGTTTCCTTCAAGTAACAGTGTGTGACAAGACGTTAGAACAAATATTCTACAGGAAATAAGGCTGAATCCTAAAATGGAACCTCTCCCTCTACAGTATGTAAGTAAAAAACCTACACCAAGAAACAACCAGATAGAAACATGAGACCACACTATTCCATTTCATAATTACTGTGTAACATTTGACAACCTTTCCCTTGTATACCTTGAGATTGCGGTGTTGCTGTCTACCTATGCCGTATCTGCTGCTCATGTGCAACAAAGAACCATGGTATAAGCAACTGCGTAGCAATATGACAATAAAGTTTGTTATATTCTATTTTTCAAACACGATACACTATATACTAAGCTTTTAAAATAGTCTTTAACAGATAGATCTCAATTATGTTTTAGTGTAATGTGCCATATGGGCTTTGGTGTAATGCTGTAAAACACCTACAGTTTCAGTCTTAAAATTAAGTGTAAAGTGAAAAGTAATAAATATAATGTTACCCCCCCGATCTCTTACTTACTTAATTAATTACGCTGCTCATATATGTAAAGCTATATATTTAAATTACATTCGAGCAGTTATAGGAACTTCAGTTCCTACAAGTTGTGCAGCTTCTCCCAGTCAGATCTACGCGCAAAACAATATAAAGCTACTTAACGATAGCGACATAGTTGGGCTCTTGCCAGCAGCCTCGATAGAAGAAAAAGTATTCGTTGAAGAGGGTACAAGGTTTTTAGCATGAGGCCTTGGTGGTCATCGACTCACCCATCCTTTCTTTTTGCTTTGTAAACATGTCCGTAGGTGCCTCTTCCCACTTTGCATCCTTCGTACTCAAACAGGTCTTCGACTCGTTCTCTTTCGCTAGTAAGTTTGACTTTGAAATCATAGTCCATTTTAGCACTGGGCGAGTACAATCTGCGTTGTTTGTTGTGCCGCTGAATACAACCACACTGCTGCTAATCCGAGCTCGGGTTGTGTATACGGCTCGTGGCCTCTTTTCTCAACACCGTGATAACATTGAGCTTCACTGTGGGTTCTGAGCGGGAGAGATGTTCAGATTGTTCTATTTTGAAATTAACCCCCAAAATAATGTTCCCTCTTGCAGCTGCCCTTCTCCACCGGTGTCTGCCCCATGGATAACAAACAGCAGTTTGTCTGTCCTGGAGAAAGCGGCAGGGGCGACAGTCGGATGACGCTCATGCACGGCACTGTCGCAAAATGTCGCAAAACTGATGGCTGTCATAATGAAACTATTTCTAAGATGCACATATGAGCATAATACACACACACGCACACAAATATATACACTGCACTGTGCAAAATAATATTATATGAAGGTGTACATTTTCAGAAGATGGATTATTATTTATTAAATCTAAAAAAAATACAATAAAACAATTGCGGTCAAATATAATTTGACTTTACACATGACTGCAATGGGTTTACTAGTGCACTAGTGCACTGTGCAGGAGAAACTGTCATATCGGAACCGATGTCGTAAGGAGGGTGTTTCTGGTAGGTGGTGTTACCAGTGTAGCACCATTGGTCCCATCTTGGTTTGAGCGAACAGAGGAGGAGAAACACCGTCCATATTACAGCTGCTTTGTCAGGTACCAAAATGCCGTTTACTGTCACTGGCAGTTCCCAGAAACATAGAAATGCGAATGAGTAAACTGTCATGTTTGAATTTATTTCAAAACAAAACCTTTAAACTCTTGAATATGCATTTAAAGATCGTTAGCGAAGAGCTAAAGTAGCTCTCGACTCTTGCTCTCGTTGCTAATGCTAACTTGGCTTGCAACTACTTAGCCCACCATTTGGTTGCGCATTTGAAATGCTTTTTTCTATTTAAAAATGACTAATCGTTAAAAAGCCTTCAACCAAAGCAGAGAAATGAGTGTTTGTATGTGAAGTGTTGAAAAAGGTCCTGTTTCTTTTCTTTTGCTAGCTCAGCGTTAACTGGAGACCTTCAGGGTTTTCAGGCCATTCCCAGCAAAACATTGAGTTTTATTCACCTGAGGCTAATTCTAAATGGAGCAATGATCGGCGGCAATCCAAGATGACCATCGTGTCTCATTGGTTTTTTAGTTTCTTTACGTGGCAGTCCATAATCAGGGCCTTAATCTGCCCGAATTAAGACCCTTAATGTATACTCAATATATGATTTCGTACAATTGTAAATCACTACGGTAGCGTTAGATAAGTATATCCAAAACAAATCTACATTTTAGTCCCCTGCATAAAGTTAAAACAGATGTATAATTTTGCATTAGTCACTCTTCGAATCTCTGACGTAGCACCTCCATACAGCGATGGACCCTCCTGGTGGGGGAGATGAGCGCCGGAGGCAAGCTGAGCGCCTGCGAAGAGAAGAGGCATATTATCACTTCATAAATGAATTGAGTGAAGATGAGTACCGCCTAATGAGGGACAGTAACCTGTTGGGTACTCCTGGTAAGGTCAAAACATTGTTTCTTACTTTTTGTGTGAAATATTATTAAAATTCTATGTGTGTTCAAAATTACTTTCCAGGGGAAGTCACAGCTGAGGAACTTAGGCAGCGTCTTGATGGAGCTAAAGAACGTGTATCGTCTCAACCTCCTCTCGAGCACCCTGCTCAAACTGCTGGTTCTGGAGACCAACAAGCTGTTAGCGACGTTGAGGAGAGATTGCCTAATGGACGTAGACAACCAGGTATAGAATTCTTTACCGCAAGAGGTTTCATATTGTTATCAGTATACTCAGAGTACTAATTTTGTAATTGCAGGAAATGCAGAACCAGGGGGAGAGCCATCAAATGGAGATTCATTATTGGAGTGGCTTAACACTTTCAGACGTACTGGAAATGCAACTCGCAGTGGACAGAGTGGCAATCAAACTTGGCGTGCTGTCAGTCGGACAAACCCTAACAGTGGAGAGTTTCGCTTTAGCTTGGAAATTAATATTAACCATGACCAGCCAGAGCCTGGGGAGCAGAATGACATATCTGATCATTCAGAACTACCAGTAACAACCCAGAACACCGCATCTATTCGCACTTCATCTGCCTTTTCTACCCATCGGCCTTCTCTAGCATCCAGGCCAGCCCCATATCCCACCCCACGTCCACCGCTTAGTAGGAGGGTGCATGCTCGTCGCACACGCAGCAACTCTACAGCACTGTCTACAGATTCAACAACCTTTATAACACCTGTACAAGTGCAATCCAGTGTTGGCAGGAGAGGCTCCACTTCACATTCTTTAGTATCTTTTGAGCCTGTCCCTTCACCCAATCTAGAGCAAACTGTGTCACAAGGCCAAACTGTAAATTCTGGATTTGAACATGAGCATGATAATGCAACATCCACTTTGGACTGTCCTATTGAGTCTCAAGATTCTGGATCCCAGGTACCACCTGTTGTACATGAAACGCGTGGAAGTCGGACTCGATCTCGCGCTCGAACACGAAGGGCTGTTGTTGGAAGCAGTGTCTCCACACGTATCTCCAGGCGAAGCCGTTCACCTTTGCAGCAAACATCTGTTTCCAATTCCAATTCCCCATCACTATATGGCGACAATAGATCCAACGTTCTTGCTCATCAAAGCAATTCAATGAATCCTGTTCCATTGGATTCAGGAGAAGAGCATGTACTGGAACCTATGACTGTATCAGAGCCAGTTGCAGAAATTGTGGAAAGAGAGGGCGAGTCTCCTCTTGTAGGCAACACATCAGTTAGACGACATCCAACAATAATGTTAGACTTGCAAGTAAGAAGAATTAGACCAGGAGAGAACCGAGATAGAGACAGCATTGCAAGCAGAACACGTTCTCGTGCTCGTGTTGCAGAAAACACTGTGACATTTGAAAGTGACAGTGGAGGTTTCAGACGTACTATTTCACGTTCTGAGCGGGCTGGGATTCGCACTTATGTGAGCACCATTCGCATTCCACTGAGACGGATTAGTGAGACTGGACTAGGTGAACCCAACTCCACTGCACTGCGGTCTATTCTGCGTCAGATAATGACTGGATTTGGGGAGCTGAGCTCATTAATGGAAACTGAAGCAGACTCTGAAAGTGTAGCACCTTCCCACACAGATGCTGCTGGTGTAAATGGCTCAGAGAGCCAACACTCAAGCGAAAGATCATCTAGTTTGACTGGGACAGTTGGGGCTGATCCGGAGAGACCCAGGCTGTCAGAAAATGAAGAGGAAGACGGTGACCAGCCCAGACTATCAGGAGGGGTAGTAAGTGCCACAGATGGAAGGGTCAGAGATACCAATAACCTTGTTGAGAATGGCACTTTACCCATTCTCCGTTTGGCACACTTCTTCCTCCTGAATGATGAAGAAGAAGATGAACACCCACGAGGCCTGACTAAAGAGCAAATTGACAATCTAGTCACACGCACTTATGGGCAGGCAAGCTTGGAAGGTGAGATGGGCCGTGCTTGCAGTGTCTGCATCAATGAGTATGCACAAGGAAACAAGCTGCGCCGCCTGCCATGCACTCATGAGTTTCACATCCATTGTATAGACCGCTGGCTCTCTGAGAACAACACCTGTCCCATATGTAGGCAGCCGATACTTGGAGTCCATCATGATTAATTTATTGTAATTGTGATTTGGCTCTAATGAGCAGACCCAAGTTTGCTTGCATGTGTATAATGCTTTTCATGTTACAGTTCTTTAACATTGTGTTAAAAGAGAGTGTGAAACTGAAGTATGAAAAAACGTATAATTGCAGAGAATTTACAAGTTTATTTTTTTAGATCTTCTCCCATGTGTTCTATTTTCCTTTTTTTGTGACCATTTGTATTGGCCACATTAATGGATTACATTGATGCTTAAGAAGCTCACATAGCTGCTGTTGAATAGCTTCATATTAACTCCAGTGTCTGAAATTTGTGATGTTCTAAATGCAACTGAATACCGCACCTCAAAATGTAGGCTGTAAATATTTATCTTAAATTATATATGGTATTGAATTAAATCAGGAAGTCATTGATTACGATCATTTTAAGACTCATCTCTATTTTTAAGTGTCACAACTTTTTTAGTATTTTATTTTCATTTATAGTATAAATTTAAGAAACAATAAAAGAAAACTATTACATTATTTATTTGAAACATGTTTTAATTTTTTTTCTCTTAATCTGTCCTGTAATTGCAATTCAGATTGCGATTGAGTCACTTTAAAATTGCACAATTTTATTAAATGCAGTTCACACCTGTAATCAGGAGATCCTGATGTATATAGATAATTTGTGCAATAAGGAGGAGAAACAGTATTGTCTGTGTTGCTTTTCACTGTTGTTTACACTGTATTGCTCAAATATAGTCGCCATCTAAACACATTTGAATTGAATATTCTTTTGACCTTTATTGTAATGTGTGTCTATATATATATATCTCATTGTTGCTCCATTGTTTCAAGTTTCGTTACAATTTGGTGACTCTTGGCCTTTTAACTTTATTATACAAATAGAAGACCCACAATTATTGAAAGCTAAAATGTAAGAGCCTGTAGTCATAACAGATCTACATATTTTGCATTTATATACTCAAGACATAAGGAATACGTTTTAGAACATTCCGGATGTACCCTCACGTTGGACTTCCGGTATTCGCCTTGACCGTAGCACTTTGGGCCGTGGTAGAAATACAGGATGAATGTGGAGAAAGTGCAGCGGTCACGTTCCGCTCTTGGAGCTGTGTCCACCGAGCTCCACAAGCCGTGAACATGCTTTTGCGCAGTCTTCCTTCTTTAGCTCCGCCTGACTCTTATTCACCCGCAAAATGTATTTTAATCGAAGAGGCAAGAAGATCCACACAGAGGGAGGTAAGCTAATCTAACGGTCATATGGGTCTTGATGAACCCTCAAGCAGATCTTCACCCTGACTGCATTGTCTTATATAACTTATTATGTTCAGCTAATGTTACATTTGCCTGTATTTTATCGGGTGGTGAAAACGTATTCATGCGCATGTAGCTAGTGTCTCCATAGAGACTGCGGCACCCATGTGCGAGCCTTCGTGTTTACCGCTGTTACCGTTATGTTTTGCTCACGAGCCGATCCGCACGAGCCGCTGTCACTCGCTCTCACATCAATTCAGGACTACGGACTTTAATAAATATCCGTATGCATGAACATACTTGTGTTAGTACGGTCACTGCAGACTACAAAATACAACAGTGATGTATATATATTCACCATATGAAACGTAATGTTTGATTTATCTCTGACCCGTCTGCCTTCATCAGCCTCTGTTTAATGTGGACGAAAGAACGAATGTCTCGTTCACCTTAAACCAGGTGCAGTGTTTGCCCTGTCACGTTATGCATTTGCCCAGAGTAGAGAGACCAGCGCTTCTTTTCCTGACTGGCACATGCACTATTGTGGATCTCTTTGTGTTTGAGTGGACACTGTGTGGTCTTTCGTAGTTTCCAGATATAGAAAGCTGGCACGGCACTTTGTGAACAACAGACAAGAAGACTGGTGTACGAACCAACGGAAGACACTTAATGTCACATCTTTGACCAAAAAGGCCCAGTTATTATGGCATGAACAGATTGCATTTACAAGATGGCACGTGGATGGAAAAAGATCCCTTGAATGGGATCATTCATCACACCAACTGAACCCACACTTCGACAGTTATAAATGCAACCCAGGGATTGTTCATAGTGTCGTCCCTGTAATCTCCTGTAGTCTGACCTCTTGATTAGAGAGCTGTCCCTACCCTTCCAATGACGTCTGCAAATGCCAATCTGTTGAATTTAGTGACATGCACTGCCCAGTGTTTACAATAATGTTTAATGTTTAATGTTTTGACATGTTATATTCAACAAATGTAACTCAACTCAATCACGTAAAAATAATTTGACAACTTCTAGACCATCCGTAATTATGTGGAAACATCTGTTGTGAAGAGATAACCGACTGTTTGTTGGCCTGGCTTGACTTCACGTTACAGAGTGATATTTTAAAGATAATGGGGAGACTAGATTATTACACATACAATGCTATTTCTGAGATGAACAGGAGGGGGCAATAATGATCTAGAAAAAAGGTTGGTATGTTATTTACATGAATCCATTATGAATGGACAACAACAGCTATGTGTTTGACATTGTTTGTTGTAGTGGTTGCCATTCATTGACATTTTATCTTATGTGTGTTTTCTCCTGTCATGGGATTTCTCATTACTCACAGAGCAGTTAGTGTTGACCACCATTAGACAGGAGTCTTCTGACCTGCAAGACCCAGACCTGGGTTCTACCATGTGTGCCCACTTCACAGAACGGTTTGACAAAAGTGAGTGTGCTCAAAGTGGACTGACCCCTCACCCCCATTGTGCGTGGAGTCCAAAGGTGCATGTAACTCTGCACTACAGAGTTAGAGCGCAGCTTTCAACCCCTGGCCCTCAAGAGCTACACCTAGGTCATTCCATGTTAGTCACTCTTTGCTCTTCAGGGTTTGGGGTGCTTGATGATACTTAGATCAATATCTCTGCATGTGCTTTCGGGAGGCTGTATAGAATCAGTAAAAACTAGCACCAGTGAGCACAATGACATACAGTATGCTTGCTGATGCATGTATATCTTTAGCATGGCTGAAATACAGGCTGCACGTGAGTTAAACCTTATTGGGGGAACAGGTGCATGTGGCCTTGCCTGTCATGTATGTAAAATGTATTAGAATTACAGAACAACTTACCTTTAAAGTATGCAGGATTATAGCTGTAGATTAGCAGCAGGTGAAGTTGCAGAACAAACATGGAGGGGATTACCATGTGCACGCTCTGGACTTGTAAGAGGCTTTCTCTCACTCACTTTGTAGGGCTCTTGTAAATGAACCCACTAGAACACGAGCATCTGGGTCAAACGGGACCTATACCCCCTGAACATGCAAGACCCATAGGTGACCTGGATAGTCATGGGACCAAAGGGTCACCCAGGCAGACGCAGCTCCGTTGGTAATGTTTTTACATCATTATCTAAACATAAATAGCCTGATGAAGATGTTGTTTATATTCTGACATAAGTTATGGTTTATGTATATCTATTTAGAATTAATATACAGTAAGTTTCTCTGCAAAATGTATCTCTTAAAAAAAGTTTTGTAAATGGCTTCATGTGCAAAGCAAACTTGTTTTAAACCCTGAGAAACGTGATCATCCTTTGAGTGAAAGTCTTTGGCTAAGTGCCAAACAGTGTGTGGAGGCCGGGCTCTGCCATACTGGAAAATGTAGATGAATTATGCATTGAGTCCCAATCCATTATTCACCTGACGAGTCTGCTTTTTAACAGTCAAAGTTCGACATGCATGCACCAAGGATACTTATACTTAAATTTGTTATATTCATTCTGATCAATGTGGGTACCTCCTAAGATCAGGGTGTTTGTCATGGAAGGATCAGGCCTGTGCGACTGTCATACTGTTCTTCTGAGGAGAGCTGACTCATCTTTAGAGTGCAGTACAATACACTCCAAAGCCCAGTAGACTTTTTAGAATTTAACCAAAAGCCTGTTTTAGTCAGGACTCAGGACATCAAATCTATTGATCAAACAACAGAGAGGACTGTTCTTATTCACTTTATTCAACATTATTTCACAAAAGTAACACTATCTTGTTCCTTTCCTCCTTTAGTTAGTGCGATCAAATGAGTTATGTTATGAAATTAGATTAATGCGATTCCAACTTAACTAGACTATATGGAATACTAAACAGAATGGGTGTCGAGGTCAGCAGCACAGTAAAGATGTGTTGGTTTGTAGTGTACTTCTGACCTTATCATTTCATTCAAACTTATCTACACTTAAATAGATCATTTACAATGAAGTAGGCAATTAAGTATAACATGCATCATATTTTATTGGTAGTATTTATTTATTTGAATGAGACTCTTACAGAACAGATGAATAGCCACGTTTGTAGATATTATTTAATATGATTAATATTTTTATGAGCAAAAACAGAGTCACCAGTCTACAAAAGTAAAACGATTTCTTCTCTTCTCAAAGGAGAGTGTCTCAGTGCAGAGAAAGATCTGTAGATCTGCATGAAACTGGCTGGAATACTCACCACCTGATCCTCTGCAGGTGGTGAGTCCACAGGAGGACTTTTCTATGCACACATCATAAATGAAAAAAAAACATACCACATTTAGTCTATTATGTCAAACCCACTATATGTGTAAACTCTTTAGTTGATCACATTCTGTTTCTACTGTAATATTGCACTTTTACAGGGTCTATCAGTCTTTGGAGCCCGGGCTGAAATCATTTAGTCACTAAATTCAGAGATTGCCTAGTGACGGCCTGATTACTGGTTTGGGGGACTTTGACCCTTTCTCACATTACACTGCACAGGTTTGGATGACAAGTCCGGAAGAAAAAAATCAAGTGCACGTTTGATTCAAGCCGTTTTACTATTAAGCTTGAAATCAATAATACAACTTTAGTTTCCATTTGAGCTGCAGTAGAATGAAAAAACATAATCGACATTTCATTTGCAAGAGCTGGATTATAAATATTGTACCTGCCACACGTGTGCCCAGTGTTTATGTTTCTGCAACACAAGTTGGACTGTCCGTGGGCCTGGCCCTTTAAAAAAACACTTCTCATACAAGGCACCCTCGCCTGGGTCTGTTGTACTAAATCAGAGGGAGGGGTGGCTCCCAAAGGCGCCAGAGACGCATCCCTGGTACGGGCAGCGAGCCATGACTGTGCGTAGCTTGGCGGCTTGCACCGTGCAGTGTGTGCTTGTACCTTTATCAAAGCCGGAGTAGTCGAAAGGTGTCCGTGGCGCACAGGCGTGTCTGTCCCATAGACCGTCTGTCCTCGCCCAGGTTCGTGGTGGAAGCAGCTGAGCAAACTTGAGCGTCATATAGATCCGTCTGCTTTAGCGTTTCCTTTGGGAACATATCTGTCTGTGGTCTCAAATCTTCTTCGCGAAGTTCCCAAGTGTTGATCATAATAGAGAAAACGTGGTGAATACAAAGCGAGGCGGATATTCGCACAATGTTCTACTAGTGTGGCCAATTGATACCTGTTTATTCATTGTGGTTGGCCCGTCACTGTGTATTTGTTCGCCATGATCCATCTATCAGCGGCTCCATTGTACAGGAGGTCCCGTGGGCGTCGCGAAACGAGCGTGTATGAAGTAACTGTACAGGAGTATAATATTACTTTTAGAGACTATAAGTATTGAATGTGCCCTTCTGGCTCTACTATCAAGGCTACCCACCAGTAGTTATTGGGCTTTGAACTGTAAACCACGTCTTTCGTCTATGTCCCTGTGTGCCCCTCTCTCTCTCTCTCTCTCTCTCTCTCTCTCTCTCTCTGTATATGTCTCTCTCTCTCTCTGTATATGTCTCTCGCTCACTCACTTAGCCTCGCCTCTCTCTCATCAATCCAACGGTGCAGGACCGGCGTGCTCGTCCTCCGGGTACCGCAAGGCAGATGATGAGATGTCCGGAACGACGTCTCAGGCGGATCCCGTAGACGCCACTGCGCGGACGGTGCTTCTCAACCGACCACAGACCACCAAGTTCTGCGACAACCACGTCAGGTGGGTAACTCTTGCATGCACCGTCTGCTTTTCTTTTATTTGATTGTTTCTCTTGTGCATAGAAATACTGTGTGGTGGAGCTTTAACTCTGTTTTCAATATATTAAAGTTTAATAGTTTAATTTTGATTCCCATAACTCCTTCCCAGAGTTTTACACACATGTAACAAAGTCATTACATGTCTGATATGCTCTCTAAAGAATCAGTAGACTTTGGACTTGGACTTTCTGCTTTTGTTCTCTCAGTTTAAACGTTCCCATTTCTGAAGGTTTTGACTTCTTCCACTGTTGTTGAAATTAAAGTTAAACAAATATATGATTATAACCATGCATATAAAACTTTGGATTCCGTTCTTAAGTTTTGTAATGTATCCTGTGACCAGTCCAGAGTCTTAGCTGTTTACATTTGTTTTATTGAAACATTTTACTGTTTTACTGACAATGCCATATGTGTATTTCTACCTAATTGCATGTAAGATTATTTATTGTAGTGTAGTACTTGTGCCATTTAGATTCTTATATTCTTTCTTATTCTTATAATGTGAGTAGTGTTTTTTGTATTTATTATGTCCTCCTGGGAACTCTCAAGTGAACCAAAGGTCTGAAATGGTTATCTATTATACACAAGGTCAGAGATGGCACTACCTACATGAAGTACATACTGTATTTGTATTGTTATTGTTAGGCATTAGAGTAAGAAACATTGTTAATACGCTGTCACTGTTAGATTTTCCATTCCTTGTTCTCTCACAGCCATTATTGAATTGCCTTATTTGCTGCAAGCAGATTAAATAATGTAAATTGATATTCTGTGGTTCACGGTTATTGTTAGGCAACTCGGTTTCACTTTTAAAAGGCATATTTCAATTTTGCTAATGTGATCAGAGTCGTTTCTCAGAGGCTCTGATTGGATGGTGTTTGCCAAGCGGCTTTCAGTGTTTGTGGATCGTGTATGTGTAACCTGTGGGACGTGCACTTTGGTGTCCCTGTGTTCCTGTAACTCCTCAGTTTATGTTTGAAAGGTTCAATAGCCTTATTGATTTTCTGAGATTAAAGCCTTGTAGCTTTTATCTGAATACTCTGCTCACTCCCCTGGTTCCCTGAATCCCCCACCCCTTTACAGTCTACAAATGGTACATTAGAGTGTTCTCAAAGCTCTCATCATCAATACCCAAAGCCATATTCCCTTTTCTTAAATAACACACGGGCTGTTATTGCTGTTGCCTCTTTTTTTTTAAACTATTTTTTCTACTTGGAGGTCTCAGCAGCATACTACCCCTGCAGCGGACAGCTGTTAATACATATATAGTCGGACTATAACAAGTAATGCACACTTTCATGAAAAGTCTTTTGGTAACACTGCCGTGAGATATCCTATGTCTGTGATTAGATAAAGACTGTTATCTGCGGAACCAAGAGTAAAGTTTCCTTGACTCTGACCCATCAAGATCATCCGTGCAGGAGGCTGCGTTTGTCTGACAACTCTGTATTTAATGTCTTTGCCTTTTCTTCTCATGTTGGTGTGAGTTAGAGAAGGATTATTACACTAAACAGTGTAATAATGTCACTACAATGTTTGATTGTTGCAATAAAAACAAAAAATCTGTCTGGCCATATTTTTAGCTGCGCTAAAAGCTATTACAGTTGCTGCCCACGACAACAAGGTTAATCAATGCAGGTGTTGGTTCAGTCGAGGTGATTGACGGACACAAGGTCACCAAGGTTTCTTTCAGAACCTAAATTTAGACAGAAAAAGTAAACCTACCTTTGAATAGCACTGATGTGTGTGCATTTGTCCTTTTTAAGTGCATTTAAGTGATTCTAATGGATTTTCAAGTGCAGCTAAATGGACACATTTATAAATCACATTAACTCGAAATCTCAAGGTTATAAGATCAATTATACATGCATAGTTTGTTATTTGTTAGTTGACTTTCTTCTTATACCTTTTTTGTAGCACCACCAAATATGGGATTCTCACCTTTCTGCCACGGTTTCTGTATGAACAGATCCGAAAAGCTGCTAACGCTTTCTTCCTCTTCATTGCACTTATGCAGGTAAACCTCATTGATTTCATTATGTGGACTATGTGGAGATTGAACCAGCTATCTGGGTAAATAATCATATTTATAAGGAGCACACAGGAAAATTATCCTTGTATCCAATATATAGCAATCTGGGGAAATCATATCTGGGAAATATCACAATAATTGTATCTCTGTGTATTGAGGAAAGTGTTGATGGTATGGCCCTACTTGTTATTGTTATACATCTAATAAGTATGCCAATTATATCCCCTGAAACCAAAAGCAGAAAACCCTAAAGAAGAACCCTATATGCTTAATTGCTATTGTGAGTCCTCATACATTAGTAACTGATCTGCCATTAGTAATGGTCCAGAAACCATTAAGCAATTACACTGTAGCTATCAGTCTTTGCAGTACTTTGTTTCTGAGTTGTGCCTTCTACCTGTCATTAGCAAATCCCGGACGTATCACCGACTGGACGTTATACCACCCTAGTCCCACTTATCTTCATACTCACAGTGGCTGGAATCAAAGAAATCATAGAGGATTATGTAAGTACCATACTTAATGTAGGAATGTTTATCGAATGCAATAAAATAACATGTTAACTAGTTGTCATTGTGATTTCAGAAAAGACATAAAGCAGACAACACAGTTAACAATAAGAAAACAACAGGTATGGGTCTTTGTATGAATTTGTTATGAGAAGCTTTTGTTGTAAATACTAATATTTACATAGTTTTTTGCTATGTTAACTAATCTGTCATAGTCCTGAAACCCATGGATAGAGCTGTGACCCCAAAAACAAAGTTTAGTATGAATACTGTATGAGGTTGACCGATGGCTATGTTCCTTTCTCTCAGTGCTGCGAAATGGAGCCTGGCAGACTATTATCTGGAAACAGGTAACATTACTCTCAGATATATTGCTCTTTCTTTTGCTGTTCTCTTTACCTGCCAGTCAGAAGTTTTGTTGTTTAGAAATTAAATAATTGACTTATTGTTGCCAGGTTTATTCTCTAACACTTTGGAATGGAAATTAATTGTATTACTTTTAGAGATTTAATACCATCATATTTTACCATACCATACCATCTTATTTTCTCCCAATTTTCATGGATTGTTTACTTTCCACTCTCTGCACTTCACGCCACAAGGTGGCAGTAGGAGACATGGTGAAGGTGACGAATGGCCAGCATCTGCCAGCTGACATGGTCATCATGTCATCCAGGTCAGTCTCTGTGTGGGAGTGTGTTTTAATGTGTCTTTTTTATGACTCCAGACATAATGCTTGCTTTGTGTCCTCAACAGTGAGCCTCAGGCTATGTGCTACATAGAAACTTCAAACTTGGATGGGGAGACTAACCTGAAGATCCGACAGGTATGCGTTTAGATTTTTTTTTTTACTCAGAAAATCCCATTGAGATTCAAAGATTTCTTTTTGAATGGTGTCCTGACCAGCAGGCATTAACACATTCACAATTGCTTGAATGTATGCTTCTAACATATCAAATCATATTTCCAGGGCCTCCCTCTCACCGCTAGTCTTCAGATTCTTGAGGATTTAGTTGCAGTATCGGGTCGATTAGAGTGTGAAGGTCCAAATCGACATTTGTATGACTTCTCTGGGCGATTGCAACTAGAAAACCAAAAGTAAGTTTTTGGAGGATATATAATTAACATGATTCACTTATTTCTCTGTCACTAATATTATTTATTCCCAAAGTCCAGCTCCACTGGGACCTGACCAGGTGTTACTTCGTGGAGCGCAGCTAAGAAACACACAATGGGTGGTAGGAATAGTGGTGTACACTGGTCATGACTCCAAACTAATGCAGGTTAGCCAACAATGTTATTACCTTTTGAGTATTGTATTGACAAGTGAAACATTATTTGCACTAATGTGTTTTGTTTGATTCCCAGAACTCTACCAAAGCCCCTCTAAAACGCTCCAATGTGGAGCGTGTAACCAACATGCAGATCTTGGTCCTCTTCGGCATCCTCCTGGTTATGGCTCTGATCAGCTCAATAGGAGCTGCCATCTGGAACAAAGAACACACTGAAGAATCCTGCTGGTACTTGTCCCGTGCAGGTAACAGCTTTAAACATTCACATTTTTGTTGTTTTCAGATTGTGAAATTTAACTTTTTTTCAGGCGACATCTCCACTAACTTTGCATATAATCTTCTGACTTTTATTATATTGTACAACAACTTGATCCCAATCAGTCTACTGGTAACTCTAGAAGTGGTTAAGTTTACACAGGCACTCTTTATCAATTGGGTATGTGTCTTTATAGAATTGAATGTAGATGAACGTCATACGATGTATTACAAATCTCCTTCCCTTTAGGATGTTGAAATGTACTATGCAGAAACTGATACACCCGCCATGGCACGGACATCCAATTTAAATGAGGAACTCGGCCAGGTATGTGTTCCTAATTAGAGTTTACACTTTTAATCTAAAGGGAATTAAACAATTATTTTGCAATATACATGTTATTTGTAGGTGAAATATCTATTTTCGGACAAGACTGGCACATTAACTTGCAATATAATGCACTTTAAAAAGTGTACTATTGCTGGAATCACATATGGGTAAGAGGCTCTTTCTATGATAATATTATCAGTAAAATAATCTTGGACTAAGAATTCTTCATTTAAACTCTTCTTAACACTTATTTCATTTTTTTAGTTAAGTGTAAACCAAATCCAGCATGTTTAACTATTTTAATCATGCATGTTTGTTTGATTGAACTAATCCTCTAATTGATTCTCTCTACGATGGGCACTTCCTTCATCTGCAGTCATTTCCCAGATCTTGAATGTGATCGGTCTATGGATGACTTTAGGTAAGAGATCTTCTTAACACTTAATTTTCCTTCTTTTCAGTTAGCTTTCACTCACATAACTAATGTGTGATATATATTTCATATTATTTGTTTATCTTTTGATCTTTTGATCTTCTGTTTTCATATTTTTAAACAGCAATTTACCGTCCAATACCAATAACTCTACTGAGTTTGATGATCCAGCTCTCATCCAAAACATAGAGAAGAATCATGTATTATTCACTTAATACAAACATTCAGTTCAAAGCTAATTCGATTTTCTGAAGCTCTGACTGTGTATTTATAGCCTACATCACCCCAAATCTGTGAATTCCTGACAATGATGGCAGTGTGCCATACTGTGGTTCCTGAAAGAGAAGATGACCAGCTCATCTACCAGTCGTCTTCTCCTGATGAAGGAGCCCTGGTGAAAGGAGCCAAAGGACTGGGCTTTGTCTTTACAGCCAGAACACCTCATTCTGTCATCATTGATGCAGTAAGTTATCTATCTCTTTTAGTATTTTTGGTCATTACAAAATGTAAATGTATTTCAGAGAGGAAAGGAGATGAGCTATGAGCTGCTAAATGTGTTGGAGTTTTCCAGGTAACCCAGACATAATTATTTGATATAATGCATACTGTATACTATTCCTAATTTGATGCTTTCTTTACAGTAACCGCAAACGGATGTCTGTGGTGGTCAGGACGCCCAGTGGGAAGCTACGCTTATACTGTAAAGGGGCTGTATGTCAAGATTGCTGCTGTATTTAATTAAAACCTACTGAGTTGGCACATTCAGATAAAATAATGATTTCCATATTGTATTTTCTAGGATAATGTCATATTTGAACGGCTTACAGAAGCATCTCAGTACAAAGATCTAACTCTTGTTCACTTGGAACAGTTTGCTACTGAAGGTATTTGTGAATCTCATTGCAAGTGTTGCACATGTATCTCTCTACAAAAATATTTTATTGTTGCTTTTTCTCTAGGTTTGAGAACATTGTGTTTTGCATATGTGGACCTAGAGGAAGAAGCCTATCAACAATGGCTAATAGAATACAATCAGGCCAGCACTGTTCTCAAGGACAGAGCACAGAAACTAGAAGAATGCTACGAACTCATAGAGAAGGTACTATACTGTATTTTTGTGTATGCTGTGTATTTGTGAAAGATTTGAGCATATCTATACGGTTTGAATCTTGTGTACTTAATCTGCAATGCTTTAATGAACTGTGCAGTTGTAGATCTCTTCCTCACTTGTGGCCTGTAGATGGCAGACTATTTCTGTTTATGCAGCATTGTAACATGTTCTCTGAAACAAATCAAGGGACTAAATGCAATACTGTAAATGAAATACAACTTTGGAAGAATTCTCCAAGGTTGAACCATGTAAAATGTATTATATTATATGATGGAGACTATAGAAAAAAAACAATGAAAGGAAAAAGAGGAAGCAAGGGGTGGAGGGTAGCTTAGACTGGGAAACCACAAGGATAATTACCTGCGCCCGCCTGCCAAAAGCCCCATAAAACTTGAGTCAACAACACAGGAGTGTTACCTTGTGTATTTGTGTCTGTCTAATGAGGGCACACATAGATTAAAATGCTCAACAAATTACAGTGAGAGTAATGGGTTACTTTTTGGCAAGTAGACACTGAATGTGCCCTTTAAGCTTACTTTCTGTCACTGACATCGACCCTGTCCTGAAAATGGAAAGATAGAATATGATTATTTTGACAATGTTTAAATACAGCCCTTTATTTACTATGGTTTGTTTTTAACACACACAAGTTTGAACCGAATTGTCTCTCTGATCAGAATTTAGTGCTGCTGGGTGCCACAGCCATAGAAGACCGTCTTCAGGCTGGTGTGCCAGAGACTATTGCCACTCTGATGCGAGCTGACATCAAGATCTGGGTCCTGACTGGAGACAAACAGGAAACTGCTATCAACATTGGTGAGAACCAAAAGTGTATATTATGTTAGCTGTGAAATTCCATTCCAAATTCCTTTGTGCTGGTACAGCCATACCGAAGATACATACAATATTGTGAATAGTAGTTAAATAAGCCATTTTTTACTCATTTACTTTGCACAAACTTGAATAGCATAATGCAAATGTACTTAAGTATGAATATACAATAAAGGAAAGACTGTTCACGTTCTCACTGTTTCTCAGGTTACTCCTGTCGCCTGGTAACACATGGCATGTCCCTCATCATCGTCAATGAGGACTCTCTGGATGTGAGTATTTAAAACTCAAAGAGACTGTCTGTGAGGGTATCTGCCAGGTTACCGTGGGAACCAGGGTGTGGCATTGACAGAAAGTGGTGGGTGGGGCTCTTTTGTTCTCGTTCAGGTGGAAGCAATTAAAGTCTCTGGTGTCCACTTTAAGAAAAAAGAATATTAAGAATGTCCTGTGTAATTGTAATCAAATCAGCTTATTTTTATACAGCAGCAGTTGTCTCGAAAGGCTTCACAATTTTGCAAAAAGTAGATTAGAAAATCAGCATTGGTCAAAAAGACAAACAAACAGATGACCGGTCTAGCTATTGGTGACACGATGCAAGCAAATGTCCCTTCATCAAGGAAAAACTTCAAAACACGATAAATGACTACAGTCTGTATATTATTGTCTTAACAGTTTTGATACTACATAATAACAAACATACAACTTTTAAACTTAATCTCAATCTTTAAATTAGTTTAGTGTCCAAACTGCCTTTTTTCCTATTGCGCACAGAATGTCCTAAATATTTTTGGAACACTTAAAATTAGATTTAAATGCCTCCTGTTTATTCTGTGTTCTTGGTATATCATGTCACTGCTGAACATAAACAATACCAGAAGTCATGGGCAATAATTGCACCTCAGAGTTTCCGGAGTCTGTTAATTAAGTATCAATCTAAATGGTTGATTTGGCATCAATGATACTGTTGGGAAGGTTCAATCAAGGATCTAAGTTTACCATAAAGGATATTTGAAGGGTTGAAGGTTGAACTTTTGTTTAAGTTTACTGTGTGCTGTAATGTACTCATAAACCACTTTCCTTGTTTTTATCACATTTGCTTCTATTATTGCACAGAAAGTGTTGAAATATATCTGATTTTGACAGAACATGACTGTGACTAGTTCTGTCCAGTGATAAATATCACAAATACACCACATGGACTGTCTTGGAGTAATTTTTAATGGTCTGGCCAGTGTCAGCTTTCATATTCTCTAGTCAATACATTCCATTTTGAATTTGAGCTAAAAATCAATTTTTGCACAAAGACACTGCTCAGTAATGGCAAATGTCCGTTCTGCAAAAATCAATTTTTGCACAAAGACACTGCTCAGTAATGGCAAATGTCCGTTCTGCTGATGTGCCTTAACCTTGTTGTATATAATGCTTTTTCCAAATCTAGAAAGATTGTTGTCAAGCTGGATATGGCCTCAATAGATTCCTACTCACTGATTTCTGATGTTGTAGAAGCGTGCTCATAGTAGCTCATGCTGGTCACTTCTACCACCCATGGCATGTTTTCTGTGAAAACTTTATCTCTCCTCTCACTTAAAATGTCTTGCACTGCGCCAATTTTCATGACACTTCAAACTAAGTGTTGCCTTTCATATGACTGTAAACAGAAGCTGCTTATCAGAGCCTCACCCCTCCCTCACCCCTGGGCCCCATTAAAAAGAAGCCCACCTCTGCGCCTCTGTCTCTTGACCCTGTTGTCAGTGCAAAGATTTTTTTTTTCTATTAGTGATGTTGGTTTTACGGCAGCTGTGCACCTGTCTCTGCAATGGCACATTCTTGCTTTGCGCCGTCTTCAATACTACCTCCAATCTGTCAGCCTTCGGGGCACCAGGAAAAAAAAAAGCCACTCCACGGCCTTGGTGCGTTGCGAGGAAAGCGCGTAAGATTTGTCCCTCGAGTCTGCTCCCTCTGAGATAGTGTTTATTGTACTCCATGTTTGAGATAGACAATCTGGAAGAGGGGATGGGGCGGGGGTTGTCTTGGTGTGTGATGCGGGAGATGTAAGAGTCTCCTTTTGGGTCTCAGGATCGTCATAAAAGGCGTTGTGAGTTTGCCTCCTGGGGTAAACGGTTTGCACTCTAGTTGTTGGAAAGCAGATCTGTCACCTTGAGACCGCACCTCACACAGACGCGTACAAATCGTTCACTGGTCTCGGTGTGTCTACTCAACACTGATGGACTCACAGGACTGGTCCTCTTACGGGACCTATTATTAGGGTTCCATTGGTGATGATTTGTGTTATATTTTTTTATTTTTTGTAGTGTGCATGAAGGTATGTTATTATGACATCTAAAATACATTCAAAGGGAAATGCGTTGTGGCCATATCAAGATCATATCTAAAGTTTATTACTATTAGCAACTATACCAAATTAATTGGACTGCTAAACCTTTTATATGTGTGCTCAGCTCTGGTACTTTTTTGTCCAAAGAATGTAGAGGATTTGTGGGGGGGGGGAGGGGGGGTGGGGGGGGGGGGGGGGGGGGGAGTTTACACAGATGCACAGCGAGATAATTAAACGCCAAATTAAACCTCAGTGGTGACAGAATCTGCACTTGAGATATGTGCCTTTCTCACTCCCCAGTTGTTTCTTTGCTCCACTGTTTCATACAGTAATCATGCGACTAACTTAAATGTTGTCTGGAATGCATATCCATTGACTTTTATCTTGCATGCCATGTTTCCATGTGGCTTTGAGATTGATTGTGCTTCTGCATTTCACGGTGGGGTATGCAGCCACTGACCTGAGATTTCTCACACTGCCATCCATGCCCTCCCCATTTTCTTATCCAAAAATAAAGCTGATAAAATCCCAGTCACAAAGTCTCTGTAACTACAAGTAACATGATTGAGTGGACTATTTCATCTTAACACACTCATGAAGCAGGCCACCAAAAAATGCTTTAATTAAAAGAGTGCAGTTAAAGTATAGAGCTAAAATATATAAATAACTATGATTTCATTAGATTAAAATTTGTACCTAACTTTCAAACAAAAGATGGAACAATGTCATAAAATCCATGTAACTCATTCCTAGCGTTAGACATTAGATCTTTAAATCAGCTTTTTCATACAAAAAATCAGACCACCCTCACTAAGCCAATCAGCTCTTTTAAGCCCCATCCATAGTGAATTTACCTGATTATTATCCCTGTCACCAAGGATTAGAGATCTGGACCTGCTGTGTCAGGTCACTTGTGATAAGTACACCTTGCTGTATATAAGCCAGCCAGTTTGGGACAAACAGTCATTTAAGTAAGAACTATACCACCTCAATGATTTTACACAATAACTTAACGTTTTGGAATTATTGTCTCTTTGCTCCTTGAAGCCATCGGTCTATAGTATTATAACACAGTATATAGCAGGTTTTTTTGACTATAGAAGCCAACAAAGTTTTAAATATGTTCATTTCCTGGGTTGCAATGGTCTGTAGAAAAAACAATCCCCACATTAATGAACAAAGCCCAATATCCTTGGTAATTGTATTTTTTTAAATTAGTCTGACTTTTCATCTTCGTTCAACTCGGCAACATCTGAGGTCCTATTTGCATTCTTTCTGTTTGTGTTTTCTTTGCCCTGTTTTGGGGAAAAGGTGAATGCAAACAGGAATTCCAGTGCACAAAGAAAAACACACTGCCTCGGGCTGGGAAAATAAGCACAAGCTTTTCAGAAGAGGAGGAACGCTGCAGAGGCCATAATGCCACAGGTTATGTGGTGCGTGTCCTGCATGTGCTCTGAAGTCTGCTGAATCATAGGAGAAGAGCCACAACAATGTCATATTTGGGGCTCTGCCTGAAATCTTTATTTGCACAAAGTCCTAATACCAGCAGGACATCTTTGGAGGCTTGATTGATGTGTCTGCTTCTCCACCTGGATTTCATTTAAACTTATTCAGATGTTTTTATTCTTTAAATTGTTATTCTTGTTCACTTGATAAACCAAGATTAACCAAAAAAGGAATGTCAATTATTTCCGCAAAATCTGATTCCCGTGTCTTCCTTTCCTGCTTCTATAGACGTTTGCTTTGCGAGAAAACATAATGCAGCATGTGCAGATGGTCTAAGACGCGAGGGTTTTATTGTGGCTTTTGTATTATTGAATTGTGTACACAGGGAGCAAAATACCTATAACGCGGATTGAAAGCAGTGAAATAAGTATTCTCAGTGCAGTTTTGACCTTTTTACAAATTCGGGAGTGTTATGATGTCTAATTTCTTGTACAAATCAGAGTCAGATTAATTTATTTTGCTGTGAAACCACATTGGAATTTATTTGCAAAATTGACAAACATTCATACCTCGCGCACATGTGTCTGGTCGTGCCAAAGGAGCTGTAATAAGCCAATATTTCATTCTGACGGGATACACATTAATATAATGCTGTTTACATTCCACAGCCAAGCCTCGAGCCACCTGACTACTCACATGTTCATCACTTGGAGACTCTCTAAGGAAAGAAAATGAGCTGGCATTGATCATTGATGGTCAAACCCTAAAATACGCACTGTCGTTTGAGCTGCGACAAAACTTTCTTGACCTGGCTCTGTCCTGCAAAGCTGTCATCTGCTGCAGGTAAGGACTGTTTAGATGTCCAAGCCATGTATGGATACTGCTTATTGATTGACTGCGGAACCTTCCGCAGTCAACCATTGGTTTTGTATTTCTTTATTCCGTCATTTTTTTTGACACGTTTCACAGCTTTCACATTTTCAACAATTTCCACAAGTTATACATCAAAACGTTCCACATGTTTGGGAGATTATTGCTATTACTTTTGGGACTTCAGCGATTTCCGGTTTTTCCGCAATCGGACAAAAATCTGCATTGAGAATTCTGCAATGCATTTTAATAGGCCCATGCATTTTAATAGGACTTCAGCTCTTTCAGACATTTCTACAGTTTCAATGATTCAACAGTTTCAAGGATTCAACAGTTTCAAGGATTTCAGCAGTTTCAAGATTTCAAGAGTTTCAAGGACTTCAACAGTTTCAAGGACTTCAGCAGTTTCAAGGACTTCAGCAGTTTCAAGGACTTCAGCAGTTTCAAGGACTTCAGTGTAATCATGCAACCTAATAGGGATTTTTCCATGTAAACCAGTATAATGCAACTTAATAGGGATTTTTCCATGTAAACCAGTATAATGCAACTTAATAGGGTTTTTTCATGTAAACCAGTATAATGCAACTTAATAGGGTTTTTTTTTTCATGTAAACCAGTATAATGCAACTTAATGGGGATTTTTCCATGTAAACCAGTATAATGCAACTTAATAGGGGTTTTTACATGTAAACCAGTATAATGCAACTTAATAGGGTTTTTTCCATGTAAACCAGTATAATGCAACTTAATAGGGTTTTTTCCATGTAAACCAGTACAATGCAACTTAATAGGGATTTTTCCATGTAAACCAGTATAATGCAACTTAATGGGGATTTTTCCATGTAAACCAGTATAATGCAACTTAATGGGGATTTTTCCATGTAAACCAGTACAATGCAACTTAATAGGGATTTTTCCATGTAAACCAGTATAATGCAACTTAATAGGGATTTTTCCATGTAAACCAGTATAATGCAACTTAATGGGGATTTTTCCATGTAAACCAGTATTATGCAACTTAATAGGGATTTTTCCATGTAAACCAGTATAATGCAACTTAATAGGGTTTTTTTCATGTAAACCAGTATAATGCAACTTAATAGGGTTTTTACATGTAAACCAGTATAATGGAACTTAATAGGGGTTTTTACATGTAAACCAGTATAATGGAACTTAATAGGGGTTTTTACATGTAAACCAGTATAATGCAACTTAATAAGGATTTTTACATGTAAACCACTATAATGTAACCTAATAGGGGTTTTTACATGTAAACCAGTATAAAGCAACTTAATAGGGATTTGTACATGTAAACCAGTATAATGCAACCTAATAGGGATTTTTCCATGTAAACCAGTATAATGCAACTTAATAGGGATTTTTCCATGTAAACCAGTATAATGCAACTTAATAGGGATTTTTCCATGTAAACCAGTATAATGCAACTTAATAGGGATTTTTCCATGTAAACCAGTATAATGCAACTTAATAGGGATTTTTCCATGTAAACCAGTATAATGCAACTTAATAGGGATTTTTCCATGTAAACCAGTATAATGCAACTTAATAGGGGTTTTTACATGTAAACCAGTATAATGCAACTTAATAGGGTTTTTTTCATGTAAACCAGTATAATGCAACTTAATAGGGATTTTTCCATGTAAACCAGTACAATGCAACTTAATAGGGATTTTTCCATGTAAACCAGTATAATGCAACTTAATAGGGTTTTTTCATGTAAACCAGTATAATGCAACTTAATAGGGATTTTTCCATGTAAACCAGTATAATGCAACTTAATAGGGTTTTTTACATGTAAACCAGTATAATGCAACTTAATGGGGATTTTTCCATGTAAACCAGTATAAAGGATAACAGTTTAAAGGATATCAGGAGCTTCAAATACTTCAGGAGTTTCAAAGATGTTTAAAGTATTTTAACAGTTTCAAGGATTTCAAGGATTTTTCAGCTAAATTCCACATTAGATCTGTTCCGCAGTCAATCGCAATGGCTTCAGCCATTGCAAGTTTCTAGTTTATAGTATCTTGCTGAGCTGCTCTTTGCTTGGTTGTGGGCACTAACATCCACATAGTTTAGGTATACTGGATTTCTCACTAAAACAAACTCACTGCTGTCACTAAAATGTTAATGACATGTTTCCTTTTTTGGTTTTTGTGGAGTGTAGCAAAGTTTTTCCATGTTTCTTCACTTTGAGATGAAAGGGGTCTGTGTGAACATGTTGGTGGCACTGGGGCCAAAGTTAAACATCTGCTAATACACATGCTTTTGATATTCATTGAAAATGATGTAGCTCATCTGTCAGATGTAGCCCAAGTTTATCATCACAGCAAACCTGACAACTCAGGACCATAAACCAGTGGTCCTGAATTGTAAAGGTGGCATAGGAACCCATAAAAAATACCAAGTGCAAATACTGAGTAATCTTTTGTGCTTAATTTTTTTCTTTCAACACTTTTCATTTATGAGTGGGAAAACCCCAACCTAGAGATTTAGGCAGTGAGTGTGTGCTTTTAGGGGCCCATAGTGTGACCAACTCCTGTTGGTAATGAGCTGTGTTGCCTTTAAAGTACTGAGGTGCTGGTGACATAATGCCACTGCAGTGCTTCCTGGATACGTACACTAGTACGCTTGGCCTCCCAACTTCACTTACTGTTGGTTTATAGCACGAGCAGGACTTGCTTATTTTTTGTTCAGGTCCACTATAAAGTGCACTTTCATCTCTTAAGCAAGGCAGAGAATACATCCTGGGAATATAGAGCCGAAGAGATGAAGAGAGATTTGTGGTTCAGATGCTTAAGGACGCACACTTCAGACAGAAAGGGGGAAACAAAGAGTAGAGGTTGATCCCATCATTTATCTGTGATTACAGAGGCAATGTCTGAGCTTTTCCTGAGTACATCCTGTGTGTGTTCCAGCCACATATGTAAATGTGAAGCAGTGCTGTTTTTATCTTCCATGGACAAACTCTGCTCTTGTGTGTGGACATTTGCACAAATACTGTTGTTCATTGTTTCCATGAGTTCAGTTTATCAAAGAAACATTTTAATCTGGATGCATGTGGTTTGTCATGCAGCTGCATATAATTTAATATTGTCATAATTTTATCAACTCACTAACAGCAAACTGGGTGATGATATCATTTTCAACATGTTGTTGAAGCAGCCTTTGTAAAAAGGAGCTTGAACTTCCTCATACCCATGAAGAGAAGTTGTGCTTATGTACGGTACAAAGTATCTACCACCTGTTGCTAGTCTTAAACTGTGGGAAATGTGGCTTTCTTTGTTGGACAAATCCTATCTTGGTGTCAGTTTTCCCTATTTGCTGCATGCTTTCACTGTACTGTTCTATTCTTGGTTGTAATCTGCGTGAGGGGGTGGGTTAGCATTCAGGTGCACAGCGTGCACAATTTTTTTATTTAAAAAAAAGGGTCCATTTGAGAAATGTCCCATGTCCAGAACATAAACAGTATAATGTGGGGTCTTTATTATTTTACTATCCATCACAAAATATTATTTCACTCATTCTTTTGCAACAACAACACATTTATCTAGATGAGAGCGTAAAATGAGAACTACATTTTAAAACCTCCCACATCTTCTAGTATAGCACAATAAAATGAAAGTGTATCCAGAGACTTGGGGGTGAACACGTCACTGCACTGTGTGCTGGTCCTGAGGGGAGGGTCTGTAATGGAGCTCTGGAGGGTTCCTCATTGTCAGTACAGGGACAGAACCGGTTCCTGAGACTGGATCAGAGATACAGGTCAAGTGGGTGGAGTACCTCTGGAAGCTCCCTAAACGCACACATCGGCTGGAGGCAAACGTGGAAGCACTGAACTCATAAAAGCGCACATATCAAACATCAAACAAAGGCTACCCAGAGTCTTATTAGCCGAACAGTGAATCATTGTTTCCCATCGCTGGTAAAAGTTTGAGCCCATTCCTCTGGTTCACCTTTTACTGGTCCCAGGGTTCATTTGTTACTCTGTACAAACACATTGAGCCCCCTTTTCACCAACTGTTATCCGTTTAACGGATTAGTGAAAAATAAGGATATTTGTCTATTTAATCATCTGGTCTATTTGTCTGGTTTAATCCTCTCGTTTCCGTAGCACCGACAAATGTATCTGTAATAAATGTGATTTGCTTTTATCATCAACTTATTTTAGTCAGAATGGGCCTGTCATAGACATAATGTTGCTACATAAACTATTGCACTAAACGATCATTTTGAAATTCGTTGTGCCACTGGTGAGAGTTTCTTTAACATTAAGAGTCATAACTGTAGAATAAGCGATAAATAACCAAACAAATACATTATTTGGCTGGAATTGTATCACATGTTCTCACGCTTTATTATTTGAGGAAACTTGCTTAATTCAACATTCTATTATGCAATCCCTTACTGTTAGTGGATTAGAACAGGATTAAGTCACATAAAAGGATTTGTATATTTTTTTAAATGGTGTAAACAAAACCCTCCTCTGTTGCCTTCAGAGTGTCACCACTGCAGAAGTCTGAAATCGTGGATATGGTGAAGAAACATGTGAAAGCCATCACGTTGGCGATAGGCGACGGTGCAAACGACGTGGGCATGATCCAGACGGCTCACGTGGGAGTGGGCATCAGCGGCAACGAGGGCATGCAGGCCACAAACTCCTCGGACTACTCTATCGCACAGGTGCAGCACAGACACGGCCCCTTTGATCCATGCAGCAAGAAGGTCACACAAATAAACATGCCACAGGCTTCACATACTTACATAATGGAGGGATGTTCGGCTCAAGTCCTCATGTCAGCACTGTCTATAATTTATCTTATAGTTCAAAGAAAAGTAACAACTGTAAATGCATTGAAGTGTTACATGTCCTGGCATCTGCGTATAGATTATATTGAAACGTTGCTTACTTACTGTGTACAATTATAGACATTCAATAGTCGTATGAGTTAAAAAGGGTTATTGTGTCAACAACAGGGAAAAAACATACAATTTTCAACACTCTTTCCAAGTGTTTCTTATATGGATTCTAAAACAGACAGCTGGATTTTTTTTTCTAGTTTGAAATTGGTCACTGATTCAGGTATAATAAAAGTCATCTATCAAAAGTTGCGTTATCCACAAGGTCACTCCACAACCGTTTTTAGCTTTGGCTGCTCTTCTATTTTTGCTGAAATCACAAAGAACCGGCGCTAGTGGCTCACCTGCTAAATGCACAGGGTGGGCGATCATTCTACTGCATTATGGATGTATTATGAGTTTGAGTACGACAAAAGGGGACTCATGATTGGCAGTGAGGTCGTGAGTTACACCAAATATTGGCATACTCATTACACTTTATTTGGGTTATTGTGAGGGTATGAAAATCTCCATAAATTCCTTTAAGTAGCTCTCTGAGTCACTATTCTTACCGTACTAGCTGCAGTGTTGTTACAGTCCATTATCTTATCTTGTCTCCTCTGCTTTGCCTTCACTTTCCCACTAGATGTCATATTCTTTGTGGCTTATCTCTACATTTTTAGGCTACATTCTCCACTCCATCATTTTAAACATTATATTTTCTACAATGATGAAAGTCACATTTTATCACTATATGTTCTTTGCATTTGTTTTACAGTTTTCCTATTTGGAAAAGCTGCTGCTCGTACATGGAGCATGGAGCTACAACCGGGTCACCAAGTGCATCCTCTACTGTTTCTATAAGAATGTGGTCCTCTATATTATCGAGGTATGGCGCTCCCTTTAATGCGCCCGCTTGCATACACACACACTTACATTAGCAGAGACATTTTGCAGCTGTTTGTCGGTGTGGTTGACAGTGATGGACTATGTGCCCTTGTGGTGTCTGCTTTCGGTCTCTCCTGCATTCAGAGAGTGTTTAGATCAGCCGTGATGAAACTACAGGCTCCAGGGTTGGCAGATCTGTGTGTGTGTGTTGTGAAAGGGCACACCACAGCCTTGGCCTCCCTGTTTTTGGGGGGTGTTAGTCAGCTGCGCACACCCCCTCCGTGGCCTGTCTGACTTTAAGGATGCCAGCAGGTGCAGGTCCATGCGGGAGTCCCTGGTCACGTACTACTGTCCCGGTCATGCCACCCCCTCCCTGTCTGTCGGCATTAAAACTGCTTCACCGATTATCTCACATGATTGGCCCCTGCAAAGCTCAGTGTCAAAGGTTATAGACCGTCTCTGTCCACTTTTTGTAGACCCAAAATGGGGGCTGGGTGGTTATTCAGTATCTGACCTCACCCTGGAGCTGTATCTTTCACTGTATGCTCCTGGAATGTCTTACCAACACCCACCCAAAACATTTCCTCTATCTGTTGTCCCATCAGCACACTATGAGTAGGAGAGAACTAATGAAGGCTCCCCAAGGCTCGCCTAGCATTTAGACACATTGTTTTGGTGGATTAAGCTCTGTAAAGTCACTATGTGGTTCCAGAAGTGAGAACAAAACATGCTAGGAATGCATTAAAAACTTAAGTGCCACAAGCTGTACGGAAGTAGAGTAAAAGAGTTATTTCAAACAGTTTTAAAGCATCTCTCAGCACACATTCAATTGCATTTGAATAGGCCACAACGTGATATAAAACTGTCTTCTCTTCTCCCCTACACGTCCCTAAGGCAGTTTAAGCTGCACTATTGTTAGTTTCATCCCCTCTGAACACTGTCTTTCTCTTTTAGCTCTGGTTTGCCTTTGTGAATGGGTTCTCCGGCCAGATCTTGTTTGAACGCTGGTGTATAGGCCTCTATAATGTGGTAAGTATAGACCCCTGACTCTATTTAAAAAAATGACGAGTTATTATTACTATATATATATTAATAATTTTATATAGACTTGAAATGTATTCACTGTACCAGAGGTCAAGAATCTATGGCTCAGGAGCCAGATGTGGCTCTTTTGATGATTGTGTCTGGCTCTCAGACAAATCTTAGTAGGCCTTAATAGAAAGATTGGATTTCTGTGGTACAAACATTCTGAAAAAAACGTGTATGGCTCCCACAGAAAAACATTTTAAAGTATGAGACTTTTTTGGCTCTCTCGTGTCTGGGAGGTTTTCCCCCGAGTACTCCGGTTTCCCCCACATTAAGGAAAAATCCTCTATCGAAGGATGAGCATTGACATCTGGAGATGCTCCTGATATGTTGCCCGAGTGGCATTGGAAGGATGGGTCAAATGCAGAAGGCAAATTTTTCTATGTGCTAACAAAGAATATCTTACTGTGTTTCTGCAATTTTGATATCTACTGAAATAGTAGGAAGCTGATACTAATCTTGCTTGATTAATAATATGTAGTTTTTATACTTTCTGTTTAATGCATGTCTTTTTTTGCCTTGATTAGATTTTTACTGCACTACCCCCATTCACACTGGGGATATATGACCGGCCCTGCAGTCAGCAAAACATGCTCCGGTTTCCTCAGCTCTACAGAATTACCCAGAATGCAGAGGGTTTCAACACCAAGGTACACGCCGCCATATTGAAGCCCTATATTACTTGCTTTGCCTTGTGGGTTGTCTGTGGGT
Source organism: Knipowitschia caucasica (assembly GCA_964034765.1). Classification (NCBI taxonomy): domain Eukaryota; kingdom Metazoa; phylum Chordata; class Actinopteri; order Gobiiformes; family Gobiidae; genus Knipowitschia; species Knipowitschia caucasica. The sequence goes on from OZ035843.1 coordinate 19,826,847, forward strand.
TTGATGAGTGATGCCCGCTGTTTATTTGGTTCACCCTCGAGTAAACAGCAGGGGAATGGGGACTGAGCCGTTTCTATGGCAATATTTATGAGATTCATAGGCCCAGTATAAGGAAGTCATTCATTTCTCACCAACAACCTGTACAGCACATTTGGTGTAATAATTCTGTGTGCTGTAAACGGAATATTAATGTGTGTGAACTTTTTATAGAAGGTGAGCGCGTCTCCAATAAGCTCCAATATTCCTCCTTTTTGTGTTTTTAGGTGTTCTGGGGGCACTGTATCAATGCACTGATCCATTCAATCATTCTTTTCTGGTTTCCTCTCAAGATGTTAGAACATGGTGAGTGCAATTTTCTCCTCTTTTCAATCAAAATTATGGAAAAAAAAAACGATTATAAGACAAAAAAGTTTTCAATAATATCAATATTTTGTGTTCTGCATAGACTCTCCATTTCCAAATGGGCAAGGAAATGATTACCTGTTTGTTGGAAATATGGTGTACACAGTAAGTACTTTTTATTAGAGTTTGTAGTGATATTTTTAGTGCTGTTGGCCTCAGTCGATTGGTGTGTTTGTTGATACATATTTTCTCCCTACTTTCATTTACATTTGAAAGATTTATTTCAGGCAGTGGAAAATTGCAGAAAGGAGATTTTTTTTAAATACAAGACTCCTGTCAGAAATATATCTACACACTGAGCGACACAGCCTTGCGTATTACTCAGCACATAACTCAACATATAACCCGCCTCGTGGTAGTTCCAGCGATCAGGTCCACAAGAACACAACTCCTGACGGGCTGTACTCGTTGCATTGAACGATGGGTCTAAAGCAGAGGACAAATTTCCCTACTGGGACAGTAAAGTACACCTATTATTACTAGTCCACTGTTTTCCTTCTAAGACGGTAGCTTCTCAGGTCAGAGAAGGATAATTATCCATGGTTAAAAGTGGTTTGCTGAGAGAAAAACGTTTAGAATTAGTGGACTAATCAATTGACTTCGCATATTTTAGTCGACCAAGACTTTCTTTAGCAGCCAGAGCTATTTTTGTGTGAAAATTCTTTCCGATAATATTTCCCACGCACTAATTATTTTTCTGCTCTTGACAGCGCATCGGGTCTCCAGTCAATCTTTTTGTGTCTAGCCACTCTGTCTCCTTTTTCCGCTAATCTAGTTTATTTCTATTCTCTTGCTGCATCTCCCTCTTTACTATCATTTTACTTTCTACGGTCTAATGAGCCTTTCTTTGGTATTTATTTGTTTGCAGTGTGTGTGGGGTGCAGAGTATCGTAACAGTCATTGCAGAGTTTACAGTATAACATTAATGTTTATTATCTCCACAGTTGCCAGAGAACTAATCGCATTTTCTGTCTTATTTACTTCCTTGTGTTTATGCAGTACGTGGTCGTAACCGTGTGTCTAAAAGCTGGGATGGAGACCACCGCATGGACCAGGGTACCAGCAGTCACACACTTTCATGTTAATCAACATGTTTTCTTTCTTCTACAATACTTACGTACAACAAGAGGGTTCATACTGTAGTTAACTGGACTTCAATCTGTTTGTGAAAGTTTTCCTTTAACTTTGACTGTGGGACATTTTAGGAACGTGTGTATGGGACTTTCTGAGGAGTGTTTTCTTTCAGCAGAACACTTTCTCTGAAGGCTTTTCTGACCAGTCCATCTGTCTATAATGCAAGGAATCTCTGGCTTGAGTGCTTATCTTGCTGATGGATTGTCTAAGGTCCCCGAGTTCTCATGTATGGCTTGGTGGATTTGAACATGGTTCATAAATATGGGGGCTCACAGCAGCCGTATGTCCAAACGGACAAATATCAGGTTTACATATTAAGTCTATGGTGAGGCGGATCTGCCCGCCGCTGCCGCCGAGTTTCATATTCAAAAGTGACAGCCACAATTCGTCATGTTCATGGACCTTAAACTCACCTTTTTTTACTCAATACATACACTTACAAAATGTAGTGACATTTGTGACACCAACAAAATCCTCTTAAGTTAGTGTCACAGTCATGAATGCTGAGCTTTTCAGCCATAATGAGACTCACACGATAATTTCAGAGATATAGAGCAGGTAAATCACTGTCACTGGTGAATAAGAGATTGGGCGGATGGTGCTGACATCTTTGTCCGTTCAGCTGTCTACACAACTGCCTGTCTATAATGAAGCAGGGTCCTGGGAATTCACACAGTGTCCCCTTACAGCAGATCAGAGTAAAGGACCATGAGAGAAGGCAAAGATCTATATCCATATTGGGATGTGCTTTAAGTGAACTTTTTGACCTAACGCAAAAATCATTCTCCATCCTCAGTCTTGCTACCTTTATACTGTATCAGTCACTAAAAATAGATGTGATAAAGACAGATGTTCTCATGCATTTGTTATTTTTGCAGTTTTCTCACTTGGCCGTTTGGGGAAGCATGATCCTGTGGATGCTCTTCTTTGCTGTGTACTCTGCCATCTGGCCCAAGATCCCCATTGCCCCGGATATGCTGGGACAGGCAAGTTACATGTGTCACTCACTGCAGCCCATTGGGGTTGAGAGGGTTAAAATAGCCCTGTTTGCGACATCTTTCTCCCAGACCCCCTTCACCTGCTGGTTTTGGTTGCCTCAGCATGGCGCCTGTTTGACACACCTCCTTGGGTGTTCCTCGTCTGGCCTGCCGGAATCGCAGCAGATTTATGCCCCTTCAGCCCTTCTCCCCAAGCTGCCTGCACCTGCCGCGTGTCACCAGAGCCCTGCCGTTTACTACCCTGTGCTGAGGTGTTGACTCAAGCGGGAAGGCTGCTGTCGCTGTTGTTGAGGGTCCTGAGGGAGACTGCGAGAAGCAGATCTTCCTGATTGAGACTCTTTTGGGTTTTGAGATGGGGCTTTAGTGAAGTGCCCCACAGAGAAGGGGACTGAGGATCCAAGCAGTCTTATGCCCATTAATTCAATTTGTGTCAGAATTCAGGAATGTGGTCAAATATCTGTGCAGCTGCTCTGAGGCTAACTGGGGAGTGGTCTGGGCCAGTCAGCTACGTCCCTCCATCATCTCTCTAACTACCCCATTACCGCTCATATTTTCCCTGCCGCAGTTATCTATATATCCATCTGTCCACAGACGACAGCGAATGGAAAGCCTCTACATTTGTCCGCTAAATGTAGTTGATTTGTGCTTATTATAAAGTAGGACACCAGATGACCTTAAGCAAGGGAAGGTATTTAGCCTGGTTTAATCCAAACTCCATGGAGCATTGCAATAAAAGAAGTGGCAGGTTGTTGTTTAATATGTGAAACATATGGATCCTTTATGGAAGATGTCATTACGAACTGCTGACAACAAGTCACACATGGATGCTTCTCTTATTCAAACTTGCTTTGTTTTCAATGTATATTTATTATTCTTTTATTATTAGGAGCAATTATCAGCATTCATCTTAGATCAGAAAAAAGTTAAAAAATCTAAGTATTTTATATGGTTCCTTTTAATCATTATTATTAAAAAGAAGAGCATAAGAACGCCATTTGGATAAACTGTCAGATCAAGAAGAACACCATTATAAATAGAAGATTGATGGTGACTGTCCGGGAATTGTACTAAAGCACAAGAGAAGACATTCAAACTGAGGAGGAGTAATCCCGAGAGAAACCTCGAGTTAAAGGTCAGAGTCTGCTGCAGCTGGGTGTCAGAAACCATCAGGCCTTCCTCCCTTTTAACTATTTATTTCAATATGACTTCATTCAACTGTTATCTGAAAACGCTAAATAGTTAATGTTTTAGTTTGGAAAGTTTTTTTTTCATAAATCTGCTCTGAGTGGCATTTTCCTTTGCTTGCACTAGATGTTCTCGCCATAAAGAAACATGACTTAATGCTGGACTTAAATGAATTTTCTTGGTAATAAAAGCAGTCTGTGCTGTCTTTGCAGGCTGGCAGAGTGATGCAGTGCTGGCACTTCTGGCTGGGCCTGGTTCTAGTGCCTACTGCGTGTTTACTCAAAGACTTCGCTTGGACCGTGTGAGTAGAAAGCGTTTCATATAAATACATACGAAATCCATATACAGACCATTTAACGTGACCAAAAAGTTTACGTAACCCTTTTTGAGCTGGTGTCAACACTTGTGCCCACTGTTATGAATCGCACATGTTTGCAAGCACTCAGACTTTGCCTCACTGCTCTGATCTGATGAGCGCTTTGACTTTGCAGCATGCGGCGCACTGTGAAGAAGACTCTACTGGAGGAAGTGCAGGAGCTGGAGGCCCGAGCCGTGGATCCAGGGGCAGCTGTTCTCAGAGATGCCAGCGGCCGGAGGTACGGATCGCAGAGACAGAGGCGCAGCCCTTAAACCTGTTTAATGTCCTCATATGTTCCTTTCCTATGTAAGAAACCCATGTTGTTTTGGTGGCACTGTTTACAGGACTGATCCCAAAGCAGATGTTTCCTAGAGGCAAAAGTGGTCACGTGTTTAGAGAGGTAGTCTGTTTGAGCTGTCCTGCTGTGTGACCTCTGCTCTCGGGCCCTTTCTAATCTGTAGTGTGACCCTTTTAGGACTTTTTCATCTGCATGTTCAGTGACCTTTTGTTTTTTTCTTCTATTTTACAAATCCTATTTCATTGTCTTTAATTACTTCATAGGTGGATCTATATGAAGTGCTGTACCAGCCTGGTTTGTTCTAATGTCTTTTTATTCTTGAATTAGCTGTGTTTGTGGTGGAATCAGCATACTGGTATTAGCAATAGCTGTAGCAGTTCTGTTTCAGTGATCTATTGTGTGTTTGGTTTTGGTTAGTACTACCCCTGATCTTCTCCCCACTGATATTATGTAATTACATTATTCAAATAACACTTTATTCATTGCCAAATTTGTGGGATTATCACTGATATTTGATTATTTACATATTTCTCCTAATTGTGGTCGGTGAAGCCTTGCTTGAATCCTTCTTTTTTACAAAGCTAGAATATACAGTATTGTAGAGGTGGTACATCACCTGCATGGTTCCATGGAAATAAAAAAGTTCATTGTCAAAATCAGGTTTGTGGAGATGCAAACTCAAAGTAGGATTACAGGATACATTTGCAATATTAACTTTTTGAGTTTTTTGGTGTCATGTGCATAACCTCTGCAGAGACCCTTCCTGAAGTGAACCATTTTTTTTATTTTATTTTTTTTTTTATCCTTGGGACCGGTTAAGTCTCTTTGGTTCGGAGTCAGCAGTTGGATAGGTGCAGGCCATTGGGGAATAAGGCACATCTGTGTTTGTAATTCCTGGGAATCTTTTGGGAAAGTAGTAAAGATGGGTTTCGGATATGCTTCAAGGAAAGTAAATAAATCTCAACGGTATAGATCCATCATACTTAATATTTTTTCATCAGTGTTTGGTCTTTTATGATTCACTCGTTGCCCTCATCAATCATGGCATCATTTTATTTGGCCACAGATTCCTTAGGCAAACTTGCGTTTTCCTTTACAAACACAGCATGGAGCTCTCCGGCAGCCACTTACTGCAATACACATTTCCATGGGACTGGCTACGTTACGCTGCCTTGAGAAACTCTATGATCAGGATATCAAACACCTGTAATGATGCCAGACACAACCCTCTTTGGGTTTCTTGGTTTATAGACACATTTGAGTTGATGAATATGCAAAATGACAACATCTTTCACTCAGAGGCCTCTATTTAACAAGACAGTCAAATGTCAGTTAGTTATTTTTGCATGAATTCCATCGCAGTTGCAGTCTTGTGAGTGTAGTTTGGCTCAAAGACAGTTTTGGGAGTTATTGCCACACACCTTTTCCCGTCGGCTAATCAATAGAGCGGCCATATTGTTGGTCGACCTTGAGTTTCTTTGGTCGACTCCGGCCCCTTATAGCAGCGTTGTTTGCGTTCTGTTGAGTGCATACTGTAGGTCTTAAGCTGCACGCATGCATTTGGTGTAATATCTGGAAAGAGCTTAGTTATTTTTGGTCACAGAGGAGAGGAGCCATGACGGCGTGTGGTCCCGAACAGAGGATCCAGTCTTCTTCTTGGAAAAGAGGGAGAGGGCAGTGTGAGGGGAGAGGAATGGTTCACTGTGGACGTCCTGTTTCACTGCAGCCGTTTATGACCCGGTGTTCGGTTAGAAACTGCGTCCTGGGACTCACCGAACAGCGTAATTCTCCAAGATTTAGAGTCTCGTAAAGAAAAAAAAAGCCTACGTCCTTAGTGTTGCCCAGAACAGCAAATGTCGTTACCAATTTAGTGCTATTTTAGTTCAGCGAGGGCATTTCCTGATCTTTCTGTAGGAATGCCATCGTAATTGAATATGAAGGATTTAACATCTACTATACTCAGTTTTCAGTTTTCCTCCAGACATTCACTTAAAGGAGTTAGTCCAGTGTGAGGTCGTCATCATTGGGTCCAGTTTGTTAAATGGGTTAGACGTAGAACTGACTACAAAGAGTGTCTCTATTGAGTTCCTATAATGGGTGTCATGGCTGTGTCATGTGAATCTCATCCATGTTTCTCTCTCCAGTCTAAACGAACGGGCCCATCTGCTGACAAGAGTATTTAGAAAAACACCTTCAAACATTGGACGCTCCAACTCTGTGCAGCAGACAGTGACACGTGAGTCCGACCGCACGCAACAACAGCTACTGAATGATGTGCATTGAAGTGTTTCAAGCTTACTTCTGGCTGCTTCTAAAAAAAAACACACTGAGTGACAGGAAGCTGAGTTGTGAAGCAGTTGAAACAAACTCTTAATTCAATTCAATTCAACTTTATTTATAGAGCACTTTAACTGTTTGTGCTTTCCCTTTTCAGATGGCTACGCCTTCTCTCAGGAGGAGCATGGTGTGGTGTCCCAGTCCCAGGTCGTGCGCTCCTACGACACCACCCAGCAGCGCCCCAGCCTCTAACCCGCTATGTAGCAACACGTCCCGGCGACAGACTCCAAGCGTCACCTTCCCGCCGCGTGACAGACCCTCTAGTGGCCTTATCGAACAATATACACTGACCTCAGAACTGATCGGGCTGTGTCAGACGCGAAGGCCATTACAGAGCGCGGAGGACTGATCCGAAAGAAGGGAATATAACCTCTATATGTTACATGAACTGCACTGGCATGAGCAAACTGTATCCATACACAGGCATAAGTCAAGCCAAGTGACTGCTTCTCATATATACGCACAAACTGGTCCTGGTAGTGTCTGCGGGTGTCTGTGCGGGGCATTCTTCTGTCTGCATGTGTGTCTGCACGCATGCTTCCGCTGTCCGTCACGTGTGATCATCCTGTGAACTTTGCTTTAAATAAGGTGTCCACGCGCATTGATGTCCGAGCTGTTTGTCAGAGCCGTTTGTCCGATCCGTCCGTGCACACACACTCGCAGACATGAAGGCACGTAAAGGGACATCAACACGGGGGGGCGGCGGGAGGCCTCTGTCCCATAGCAGCAGCAAGCCTCACTGCCAAACACTACAAAGATGTCACTGAGGCACATCGCCACCTGGACCCCCACCCGGACCCCCACCCGGACCCCTCCGTACTCTCTGGGACCATATTTCTTTCTACAGCGGAGCAACTTCTACCGACGCGCGTCTCGTACCCGCCGCTCATGTGCTGGCCAGTTTTAAACCACTACATTCTCGTTTTATTCTGTGACCTCCCCTGTGATTACTGATGCTGCATCGTCATGAGACTTCCTCGTTTGGTTCTCCTGGATTCCATTTTAAATTATTTTTATGAAACGGACATCTATATGTGTTTATAAGTTTGCCTCTTTTGAGTAATGCCTGTTTTTGTACTCTCCTCCATAGGAAAGATTTTACTTGAATTTGTGCTAATAGGCTAATAGGCCCTCTGCATCATATGTTTGTCTCTATCGTAGCGGTTGTTCTTTGGCTGATGCCTGTTGAGGGCAAGGAGTTGAACAATGAACAAGGTACGAGGGGTTATTCATCTAATGCATTATTAATATATTAAATTTAAATCATATATTGTGTCTTGTACCGTCTTTTTGTAACTCTTATTTTGAGCATTGTTGGAGATGGGGCTTCAATTATGTGATTATAGTATGACTAAGCTCCATTTTAAATTCAACAAGAAGTGATTTCACGGGTTACATAAGATTCTCATTCTCGCACCCCCTCTGTAGACAGTGCACTGCAAACCTAAACCAACAGCCAGTTTGTACAGGCCCGATTCCCTTGACTTCAGCTGGAGATCCTCTTCCCACCCACCTTCCTGGACAGGGACCAGCTTGGACCGACAGCAGCTGCTTTAGTTTGAGAATCTATTGGAGCGAAGGGGCCAGAGAGACACCCCACAAGCTCCCAGTGTTCCACATTAGTTCAAGAAACAACCTGCCAACGCAGTCTCCACAGGATTAAAGATGTTGTCTGGGTCTAAGCTGCATTGTAGTGCTCTATTGTTCCCCTTCATGCTCCAGGTGATGTGACAGGTATTTTCTCCTGTCCTCGGTGGGTGGTAGCCGTCTGCCCGAGTGTGTAATTAGACTTTGTAATGGCTCTGAAGTTCAAACTTATTCATCTCACAAAGAAGACATGTTTTTTTATTTTCAAAACCCTGAAAATCTGTTTTAAGTATTTTTATTCGTATTAATTTATAGAAAAACTTCAGAAACAAATCCATGGCAACAGACAAAGCCAAGATATTCATACAGAATTGACACAGCTGCCTCGACAGATGAGGTACACAGACTGCCTGCTTTCATGGGAGCAGGACACTTTTTGAGCTGCATGTTAGTTACCCGTCCCTCTACTCAACAGTGGAGGACATGACTTAAAATATTCACCTGGTTCAATAATGTCCAGATGTGGAGCTGTCTGCTCTCAGCTAAAGCTGTGGGAGTGTTGGGTACACAAGCCATACACCTGTGCTCAAAGAAACCGGCCGTCATCGGTACTTTAATTGCGCTTAATCCGCCACAATCCACCCACTCACTCACTGTCACTCACACGTTGCTGGCACATTTCCTTCCAACATATACATTTGGTTTGATGTTTCCATTGAGAGGAGTTAGGACACTTTTGAAAAACATTTTGGTAGTGGGAGAGCTGTGGGGTGGAGCGTCCTTTGCTCACTTCATTAGTGGTCTTTGGGGAAATGGCAACTGCCTTTCACATCGCACCACCTGCACTTTGCATTACGTACACTCAGGGCCAGACGGCCCCCAGTTGAAGTCTACATCCAGACTTGTACAGTACAAACATTTTTTGGATGTTTTTCCTCCTTATTTATCACACATTAACTCCTTTACAAGCCCAGACATGGCCATGGCGATTGCATAGCATGTGGTCATAACTTTGTCTGCTTGAATATTCACTGAGTACATTTTACAGCTATAAATCATCCATTCATCACTCACACTACATCCATAAGCCAACAAATCTTTTTTCATTCTCCCACATTGTCATACACACACTTTTGGACTGTAGTAGGTATAAGACGCCGCCCTATATTCTTATAAATCGAGACATAATGTTGTCCATGGTTACAGGCACATGTAATGGCTTTACACAGTCCTTCATGTGAGTCTGAACAGCTGTAGCCCCTCATACAGTAACTGGGGGGAACTTCTGGTCTCCCGTAACACTGGATCCCATATTGTGGGGAGGAAGGGGGGACTGTAGCTGCCTGTAGCCCCCCTGAGAGTCTATGAACGTGGGCGTGGGGGAGACGGGGTGAGCGTACCCGATGAACTGTGGGTGCAGATACTGTCCCTGATGAGGCATGATCTGTGTGGCCTGTTGGCAGTTCAGCACGGAGAAGTTGGTGGGCATGTTGACAAAGACACTGGCGTCTGGAGGAAGGCAGCAGGAGGCCTGCGCCCGCATCATGGCAGGGGGAGCGGGGCGGGGGGCAGAAGGGACAGAGGAGCTGGAGGAGGTGGCTGTGCTGGACTGTCGGGATGAGGAGCCTCTGGACGTGCTGCTGCTGGACATCATGGGGATGGTCTCCAGCATGCGCCCACCGCTTGTCCCGCCTCCTGTTGCCCCTGACGACAGCTCCTGCTTGGGACGGAGGCAGCGGCAGCAGCACACAGCCACCACAGAGCCCACGATGATGAAGGCCACGAACACCGAGCCCACGATCAGGAAGGGCACGTAGATGGGCACTGCAACCGAAAGAAATTATGAGAGAAGTATATTATATAGAAACTAACGCAGCAATTGTGTTGATACAGACTTTTACCACTATACACTATTATCTATGTATATTGATAGTCATAACCGAAAACTGGATTATTCATTTATTCAGTTCAGTCATTTAAACACGCATACTTTGACCGAAATGCTTGAAAGATACACCATTGGAACAAGTATAGTTTAATTTGATAAAGGTTAGATAAAAATAAAAACTTAAATTTTTAAATGACTGTATCCCTCACATGCCAACATCTGAGTGAGACTTCAAAGCAATCCGTTTTATCAGATTTTAGTGCAATATTCTAAATATGTGCAACTTACAATAATAGTGACATGTGTAAAACAGCAAACTACCTCAAGTGAAAAAACAGTATTCTCTCTCTGTGTCTTTTGCCTCTTCATGAACACAAGGAGAGTAAAACTGATACATTTACATCCAGTTCTTTTAAACTATTGCATTTGTGGTCATTTCTGACTTTTTTACATTATGGAGGTATTTTGAAGTTATTTTTTATTGAATACGAGTTTGTACCAAAGAGAAAGCTGTTAGTTAGTTACAGATAAACTTTTGATTCAATTATTATTATTTGCCTTTTGGATTCAAAGCTCAGATTAAAATGAGTGCTTTACTTGTTAACTTGTAAAAATAAGCGAAAAATGAAGTAACGTTACCCATACTAAGGAAAACATGACAATTCCCTATTGTTTTGCATAGAAAATAAGGATTTAGTTAAGGAATATGGACGATGATCCTGAGAACGTTCAAACTAAGATGGTATCATGATTGTAAATGCCACTAATCTACTTTTATTTGTGAATATCAATCGAAAAGGTTCCATTCACAATTGCAATCAAAAGCCCTTTACCATTAACACTATAATAAAAAAGCTCTTAACCTAAGCAACTTCCAAATCCAAAGTTCTCATAAGTTATGGACAGGAGATGAAGAGTGAAAAGCAGGTCTGCAGGGAACACTAGCTTCTCATTAGCAGTTATTAACTTTGTTGTGATCTGTTTTAATCCTGCCCCCCTGCTGTTCTGCAGTCTACCCACACGAGACTACCCCACCAGGAGCCTCCAGAAGAACATGTGTGCGTGTTTGCTTCAGGAGCATTGTCGAGTCACGCAGCAGCAGATACGGGTGACCCTTCTTCTATTTATGCACAGCCCTTTGAAAATGCGTTTGTCAAGTTGAGCTACAATACTTGGCTTCTCCTTAAAGAACATCTTGGTTGATTTAATACGCATGAACGAAAGGTTATTCCCCCGTTAAATCAAATAAACTAAATCTACTCCTTTCTGACCTTTTCTGTTTTGTCTGCTATGGTGAAACGTACATTTAATCATTTATTTTCTGTGGTGGAAGTGTCACATGTGGCATTTCTGTAATAATTAAAATCAAACAGGTGGCATCTTCACATCTCAGCCTTCGGGATTAGTTGCTGTGTGTAACTGAAGGATATGTGTGCGAGCTGCAATGACAGCTGCAATCAGGAAGCACAAAAAACTTCTGAGCAATCCCATAGAATCAAAGTTATAAGTTATGGTTAAAATCCTATAATTGAATACTAACTTAAAGTATATTGGAGTAGTAAATATGGAAATGTTTTACCTAAAATTCATTGCTTTGGTGGGAATGTTTATGCTTTTTTACCCAAAGTTCAAATAAATATAAATAATCACAAATATAGAAGGTGTCTCACTTGTTCATTCATAACTATTGAGACCATTTTTGGATATCTCTTTGTCGTTGTTGTATCTTCTGACCATGACTAGTTTCCAAACTAGCAAAAACGGCGCCCAATTTAAAGCCAAATCTAGTTTTGGCTTGTTGTTTTGATGATATATGTGTTCTAAACTGGCATGTGGCTTCTAAATCAGTATAAACTCCAGATTTTGATGGATCTTCAAGGAGAATTGTGCCTTTGGGGAGGATTACACATTTCACCATCATGTATTTTTGCACATTGAATTGAAATATTTAGTGCTTTTTTGTTCCCAAGGGGTGCAGCTATTTCTAACTACTGAAACTGTAACTGTACGCCAAAGCGAAGTCGGCGAATGACTCCAGTTTCTCTTTGTGTCCTGGTCTTTGAAATACATCCACAGCTCTGAGAAACCTCGCAGAATGCCCATCCAGTATTAAATGGGATTACAACATGAAACTTGTGGCGGAGCTGGAGGTCGTTCTGTGGCTGCAGGACTGAGCCGAGGTGACAAAAGACAAAGGCCAGGGGCACGGGGAGAGCGAGACAGAGTTTATAATGGTATCTTGGCCCATTTCCTTTTCATGACACCAACTTATGGCTCAGAGCGACGCACCGCACCGTAAACAGGTTATAACAGGATCTCGCAACTATAATAAAAACACGGATAAGTTACATAGTGCAAAAATTGTCTTTTGTCCTATGGGACCTTTGAATTTCTCCAGCCCCCGCCTGCTTTGCTTTCTATTGATAATTCCAACAAAAGTGCAAAACATGTTAAATTTATCCATTTAAATAGGGTTAAATATTATCTAGCTTTTACTTGGCATTTTCTTACAGAGAATTGTGACTTGAGATCTTCCATTTCCTAACAAGATTTTTTTTACAGTCAAATATGACCAGCTGCATTCTGAAAAACATCCCATATGAACAAGAATTGTGGAAAATTGCTGGTTTTTTTTTTTACCCGACTTTAAATCCATTTCACAGAGCTGTATTTTCAGCCCATGACAGTTGTGTGCATTTGAAAACCGAACCCTCCCATTGTTCCTTGTCACTCTCCCACACCTGTTGCTGTAGCGCAGTCACAGAAACAGCAGCCCCCTCTCTTAAGCTCTTGTTTTGGGCAAAGTCTTTGTGGCTGACTGGGGCTGGACTCTCCCCTCATCTCCCAGTTATCCCCATAGGAATTCTCTTGTTCTCAAAAACCATATGCTAAAATAATATATTTTTTCCTGAGGGATGATTGATAGACTGGGAGATTTAATCAATGAATGAAATGCTCAGAATAGACCCACAGAACTTTGTATTTCTCTATTTGACTTTTTTCTTTAAGTTATTTTGGACGGTAGCCATGGAGTGAAAAGAATACACCTCTTCCTGCTTTGATAAGCCATGATAGCATTAACAAATGACATATCTTAGCTGCATGAGGCCGAGAGGAAGGAGCGTCCCAAGAGAGGCATATAGTTGCACTTTTGATGTCTACTGTTCGCTCCGCTGCAGTGGTCTCTGTCTCTGCTCCAACAGTCTTAATGCTAGATTACCTTATGGGAATGTAAGCAAAGGATGACGGGAGCAGGGAAACACAGTGTATTGTCATCTAAGCCATGGCTAAGTTGAAAAGTATGGGTTGCACTCTGGTTTTCTCTTCACTATGAAATGAATGTGTGGGATATTGTTTGAAGCAGGTTAGACTGTGAATCCTTTAAAGCCAGAAGCCAGGGCACAGACTCCACTTGACTTTCATTCGTTAAGGCAACACCAACAGGAACGTGAGCCTAGTAGGAAATGATACATGAGTTTTATGGACTGAGCTGTCATCAGGGTGCCACTGTCCAAAATCCGGTCAAGTCCAAATTTGATCCCTGTGAGGACTGAGAGATCCGAGCGCCAGCCCTTCCACTGTCTGCTGCTGCCCCCGAACAAATACTGCTATTTATAAAGTGGGCCAAGACATTTGAGAGAAAGGGTTTTTGGGGAGTCTGCTGCTGTCTGCTGTCCTGTGCAGCTGTCTGGACTAAAATGGGGGACATTATTTTTAATCTAGCTAAGTGGACAGTCTTTTCTGGTGATGAAGCTGAGTGTATTTTATTAACTTAAGAGTTTATCACAGTAGTCTTTAGCATGTCCAAAGCTTTCCATGTGACAAGGAGAGCCTGTTGGAGCAGAGTCAAAACCTCACGCTAGAACAAGATGTTATTATCTGTATTGACTTGAATTGAAGATAACATTCCCACACAGTTCTGCTGCAATGCTTTTTTTCCCCTAACTCTGTTAAACTAAATGAGGAATTAACGGAAAAACGAGATAGCTATTAAAGTACATAAGAATGTGAACAGATACAACCTCATTATCCCACAAATGAATAAGCTGGGGTAACTTATTAGATTTGAAAAGTCAATTTGTGAAAATATTGGACCCCACAATGCTCACATGATTAGAAAACATGCTATCCAAGGGCTTTTTTACATTTTTACATGGAAAAAGAGCCATGTGAGTCACCGTTTGACGCTTTGGGTTAGGAGCTGATTGGCTGGACCTCTCTTTTTCACTTTTCTATATAATAAAAAAAGTACTCTAAAGTTGTGACAGAGGCCAAAGAATAGCTGCTTGTGAAAACTAATGATGAGAGTTTTGAAACCAAGGAACTAGTTAATATTTACTTTATTACATAGTTTTTTTGAAAGTTAGGTACCCCAGCTTTAACTCAAAATGATCCCCATTTTCTCACAATGCTAATACAGTGGTACGTTTTGACAGCAATGAAAACGTCGTATACCTGCTCCAGAATCCTTGCCCTCTTTATTGCCGTTGTTGGGCTCCTGAGTTTGCCGGTCGTTGTCGCAGCTGCCCTGGTCCAGGCGTGCGTCGGTGCTGGAGCAACAGTAGCGCAGCTCACATTTCCCACAGCAGATGATCGAGTCTGCTCCATCTATCTTCTCCGGACACTGAAAACCCTCTTTCCACACTCCCTGGGGATCCAACCAGCCATGACAGTACTCTCCCGTGGCCTTTACGTCAATAATCACCATGAGTAAAGCCAGGATAATGGCGAGGGACATTGAGATACCTCCAACACACATTTTGGACAGAGGATAGAGGATTTTACTCCCCTAGTTGGACCAGAAAAAAGCGCTGATGCGGTGAATCAGCACTGCCAGAGTAAATGCAAGAACGTAAGAAAGAGGCACAACACCAAAACGCTGTCATTTGTTATCAAAGTGCGTGCGTAAACTCCGTGCGTAAAGTTCCAAAAAGTTGCTCCCCCGCTGCAAATCCAAGACAAGCCTGATGCAGTTTCCTTTACATCTTCAAGTATCCAGTGTGATATCGGTCTATTATGTGATAGAATTACATACATGCAACAAGTCCACATCCACGCTCTGCTGCTGCTCTCGGGTCCAGCGCAGGGTTCCACACTGACGGGCAGATGTCACGGGGCAACTGTGGAGCAGCCGAGGCCGATTGAACTGAAGCGCGCAGGGTCTGTACAACTTCTGCGTCAGAGAAGGGGCGTGCAAACCCCTCATACCTCTTGTCATCAACCCCGCTGCTCACACTTTGTCACATAATAAATAAGTCTAATTAATAATTCAAAGGTAACACTTTCAGGGGAAAATAAATATGATGTAAATAAATTAAATGTATATGGCTTTTTAACAAGGTGACTTTACTCTCCCATACAGCTTGTTCAAACGGAACTGCTTAAACAAACACCTGGAATACGGTGGGTTCTCCAGGCATTGCAATTGTTGGTCTGGTTAATTTCGTAAATTTGTAACCGTCATAAAAAACATGGTTGCAAATTTGTATTTTGCCTTGTAGTGATAAAAAAACGCGAAAATAACTGCACTTCATTTAGGCCTATTAATCTATTGGTTAATATGATATTCACACTGTAAATAGTGTACGATTCGAGCAGTTCTCCCTATGCGAAAAACATAAAGCATTATTTTTGTTAAATCCATGCCAATAATTGGTATCCATAACATACTTTCAACTCACTAAATCAAGGGGAATTTATATTTACAGTCTATGGGATTCATTAACACAATAATAGTGCCATCTAGTGGCGAGACTCAAGAATTTGATTTGGAGCGAATTATTGTCTAAAAAGAGTTTACACGGTTTACACGATAATAGTAGTACGGCAATAGAAATACAAAAATGCAGCTGTAGGTAGATGAAGAGTGAGACACCGGAGATTGTTTTTACAGTGATTCAAATGCAGTAAAACTAAATATTTTCAGTAATGATTATTAAACCAGATGTGAGTGTAATAAGACATTATCTAGTGTTGGACCATAGCACTAGAATAAACACGTAGATCTATCGATCATAGATTATGTTGCTGATCCTGATCTCGAATTTACCTGTAAAACTCAATTTCCCAGAATGCATCTCGGTGAAGCGGTGTCCCTGACGACAACACAGGAAGTATCGCGCCACTGTTCAAAACTCATTAAAAAGTTCTAAAGCTGTTTTTTCTGCTTCTGCTCCGAGTGTCGCTTTGAAGGTAAATCTACACATGTAAACATCTGACTCTAACAATTATCAGGGACAATAGTTCTACGCGCCTGGATTATCTTAATACACGCTAGCACCATGGATCTATTATAGGTTAGCACATTAGCAGATGTTGTTTACACTCGTTACCATGTTCTATGACTTTATGGTACTCATTTTACATCAACACAGGCTCTTAAACCTCTTTATAGGTGTGTTTTTTACCATCAGATGTCGTCAGTGAGGTTTGGGCGACAACAACCGCTTCCAAAGGGAAAAAAGACAATACGACCTAAAAAGACAGCGCCTCCAAAGAAAGAATGGGTGGTGGGTATAAAGATAAGTTACCTATGTTCTGTCTATGTCTCAAAACACTGCCACTTTGTCTGTTACTATTGTAGAGCACAGTAAACGACCTGTCTGTCCACAAACTAACGCCTGCAGAAGTGGTAAAAAACAACAAACTTCTTCTTAATTTGGTTAGATTTAGAGTTAAATCATTTTTGTAAGTGTATTTTTGTTTTATGTTTTGGCAGAACTATAGACATGAGAGGATGAAGTCACACAATACGGTTTCTGCTCAGTGGGAGCTCAGGGAGAAGGCTTTGAAGCGGCGGCTGAGACATGGCAGCCCGTCACCATTGGATTCCACTAGTCTCAGCATCATCAGAGAGGTTCATGAGGATTTGTCTCGGTTAAACAAAGGCATAATAATAACAATTGCATCTATTCTGCCTCAGGTTCTCTCTGATCAGATGCTGCTGCAGGATGTCCTCGCTCGATCTGACAGAGCCATGTCTGTTGTCAAGGACATTTTTGGAGATTCTCCCCGCAGACAGACTGGTATTTAGCCATTTTCTACTCAATATTTTGTAATCTACTTGCATGATTTATATTTCTTTTTTTCCCTTTAGGTCATCCTAGTGTAACTATGGCACCAAGCTGCAACTCGGACTCCCTGCTTCCTGTTTTTCAACGACCAGATGCCCCCACTGAGCTTTCACAGCTTAGTCAGTCTATGATGGACCCACAGGTGCCTTTGGCTGTTTTTAATGTAACGATTCATTGTTAGTGGTGTGTTTATGTTGCCTTTCTCTTTATGTTCATCACAGGCTCTAAATGAGATTAAGGATTCTTCGGAGGAGGATTGTGATCCAATTAATTGCAGCAATGATGTCATACAAAGGTTTGACTTATTTATATAATATGATCATTTTAAAATCTCCTCTAACCCTGCCCCTGCTGTGGTTTTTGTAGAGCTAATATTCGGAAAATCAAGTCAAGAACAACAGGCAAAGTGGTGAGGAAGCAGACGGGCAACAGTATTCTAGTAACTCCAAAAGGAAAAGCTCCAGACAAAGAAGGTAGAGGTGGAAGAACGTGTTTGTGTGACCCTCCCTCAGAACTTAACTATAAAATCTGAATGGTTGCTGTTTTAGCTCTCAACGCCACTGTGGCAGTCCAGCGGATCAGACGTTCACAGAGTCGAGATTTGGAATGCAATGATGGGGAAATGATATCTCAAGTACTCAACCCGGGGCATCCTTTGGGTCGGTCTGGAACTCTCTGAAGTGTAATCTAGTTAATTTATACAACTGATTTTTGCATATGTTGCATTTTGCTCTGTTTTTTCCAGGCAGCACTTTTACTTCAGTGAGAAAAACAAAGAAATGTGCAGATCGAAGCTCTGAGCTTGATGGGTCTTCTTTTGCGTCTCTCAATGGAGACCAGTCCAGTTTGGGTTTATTGCAGTGCATGCTGGGACAAGTGGAGGCAGACCTTGACTTCTGTAGCCCTGATACAGTCCCGACCTCAGATCAGTGCCCCAAGAGGACCAAAGGCCTCACTGGGTTTTCTGTGGCTTTAGTTTCAACTTTAGGCAGACTTGTGCACATCTTAAAGCAGGTAGAGTAATTATGTTGACGTATGTTGTATGTTGCATGTGCTCCTCTGCAATTAATATTGTTTTTTCTGGCAACAGAATAAAGCAGAGAGTCAGAAAGCTGCTGTGGAGAGGGCACGAATAGAAGGACAATTAACAAAGCAACACAACTTGATTGAGGCATTAAAGGCAGAAAATACAGCTTTGAGAGATGATACTGCAGCCCTGCAGGTTTGTTTTGAAGAATATCAAAATGGTATAGTTTATTTTTTTGTTATAAAATGCTTCTTCTTGCTACTTCTTTTTAGTCTTGTCTGCAGCAGAGGATTTCAGAGATTGAAGAGAAAGTAGACACAGTGGTGTTGGTGATTGGTAGTACTGAGATGCCTTGTATCACAACACAGGAGCCTGACATCCCAACAGCAAGTTTGACTCAAGGTGATTCCATTTTTTATACATATACACAGACAGAAGAAAATCAATGTAGTTGAAGTAATTTTACTATAGTAATGGAAATAATAAGTTTCTACTACATCTGTAACTTGTATCTGTAGCTGAGAGAGACCAAACACACACAACACCCGTAGTTCTGCCACCACTCCCTCAACAGACCACAGACAACTGGCCTCATGTAGCAGGTAAAATACTAATATAGACTAAACCTGTATTCTGTTCACCAAGACCATGGTGAGTATACTTTGTAAAATCATTTCTCTTTTGTAGGCACTCTTATAACCCCTCAACCCCACTCAAACCTCAGGCTGACTTCCACATCACCACGTTCGTCTGTGAGCTCCAAAGTGTCTGCAAAGGCCATGATGGCGGAGATAGAACAGCTCAGCAGACAGAACGAGCTGATCAAGGCTCAGCTCGCTCAGGCCAAAGGTCTGACATCAATGTCTGCAAACAGCAGTTACCTGGAGGAGACGCGTTTGAGCTGTGGTAGTACCGACTCGCCTCAGAATGGAGCAGGGCGAAGGGACTCCAAGTCCACACAGCCTCCTGCAAGTGAACAGGTGATTATCGAGAATTTATACCAGCTTACATTGTTATGTAGATTTTGTAACATTGTTTTCTTTAGGCAGACACAAGTGTCCTCAATATGAGTAGTGTGGAACAGCGCCTCCTGGAGTTGAACAGACAAAGTGCAGCTGCCAGAACTCGATTACTCGACATAATTGACCAACAACAACACATGGCATCGGTCAAACTGTCCCCGTCTGTGTCCCCTGCCCCTCACTCAGCTCTCGGTTTGGTCACGGGTACAGTGTGATCCCTCATCCCACACTGCACTGCTTCCATGTCTAATTGTGTTTTGTGTTTAGATCGTAGAGCTAGTTCAGAAATCTCTGTGCTGCAGGAGCACATGCTGCCAACAAAACAGTGAGTCCTTCACCTGAAATATTAAAAAAAAAGAATATTTAAATTATCCTTTTTCTTTGCTTCAGGTCTGCTTCTAATGAACCATCACCTTCTCAAAGTCTTAGAAGTGAAGGAGCAAAGGTTTGATCACTGTTGTGGGTCTTTACTGAACATTTATATATGTTTACATGAGGATTAATATGTGATTATTTCCAACAGGATATTCAGAGTTCACCAGAGGGTTGGTTTTCTCTGTCAACTCATCTCAGATGACAAAACTTTAACATAAATTTGTGTGTTTTTATAAATGTATATAGTTTTTTATCCTTGAAATAAACATTTTTATCTGGCTTTTATTGTTTGGTTTAACAGAATAGGAGTGTGGAGGATGCCATCTCCTTTGCTCTGAACGCTGTCTACAGTCACTAGGACACTAGTAAATCTGTCGCGAGAATGCTTTTCATCGATTATAGCTCTGCTTTTAACTGCCTTGTCCCAGGTAAACTGATTGAAAAGCTCATGTCTCTCGGTTTAAGTGTTGCCATGTGTAAATGGATTTTTAGCTTTTTAACTGACAGATCTCAGAGAGTGAAAATCAATGACTGTTTTTCTGATGTTGTTTCTGTGAGCACTGGTTCTCCTCAGGGATGTATTTTGAGTCCTTTACTTTTTACATTGTACACTCATGATTGTGTGTCTTCCTCTGATTCGAACCTGATCATTAAATATGCTGATGACACCACCATCATCGGTCTCACCAGTAACAATGATGAATCCTCTTACAGAGCAGAGATCCCAAATGTGGTTCAGTGGAGTAAAGCTAACAACCTCCAGCTGAATAGCTCCTATTGCTATCGACAACTCCTAAGTGCAGATTGTAGAGGAGTGCACGTTTCTGGGTTTAACTCTGTCTAACGACCTGAAATGGGTCAAAAACACTGACCCATAAGAAAGCTCGTCAGCGTCTCTACTTTCTGCGTAAACTTAGAGAATTTACCACTAACTCTAAGATTCTGCTTAACTTTTATCGCTGCACCATTGAGAGTTTACTTGTTGGTTCTGTGTCTGTGTGGTTTGGAAACATCACAGAAAGAAAAGAGCTTTAAACAAGGTGCTCCGCTCTGCAAAGAGGACTGGGCTGTGAGCTTCCTGTTCTGGAGGTTCTATATAAATCCAGACTTTTAAACAAAGCTCTTAGAATCATGACTCTTCTGGCCACCCTGGAAAAGCTATGTTCCAGCTTCTTCCCTCTGGTAGAAGATATCGTTCTGTGAGATGCAGGACATCTCGTTATGCGAACAGCTTTTTATCCACAAGCTGTTATCTGTTTGAACAGAGCACTTTAATGATTTGCACTTGTTTTGAAACAGTTTTTAGCCGATTGATTTCACAGTGATATTTGTTTACTGTTTTATTTCTGTCTTTTAATGTGGTTTTATGTCTGTATTTGTCTGTGCACTGGAGACTTTTTGCTAATGTATTCCAATGTGGTTTTGTTACTGCAAATGGCAAATAAACTGAACTGAACTAACCAAAATGTGGTTTGGACAAGTTCCACTGAGAAGCACACATTGTTTACAAAAAAGTATTTGTGATTTTGTTCACTACGTACTGGAGCTATTAGTCTGAGGTCATTCACACACACAGACTCATACTGTGCAATGTGGGTGAAGTGTCTTGCCTAAAGACACAACAATAGTCTAGAACATACACATGCTTTGACTTGCAGGCATGGCCACAAAATGCCTTATATTTTGCATGTATATTTCTGCACGTTCTATTGCTGTCAACTACCTTGGTCAGCAGATAGCAGCAGAGAGTTATTCTTAACCAGCACCAAGAGCGGGACAAGCTGCTCCCTCTGCAGCACTGCTTATTTGATTTGTATAATCATTTCACACTTTTGAAAATGGGATTCAACGAATGAAGCTGTAGACTTGATGTAAGAACTGTTAAAATTTGTGAACATATACATTCTACATGATTACATTCTATATAGCGTAATTATGATCTTGGCAAATCAAAGTCTGAGAAGACTAATTTGTTCCAACCAAAAAAGTATTGATTTAATTTTTAAAATTAAAGTTCTTTAACTTGTTGACAAGATTTGCTTCTTTAAAAAGCCACAGCTAAATACACCAGGTTTATGTATATATGTATTTAGTTACTTTAGTGTTCAGTTACTTAAGTATGTTTTGTGAAGTGCCACTAAACTCTCTTTTTCAGTGGTGTGAGTGATGACAATGGTCAAGAGGAAAATCAAAAGGAGTAAATATTGTAGATAATAACAGGACCAGGGCATGAAAGGTCCTGGGATGGCCGCCGTAAATGTGGGGTCATAGGTGGCCGGGACATTTTGAGGAGGGGGTCATTGTACCCCGGTGCCCCCAGTGAAGGACAGGATGAATGGGGATTAACCCTACCCCAGTGCCTCTCAATGCAAACCCTTCACAGAAAGTTTCCAATGTGATCTTCTCCACAGACCTCTGTTAAAGTCATGCCGTTATTTGTACAACCACAGTGACACTGGAATAGTCTGTGAAAGCTACAAGGACATTGCTTAGTTATTATGAGAAAAAAGCTAGTCATAGAATGCATCAGCCACATTTAACAGTGTGCGGAGTGGGAGGAAGGGTAGGTTTCTTTATTTAAATCTGCCCCCACAAACCCACAACACATTGAAGCAAAATGAACATCACCGATTGATCTCTGACTCAAGTGATAGGCTACTCAGTCTAGAAAGAGGATAACAAAAAACTCAATTTAGTTAATAGTATTTTACAATTCTTCACACATTTGTTTACTTGTTTTGTACAGACGCTTCAGATGGTGGGTAAAGCAATTAAAATATAGAGTAATATACCATTTGCGAATAGTGTATAAAACAAATATTTTAATTAGAATTATTGTTGAGTGTTTTCATGTAAAGTATTACACACTATTTGTTCATATTTCCCTTTAAGCAGCAGAGTTAATGCAGAAAATATATGTGAAAAAGACAAAAGGTGAAGCCCTGACACTTTATAAGAGATTGTGGATTATGTAGATAAACCAGTGGAATGTGTCCTGGATTCAGAAATTCACGTAGGAAATCCATCCATGAGAAATGATTTTACTTTGGTGCTTGACCTAAAAGGCTTTGATGCACTTTTATAATGAAAGTAGACTGTTGAAAAAAGGCAACATTCTGTAGCCTTTAGGGGGCACTACTCAGTGCTGTTACAATCAGGGGCCTGAGTGGTGTGCCCAGTCAACTGAGCAGCACAAACCAAACTGTGAACATTTAAATAAATAAAATCTGCAACGGTATTGTTAGGTGAGTTTAAGACTATACCAGGTTTGGTCACTGTGTGTATACTTAGGCCTTACATGTTAGAGACGCATACTATGTGAGAGAAAGCCAGAAAGAGAGAGAGAGAGAGAAAGAGGGTGCCCGAGTGCCTGAGCCCAGTCCACAGCTGCACCGGGCTCTGATCTGAAGCAGGCTGTTGCTTGCTGTGAAAATATTATTGCAAGTGTTTATTATTGCTTTGGTGTGAAACAGTGGGAGCGTTGTGCACTGCGCGGGCATGTAAGTATGCAGAGCAGAGGGACAGGCCCCAGCCCCTGGCCCAGTGCATCCTGGGTAATGGGGAAACCTATTGCAGTTGATTAGTTCCGGCTGAATCTCAGATAGAGCACTGACAGGCGGGAGAAACGAGCTCTCAGCGTGACCCTCCACTTCCCCCGTGCAGCCTTGTCTCCGCACAAAGAGCAACGCAGGGCAAAGCGTTTTTTTTATTTTAAACAACTGCAGCTTTGCTCTCCTCCAAAAAATGAACTATTATTATGACCACACCACCACATCACTCTAAACACACATCCACTCTCACAAATATCATGTGGGCCTTTCGCAAGAGGGACAAATGAGACCAATATATTTGAGAAGTGCTTTGAGTTCTGTGCGTGAAGATAAATGCCACTGATGCAGCTTTCACAGTGTGTTGCCCATTTACTTGGCTGCATATATCAGTATCAGATTCAGGGTATTGTGTATTTCTGACGGCCCTTCACATCCTCCATGGTGGACACCTGTGGCATGAGCTGACGTGCTTTTGACACATTCCTGAGCAGAGCAGCATCATTCAAACTCCTCCGCTCTGTCCAATCCATGCACCCTTTATGTCCCACTCAACCCCCCAACGATCTCCCCTTTCCCCCTTCTCCTTTCTCCCTTTTTCTCCACACATAATTGATTAAGAGCCGTTTTCATAAATCAATTTGGGACGCACATCAGTCAGCCCTGAATGGTTGACCAGCGGCATTAATCTACCTCAGCATGCCCTGCCACTCTCACTTACACACAAGCATGGTAGACCTGCGAAGTTTGTTTTTCTTTACTTTTACTTGAGTTTTTTTGCCAGTGCTGCTTGCCAAAACATGAAATACGCAAATGTTTTCAGCAGTTTCACGGACACATAGACTTTTCATATGTGTCTGAACTGAACACTATCCACTGTTGGGAGACTTGGAAGAAAAATGTGGTATTGATGGATTCAAGAATGACAAACACATTGCAAATAAAAAGAGGGTTCTTTTTTATGGATGCCAATTCTTTCCATATGCCAAAAGCACTTTACCCCTAAATAAACAAGTTTGTTCACATAGTCTGTCTCCAAGACCAACGTGGCTCACTCACTGCTGGTCATAATTACACAGCTTTAATTGTCATTATTAGAATGTGACTTCAGTGCTCAGTGTGTTCTTATTCAAAGCTGTTTTGGATGTTTGATATGGATGTAACCATGACACCGGCCTTTTCTTATTGCAAAACCTGTGCCAAGTTGCAAAGGATTCTGGGGAAAGTAAGGCGTCTGTAACAGCTGCAAGTGATATCCCTGACTCTCCCCGCTCCAGTCTGTCTGGTATCAGCCTCTGACTTTTTCCCTCATACCTTGATCTTCTGTTCTTTCCTTTAATACCTCTTTTGTACCCCTTTGCTCTTTCTGTAATTGTTTCTCATTCCTGCACCTTCCCTCTCCCCTTGTCGCCCCTCTCTCCGTGCTCCGGGGTGTTGGCTTTAGTGCTAGTGAAAGCTGCTTTGCCTTTAAAAACAGTTTGTCTTAATGAGTGAGGGGGGGCAGCCAGGAGAGCACAGGCCTGGGGTCACAGCTGAAGCCAATTTCGGCCCTTTCCTGTCTGAGGTGCTGCAGGCTGGGGTCAAGCTCAGGGTCAGGCTGGCTCACTGCTCCGGCTGGCTCTCAGTGAAGGTTCTGAATCACTGCCAGCATATTTAACCGTGTGTATGCATGTGTGTGTAAGTTAAGGAGAGCAGGGCAGCCGGCACATCTGTTTCTGATCCCCCAGAATGCCGTGCTCTCTGGACCTGGAGGTGCTGGCGTGCCTATAGAGCGCTGAGAGCCAGAGGGAGGGAAGAGAGACTGAGGACGCCGTCGCACGCACACACTGGCTGGGATACAATATGCTACACAGGCCTCGTCTATGGATCATATGCAATAACAGTGCTACACTATATAGAGTAGATTAACTGAAAAAATTACCTGCTAAGAGTCCATTATAGATTTTCTAAAAAGTAGTAATGTATCACATAAGTAGTTGTCCATATTATTGTTGTCGGGTCCTGTGGGAAAATTATAATTGAAAATTAACTTGCAATTAATAGAGTGAATTTGTAAGTATCAAAACTAGTATTGAGTCGAATGACGATGGAAACAAAGTTATGGGCATGGTGAGCCACAATTTCTATGACAAAAACAATAATGAAAATCAATCAAAAGGGGTAGGTGGACTTTTTGCCTTTCAAGTCAAACCAACAATCTTTAAGTTTTTATTTTTTTACAACTTTGAATTTTGGATAATGAATGAATGTATTTTTTTCTTGGTTGAATCAACTTTTAGCACCCAGGAACAGGTCACACATTTTCTGTTTCAGAGCAAATTTACAAGCTATGGAGACATTTCCATTCAAATAGTGCTAAAATAGGTGTGAATGAATGGAAATGTCTTTATTATTATAACTCTTAATGCTCCAAACCACAGCCTCTTGCACAATTTGAACCCCACTGCAGTCCAAGCTCATGTTGTGAAGGTTGCGTTCATGGGTCAGCAGCTGCTTTTTGTTTTAAATGTTCTATGATATTTTGGAATTCATGAAGAATGCCCAACTCATAATGTCAACAAGAGTCGACAGAGGGACAGACTACCACTGTCTGCAATACTTTGTAAAGTGTAGAGTCCTCATAAGCAGCAGGTCTGGGCTAAAAGTTTTTTTCATAGGTGATTCTTAATTCACTTAAACAGTATTTGTGTAAGAAAACATACTCTTACCAGAATGCTCCTATGTGTGGCGTTGGCTGATGGACGAGTCTTCAGCTAAAGAAAGATGTTAGAAAAAAAAAAAATTACCAAATAAAAATAAAATAAAAATACAACAAAACAATTGAATCATAAAACAACTTTATGCAATACTTTGGAAAATGTGTTAAGAAGTTACAATATAATGGGTTATATGAATGAATTTACCTGAAACTTCAATCGGTCCATGCCACCACCACGTGACTAAGCTAATCAACTAGCTTAACGTTAGCATACATGCGAAATTGTCTTCGGGTATTTATTTTATTTTTCTTTAGTTTTAGAGCTTGTTTCTGCCATTAAGACGGGATTTTATAGATACACTATGGCAATTTACTGTTTACTTTCTATAAAGAAAATCAGCTAAAATAATGATTAGCTAAACATGTGCTGCTGCTGCGTTTAAACATAACGTTATATATTTGGTTAATGCCACTCACTGCCTTGTGAGTTCCATGGAGCTGGTATCTATAAGGTACGGGTTTTTTTAAAGTTTTTTTTTTTTAGATGAAACAGGCTTTGAACACGGCCGTAAAACAGGCGCAAGTAACAAGGAGCGTGACTAACGAGCTGCAGGAGTTGGATCACACCGGGCCAGCACAGTCTATGGCCAGCACACATGCACCTACATCATGTCTCCTTCGTGATAAAGTCCTCTTTCACTCCCGCTTTTCTCTTCATTGCAGCTTTTTTACATTTTTCACACATGTGTTTCTTACAGGATACGCTGCAGTCCTTTAAAATACCTTTGGTATGGAGCCAAGCCAAGAAGGTACACTCTTCAAAAGCCAATGTTCAACTTCAGTTTATATAGAAAATTATAGTCTCATAAAAAAAAGTATAATATTCTTAATATGCTTACTTGACTAGTTCCCAGCAGAGTAGTGGAGGAAGAGTAACAAATAACTTTTTCAAAACTAATTGCGAACACTACTCCAAATCAGTTCTTCAAACAGTATTTCCTCTATTCTAATCTAATGCTTTGAGGTTAATCTTATTATTAGTGAATACATTTGTTCCATTAGACCTTATTACGGTATAATGTAAACCAAACCAAGCTGTCCTGGATTTGTGATGTTATTGTGGTGTTTTTGTTTTGACAGACTTTTATTCTAAATGGATTTGGTTGGCTACTACAGTATCATGTTACAGGAATTTTAATTTCCAATGAGTGACTGCAATAGATTATGCAGGCTTTCTTCCACTCTGGATGTTCTTATTGTTTCCAACGGATTTACCAAGATAAAAGCTGTAATAAATCATCTTTATATTGCCAGTAACTCTTTATCATGAATTTCTGCTTTATCTGCACTGGGCAGCAGCCAAACAATAAATATCCCATAGCCTTTTATATTTCTGACACATGATGGGCTCTGTCTTCTATCATTTTCTGTTCCCATTCCAAAATCTCAACAAATCTAATTAGTTTATCAATCTTGGTCTTTCTCCATTTTCCTCCAGGCTCAGACGAGGAAAACAAGAAAGATGCTATGTGACATACTGAGGGTAAGGCAACTTCAGGCAAGTAAAAACTGTGTAATACATATTTTAAACTTAATTTGAACTAGGCCTGGATTATTAGGACCATGAGTGGATATTTTCAGGCCACCAACTAAATCATTACTCAGTTTTGTACAAACATTGCTATTAAACCTGCTCAACCAAGATTTCACACCATAACTAACTCAACTACTTTACTAATACTACTCAAAAATACTACTCAAAAATACACTACTAGAAGTAGTAACCAGGCCTGAACTGGGGGCTAACCCATAATAAAAAGGCCTGATATGACCCCTCTGGACGTAAATTGAATAGATCTGATGTAATAAAAGACTTATACAAACATCAAAGGACATTTTTGACATTAGAAAAGGGGTGCATCACGTTTGACACGGACTCTAGATAACCCATTGATCTGGGCTTTACTTTTGTATCATTTACAAATACAGGCAATATTTGACTTTGGTTCAAAGGCGGGCTATGGTTTTATTTTTATTTAACATACATATTACAGTAGGCTATAGAAGCTGGGTCCAGCCTATTATTTCCCAATATGGTGGTAATGTTTGAAAAGGCTTTAACCATGCCTATGAAAGTACACTAGTCCCACATCACATTTGAGTACATGCTCGACGCACCTGAGACAATAAAGCTGGACATTTTGCCAGGAAAAACAATTTCATTCCGTCTCCATCCTGCTTTTCCCCAAGGCCCCTGAAACTGCCCCATACTTAACTTCTCCAACCCCTGAACCCCATCCAATCTGTGTCCCCCCCTGACTCACATCTTCTCAAATGCTTATCCTCTTCCCAGCCCCTGTTTCCTCTCTCTTTTTCTCCTTGGCTCCATCCCCAAAGGTCCCGGGACATTTACTCCTCTCTCTCTCCCCCTGCAGGCTACAGCATAGAGGTACTTTACGGCCCCTGTCATCTTGGTTGTGCAGTAAAAAACACATCTGGAATTACACTCTCCATACTCACAGGCCCTGCTCTCCTAACTGTGCACAAAAAAGAGAAATTGCTCTGATAATGAGCTACAAACACTTGGACAATACTGGCAGACAAAGTGAGATGTTTCTAACGACTGCCAGAGTAGAGAGAGGTACAGTCAGCCCTGTTGGATTCACCGCCCACTGAGACCGAAAGATTGTTTTGGGTGACGGTCAAGCTTTCACAGTGTGTTCATATACTTAAAGGGAGTTTGTCGTTTGACCCGGATTCACTGGGTTTTGTGTGAGAAAGTGAGCGGGTCCCCGTCTGAAGCGTGACTATATATACATTTAATAAGAGCCTGTGTGGTGGGGTAATAGGCGGTTGGGTTCGGCTATGGTACAGGGAGGAAATGTCAGCTACAGATGCAGAGCAAAGAGAGCGTAGAAAAAACAAATTGATTTGACAAAGTCGCCACCTCATCTGTTGTGATTAGGACTTGTCTAAGGAAACATGACATTAGCACTTAACTTTGAGGTGTCTTAAAAGAAAACATTAGGTTTCTTCATTCACTGGCACAGTGTGGTAGATAAAAAGCTCAACACAGATAAAACAAACAGAACATGCTGTAACTTTGGACATGATTAGATCCAAGAACACTGACATTGAAAGTCAGTGTTCTTGGATAAGATCAGATAAATGACTTGGGCAAACATGGATAAAAAGGGGAAATTACTTGGATGCAGTAGCTCACACAATCAATCTAATAACTGGACACATTACAAACAAAGGTAGCGACAATGTTTAAGTGTGTAAACTTGGTTGGCAGAGATGCATCACATGGATGGATATATCCAGCAGTCAAGACCATTTTAAACCTACACAGCGTTGCAAAAAGTTGTAGCATTCGACTATACACATTAACATCCACCAAGAACAATATTGTGCAATGTGTGAAAGTTACGTTACTGAAATGACGTCATATTTTGTAGAAGGAAAAAATGAAAGTATCACTTGTTACAAGGGTGAGGGTTACCAATATTTATCTTTTGCATAAGTCATGAATTTGACCTATGTTCTTGATGTCTGTTCTGTGCAACCTAATCACCATGGGAGAAATGTTGGAAAAATTAGGTCTTCAGAAGGGGGAACAGAGTCCACCCCTTTCACATTGTATTAAACCAACTTTGAAAAATGTCCCTCAAGGAGTAGATTTTATTTGGATCCCAGTGCTTAACCAGCTCCATGTGCCACCTCCGGGCCGTGCTGTGAAAGTTGCTCTTGACTGCGTGTCTCCGAGTTGGGGAGGGTCGAGTTTCTCTATGATGGGAGGCGCTGTTTGGTGCTGTAAGGCAGAGCTGCACTGTGCGGTAGGTAAATAGGGCCCTGACCTAGGCCTGCCAGAGGAACGCGCTCTTCTCTCTCTGCCAGAGTCTTTTCACTTCTGTTTTTGTGTTGTTTTTTATTGTAGGCTCGATGTGGAGGGAGGAGGACAGTAGGGTAAGATGAAGGCCGAGACTGTGTGTAAGGCAGAGGCTATTAACGAGCTGCAGGGCTATTCTAATTAGTGCTTGGGGAATATTTTCTTAAGAACAATTGGCCCTTCCCACAGAGATTTTGGAAGAAATGTGTGTGTTCTTTATCTCAGACATCTGTGGTTTTGTCCAGAAGAAACTAACTTTATTTTATCTGCTGAGGTCAACTGTGCTCTTCCTGACTGTAGGCACACACATGTCCTGGAGGAATGGATGCAGCCGCTCCGACAGTCACTCCCAGTTCATCAAATCGAGAGGTTTCAGGTCCTCTCCCCTTCCTGTGTTCTCAGAGCTCAAGAGCAAAAAGAAACTTTCCTTTTCTCTTTTCTTCCCTCTCAAAACTCTACTCGTCTTCTGCTGTTTCTTTTCAGAGAGGTCTGCTGCTTTGATCCCCAGTCCCCAGTCCTCCCCCTGTGCCCCTCCCTCGCGGGGCCTCCAGCCAGAGAGCTCACTGGAGCGGTTTCCTGAGTCTGGATTAATGAGTGCAGTTCTGTGTGTATGTAGTGGAGCTGAGAGAGAAGCAGAAAGAATGCCTCGGTGGACCACAAATTGTGACTATGTGTGTGTCTGCGTACTGTACAGCCCGAGTGTGTACGTGGGTGTGTGTGTAGTGTCCAAACCAAACTTTATTTTGTGGATTTTTTTTTCAAACTTCATCAAAGTAAGCGATTCCACAGGAGTTTTCATTTTAGAGGATCACATGGCCAGCACAGAAATATGATTGCAATCAAGCAGAAGTCATCCACCCCATATGACCTGCCAGGCCCCAACTTTCCAGACCTCCTGATTAAGACCAGTATGCATGGTTATTGTGCTATTAAATACTGTTACAAACCAGGCCTTTGTCTTGCATAGGACTTTCACTTTGGACTGTTACAAAATGCAATAGTAAGGCAGGTATTTCAAACTTATATATTTCATAAAATAAAATAAAAATATATATACAGTAATACAGTCTATCGCTTATCAAAGTTGAACGCTCTTTGGCTCCAACCCCTCTCACTTATTCAACACATCACATTATGTTTCAATTATGATGGCCTACTTCATGGGTTGTTGGAATCATATTTAGATTGACAACATCTCGCCTTGTCGATAGATGGAAATCAAAAGTGCTTCAAAAGTGCACGTACAGTAATCACAATTTAATATGGTGGATACATTTAATACCAACTTAAGAGACCAGTGGGAAATTACTTACAGTCTGTGAACTCTTCTTAATGCTCTCTATGTCGCTTTTTTTCCAAATCATGACTTGTGCTTTTATGCTGTTGGGTCCCAGTTCCAAGTAAAATATCATTGCCACCATTTAAACTCGAAAATGCATATTCATCTTCTGCTAGGTTAAAAATGACCCTAATCAAGTCAAGAGCAATTTACCAACAGTAACTTTTATTCGCTCTCCAAAAGCCAAGTGATTGTTAATGTTGTATTTGTGGTCAGTTCGTTTGTTTTGGCCCCTGACTGTACCCTGTGTCAGACTGCGTGTCAGACTGCAAGACCCTCACTTTACATTGTACTAAAAATTACTCTCATTACTACAACTGATTAGAATTCCAGGATGAAAAGCCAAAGTGCTAAAAATACTCCTGTGATTGGAGCCATGTGTTGAATTTGGGGCGGTGGGGATAAGGTACTGCATGTGGTGGGTCGGACAGAAAAAAGGGGAGGTGGAAAGAATACAACTGTAGAGAAAAAAAAAACTGTTTGTCTTTTCAGTAAGCTCTGATAATAACGCCACGTGAGTCTCTGCTTAGTTTATTTACTCTCACAACTTTTGGCATACACTGACTTCAAGTTCACTGTATTGCACAAATTCACAGGGCTACATGTTAGCTTTTGTTAAACATGAGAATAAACACGTAATCCCAGCCTCTCTTTCTCTCACTCACAGATGGGAGGAGCCAGCTGTCATTGTGATGAAGAGGAGCCCATTGAGGCGTCCAGGTGGTTCCAGTTATTCTACCTGAGGGTGTCTGACAGAGAAAACAGGGCCAAAGCGTGAATAATTTTCTTGGCCAGGTAAGTTTCCAGTAAGCTCGACTTGGGTGGTGGTTCTCTTAGTGTGAAGTGACACAAAAAAGTCCAACGTTTAGAAGAGGGATTTAGCAAATGGTACAAGAGTTAATAAAGTGTGACTTTTACATTTGTTTCAGATGGGGGTAAGACATGTATGAATATAAAAGCATGTCCCAGGCAGCAGTAGACTTGGGCAAGTTACTTTGAAAAGATATTATATATTGTACTAGTTACAGAGAATTTTTTTTAGTATATTTGTATTACAATATATATGTTTGTGTTCATTTGTATGTGACGGTGTGTAGTAACGAACAGTAGGAGCTGTGAATACACCAGATCTTTTCCTCTGTAGTCCCACAGTCACACTCATTCAACCCTATGTTGAGTTACTCTGAGTTATTT
Organism: Knipowitschia caucasica; assembly: GCA_964034765.1. Lineage (NCBI taxonomy): Eukaryota > Metazoa > Chordata > Actinopteri > Gobiiformes > Gobiidae > Knipowitschia > Knipowitschia caucasica. The sequence continues at coordinate 19,859,202 of OZ035843.1, forward strand.
TCAGTTAGGGAAAAAAAACATTTATACACATAATACATCTCTTTCTTTGATGTTTTGTGGAGTAAAATGCCCTTCTTATCGAATACATGGTACATTTAACTATAACTATACTATTTTAGCTTTACCCGAGTTGGAAATGGTGTCAATAGCTTTGCAGATGCACCGTGTTAGTTTCCAGGGTCATCCAGGGGCGGCACGGTGGCTGAGTGGATAGCACTCTCGCCTCTCAGCAAGAAGGTCCTGGGTTCAAATCCTGGTTGGACCAGGGCCTTTCTGAGTGGAGTTTGCATGTTCTCCCCGTGTCTGCGTAGGTTTCCTCCGGGTGCTCCGGTTTCCCCTACCACTAAAAATATGTACAATAGGTCTGACATGTGCCTCCTGTTCTGGCACCCCCACTCCCAAAAAATAACAATTGTAAACCGCTTTGAGACTCCGATGTGCAGTGAAAAGGCGGTATATAAATAAAGATTACTTACTTACTACTTACTACTATTTCAGTTTTATACATATTAAGGCATTTCAATTAGAAATGGATGTAACTTGAGCCTAAATTAGGGTCTGAAAGGGTCTAAATGACCCAGGGATGGTCAAGTTGGGAAAAAAACATCAAAATTCAGCTCATAGAGAATTATTTAAGGTATTTTTATCACTTTGGTAGGTCAAATTGACCCGAGAATAGCAAGAAACGGACACTGAGGAGGACTATCCCCTTCTCCAGTTTCAGTGCATCAAAACCAGTAATATAAATCGGATGTTTTTATTTGTCATAGTGAATATGGTAGCTTTGTTTGCATGGTAAAAACTCTGATTGTCAAATCTGTTCAATTTACAAACACTGGTCGACTCATCTGTCAGTCAAGATGAACCTCCCATGATCGCTGCACGAGTGGGCGGGATTTCCTTTGGGATTGCGTGGTTGGACAGCGGACTACAAGGCACTGTCTGCTTATTTGATAAGAAGTCTTCCATCAGAAAGAAAAATAAACAGTTGAGCGTGCAGTTGCTACTGCAGAGACCAGAGAAGAGCAGTTACTAGAGCACAACACAATATTTACACTGCGGTAAAGACTCATATCTCACACTCCGCTCCGCTCACCTGGACGTGTCCTGGATGAACAAACACTGGGTCAGTCTGCATTTGCACAAGTCATTACTGCTGCAAGAAGAGGGCAGTTGTGGGTTACCATTATACACACAATTTAAACATTCAACAAATATTGTTGGACATATGATATTTGTTTTAGGTCTGTAGTTTCCCTTTAATTGTGGTATGAAACAACAACACAATTTAATGTTTAAAATAGAGAATGTCTGAGATGATATGAAATACAGACAATTGTTTATGTTAAGTACTGTAAGCATCAAGTGCTTGTGCTAAGTTAGTGGTTGTTGCTTCTCTGCCTGTATGTGAGCAATGTCCCCTTGTTTATTTAGATAAGGAAGGAGGAGAGAGCCATGAGACCACAGGAGTCCTGACCTCCAGACTGTAAGATCCGCCCTCTGGCTGTGACGGACAGATAGCATCAATACCGCTTATCAGGCCTTGTGGGGTGGATACTGGGTAGGTACAGTCCACGGAAATAGGCATTTTATTCTCTTTTGTGATAATATCTATTACTGTAAACAACAGGGTTAATCTCCTTAATTTTATGTTGGTGAGTTTTGTTTTTTGAACAAACTAGTTCTATTTTCCCACAAGAGTATAGCTGCATAAAGGCTGGTTACAACCCGACATTTCCATGAGCATGCCTTATTGCTCTTGGATAGTGGGTCACTGTTGCATGTGTTGGAGAGCCTCTGTTAGTCATTTTCTGTGTTTTTGATGGGGTGAGATCATGACTCTGCCACTGACAGTGAGCATAAAGACGCATTGAGAGTAGGGGACTATAGGCCAAGTCTGGAGGTAAGGGGAAACGCACACACTTAGGGCAGCCAGTGTACAGGGCTCCCAAGGGCCTGGGGGACTATCGTTTTCTCCGTTAATTATGACCGTCTGGCAGACTTGGAGAGCAGGAAGTCAGGGAGAAGGGGAGAGTAGAAGAGAGAAAAGAGGGAGGGAGGAATGGATGGCAGATAGATGATAGCAAGGAAGCGGGTGTGGGGGCGAAAATAAGGGAGGAGAAGAAAAAGTTAAGATGGATGGCGGGAGGAGTAAAGGAAAAAATATGATGGGAGGATGGGGGAGTGATAGAGAGACAGATCCAAATAAAACCACATGCTCCGAATGATAAAACCAGGTGCTTGATAAAAGGTGGAATGTCAACATCTCTTTTTGCTCTGATCTCAGCTCAGCCATGTTTTTTTTGCTCTGTCTTCCCCGTCATGTTTTGCTTGACTTTTTCAAATACAATTGAGTCTCCATGCACTTTTGACCCCGTCTCAACAGTATGTGTACGTCCATAATTTAACTTTACAATGCACAGTCCGACTCCTGATGGGCCATTCTTCATGTGTCTCCCCGGAGAGCATGCAACGTGCTCGGCAGTATTTTCACGTTTTTTGTTTGTTGTCCAAAAGCGTTTAAGTGCTCAAAGGCCAGCGCTGGGCCAAGGAGCTGTAAGCGAGCAGAGCTGAGCAGAGCTGGGATTTAACTGGCTCCAGGTCCAATTAGGTTTGTCTGCTGCATCTGGACACGGTTAACGTTCAAATCAAAACTCACACTTCACTCCAACGGGGATGTAAAATCACAAGTTTTATGCTAGTGGCCCGTTAGGTTTTTAGTGCCTACCACAAAAGGCTGGACAATATTTACTGCCCAGTCATAACAGAGCAGCACTGATAAAAGCTGAAAGATGAGATGAAACTGCCTCTCTCCACTTAGCAAGAGTTTTTCCACGTTACAGAAGTTATGTTTGAGGCTTTCGCTGAGGGCAAACAATTACTGGAAAGATTGCAAGATCAAGATCTCAAGCATCTCACGACATGGCTCTAATATACTAGTTACCAGAGAGCAAACACAACACAGTAGGGGATTTTTACTTGTAGTTCTTGTGGTGGGAGCGTTTGTCAAATAATGCTTTGATTTACAATCGAAGAACAAAACTAGATATTGTATGTTTTCTTTTGTGAGCTCTGGATTGAAGTTTGTATTTCATACTTTTTTATACTTTACTTTTCTTAAATAACCAAAAAAAAATTAAACTTAAAGCAGAAGTATGCAATATTTTTGTGTTAATATAAGTCTTAAATAATTATATCTTCCAACAGCAATCACTTAGATATAGAGTGTTTGGACTGAAATAACTTAATATATAACACAATTAATATATATAATTTTTTGTGACATTTATTGCAAAGAAACCACCACTATTTATGTGTCTTCCAAAGCCTTGTTTAAAAATAATCTTAACATCTTTATTGGTATTATTCTTCCTCTTAGGGTTGGTGTTAGGGTTAGCCAACTTAACCAACAAATGGTTTAAACCCCCAATACATGCATACAGTATACTTTACACAGTTTATATGGCACATAAAACGTATAAAAACCCGTTTTAACTGTGACGGGCTTCTCCACAAATCTCACTCATACTTAACCTCTGTGGGACGAATAAAGGATCTAATATTTGAGGAAAAGATATTTCCCTTTGCTACAATCTTTCACCATATGGCACAAAACAAATATATATCAAAAGCAACTGTATCCATGTAATTATAGATTTGATTTTCCACCTTCAGAAAGTTACATTGCATTGAGGAAATTTTGGAAAATTATGGAAAGTCTTATGTCTTAACGGTGTAATTGCAGCTGGTAATTTTCAAAATTTGAAAACAGTTAAACAGATTCTAGCATAGGGAGTTACGGGCGGAAAGTATTTTCAACATATATTTCTAGATATTATTTCACATTCTAACATTACAGTCTATGATTCTAACACAGAAAACGACAAAGTATATTGTCTCATTATGATTTAATGGCCAAATGATAATTAATAATATTTGCTCTTTAAAGAAAGGGTTAGGGTTACACAACAAAAGTACCAGTTTAGTCTCAGTATAAAATGACCTCCTCAGATGAAACCAACATTTTCTAACTTAACTGAGCACTGCACATTCCTGAGGGTGACACGCTGGTTGTGCCCCGAGGCCTGACCCCACCTGAGCTCGTCCATCTCAACAACAGCACAATCACAGTGGAATGAGAGGCAATAACCCCGCATTACAGCCCTCATCCCGCCAAGATCCAGCTCACACACACTCACTGTTCACATCAGTAAGAGTGGAAAAGAACAATAAAATCTCCGGATATGAAAGAGTCCTGAGGCAACGACGCATAGAGAAGCCTCCTCCTTCAAGTGTGCGCTGCTAGACTTAAAAGGAAGACAGCTAAAATGAAAATATAGACCTATAAATCTCTGCACCTATGTTAACAAGGAATTTTGATTGAGTGTCTGATGTAAAGCCCCGGGCCGAATTCTTCTTCTCGTAGACAACTTTTCAACACTTGTGTTTAGCAATAGCCGGCGTCTCAGGTTTGTGCAAAAGTTGGTCAATCTTTGAGAATGCACAGATCCCACGTTGATAAGTTCACGAGTTTAGATGCTGCGTGATTTTTGTGTGAAGAATGCAAGGCTGTTTTTGTACGTCCATTTGTTGCACACTCCTCGTCGGATCAACCATTAGTCAACCTCGAGAAGCTCCAGTTCAGAGGTCGCAAAACATCATCATTCAAAACGCTATCAAGATATTTTCCCATGTGCTTTTTCTGTCATTTTTTCCCAAATGAGGAGCGCAGTCGGCTACAAAAACAGCCGTTAGTTCTTTTCGTTTCAGATCAGGCTGCTCTGACATATGTTCTGCAATATCTCAGCCTGTGCGAGTTTATTTTTAGTCACATAAGCTAAAACAAAGTGAGTGCGGTTGATGTGTACAGTTGACTTACCTCCTCTTTGTGGTTGTTTCGTAATTTACCCCTGTTCTGTGTTGTGTTTGAGTTAGGGGGAGATAGGATAGACCCATCCTGGCACAGAGACACCTGTTTGAATGCGTTTTTGTAGAGACTTGAACCGTGACCGAGGTTGTTTATGGGGGCAGCAGAACATTGCTTCTGTCATAGCTGTTGAACCTTGAAACTCAGTGCAGACCACTTGTCGTTTTCTACATCACAACATCATACAGGAATTTGCAAAATGTACACACACTCTCTAATATCATTGTGAGTTTGAGGTTTGCCGAGTTATGAGTTTGTTTTAAATGTGTGTCTGTGTGTAGTGTCCGGCTGCAGCTAATCATTGTGCTATATGATCGTCTGGTGATTATTTTTCCACTCCATGAATGAGTTCTGGGTTATCAAACGTTTTGAGAATGCAGACGCATAATTGGTCCAAACATTTTCCACAGACTCATTATCACTCTGAAAATATTTACTGTCATATGCCAAAAGTATTGCAATTCATACTGATAAATGCTTGATAAAACAAACGAACAAAAAAATCAAAAGGTTAAAGTTAAAAAGCCTTTATTACAACATATATTTTTCTACGAATAGGTGCGTAGTCCCTTAGGACTTCGCTAGTGGGATATCACTCGTGACCCCCAGGTCACACGCCAGAGAGATCAAAATAATTTGCTCCAATCACCAGCCACCATCCTCTATAAATGCCCCTGCACACAGCCGCACCCCCTCTTGAACTCTGCCAAGCCGGGCTGGCCTGATGGGCTCGTAGCTAAGGGACTACGCACCTATTCGTAGAACTTAAGTTACATTAGGTAACTATTAATTCTACGTCATGGTGCTACGTCCCTTAGGACTTCGCTAGTGGGACACAACGCGGAGGCCGTAGGAACATGTACTCCCAGCAGGCCAGCTAAGGGTGATTGGAGCTCCGCCCGAGCAAGACCCTCACACCGTGAGAGGACTCAGGGCAGAAGAAACAAGCGTGTTACAGGGCCACTCCTACCAAGGACGCCCCCACGTAACACAGACCGTATGTCATCCGTAGTCACAGGACGCCTCTCCCAAGAGCTCCTGATGTAGACTACCAGACCGATCAACACACATATATATACAGTGTTGGGCACGTTACTTTGAAAAAGTAATTAGTTATAGTTACTAGTTACTTCTCCCAAAAAGTAACTGAGTTACTAACGGAGTTACTCCACTATAAAAGTAACTAGTTACCAGTAAAAGTAACTATTGCGTTACTTTTTCGTTTTGTTCTGGAACATAATGTGCACCGGACGTGCGCATTTTTACCTTTAACAGTGCCAATATATCCATTTAGAAAAGGCTGTTTTTCTGCTGAAGTCCTGTTCACTCTTCATCTCTCACTGTGCTGTAAGCACTAAACACAACACGCTCCACTGTGAATGTGGAAACACCGGTGACGAGCGGTGAGGCTGGTGAAGCACTGACTTCAGTCCAATCAGATGAACATATACATCATATAAATCAAGTGGACAATTTGTTTGGCTACAGCAAAATATGTTTTATGCCCGCATTGTTTGTTCACACAAAACGCAAAACTATGAGTTATGGGTCTTACCTTATAGCTATACCTTATAAATGACCTGCACAGTCCACTTCGGTTCAGACCAGTTCCTTGTTTAAATCCAGTTAATGGTTTGAGCGTAGATATGTAATCCTCCATTTGGAAATGAGTCCAATGAGTTTTAAAAAGTAAAACAAAACGCGTATCTCCTCCATAAACTCCTGTTTTGCTAGCGGCAGCCGAGTGTATCCAATTTCTAAATTCAACCGTCTTACACTTCACCTCTCTTTCTTATCATCCCTATAGTAATTGAAAAATTACCCTATGTGCATTTTAGATTATGTAAAAATGTGTTATATGTATGTTAGCCAAACCTGTTGCTGTCCTTAGCAGATAAACCAGGAAGAGCAAGGAGCTTATCGATGGAATTTTATGCAGCCGACTTCTGCGCTCACATGCGCTACTCTGTGGCTGACCTCACGGTGATACAAGCCGTGGTTGAGCGCGATTAAGACCCATATTTGTTTCAAAAACACAATTTATGAGCCATCCTCTCAACTGTAGACATGTGGATTGTAAAGGAAATATGTTTTACATCAGCCAATAATTGCTGAGAGGTTTTCTCATCCTCCCTTCTCTCATGACAACACGTTCATTGTGCGTCTTGAGTAACGCGCAGTAACGGGATGTCGGAAATGATAACGGCGTTATAGTTACTGTCAAAGTAATTAGTTAGATTACTCGTTACTGAAAAAAGTAACGGCGTTAGTAACGCCGTTACTAGTAACGCCGTTATTCCCATCACTGTATATATACCGCACCTGTAGGATGCCTCTCCCAAGAGCTCCTGAACCAGGGCGGAAATAAACCGAAGGCCCCCTCAGAAGAGGGACCTAACGGTCTAACTCAGTCCGCTGCACTCAGCACGGAATGGGCCACCGACCGGTCCGACACATCCAAAAGATAAGACCGGACGAAAGAGGAGGACGACGCCCAAGAAGCCGCACGGCAGACGTCCTCGACCGACGCCCCCCCTGAGAAGGGCCGTAGAGGCCGCCATTCCACGCGTGGAATGCGACCTGAAGCCCACCGGGGGGGCCAGACCCTGCGACTGATACGCCCGCCGCACAGCCGTGGCGACCCAGTGCGCCAGCCGCTGAGCCGACAGCGGGGCGCCCCTGTTCTTGGGGCCCAGACACACAAACAGCTGACCACCCAACCTGAATGACGAGGTCATTCTGACAGGACACAGAAGGTGCCGCCGCTCCTCCTCAGGGGAGGCATGCGGTGGCGGATAGAAAGCCCTAATCCTGATGACTCTCGACCTAAAGGCCGACGTGATGACCTTGGGAAGAAAGGCCGGATTGGGCCACAATTCCACCATGCCGTCGCCCTCTCCAAAAGACAGGCAAGACACATGGACAGAGACCGCACACAAATCGCCCGCCCTCTTAGCAGACGCCAACGCCAGCAAGAGGGCCGTCTTAAAAGCAACACACTCGGGACTCGCCTCCGCCGCCGGTTCAAAAGGCGGACCCGACAGCCCCCTAAGGACCACCCTGAGGTCCCAAACCGGGGGCGTTCTCTGGAGCGGGGGCCTCCTCCTGCGCGCCCCCCGCAGAAAACGTTTAACCAATGGATGAGAGCGGGCTGTGAACCCCCCGAATCCGTCGTGACCCGAAGTAATGGCTGCCGCGAACACCGCCAAGGTGGCGACAGCCCTCCCTTTGTCAAAAAGTTCCTGTAGGAATCCCAGGACCCCCTCCAGCGGGCAACGCCTGGGATTCCAGGAACGGGAACCGCACCAGACACTAAAGAGCCTCCACCTCGTGGCGTAGGCCCTCACAGTGGACGGCGCCCTCGCCCCCTGAATGGTCTCCACCACCGCAGGGGGAAGACCCAGGTCTACGAGGCTCCGCCTCTCAGCCTCCAAACCCGGAGCCTGCGGCCGATTATCGGGCGTGAAAACAGGGCTCCTCCCCCCTGGACTAGAGCCCCCGGCTCGTCCGGGAGGGCCCAGGGCTCCATCACCGCCATGCCCCTCAGGAAGGGAAACCACCGGCCATGCGGACTGTCCGGAGCCACCAGGATCACCGACCTCCTCTCCTGTTCGATCCTCCGCAGCAGGACCGGCAGGAGACGCACCGGTGGGAAAGCGTACAGCAGGCCGCCTGGCCAGGGGTAATGAGCCAGAGCGTCCACGCCTAAGGGCGGCTCGTCCGCGGCCCTTAAGGCGAACCAGGACGGGCACTGTGCGTTCTCTGCACTGGCGAAAAGGTCGACCACTGGACGGCCGAACCTCCGCCAGATCTCCGCAGCTACCCGCGGGGCCAGGCCCCACTCGTGGCGCGCCCTGAGAGACAGGAGGTGAAGCGCCGCCCACAGCAGCGTCACTGTCGCCATGCGATGGAGAGCGGGGGACCTGGTGCCCCCCTACCTGTTCAGATAGGAGACCACTGTGGTGTTGTCTGAGCGAACCATCACGTGTCTCCCCTGCAGCTGAGGGGCGAAGTGCAGTAGTACTCTGTGCACTGCCTCCATCTCCAGCAGGTTGATGTGACGGGTTGAGTCCGACCAGCAGCCTCCTACAGAGCTCTGGCCGAGGACCCCGCCCCCTCCTTTGAGCGACGCGTCCGTGAACACCTCCACGTGAGACACGGCGCAGGCCAGAGTCACTCCGTCCCGCAATAGACCCGGAGTGAGCCAGAACCTGATGTCCGATGCTGCCACTTGGGGAACCCAGATCAGCCTCCCCCCGTCCCGGGAGGGGTGAAGCCTGAGACGCGAGAACCACCTCTGAAAATTCCTCATGTGGAGCAGGCCTAGCCGCACCACAGCATGAGCCGCCGCCATCATTCCCAGCAGGGACCTGAGGCGCCGAGCGGGGACTCTGGGGCCCGCCAGAACCTCCCGGGCCAGACGGGTAATATTTATCCGTCTGTCCACGGACAATGCAGCACGGAATGTCACAGAGTCTAGCTGCAGCCCGAGATAAATCATGCATTGGGCTGGCTGCAGCTTGCTCTTCTCCCTGTTCACCACAAAGCCCAGACGCTGTATGTGGGACAGGACCCAGTGCGTGTGGCTCACGGCCACTTCCCTGGATGAGGCCAGAATTAACCAGTCGTCTATGTAGGTTAAAATTCTTACCCCTGCGCGTCTGAGCGGCTCCAGTGCTGCTTCCACACATTTGGAAAAAGTCCGAGGCGCGAGTGCGTAGCCGAAGGGAAGACGGCAGTACTCGTAATTCATCTCTCCCACTGCGAAGCGCAGAAACCTCCTGTGTTCTGGCACTATGGGCACGTGGAAGTACGCATCTGTCAGGTCTATGGATGTCATCCAGTCTCCCTCCCTGACACACTCGAGGAGCTGCCTTGTGGACAGCATCCGAAACTGCCGTTTGGAAATGCACTCGTTTAACACGCGCAGATCCAGAATGGGACGCACCCCGCCTGACTTCTTTGGCACTAAGAAGTAAGGGGAGTACAGCCCCCTGGTGGCGTCCTGCGGGTCTACCTCCACTGCTGCGCCTCGACTCAGCAGAGAGGAGACCTCCGCTTGCAGTGCCTCTATCGATCCCCGTACCTGAGAGCGTACTGCCCGTACGCCTCGGAATGGTGGTGGCTTTCGGAAAAATTGCAGAGCGTAACCCCTGCGTAAAGTTTCCTCCAGCCAAATATCTGTCAGTAAGCCCTGCTCCCTCCAGATGCTGTAGAAGTCTGTGAGGGGCGGAACGGGAGCTGGAACACGAGACGTCACGGCCCCGCCCTCTCCTGGTGTTCCTAGCAGGGAGGGGGGGGTGGCTGAAAGGGCCGGGGGGGCCCCTGCGTCACACCGTGAGCGCCGGGGGCGGTCACGTGTTCTGCAGGCCCGACGTCATAAGTACGGGACTGCTCACCACACGTGACTCGGCTGCTGTGCCCCCCCCTGGCTCTTGCCTCATGGAGGGGGGGGCGAGCCCCTGGAGTGGGAAACCCCGTGTTAGCCTTGTAGCTCAGAGATGCTAACACGCGTTCGGCCGAAGCACACACATCGTTACTCACCAGATCCCTCCGCCTGCCCTCTCTCTGGGAGGGCAAAACATGAACCCGTGAATCGGAGCTCATGGCTCGCGTAGCGCGCTGCCCGCCCTTCTCTGGGGGCTGCAGGCCTAGCGAAGCCACGTTATGTGCTCGAGAAGTAACACAATCAGAATTCAGATCATTTGACATGTTACATACCCCCAAATGAGACTCAGACAGCGAGTACTGATGAAATGCCGGACGGCTTTTATTGAAAGAATTCTTCCCACCCCGACCTCCTCTGCCATAGGGAGGTCGTCGGTGGGTGCGTTGGTCCCACGAGCCTCCCGTGTGCCTGTCTGGGCCCGGGGGTCTCGTCGGGGGGGGACGATAAGCCATGGAGCGTGGATAAGGACCAGGGCGCCTCCCGGGCGAACGCTTCCTGCCTCTGTCTCGGCTCCGCGCTGGTGGGCGGGCCTCGCGCCTCGGCGCTAGGTGCTGGGCTAGGCTAGCCGAGTCCTTGGCTGCGGTCTCCAGTCTCGTCACCAGGGTCTGCATCTCCGGACCAAAAAGAGACGTCTGGGAGATAGGCAGGTCCAGCAGCTGCCTCTTCTCCGCCTCTCTGATGTTAGTCAGCCCAAGCCAGAGGTGCCTGGCCCCGACTTGAGCTGCTGCCATGGTGCGGCCGCCATCGACAGCTAGCGCCTGGCACATGCGCAGGATCGCCGCTGAAGTGGTCCTCGCCTGGGATAAGGTGTCTCCACTGCGCGCCTGGCCAGAAGAGAGCGACCTATCCAGGGCCCCCGTGATGAAGGCCATGTTGTTTGCCACGGCGACGACCTGTGCCGCATTGGCGTAACATCTGTCGTGCATCGCCAAAGACGTCCTGTCCCGCTCGGAGGGAAGGAGAGGTCTGGTGCCGGGCCACACGGATGCGGAGGGGTGCAGGGCCATGCGGACCGAATCCTCAATGTCCGGGACCCCGTCGGTCCAGGACCAGTCCTGCACGTTGCAGTACATACCGTAGCCCGAAGCGGGCCTCTTGGCCGCTAGGGGCTTTGGCCACACACGTGTCGCGTAATGGACGATCGGGTCCATCCGCGGGCACAACGTGGGCTGCGTCCTCCTCCTCCCTCGAGGGGTGGCGTAACCCGAGGTGAAGTCCTCCACCTTCTGGGTCGGTTGCGGTGGCAGGGGGGCATCCATGATCGCCGCCGCAGTGGAGTAGAGCCCAGGCATGTGATCCAGCGGGAAGCGGTCCGGCTCCGGGTTCGATACCACCTCGTCCAGCGTGAGGAGAGAGCCGACCTCCGAGATCTCTCCGTCCTCACAGTCACCCCACTCCGCGGGCATGGGTGGAAGGTCGAGTGGGGCCCAGTCAATCACAGACTCCTCGTCCTGAGAGGAGTCCGGACGGGGCGCTGTAGCGGCGTGGTACGCACGCCTGCGTTCGCTCTCCTCCCTGGGGAGAGCGAGACACGAGGCGCAGGTGGCGCTCAACGCCGCATGGCCCGGGCCCAGGCACATGAAGCAGCTGGAGTGCTGGTCCGTGCGCTGGAGCCTGACTCGACACGTCGAGCAACGACGACGTCCGACGCCGGATGGCGAAGGGGAACTCGGACGAGCATCAGAAGACATCTTTATTCTCTGGTAAAAATTGAAACTGAGTAGATCTCAATCGGCGCCAGAGTGAAAGAGGGGGTGCGGCTGTGTGCAGGGGCATTTATAGAGGATGGTGGCTGGTGATTGGAGCAAATTATTTTGATCTCTCTGGCGTGTGACCTGGGGGTCACGAGTGATATCCCACTAGCGAAGTCCTAAGGGACGTAGCACCATGACGTAGAACTGCTTTTTTGTCTAGATGGTATTGTATTAGCAATAAGGAATTCACCCACAATCTCCAAAGGGAACCGGGCTGGCTTCAATCTTGCATTTTTACATCCATTCAGCCCTCCCTATACTTTAATTTAGTAATGATCCGTGTTTTTGATCATTGTCTAGTGGTCTGATTTAATAACATATGAAGATATTGCATATTTATACATTTCAAAATCAGTAATGTATAGAATTAGCACGCAGTAATAGTGTTTTTTAGGATCCTTATGTTGTAATGCATAAACCAGACTGACTGGGAGAAATGACAAAAAACATGTACATTTACAATACACACAGAAAAAGTTGGATCACTCTAGTGAGATATGATTTGGTTGAGCAAGACACATGTGAAAATCAAATACTTTTGGCGTAACTGGGTAGAACCGTTTCTAGTCGGATTAATCCAAAAGTGATTGTCTTTCTTGTCTCCTCCTCTCATCAGTCTTTCTGCAAGTTTATTAAAACACATTCCCCTACCTGTCCTGGATGTGCTGTTGGGCTGAACATCTGGAAAAACATCAAATTGCGTCATCTATGACAGAAATCACAGTTGGGAGACTATTTTCTACTTTGCCCTTAAAACTTTGAATTCTCTACATACCATGACCAAAACAGCTCAAAACAGGCTTGTCTGTGTTCTGCAGTTTACAACTTTACAAAGAGTTCTGTTGATTCTGTCAACATTTAAAATTGTATTCCATTGTGATTTCTTACTGGGATTAGATCATCCTCATTCTCACTAAATGGCCAAAACATTTTCAAATTCAGAACAAAATTCTTATAATGTTGCTTCTGTAGGTTGGCTCTATCAGTTATGCAATGTTGGTGTTAGATATTTTTTTCTCTCTCCCCTGAGCAGAAATAGTAAGGTGTTGTGGTGGTCAAGGCTAGAGCTTATTGGAATTTGACTCCGGGTATGAGTGACCTCTGTTTCAAGGCAGTCCCCTTTAGGTGTCCTTGTTGCATTGTTTTTACTCTCTGTAAATTCTTAACCCACCAAACATGTGTTTCATAGAGTATGTAATATTCATAGGTTGTAATGCTTGTAATGGTTGTAATGCTTGAATCATAAAATAATAAGACGTCATCCCCAGTAACCAAAACAAGACATTTAACCATGTATTTTAAATTTGCAAAGAACATTTACATTGCAGTAGTGCAGTAGAACTATAAGTGTGAGTGTGGATGTGATGTTTTGTGGCTGTGAGGAAGTGACAGAGCTGCTGAGGTCAACAGGATTCAGAGCGACCATGCAAGAATGGATCGTTGTCTTGCTGCTTTGGCTCAAAGGATCGAGGACAGAGGCAGAACTGAGCCAGAATCACCTCATACTGCTCCATACACGGGACATGACACCTGACAGTAGACTAAAACTCACCGGTGAACTAGTTTATCAAGTCGGGCTTTTTGTTTGTGAACAGCACAAATCACACCACATGAGCACACTCGAGTGACAACACCTATGCAGCTTCACACTCTCCATTACATTCATAACAGCATTTATAATCATCTACATGACAATCTGTGTAGCTCTACAGTGCAACTCAGGGTTGACAGGGGTTAGCACTGAAGGGAAGCAATGCATGCTGGGATTGCGGCCTGCTGAGAGAGGGGCATTCTGGGAGGCAGTGTCCTGTGGGCAGGGCCTCTAGGGGGATGCAGTATGGTTAATAGGCCTTTCATGGTTAGCCTACAAAGCCTTTTGTCCTGGGCTAATTCATCCTGCCCAGCATGGAGAGAGCAGAGGGGGAGGGGTGTGGAGGGGTTAAGGAGTCCCCTTTCTGGGCTCTGGTGGAGTGTAGGGTGGCACCAGTGTGAGGGAGGCACATCCAAAACACTGCGTCCCCATTGGCAGAAACCCTGGCAAACCGCACCACAACACTGGAAAGCACCATGTGACCAGTGCAGTGTGAGCCAGGTAGTGATGGTGGCTTGGAAAATCAATTAGGGTGAATGCACAGCCTGACGTGGACAAGTGCAACAGGTGGGATGGAATAGTAAGCCCCCAGGTCCACCTCATGGGAGATCTGGCTCTTGTGATGCAGAATGTGATTCCCACCACAAGTCTCTCACAATCATGTATTAATGGGTTGTGCAGAAACGACCCTTCTTACATTCAGCCTACTTGATTGAAGTGGAGTAACAGAACTCCTTGGAGCACTGTGATCACTGTGCTGCTATAAGAGGCGGTGTGTGTGTGTGTGTGTATGTGTTGCCCTGTTCTGACTGGGCCTGTCCCGTCCACAGCACTCAATACAGGCGTTCCCAGCTGCATGGAGGACCTGCAGGCCTGAATGAACTGGGGTCAGTACAAACTCTGTTGGACTATAACGCATACCAAATCAAGGAGAACAAGCGAGGGGGAGGGGTGCGCTTCCCACACCCCGTTTCTGCACGTTTACGCACGTTTTTTAGGGTGTGCAGATGTTGAGCGTTAATACTCGTATAGGTAACGCTCAGGGTTTTCACGCACTGTCATTAAAAGCGTAGAGTCTGTCAAAAAGGCTCTGGAGAAGCTGCAGTGCTTGTGCCCTTCTCTGGGGTTTTGGGAGCCAGCCTATTGTCCAGATCCCTCCTCCTGCTTGGGAAGTGGGAGGACCCGCAAAGGCGTCGCAAAAGGGAGAATTGTTTGAGAGCTCAGTCATCCAAAAACTGCCTTTCAATGTGAGAACTTGGGGAGCCGAAGAAAATGTCGGTAGCATAGCAGTAAATTACTAAAGCAGCAACGCTTTAGATGGTCAAAAAGAAGCGAACTAGTCTCACTTTGGGAACTTAACACGACGCAAGACACCCGGAGCGAAGATCGTTGGGGGAAAATCGGGTTGGGAGCAAGTAAAGCGTCTTTTTGGTGAGTTTTCTGTCTTCATGTGGTCCATGTTTTCGTGGGGTTACGCTGCATATAATCGCGTAATAGTCGATTCTTCATCAATTGCCCGTTTTGCTGCGCAGTCCCATAGCATAAGAAAGCAAAGCGCGCAATATGAAAGTTAAGAAAGCGACAAACTTGATGACAAACGTGATTTTTGCACACTACTTTGGATTTGTCAGCGCTACCAATGTAGACAGCAACAGTTGGTTTTCTTTTTATATCAAACCGATGGGCAAAAACAAGAATATTGCCACTCTTGTATCCATGTAGCGCGACTGGGGCTCTTATATGTAGCCAATTTGGATCATTTTTTCGCTCGACTTTGCGCTGAACTTAGCTTGTTGTTGATTGGTTGAGAATCGCATCCATAGTTTTCCTAGTTCTTCATGTACTTCAATCATGATTTTCACACTCAGACATTGGCACTCACATTTGGCAGTGCTGTTGGTGTTTGCCAGTGTAGTTCCGAGATGTTTTACGCGCGTATAAGTCTTATCTTTGAGAGTTGCATCTTGCAGGCCGCAGCCTATGGGAGCTGCCATAGGTTAACAGAAAACAGACACAGGGGGTTCTGCCAGATTTACTTCTGATGTTATCACTGGCATCTGGAGCTTCAGGATCACTTATTACTTAAGACTTACATTTACGTTCATTCTTTGAGTTGGCAATACAGTGTGTCTCTGTATTTTCCAACTCAAGAATGAATTATAGGTTTGTAAACTAAATACAATGCAAATGTTTGTTATGGCCAAATCAGCTGTCACTATCTCAGACTGTTTCATGTGTGTGTAATAACCTGTTAATAATGATTCACAGCACTTGGGCTTCATGAAACTTGTATTAGTGGCTCTCTAAGTTAACTGGGCTGCTGCCATCCTCTGCCAATCCAGCTTCTCCTCTAATCACCCTGAATTCACATGTGATTTAATGAGAAAATGTTTGTCTTAATCCTCTGAGCTGCAAATGAGTGTTGGCCAGAGTGTCAGTCACTGCAGGGGCCCAGGTTTAAAGACTGGAGAGAGGGACACATCCACACAGGACCGGCCTGTAGGAACAGCCGCAGGGGCTCGAGTTACCAACCCCAGGTGCCGTTGTGTTATTTGGATTGCATTTAGCCTGTAATGTCTCGCACAGACAGAACCAGAGCGATTCAATGACTGACATGTCATTGGACAAGAGTGCTCGTTTGTTGGGCTGAATCAGTGTCACTTGGATCAAAAGTCGAAACGAATGGCCCGGCCGCCTCCAATTAGGCGCAAGGCTTATAAGAGAATTAATTGGTCTCAGCAAAAAAAAGGAGAATGCGCTTGTTGTCTCGTGGCAGGGGCATGTTGTTGATCATCTCTGGCAGTTGGGTGGATCAAAGTTGAACTAATTGATTTCAGTTTGATTATCTGGCAATTTCTCACACTGCTTTGACTTTGTGCTCACTTATTAGAGAGACTGGAAAAACATATTCAACGGAAAGGAAGTTTATTGCACAGTACGCACCACTTCACAAAACGACAGCTCATTTGTGGCTAGAGTTATCAAGCAGGACTACAGAGAATAAACCACAACATTAATCAGACTTAGTTGTAATTAAGCACCAGTTAAAGTTACTGATTCAAAAGAGTAATGCGCTCTAGCTTGAGATTTTAATTTCAGTCCAGAATATATGTTGTGATTTGAAAGTATGTTGGATAGTGTTTCTGGCCAAAACAGACTTGTAATACTTTTCCACTACTCCACCAATGGCCTGCGGTTGTGTTCAGACCTATAGGAGCTAAGGATGCTGTTATTTAGCTTTTACTGAAAAATTGTTGTGGATTTAGGTTTACTGCCAACAGCAATTTGGCGCCTCTGTCATTTCTTCATTGAAATGTTTCTCTGACGTTTGGAAGGCTCTAGGAATAGGATTTAACTTGTTTGACTCGTGCTTGGTATTTTTATATTTAGTTGTAAATCAAAAATGGATTTCAGTGTGTGTTTAACAAACTGATCATTAGCCTTGCTGGAGTCTTGTGCAAGTTCTTCAGTTTTGACTACATTGTTGGAAGGCTGCATTGTTATTACAGACAGTGCAACATTGGCGTTAATTAACAAAGGAGGAAAAAAATCCCTCCTGAGGGCATACTTTCATCTCTCTGACACTGGGTACACTCATGCAGTCATAACAGCCTGCAGGCACAATCTGCGGGCTGTGAAACTCCTGTATGCTGAGGTTTTTGTGTGAGTGAGGAGGTGAAAGCTTCTGTCCAAAAGTGGATTTGGTGTTTGCATAGGAATGTGTTGCTTGTTACTCGTTTTCACCTTGGCGTTTTAAGGTGAAAGAGGCAGGTTAATTTAATAACGTATCAAGGAACACAGTCATGACCAAATAAGGTAGTTCAATTCCCGAAGCTTATTGGCCTGTTGACATGCAGTGCATTAGTCCGTCAGCGCTGACAGATTGGTGGCTTGTGTTCGGGTTGCTTGGCCCCAGGGAGCTCTTGTGTCCAGTTCAACTTGGCTAACCACAGAGGGACACCTGGACCGGCAGGTGGCCCCACTCCAGGCTCCTCCCCTGGGGCTGCATACCTCTACTGTCCCTGATCCTCCCTGTCAGCCCTGGATTTCAGAGAAAGCCAAGAATGTTAAGTTTAAAAAGGGGAAAGTTCTGACATAGAGCTGCCCTGTTCAAAGTCAGATTGATCAATACCACTGTATTGTATAAAACAAACAATCATCATCTACACAGAGGGCCGATACGTATCAAAGAACTCAGGGAATTTGTATATTTAATGTTAAAAAGCAAATACAAATTTCTATCTGGATAGACTCATCACAATCTGATGAGTTTTGAAAATAATTCAGGCTAGTCACATCATTATTCCATATGAGAAAAGGCCAGATATTATGTGTACTGTGTGTTTGTTTTTTCTATATGCACATCTTGGTTCAATACATGTGTCACCATTATCGGTATATTGCGTGGAATTTTGCTTTCATTGTTACATTTCACCAACAGTAGTTCTCTGTTCTACTAACTACTAACTACTAGCAAGGTAAACGTGAAATACACCCATTTTAATCATTAAAACAGAATTTAACAGATGTATTTTAGAAAAGGGTTCCTTTCTCTAAACAAGCACAAATATTACATCAATAATGCTATAGTACCAAATTTAGTATCCAGGTATTTATCAATATTTACACTCTAGTATGCAGATATAAAATTAGAAATCTTAATTGACAAGGGGCACATTTTACTTGATTTTGAAATCCACAAACCATACCAGAAACAGCACAGTGGCTAAGCTAATATGGATTGCTTAAGCTCTTTGGGTGAAGTCAAGTTGATTAGTTCCCATTTAAAGTATAAGTTAAGCTGCTCTTGATTGGATAATGGAGGTCCTTAACAGGCACACTTCTTCCTTTCATGCACACTCACAAACACAAACACGCACTTTGTATGGCCAGCTCTTATACGTCTTGGCCGCTTGTTGTGAGATCATTGATCACCTCCAGACCGGGGGCTAGTTTGTGTGTAGACAAATAGTCCTGTGTGCAAAGCAGATATTTGGACAAAGATTAGGGGGTGTTATTACGTGCCAAACCCAGTTCAAATAGATCATTCACACACACTTGCAAAATGTATTCCGACAGTTACTGTCTGTCATAGTTGTTGTAGTCAGATTTTCTACTATGAAGGCCTTAGTGAACAGGATAGCCGTAGCATGAAATGGATTGAGAGAGAAGAGACATTCAGAAACCCAGTGGTCATTTCAAAAACATTTTGGGGAAAGAATTTCGTGGGCAATGGCCTCTTTTAAAATGTATTCAAGCTGACGCAGATAATGATGAAAGGGAAGATCTAACGGTACATTTGTGGAAATAAAAGTGAAGTCAACAAGTTTCAATTGAATCACGTTTACGTCTGACTTTGAGTGCTTTGGATGTACTGACTTTGTGAAGTTTAGACTTGGCATTGTTAAATCCCAGCAAAGTTTATAAAAAGTGAGTAAAAAAACAAAAACTGTACAGCCTTATTGAAAATGTCATGTTGGTCTTTTAAGCTTTTACTGATTTAAAGCATGGCTCCAGAGAGCAAAAACTCATCATTGAAAAATGTGGAACTGGCAGGAGAAGACATGATTCAACTGAATAAATCACTGGGCACCAGTTTAGTTAGTTAGTGGGCCCCTGGGGTTATCGGAGCTGGAATTTTCCATCAAAGGTGCAGCTCTTCTTTCTTTGGAATACCAAAAAGCAAAGTGCAATAATTTTATGTTGTGATATTTCCTCAGAGCTCCCTCCTTGGGACAGGGCACATCCTCTGAGTGACAGGACAAATGGCAGGCCATGGTTTGTGCGTCTCTGCCTCTCGCATACACACTAATCCAGTCTCTGAAACTGAGAGCTCCCTTTGAAACCAGCCTTGGTCCAGCTGTTTCTCCTCTTAAGGAACTCCTTCAGTCCTTTCACTTTATAACCATGGGCTTGTAGCTCCACACCCCGTGTGATTCGCCCAACTTTTGTGTGTCTGTTTTTCCAATAATTTTAACTATTTAGCATGTTTCTCCATTCTGTCATATTTGCCTTATCTCAACTTTGCTTTTTTGTGTCTGTTTTTCATATGATATTTCACTCTCCTTCCTGCCTTTATCCCCCACTGAGAACTGTAGAGGCAGGCACCGTTTTTCTCTCTGTCCTGGTTCCTGCTGAATAATGGGAAGAAATTGCTCTTGATTTATAATTGGTTCCATTCAATCTGATGCATGAGCTGCCAAAAGAGTTAGGGGCCCCTTTTCACCCCCTCCCCTCACCCCCGTGATGCCTAAGGGAACACACAAGCGGACTATATGTACAGCTATGAAAGAGTGCAGAATTCTGGGCATTATAAGTGGTAGCCAGTTGTGGAAAAAACTTCCCTCGGTCAGCGTATTTTTGTGTCTTTGTGAGTATACTTTTACCATATAATCGACTTGTGTGATTGCTTGCTTATGTGTTGTCCAATGAGCAAGTTGCTGTGTCGCTGGGAGAAACAACAGAGGCAGAGGAAGAATGGTTGTGGTTAAATGAAATATTGCACAGCTTGGTTTTGTGCGGAGCGCTGTGAAATCTAGTGTATTAGTGAGTGGTGAATGGGAATGATTATGACCCTGTGTGAGGTAATGCCTTACAGACGCACTATCTTCCAAAGAAGCACTTTTAACTCTAGTTTTAAACGCTAAAACATTTAAAGCTATCTATTGTGAAACTGTACTCTGTCTGTACATTTCTTTGGACATAGTTTGTTTGAGTATTTTTCTAAATTATTTTCTTTTTGCTTAACCTTTCAGACAAAATAGGTTTTCTATTCAAAACATTAAATGTCATAAAACATTTTTTTTCTCTACACATGTTTTGGAATCTTGTAACCTCATTATCCCATATTTGTGATAAATTGATTATATTGTTTCTGTACCTAGGAATGTTTCCTCTTTCAAAACAATCTTAAATTCAATTTCTGACTTTTGCAAATTGCAGAAAAAAATAAATGAGACTTTTATTGAGCTGGTTACTAGTAGTGCAGTAAGTTGGTAAGCTTCTTTAGTGATATAATATTTAACATTTAACAATATATGGATAGAATGAGGAATAAAAGTCGTGGTTTGTACTTTGACATTTAATTTGACATCATGCCACAAACTCCACATGGGAGCAACACGCCACTGGTGCTAACAGGGCTAACTGCTCACAGGGATGAAGCTGTATATTGCTCTTCTTTCTGTGCTTCAATTGTCCGTGAGACAGAACCTCTACAGTTTTATAAAGGCCAACATCACATAATCCAAATTGTGTCTCGTGTCTGAATGCACAACGCTGTATGTAGAATATGTTGTGTAAATAACATATTCCACAACATGTGGAAGAGATGATCCATGGGTGGAAAAAAAGCAATACATGTTCTAATATGAAAATCCTCAGAAGTGTAAGATTAGATTAATCTATTAAATCAACGTTGGTAAATCTAATCATTCAACATTTGATTTTCAGACAGGCTCAATGTTGTTCCTCTTTGTACAAGTCATCAAATGTATGAAGCGCAATTAAACACACCACAATTTAAAATGTTTGATTTATTTGAACGGAACAGTACATGCCAATGGACAGTCATATTAAAAACATGATCAAACAGTTATCTGTGCAGTGAGGGAATGTGCGAGTCGCCAATAAACACCCATATACGTTCATTTCTAATATAAGCATAGCTTTTTCAGGTGCATTAAATACTTCTGCTGGCCTCGTCTCTATAGTATCCACTTTCTTTAAGAAAGTGTCCTTGTAAGATAAAATATGTATGAAAATTTTCATATTGCTCCATGACATGTGGAGGATTAGCATAGTTTAGTATGTAGCCGTCCATGTGGTCCTGGGTGCTCTGTGCTTACACTGAAAACTCAATACAGTTCTGAACAACACAAGTTTTCTGAAAATCCTTAAGAAAGCTTCCAACCACCTATCCCAAATGGACTGGACTTTAACTCCCAGGTTTACATGAGTCTTGTTATAAATTGGATTAGGCGAGTTATCTAAATTTCTATTTCTATCCCTCCATGTAAACACCCACGGTTTAATATTTTAGTGAATATACTGTTTTTACATCAGAACCAGAGCACTGTAGGACAAAAACAACATCTATTTGGCATGCAGAAAAACCAAACATGTTTTTCTATTACTTAAATCTAGGGCTGTACCAATACGATATCAATGTTGATATTCATAAATGTGTTTTTGATGAACACAAAACTTAAGTTTTTGAGGCATCACCAACGGTTGGAATCCAGTATCAATACATTCTTCCTTAAACCTTCACAATCCATGATGATGAGGTTTTTTGGGGATGCTCTTCATTCCCATGGCCCCGGTGGGCACACTGGCATCTCACAACAACCAAAGGAATGTCTGTGGGTGTGTCCATCACTGCACAGTAATTAGCTGTCTGTGGTTAATTCAGGGTCGTTATCTAAATTATGCAAATGCAGCATTTAATTGATTAAAAACGCCCCTGTTCCATTTCAAGCCTGTCCCAATCCTTGTCCTTAATCCCTGAGACGCTCTGTTGCTCGTTAGTGTTGGAATAGGGGCTAAAAAAGGGGGCTTTGCTGGCATATAGCTCATTAATACTCTGTGAAGCGTGTGCATTATGGAAAAGGAGGGAGGAGGGTGCTTGTTAGGCGCTTTTGATGTGTAATTTTATGGCATGAGAACGAGTGATGTCTGGAGAAGGATTTAGACCCCCCTCTCAATCCACCTGTTGGGCAGTGTGCGGATGCCAACATGGGTCTCGCAAAGCTTTGTCCGTAAAGCTGGTCTCAGGGATTGAGGAGAGGAAGCCAGGGTCTATTTTATTTCTTGCCAAGGCTTTTCTTCCTGGAAGTACAACACAGATGGATCTCCACTTGAATTTGCTTCATACATTTGATCCCAGTTGAGCCATATTCACTTGACTCAAAAATAAGTAAACACATGCTAAACATACACTAGTGGCAACAGAAGGATGGGTCAAATGGAGAGAAGACATTTGCCTACAAGGACAATAACATATACTTATACTATCAAGACGTATAGCCAATACAGCTGAAGTTATAGTGCATTGTAATTAAAATGTATTTGTAAAAAAGATATGACCTCCCCTTAAATAAAAGCCTTTAGTCTGTGTAAAACTAATGGAGAAATGTAGATACATTTGGAAACAAAACCTCCCTTATGCCTCTTAAATGTGCAAAATGTCATGTTGCCAACTTAAAGTGATTGTCTGGAGTTTGTCAGAAAGAGAGAGAGAGGTACTTGATTTGAAAAAAACGACGCAAGCTCCCTCCCCATTCCTTTCTGATTGGTCTACACCTACGTTTCCGTAACACTTTTAAATGTTAATCAGAGAACACATTATACATATACATTATTAATACACATGCACGGAGGTTTTAACGTTTGAATGAAAAAAATAATGTTTTTATGCACACAAAAAACCGGCAAACCAGGAAGTGCTATTATCATGAATTGCACATTATAGCACATCGGGCGGCACGGTGGCTGAGTGGATAGCACTCTCGCCTCTCAGCAAGAAGGTCCTGGGTTCGAATCCCGGTCGGACCAGGGCCTTTCTGAGTGGAGTTTGCATGTTCTCCCCGTGTCTGCGTAGGTTTCCTCCGGGTACTCCGGTTTCCCCTACCACTAAAAATATGTCCAATAGTTCTGGCATGCGCCTCCTGTACTGGCCCCGCTCCCATCTCTGTGTGGAGTGAGAGATAAATGCCCATAATTAACAATTGTAAACCGCTTTGAGACTCTGATCTGCAGTGAAAAGGCGGTATATAAATAAAAACGTACGTACGTATAGGACACATCTGCAGAGGATCTGATTATGGATATAGGTTCAGTATATACATAAGTTCCTCAGCGCGGATGTTCAGAATTCTTTGTTCAGTTTTCATGTAGTTCCAGAGCCTAATAGAGGCTTGATTCGGAGGCTCCGCGAAAACAAACAACTTAGCATGCGCGCAGCTGCGAGCATCAGCGCCAATGGTTGACAGCCCTTGGCATGACTCGATTGGTTAACCTCGACGGCATCGTGGATTCTGAACTATAGCTAAGAGAAGGGAAGGCGGGACTTGCCCGTTTTATTAGAATTAATAAAATGACTTATTTTATATCAACATTTAAGGCCAGGAGGTCAATTTAACACATTTCCTAAAATTTGTAATTCATTTAGAGTTACAGACTTTCTTTATCTTTATTTATATACCGCCTTTTCACTGCACATCGGAGTCTCAAAGCAGTTTACAATTGTTATTTTTTGGGAGTGGGAGGGGCCAGTACAGGAGGCACATGCCAGACCTATTGTACATATTTTTAGTGGTAGGGGAAACCGGAGCACCCGGAGGAAACCTACGCAGACACGGGGAGAACATGCAAACTCCACTCAGAAAGGCCCTGGTCCAACCGGGATTTGAACCCAGGACCTTCTTGCTGAGAGGCGAGAGTGCTATCCACTCAGCCACCGTGCCGCCGGTCTATCAGACTATCACTTTAAGGAATGCACCGATCCTGCTTTTTCAGCTCAGAGTATGTACAACATGAGGACACAGCATGATTTCAACCCAACACCACACCCTCAGCCTGCAGATGTCAACAATAATTAGTTGATCACTTTTCCCCTTAACTCTGAGGGATACCTAACTTTCAAACCACAAAATAAATGGAACTATGTAATCAAATACATAACTAGTTCCTTCTTCTCAAAAATGTCATTTCATTACAATTTTCTTTAAGTGTGTCATCTTTAGATCAGCTTTTTCAGACAGAAAAGTAAGAAAGAGATTTGATTTGTTCACAAAATGTTACCAAGACCACATGTAAAAGTAGGTACCCCAGCTCTAAAACTGTCTGCATCATCAATCTCCACTCAGGAATCCATGGTCCAAACCACAGTTGCATGAGCAGATGACGGCGTGTGTGGGGAATATGGACTTAAGTGTTGCACTCTTAAACACATACTCATTGACTCGGGCCAGCTCTCTCCTCCTGCTCGCCTGCCGGTTGACATCCTCACTATTAACCACTACTACAACTACTACTATTGCATTGGCTTCGTAAACCCCCATCAATTTGAGTAGTGCCCCCTGTTGCACTTTTGGTCAATGAGCCCCCCCACTCGCCTCTCTGTGGTCATTGAGCGGAGGCCCGTCATCAGCTCTTCCTCGGACCCTTCAGAGTATAGCGTCTCCCCTTTCTCAGAGGGTCCGCGGGGTCTTTGTCTGTGCACTGGCTCACTGCTTTACAATGACTCTCCACTCTATTAAGGTGCGTTCTGCCTGTTAGTGTCGCTAGGGGCAACTGGCCTCCCGCATGGCAGCTATGCGGAGCGGTATTGTCGGCCCGCGGGCTCGAGCAGAGCAGTTGAACCCCCGGCACTCCTCACACTTGACACCGCATGTGTTTATCTAAAGGGGGGCTTTATGGTGTTTGGAGAAGCTCGAAGAAGAAGAAGTAGTAGTAGGAGGAGGGGTGTAAAAAGACGTAAAATTGGGGGAGGGTGGTAGTGGGGTTGTGATAGCGATAAATATTCAACAGCACCTCAGAAGGAGTTAGTGCTCACCATAGTCTCCTCCTTCCTCTTTGCCCTCTCCATGCCAGAAAACAGATGGAATGTGAGCGCACTGGGAGGAGGCTCCAGTCTGGTTTTATCCAATTAGCAAGGTTGTCAAAATGAATTTATCCACGGAGGCACCACTACAATGGAACCGGCAGTGGCCCGAGAGATATGGGGGCCCTGGTGTCTTTACTTTACATGCTCACAATGAACTTCTGTCAAGTGACTCCACCACATCCACAAGGCTCCCAAATACCTACAGTCATAAAATGCCTGCACATTTGAGTCTGTGGTCTACTAATGTTTATAATGTTTGTTTCCAAAACAGTTTTCCAGTCTATCCCAAATTCATTAGTATTAATACTGTTTATGTGATCTCCATAGCAGAAAATACCATTCTCTCGCAGCACATGTTTTCACCAAGGAGGGCTTGGTTCTCATTGCTTAGACCCATGCACATTCCTGGTTTATAATTTAGAGGAGCTGTCTGCCAGGATAGCTCTGTTTTTTATCAGTCTCTCTTGTGCGTAGGCGCTTCTTCTTCTGTCTGTGACCTTTGTGAGAAGGATGGATGGAAACAGATAGATGGCAGTGCAGCGTTTTTATCTTGATGCAGAGCATCCGCTAAGAAAACACAGCTGAGCAATGAATCAGAAAGATGGGCTCTGAAGAGTGGGCTGTTTTTAGGCATCAATGATGACGGCCTTGTGTGCCTGTAAACTAAAAATACACTTTGTTGGCTTAATTCAGAACACAAATATTACCTAAACTGGGTCTTCTGGAAGTAGCTTGTCCTGCAACTGGCACAGAGAATGATGTGATTTACGATACATGAGGCAGGTGTTTAATACAGCTGTATGGGCTCTGATGAGCAGTTGTCAAGAGCTGTGTCTATAAAACAAGTTGCCACAGAAGCCACAGGCCCTCAGCGATGTGTACGCTGATCCCACTGTAGCCCTTCTTATTTATTTACAAAAGCAGTCCTTTATTAATGCAGCACTTCTGTAGATCTGGTCCACCGGTATGTGTGGTAGAAGTTATGAGTCATTAGTCTCTCAAAGACAAACAATATGTGCAGGTGGTCAGTTGGCAGTGCTCTGGTTGATAATAGACAGTGTCTGCGTTATGCGTCACGGCTGAGAAAGACTCATTTACAGATGTTTACTCATTAGTTACATGCAGTTAATTTCATTCAGTGCTGCAGTGTTTTTCTGTTTGTGGCACTTGGCTGAGTGGATTCCAGTTTTCCACTATTCTGGTGGTTTGCTCATTTTAATTGTACTTGTCGAGGAGTCAGATTTACTCAGGTCATTGGAAGATAAAGATACAATGTCAGAGTTTCCATTCATTTATGTTTTTATGTATTATCATAATAGTAGTCAATGAAAGTCAATTGATCCCCTGTTCAAAGTTCTATCATTGATTCTCTGCTAGGTTTTCTGATGCCTGGCCTAAAGTCTGAGTATTTAGCATCATTATTAGTATGTTTTATTATTAGATAAATTGGAATACTTTCTTGAGTAAAAAACCCAGTTATATGTTTATTTCCTGTGTATGAATACTGGTCTCATGTACTCCAGATAGTTATGTGAATGTTTACATGTTAGTTGGAGCTGTTGAGAGCTCGTTCTCTGCCATATTGTTCTGATGCTTGTATGTGTATTATTGAGGCAAAAGGAAAAAGGAGAATCAGTTTTGTGGGACCACCCTTCTCATCCTGACGGGAAGCTGTTAGTTTAACCTGACAGGAAAGAATTCAGGAAACCTGGCAGTGACAAGGGAGCAAGGAAAAGAACCCCATTCTGCATTAACTGTTGACGAACCCACCATCAGCACTTCTCCATGTTGTCTCTGCAACATACTGAAGCCCGATAGTAGTGTTTTTTCTCTGCTGTGATATGTCATTGGGCCCCACTCCAAGGCCTACCTTGTCTATTAGTTGCTCTTTGTCCTCTGTATTGAATGCAGCCTGTGTGCTTTCACCTCTCCCCCTCTCGTCTCCTGGCAGACCCTCTACCTGTATCGGTTACACCTGAGTGAAAGGTCCAGGGTTTGAGTTACCTCCAACAGAGTGAGGGTGTCCCTTTGATAAGCTGCTGTGGGTGCAGGGCTGGGATGGGGGCTGACGGAGAAGAAAGGCTTTATTTGTGTGGAATATTTCTCTTGTGTGCAGCCGTGCATGGTCACATTTTCCTTAAAGTCAAATGGACACAGCTTTAATAACTAAGTCTCATGTCTACAACCCACGTGTTTTATATAAGTTAGGGGTACCTGACGATACGATACGATACACGATACAAAGCTCACGATAACAATAATATCACGATAACGATATTACGATAACGATTTTATCACGATATGGCGATTATTGGTCAGAAATATACAATATGCCAATTTATGGCATAAATAAAAGAAAAAATACTCTTTATTTCATGATAAATAGAATGGAGATGCGTAATGTAGCCATATATTAAGTATTGATACCAATTTCAAAAAAAAATGTAAAAAAAATATATATATATATTTTTTTTTTCAAAATCTATATTGATATTTGGCAAATGCATATCGATAATCGAATCGCGGGAGAAAGTATCACCCCTAATATAAGTGTTGCTTAATTTCCTCGCCCCAGTTGCGTACTTTAGAGTGTTGTTTTTGAAAAGATAAAAAATGAAATCATCACAAAATAAGCGACTTCCTTGTTGTCTCAAGAGGGAATAAAGAAAGCTTTGAAATATTATAGGATGACTGAAATTCCAAATATATTTCAGTCAGTTTATGAGAACCGCTCTAAAATTTCAGAGACCAGTTTTTCAAATTTAACTAGTAAAGTTAACTATTAGCTAGCTAGGTCTTCATATTCTAAAAAATCTATACAGATGTTTTAATGACTGTTCAACTTTTGCACTTGGTCATCAGGTCGTCTCATAATCACTGCGTCTTTTTGCAGAGACGCAGTGCATGGAAGATGCCACGAAGGCGAGGTTGGACTCCGTGGATGAGAAAGAAAAAGACCTCAGTGTTGTGTGTTCTGGGCGCTGTGCTTCTGTGCTGCCTGCAGAACACAACATCTCTTCCTGGTATGTTGTCCTGTAACTCTTATTATTTGATAAAACATTTATTACATGATTATACACTTAGTTGTTTTTGTTATGCATTGATTCTTATTCATATAATGGTAATTGTTTTTGCAGATGAGGTGCCGGTGTTCACGGAGGAGCCCATGTCCGTGGTGCAGAAGTTGGGGGGAAGCGTGAGCCTGCGCTGCAGTGTGCGACCCACCTCTGCCAACATCAGCTGGAGGTTGAACGGTGCGGAGGTGGTGCAGGGCGATTTGGGGGTGGTACTGGGACCCAGCAGCCTCTTCATCCCGACACTCACTAACACAACTCTGGGCCGATATCAGTGTGTGGCCAGAACTGCTGCTGGAGCTCTGGCCAGTGTCCCTGCAAACGTCACCGCTGCCAGTGAGTAGCCGCCCCCACAAAGACATCACAAATAAACACTTACACTGAGCTCACTTTGTCAGAGCATCAATGACTTAATGCTGCAAGACTAAAACAGAGTCCACTGGTATTTATTTGCTTAAATCTGGGCAAATACAAAGATACAAACACTGTAATTTTCCACTGCCTCTCGGTCATTGCCAGTCTCACAGGTTTTATCAGTTTTGGTGGATGGTCTATAATAACTGCCTTGAAAATATCCTGCACACTTTGACCCAAACAGCTGTGTACATACAAAATGACACAGCTTTGAAGTTAAGAGTGAATTAACACTGAAGTTAAGAGTGAATTATTAGTTTTCCAATGTCACATCTTTAGAGCTGTGCAGTTTGAGTGTGTGGTTTTACATTTGATATGCATCATGGGACAGAGAAGGGGCCTAAAGTTGTGTAACCTGAGCCACAGGAATGGAGGTAGACCCAGGGGCCACAGCCGGTCAGAGATGGGACACAGGCTTAGGCTGGGACCCCTGCTATATGTCTCTACTCCCAACAGCTCCACATTCCTGTCTACAGGGCTTGGAGCATCACAAATCATTGACTTGTAATTGAGTTATAAGTTGTTGAATACAAAGATAAGACAAAAGCTGACTTTCTATAGTGTGATGTTAGTTCTTTATTATTGTATCTGGAGAATATGTTGCGTAGACACAAAAGTATGTGATAATCTTTAGCTAGGTCTGCTCCACCTCCCTCTTGAAATTCTTTTATTTAATAATGGCCTTATATTGGCCACCCTCAGACTGCCTCAGGAATCGCTCCATAAAGACTTCCCATGTGAACATACTTGTGCACAAGCGTTTTGTGACCAGGAGTTGGTTCAAAAAAACCAAATCAAAAAAAGCTTCTGTCGCTCTTGTTTCCAGCAGACAATGTGAATACACAGCATATTGGAAACACATTTTATAACTCAGAATCACATGTACAGACCTCCTGCTGTAACACATAAGGATGATGAATGCGCTGTCTCTCTTTCGAAATATTTAGCTCCGCTTTGCCAAGAAGTCCTGGTGCGGGAGGTCTGCTTCAATTTATGAATACCATCTATCCTGCATCCTGCTGCTGGCAAAGAAGCTACACAGCACACACACCTGAGAGGCATCATTTGCAGTTTGAGCTGCTGAGAATGTGGGCAGGTTTAAAGGTGCAACTGATGGAATGCACTTGGAGGTAGTTTGTAGAGATGTGGGGGTAGCAATGGTCATGGGCTGGTTGTAAAAACAGCCCCTGATTGATTTAGCAAATGGAGCGCCACACGACAACTCTTCCATTGCATACTCACAGCACTTAGTCTGACATGTCCTGACTGGGAATCTCATTTTTCAGAATAAGAGCTCAAATAGTCAAAGATGTTTGTGTGTAAATGCAGTATTCCCCAGACTCAGAGGATGGTGGATGACTTAAATGAGGCCTCCTGCTGTGATGGTGTTTGCTTTGAGTAAATCACAGTGACGTCCATATCTACATATAGTTCAGCCTTATCTAAACTTTTCTTATTCAATTTGAGCTGTTTGCCAAGTCCCAGCAGCTGTCTATGTTTGTTAATAATGAATCAACAGAGACTTGTAGACATCTAACTACATTCTTTGAGAAGTTTTGCTTGTTTTTAATTTTGCTCGTCAAGTCTGTTGCTATTTTCAGCTTTCCTTCCAAAGTTGCCTCATTGTATTTTTCTTATGATTTCCGTATTTAAAATGGCGCCCTGCAGAACCCCCTGCTGAGCTTTCTCTTCCTGAAAGCATAGTGTAGTAATTTCTCCCAAACCAAACTGGATATGTGTGTGTGAAACTCTATAGGACAGAGGCCTCCCACCTCTGACCCTGTGGCCAGGCCTGGGGCTGCTGTGGCAGGGGTTTTAGGAGGGCAAAGGGCACCTCCGTCTGTGCGGAGTAGACTGCGTGTCTGCTGCTACAGCCCAGTAATCCCTCTCCACGTTTCCCACAACATCTGAACAACGTTTGGCCCGATTAATGATACTTGCTTCAATGTTACAGACACCACTTTAGGCTTGCTCTATTCCACCCTGGTGTAATCATAACATGATTGAAAATCATAAAGAACGATGTTCAAACATATGTTTTAGTAATGTAATCTATGATAGTTCAATTTTATAATAAAAAAGAGATATTATTATATAAACTAGCTCTCAGCTTTAGAATAAAAGGGTGATTAAAAAAAGTACATGTGAAATGTGGTTTCTCTCCCTGAAAGAATGTTTTAGTTGATTGTTTGATTTTTACATACATATTTTGCATTATTACACGATTACACTGTTACAAAGTAGCTCAAAAGGAGTAGGCTGAAGCAAGAAAGCTTATTAGTGCCAAACACTGCCTAATAATTAGTGCCTAATGTTTACTACAGTTTGTATTGAGGACAGAAGGGCCACTGTCCTCACCTGTTTCTTTGTTTTTAGAGCTGCGAGACTTTGAGCCTGATGACCAGCAGGAGATCGAGGTGGACGAAGGCAATACGGCGGTCATTGAATGTCATGTTCCTGAAAGCCAGCCCAAAGCTCAGGTCCGCTACAGCGTCAAACAGGAATGGCTGGAGACTTCAAAAGGTAATTAACAAACATCCCTCATTTATCATTTGAAATTTATCATTTTCTACCCCCTCCATTTCTGGGTTGAGGGTCATTTATCATGATCTGCCCAAATGTCTCCGTTCCACATTCCTCTGTTTTCACAAAATGTCTTTATAATTTACGGAAAGGCTATAATTCTGGTATTTATACCAGTATAATGCCAGTGATAAGAACACAATCTTGAAAAGGTTAAGACATTATCAGTGTTTCCCACAGGTTTGAAGGCAATGTGTGTGGGGGGGGGGGGGGGGGGGGGTGGGGTACAGTGGTAGAGGACAATCTTGAGGTCATGAATCCAGTGAAATTAGTCGCACACCTTTTTACAGTAATAAGTTACAGCAGATCAAAAGTGACATGTTTTGACTATTTTTGGAGGTATTTTGGACCAAAATGGCTTTTACCTCAATATTTCTCAATATTTCTACAGTAAAAGTGTCTGGTCTTTGGTACAGTGGTAGAAGGCAATGTTGAGGTCATGAATCCAGTGAAATTAGTCGCACACCTTTTTACAGTAATAAGTTACAGCAGATCAAAAGTTACATGTTTTGACTATTTTGGAGGTATTTTGGACCAAAATGGCTACTTTACCTCAATATTTCTCAATATTTCTACAGTAAAAGTGTCTGGTCTTTGGTACAGTGGTAGAAGGCAATGTTGAGGTCATGAATCCAGTGAAATCAGTTGCACACCTTTTTACAGTGAAAAGTTACAGTAGATCAAATGTGACATGTTTTGACCATTTTTAGGCTATTTTGGACCAAAATGGCTACTTTAAATCAATATTTCTCAATATTTCTACAGTAAAAGTGTCTGTCCTCTACCACTGTACCAAAGACCAATCTTGAGGTCATGAATCCAGTGAAATTAGTCGCACACCTTTTTACAGTAAAAAGTTACAGTAGATCAAAAGTGACATGTTTTGACTATTTTGGAGGTATTTTGGACCAAAATGGCTACTTTACCTCAATATTTCTCAATATTTCTACAGTAAAAGTTTCTGGTCTTTGGTACAGTGGCAGAGGGCAATAATAAGGTCATGAGTCAAGTGAAATTAGTCGCACACCTTATTCCAGTAAATAGTTACAATACTTGAAAATTGCACTAGCGGACCAAATTGTGTACTTTATACATGTAAACAATAGAGTGGCTATCCTCCTGAGGACTCACAATCTGCAGGAGGAATCGTAGGGGGCTGGTGCTATGTGTGCCGGGTGGCATCTCTATAAGGTTTTAATCACAAAAACGTGTCTCCCTGACCCCAGCGCGCTTTCTGTTCGATAAAAATGGGTGACTCCGAAAGGACGTTCCGCTGTTACCGTAAGTTCTCAACAAAACGCGCACCGTCTTTTCCCCGATGCGGGCCGCTTGTTCATAGAGCTGAAAGATGCGGGCCACTTTACCGCGGTAAATTAATAGACACAGCTGCTTACAGCGATGATCGCTGATGGAGACGGAGACACGCGGTGTGCACGAAGGGGAGGGGCTGTGTGTGTGTAGGTCTCTGTATGTGGGAGAGACGCGTAGCTTGAGTGAGAGTTACGAAGGGCCGCCACATTTTAAACCCCCCTCCCCGCTGTCAAATTGACCGCTGCGGCGGCACTAGACGATGCATGTTTTAAATAGCGTAACAAAAAAAATATATATATAATAATACGAAACGCAATTTGTGGCGGGCGGTCTCTAATCTGTGGCGGTGCGCCACAGATTAGTCTATGTGTGGGAAACACTGGACATTGGAATTTGGTTGTTTATTTTTGAAACAATTTAATTGCAAGCTGCCAGGAAGAGGAGAAAAGCTCCTATGTTTTTGTCTGATGTGCAGACAATGGAAGTATAGGTATTTCAGAGGAAATGAACACTGACTGGATCCTGGCTGAATCTACTTTATAGTGCCTTACAGTGGGCATCAAGTGGAGTATGTAAATATTGAATAAACAAGTTTTTATCAGGTCTGTATCTTGTATCTTGCAGGCAACTACCTCATTATGCCTTCAGGAAATCTTCAAATAGCCAACGCCACACTGGAGGACGAGGGGCCATACAAATGTGCTGCTTACAATCCCATCACTCAGGAGGTCAAAACGTCTACTTCTGCTGACCGCCTGCGCATACAACGTGAGTATAAAGTGTTGTAACATTCATAATCTGTAAAACAAAAACTGTAAACGGTAATACGGATTTGTTTTTGTTTGTTACTGATTTTGTTTCAAGATTTACTAGTATATTATAATGACTGTGACACTTTGACCATAGGCTCAACATCAGAAGCTGCTCGCATTATTTATCCTCCGGACTCTCGCTCCATCATGGTGACCAAAGGCCAGCGCCTGGTGTTGGAGTGTGTGGCCAGTGGGATCCCCACTCCGCAGGTCACATGGGCCAAAGACGGACTGGACCTGCGCTCACACAACAACACCCGCTTCCTCCTCAGTAACCTCCTGATCGATGCGGTCAGCGAGGAGGACTCCGGAACCTACCTTTGCAGAGCAGACAATGGCATTGGCTCCAAAGCCCTGGCCACAGTGCTCTACGATGTACAAGTGTTCGGTAAGAGCAGATGTATGATTGTACTTCATATATTTGAAGTATTATACTGCAGTACTGTACAACGTAGCACAGTGTTAAACCACTTGCCGAAAAGAACATTGTGGTAATCATGGTTATTGGCTTAATTAGATGTGTTCCTCCTGAGAGCTCATTTATGAATGGCCACTGTTGTATTCGAAGGTACTTTGATAGACAAAGCTCCTTTTACTGCAGGACTGAATATGTCTAAGTTATAGATGACTGTTTTTACAGTGACTTTGAGTGTGGGTGTGTGTGTGAAAGAGAGGGTGGGTGTGTTGTGGGCTTGTCTCTTACTGCAGCTGGCTCTAATTAAAGCTGGAGAGCTGCTGGAGCTGTAATGAGCTCTGTCTTTCCTGATTCACAAGCAGCCAACCATCAACTCCCTGCTCTGGCCTCGCCTGGCTGCCTTTGCACAGAGACACACTGATACACACTTAACACTGTTTAAGTGGAACCAAATCATCTGCACGCAACTCCACAAATGAAATAGTTTAAATAATTTATGAACAGAAAATTACAAACACAAAACAATCAGGGCTTGTGGCTATTTGAAATAATTTCTCAGTCGCTTCTGGTAATGTTTATAGATCCAATTTAGAGCTTTGTCCTACTGTATCATAGTAAATGTGTTTGTAGTGAGGACAGAATGATTCTGTTTCAGTGACATAACTGCTGTGTACATTGCACAATTACACACCTCTTATGGCTGTGACTGTTTAATTATGTTACTGTATGTATTGTTTATGTGGTTAATTATTCAGTTTGTCATGATTTCTAAACATTGTTCCTGTGTTGTGCCCACAGAGCCTCCTCAGGTGGTCGTGGAGCTGCAGCAACAGGAGGCTGTGTTTGGGGAGGTTGTGCGCATCACGTGTCAGGCTCGGGGGAAACCAGCTCCTTCTGTGATGTGGCTCCATAACGCTGAGCCGCTCTCTCAATCACCCCGCCATCGCCTGTCCAATCGGGGGCTTCGCATCTCCAACGTGGGACCCCAGGACACTGGCATTTACCAGTGCATGGCAGAGAATGGTGTGGGCAGTGCACAGGCATCGGCTCGGCTTATCACTGTATCCACAGGTATGACTGCTTTTTAGATTTATGTTCTGATCCCTGCTATATTTACCACTCGCACCAAGTAAGACTAGGAGCAATAAAGGAGAGGGATTTACGTACACCTTGTAAGAAATAACCTGTGAGATGTTAGAAAAGTATTTGGACATGCTCTCACCTGTGATAATCCATAGATGGGCAGACTGTTTAATCATTGTTGTCCACTTTTTCAAAGTGAATGTAAAAACTAGGGCCATGCACAGAGCTCGAGTTGGTGCATCAGTATAATCGGTCCGTCTGAAACTCATCCAGTGACGAAGGTTCCGTGGTGCATAAACACATATACGATTAAAATGCTTGTAAACTGGTTGTAAACTGCCCAGGGCCAGACTTACAAGAGCGAGGCTATGTGCCATCAGACCACCACCTATCAGTCACTCACTAACCACACTTATACTAGGCAATGTGGGATATCGGTATGTAGCCCTTCATAAATAAAGATTACTTACTAACCGAATGACAATTTTGCATTTAACAGCTTCAAAATATGCAGCAAACAAATGTAATAGTTTAGAGGCCTGCTTATCATAAAGAAAGACTGATTAATGTAAAATGCAAGGAATTAAATGAAATATGGGTTTCACAGTCAATTGTAAACAATCTAATATCGTTATATCTTTACGCACAAGATGTTTACTTGTACACAGCGTTGTAATCATCTACAACTATTTATTGTTTGTATCTCTTGTTCTAGGGCCTTCTTCCAGGGCTAAACTGCCGTCCATGTACAGGCCCCTGAGCCCAGATAAAGTGTTGAGGGAGCAGCCGCCCATCAGAGCAGGCAGCTCCGGAGCCACACTGCCCCTGGACTGCTCTGAGCTGCCTGGACAGGTCACTCCAGCGGATGCTCCCATTATCCTGAGCCAGCCTCGCACTGGCAAAGCAGACTACTATGAGCTCACGTGGAGACCACGTCATGAGCGCGGCGCCCCGGTGATGGAATACATGGTCAAATACAGGAAAGTGGGCGTGCCCCTGGGGGAGTGGACGTCCACCAGCATCTCAGGCGCTCTCCATAAACTGACTCTAGCCAAACTGCAGCCAGACAGTTTGTATGAGGTTGAAATGACAGCAAAAAACTGTGCTGGTCTGGGTCAACCTGCCATGATGACTTTCAGAACTGGAAAAGGTTATTATTTATTGTTAAAAATAATTTACTGTTGGTGATCTTTTAGTGACCTTTTCAGTCATTATTTATGCAAATGTTTGTTTGTTCAGGTCGGAAAGGCATAGGAAGCCATATTGATCCTCCCAAAACCCCAGCAGTTCCTTCGCCAAGCCTTTCTCGTAAGCAAACTTCAAAACCAACCCTTCTGTACAACTTCACTAACCCCAAAATAACCTTAAGTAGATGTTTTTCTGTCACATACATTGGCTTCTAACACTTCTTTTGACTAACATGTTATTTTCCCTATCGTCTCTATTGTTACTGAAGGATGATCTTTCCGTAAGTGCACTATATAAAGCGGATTACGGTAACAGTTGTCTCTGTCCGCTAAGTGATACCTTGATATCAAACCCACAGCTCCTGAGGCTCCAGACAAGC
This sequence comes from Knipowitschia caucasica, assembly GCA_964034765.1. NCBI lineage: Eukaryota > Metazoa > Chordata > Actinopteri > Gobiiformes > Gobiidae > Knipowitschia > Knipowitschia caucasica. The sequence continues at coordinate 19,895,790 of OZ035843.1, forward strand.
CCACAGTGTCCACGGCTACAGAGACGTCGGCCTATGTCACTTGGATTCCGCGTGGCAACCGTGGCTTCCCCATCCAGTCGTTTCGCGTGGAGTACAAGAAAGTGAGGAAGGCCGGAGAAGACTGGGTCACAGCGGTGGAAAACATCCCTCCATCGCGACTCTCTGTGGAGATTACCGGTCTGGAGAAAGGTCAGTGGCCAATCTTATCCTTGTATCAGTTCCCAGCAGTTTTAGCTCTTTTGAATGAGTTGGGGTGAAGAGTCAAGTAGCGTGCAATTACACCATAAATCTGCTGCTTTTTACATCGCCATTGGCCATAAATTAATCTACAAAATGAATGTTGTTGCAGTAGTTTTATTTAATTGCTGACATCAATCTAAAGCCATAACTCGCAATCAGCCATGCATTTCTTTTAATCAGAAGGCAAACACTGCCAGCCAAACTACAATGCAATAACTCTTCATTTTGTATTAAAATGTTTTTGATAATAACGATTGTGTGTCTGTATTCAGGGACGTCCTACAAGTTTCGAGTCGTGGCTGTGAATGTGATCGGCTCCAGCCCACCCAGCGCCCCGTCCAAAGCCTACACAGTGGTTGGCGGAAGAACTCACGAGCGGCCTGTTGTGGGACCTTACATCACTTACAATGAAGCCATCAATGAGACCACGATCATCCTCAAATGGACTGTAAGCCACAGACAAAAACAATACAATCACTTACTTTCCGAGCGCGGCGCCTTTTTATTACAGCGTGTGATTTATGATTTATGCTCCTCTGCAGTACACGCCCGTAAACAACACGCCCATATATGGTTTCTACATCCACTACCGGCCGACGGACAGCGACAACGACAGCGACTACAAGAAGGACGTGGTGGAGGGGGATAGATACTGGCACTCCATCACAGACCTCCAGCCCGAAACCTCATACGACATCAAAATGCAGAGTTTCAATGAGAAAGGGGAAAGCGAATTTGGAAATGTGGTCATTATGGAAACAAAAGGTGAGCGTTTCATTGATTTTTGGAATGGCAAGTGCTTATTTGTTTAGCACAGTAAATAAAAAAGGAAGCCAGAGCAGAGAGATTAGGAGATCCTTTATTTGTCCCACAGTGGGGAGATTACACAACAGTTGAAATGAGTACCACACAGGACAAGATAAATGAACAATCGCTCTATACTAAATAAAATATCTGCATCTCTCTAACTAATGGGGTAGGAGATTATAAGATATTTTTTTCTTCATTCTCCTCCTGCTCTTTTTTTTTCATGGGATGTATTACTTTTGTACTTGCTGGATGGTTGAGGTATTTTGTTGCATTACCATTAAAACATTTTGAAAAATAAAATGTAGAAAGAAAGAAACTCTAGCATAAAGAAGGACCAAGTATAAAAGCTATATCTTTAGCATATTGAGTACAAAAACTCTGACTTATAATAAAGAAGTATTAAATCTCTACTGGACAAATGTGATCGTACTTCCTGGTTCTAGTCAGGACTTGAACTGCAGCTTTTTTAATTGATCTGTGAAGCTTATGAACTCCCTTGAACACATTTTCTTCTCCTTTAGCAGCTACTCAAAATGCCCCAAGTACTACTCCTTCAGACTATCCGTTTCATCCAGAGAGGTATCCTAATGTGCCACGACCTGGCGACTTACCGTATCTCACCTTAGTCTTCATCGTCCTGGGCGCCTTTGTTTTCATCATTGTGGCATTCATTCCCTTCTGCCTTTGGAGGGCGTGGGCCAAGCAGAGTAAGTCTCAGCTTTTTGAAGTATTCTTAGCTAATGTTGTTGTGCTAGTGTTGACATTTCTGCGTTCCTTCCAGAGCAAACTGCAGACCCTAACTTTCCGGCTCTGGCCACTCCCGTGTCGGCGTGTCAGTACACCATGGTCCCACTTCATGGCCTGGCGCTGATGGGACAGTGCCCGATGGACGGTCACATGGCTGCCCCCCGCGTGGTTTACCCTGCAAATGGAGAATACACGGCGAACGGCAAACCTCACCCAGCGACACGGCGTCTACCGGGAGTGCAGCAGGTAAGGATGGCGCCCTGATCATGTTTTACTAACTGCTATCCTGTATTTAAGTGTTCTAATGTTGGATGTGTTCAAGGAGGACATGGAGAGTGAGGAAGAGGATGAGACTCTATCACCACAGTCTGTTCCGAATGGTCATCTGCCGGTCTATCACTGCTCTACAAAGTGCGTTCAGCTTAGTCTGTGTTCTATCGCGTGTTCTGCTCTGGGACATATTTCTCTAACATTCTTTTCCTTCAGCAGCTCTCATCCACAACACTGCTGCCCTTCATACAACTCTGCGTTCCTGCTCCTCGACCCGTCACATCAGGCTGTCACCGCGCTGCAGACAGACAATGATGGGACTTTTTGTGAGGACCCTCCTGAAGATGACCTCAGTAAAAGTAAGTGATCATGAGTTCATGTGAATCACATGAAAACGACTTTATATCTGATTGTTTTACTTTGGTTTTTGTCAGGTACAACGTCCCTCCCTTTATTATCTCTAGAAGATGAAGGCGTCTTCACGACAGCGTCATCTGAAGCAACAACTCCTCAGTCCCAGGACACGAGTGTAAAGGACATGAGCCTCCTCCCAGACGAGGTGTCGCCTGACGATGAAGGGACGTCCAGTGCAACAGATGCATAAAAGACTCTTAAAAAAATAGATCAGAAAATATTTATTTTTGTATTGCAGATATTTATATATTTATTATTTTATACATAAATGTTACATATGTTGTATATATGGATATTTTCATATTGAAAAATGTTTATTCATACAGCCTACTCTGAATGGATTTAGGGAGCACAATGTTTCAGAAGAACCGTATTCTTGCAGAGTAAAAGTCCTTGTGCTGTGAAGATCTGAAATCCTCTGCATTCTGTGAGCACTTGTTTTTACACGCTTCTTGTCCCATTCCTGTTTGGTTTTGAGTAACTAGCTTTATGTACATCACACCTGGTCAATTTTTGTTGTTGCAGTGTGCCCTCAGACGAGTCATCATTTTAGCATGTCAGCCATTTTTGTAGTGACAATGAAAGCCAATATACATTGCTCATTAAGACTTTTAACCAACATACATCCTTTTCATAGTGATATAAATGAATATAATTTGTATAGCTAATTATCTTCTGCTTCAATTCACTGAATGGGAGAGATTCTGGAAATGTTTCACTCAGTCAATGATAAGCTCAACATTTCACTTCACTCATGGGCTGGTTACCAAAAGACTGCCAGGTGGGGGCGCTGTGACTGCTACATGAGTTTTGATTATATTCCCCTACAAGTATTAAGTCTTATTAGAGACATCTGCAGTGAATATGAAGGAGATCTGGAATCTACACCCTCTGAGCTGGCACACTCACTGCATGTAAATAAAAAACATCTGAAAGTGACGTTCTCATTTTATTGTAATCAGCATAATTACACTTGATGAGAAGGGAGTTAAATAGTGTGGTATGCCACAATTGTCTGTACTTGAGGATTGATCTGATTAATTATAATGGTCAACAATGTTTTTTAGAGTGTTGGTTCAGTTCTGAAGGAAATATAGTTTAGCTGCTAGCAAACATACCTTTCTTCCATCACAGAAAAAAAAAAACATTAATTAAACTTGTTTACCTGCAATGGTGGCCTTCAATTCTCCTTAATCAGCATAAGCATCTGCTTATAATGTGGGAGCTAAATTCAATGTCTTGGGAATTAAACTTTGTAGATGTTCTGATGTCTTGAAAATAATGTTGATCAGCAGTGCCCTCTACTGGTCTAAAAGAAGTACTAAAAAGACAGCTTGTAGAAAGTGAAACGTTTCATTATAAACTTTAATTTGTATTTACAAATACATAAAATCTAGCATTTTTTTCATATGAAACATTTGTATTTACAAAATAGTTCAGACAAAAATCTGATTCTATACAGTAATGTGGGATAAGTTAGTAATTTACAGTTAATGTACATTTTTTGTAACCGATAAAAAAAACTCAAGATGGTCATACTGATTAGCAATGCAATAAGAAATAAGTAGCTATCACATGTTAAAGTCTCAGTTATAAATTAGTGGCTCATTCATCTGTTATTGAAATGTGGGACAGGGATACAGCTGCACCCTGAAAGAGGTCCTCACACAGCTGAGCTGCCATCGTGGCCCAGGATGTGGCTGATGTTGTGAGCGGGGCGATTGGGCTGTTTGCCAGCGTCTGAGGAGGTGTTGGACAGGGACAGTAAAGGAGACATGGGCATGGCTGATCCGTCAGATGGCATGCCTGTAGCAATCTCCGGGAACAAGGACGTCAGGCTGAAGTTGGAGATGTGAGGAGTGATTCCAGAAGAATTGGCAATGGGCATAGGAGTCATATCAGTAAGAAGAGGGAAATTGGTTTGACCAAAGCCGACAGGACGAGGAGGAGAGAGAATAGAACCAAAGCGGTTGTTGAGAGGAGGTGCACTGCTCTTGTCAGCACTGGGGCTAGTAAACATTTGGTTTGGGAAATACTGGAGAGTGACATCACTGGGCAGGCTTGGGTGGGCTGCTGGAGAGTAGGATGGATAGAAAGATGGTAAAGTATTTTGAGCCTCCACTGGTAAAAGAGAAGGAGTACGTGGGGCATTTTGCTGACTCATTGGTGGAATAATAGTGGAGTTTGCGTTGATGGCAGGGGGAGGATTCATCCCTCCTTCTGGAATAAAAGGAAACCCAAAGTTCTGTGTAAGGTGTTGGTCAGGAACCAGGTTGTTGTCAGCTGGGCCCTGAGCCGTGTCAGGCATGAAGCGGACAATAGTGCTGCGACGTGCCTCTGCCCCGGTCTGTGGCCGTCCAAGGAGCACCCCGCCCCCTGAGGGCAGAGACAGGGGTCCCTCAGACTCAAAGGGGTTGGTACTTCTGACAGTACCTGAGCGAGTTCTGTCCCCGGCTCGGAGCTTAGAGGGCTGTGTGTCCCGTGTGATGTGGCGTGTGTGCTGGGCCACAGCAGCGGGGGTTCTGGAGGGGGCAGAGGAGCGGCCAGCTTCAGCACTGCTGTTCGGGGCATGGGAGAGAGCGGTGCGGACACCACTGTGCAGATTACTGCCCAGAGATATGTGGCCCTTGTTACTTTCTCCCAGTCGCATCCCAGGAGCCTTCTGGTTTTGAGAGACACTGGAGCTGGAGGTCTTTGCTTGTAATTCCGTGGATGTGCTTCTGGGTACACAGTATTCCATAGACACTGGGGGGCAGCACTGAGCCACCTGATTATGAACACTCTGCTCAGGAAGGTGAGGAGACAGCAGACTTTGCATAAAGCTCTGATGACACCCATCCTGCACCAGGCCCACCTGCACTTGTGAGGCAGGAAGTGCATTGTAAACTGCCCGGTTACGGCCATCTGCTGGAGGACCCGCTCCAGTCCTAAATCCACCTAGCTGAGGCCCCTGAGGGCCCCTTTGAGCAGGTGGGCCAGACTTGACAGAAATCTCATTCCCACGAGACACTTGCACCTCAAAGCTGCTCACCTGGTGTGGTGCTCCCATGGAGACGCGCTGTCCTTCCACTGGCCTGGAGTGCTCTGTTGGAATGCGGTTCAGGGGGTTGTGAGTGATGTTGGCTTTAGTCCTGGAGGAATCCAGATATCCTCTGAGGTCTGGCTGTTCCTGTGCAGCTCCTCGACCTGGCTGAAGGTGCAGTGACATGCGCTGGTCATTAGTGGAGCTTTTCCCAATGAGAGCTTCTGCAGAGTAGTTAGAGACTCGCTGCCGCTCCTGTCGTGAGGGAGCACAGACCAACTCAGAGGAGCGGGATACAGGGTTAGTAGGTGGGGAGATAAGTGTCTGCTCCAAGCTTCTGGAACTCATCATTCTTTGCATAGCATTATGGTCCTGAGCAGGCTGTGGGGGGAAAACAAAAACAAGCCATTATAATTAAACTATAAAAACATTGACCACCAAACAGTCCCAGTCATACATCTTCGCACACATGCAGCGAAAATTCGAAAATTAATAATATCAATAAATAATCTGAAAAGGTGTGTCTTGAGCCTGCTCATCCTTTCATCCATTATTATAGCCTGCGAGCAATTTCAGTAATCAAATAATCCATTGATTATTACTTTAGATCAGCGATGTGTGGTATGCTTTTTTTCCTTTTTTTTAATCTAACCTTTATTTAACCAGGAAAGTCCCATTGAGATTAAAAACCCCTTTTTCAAGGCAGTCCTGGACAAAAGTTACATACAATTAGATTATAAAAACAGTTACATTTCAACGAGGACGTCTCAGTCTCTCAATCTGGATCTAAAAGCATTCAATGAAATAAATTCAGATAATTTCCAGTCTTTTTGCAACACGTTCCATGTAGAAGGAGCAGCAAATACAAATGCTTTTATCCCAGTTCTTGGCAAAAGCAACAGAGAGCAACAAAAGATCATTCGATCCAAACCATATGAACCAACATCTCTTTGTGTGAGAATGGCAGATGTAAGAGGGCAGCAGACCAAGCCTTAGAAACAAGTGCACCAGTGTCCAAACCTTCTGTGGACAAAGACATCCCACTCGAGTATATCATTCACAGTGAGTCAAGGCTTTGCAGTTCGTGATAAATTGAACATTTTAATTGAATCATTATTTAAGTACAGTTTTTAGTTTTTTTCCTATATTTAGGCGCGGTCTTACAACATTAAATATACTTCTTTACGAAGTCTTTGATGAATACTTAGGTGTACTACGTTACTGTGTAGTGATGGTCATTTGTGGTGGTACTTGGAGAGGCAATTATTTTCCGAGGTAGTACTTGGTTTAAAAGGTTTGCCAACCACTGCTTTAGATTATTCATACACGTTATAATCTCTAACCGGTATTTTCTACACAACATCACAACACCATGGCATAACATGCCATAATAACCACATATCATGGAAATCATGGGCTGTGTTTGACATGTTTTAAGAAAAAGCCTGTTTGTTCGACAAACTATTTTTGGGATACTGTCTGTTATTGTGTCCCAGTAGTCCTAGGATGAGATTTCAAATAAACACCTCACCTTGTGGTGGTCTTGTTGGGGCAGGTGTCCACTGTGGTGGGCTCTGGACACAGGGGCGTCGCAGCTCTTGTCCTGGTGCCTGAAGTGTTGCTGATGCAGCTGCTGCTGCAGGTGCTGTTGGTGTCTGGAGTGAGAGTTTTGCAGCTGTTGCTGGTGCTGCTGGTGCTGCTGTGGGTGCTGAGATGGGTGCTGCTGTGACGATGAGTGCTGAGAGGGCTGATGATGATGCGGAGGCGCTTGCTGCTGCTTCTGTTGCAGAGCAGCAGGTGAAGAGGCCTGATTTCCCCTGACAAGGCCCCTCTTCTTCTGGGCATGCTGCTGTTGCTGCTCTTGTTGTTGTAGCGCCCTCTGGTGTAGAGAGTGGTGTTGTAAGACGTCAGGCTGGGTCAGGTGCTGTTGCAAATGATAAAGGTGCCTCTGGTCTTGTTGCTGCTTCATATAGTGGTTCCCACCAAGGTTTGGGACAGGTTGTGGCGTGTGATGTTGCAGATGGCCTTGAGGCACATGAAGTACCCCCGGTTGACTCTGCTCTGAGAGTCCTGGAGCAGAGCAGTGAGTCTCTGATGGTCGAACTACTGGGCTCATAAAGGAGTTTGTGAATAACGGCCCACTGCTCTCATTATTCATTCTATTCATGATAGAAGAAGATATTGGAGGCAGTTGAGCCCCCATTAATTGACTGTGGTCCAGCCCCTTCACCTCCATCTGGTTAACGGTGTTTCCCGATAGTGGACATTGTTTGGCTCTCTTTCCAGAGTTCATTATGACTTCCTCCTGAGCTTGCCTCTTTGGGATGATTTTAACTCGTTCTGCCATATTAAGTCCAGCCTGAGACCTCAGTAACGCAGTTTTTAGAGGAGTGAGCTGGGCAGATGCTGAACATGGAGAAAGTGCAGCATTTGATTGCTGTGAAATATGAGCAGTGGTGCAGACAGGCGAGGGCACAGATGTCATGTTGGGGGATCCAGGGTATGGTGGTTGACTGCTGCTTGTCCGAATCAAGTTGTTCACACTGAGACTGGCCACTGTGCTATTCTGCATTGTGTTTTGTGGCTGTAGAACAGTCTGAGAGTGAGAGTATGATAGATTTTGGGAATTTCTACTTCTGCCCATTGTGCCCTCATCCTGTCCTCTGATTGGAGGACAAGATGCTGTTTTTAACGTATCCATTGATGTGTTCATTTTTTCCTGCCGTGCAACAGACCCACAATCTTTTGCTGTTGACACTGAGCTTGGTTTTGTGGGCTCCCATGTGCCTGTGTTGGGGTTTGATGTGCCGGTTTTGTTCCCAGTACAAACTGCGGTCTTCCTGTCAGGACTGTCCTGCTCCAACATGGCTAAAGCCAACATCTCTGCTTGTTCTGAGGTCAATACAAACGAGCTAAAGGAGCCAGAAGCAGCACTTAGATTGTGACCTTGTGGAAGCATCGAAGCAACTGAAAATCCACGGCCTCCTGAAGCAGATGACAAGGGAGAATCCGTCTGTCTGCTCAAAGCCAGAGATGAATCCGGCGTTTGATCATCTAAGTTGGTATAAATCTGTTGATTATGTGTGAGGTCTTTTTTTGAGTCCAGGTCAAAGTTGACTATGATTGGATGAATCTTGTCTGTTTTGTTGTGTCCCTCTTGGGAGTTTCCTCGACCACTTTGGGCTGGTTTAACTTCAGGGGGCTGACATGTCCTTTGTATCAGACAGTTAACATCAGAGACATTATTTTTTTCCCGTGAACTAGGTAGAGGGGTTAAATTCATAGTGTTTGTAAAGGGTGGCATGGTGGTGGACACAGATGCTGTGGGCCCAGGTCTAGAGCAGGGTACAGGCTCGAGCTCAAGTGATTCTTGAGGAATACATACAGAAGATGTCATTACATTTGATGTACTATTGGGGCAGGTGAGTCTTAGCTGCGTTGAAATTCCACAAGACGAATCCTTTTGTTCAGAACTTGCCAGAATAATCTTGTTTTGTATGGAGCTACTTTCTTTTTGCATCTTAACAACAGTGGAATTATTGGCAACAGTCGATATGTTTTCAGAGGGTATACTGGTCTTAATTTCATTAACTGTAGAACTAACAGATACAGTGGTAGGGATGTCTGCCACTGCTGTTAGTAAGCCAGTAGTATTCGATTTATTTATCAAGTTGGTAGTTTTAGCAGAATCATTTGGTAAAGATGAATGACAGGAAACGGAAATCCCATTTTGCGAAATTGCCACATTTGAACTTGGATCTGTGTTTTGTGTTATTGTTACATTCATAGACTGTGTGATTGAACTGATTGCTGTAGAAGTCACACCTATTGAAGAGCTATTACTCTGAAAATTTTCTGGAGTGGAATTCTTTAAATCATTTGGCAAAATTTGACTTGTACTTGTTACAGGTGTAGTCTTGGCCAAAATAACTGCAGGCGGTTTAATTTTCTGCTCTTGATTCTTGACTTGCCTAATCTTTTTGATTTTTTTGGCAGGTAAACATTTTCTAACTGTGTTTTTGGGGGATTTTGCAACTATGGCTGGCTTAATAGGTTTCAAACATGGACGTTGAATAGGTAAAGTTACAGCACTTTCAGACCCAGAGGTGGCATTAGTAGGTTGCTGCTGGATAATTGATGAGGATGAGAGATTGTTCTGACCTGAAATAGATATAGGGATGCCTTGAGAGATGCTCTGATTAAGACTACTTAGAGCACCGAGACTGTTGAGAGCAACATTCGTTGTTGGTTCCTCTGTGGTGGTTGGCTGAATGAGCTGCAGTGTGGTCTGTCCACAGTTTGAAATCAGGTTTTCTGACGTCTTTACTGGCTGCAGAGCAAATACTTGGCCATTCACAGTGATTGTCTGTGGTGTTGCAGGAGCCGGTGTGGATGTGGTCGATTGAGAGACCGGTTGGCATTTATTTTGTTGAGGTTGAACAGGGCGGGGCAGAATATGCACTAGTTGCTTGCCTCCAACAGTCTGTGGTGACGTGACTGATGTTGAACCAGTAGAAGTGATGCTGGTAGACGCAGCAGGCACCGAAGGTACAGCAGGAGGCACTACGCTGACATTTTGAGGTGTTGGAGCAGATGGGTTGGGGGCTTGGATGATCACTATATGTTGACATGGCGTTGAATTGGTAATTTCTTCTCTCACAACTGCCTGAGCAGGGCAATTATTTGCCTGCTGTAGAATGACCACACTCTGATTGTTTGTGCTCTGTGGTGCCGTCACACCTGGTGCTGTTGAATTGGCAGTTTTAACCTGCAGCACTTGCATCGTCTGAAGGAGAGGCAGCACAGCAGGTTGCGCCTGGGGTACCAGAGGAGGCTGAGACAGAAGAGCAGGAGAATGTGTGACCAGGGCTGCAGGTTGAATGACAGCTGGTTGTGATACTACAGCAGTGTGGGCCATCACAGCAGGCTGGGACATAATGGCTGATGGACTGAGAACGGCACAGGGATTTTGAGGGGCTACAGATTGCCTCTGTGAAAGAATGGTTGGTTGTAGCTGTGATTTAATCTGGCAGGGTGTTTGTTGAGCTGATGCAGATGGCTGCATTTGTACTTGAATTGGTTGACATACTGTCATCTGTTGAACATTCGGAGCATCGTCAGGAGGAGAAATACTCTGACACACAGGCTGCACCGTGTTCCCTGCCATCTGTAAAGTGGTCCAAGTAGTCTGTGTGCTGCCTGCTGCCTGTGCCCTGAAGAAGGGCTGGCTGTTGGGAACAGCAGTGTAAGCCACAGTCCTGATGGCAGGGTCCAGAGAAGCCAAAGATGTAGTTGATCTGGCTGCTCTTATGGAAGGGGTAAGTGAAGTGAGACTAGATAAAGGGACTATAGCGCTTTCACTTGGCAGAGGGGAGGCTGAGGTGGAGGCTATAGTCAGTGTTTGAACAGCGGCAGCAGGCTGCGGTTGTGGCAAGGCTGTGGTGACTGTAGGAATTTGAAGGGTGATGTAAGACACAGAGGGTGGGAGGCTTGAAGCTAAAGCTGGAGTCTCAACCACACACTGCTCTATTGCTCGTGGGGCTGTAACAGCTGAACTGGGAAGCAGTGATGGTGCTGAGGATGAAGTATTAACTTGAACCAAAGCTCCATTGACCCTTAAATGTGCACTGGCCTCAGACTGTTGTTGCAGAACTAGTGTTTCCATCGGTTGTGCTCTTGAGTCCAAGTCCTTGCCATTGGAATAGACAATTATGCCTTTTTGAATTTGAGAAGTTACATTAGAGATCTTGTTACAGCGTTGTTTACCCTTCCAGTGAACAGTGGGATCCTCCAAAATATCATGGGCTTTGAGTAGCTGAATGTAATGCGCGCTTTCTTTCCTCATATCCTCCAACTGCAGCCTTAGACGTCGTATTTCAGATGCTAAAATATGAAAAATATATTAGACACAATTATACAATCCTATGGTTTATTGTAACAGAGCTGTTCTCACTCGTAAGCATACCTTGGGTTTTCTCTGCTCCTTCCAAAAGCATTGTATCATTTTGTTTCTTTAACTCTGTGATGTATCGGAAAGCCTGGTCCAAAATCATGATCTTACTCTTAAAAAATAAAAAAAATAAAAAAAGGTTTCAAATACAAAATTGTATAAATGTAGGCACATGTATTAATCCGAATCCATGAATGTCCTCACCTGTTTAAGAGCCTGTGAACAAGGCAGGAGATTTCCAATTCGGCTGATTCCAGCATTAATCTTCTCTTTTCTGTGTCTTTCAACTGCGAGTAAAGGGTAATTAAATCTGTTATAAACATGGAAACATCACACGTGAATGTATACGGAAGATAACAGACCTGCATTGTGGGATTCTTTGTTTTTCTTCTTCCTATAACAAATTCCATGATTATATTTAAAAGCAGCTTCTCTTGTCATTAAAATGTAAAAGTGCATCACATAAGTGTCATTTACTTCGGTTTTCGCCCAGATGTTTGAGTTTCAGTCATCTCTGGCATCCTTTACCAACAAATGCCTTTCGCTTTACACATCGGTCCCCATGTTCACAAGACCGGCTCCAAACGACAGGACTGGTCCTAAATACAGTAAAAGATAACTTTTTACAGCCTAACCAACCAGACCTCAAAGCTCTCACGCTTTACTAAAGCCCTGCAGCCCAGGGAAGGCGGATATAGCGTGTTAATAACGTGATAAACAGAGCTTCTACTCAGTGAAAACAGATAATCAGCAGATCAGACTAGACTCGTTTGTGTTAATATCAAAGTAACACGCAAAGACGCAACACCATCAGTATTGACATGCTTTGGCGTTGTAAACTCCTTTATGATTAGCTCCATGCTAACATAGCTTAGCGCTTTGGGTACGATGTTTGGGCAAAGTAAGACATGATAATTTACAATTCTGATGCGCAGGGGAAATATTAAATGTTTCCTGTACAAACCTGGGCTATAAACATGTTATTCTCCGTGTACAGCAGCGAAGATTCCAACATAGGAGGCAGGGTGCTAGTGTCTCTCAGGTCAACTCATCTTCCAAACAACCTGCGCAAGTCGAACATGGAGCTGGAGTGGGCGGGACATACTGTCACTCAGCCAATAGCTAGACAGAAATAAAAGGTCTAAGCCAATCATCATTCAGTAACGTAAGTGAAGCATCAGGAACGTTGTTACTACTGTTATGACCATAGACATAAAGACTTATATATCTATGGTTATTACACTCCAGTGCATGGTCAGTATCAGCTCCTTCACACAAGAGACACATCAACATTAAGTTATAATAAATTCAGCCATATTTACTGCAAATAGTAATTCCTTTATTTAGACGTTAAAAAGTTTACAATATAGAGCTTCAGAAAAGATAAAATTCTTCAAATAAAGGATAATCATGCTTACACTCTAGAGGAGAGTACAGTTCTCTCCTTGCATGCAGAGGGTCAGAGTTTCCTCTGGGCAGTAAACTGCCAGAAATCAAATGAAAAGATTGAACAAAATTCAGATTTGTGTCAAATTAGAAAAGACTGGCAACATTGTGCGCCAAAGGCAATATGTTTTTACCAACAAAAATATATAATTCCCACTGCACAATCAGATCTTTAATATCTGAATTACAATCCAAACATTCAGGTAGAATTACAGTTTTGTCCAACAATTGTATTAATACCAGCAATCCCAGGAGAACCTCTGAACCGTTGCCACTGCAGAGTTAAAATAACAGAAACCGCTGTTTGGAGAGTTAAAAGACTGAAGTTAAGAATACTATAAACGTTGACTACATTGTTCCACCACCACACAACTGTTAAGCCCCTTGCATCGAGGTGCTAAGGCAAGATGTTCATCTCCATACCTTTGATACACAACATGTCACCCACCTGGTCCTATTCCAGGAGTCCCAGGGAGCAGTGACTGAGCTGTGACCATTCCACCCGGTTCCAACACAAACTAGAGGGACTGCGGTGTGAGCAATGTCCGTTCAAACACTTCTGCGGCTTCAACAGTCTGGGCCTATACTATAGATATGACCCCATCAATACTTCAGCCATATCAGTTCTCAAACACAGCTGTATGATTTTTCAAGCACTTCTCCACTCAGATAAAGGTTGTTTCATGTCAAAAATCAAATCAATTAGAAATTTGAGGGTTTGTGTCCAAATATTAACTGCATTTTAAAAAAAAGGGCAACAATTTAAGGGGACCCTTTTGCAAAACAAACGCACACCTTTAGAATAATAAATCTGTTCTCTTTTTAGCGTCCATTGAAGAAAGTGTTACGGTTTCGACCCTGGGGAATTTATCACAGTTCTGTTTCTGTGGAGACAGGCACATCTGCGCTCTTCAAAAGCCGTGCCTCTACTCTGTTTTTTGAAGCTCTCCAGTGGGAGGTGCACACGGACTACGCAGACTCTTTTGCAACACATGGGCATCTGCAGGCTCTATCCTCTTGTAGTAATTTTTCTTTGTTTCAATGATCTCAAAACCAAACTTCTGGTAAAAGTCAATGGCTGACTCATTGCTGATCTGCACATGACTATGGAAGAAAGCAAAAATGATTGTCAGGTTTAATACAGTAAAAAAAAAAACGAAGAAAAAAACTCAAGCCCATACTTACAGGTAAATGTTGTCAAAAGTTCCATCCTTCTCACAGATATTTAGCACATGATTCAGCATTTTTGTTCCTTCAAACAAACAGAATAGGAAAGATAAGATCAAACATAAGAAATTAAAGAGCAACAAGCAGTGATTCTCACCAATGCCAAGTCTTCGGTAGGGTGCTAGACATCCAAGTGTCATTATGTACAGTCTTTTCTGATTTTGAGAATGGTCCACTCGACAGCACACAGCTCCCACTGCTATGTCATTAAAGTATGCTGAAAAAAATAGTAAGCAAAACTGACAGTTAATAATACAAATAAAAAATAATGTTGGGTCATTGTTGGACATGAGGCCGATTACTTACCAAGCTTTGCCAGCTCCCCAACTTCCAAAACATCCTTGTAAAATTTATCATTGTAGCTGACAGGGAAGATGACCTGGTTGAGTCGTTTTAGTTGTTTAATGTTATGGGGCGTTACATCCCCCAGCTCGATCCGGCTACTGGAACAAGAGCAAACTGGTTAAATAGATGAAAATCAAAATGTAATTAACTCATTCACTGCCCATGACGACAAAACTCGTCATGTTGAATAGTGACGCTCACTGCCCATGACGAGTATGACGAGTTTTCCGTGTTATTACACGGGAGGCTGCAGTAATGTCTGGCGCACCTTGTGAATGACCCACAACACTGATATATAGTGCAAATGTACCTGTAATGATAAATCACCACCAGTAGGATGCAGTATTGCACCACAGGAGAGGTCATAAGTCAGTGGAGAGGAGGAGGAGGAGTGTGGGGTCTTTGGACAGCGTGCTGCTGTAGCAGAGCGATGATAGCGTAGTATTGAGACAGATCAGTGATCTAGTTTAGCGATAGTATAGCAAGAGTGATGGCGAAAAAGAATAGTTATAAGCAGCTGACACTGCTTCAGAGATTGACTCGCGGATCAGTGAGTGAGGTCGAGAGTGGAGAGCAGTGGCGGCCGGCCAATAGAGGGCGCTAGGGCGCCGCCCCACCACTCACAACTTGCCATGTTACCTTGAATAAAACGTTAAAAAAAATAATAACATTAAAATATTTCGAAATTTGTGTGTGTTTTATTTCAGATGTGGAAGAAATACTTTATAGTTTATGCTGAGTTGGATTGATTAAGCTCATCAGCGTTGTCTGTGTCGGACTGAGGACGTATTTCCGCCTCAGGGCGCAAAAGATTGCGCCCTAAGCCGTCTATGGACTCTCGTTAAAAGTTGTACATGCGCAGTAGCTCCTCTTCAATGCAAGAGATAAGACGATTTGGGGGCGCAGGAGAAGTGCGCCCTGAGGGGGCGGGATCGCCCGCGACCTGTACTGTCACTGTCTGTGACGTCCGTTTACAGTGATTGACAGGTCAAGCTGTGGGAGTTTGAGACGAACGTAAAGAGACGCAAAATGGAGAACGAGAAAAAGAATAATTCAGTTAGATCACTCAAAACAATACCGTTTGAGAGAAGATCATACCAGGAGAAGGTTGAGGTTAAAGAGCTTGGACCTGATCAGCCAAATATTACCATTAGTCAGCAGTCCAGGACCTGGTTCAGCGCCAAATCTTGGCTAGCAGCATGTAGCGAGGCTAATGCTTTATTTTGCTTTCCATGCCTCTTGTTTCAAACATCAGGATCTGACCCAGCATGGATCAAGACAGGTATGACTGATCTGAAGCACTTTTTAGAAAAGGCAAAGAAGCATGAGCAGACTGGTATCCACATGCAAAATGCCCTCAAATTAGCTATGTTTGGGAAGATAAATATTTCATCCCAGCTGGATGAAAGCTACAGGGTAGGGATCAGAAAGCATCCCTACCCTGCTGGTATATATCTAGTCATCATATTCATAGCCCCCCCAGTAGAAAATTCCACCAGCCGCCACTGGTGGAGAGAGTGGAGACCCCGGTGGAGGTCCGTCTCTGCAGCTACATTTGCGCGGAGCAAGAGCCCCGAGCAGAGACACACCCTCCGCCTCTCGCAGCGTATCAGCTGCTGTTGTTACTGATGCCTCGGATTCGTTCAGCAAACCTGATCATGATTTATCGGATACACTCACAAACACTCACACGCACTCACTCACTCACTCACGCACACAGACACTCACTCGCACACTGACATTCACACACACAGACACTCACTCGCACACTGACATGCACACTGACATTCACACACACACACTCAAATTCATATGCTTCATTCTATTTTATACATCTATAGTTTTATTGATCTTTGTGTTGTTGTTGTTTGACGTTTTGGTTAAATTTTAGTTAAATTTTCTATCTGTGAATAAATTGCCAACAATTTGCCATCAAAAGTATTATTTCAGAGTCATGTTTTTATAATTTTTGTAATGGAACAAGTGTGAAGATGTTTTGAGTTGTCACTAAAGCAGCAAAAATGCATCTAAAAGTCTCTTTTCTGCTTGATATGTTCCTGTTTACATACAGCTCGTTTTCTCTGTTTTCTTGCTCAGACCAGGTGTTATGGGTGAAAGTATGCTTTGTTCTATGGCAAATAACGCAAGAACGGTAAGAGGTAGAAACAAACTGTTTTTTTCAGAGTAAAGCAGAGAGGTGAATCTTTAATTTGGTGCCCTTGGTGTTTACATCGTCTAAAAGATGAATATTCTGTGGCACTTCAAAGTTGGGTCAAATCACCTGAAATTGCTGGCAGAATGCACTTCTCAAATCTGAAAATGCCTGGCAGTCAGTGAGTTAAGTAAGTATGACTTATTTAATGATTTAGGTAATTTAGGATTGTTAAACATTCTTTTTTATCAACTATAACATGGAATGAAGGAATAGAACCTTGAGTCTACCCTGTGTATGAGGACTATTATGTTTATTTATAGTTGCAGTAGTCCACAGGAAAAACAGCTGTTGGTCACGTGTGTATTTGGCGTCCGTGCTAATATAATGAATTCACACATTTAAACATGTGTACGATTACTTCTGTGAAAACAGTGCAGCAATTCACCACAAAATAGGCATCTAAATAACTATCTCAAATATCAGGTTGCAGTCATGTTTACATAAAAAAATGAAATGCACGTCTTAAAGCTGCAATTGTTAAGGCCGATTTTAGTAATACAACTCAACAGTATTGGATCCTACATATTCAAATGTTACTGACTCAGCTCCATGGTACTAGTTAGCCAGTTAGCTTAGCCTCAACCAACACGAGTGAAGATCACACAATGTGGCTGACAAGTAAAACAAAAAAATGCGTTATGGTCAAAGGTTTTGTTACTAGTGGCTTAATAATGTTAGCGATCGAAATGTATCCGAGTACCAAGCTAGCTGTATGCTCCCCGCCTCCCCATGTAAAAAACAGACATGAAAAACTTTGCCTGTTGTAAGCTACTTATTCGAGCCTAGCAAGCTTACACTCACCCTTTCATTGTACACAGGGACACTCCCTTACGCTCTGCAGGACGAGTGTTTTAGATTATTCGTGGCAAAAATAAAGAATGGTAACAAAGTTATGGTAAGGGGTGCGTTCAGCTTTACCCTCCACATGTAGCTAGGTGCGATTAGCACCGCTCCTCCACCACTCTGTCAACCCTGACCCATGGGCATGCGCAGTGCCATTGCAACGCTGGACGTAAAATGTCCAAATGTTAGTAAATTATTATTAAGTATTAAATAGTTTAGGTAAAGCTCTAGCTGCTGGGACTCATAACTAATTGAACTGTAAGTTCGAATATGATGCATTCTTAAACTTACACCAGATAATCATTAATCGTCGGGTTCTGCCATTTTGGCTCTTGTTAAAATACAAAACAATAGATATTTTCACTGTGATTGCATTTGCCAGCAATGTCATCATATTATCATAATTACTCGTATTTTCTGTCTTTAATCACCACTAAAGATAAGTTGTGCACTACTCGAATCCTGAATTAAACTCACTTGTTTGAGCTGTGTGTGGATCCAAAATGGCGCTAGTTTCTTTGACCGCATCATAGCTCTGCCTCCAGTGAATGAAGTCAGCTGACCACAGCCTGCTGTCACGCATCGCAGCACCATTTCTCTACGACACAAGACACTAAACCACTGCAGTGTAACCAGAAGGTAAGTCTGACTTTTTCCCAGTTCTGTTGTAAATGTTATGCTAGCAGACCTGAAACCTAGGACTGAAGTTTTACAGTTTCGTTTGACATGAAAACAAAAATGCGGCTTAGGCAAACAGGCCGTGGCATCTGCCTTGCTAGGTTTCACGACAGGATCGCCAACATTTCCACGTATATGTCTTTTATTAAAACCTCTATGCATTCACGTATTTATTAGTCTAGCTGTGTGCTGCTGTTGGTGATTGCATCGTGGAAAACAAACATTTTATTCACACAAGATCATCAGGCCAGGTACACGGTGCATAGCCTCTCCAACGAGACTGGGTTTACTACGATTTCAGTGCATGACGATGAACCACAACTTTGCTTTTAAATGTAGGCAGGTAAATGTTCAAGTGATATTTGGAGTAACCTCTCACTTACATGTTACATTTAGCAGTCAAGGTGGAGGCTGGAGCCACAGTCTTGGAAAACAAATATTCATAATCCATTCAACTGCCTTCTTTTCTATACAAACAATACCTTTTGTATTGAATGCAAACAGCAAACTGTCCACTCCACACTGACATTTTATTCTTATTCTTATATTTTTTATATATTTATGGTTTTTTGTGTGTGTACAGATTTAGATTATGTTGTACTTCCCCCAAAGTCTCAAGGAGATGACCAGTCATGTGCCAGGATCATATGATCAAGTGTCATGGCTGCCATTGTCATAATAAAGAAAATAGTAAATATGCACTGATTCGAAGGCTACAATAATGAGGCTTGAACACCATATATGTGCAGCAACAGCTAGGTCCCCAATAAGAAGTTAATTATCTTGTCAAATGTTTACACTTTTGCCCAATTCCTTTATGATGATATTGTTTTCACATAATCATATCGTTTTGTTGTCACTCAATTATATATGAGGATGATTCTTTGAAATTATTGAATATTATGTAATTTAAAACGTAAACTGATCTGCCACGATTGCCAGGTTTGTAGTTCCTATATTTGCACATTAGAGGGAGCTCCTTTTCTCTCAGATGGCTTAGCAACTGAACAGGAAGATCTCCGCATCAGTGGGAAGGACAAAATAAGGGCACTCACATAGTTATTGTAAACCTATTCGGATTATTGAAACAATTAAAATTTATGTGACAAGCATTGAGGAAGTATAGGCACAGTTTTTGCATTTTTAAATGAGGTTTAGGATAAAAAGTACTTTTTTACACAAGTTTCCCCTGATTGGTTTACAATTGTAGTGACAAAGTTAGACAATGTCCTCAATAAAATATGTTCTCATGTAAAGTTTGGAGGTAAATCTATTTTTCCCTCAGGGCATTTTTAGCTTCATCAACTAATCTGCTGAATTGCTATTGAATTACTTATCTATGTATTGCAATATATCTATTATTACCTTTGACGTGCATTTATTCATATATTTGTATTATTCTTAGTTGTACGTTCGTCAAGATGGATGTGTCCAAGCTTCCAAAAATCAGGGATGAAGAACGGGAGAGCCAGTTTGGCTATGTCCATGGAGTGTCTGGACCAGGTCTAAAAAATATTTCCCTCTTTTAAAACAATGTCATCTTCAACCATCCAAATAATGTTTAATCTCCTTCTGGCTATTATTTCAATTTCACAGTGGTGACAGCTACAGCCATGGCCGGCGCAGCTATGTATGAACTGGTTCGTGTGGGACACAGTGAGCTGGTTGGGGAGATCATCAGACTGGAGGGTGATATGGCCACCATTCAAGTCTATGAGGAGACCTGTATCCTTTTGAATGAGTTTTCCTTTAGCACATGATTTACTGTTTACATGTGAGCTGATCAAAGATAAAAATGATTATCCTGAACATTTACTCAGCTGGCGTTTCGGTTGGAGACCCTGTTTTGCGAACAGGAAAGCCTTTGTCCGTTGAGCTAGGGCCAGGAATTATGGGCTCTATTTTTGATGGTATCCAGCGACCACTGAAGGATATTAATGATATAACACAAAGCATCTACATCCCCAGAGGTGTCAACATTGGCGCCCTCAACCGAGATATAAAATGGGAATTCTCTCCGAGTAAAAGTTTAAGGGTAGGCTTTTTTATTTAGAAAAAAATATTATGTTGAAAACAATATGTAAATATATTGTACCTCATTGATTTTCTAGGTTGGCAGTCACATTACTGGAGGCGACATCTATGGTCTTGTTTTCGAGAACTCTCTTATCAAGCACAAGATTATGCTTCCTCCTAAAAACAGAGGCACCGTCACTTATGTGGCACCTCCAGGAAACTACGATGTCAGCGTAGGTATTCCTTCTGCTTGGGGAAAAAGGCTAATCACAAAGATTCTATTTTATTATAATTGTGGATGTCTTTATAGGATGTGGTCATGGAGTTGGAGTTTGAAGGGGTCAAAGAAAAGTTTACCATGGTTCAGGTATGGCCTGTTCGACAAGTGCGCCCGGTCACGGAGAAACTTCCTGCAAATCATCCATTGCTGACTGGACAGAGGGTTCTCGACGCTCTCTTTCCGTAAGTATAATGTTCTGTTATCGAGGTTGCCCGTCCGGCGAGTAAAAAGTGTCAGAACTGCTACTGGATGTGTGCCTACGCAAGATACTGTTATTTGTCAATTTATACATATTTTCATTTGTAGATGTGTACAAGGTGGAACCACAGCTATTCCAGGAGCCTTTGGATGTGGTAAAACTGTCATTTCCCAGTCTTTGTCCAAGTACTCAAACAGCGATGTCATCGTCTATGTGGGATGTGGAGAGCGTGGAAATGAAATGTCTGAAGTGTTACGAGACTTCCCTGAGGTATTGAATCAAATTCTTCATCTGGGAGTCCTTTTCAGACCAATTCTTATAAATATTTATGTCAAATTTTAAACATAGTTGACCATGGAAGTGGACGGGAAGACGGAGAGCATCATGAAGAGAACAGCACTAGTAGCGAATACCTCCAACATGCCTGTAGCTGCCCGAGAAGCTTCCATCTACACGGGTAATGCATGAAAAAGCCTTCACATAATAATTAACATAACAGAAATGGTATTTTTTGTTTAGTTTATTCATGTTTTATATAATACTTGCAGGTATCACCCTTTCTGAGTACTTCAGAGACATGGGATACAATGTGAGCATGATGGCTGACTCGACTTCCCGTTGGGCTGAGGCTCTCAGGGAAATTTCTGGACGTTTGGCTGAGATGCCGGCTGGTGAGTTTCTAGTTAACTTACAAACTTCTGTACATTAACAACAGTGTAATCAATGAAATGCTCTTGTGCGTCCTCAGACAGTGGTTATCCCGCTTATCTCGGAGCTCGTCTAGCCTCCTTCTATGAGCGAGCTGGAAGAGTTAAATGTTTGGGTAACCCTGAGAGAGAGGGCAGTGTTAGTATTGTTGGAGCGTGAGTATAACCTTCCACCACTAGAGGGCACTATTGACACAGCGTTTTTTAGCGATAGCATTTTAGATCATTAAATGTATTTCTTTTTGTTCAGTGTGTCTCCTCCTGGCGGTGACTTCTCTGACCCTGTTACCTCAGCTACACTTGGTATTGTTCAGGTGAATTGAAATGTGTAGTAAGTTTGACAGATTGTTGATAATATTTAGTGTTTGACAATAGTTTTCTATGTTTAGGTGTTCTGGGGATTGGATAAGAAGCTGGCTCAGAGGAAACACTTCCCATCTGTAAATTGGCTTATTAGCTACAGTAAATACACTCGGGCTTTGGATGAATACTATGACAAACACTTCCCAGAGTTTGTGCCTCTTCGTACAAAGTCTAAAGAGATTTTACAGGAGGAAGAGGATCTGGCTGAGATTGTGCAGCTTGTTGGGAAGGTAAGGCAAATATCTTAGAGTAACTTATACTGGAAAAAGCCAATGATCGTTTTTTAGCGAGACAGTAATTTAGACTTAGTTATAAAATATGAGTTCAAGACCTGTTCACCAAGCAGTTAATGAGATACTCAAATATGTCTCCGAAAACAAATGCAGCTTATGTGAACATGTTTTTTTAAACAAATTCTATAATACCATAAATGACTTCCTCTTTTGTCAATTAAATGGTAATTGAGTTAGAACTCTCTCTCTGGTTGCTTAAACAAATCTTGGATACCAAACAAGATCACCATCCCTCTTTTATACTGTCTATGGCATTCTTTATTCTTTATTTTTATATACAGATACTGTAATTTCATTTTTATTTTTTAACAGGCATCTCTGGCAGAATCAGACAAGATTACTCTGGAAGTCGCTAAACTTATCAAAGATGATTTCTTGCAGCAGAATGGTTACACTCCTTATGACAGGTTCATATCAATATGTTAATTCTTGCCTTCCATTACAAATATACAGCGTTGCTTAGCTTTCTGTGTCTCTTTCAGGTTCTGTCCTTTCTATAAAACGGTAGGAATTCTGTCCAACATGATTGCTTTCTATGACATGGCACGACATGCAGTGGAAACCACAGCTCAGAGTGACAACAAGATCACCTGGGCCATGATCAAAGAGCACATGGGTGAAATCCTCTATAAGATCAGCTCCATGAAATTCAAGGTAATTATTTATCAATGGTTCCGGAATGACTAACATTTGTGCGAAACACTAGATTTCTATGTTCAACAAGAAACATGTAGTTTAAATCACGTATGCTTGCTGCGTAGTCTGTGCTTTGTAGGTTGTCCAGCCATTGTTCAAAGGCATAAGTATCAAATTGTCTTTCTGTGCGTCTGCATGCAAGTTCCTGTGAGACTTTAGATCCACCTTTTTCAGTGGAACACATTCGTAAAAAAGGAACGTGAATTCGAGCCGATACATTTTACATCAGCGATAATAAGGTCTCCACTTCTGTCTGTTCAGTAAATATTTCATCTTTATGCGCCGTTCAGAACAGTCTCCTTTCAGTCCCACACTTTTTTTTAGCAGCATTTCTCTTCTTCTGATTGAAATAAGTTGGCATTGGGTCAAATCTACCAACCGAGTTAGTTGCTGTATCCGCCAATACCTGACATCATACAACAGAATTCCAAATCTCTTATCTCTCAACAAGCTCCTTATACTATAATTGTATTTACTTTAGTTATTTTAAAACACTTGTAGATGCTCTCAGCCATCAATGACCAAAAATATTGTCACTCTTGCAGACTTATGAATAAATACAGTAAAATAATAAACCAAACCATGTGTGTTATTCTCCGTTTGTCTTTTAGTTAAAGTCAAAGCAACATCAATATATTGTCACAGTGATATTTGATACACATTCATATCGCTGTATTCTTAAGAAAATCCCATCTTGTTCTCAGAAATGCATTTTGTGTGTACCAGAGGGCGCGCCACTCCTGATCTAATCATTGTGGCCATGTTTTTTATTTTTTATTTTGACCCTCTGTTCTTGCTTCATTTCCCAGGACCCAGTGAAGGATGGCGAGGTGAAAATCAAGGCAGAGTACGCTCAGCTGCTGGAGGACATGCAGAACGCCTTCCGCACTTTGGAGGAGTAGAGTCAAGCACACACCGTCGCCCTCTCCAGTGCTGAGTCACATTCCACTTTCCGCTGTACATCCCAACAACCTCCTCGTGCTCCCCTTTGCTCTTGTGGTCGACCGTGTGTGTGTGCAGTTTCATGTGGAGGGAAAAGAGAAACTATGTACTGTATTCATATTTCTTTAGCCTCAAGGGGGCGCTCTCTGGATCCTCTGCATGGTCCTTGATTGTGAGTGCGTTTGAAAGAGGAATCACATATTTTTTTTCTAATTTTCTTGTTTACATAATCGTTTTATTAAATATAGTTTTGTTGCTGTTGTGTTGTAATTACATATCCCAACTGTATAAAGTATTGGATATAAATTTAATGAGATCAACTATTTATTGCCAGCATTATGACGTGAAGGCTTTGTTTTTATAGTGTTTCATGTTGTGCCGTGTTGTGTTCGTTGGTGCTGGAGTGTGTATGCCTCATCTGTCTAATAGTTTCATCATGTTGCTCCCAAAGAATAAAAGAATGGGCAAAAGAAATATGTTGTTGGGTGTATCTTGTGGAGCAGCTGCACGCAGAGTGACTTTACTGGTCTTTCAGCATTTCTGGTTGTATTCAATTTAAGTTCACAAGAAGCATAAGGTCAGATCAAGACAATGAAGTGGCTTTAACAGCGTGCATACAGACAAATGAGCGTCACCAGTGCGTTGAAACTCCCTGAGGGTTTTCCCCACAGACAGACCGAGAAGATGCGACTGCAAGACACCAACTGGATCCGCAAAGAATGACCAGGAGCTGCCGTTCAGTATAAGCTGCAGTTTTAGCATTATAAGTCTTTTTTTTTTTCGTGTGTTTGGCCTTAATAAGCTGAAATCCTGGGTCCACAACGAGTCAGGTAAGCACATCAAGTTTTGTATAGTTTTAATTTTTTCCCCCAATGATTTAGTCGAATCAAAAAAGCGCGAATTACAATGCTGTAAAATACGGAAAAATATAAGAATAGCTTATTATTTGCTCTATACCAAGTTGTTAAAAAAAAAAAAAAAAAAAATCTAGATCTATTGAAGTGCCACACAATTTAATTACACCCTTTCTTGAACAAATCCTTTCAAATTTAAAGCCATTAACAACTTTTTGACAGATTTTCAAAACGTAATTACTATTTTTGTATATGAATTTTTTCCCGCAATGATTTGTCTTTGAGGAGATTTCAGTGAAGTTTCTATAAGTGCCAGGCTCAGTGATCCTCGTCAGACCTGTTCTCCAGCACTGTCACCTGCGCGTCAGGAGGACTTGTGTGACAGCGTGTTCCCATTCTACGAACATGTAACATTTGGCTCTGTCTTATTTGTTTTGGGTTTTTTTGCTCCAGCGAATCTGAGCAAATGGACCAGGTCTCCATACGGTCAGGGGGGGTCGGTAACGACACCGCAGATGATTCTGCCTCCCTGGTGGACGAAAGGTGGAGCGACGACGAGGAAGAGGTGATTAAATAAATAAATAAATAAATAATCTGTTTCCCACTGTGCTGCTGCATTAAGCATACACAGTGACCTATTAACGAACACGCAGTCCATGCAGATGTTCTATTACTCTTACCTGTCATGCCATGGAGTTGAGACATTCTATTCTTTGTATGATAATAAATAACGAAACATTTAAGATGAGTTCCAACAAGACAATTCATTTTCATGAGATGGACCTCAGAAAACCCAATGCACCTTTAACATGAACTTGTTAGTATATTTCCTCTTATAATTATGCTTTTATTTTATTGCACTGTAGTCCAATGTCCATGCCTTACCATAGCTTACTCATGTGTAATGTCTGCACTAAACATAGCTAAGCAATCTTGTGTATTGGTTGTAATAAAAGTGACATAAGTGCGTGGTGTAAGGCTAAACACATTTGGATTCTACACTAAATAGGTTGAATATGTGTATGTATATATATTTGGACTTATAAATACCCTGAGAGCTCCTGTGGACTCACCACCTGCAGGAGGAAGGGCTGGTGCTCTGTGTACTGGGTGCAGCTCTGACTGCCACCCCCCGACCCAGAAATGGATTAAGGGGAAGAAAATGGATGGATGGATGAATACTCTGAGAGACATTGGTCATTATTTATGTATCATTGTAGCTGGCCACGTTCTTTTATACTGTTGCTGTATTCAAAATGTTGGAATATAGCTTGTATATGTAGGACGTATACTTTTAAAGATCTAAGATATGTTGACGAACCGTTTCTGCTTTTGTATGACTGATTTACACCTTTCTCTGGTGTTTTCTGTTTCAAGCCATTTTTTCACTATTTCTTGGTGTCCTGGTGTAAGTTCTTATAATGATAATTCAGTCATAATTATATTATGTGTATTACTTTCAGAGCTCTGATCCTCAATGGCAGTGTCTTGCCAGCCCTCAGACCCCACTAGCCACCTACAAACAGCGGTATGAAGAGTTCAAGAAAACTTTTAAGGAGTTACCAGAAACAGAGATACTCATTGTTGGTAGGTTTTACAGCTTAATTCACCCATGTTTATGGCATGTTTTATTATCCCATGTTGTATTTATTTTGTAACTAATGTAGAAGACTGTTTTTGTCTGAAAGTTGCACTGTGTTGACACTGTTTCTGTTTTTGCAATGAGGACTTAAAGTTGTTGCAATATTCTCCGAGAATAACAGTGGTTTGCATGGTTGCATTGTCACGTGGGTCTCATCAGTCTGGTGTTTCTCCATAGACTACCATTGTGCTCTCCAGCGGGACATCCTCCTCCAGGGGCGCCTCTACCTGTCTGAAAACTGCCTTTGTTTCTACAGCAATGTGTTCCGAGGCACAAAGGTAATAAAGCAGCTCTATGTGTACAGGCTTGTGGAAAACACACATAACACACTCTCCTTGACATCCCTTTGATTTATGCTGCACAGACAATGAATAAAGATGTAATAAAAGTTAAATTAAATATAAGCAAATATAAATGAGTTGAAGTGAGTTGAAATAGCTTATAATAAAATCCAATAATAAATGTGAGCTCACACATGGCTTCTGCAGGCGAGATCAACATTCACCCATAGTTTAAATGTGTCTTGTTTTAGATCATACTGAATCTCAAAGAAATAATGTCAATGACAAGAGAGAAAACGGCACGATTGATTCCTAATGCAATCCAGGTTTGCACTAGCAGTGAAAAGGTAAATGTACAGACCATAATCCAATCTAACAGTAAAAATATTTCTTCTAATCAAAAACATTATTCTCCCCAGTTCTTCTTCACATCATTTTCAGCCAGAGAAAAAAGCTACTTGGGAGTTTTCAAGATATGGCAGAATGTGCTGATTAATAAGGTAACATGTGTTATAATCTATAATTAAAGCATTAATCTGTTTATATTGAATTATTTGGGCCAACACATTAACTGGAGCAATATAGTATTAAATTGAGGATATTTGGTAGCCACTGGTGCAAGCTACTGCTCCACATCTAAATTCTAAACTCTGTAAACTATAGCTGCACAGCTGCTGTGCCTTTGCTGTTCACTTATCTATCTGGTTCAGAGTTCAGAAACATTGGTGACCACACACTGTCCTTTCTGAGGTTATCAGGAAGTTTCTGCACTTGCCTGTTAGGTAAGGGTTTACAGCAAGACACTTTTGTTGCAGATCAGAATCTTTTGTAAGTCATTATTATGATCAGAAGTGGTTTTAGTTCGGTCATTGAAGCGTGCAGACAGGCATGTCACCAGCAGGGGGCACTGTGGCTATGCAGGTCATCGACCTCCGCCAGGTGTGGGGGTGGAGCTAATTGGCCTCATTTGCATAAAGCGGCTCCACGCGCAGGCGCAGCTCACACTTACCTGTTAAAAAGCACAAAAACAAAGTGAGAGCAGCAGCTGGGCCACTGCAGTGAACTGGACTACAGCAGAGAGCAGACTTCCAATTACAGTGTCGGGGGTTGAGTTGAGGGCAACAGCTCTGACCCACGATTCTATCGCTGACTTCCTGAAAGCACTGTGGATTTAGTCTCTGACAAGTGAGTGCAGCATGTTTTAAGTCTATAGTTATTGCTTACAACAACAACAACAACACGTTTTCCGGATTTAAAATCTTAGATCTAACGTCTGGTCGTAAGGGTTTCTGCTGTTTATTTTTCATTTTGATTACAACATTAGACTTTGTGTGTAGTGTACACTTGTTGGAACGGTCCATACTGTTTTAGAGGCAGCCCTAAGGGGTTTATATTGTGTATGTAATATACTATATTGCATAAACTTAGTTTCCCAAAACTGCCTGTTTGTGGCAGTTGTAAAGTGGCCCAATCCATACGACTAAAGAGTGTTCTGTGTCCTCTGCCTGCAGTCATTGACCAGCTCAGAATTGTGGCAAATGGTTAAACAGCATTATGGGTCTGACTTGGGCATGAGCCATGAAGAAATGGAGAGTTTACAGTTATCTCCTGAATCAAGCATGCAGACCAGGTTGGTTCAGTATTGCCTTTTGTGTATTTGTTATCAGAAAACTCTGCACTACACTCATGTGATGTAGTTTCACTTCAAGGTCTGGTGGAGACGACAGCCGCTTTGAGCGCTCTCCATCTCTTCGGCTCCCTGGGATTGAACAAGGGCCCCTCGAGGCATCAACACCACAAACTGAGGACTTTCCTTCTCCTGCTGGCTCACAAACATCCAACTCTCTCAATGTGGTACGTCCAATACTGATTCAGTGTGGTGGGAAGATGCAATATACAATTATGTCAAATCGGTGACCGTCCATTTCGGTTCAGAATGACATCCGCAACAGTCCATCTCGGAGCCGCAGTCCTATGCTGGACCGTGGTGCCTCTGAACGTGTTTCCAAGCGCTCACCTCTTTCTCTCGACCTAAACGCAAATGAGAATGGTATTTCTGGGCAGAGTGGTTCTGAAAGCATAGAGGAAGGCAAGTACAAGTGTCTCTACTGATTAAAGATTTTGGAATACTAACTATATTTTCTTCATTTCCTTGTAGATGACAGATTGGGATTATCACAGGTGGCTGGCCGCCTTTATCTGAATAAGGTTTTCCACATCAGTGCCAGTAAAATGTTTGAGATGCTCTTCACAGACTCCAGCTTCATCCGCAGGTTTATGGATGTCAGGAAGATAACAAGTTTGTATTTCATTATTATTTCTACACGATTTGTAATGTCCTGTTTTCAATGGACTTCTGCATCTCCAGATCCCAGCTTTAATACTTGGCAAACGGACACATCTGGAAATAAGAAGAGGACTTTAAACTACACAATAACTATCAGTAACCCACTGATTGGAAAGTTTTCCACTGCAACAGAAAGCCAGGTGTGTTTGCGTACACTATCGTAGGTCAATAAACACAACGTTAATTAAAAATGACCTCTTATTTACCCTCATTCATCCCTCAGACTCTGCACAAAGAGTCCAGGGAGGGTCAGTATTATCTTGTGGATGCTGAAGTTTACACACATGATGTTCCATATCATGATTATTTCTACACTCACAACCGCTACTATATCATAAGGAACTCTAAGCGGAAATGTCGGCTCAGGTATACTTACCTTTTTTATTATACTTTTAATTATTTTGGGGTTTTTCAACCAATGGAAAAATATTCATGTGTGTTTTTCTATCAGGGTTTACACTGATGTCAAATATAAAAAGCAGCCTTGGGGTTTGATCAAGTCTTTTATCACAAAAAACTCTTGGAGCGGCATACAAGATAACTTCCGACAGCTTGGTAAGATCTCACAAGAGTCCTATAGATGGTTCTATTTCATCCCTGCTAGTCTTTCAGGGGTAGTGCTTAGAGCACCGACTGGCTTCTCTTCTGATCAGGATTCATAGAACGACCATTTGTTTGTACATATTGTATTTCTTTCCCTTCAGCAACAAGCCGTGTTAGGCTATGCTAAGTCTGATGTGAGCCTAATCTTCTGAAATGATGCTCTGTATTTACATAATTATGCACTGTGCCGTTTAGAGGATGTGTTCAGTGTTGTAAACAAAATGCTAAGCTCCTGATGACAGCTTTGGTTGTTAAACATAATTTACTTAAACGTCACAGAAGCTGAACTACTCGAAGAGGAAGCTGAGCTCAACCAAGTGAGTGGAGATGCTGGAAAGGGTGGACTGCGCAGGAGGAGACGGACCTACAGTCGCTCCAATTCAGAGCACATGAAGACACATGGGCGCAGTGCGGAGGCGCCCGGGGAGAGCATCACAGGTACCAGGAGGGCACATATTATTAGTATTGTTATTGTTATTGTTATGTAATGTAAACAAATTCTATTTTACATGGTGGTTCTCACAGGTCAGTTGGGGATTTTGTTGTTGTCACAGTAAGGTTTTGTCTCCAATGTTCTATAGTTATTCATAAAAAGATGGAACACTCTTCATTGTTTCAGTGAATGATTCTTGAATCCTTTTCCCATTCTAAAAATTTAACATTTCATAATTTATGGTGATTGGAGACTATTGCCATAGCTTAACACAAGTAAATAAACTATGGGACGTTGAGGAAAGGCAGATCTTTGATATAATTTTTTAAATACCCAGCCGTCAAAGCCTTCGGGCATGACGTTTTGAACACAAAGCTGTAATAAAAACAAATATATTTTAAAAAGTCCTGTAATTCCTTATTATTTTGATGTTTTTAGCTCTTCATAAACATAACTTGTTACACATTGGGTTGTTTACTTCATTCTGCGCTCATCATAGAGCTGAGTTATAAAACCTCTTAGCATGTTTAAGTCTATGAAGTCAAATGAATTAGTTAAATAATCACTGATTGTGATTGTTTACTTAGCAATTCCAATCCAAAACAAATCACATTTGTATTGTCAGATTGTGAATGCCTGCTGTTGTTGCAGACCCTATAGAAACAAGTCCTCAACAATGGAACGTCAACATGATTATTGCTGTGATGAGCGTTATGTAAGTCGCACTAGCAGCAACTTAAAATATGAATGTATATTATAACTTACTAATCATTTTGTGTTTTCAGTTTGCTGCTTTTGACATTGCTGAATCTGGGACTATTTTTTAAACTGTGGTCAATGGAAGAGGTTGCTCATCGAATATATTTAAGCACTAAGCAGAGGCTGAGGCAGAGGGCCCAGTCCAGGTGAGGATGCCACACTAGAAAAAAAATTATGGAATTGGTGAGATGAGGCCACTATGACCCATTGAAAAGGAGTTGGTCTAATGACGGTTTGTCACTGTAAATATAGCTAAGTAAAACCAGAAGACCTGCATAATTGCTCTTTTTGGTGAAATCATATCTAGAGAGATATGGATGGATTGAGGGGCTGACTGGCAGCCTTTTGTCAGTCACCCCCAGGACATCGGCTGCTACACTAGCAGCTTACCACATATGAAATCTATGGAATATTATAAATATAGTTATGTTTTGACAGCATGGAACCTGGATATGGTGCACCACAAGGACCTGTATTTCCAAACATTGAGGACCTTCACCTGCTCAAGACTGTACTTCAGGATTCAATTAACCTACTTGAACAGGCAAGATTGATTGATGAAATCAAGAGCATAGTTTGTTGATGGTGGGATGGTTTGTTATTTATGTTCCCCCACTTGTGAATGGAAAGGGAACGGCTTTGCCTCAATTGACATTTATGTTGTCTCTACAGCTCCGTAAATCGTTGCTGTTGCTGCAGCAGAGTTTTTTGCCTGAAAACGAAACGGCAACGGTACAATGAGTGGGACACGCCTGGCGACTGCAGAACACTGTTTATGAAGGGGGAAGTGCCTCTAAGGACACCTGGTATCCAATATCATTGCCATGTAACGGACCCATGACAATGCCTTGTGTTACCAGGGCGTCCATGCCTGATGCTTCTCTGTGGGGCATCAGATGTTTTTTAAAGTGTCAAAGGACTGTACAACTAGTGGTGTAGGGTTTCTGAAGGGTGCTAATGTTAAGCTCATGCTTCTTTCCTGGGTTATTGAAATTTAATTTGTAAATATATTTTTAGATTTCTAAACCTTTTTTTGAGACAAGCAAAGTGGTAAACATGATTTTTGCTGTTGTGATTGGCTTTGCACATTTTTAAATGTTTTACAATGTTTTTTATACTACTGCAGGTGGAACCTGCATAATTGTACAAATAAAAGATCACCTTATACAGTTTTTAATTAAATGAAACTCTGTTTATGTCTTGTGCTGTGAATAGCCCGGGATATTTTCAATTAAAGGACAAATTTTCTTTGCTCCACTGGTGTTGTCACATTTGGGAAATTTTGTTCGGTTTCACTTTTTCATTAAAAGTTGTGTCACCATCATAGACCGTAAATAAGTCAGCAACATGTATATACATAGTTCCCACAGACCAATGAATGTCACATGACCTCCTCGGAGACGCCATCTTTGATGGCACGCTGCTGTGTTTGTGCATTCCATTAAACAGAAGAATGAGAATAAATGTAGATATTCAAACGCAAATTGGAAAAAAAGGGCAACTTTTGAGCAAATAATTGTATATTAATACAATGGCACCACAGTTTAACGTGCTACGGACATGTTTTACATATTTGATCAAATTATGCAGCAAAAATTAACAAGCAATGCAAACATTTCTCAAAAACTTTAGATTTAATACCAGTTGGAGCTCCATTTAATTATTTTAATTATATTAACAATTAATTTAATTAATGCTAATGCCACACGGACACTCTGGATTGCTGTTATTGTTTATTTCCGCGTTTTTGACCGTATGTTTTGGTGAATGGTGGGCAACTGATTTTTCCAGGCGTAAAGAGCAGTTTATTTTATGACACAGATCTTTTTACAGAAGCAATGCGGTTTGTGAACATTGTTTTAGCCCACCATAGAACTATTATTATCTATTTAATACATTTACGTTGCCCTCGAGAGCCTCGGACGCGACACCGATCCTCCTCATAATAAAGTAATCTAAATAATGAAACTCTCAAGTTACCAGATATCAGCATACACAAGTTAGTACTGAGTAAATTACGTCTGTCAACACATTATAAGATACGATACGCACCTGACACAAAGTGCTCCGAGCATATTCTTGCGTGTTTTGAGGGAGTTTCTTGCCTGTTTATCTTCGCAAGCCATAACCTCCGTGGTTGTTCTGACAAAAGCTTAGTCTTCTCACATTCATGAAGTCTAATGATGGGTATACTGTAAAATCCAAGTTTAACGGAACCTCCGGCACGATTTGAACATCCATTGACCCAGCAGGAGATGACCATTTTCAACTTTATCACGACATTAACACGTTTCAGCTTCTTTTTCTATTGTTTTGCCCACAGCATGCCAACACAAATGGCGCCGGGTCGGCAAATCCCCGTATGTAGTGACGTCATGTAGGAACTATGTATTGGTGCGCTCAGTCAGTTCCAGAAGGTTAACTTCTGGGCGGGGATATGTGACGTCACGAGGAAGTGTTGTGGCTCTAACACTGGACGTCTCCCATGGATCTATAATTCTTAATTCTCCGTCTACAGTGGTTACGGGACAAATTTGTTCTTCGGTCTTTTCTATTAAAAAGCAGAGCAGAGTTGTTTACAGGTGGGTTGGGTTTGGTTGGACAGCCCTTTACCACAGCCGTATCGGGAGCACAAGACTTCCGATGTGAGGCGCCTCCATGGGAATAACAAGTGCTGGTTGGTATAATGTTACTTTTAAAGAATAGCTTACAAAAGACTGCGTCATTGTCAAAAAAACGAAATGTGTGTACCATTGAAACTAAGACTGATCTACATTTAAGGTTGACTACTACCTTGTACAGACTAATGTACTCATTGTGCTTCCCAAACCATGATGTATTCAGACCATAGACTGTATATATTCAGACTGATCATGACGGACTTGAGACGGATGTGTGTGAAGAGGAGAGGGCACAATGTGGTCCTTTGTGCTCGGCATGTCAAACCTTTTATTTTATTTAACATTTGAAGGCAATTGTCTCATTTGAGTTTATAAAGCTTGAGCATCTAACTTGGAATACACACAAAAAAAAAAAAACTATCATGCATGTAAAAATCCAGTTCATATCTCTCAACTATTTCTCACTAATTTTCACTTGCTTTATATTTGGATCAGTATGTTCTCTCTCAGCCAATCGGCTCTCAGAATGTATTGCCTGGCCTGCCAAACGATATGCTTTTTCAAAGACATATTCTGTTCTTCTTTTGAACAGAAAGGAGGAGTGTCTGGCAGGCCAGGCAACAGAATGTATACTATGACATTTTTTTCTATTATGATAAAGCAGCCATGTTGTACTCTGGTGTGTTCACAAAAGTTACTTAAACAAGACTGTCTTCTGGGACATGAAAAAATAATTTACAAAACAAAAAAGTGATGTACTCCAGTTTTAATCACTTGTAGTCATTGTTATGTATCATGGATTTGGATTTAATCAACAGGATGCTCGACTGCACAGTATGAAGAAAAGAACAAAGAAAGTGTCGGAAGAAGAGACTTTATGCTGCTGTGAATATGTGAACGAACAGGGAGAGCGCAGTCATGTGGCGGCCTGCTGCTGCAACTGCGAGGACCTGGATGATGTATGCGACAGGTGACTATTACAGCTGTAAATCTATGCCATTCCACATTTCCTGTCATGATATGAGATGTATGGCAGCTGCATATATGATACAAACAGCAAAGTTTATATGGGTCCACAAAGCAGTCCTAAATATTTTTGAATTATCAATATTTATTTCTTTACTGATGTGAATGATTCTTAAGTAGTGTGTGAGTGAGTGATTGGTGTAGTCATTTGCCTGGACTGTGGCTAGTGTAATTTTGCGTGTACACTATAGTCTGTAAAATTTCTTCAGAGTAAATCATCACTTTAAGCTGGGGTATCTAACTTTCAAACCACACAAAAAATTAACTATGTATTCGAATCCATTTAACTAGTTCCTTGCTCTCAGAACTGTTTGGTTCTATCACTAGTTTTCACATGCATGTATTTTTGGCCTCTTTACAGCAAGTTTTTCAAACAGAGAAGGTAGAGAAGAAAGAAAGTACCATCCTCACAGAGCTAATCAGATTTCAGCTCTAAACATCATTAGGGAATAACAAGGGTCTTTCTTACAAGTATGCAAAAAGATTACATGATTTCTAATACGATGAAGATTCTTTCTGTTGGGACATAGAAAATGTATTATTCATGAAGGGGAAAAATGTGTGGTACCCCAGTTTTAGACCATAAGTTCAGAAAAAGTAATTGGTTTTATTTTTATCCTAGGTTGTTAAAAAGAGAGGAGCAAAAAGCAGGCGCCTTCTCAAAAGTGACTGAGGTCTTGACGGACAGAATTCGTGTGCCATGGCTGTGGGGCGGAGCGAGGAAAGTTGACCTGTCCATCATCCCTCCGCTTGTTCTGCTGCCTGTAGTTCTGCACATAGCTGCTCTCCACTTCCTGCTGGGTGCACTGGTCCTCACAGCTCTGCCAGGTCTGGTGCTGTGGTACTACTACGTAACTCATCGCAAAAAAGGCAGGACACTTTTCTTCCTCAGCCTGGCGCTCTTCTCCCTGGCTTACATGTACTACCTTTTTGTCACTGTGGTCGTACGCCGTGGAGATGTTGGCACTGTTCAGCTGGGAATAATAACTCTTGGTGTTGTATCCACTCTGGCAGCACTCACACGAACTAAGAAAGGTCCCGGAGTGGTGTTTCCAAACAGAGAGACCTGTCATAGCACTGTTACTTACTACACGCCTCTGCCAGAGAAAGATCCGGCTATAAATGGCGGGAAGCATGAGGTGATGTTGATGGAGAGGACGGGAGTATCAGAAGCAACAGAAGCAGAGAAAGAAAGACATCACAAAAACTGGTGTCCCGCGTGCAGATTGATGCGTCCTCCTCGGGCTGGACACTGTCGGATCTGTGGAGTTTGTGTCCAGCGCATGGACCACCACTGTGTCTGGTTGGTCACACTCAAGATACCATCTGTTCTTACTCATTGCATAAATCAGGACCCCTGATCCAGACATGTTAATACAGTATATACATTAATCTTAGGGCAGGGGCATTCAACTCAGTCCTCAAAGGGCATAAGTATTTACTGACACAATATCTGGTAGAGATGGGTCTACTGAGCATTATAAACACAGCATTATTTGTTTAGGTTGGATCTTTTAAAAAATAGGAGCAAAAACAAAATCACTGTTTATTTTTTTGTTCAGTGTGAGGGGAAAATAGTTTAGGATCATTAGAAACAAATAATATGACTGCAATTGTTTCGGTTGTTGTCAAATTGTGATGACCAAAGTTGTTGTTTTCTTTTACTCTGTAAAACTCTGGTTTTGCTCCACAGGATTAACAGCTGTGTGGGTCAGGCCAATCATCTTAGCTTCCTTCTAACGCTCATCTTTTTCCTGCTGACCTCGTTGTATGGGATCTGCCTGGTGCTGCAGAGTGTTTGTCCAAAACAACATATTGTAACGGCTCTTTTCTACTGCCCAGGGATCTACAGTGAGTTCAGGTAAGAAAACCAGCACATCCTGTGTCGAGTGGATTTCAAAGTTGTGGCAAGTCTTAAGTGCACTTGAAACACATATTGAATAATTTCAGTAGTTTAGCTCATCAACACCTACTTATGAACTTAATGAGAAAAGTCAGATTGAACTTGTTGGATGATGTGTGTGTTCCAGCTCTGCGTTGTGCTTCACATGTGCGTGGTATAGCAGCCTTGTGACTGGAGGGCTGCTTCACCTGCTGCTGGTGCAGGTGATCAACATCAGCTATAACGTGACTGAGCGCGAGGCTCGCATCGCCTTCCGGGAGAAAACGGCTCAAACGGCCTTTTGGGGACTCGTTGTGCATACAAACGTCTACTCCAGAGGATTTTGGATGAACTGGTCTGAATTTCTGTCAATGGCAACAAAAGTGAATTTAGCCGGTCCTGCAGATGTGGTTTAGTCAAAGCCTCGAGATGCAGTACTATGTGTGTCCACTGGATGGCACCATGGTTCTTTCATTTCGTCACTTTATTGGTTTCCCACCAGAGACCTGCCAGGACTGTTATCAGACTGATTTTAATGCATTTTCGGTTTACTACAGCATGGGACCTGCCCCCTAAGTTGGCCTGACACATGGCAATAACGGTAAGATGTATCGACTGCATTTTATGTGACACAATGGGCACCTCTTTTACTGCTCTGTGACTCTGTGACCCCGAATGCTACTGCCTCATTCCACTTTTTATGTTATAGCTAAAGTCTGCATTCTTTACTGTCAGTGTCCTCATTCAACTTATAAGACCTCAGACCTCCTGGAGGCTACTGTTGTGCCTTAGAGGGGGTATTTTATGAATGAGCAGACATGACTGAGACCATTTCACATCTTAGCAAACACAACACATCACTGGCTCCATGCCCTCTTTTCACAAAACTCACTCATCAGTTCAGTCATCAAATCTGTCATGGCCATTTATTATGGAGCTCACCCACCAGGATAGAGCTAATTAGTGCTTCACTGCCTGCTGCTCCATTAATAATTAGCTTTTACTAAGATATTAAGGGCATTTTAGAAACCGTTACAAGACTCTCTAAGATAAGATATACTTTATTGATCTCACACAGGAGAAATTTACACTAGTGCTGTGTTTTCCAAACCAGGTACATGGCCCCTTGGGGGTTCTTGATACCTACATAAAAAACAAAACCCCTTAACACCAGGGAGTACTTGTGTCCTGTCTACATTTACACAGAGACAAAATAACCATCATGCCTACATTTGAAGGCATGATGGAAGTAAATCATTACAAATAAATGTCTGCTCAAGAACTAAGTCTCTGCCTTTTTGTGCCTTGCTTCTTTATTAAGAATGATTATAATGCGAATCTTTGTGGTGTGTTTCTGTCACATATTTGAATAGATTTTTTATTGAAAAGAACAAGAACAATAAAAATGTGTATATATGATTAAGTTTACATGAGTTGTGTTATGAATCAGTAAATCAATCAGACACGATAGTCATGCTTTGCGATTGCCGGGTGCAGAAATCAGGAAGAACCTCAACTACTTTGCGCCTCAACTTTTCCAGTCGCTGGTCCCTCTCCCTTTCTCTCCGCAGCAGGACAGGGAGCTGCCTCCAGGCCAGGAACCATCGCTGTAACACCCGTCTGGAGAGACAGATGGGAACAGAGTGAGCAACAAGAAACGAAATGATCAGGACCTTTAGGTTAACCAGATCTAATGAGTTTTTGACATGAAGTGACGTGGGGTTTAGCAACAATGACACGGGGAATAACCCAGTGGATGTATACCTCAAAACTGTACTGTAATACCAACCATTGGGAAGAAACCGCAGACCTCTATTTTGTCCAATTTTGTAAATAGTTGTTAAAAGGTGGACTTGAGCACCGGACTCATTAACATTATGATGAAGCATGATTTATATTCACACAGCAGGCTCACTGCAGCTGCATTTTCCATTTCAATATCGTGATCTATTTGAGTATTCAAGCTGGAGTACCGACTACTTTTTGTTTCATAAATACATTTTGTTTGTTCCAACAGAAAGTGTCCTTTTAAGTTACATGAACAACATGCTGTCCTCATCTTATCAGATCTTGTTGTCTCTTTTACAAACTGATTGGCTGAGTGAGGGTGGTCCTATTTTTTAACTTTTCTGTCTGAAAAAGCAAATCTAAAGATACAGGTGCAGTCAATGCTTTGCCACCTGCTTTCGGTTCGAATACTGAGATGAGGGAGTTCAAACAATTATCCGTCTGTGGGACAAGCCAATCATTTATTTTTAGCATGCTCTTGTTGAATAAAAAGGTGTCAATCCCAGTCATCAGGATTATGCAGGAGAGGGTACTGTTCCAAATGTCTTGGCACTGCATTGATCACTGACCTGCTATTGTGTTTCTCAGCCAGCTCCTGACGGTCCCACTCCAGCAGCCTCTCCTGACTCACAACATGTAGCAGAGCCTTCAGGACCCTCTTGAGTGTGCGCACACGGTAGAAATGCTTTGCTCTCTCCTTCTGGACCATTTGCCAATCCATTAACTAGAGGAACAAGGATACATAAATACATTATTGTTACACCATGATTTAATTAAACTGTTTAATACCCCAAAACGATTTGCAGATTAAAGCTGGGGTACCTACTTTCAAACCATAGAATAATTGATTATATCCATTATCCATCCAACAAAGCTTTGGCTCTAAAACAGTTTGGTTTATCACTAGTATTCACATGTATGAATTTCTGGCCTCGGTCACTCAGCACTCTGTCCAAAGCGTCAAAC
This sequence comes from Knipowitschia caucasica, assembly GCA_964034765.1. Taxonomy (NCBI): domain Eukaryota; kingdom Metazoa; phylum Chordata; class Actinopteri; order Gobiiformes; family Gobiidae; genus Knipowitschia; species Knipowitschia caucasica. The sequence continues at coordinate 19,934,695 of OZ035843.1, forward strand.
CAGGGACTGCAGATGGAAACTCGCTCTCTCACTATAATCTGGTACAGGACATATCTCTCTCTGACATTACCCTTTTAATGTTTCCTCCTGAAAGAAAGCAATGCCACTTTAATCTTTTCTAAAATGTAGGGGCAGTAATACAAATAATTGATTTTTTTATTTTATAGGCCTCTACAAAACTGTTAGAGATGCTACAATGAGGTAGATTTAAGTTCCAAGCTTCAAGTAGATATAGTGACTCAAATAGAGATCCTCCAAATGGTTGAGCAAATCATTACAGTCTGTACACTGTCCTTTCAAATAAATAAAAAAATAGTGACTCATAGGAATCTTTGAAAGTCTGCAAAATATGTTTTCTAAGATGAAGATCGTATGTTGTGGTCTGATTTTTTTTTTTTTTTTTTACAGGAATGCTGGAATGTTCACGGTGATAAAAAAGTTGATTTTGTATCCAACTAAACAAACACATTTTTTTCCCCAAGGCATGTATCCTAGAGGCTTCGAGTTTCTGGAACCGGAGGGGCAGAGGCGGCCAATGTGTGTGGGCGATACCTACTTTTTTCCAATTGCCTAAGCTTCTTTGGAGCAAAAAGTGCTGGTGTAGTTGATCAGCAGCAGCTTCTTTCTCAGACAGGGACTCCCGTGTCGCGTGATGCCAGCTGAGTGTGCACTGCCTCAGGAGGAATAGATTGCGGTGACTCTGGGCCAGCTGGCGGGAAACAAAGAAAAAGGCATTGATTCCGTCTGATAAACCCCATCCCTGCTTATACGTGCCAACGTGAAGACAATGGACTGTGTAAAAGGCAGAGGTGCTTTAAGACGAACTCGCATCTTGGAAGAATCTCGCAGTGAAACAAGATTATCTGTGTGAGATAATCGTGTGGAGGAGCAGGTGCCAGGTGAATACTAAGAGGTGCTTCTTGGACTCTCATGAGGCTGTGTGTTCATTTCTTTTTTTGTATTTCACTTCAAAGATTTGACGCACACTTGTTATGGCTCGAATTGCCTTTTCACTTTACAGAGGCGCTGTTACATTTGTAAGAACCACGTCAGGCGCTGAAAGCAAAAACGCAAAAATATCAATAATGTTTATGTTTCGAAAGGGTTATGTGTTCTCATTTGTGGCGGTGACTAAGACGGCTGGTCACAAGAGATCGACAGGAGGTGAACAGAATCCTGATTGCATCCAAAATTGTTTTACTAAAGCATTGACATATCAGAAACCATTTACATATAACCCATGGAAAAGATGCCTTTTGTGGCAAATAAATGGTTAGATTTTTTGCCTCAAAGCTGTGCCTACTCATTTTGTTAGACGGGAAACAAGCTACTTTTTAATATTCATATGACATTTAAAAGTGACATTGGCAGTTAAATATTTTGATACAAGCTTAACGCCTGGAGCGCTTCAGAATTGTTAACATTGGGTTTTTCATGCGTCACTGAAAGGCAGGGATCAGAAAGCGCCTTTTGGGTTCACAATATGTTCTGACTGAGTACTTTTGACTTGTGCTGGAGCTGTTTGGTGACAAAAGACAGCACCGGTGGATGTACCTGCATGTTGGCCTGTGCCAGCTCAACCAGGCGCTTCCATGGAGCCAATCCGCGTCGCCGTAGGAGGGTTTGATGGAAGTGTTGACGGGCCAGAGACATGAGCTCTTGTCGTCTTCTGAGCTGCTTCTGTTTCTCCTCTTCCCTCTGTACAACCCTCAAATGTCACTCACATCTTGAATCGTGTTTTGTGCGCTTGTCATTACCTCTCTTTCCAGTCTCTTCTCCTCTCTCCTCCTCTCTATCGCTCTGCGTTTCTCCTCTTCCTCTTCCAGCAGCTGCTGCTCTTTTTCTGCTTTCATTTGAGCCTGAAAAGTCATGTTTCTTTCAGCAGTGGTGACACTATGACATGTCCTGCTAATTCAAAGGCACCAGAAAGCAAATTAATATTGTATGAAAAGAGATTTATTCTGTATTTAGCTCGGATGGCTCAAACTGCCATAATAACTACTCTAAAATATTATTGTGGGATGAATTTAAAATGCAGTATCTCACCAACTTTTCATCTTCTTTCCTTCTCTTGATTTCTTCGACTTGTTTCCTCCGCTCTGCCCGCTCATGCGCTCGTGCCTCCATAGCTTCAAAAAGAGGAAGGTGAACTCCTCTGATGTTACCTTCTAGTGTTCTCTCAATAACATGCACATTCTAAGTTTGTTTGGACTCTTATATCCCCAGCAGCAATTTCAAAGTCAAGGTAAATAAACAGTAGCTATTGTTGTCAAGACGTGCTCTTCAAGGCTTTAGACGCAAGGCTTGAGGTCAATGCAATTTTCCTTCAGAGCGACACTGGGGCATGTCTGCTCCGTGTGTTTGCAAGAAGATAGCCTCCATATACCCTTTTTTACAGCATGTCATATAATACTTTCTGCTAAACTTTGAGTGGACTCACCAGCAATGATTGGATGAGAACAAGTCTGCTGAGTGACAGTTCTCTTTTGTGGGTCACAGAGAGAGCCAGGCTGTCCACTAACCTCTGGTGCCCTGAAACACATGAAAAGCTCTGTCATAACATGGACTTTAATTCACTTTTATTCAGACAAGTGTCAATTCGAAGTTACAAGTCATGAATTTAAATTACCTGCAGAACTTCTTTGTTAACTTTAATAAACAGATATGGGTTCTTATAACTTTGTATCTCTAACTGAAAATTGCATTTTTGTCTGTTTCTGTTGTAGACTTTAGTAGTGCTCTAACTCTTATAAAGTTTCAGAGGTCCACCTTTTGTCTGTTTCACATAAAATTTCTGAGTTAAATGAGGTCTGAATGAAAAGAGACTCGAGGTTGTCAGACAACACACCAGAGAATGTGTTTTTGTCAATCTTTTCAGATGATTAATATTGAGATATTAGAAATGAAATGGAGAGTCACCTTTGGCCTCTGGACTCAGGCTTGAGGCTCCTCGGCCTAGTATCCGATGCACTTGTTTTCTGTAGGAGCTGAGCTGTCTTCTGCACGTCCAGCTCTAAGCCCATCACATGTTGGTCCTTTTTCAGTTGTATGATTTGCTCTTGCTGTTCTTTGAGCAGTTTCCTCTGCTGGGAGATGATCTGTTGTTGTGTGGTGTGTCTGTGCTCAAAGCGGGCTCCAGGTGTAGTGAAGGTTTTCACACAAGATGAATCCCTGTCTTTGTGCAGTGCCCTTTGGATCTCGGCTCGAGTGGGGGCCACATGCTGACGACTTATCTGCCAAGGCTCAGTGGGCAGGGTCACAGGAGCCATGTCGGCCCCTGGGTTTTTCTTCTGAGATACTAGACGAGTATCAGAAGCTGCAGAGTGTTCACTTTGGTGGGATTCCTGCAAGGAAATAAAAACAACCTCAACACCCATGAAATCAGTCCCTCGAAAGACCAAAATGAATTCATCTTAATGATTGTTGATCGTTTACAAATGAAAAAGATATAAAACCTTCGTAACAATTTCCATAGTGTCATAGTAGCAGTGCTTTTTACTCTTTTCACACAGGTATCTGTATCACGTACCACGAGTTGTGTAAGTACCCCAATTTTAGGATGATCTAGAACTTTAAAAAAAATGTTTATAGTTCTTTATTATTATTTTCAAGATAGAAATGTTATACTTGTTCTTTGATGCTAGAGTGTTCACTTATCTTGTGCTGTGTGTTCCCCATTGCTACTGTTCTAAACCTTGTGATGTAGCACTGAAATTTCCCCACTGTGAGGCACGGTGGCACATTATGAATCTAAAGTACAGTTGTTGTTTACTTAGACACTAGAAATGAGAGAATGTCCAACAGCTATTGAGTTCCATGTGTTGTTTGTTTATTTTGACTCAAATTAAACATGAACATTCTGGGATGAACCAGTGGACCAGTTTGAACTCCAAACTCACAGATAAAATATAGTCCTAAAATTAGTAAAACATTTTATTTAGAAAGTACTCTGCCTGAAGCTTTTTTCTTTTTAAAAAGGTCCCTAAACCTAATTTCTAGAGCCATTTTCCTCAGCTGTGAAAGAAGGATTAAACCAAACATTTTCTCACGGTCACATGGGTCCTCTGTTTTTTAAATATTCTCAAAAATGTGATGAATTGTATGTGATCCAAAGGGTTCTCAAAGAGATTCATTTTCTATGTGTTTTATAGAAAGTAGTAAGGCGTTTAATGAGTAAAGTGAAAGATTGTTTAATTAGGGTAAATACATTTCCAACTGGAATTTGTTTCCTTTTCACATATAAAAATGTATGATATTCATTCTTTCCCCTCTGTGCTCCCTCTCCAGTATCTTGGTGAAACAAAGTGAAACATGACCTTGCCTTTCCATAAACTCTGACGGTCTACTTTGATGACGATACATTTTTTTAAAATAAGGTCGGCAACGATTTTCCTTTCATGAAAAGACATTATTATAGTGAGTCTTGAGTAATGTACAATGGAAATATACATGTTATTGACCTTTATCTCAGTTTAATTGCCTCAGTTGAGCAAATGGACTATTGTGCCGTAGGCCTCCTCCTTTATAGGTGTGCTCACTGCTCACTTAATCTGTTTCTGTACCATTTCCATTCTTTCGTCCCTTGAGCTGCTCTTCAACTCAAATATCACTTACTGACCTCAATTGTCATGTTCCCTAAAGAATTATTTTAAAAAAAATTGTTGCCTGGTGGCAGTATGTCAAAGGAGACCGGCTGCTTATGGCTCATGCAGCATCTGTGAAAGAAATCCTGATATTTAACTTATCTTGCACTCATCTTGATCTGGGTTATGGTTAAGTAAGTAAGTAATATTTGTTTCATTTGATGTTCTTTTCTGTATTCAAACCAGTGTGTGTCATCGTATGAATGTTCTGTATTTTATTTTTTATTTTTGTTAATTAAATGAATGCTAATGTGGATTTTAAAATATGAAGTGCTCTTCTTCTTGAGTGTTTGTGGTCATTGCTGCAGGTCTCACCTTGTGCTCAGCTTGAGTTTCCAAGGCTGGTTCTGTTGGAGGCTTCGCTGCCAGAACGGGTGGGTTTTGTGTAGCCCAGAGTTTACCACTTGTGGCTGCGCTGATTAAGGCGGTCATCTTACGGCGAGTTTCCTGCTGCTGGTTTAGAAGCTTCTGTTGTTCCTTCTCCATCTGAGCCCATACCTGCCACTCATTCAGGAAACGCTGCAGCAACCGCCTCTTGTCACTTTGCACGGCCAGAAGGTAGAGTCTAAGAGACAAGGGATTGTAATATGAGATAGGGCCTTTTAAGTTATTCACATTTTTACTCTTTCAAGCCCAAAATTTGCTGTACATAGAAAGTAGATTTTTCCATTGCTGTGTATGGTGTGGTAACTGAACGCAAACCTGGCTCCAGCTTGTTAACTAAAGAATGTTCAGTGACTTGGTTGCAATCTAGAAAGGTGTGTACTGTCACTTTAATAAACAAGTTATATTGTTATTCTTGCCTGTTCTCTGCCCGTAATGTCTCTTTGGTTCTCTCCATCTCTCGCTGCTGTTGTTTCAGTAACACATGTGCACGCCAAGCCCGCCACACTCTCAGCTTTCTCCTCCACTCACACACAGTCTTGGCCTTGCCCATGCGAATCCTTTGGTTCAGCACGACTGAAAACCAGCCAGTGAAATGCCTCTGCAGACACTAACAAGAAGTAGTGCTCTTAAATGTGAATAAATATATTATAAGAGGTGTATAGAAAATTATGTTTAAAAACCTTTACTGCCACATGGTAAGAGGCTTATTAAATTGGCAACACTCTTTCTACAGGGTGTAAATTAGTGTTCATAAATAGTGTTCATAAATAGTACCTTCATGTTGTTTATGTAGAGCAGTGTCTGAACCTGTTCTTCTACTTGTTGCAGGTGTATTTTCTGACACACTGGAGGAATTTGAGGGGCACTTTGTTCATTTTTGGCCACTGCTCTCTCTGCATTCTTTCTTTCTCTGTGAAATAAAAACTGGTTATATGATTTTGACATTTAAAATGCTGAATAATTGTTTTCCAAAGGTTAAATCAAAGGGTGTCAGATCTATATAATCAGTCAAAATATCAGAGTCATTTTCATAAAGATTTTTTCTATAATTAGAATAATATTGAAACAGGATGCAGTTGTTACAATCTAATTCCATCATCATCAAATATGATGGTATCTATATTTGTATCCCCATGTAAATAGTTATAATTATGTAATAGTTTTAAAAGAAGAGTAAAGTGCCTCATGCTTTGGTTGAAATTGCAGCTGTGACAGAAGCTGCAGCCAGTGCACAGATGCTGACATAATAGTTACACAACAACAACAACAGCCTTACAATACTCAGCATGGGCTTATGTTCCCCCCACAGCAACATTCAGAAAATAGTTGGCATTAGTCAAGGTGGGTAATCTAAGATCGCACACAGTGCAATCCCGCTGTCGGAGATGGGTGATTTTAGATTGGGTGAGTGTGTTCATTATATGCCTGCGTTCACCATGGATACCATACCTCTGTCGAGCCAGCTGTGCAATGTTCTTCCTCTCCTCCATTTGCCGTCGCAGCCCAACCATCTCCTGCTGAAGCATGTGCTCCTGTAGGCTTGCCTGGTGCCTCCTCTTCTGCTCCATCTCTCTCGCCCTTCGCCTGGCCTCTTCCTTGGCCTCCTGCAGAGACTCTCGCTCTCTCTGCTGCCTTTGTTTCTCAGCCTCTCGTCGAGCCCTGTTCTCATGCACCTTCAGCAGCAGTTACACAATGAATTGATTTACATGAGAGTAACATGTATCACATGAACTGGTACCTGCTTGTGTCGTGCTTCTATTGTAATGGCTGGGTTTCTGAACTTCTTTCTTATCTGTCCAACATCCAAAGCTAATTGTTCCCTCATTGCAGAGTTGATCACTTCTTGTTCCATTAGTTCTTGTAAAAAGAAGTTTGTGGTGCTGCTGTCCTCCTCTTTTACCAAACTGCTATACAAATCTTAGAATATATAGTAAATATTCAGAGATAATGTAAGTTAAGTCAGATGTAATTGCAATTTATTCAATAATAAGCTACCATTAAAGTTGGTGTAGTTAGGAAGACTTGGTGTACACAAATCCAAAGTAGTAGGACTGCTTTTCTCAGCAGGAAAGATTGGGTCATCTTCATCCATCTCTAGCTCCGAACGCAATTTATTGTGCAGCCAATCCCCTAAAAGTGCCTGAGCTGGGAACAAAACAGGCGCAATATCAGTTTTGAGCCTGGTGCTGCAAATCCTCAGCTATATTAGGGATAACACTTCTGGAGACATCATTGACCCACCTTCAATGTAAGCATCGTCATGATCCTTTAACTGGGCAGAGCTTTGCAGGGGCATGGCCAGGTCAGTTGAGCCTAAATGTGGTTTTTTGTGGGAAATAACCTCAGACACAGCAAACTCTGAGGCTTTTTCCACCCGCTGAAGCAGAAATATAGTCTATAAATGAATGTATGGCCTATTACTACTAAAAGAATAAAAAAGCTTACCTTTCGCCATTGATCTATATCACTATTCTTCAAATGCATCTACAAGAGAGGTGTGAAAATCAATACATATTATAACTAATACTTAACATCTATATTATCTCACAAATTAAGTACCACATGTTAGTCGAATTTAATAATCTAGTTAGCCCTACCTTTCCAGCTGATGCTTTATTTCCAAACTTCAAGTGAAACACATGTTTATTTTCCATTTCTGTATTTCATTTAATGGTCAAAAAGAGTCAATCGCACATGTCTCGCGTTAAACGTGGACATGTGCGATCCATGGAGAAACTAGAAACGCATCTGAAGCTAGCGTTAGCTCTTAGTGACTGGTATGCAGCATGCTATAACGCTAGCTAACGCTATATTGCATATAGGTCTATGCATCGACTGATACTTATCACACTGCTTGTGGCTCGCTCTGTTTGTTGTATTGTTACTATGACAACAACGTTTCTCACTAAATAGTTTTATTTTTTCAATTAATTTGGTATCTTAGTTCTAATAGCGTGTACGCAATCCTATACATTTCTATAACCTGGATACAAAAAACTTTTTTAAACAAAATTGAAAAATAATCATCGTAGTGCGTCATCACTGCGCGCCCTCCATTTGACGACATTCTACCTCGACTTGTAGTTTCTAGCAGCTGTCAGAAGGCTTCTGTGAAAATAAGGTAAAATTACACTTTTTTCATTGGATTAAACACGCATAGACAATTAGAACGTGTCTAATAAATGTATTCTACGTGTTTTCCGTTGTGTTTACTTCTTCGTGGTATCATAGTAGTTTTTAGACCATAGACGGTATACCACGTGACGCTAGTAAGACTTCACATTTGAGGAGATTATCATCATTATGAATAGTGAAGAACTAATACTATGACTTAAATGTAATTTACTTTGTGTTGTGTTTTTATTTCTGATTCTAAGGGGATACATGGCTGCAAAAAAGATGCAGTTTGAGCTGATTCGGGTGGCCCAAGGAAATTTCCGATTGGGGGTTTTGACTGGAGTAGGCAGGACTGGAAAGTATTTGCTGAACACACCGGGCTGTCTGCTGCATACACACCTCGGTACAATCCCACATCTAACCCAAGACACGCTGCACACATTGAAGCAACTTCCCTGCGTCTCTCAGGTCACCCTGTCTGCATTGTAAGTTATTAGCATGTTTCTCCAAAGATAGTCTACTTTAATAATCATTCTCAAGCACGACCATTTATTCTTCCCATATAAAGAGCAGAACACCAAGAAGTCTTGGAAGAGTTCAAAGATGGTTTCCAAAAGTTTGCAGGTTAGTAATTATGAGCACTTGCCTTACACTCAAGATTTAAAAAAATGAAAAGATGAAAAATAATTATAATTAAAATTTGCTTTTTGTTAGTGTATTCCAGTGTTTGTTAGTGTAAATCCAATACAAAGAGAAAGAAGATTAGAAAACAAAATACTCCCAGGCTGATGTTTTGCAACTGATGCATTCTCCTCCTGTGACAAATAATACATTGCCATTAAGTTTGAAATCAGCCAAGCTTGGTATCACTACTGGTGGTGACAGCAAAATATAGGCTTGTTTGTTTTTACACTTTGCAATTGGCAGTGAAAAAACAGCTGCAATAAAGATAAACTCTTCATGATTGGAGAACAGTGAAATCACACTGAATCTTACTTCCTTTGAACAACACCTGTGAACAAAACAATCAAGTTTGTGTTCCCTGTAGTGTCCTCCACACTTCACAAACTAAACTCTCCAGACCAGCTGAAGCAGCTTACTCAGCTGGCTGATCTGGTCAAGATCTCATCAAATATTGATGCACTGCTGGCTACAGTGCATCTACTGGAGGCTGTAGCGGTCAGTTGGGGTTAATAGAACAGAAAACTGAGATGCACTGCGCTCAGAACAATGCAAATCAACTCAGATTGGATCTTTGTAACATCGAACTTCTCTAATGCCTGGTAAGGATGCACACTCATATTTCAGAAAAATATTGTTTCAACATCGGTAGTTCAAACCAGAAGACATCAGCATTCTCCAAAATGCTCTTGCAAAGACCATCAAAATATTCCATAATATAAAGTATTCATACTTTTCCCATTTTGTTTTGTTACAACCACAAACATAAGATGTAGTGAAAGCAAAATCATACAAGAGTCTAATCTAAACTAAGTCAAGCCAAGTGAATGATACATTCATGTGGGCACACATACAGATACTGTGGTCAGATGAGACCGCGTATTTACTTTTTGGCCTAACTTCTGCTTGTCAACCAACTAACTCACACCATCCACTTTGTCAAACCTTGTGGCAGTTGCTTTTCTTAAGCAGGGATAGAAAAGAGCATCAGAGTTGAAGGAAAGGTGGTAGAAGCAAAATGCAGAACAATCTTGGAAGAAAAGCTGTATTTCGTCAAAATGCTTTTCTAAATCATACAAAAGAATGGTTTAAAACAAAATATATTCTGTTAGGATCAAAATCCCTCAATTAAGGTTTGGGTGGAAAATCTAGCTTATAGTGACACAACTCAAAAGAGTGGTCTTTCACAGCAAAGTCCATTAAAATATATTTATGTTGGGGCCACAATGAAACAAGTTACAAAAGTTTACAGATTATACTAATAATTCTCCCAAGCCTAAGAATCATCAAAGAGCATAAAAATGAGGGGAATATTGTCTTTCTTTTTTGTTCTAATAAACCTCAGACCCACGCATGATCTTGCATTTCTGGAGAAGAAACAAATGCACACTAGATAGTTGCCAAAACCTGTAGAAAGGAATCTACAAACTAAGTGCTGACATCACCCTCAGCGTTTGACTCATCAAACAACATTCGCCAAAAGATGAAGTCAATAAATACGATGTTTGGCTGACCTCTTGTTTTTGGGTTGTGCTTGCATCTCAAGAGGATATCCAAAACTCAACATCAAAGCCAAAACGTCTGATTCATACCCCACTATGTTGAGACATAGTGATTGAAAATGTTCTGAGATGTACATGACAGGAGTTATATTTTCATCTGAAGGTGAGATGTTTTGTATATGTGCATTTCTCTAGGCTGAAATTTCTGATATTATGTCAGAAATAAATAATGCTGTTTATCTCCTCGAGCTTGCTTAACCCTGAAGTATTTGTAATGGCCTCCAACACAAGCTTCATTCAGCTGTTCTGTACAGCAATCACTCCTGTGCTGTATTTTACCCAAGCCTTAAGCCGACTGATTTGAAATGAAAAATGTAATCACTGTAGCGTCACTTATAAACTGTGAGGGGATTACCCAGTCCCAGGGGGAAGTGAAGAGACTACACATCTGTTAAATAATTACAAGTAATAACTGCATTTATGTCATGAAGGATTTTTGTCTTTTATTTTTATTCTTGGTGCTGCAGCTGGGTTTAGTGATTACACCTCATTCTTCTCGTTTCATTTGTCACAGTAAAGACGTTTCTTCATCCATTCTGGATTCTGGTGAAATATTCAGCTCTGTCTTGTTTGTTATTGTGTTAACCCACGTCTGCATTCTGCAGGTCTTCATGATACACTTTTGTATTGCTCACTTCATGACCCAGCAGCCTCTTCTCCGACAGGATATACCACAAATAAGGTGAAATAGATTGATTTATGGCTTATTTCTCAAATCTAGTATTTGGCAGTAGTTCTTTTTGCTTTGTAGACAGTGTCGGTCTGGGGCAGTGGTGGCAGAATAGAGCTCACCGTGGCAAAATTCGTGGCGTTGCTAAAGAGCGTGCAACCAGACTGGTACCAGTGCATGGCAGACGGCGAGACCTGGCAAAGCAACACCTCCAGAAAAAGAGTTCGGAAATCTGTGGATCGAACCCTTGCCCATTTGGATGAGTGTCTTCTGGCGCACCAAACATCACCGGTAAACATGGGAGCATTGGGCACTTAACAGACGCAGCTGTTGTCCTACACAAAGACTTTATTGACTGTTGTTTTATGAATCAGCGATGCATGGCACGGTGCACCCGACAGCCATTGATGTCCAGTAATTTTGTTGTCATAGAAGCATTGCGCAGCTGTGCTATGGCTCGAAACCGAGTCAAATTAAGGAGAATCATTATCACTGGGTGAGGAAAAGGCCAACAACATGCTTGACTAATACACAAGCTGATGTCTGCTGTCTTTGGCTTGGTGGGGCCCATATTATAGACAGAGAAGGATATAAGGCATTCCATATGTCCACTAAAGACAAGATGTTTTTCACAGCTCTATAGTCACTCACATTTTATAGTCCATCTGGCTGCGCTCACAATAAATTCTTGAACAGTGCATCCCATCATCTGGATAATTGCTGAAGTGATTTTGGAAAAAGGCAATAAAACTTAATTAGTGACATAGAAATGGTGGCATGGAGCGTGGTCGTGGCTGAGCTTGCCTCCTCCTGTGCATCCTTGCCTTTTCCTTTGCCTCCTCCTGTACTATCTTGCCTCCTTCTTTGCCTCCTAACCTCCTCCTGTGCCTCTTGCCTCCTGTTCCTCTTCCTGTGCCTCCTCCCCTCTTCGCCTCCTCCTGTGCCTCCTCGTCTCCTCCTGTGTCTCCTTGCCTCCTCCTGTGCCTTCTCGCCTCCTCCTGTTGAACATGTTGAGACATCAGACAGCCGTTCATACACCTGCCCCGTCGTCCCAGATTTGTAGCACTAACTGTTAATCTAGATTATTTCATTCTTTTTTAGGGATGGTATAATTCATTTGATCCATTTATAGACTTCACTATATTATTTAGCGTCAATGTGTATCTTTAACTCTTCGGACTGTTTTCTTTTGAATATGTTGTGATTGACAGGAGCTTAAAGAAACGGAGGTGTTTGGAGTGGTAGAGGGAGGAGACATCCGGGAGGAGAGGGTGCGTTCTGCCAGAGAGACAGCGAAGAGGCCAATGTCAGGCTTTTGTTTGGATGGTCTGCAGACGGGCTCCATGGACCAGGCTCTGAGGACTGAGCTCATCACTGCTGTGAACGCAGAACTGCCTGAGGACAAACCCAGGTCAGCTGCACTCTCAACCAATGGCACACAATGTCTTTGTTAAAAGAGCAGAGCGCAGAGGAAAAATAAGTTGTTTATATTTTTGCAATATTCATGATGGTGGCCAGGGGAGATGTTACACCTTGTATTTGCCCAGCAGGTGAAAATCTGCGGGAGAATCTCAAACATTTATAAGCAATGATTACATGGGCTTAAGAACCCTAATTAATTAATAATGTTGCATAATAGACTTTATAATATATCGAAGCAAAGTTTGGCCATGAATAGCAATTAGAATTGTCAATACTTGTTTGCCAATATCTTTTATTTCATGCTCATTTTTTATCAATTTTGCTTAACATGGTGGTGTTATAGTAACTATGTTATTTTTGAATAAACCTTTTATAAGCTAGGATATCTGGAAATTGTATTTATGTGATAAGAGAGACTGTGCACATGTCAAACCACTGCTCGATCAGTTAAGATTAAGATTAAGAGATCTTTTATTCATCCCACAGTGGGGAAATTTCAGTGTTTCATCACAAGTTATAGAACAGTAGGAAAGAGGATCACACGGCACAACACATATGACACACCTTCTTTATTGGCACATCCTTTAAAAAAGATTAAAATAGGGCAATTTGATAAAAAAAAAAAAAAACTCTATAAACTAATATTCTAATTAATTTGTTAACGTTAATAAAGGCTTAACTCTTTGTCACAGTGCTGTTAAAGTTAAATTGAATTTCTATTTTTATCCCTTTGAAGCCACCTGCAAATATTCAGAGACTTGCTGGAGCCCAGGCGGTGAATTGTGCTCAATCAATTAATTATCGCCCCTGATTGATTACAAATGAAAACATGGCTGCACTGCTCTGTATGTCCGCTTTTATTAGCGAAGGCTGATCCTGGATCCTCGGATCTTTGGTAGTTATCCTTGTTAGTTATTTAGTTGTATTTAGTGGTATATACACAATAAACACCTTTGTTTACTATGTCATGTAATGTCATTTTCTACCCCTTTATTAGTCCATTTCTGGGCCGGGGGGGGGGTGACAATCCGAGCTGCCACCCAAGTCTTGCTTCAATGTGGGGTAAAGTGCCTTTTGAAGGTGAATCAATCAATCAATCAATCAAATTTTATTTATAAAGCGCTTTTCATACAAAAAGTGTAACACAAAGTGCTTTACAGTTTAGTTAAAAACAATCCAACATGCCCAGCCCTAAACCCTCCTCCCCACAGACCCCCCAAAACCACATTTATAATTATATATACAACCACATGCGTATACACACAGACACATATACACACACACATACACAAGTATAAAGTCATATCAGGTAAAATAGGTAAAACAATAAAAAGAAATGGGGCTGGGAGCAGATGTAACCGGCTGAAGAAGCGTCATCCAAGGAGCCATCTGCACCAGGAGCAGAGAGCCGGCTGCAGCCACAGGGAACGACACAGGACCCAGAAGAGAGAGGGGCCCCAGACCCCACCAGGCCCAGGACTCAGACCCCATAGGACCCAGAGGAGAGAGGAGGCCCCAGGAGGCCCCAAGAGCCAGACCCCCGAAGCCACAGCAGACCCCAGCTCCCAGTGCAGAGGGCTCCTCCAGAGGAAACACTGGGGACACTAAAACAATACAATTATACAATAGAAAGTAGAACAATAAAATGCAACAATAAAAAGAAAAATGGCAGCTGCCTAATATTGATAATAACAATAGTAAATGGGTAGATACAATAAATAATTAAAAATAGTAAATAATAAAAATATAATGTGTCTAAAAACATAAATAGATGTACTAAAAAGCAATAATAAATAATAAATACTAATCAAAAGCTACTCTAAAAAGGTGCGTCTTGAGCCTACTCTTAAAAATATGAACGTTCTCTGCGGCCCTGAGCTCCTCCGGCAGACTGTTCCAGAGACGGGGGCCGTAGTGCTGGAAAGATGCCTCACCGTGAGTGTGTGTCCTGACTTTGGGGATGGTTAGGAGTCTGCTGCCGGAGGAGCGCAGGAATCACAGAGAATGTTAATTTTGTAGTGCTGAATCTTTTCATAGACAATAAAAAAATCAAATAATTATTATGATGCATCTAGTCGACCAATGTAGAGATTATTTGACAAAATGTATTGAAATTATTAAGGATTTATATGAGAAAATATGCCAGATTTTACAGTACAAATGTTTTTATTTTAGCTTCATGCAAATCAATTATAGCATAACATATTTAAAATGTGGCATGAAGTAGGTGGGTCAAATGTCCAAAATGATGTGCGCTCACATGCTTGCAATACCACCCCAGGCCGATGGGGGTGGACCCGGAATAAGAATTAGCTAATGCTATTGCACGATGTATAGCATCTTCTTACCTCTCAAAAACGGCTTTACAAGATGGTCCAAAAGTCGCCTCTTGCTCCGAAGCTAGTTTCCAAATGTGTGTCAATGCTGAGGGGAGTGTATTTTTTGCACCTGTCTACTTTCGTCGCTGTGAAATCTTGAAGGCACTTGCCGGCTGACGCATGCGCATATGCGTTTTTTTCACATTTTCCAGCCCCCGCGGCCATTTTGAAACTGCCCATAGACTGCAAAAGTGGTTGCACATTATCTAGTTTCAACGGTGGAGATAGGCGTGACGACATCCGTTAATCTTTACAATCTATGGTCAGCACTCCTTTAGTTGACTAATTATAATGATAATGATAATTATTATCTCCTGCAGTGTACCACATAAAAACACTGGGGTGCTTGTCAAGTTATCATCATTGAGTGCAGTGAGGAGTAGAGGTTTATATCCACGAGTTCCCCCAGAGCTGTGGAACTAACTTGTAAATGGACTCATCCTTGGTGCCCTGAGCCACCATCCCCGCTGGTTGTTGTGGCTAATAGGAGGTGCAGCTTCCTACTGGAGAGAGCATTGCAGTCATTATCGAATCCTAAATTGGGCTTGACCTTGCCGCCTGCAGGCACAGTCAGAGGCAGCCAGTTAAGAGAGGCCCCGTTAGAGCAATGCCACACACAAGGACAAATGTCTCTGCACTTGTGTTAGTCCAACCCACTCTAAACATTTATTATTTGCTCTCAGGGGCTTTTGTAATTGGTACAGCGTCACGCACATATGTTCAGGTTATTTCATGAAAACACACAGACTCAATGTAACTTTTCATGCTTGTCGTCTCAGGCTGCTGCAGGGTGTGGGGCGGCCGGATGAGGTGCTGGCTTGTGTGGAGGCCGGCGTGGATCTGTTTGAGGGATTCTTCCCCTTCCAAGTGACTGAGCGTGGCTGTGCCTTAGACTTCGACTACAGCATCTGCCCGGACCCTGAGCGCGCAGGTACAGCCCCCCCTGCAGGTGGGATCAATTGACTTATTCACATTTACTTTTTGTAGTAATAATGATAATGGTAGAATGATTAAAAAAACACACACACATTTGGTACATTCGAAAATGTACAAGTTTAGTATTCAGTCCTATCTAGGGTTTTTGTTAATACCACCTTGATTATACTATTCCATTTATTTGAAGTTATTTTCTTCTGTATCCATTGGGGATACTAAAATAAAGTCACATAAAATGGCTTGAACCATTTCCTCGAGCATAACATCAGCCTGAAAAAACTGGAGTATAAACACCTCAAACATAAGATAATAGAACATCAAATTAAGCCTAAACAGCTGAAGGTATGAATGTTTTATTTACATTTGGTCCCATGTGACCCTTTTACCTAAAACGACCCATTACTTTTCCTGCACATTCATGACATTCAATTCATCTTATTCACAGGAGACATAATTGTTTATCGTCATACACCATTGTACACATTTCTGTGTAATTGCCATCTTGTTCCTTTCTGGTTTCATTTCCTGTATTTGTCATGGTGTTCCCAGAGCTGTGGCATTTAAATTAATTTACAAGGGCCTGTAGAAATATAAGACAAGAAATATTACTACAACTAGAAACGTATTGTGTGTGTGACTGGGCATTTTTACAGTTTTACTGCAATGTCTTGATAATACAATTACATGTAATACAAACCGCAACTAGCATGCAAACAATGCAACTTTATTTCCTGTTTCCCTAAAAGTTTCATTTGTTTACATTTTCAATCTGCTAGATACTTTTATTAAATATCTGTAGCTGGACATCTGTATCACATGAATTGCCCACACTAATTTGGGTCAGCTCTCTAGGGCTATTCTGATAACAGTATTACGATAAAATCAAACTATTTGATGCCATATAATTACAGGACACAAGACGGCAGAATGAGGAAATCATTGTGACTTCAACACTCAAGATAAAATGTCATATTAATAAGCCCCAAAATCTATTTATTGTACAATCCATTCATACATTATTGAATGATGAATGATCCATGGTAATCACATGGTGCTTGACAAACGGCTGTGGGGGAGGCGTGTGTGCGACTGCATGTTTCTCAGTATTGTTTAGACACCGGTGTTGTGGATTTTCTGACCAGGCTTTGACGATTTTCAAGTAGCAGTATACTGCAATTAAAAAAAAACGTGTTTGATCTGGAGTTTGCTACATGACAGAGGAGTGGAATTGAGCCAAAAGACCCCCAGGTTAAAGCAAACTTGCCAAAAGCAGAAAATATCTTTTTATAAATTGTATTTTTGATCAAAAGTTGTGAGCCTGAAGCAAGCTGGCAGGTCTGTGTGATCCGATTTTGAAGAGACGGTCCTCCAGTCACCTAAAGTGATATTGCATTCATTTACAACGGGGAAAAATATTTTTCCACATTGAAACGGACAAGATGCAGTCGTATTTTTGGAAACCTTCTGCTTGAATAAAGTGGGAACTTCTTGGATTATATTAAAATAGAATACATTTAATATTGCTGAATATGATTAATAAAATCATTAAACACTATGATTGAAAATATGTATACAGAAGTTAGTAATAATAATGTGTTTTAAGCACCCCAAAGAATCTAGTTAATTGAATTTAGATGTCTGTAAGGGAGACTGTCATGATAATGAAATAGGCTTTCAGATTCAGTTTCAGTTTATTTGCCATTTGCAGTAAAAACACCACATTGGAATACATTAGCAAAAGTCACCAGTGTGCACAGACAAATACAGACATAAAACAACATTAAAAGACAAAAATAAAACAATAAAACAGTAAACAAATGTCACTGTGAAATCGATCGACTAAAACAGTTTCAAAACAAGTGCAAATCATTAAAGTGCTCTGTTCACACTGATAACAGCTTGTGGATAAAAACTGTTAGCGTAACGAGATGTCCTGCATCTCAGAGAGCGATATCTTCTGCCAGAGGGAAGAAGCTGGAACATGGCTTTCCCAGGGTGGTCAGAAGAGTCATTGACAATCCTAAGAGCTTTGTTTAAAAGTCTGGATTTATAAAGAACCTCCAGAACAGGAACCTCACAGCCCACAGTCCTCTTTGCAGAGCGGAGCACCTTGTTTAAAGATCTCTTTTCTTTATCTGTGATGTTTCCAAACCACACAGACTTTCCTCTGCGTTAATCACAGCTATGCAGAGTCTTTTAATTACACTACATGACCAGACGTGAATGATTTTAGGACTTGATATAAACTCCACATTAGACTCTGCCGATTCAACAATCTCTGCATTTGTGGCAAACATGAAATAACGGACTCTCACCGCTAATGCATCAGCGATGAGTTTTATTTTGCATCATATTCTGACAGAATGCCTAGCTGTTGCCTGTTTGTTTGGGAGAGGCTGTGTATAACTAGCCCCAGGTCAGCTGAAATAATTGGACAGAGAAAAAATGCACTTGGTGAAATGAAATCAATGGTCTCTCCTAGTGATTCCACTAAAGTAACAATTAGGTGCCCCGACACTATGTGGTTGTCCCAACTGAAACGCAAAAGCAGCGTAATGACACTCTTTGTGGGAATGGACTGACAAGGGCTGTGTCAGACTGTGCTTCATTAAAAAGTTGGTGTTTAACTCGTCGGGAGAAGTGAAGTTTGGAACCAGCAGCATCTAGAGTCAGACAGCACTAATCGATTCTGCACAGAGAGCATAATGGAGTTCAGTGGAGGTGAGAGAGGACTGGTGTCAAACCTAAAGAGAAACTCCATAATTCCCCTCTCAGCCAATTAGAAGGCCCAATGGTACATGGGGGCGCAGGGAGCAACGTGTTCAGACCGCTCTGTTTTGAGGAAGAGGACTGTATGGTAATTCATGTTTCACCATCTGGTCCGTTTCCCTCCTGCTTAATTCATTGTATTCTCCCCATATACTGTACAACTAATCTACATTCGTTTTGTATTCATTTTTATGCTAAACACCTCACCTTTTGTATTCGCCCAACCAATGTCACTCACGAATAATAGATTTCCCATTTTCTTTACAAGCTTCACTTCATCTGGGTCACACTTTCCACAAAACCAATTTTTCTCCATTGTCATTTCCTCTCCATAGCGCTGTTATGTGCTCCCTTTTCCATTGTCCTCCTGTTTACGTTTCTTGCATACCCTCATTCAACTTCCCGGAGAAAGACTTGAGGATTGTTTCATTAACTTCAGTTTCATTTTTCAAGTCTTCGAAGTCAGAGTTTGTAGAGAGACTTACTGAGACATGGATCTTAACTAGCAGTATTATCTTGGCTCTTCAGAGTGAACAGTGGTGGTTAATCTTAGCATCAGATTAGGATTATTTTCCATCAGTTTCCATCCTTTGGGACTAATATAGATGCTGTGTTTGTAAATGCTCTCAGTGCTGGAGCAGGATGGAGTGGAGAAACCAGCGGTGGAGAGGCAAACTGATGCAGACGTTAATTCTGGCGATCAAATTCAGATGACGCCATTTGAGATCAATCTAAAGGATAAGAGGTTTGTTGCGCCCCACAGGGCTTTGCGTTCATCTTTCATGTAACATGAAACATGTGATATCCGTATTCAGGTCTTCATACATCCTCCTTGCATCACGTCCTCTGTGCTGCAGGTTTCATGACGACTTTGGGCCACTGGTGGAGGGGTGTGGCTGTTACTGCTGCCGGAACCACCAGAGGGCATACATTCACCACCTGCTCGTGACCAATGAACTTCTGGCCAGCGTTCTGCTCATGATCCACAACACGGCCCACTACCAGGGGTTTTTCAGGGCTTTGAGAGACGCACTGGCCAATGACAAGCTGGATATATTGAAACGCAAGATCCTTGGGGACTAAGTCGCAAAAGAATGAAGTAGCACAACAGCAAAATCAGGATACACGAGGTGCCCTTTATCAATGTGATCAAAAGACCGCACACTGTGTCAAGTCACAGACCACAAACACAAATCAACTCATTTTTAAGATGATGGCGGAGAAGGCTGGGTAGACTCCGCTATAAAGGAGACAAGATCTGACAAGCACAGTGCCTCGATGTCTGGACTTTGACTTTTTGTCCTGGTTTAACACCAAATGAGGCTTGCTATTGATCTGAGGAGATAGCCAGGAGATGAAGTCAGGGATTGACGTATGAGGAGGTCGTGATACATTTGCATAGAGTGTGAGGATGGATGGTGGTGGACTATCGACTCTCCCTGTCTACCTGCTCTTTCTGACCGGATCTTAGGTCATTACATGACTAATGTACTTTGGACCCACTGACGGCATGGTGTGACAGGATTTTTCTGAAATAAGAACAAAAGAGACGGCCGTTTCTTGTGGTAAACGATAAAACTCAAACCAAATTCTATGATTCTTCTAGAATTATTCATGAAGTGCTTTCTAAACTTTTGCATTCAATCATCTAAGCTCCCCCACATCGTTTTAGATGAATGGTTTGCCACAGGAGGCCTTTGTGTTCTGCATTAAACATTGCTGCTTGGATGATGCTCCCGTCATGCAGATGTGGCTTATGTTGTCTCGCGGGTTTTGGGGAGGTTAACTGAAGGTTCGTTCTGACAGCTCGACCGCTCCGACAGCCGAGAGAGGATAAAGATGAGATAAAGATATGGGTCCCTACTGCCGCCTGTGCGGAGCTGAAGGAAAGCCTTTTGAAGGTGAGGGGGATGTAATCGACTGCTAGACCGTGCAGATGTCTGATGGGGACCGGTCAGGGAAGGAGAGACTTGTTTAGCTACAATTATGTTTTTTGTCACGTTTTGATGTGAACTTATCCATATTTACTCGACATTATAAAGAAGGCGGACGCTGGCTTTTCTGTCATCATATGGCAGGAGAGTGTGGGTCATAAATGCTTGATGAAATGTAGGTCTATAATGGGTTATATCTATGAAAAGGAGGAACTTTTTTTCCTGTTGGGAGAGTGGTGCTGAACTCTGGCCTATTTATTTTGAGGTTTAATGGGATGGCAGTAGGAGGGCCTTATGTTCAGAAGGTTGAAATGTCAGTCCCCCAGATTATCTAGTAAAAATAGAAAAGTTAGAGTGCCCTGGTTTCTGCATCCTGCATTCTTGGTAGAAATATTGTTGACATTCTGTTGAAATAATCAGTCTGTAAACTCAGCGAGACAGTCTACAATAGCATTTGTTCAAAGTTTTAAATTGCTATGAATCTTCATAAGTCACATTTTATGCTAATACTGTGTGAGTCAGTACAACAGTCTGCAGATGGTACATTCCATGGAAAGAAGAATGCACTTGATCGTATGGATATATAAAGGTCAAAGCAAACATATCTATTGTTACGTGGCAGATGCTGCGGGAAATGTCTGTTTTATTGCTGAGTATAATGATCTGAACGCTGTGCAAACTCTGAGCGTAATGTTGTTTCATGTGTAAACAATAAACATGTGTTCTGTTAAGACGTCGCCCAGGCTCCCTAGTATCTTTTGTCATTTTTGTTGCTGCTTTCTAAACTCATTTGTATGACTTCCTTGTCATTGGGGATTTGTGTGAGTGAAAGAAGTCTAGAAGGCTGCCTTTTATTTCATTTTTTTATCAGCTCTTGACCTCAAACTGTAACAAAGTGAAATGGGAAGTGATTTCATAATAGTGTGACATTACCCAGTGTGATGGTAGGTTCAAGTTTGAGCTCAAAACTTTCTTTTTGTTTCACGAATTCATGTCGTCTTGTTTAAGTATTTCAATTAGACGAAAACTTATACTGAGACCTGATAGGCTGAATGAGGACTGGTGATCTTTTTGTTTGAAAAAGCTGGTTAATTTATGTAATTATTTATTGACATTTATTTAACCAGGAAAGTCCCACTGAGATTTCATAACCTCAGGGGAGTCCTGGTCCTGGCACAGGCCAGAACTCGCCTGAAAGAGATCAAGAATCTTTATAGGACTTTCCTGGTCAAATTAAGGTTAGTAAATAGATTAAAACGCAAACCCTTCCACCATGTTGCAGTTTTAAGTTAGGTACCGCAGCTTTAATATTGGCTGTTGATTGCAGTGATTGGTATAAACTTTTCTCTTAAATCTCACTCTTAAGCAGCCATAAACTGAATCTGCATTTTTCTCATGGAAACTTCTTCTGGGTCACTTTTCTTCTCTGGGGTCATACCTTTTTTCAGGCGTGCTGCTGAGTCATGAATACGCCGTAGACAGTCCATAGGTTTCATAGAGTAATATAAATGAACGCGCTAAACTCCCCCCAGCAAAGGCTGCAGTGCTTGTATAAGTCTGACGGGAATCATATCTTTCCTTTGCAAGAATCTTAATGACTATGTGAAAAGTTTACTGATTTCCCCAAGCATATCATGTGCATTTAGGCTCTTTCATAGAAGTGTAGGAGTTGCATAAGGTTCATTCAAATATATTCTCTTAATTTGCATTTATTTTAGACATATTTCACATACATTGACTTTCGTCAATTATAATTATCAAAATGTTTTGTTCATACATTTTCTGAACAAATGGGACCACAATTTTGACTGTTTTTATCTTATCTTTTACAGTAAAGTTTATCTTATCCTAATGAGAGCTGATTGGCAGAGGGTGAGGGTTGGTACTTACTGCCAAACTTACGTGAAAACTCGTGCTTGAACCAAGAGAGCGATGAACTAATTTGATGGGTTTCATGGAATAGTTCCAGTTTTTGAGGCTTTGAAATTGGTACCCCAGCGATATTGGAAGATATTGGCTCTATATGATATAAAGTAGGCATGTATGGTTTCCATTAGTGTCATGTATTTTACATATCAATATCTCTCTCAAAAACAGCAGCAGCTTTGATTGAGTTGAAGCTGAGTTAATACATTCCACCCAGAGAGTTTGCAGCCACTTTGGCCAAGCTTGACTGACACAGTTATTCAACTTCTCATTTTTGTGCATGTCCTTGAGTGCTGCTTTCACTGACACTGGGCACAATTTCCATTGTAAAGGATGTCTGAATGACAGTCAGCAGGTGGCCCTCATAGCTCGTTTCCACCAATTATACAGACTGAGAGAGCTATTCATTCTGCTGGGCTCGGGTTTCTCTTCTGGCCGCTCTTCATGGACAAGTTTGTGTGTGCCCTGCATTTATCTTACACTTCACAAGGCGGCCGGGATTGTTATCTACTGTTGTGGCATCATAACATGGAAAAGAATGATTTTTCTGTTCTCCCACAAAAACAGTGCAGTTCATAAAGGGATGCAGTGTGAAGAGAAGAGTGATGATGGCCACTGGGAAGTTTTATCAGTGAGGCATTGTGTTGTCAGACGCCTCCTTCTTCGTCTACAGCGCTGGCTGCAGTGGAGCGACTCAGATTTGTCATTGTGGAGATGTGTTGTAAACTCCAGTCACTGATTGGACAATGTACTCCGCATTCCCCTCAGTTTGAACACTGTTAGAAGTTACAACAGTGGTTATTGTTGCTGTAAATCAAACTTTAAAAAAAGAGTTTAGTTAACCAGACTTGTCCATGGGTGGTTTTGACTGGATTCAGGCAGTTCTGAGCTCTGACAAAGCTGAAGTTGGCTGAATTACTAAATTACCTTCTCACCACCTACATCAGTGCCATCAATGGAACTTTGTGACACAATCAACAACAATATCAGTAAATGCAAAAAGAGGCTCTGAGATTTACAACAAAGTGCAGTGTGTCTGTATTGGCTGAGCTGGAGTTGGCTGGATGACACTGCACTTGTTTCTATGATCTCAAATACGACTTTGGGTTAGGAAATGACTCACAAGGCCGCAATTAGCCCACTGGCCTTAGATCGGACATCCATCCATCCATCCATTTTCTACCCTTTAATCCATTTCTGGGTCAGGGGGGTGGCAGTCAGAGATGCCACCCAAGTCTCATAGCACCAGCCCCTAGATCGGACATGTCTGCTGTAAATTATCATCTGTCTTTCATCGACTGATTGGTTCTTTTTTTGGGTTTACAGTCTACTCATCATTACTGTGGATTTACACCCCTTTTCATAGATGGGCCAGAGGATGGTATTTACCTCTCCTCACCTTTGTGGCTGTGGGAGAGTCCAGAACGATATTTCTCCATTTTATATTGTCCTTGGACTTCTGGCTGCAGTCAGTTATGGATCTTCCTGTCCACCTCTTCTTGTTTTCACTCCCTCTCCTGCATAGCCTCCCCCTGCTTCTAGGGCCACAGATCTTAGGATGTGTGTGGAGGTGTTTTGAGCTCTGTTGATATGGACAAAGTATTGTTTTCTTTGTTTCATTGTGGTTAGCAGCGTCCTATTTGTCACCAACTCCTCCAGCGCGGTGCAGTGTTCTGTTCAACTGACCCTCCGGAGACTTGCATCCTCTGAGTGTCCTTAAGTGCAGTGTCTCTTTGCAGTCGTACTTTATCAGGGGCCATACCAAAGCCTTCAAGTCCCGCAGACATCCTAGGTAGAGCCCTGTCCTTCCAGATATGAGGGCTGTTTGTGCTGCTCCTAAGCTCGCTCTAACCTCATGACTGCTTCCACCTGTCCCGTTGATAATGGCACCCAGGTATCTGAAGATCAGCAGAAGATATTTAGCTCTACAGGTCCTTTCGTTGTTGTTCTCTTTGTGCTAATCTCCACACTACTCCATTGACACGGGGTTTTAAGATCTAGTAGTTCTTAGTCTTTCTAGTGAAATGATAATCAGGACGATGTCATCTGCAAACTGTAGGTTGTTTTTGATCCTCCCATTGATGCTGACATCAAACCACGAGAGAACGCATTTTCACTGCCTCAGAAGTTGAAGGAGTTTGGGGAGCCCAGACCTCCCTCCCGTACACCTATGTAACTTCAGATGGCGTTACAGTAAACATATTAAATTGCCACAATATCAATACTGTAGCGATGTTCCTACTTTACTGGTATTAGTTATTGGTGCCAAAAATTTTACATAGTTGGATGGGATTTGATTATTTTGGTTTGATGAAAATCCTGGCTGCCTTTCAGATTATAAGATTATTTACCACGATGAATCCACATTTTTACACAGTTCTGTCGTAAGTAATATGATTTGGTATCTTTTCATATCAGCAAAGTTTGGAGGGCTTCTGCTTTGATAGAGTCTGGGATCATGTACAGACACAAACACAGTTTTAACATGGTTTTATACACATGTTGCCTTTTTACATGCTGTAAAAGAAAGTATAGAACAACTGTCTGTCCTCCAAGTATCTTCTCAAACTGACCTCCAAAAGCCACAACAACATCTTTGGTCTATCGTGCCAAAAAACATCAATAATAAAGATATGTCTGTCTGTTCTGTTCTGTGTTGGTGACTTCTTTTCTTATTTTTATTGAAGGTATAATAATACTTTAATGAACACATCTGCAATACACTGTCACATTGTGGTAATTTCAGTCTTGATATTCATACTGTGGAGTATACTGTGCCGGATTGTTTCTCAACATAAACAAAAATGTAGAAGTACTGGCCAGTACTGTATCATAATTTAAAACTGGAAAAAGACTTGAGGTGCGGTCGGACTGGCTTTCCTGTGTTATCTCTGCAGTGTCCTTGTCCTTACAAAGTTGTGATGTATTTTGAAAAAGACGTGGTCATAAATTACCAGCTCTGAGTGTGGTGCGTCTGACACATTATTTAACCACCAAACAAAGCCTCTAATGTCTTGAAGTTCACCTAAATATGCCGTGCTCATTATTCTGCATCTGATTATCACATTTTAATTAACCTGGACATTTAATGAGACTGATTTGAACAGCTTGATTTGAAAGATTGCCTGTGTACTGGCTGTGTTTGATGGTTTATTTTTATGAACTCATATTATCCTTAGACCATTGAAATTGTGAGCAGCATTATATAGATTTGTTCTATTTTTATGTATTGAATGTAAACCCGGTGGGACATTTTCTGTTCCAAACTGGGAGCACCAGTAATGTTCCAAAGGCACATGCCTTGACAGACTGGTCTTGTTCTGTCCCAATGGAAAACTTTTAATGCCTGTAAATGATCATTACAAAACCCTAGCCTCCCACATGTACTTTATAATTAATCTCATGCTTATAATTTATCAGGAAACAATGTTTTAGACGATAGGGGCCCTCAGTCACTATCCCGGTTGAATATTTAATCTGGGCTTTGACACTGAACAGAATAATGTTGGACTATTAGATCAACGCATTGAGCTGAATAGAGCAGGGCACACAAGGGTAATGTGGAGGTCCCTTCTCCAGACCTTATAGTCCCTGGAAATTCAATAAGGTGGTATAATTTTATTTCTCAGAAATCCTTCTTGGTTCAAAATTACAGCTTGGAGAGGTTCAAGGTTTTTGAAATAACAGTGAGTCAATGTGATATATGTAGGACTGGAAGTCTAGAGGATAAAAGGGACATAATTCTATTGATTTAAATGGTGTCCCCTGTGTGTTCAGGGCAAATGTGTAGGACATGTTTTGAGAGAGCTAAATGTACTTCCTGACCTCTGACAGCAATGGGAATCCCAGACAATGGTCCGATTGAGATGGTAGATATCGATGAGTTTGGTGCAACATTTTGGGTCTTAAAGCTGAGAGAGTGTCTTTCTGGAGGTATGGTATGGTGGTATTTGGCGGCACTTGGGTTAGCTCTTGATTAAAAGAAAGAGATATATATATAGAGAGCAACGTGTATATTGCATATTTTTTGAGCTGTTGGCATTTAAGCTGTTGGTTCATTGGCAGCAGGTCCTGTCTGACAAAATAATTTGCATCATCCACAGGGTTTGAATACGTGTTTGCTTCCTGACTCAGCAGATGTGAGCTGAGAAAGATAGATTGAATAAATACAGTGTAAAGTAAGCATATTAAATTTCAGGGCAGACATTTGTCACTGCTCAATGCTGTGCGCTGCTAAAAAGAAATATCTATATGTGACATTTTCACTTGTGAAAGTGACAGTGTGTCGACAGTGCCCCTGTCCCTGATGGCTCCATTACCATGTTCTGCACACGTCTTACTATGAGGGGGAAAGTCCTCTGAGCTCCAGTCAATGTCTATGTCTTATTAAAGCCCACTGATTGATTTCCACTACCTACATATGGTCCCTGTAGCAAACCACAATATTGCTCTTTAAACATAATCATTATTTTTTTATTAAAAAGTCCATGTTACGTTAGTGTAATATAATTAGACTAATTAGAGAACATGACCCACAAACACATTTGTTTTATGAAATGCAAACCCAAGAAACTCAAAGTAGAGATAGTTGTTTTGTGCTTATTTTTCTTGTTTCTTTATAAATGTCCAGTGCTTATAGAAGGTAATATCCACCGTGATAATTTCCACATCTTTCATTGTGATGCTGCTTCACAGGTCACAGCAAGTTGAGGGAAAGGTCAGCGGCGCTTGGTTTAGAGGGACTGCACGGCTGAAAAGGCCACGCACAATTTGACCTTTACCAATAAAACCATGTTGAGGAAACTGCGGAGAAAGATTCGCCTCATAAGCTGGCGACTGCGTGCCATAGGAGCAGATGCAGGAACAGCAGGAGGATGTGTGATGACAGTTTTCCGAAGCTTGAAGTGGTCGTGAAGTGTTTACAAGCAAAGGCATCCCCTGGACTGAGGAGGTTTCATAATCAGAGTGCCGAGAAGTCCTTGTGACAATGAGCTGTGATTAGTGGATAATCTCTTTCTGATGATGTGACACATGTGGACGACAAGGCACAGTGCTGTTTGTGAAATCCACATATTTACATTTCGATCCATGAAAGACGTCCCGTTCCTTTTGATTACCGCCTTTGTTTTTTTCGGGCAACACCATGAATGAGTGAAATTTGACAAGCCTCTAATTACAGCTAATATTGTGTCATCAATCACACGTCAAATGCAGAAGCCAGATGTTGTGTTTGGATTCTATATGCAAATCACGTTAGGCTATTGTCATGCTAAATAAACAACAAGCTGATGTAAAAGTGAGGTGACTCTGAGGCATAAAAACAGAAGTTCCATGTTTCATTTTCAAGCTCATAACCATCGAGGGCATAATTAATTAAAAGAAAACATTCATATTCCTCTCTTGCCTCATGGGGTGCTATGATTTATCGACTGCTTTTAGACTTTATACAGAATGCCATGTGTAAAAGGAGTTGGATGCGACCTGCACTTTGTGTCAGGGTGGAGTTACTGGGAAGTGGAGCTGCTTTTCCCATGTGGTCTGGGAGTCTCCAGGGGTCGCTTGGGAGATAGTGGCCGTTGATCTTCCAGTCCTTCTGTTGTGCCTGGTCCCCTGTTCTCCTCTGGTTCTTCTACTGAATATGTTTACTTGGATTTGACTCAATAAGGGAGATCAGAGAGTCCACTTGGCCGGACATAGAAGCTCCCTCACACGCTCTCTCGCAGGCAGTGAGTGAAGACACAGTGTGTTTGTGTATTTTTGTTAAAATTTAAACAGATAAATTGATAAAAACCAAACAAAGGTTTTGCGTTTTCTACCCAATATAAAGCAGGTGAACATCTGTGCAAAAAGCCAGTCAGTCAGATTGTGATTATATTCAAACACAAAGGTGCAGAAGAAGAAATGGAAGCTTCTTTAAAACCTTACAACAAGCCACGGTGAAGATGGCACAGAATTCTATCACAGAGAAACAAACTCAAGTTTATTCTCCAGCAATCTAAAGTCTGGCTCCTGGTTGATTAAAAACAGATCTGTAGCTTTGTGGGCTCTGATAGAGTTCCCAGTTTGTTCTTGAAGACGGTTGGGATTTTTGCTGTGGCTCTAAACTAGTTTTTCCTCATCATCAGTTTTGTCTTTTTTTCTGGACTTTCTGGTGATTATAAAGGCAATGGTTTCATTATAAATGGGAATTAGGCCAAGTTAGAATGGTTAGAATGGCACTCAGCAGCATCGCTTTGAGAAGGCCAGGCACCAGCATATAGAAAGTGAATATTTAAGTGGGTGAAATGCAAAACAGTATGGTGAGAAATTCGAATGTGGAGCTGCTTGAACATACGACTTTTTCTCCATATTTCTAAGCCTTTTTTACTTGAGATGGCCTTCAGCATTACATTAAAAGTTCATCTGAATATGTAGTAACATCAGAAGCCACTGGGCTTGTCAAGTTTAAAGCGCAAAGAACTTCTAATCCTCAGCATGAGGTTGTGTTCCTGTTGAATAGATGAGGATACAGTTTTGAGGGAAAAAGCTGTTAAAATAAGAACATTAGCCACTTAACATGCACTTGTTTGTACCGCAGTTGTTCAAAGCTTCACACTCCTCCCTCAACTTCCAGTTATTCTGCTCTTTACTCTGAGCTTGTCTTATGCTGGGTTACAAATGTAGTGTTATTACAATAACAAACACATGTGTAATAGGGGTGGGAACCTAAGGGTACCTCACGATACGATATGATACACGATACAAAGCTCACGATAACGATATCACAATAACGCTATCACGATAACGATTATCGATATATTGGTCAGAAATATACAATATGCCAATTTATGGCATAAATAAATGAAAAAATACACTTTATTTCATGATAATATATGGCTACATTACGCATCTCCATTTCATTTAAGTATTGATACCATTTTATTTTTTTTAAATGAAAAAAAAAAAAAAATATCGATACTTGGCAAATGCATTTCGATAATCGAATCACGGGAGAAAGTATCGTGATATATCGAAAAATGTGTAATAACTTCTGAGCTTCAGATACTACATTGGTTCCTGATTGGAAGGATCCTGTGAGGACCTTTCCCCCTTTTAAAATATCCATCCATCTTCTACCCTTTAATCCATTTCTGGGTCGGGGGGGTGGCCACAGATGCCATCCAGTACACATAGCACCAGCCCCTCCTGATCCTCTTGCAGGTGGTGAGTCCACAAAATATACAAAATATAAATATATTGCTTAATTTCTATGGCGATGAGTGACTGTGTTCACATCTTGAAATGAAGGCCCTCCAGTCTGTCAGGTTGAGTGTGATAATCCTGATTAAATTTTGCCTATAAGCATCTTGATCTGGTGGCATCCCAACTGTGAGTCTGTCAGGCTTCATTTAAAAAGATTAACAGTCTCAAATATCACATTTAGTCAGATTCCCTCCTGTGATTGAGTGAGAATATACACCCCTGATGTACAGTATGCAAACATGTCATGTTCATTGAGTTTGAAAGCAATTTCCTTTTGGCTTGATTTAATCAGGGCCCAGGTCACTTGTGTATACTCTAGAGTGTGACAGCCCATTGGTCACCTCGTGCTCCCCCTCTCCTCCTCTCACTGTGTAGAGGCGGTAAGTGCTGTTCTTCGCCTCATTGCCTTTCGAACGGCCTTTCTGTCACTGACTGTGCCCAAACATTCATCCCACATCTAGCATTTGACCATTTCAGAAGACATGACGAAGAGGTGGACAGCTGGGAGGTCGGGTGTTCTCCTCACACCTCAGTCCGCGCCTCCACTTAGTTATTTAAATCAGAATTATGAATACCAAAATATGCAAGGAAGTCATGTTCATCTGTGTTTTTCTAGTTCAGTCTCCAAAGTCATTTAAGATGCATAAGCCTACTGTAATGCCTCCACTATCAAGTGATGCGCGTCTGCAGAATAGGATT
Source organism: Knipowitschia caucasica (assembly GCA_964034765.1). NCBI lineage: Eukaryota > Metazoa > Chordata > Actinopteri > Gobiiformes > Gobiidae > Knipowitschia > Knipowitschia caucasica. The sequence continues at coordinate 19,965,061 of OZ035843.1, forward strand.
TTCAGTTTGCATGGATACATCACAGCGCTGCAACATCAAGGCTTTGTTTGAAACTTTATGTGACCTAATCAAACAGAGTGCTGCTGAACTTGTTTTGATTATAATATGGAAATCTATGTTTTCCTATGAAGACTGAAAAACGCGTCTACATAGAAAATAAAGTTTGTTTATAAACCACATTAAACAGAATCATCTCAATAAATTAGAATACTGTGGGAAAGTGGATTTGTATTAGTTCAAAGTGAAGCACAGATACGTATAGACAGAAGCTCGTTCAAGCATTTCTATATTTTACTGCTTCATTGAATTACATCTATATTCTCTCTTTACCTTCAGGGCCCAAATCATGCGCTGTTTTCTTCAAACATTCACAGGCTTACTTTGCATGTCTTACACAAAGGAACAAGCCCACACTACAATTTCAATCAAAATGGCAAATTGGACAGTTGAAATAATGGTACTCATCTTACAGAATGATGATCATGCATCTTTTGAAATGATCTTCTGCACATTGTCTGCATGCAAATGCTACAGACTAAGCATCACCAATACCCACGCAGAGAAGGCAATATCAGAGTGCTACAGAGAGAACAGAGAAACAGAAAAATATGAATCATGTAGCAATAAGTCTATTTACGGTGTTTGGGGCTTGTACTTTCTTGTGTATGCCTTTTTTATTTCCACTTCAACACACACCCATTGTATACTAGTTTCTGATTTAGAAACTACCAGCACATTTTGTAAAGAATTGTCATCTTTGTTGTTGAGCTGGAGGATGCACACAACCACAAAGAGGTTGCTGACTGTTGTTATAGGGATTTTAATAGAAACATGGTTTCACCTACTCTGCTAAAACATAATAGACTTCCTCCACTAGTGAAGTACTGTATTAGGTCTGAAGTTTCTTTCAAGGGTAGATTACCCCCTTATTGCACTGCGTGTGATTCTTCTGTGCGTGCAAACATCTGCTTTGTGAGTGCATTGTCTCCAGGTCATGTGAATTGGGAATCTCGTCGCTGACGAGATGCTGGCTGGTTATACCTAACTTCCAGTGAGTTGAACAGGGTAATATTACAAACAGCAGTGTTGGCGCCGGTGGGAGGATGAGACCTGGGAATGACTCAAATCTTGTATCGCTGCGTGGCTTTGCTCAGAGCCAGCTGGAGATGTGGAGGTCAGATAGAGTCAGCCGCGGGGCCAGAGGAGACAGCTGGGCAGTGTGTGCGCAGCCTGCAGGCCCGGGACACTCTTCTTCTAACGATGCATGTATGTGCAGCAGGCATATCACTGACTGTGGCCATTTGCATTTAACCTCTGCTTTCTACAACCTGACTCACTATCAGCCACTGGTCTGCAATGCAAGCTGCTAACTACCCACAACATGTGCGTGGATGTTTTTGAAACGGGATGCATCAAGTTGTAAGCCCCTGGTTAAAAGGTGATGTTATTTTAGAAACTGGAGGGGAGAGGTTGGGAATTATGAAACTGAAAACAATATTATGCAATAGACACGTGGTTATACTATCACCTTCACTTTTTCAATTTACTCATATTTGTGCACTTTCAACAACACATACCTATTTAAGATGTATCAAAGAATAAACCCCCTGTGAATCGATACTTTTTGGTTATCGCAACTAAAATACTTCTATGTACAGTACTTGCTGGGGTAAATCCAATCTTCCATCCTTACTCAAATTTGTGATACAAAACAACAAGTCCTCAAAAAGTCTTGTTTTTATACGTCAAGGAAGCAGCATGAGTCATAGGTTTTGGAGATCAACAGAGGCCAACATTGAGTTGAGAAATTGATAAAAGTAGCATCTACAGTCCAACAATTACAACAATTGCTAAAAGGTTTTGTTGAAATCTGAAGCAATTTTTAGGTGGATTATTAGTTTTCTAAGAGCGAGTAACACTTCGAGTTCAAGACAAAGCTACAAAGCGTCATGGTCACTACAAACTTTGAAAATAACACGTTTTCAACTATTTAGTGTTAATGCAATCTTCTGATTTAGTGAGCTATGGAGAAAAAAAAACATGCCAAATGTCCGCCTTAGGGGACAGAGAGAAGATCTTAAAATGAAGCAATTCTAGATAGTGTAGAAGGCGGTATCATGTTTGGAACCTATTTGTTTTCAGAATGTGAGAAATGCAGAACACTGTTAGCATTTAGTTATCGATTCAGAATTGGTTTTGCTCTCTACAGAACGCCTCTTGTTATTGTCCACATACAGCCTCCAGTTGGCCCTCAGATTGGGCAAAGCGTTATGGGAGGGATTGCGTGCAATGAAAGTCATCTATTTGTGCTCATCGATTAAACATTGTTCCCTGAGGTCTTCAATCCGCAGATTTAATTAACAACTTTCAGAGGGCTAACAGGCAGCAGGGGCCCGCAGCTGGCACAGCACAAGTGGATTACAAGCAGCGTCGCATCAAACACATATAAAAAGAAGGAAAGGTGTGAGGGACAAAATGCCAATTGGTTTAAGAAGTAGAGCCCCAGGCAAAAGAGGAAAGCGGTTTCGAGAAATGGATAGTTTTAAGAAGAATAAATAAGTCTCATTTGAACAGTTAAAACAGACTTATAATGACGTAGCAGCTGTGTTTGGGTAAATAGTTTTTCCACTCTCTGTGGAATGCAGCTCAAAGCAACTAAATGTAATGGGTATCTATTTGCTCCGCTTTTATTGTGGCTTCCACAGGCTTGGTGAAAATTATATATTACAGGCTTGAAAACAGAACAAAAATCCTGTGGTGAACAAAAGTGCAGAAGAAATCATCTGCCATGGATGAACAGGTTTAGATGTGGTAGATAGATAGATAGGTAGATCAATCAGTTTAAAACCCTGAACACTGGAGTAATATTTAAGGATGGAAAAGGCAAAACAAGAACTGATTTCTAATAATTATTTGAATAATGATGAACATTTGCAGAATCCAAGCCTGAAGCTGTGGCAATACGGGTGTTGGATATAACAAGTATAAAAATGGCACCTTCTATTTCCAGGAGGATAAAGATGAAACAAACCTTGATCTAAAAGCTCAAGATGAGTAAATGGAAGGCATAGCTAATATAACATGGCCGAAAGCAGAGTTGATTTGCGTCATTTAGCATAAGTCTCCTCTTGATGTTTAATTGCCTCTTAAACAGCTAATTATAACCAACACAACAACGATTTATGGTATACAGCTAACCGCTCTTACAAATAAACCATTTTAGTTCCTCTTCTTGTATGCTTTGTTCCACACACTTCACTCCACAGAATGTATAGTTGGTTAAAGGAACCTCACAGCGTGCCTGTCGTGCTCTTTGCAGAATCTAAAATGGATCTATTCAAGAGAGATGGCAGAAAGAGCACACACAGGGTCCTGGTGAAGAATACCCTCCTCACAGCGTTGACATAACATCAGAGACTAAATGAAGAAGGGGAAAGATGTTAGTGGTGGGACTCCATTTGTGCCTGGGAGGGACGTGTATGTGTGTGCATCATCATCACCACAGCCAGCTGAGGGAGAAGTCAGGGGGCTTAGATGGGAGAGAGAGAAGGAGAGAGAGAAGGAGAGGGAGGGAGAGAGAGAGAGAGAGGAGGGCATATGTCTGTGCACAGATTGAGCTACCAGCTGCATCTAGGTGCATGGGAGGCTGTGATAAAAATGAAAGTAAACACTCATGCTGCAACTGTGACAAGCTTCCTGGATCGAGAAATGAGCGAGGATTTCCTGTTACCCTTTAAGGATCTGGAGATGTCTCAGCTGCCCACTCAGACGCTGCAAGAGGCTCTATATTATACAACAAGTGTGTAGTGATCCAGAAATGGAAATATGTCTTAATTACTACGGGCTCATTAGTTTTCTGTGCAAGTGTTTTAGAAAATGATGTTGACTTGAGGGAATAATCTGGCCTTTCGAACATACATGTGTAATGAGGACATATGTTGAAATATGTCACATTTATTTCATTATTTATTGTTAGTTTTTCTGTTCACAAATCCAATCCAAGAGCAGGGGTTTCAAACTATTTTTTTGTCGGGGGCCAAAATATAAAAGCTGTTCGGAGGCAACAGTAAATAAGTGTTTTTCTTTTACAATCTTTTTATTTTTTACATATGTTTGTATTTTAACAACTTAAGTTAATTTCACATGATATTATTTTCTAGTAGGTTTGAATTAATCCACAATTGTGCCAAATATTAAGAAGAGATGTAATTGAAGACTGAGAGTGAACTATACAAAATACAATTTGATAACAGAATAAATTGCATGGTGGTTTTCCTGAGAAAGTTTTAAAACTAAGCATAACATTCCATAGTATCCCTTTACCATTAATACTGCAAGTTACTGTAATAATGATTATTGAAAATAATTTCAAGGGGTCACTAAAATTAACCCTCGGGCCTGAGTTTGTAATGTCTGCGATAGAGCGATGATAATGTCTTAGAAACGTCACTCAAAACAAGCTGCTTTTTGGCTTCGACCATGTGAAAATATAGATGAGAAAACTTGTATTCCCCTTTATTGGTCCCACAACTGCGAAAATAACAAAATCTGACCTGTTTCCACGACCGAAAGATGAAACAACTGCTAAGGAAAAGTTACGGTGCTATATTTTGAGTTTGCCGTGTCAATTATTGAAGTCATGTAAAATATGGATGCATCAATAGACCATTAGACACAGTGCTTTGCTCAGTGAAAGAATGATTTATCCGAGAATATTAAGCTGAGTAAGAACTTTCCACATCTCTCCACCCAGCTGTGAAAATGATGAATGACAAAGTAATTCAGTTCCATTTACCATTACAGTCTTTACCAGTTCTTAAACACTATCCTGCTGACCACACTTTCAAAGGAAGTTTACTCAGAGTGGGGCCAAATCTAACGCAATAATAATCAATAACGGAGGCTGTGGAGGCTGTGGAGGCTGTGGAGGCTGTGGAGGCTGTGGAGTGGGAGTGATACAATTCTAGCCACAAGGGCAGTAGTCACTCGTGCTTTCAGGTTTGCCTCCGTGGGTCAGGGCCACAGGCTTGTTAACAAAGTCATGAACGAAGCTGGAACTCTAAGAGAAAGAAAGTGTGGGCTCTGCAGCTACTTCTGAGATAATGCACCGGTTAACCCTGCAGATGAAGAAGGGCAGCTTGGGATCACAGATAAAAGGAAAGCTTCTTGTGTCGGGTTTTCGTGAGAACAAACGGTAAGGTTGAATTGTGTTGCAAACTGCTGCCATATGCCATGATCGGCCAAAGTTAGAAATACAATCGAAAAAAGGAAAAGGATTGCAATTTGCAGAGGGTTGCCAGGCGTTCATTGTCAAAACTGGAAATTATTATAAATGAACAAATGTTACCAGCTGAAGCCAGGCAATCAGATGTGTTTTTGTTTCTAAATTAAGACAAAACGAGAACAATTCCATGTTATTTACACTGAATTCTACTGGTTTGATGCATTTGAATCAGACAAGCAGCTGGGATCGACAGGGGCTTACCTGTATTTGGAGACCATGTGTGTCATGTAGGATGCACATAACAGAGATATGAAACAGATATAAACAATACTTTATGTATGATAAAGGCACCAATCAGACTTAAAACTGTTGTCACCACCAACTTCAATTTTATGTCATTTTTAAAATTATGTATGTTTCTAACAGGGAAATGTACTATTATGTACAGTACAGTACATCATTTTCAACAATAATACATTTAAAAGTCTCTCTAGTAGCATAACTACGACCAGAGGATTTGCTGGAGGAGAATAGATGCTCCAATAGATTTTGTCCAATCAGAAAGCTGCAACGTTGAACCAAGTCTTGTCTTCAAAAAGCTTCACTCTCTCTTCACAGTTTGAAAAGACATCCACTTTAAGATGAGAGTTAAATGTATGGCTATAGTTCATAATAATACCAATACTGATCCACCATTTCAGGAGTGCAATGCAATACTGCAATAGTCTTCAGAAATGTCCATATGTGATTAAAAGCATCTCAAAAGTGGCATCGTAGACTTTTATTTTGCAGATAGTATTCATCATCTGAAACAAAAGCCCTAAAACAGTGCATCCTGATGAGAGCATGAAAGGAGATCCCTGGTGTCAGATTTGAACAGTTGTCATGTTGTCACCAGGCAGTGTGTAATTACAGTAGAGCTTTATTGCTTCTATAGGAGGGATATATAAGAACCACGCTGCAGTCATCTCCCTGTTCTGTCTTAAACTGTGAGCACAAGCGTCTTTTCCAGGTGAGAGCACCCTACTCTTCTAAAGGCAGAGCTCTGGAGGAGATGAGGGAGGGCTGGCTTTAATTGCTCAACAGACTGATGGAAAAGAAAGAGCCCAGGTGCTCGGGGTCCACAGCCAAGAAGACGAGATCGTGCCCTGAATTCTAAATTGAGATCTTACTTCCCCAAGATCAACCCTCCAATCACCAGAACACAAGAGACTGATTTTAGGCGAGAAATGTGTATTAAAAAAAGCCATGATGTAAATAGTGACACACTGAAGCAACAATCTCCCTGAAAATGTGAGCGAGGCGTCTACTCTGACAATGTTCGAATCTGTCTGTCTGTGCACACAACTGAAGGATTCCATCTCTATTTTTAATGACCTGTGGTTATGTGATGTTATAATCCCTTTGAGATTTTAATGTTGTAATGGTTTTAATTACCTGTGGGATTTTAACTGTGTTTAAAAGGGGATTTAAGTGTTAAGTCTTTGTGTTACCCTCTGTAGGAAAGGCGCAATACAAATAACAATTGATTGATTGATGGAGGTAAACCAGAAAGAAAAAATAAGTAAGTATTTCCCCCTTTCCATTTTTGGAGATTTTGCCTTTCGAGTACCATCAACGTGAACATATTTGATTCACATTTCACGTGAAAGACACACACTCATGAAGTGAAATTAAATATATTCATGGACTATTTTCATGAATATAAAACCTGGAAAAGTATCTGAGTCAATACTTTGTGTGTTGAGAAATGAGAGCAGAGGCAGCGTTGGAAAAAGCAGAGCACAATCAGCCTGAAGGTTTACTTTCAGTTTTTCAGGGAAAGTGCGAGATCACAAAGCTTTTTAACGTGACAATGTACGTTATTTAAGATGACCACAACTAGAGATTATAAACTAGTCCAAGCGAGAAACGACAGCGGTACATCTGACCTTAGAGCCTTTTGCTACAGCTGCAGTCTGTTGAGGTATGTCCCACCAGACTTGTGCACCTTGTGACTTTTTAATTGCCCCACGGCGATAAATAAAGTGTTTTGAATTTAATTGAATGTTTTTACCCATTCTTTGTTGCAAAACAGCTTAAGCTCAATTTGATTTGATGATGAGAATCTTTTCGCAGATTCTAAATTAGATTTTGGTTTGGGCTTTGACTGGGCCAGTGTTTCAAACCATTCAATTATGAAAACAAAAATCAATCAATCAGTTTTTAACGATTCTCATGCGTGTGTTCAGCACTTACATTTTTGACTTCAGATTCAGAATTAGAACCAGAATCTTTTCTATTGTAAGTAACGAGAAGTCATGAACTAGGAATTTACTTTTAGCTCAAAGTTCAAACAAGTTATAAGAATAAAAAACAGATATACAGCGTGCATTAAAAAATCCTCATATCTCAGTCTTGAAATTACTTACTTTATACTTTGCCCATTAAGTTCACGCAGCCCCCTTCCCCACCCACATTATTATATGTGATTTTCATAATTTCAGTCTCAGCGTCACACACAAAAATATTCTTAGCAATTTACTTTTAATTACCAAGTAGATTAAAACGTGCTGCCTGCCAATAAATTATCAACAGTTTTTGGCTTGTCAACATTTTGCCTTAACATAAATAAAGCATAATTTTTCTTCTACAAACCCAAGGCATTCTCATGGACCATAACTCAAGGAAATCAAGCGTCCTTTCCTGACTGCTTGTCTGCAGGTAACGTGGAGAGATACTGTACTTAAGTGGAGCTCCAATCCAGATTTCAGAGGACCTACTTTTCCTTCCTTATAACGTCAGAGAAGTCCAGGTCTTTTGAGCCAGCAGACCCATTCTGAAGAGTAGGTTTATTTCCTATTGAATAACAGAGTTTGGACCTGGTCTGGCACCCACCTCCCTCTTCACACTCATTAACTGCACTAGTGTCTGAAACCTGGGCACAGATAATTATCACTTTTTAACATTATGATGCTAATTTAGAGGGCAGCGCTGGGTTGCCCTTTAATCTGTTCCTCCAGGATGGGAAGAAACTTTAATGAAAGTTCTTGAACATGCCTCCTTATCTTCTGCAGTGTGTGTGTGTGTGTGTGTGTTTTAAACAGATGTGTGTTTTAATCATAGAACAACAATACAGTGTCCTTTGTCCGTGGAGGCTAATTCACACTGCATAGTCAACGTGAGAAAACCAATTTTGAAACCTGGAAACTTTACAACACCCTGCAAGAGTTTAGCTGAAGAACATTGACAAACTGTCTGAAGAAAATTACAAATGGTGCAGAGGTCTGGGATCGTGTCTCAGAGGTTATTGGTTGTACGGATACAGACGACATTATGATCAGTTTTCAGAGCAGAACATCATTTTACACCCAGGTAAAATACAGAAGCTTCCCACAAGTTCAAACCTGTCACCTGCCAAAATAACTTTTCTAGAACTTAGAGTTACACATAAAATCCAGTGGGAAAAGACTTTCAGATCATGCAAATCTGCTCGCTGTAGACTGTTGTGATGAATAGCTCTGTTTAAATATAATAATAGCTTAAAATGGTTTTATAAATGTAAACAGATCATTATAATGACATTTGCAACTTCAATTGTAGTTAACTCTTTATAGGAATATATATTTTTGACCGTATGACCCAGTAGTATAAATTATATATTCAAAACAGTTCCTCTTCTTGGAACAAGCATCACCAGTAATATTCAGAGGAGGATAGACCAATGGTGAGGGGCCTCAGCTGTCTATCTAGGATCTGAATTCATTTGTGTCCAATGAAAAATAATCTTTGGGGGCGGGTCTAACCGGGGATTTCATTTGAAAAATGATTACCCATGACATTTTCAAATCAGTTCACATAAATCCTAGTTATTTGAAGAACAGACAAACTGTAATGATATCTTTGTAGTTGTGCCATAATCATAATGAACCATTTGCAAAGTAAAGTCAGTTTGTTAAAGTAGGCTGATGACCCTGTCTTGGTAGATTTGTAGTTGTGCCGTACCCTTTTCATTTCCAATGAAGGATTGAACTTAAAGCTTGGGAATTGTTTTTTATCATCTAACCATGCTTTAAACTTATTCTCTGAGATGATATTACACTCAGTATGTGACTTCTAAAGCCTCTAAATTGGTTGCACTCACAGATACAGGGGATACATTTGCACCTTAAGCTTGGATAAAAATTAAACATGTATCACTTTGTTTTGGTCCAAAAAAGATCTTAAATGTGGAAAGGTTTGTGGAGTAGTACTGCTTTGTTGAAGCACTCTGTTATTCAACATGTTTGTGGGGACAAAGGGCATGTTATGGTTTAAGACTAGTTTAACCTCAAATTCAGATTCATTTTTCTTCAGAGAGAGAATATTGTTTTTGGGCAGGGAGGTCAGTAGCATCACAACCTCCAGGAGATGAAGCTAAGCCAATGTAATTCCACCAAAAGGTAATGACACCTACATCCCTTACAGCCTTAATTTGTCCTTGTATTTTTTTTTTCACTTTGAAGAACACCTCTTCTCCCTCTTCCCCAATTTCCCTCCCCTCTCGCCGCTTCAGCAACCAACCAGGACTAATTATATTTAATCAGGCTGATGGTTACCTCGAATCCTCTGCGCCACTTAAATAATGTCCATCATTAAACACATACTGTACAGAATTCCCCATCGCCGTGTGTCCTTCCCCCTATTGTAGATTTCTTTTTCCAGCCTTAAGATCAGTGGTTCGACTCTAAAGCCTATTATTGTGCAGTGGAGAAACATGTCAATATTTGCATGTTATCAGAGAGCAGCCACACTGGTGCAGGAGATAAACATGTGCTGAAGTCCTCTCACGTTAAATCAAAGCTTGTAACTAACCCCAATCAATGCACAGGCGGACTCAGCAGGGCGAGAGACACGAGCAAGTGCGGTGCGAGGAACACTGATAGCAGACAGCTAATGCAGTGACATGAAGGATTTATGTCCAACTTAAAAGCGGCTTTAACTCAAAGACAAAACAGTCAATTACTTCAGAAGGACCTTTAGGTGTTTTTTTCTTGTTTAACTTGTATTTAAGATGCTTCAATTGAGGCCACTGCAGAGTAAAAAGAAAAAGTGATTTGTATATGATGCTCACACATTTGTTCACTACATAAAAGTCCAACCAGAAACTGCCATTTCAAATAAATAACAAACGGCAGGACATGACTGGCATAATCTCTAACAGGACTTCTTATTTCAACACAAAGACCTCTTCAAAGGAACTCTGTGGATTTAAGAGATGTGTTTGTGACTCGCTGGGTTTGACAACTGCCTCCTCCCAGAATTCCTCTTCACCTTATTTGTACTCAGGTAAGATGGAATGAAGGAAAGTAATTCAAAATTAATAGAATAAGATATGACGTTTTGAGTAGAGATAAAAGGCTGCTGAAGCTTGGACTCTGAGCTCGTGGGAAATCGTGTGCGTGGTCACAAACAAGATTATAAGTCATTATTATAACTGCTCATGTTTTATCTGGAGACGTATCATGGACTTTGGAACATGGGCTCTAGAAGTGGTTAGGTCTTGCTTTCTTCAACGTATTTGAGCGTGTGGAGCTGCAGGTGGACAACGGAAGTCTCCTCATGTCCCTGATGCTCTTTCATGTTCCATCCGTCAAACACTCCCTCTTATCTCCTAATGCTCTTTAGAGATGTGATTGTGCTGCAAAGCCCTCACCCGCTGAGAGGAGCCCCCCTCGCCACTTTGGTTTAGGAAATGAGGACATGAGGAGTTGACTGCTCCACTTCTTCTACGCTTCATTACATTGATACATTATGTTGTCAGCGTCCTTTTCTTTTTCTGGAGTATTCTTTAGAATTCCGCACATTTGTTTGTTCACACATCTGTTATAGTCATTGCAAAGGAAGGTTTCTCACCCATCATCTGTACTTCTTGGCAAGTTTTCCCGACGTTTCGTCCTCAAACTAGCGGACTTCTTCAGGGAATGAATTCTCGGACCGCGCGTTGGAGATTTATAACCTGTGGTTAGCCACACCCTAATCCTGATACTAACTCATAAACAATCTAAGGTCTGCTTGATGTAGAAGGGAGCAGGTCTAACGACCCTGCTGAGGCTAACGACCCTAACTCCTTAGCATGTCACAGACCTATTGTCTGCTGGGATGCTCAAGTGGAGTGCAGGTCTCACCCCTCCTAACTCATTAGCATGTCACTGACCTTGTCAAAAGTTAGGGCGTTGTTTTTAGGATGTCGTCATAGATGCGAGGCAAAACAAATCTTAACCCTCCTCCTCTGTTAAGAGAAGGTTTTTGTTTCCTCACAAAAATGGCTTCTTTCACTCCTCTCTCAAACCAATTCTTCTCCGAGCCAGAATTTTAACCTCTGTGTCATCCACCGTGTGGTTGGAGGCCTTGAGGTGGAGATGAACAGCCGACTGTGGCCCACTAGAGTTTTCTCTACGATGTTGGTAAAGTCGTTTCTGTAGAGTTTGTTTGGTTTCTCCAATATAGTGGGCAGTGCACTCCTCTTCACTACATTTAATTGAATACACCACATTGCTCTGTTTGTGTCTGGGTGTTTTGTCTTTGGGATGCACTAATTTCTGTCTTAACGTGTTGAAAGGTTTGAAATACACAGGGATTTTGTGTTGCCTAAAGATTCTTTGTAGTTTCTCTGAAACTCCCGCCACATACGGTAAGGACACCCCTCTCCTCCTACTTTCTTCTGTCTGTAGGACTGTGTCTCTGGCCATTCTCGTCCTTTGGGCTTTAGTCATTGTAAATATTAGTCTGAAACTGCCTCTTTTTGATCTTGCACTGTACATGTTTTAGTTGAATTATGCTCCAGCAAAAGGTTCCTTTACGCAAAAAGACCTAGATATTTCACTGCCGTTTATAAGAGCTAATTTTACTTCTCTCCTGTTCTCTTATGTCAAATGGTGCAGACCGACCCGGCTTTCATTTACATTGAACTAACTTAATTGATATTGTAATACTCAATAAATAACAATACTTTTATTTCCTACAGTACGAAGAAAGCTTTGGACAAAAACAAGATATGACAGTGCAGTGTTTATGATCCTGCCACATTTAAATTCACAATAACTAACTAGCTAACAAACAAACAGTCTGAAAACAAAAAAGCACATTTCAAGACTTATTGAGATTGAATTGTTACCACTGTATTGATCATTTTGGTTTTTGTAAAATAAACAAAGCCTGTAGCCTTTCTGTGTCAGGAGTGCAGTTTGAGCAGGAGAACATTCAGGATCAATTTTCGGAGCCTTCGGACTCACAATAGACAACAAGCCGCTGCTTTAACCACTTGGCAGCAGTGTAATCTCAGCGGGTATGAATAATCTCACTCAAAACATCCAAAACTTTATCTAATTCTTGTTTCATGACCGGATTGCTTCATTGTGCTGATGAAAACGAGGACAAAATCTGTTTTGTCAACAAACTGACCGATGATTCTGAGAAATGACAAAACAAGGCTTTTGTTGGTGTCCCACAGTCTGCTGAGCGGTGCATCATGAGGATCAAACTGCAACAGAGAATGCAAACTGGAGCTAAGGCTGAACATGGTCCAAGAGAACGAGAAAACGGCGAGATTCAGCCATAGAGATTGTAATATGCTGTGCTCCACTGGAAACCCAAAATGAGGAGAAACCATAGAAAAGAAAACGATGCACTGCGGTGAATGGAGCTGGTTTGATCGGCAGATAAATGTTTTCTTATCTGTATTTGTACTGTGAGGGAGCCACACAAAAATACAGAAACAAAATACATGCACATGCACGCACACACACATGCACACACACACATGCATACACACACGCACACGCACACACACACACACACACACACACACGGTACAATACATGCACAAAACATGTACAGTTATGTTCATGCAATTCTGCAGCCACATTATTAAAATACAAAAGGCAGCACTGTCTCTGACCTAGAAAATGTTTGAAAGAAACCCTTTTTGAGAAGCCAAATATTTAAAAGCCTTTGTTTCAAGTTCAGTTTTCAGAGATCCAGATGAACAAACAGTTATCCTTTATCATTATATCATTGTATCTGGTATTATCCAATCCATTTTCAAACCTGAAACAAGAGTAAAGTGTATTTTAATTAACCTAACTCTAAACTATTTTTTGTTTTTTTAATTATAATTTTTTAAATGTATTGTTCAGACTGTTTGGGGCAACAGTGGCTTGGTCTTGGCCTTGGAGTTTGAGGTTGAGGGTTCGAGCCTACCACTGGGCCTTCACTGATTGTTGTTTTGTCCTTGGACAAGATATTTACCCCACTTAGCCTGAAGCCCCTGCTGAAAGATCAAGACCCAGAAATGGATTAAGGGGAAGAAGATGGATGGATGTTCATACTAATTATGAAAGGTTAGCTGGATAATTATATAAAAAAAAGATAAAACATCTATGTAAATGGATAACGCAGTCGAAAGATGAAGAAGCCCACCTCCTCGTCACCCCTGACAGCTCAGAGCGGTGAGGTCCAATTAAACTACTTTAAGACGGATGACTTCGTCTTTTATGTATTGATTGAGTTATTGAAAGAGGTTGAGATTGGTCTTTATCTGTGTATTAGCAATGTTTTTCTTCCCACATGTTTAACCAGCTTTGGTAACACGGTGGTGCAGAGGAGGATGTGGGGAGTGGGTGTCTGCAGAGGCAAGGCCAGTATGGAATTATTACTGCTTTATAAGTGTGACTATGGGCTGTGGCACCTTTGACTTCTCAGCAGTGCCAATCACACAGAGAACAATGCAAACTGGGAGGAAGAGCTAATGGGGGAATATAAATCACATGTTGTGTGTGTGTTGCATAATGCAAAACTTACTTTTGAGATGTGTTACTTTACATATTACATATTTATACTGGAGTCTATGAGTAAAGCTGCTGGAACATCCATGATTTAAACTTGTTCATGTAAAAGGGGCCTCAGCTCTGGTTTCCAAGACCAAGTGGAGGGGAAAGACTGTGCAACAGGAAAAGTGATAAACCCCAGCCGAAATGCAAAACAGATCCAGAAATCCAAATATTTTTGGGAAAAATACTGTATAGTCTTGCAATTTTATGTTGTTAATTGTTTTTTAATTATCGTATCATTTCAATCTGTCATATTCATAGGCTCTTAGTGACTATTCCAGTACTCCCCACACTTTAATGGTAGTTCAGACACAACCATGAGCACATCAGCCAACATCGCCTGAAGAAGGATTGAACAGTCTTTCTGTGTGGAGTTGGTTTGTTTCTCTCGGTGTCTGGGTGGGTTTCCTCGGTGAAGGTCTAGATGGGTCCCGGGACCACTGCTCTTTACAGGCCTTTGTGGCAATGAAAAAAGGAAATGGATAACGCAGAGTACAAATTACCCTTTGGGGACGATACCAGAACTTCTATTTTATATTGTCTTAAATTTAATCCCAGTTCTGTCTCAATAATGTGTGTGCCACAATAAGCTGAAGCTAAAAGGTACAGTATACATTTGTATGTGGGCAAACCCTTCTGCTGTGGCAGGATCAAAGCAAACAGCGGTTTTGTTGTATGTACACCATTGCGTTCAGGTTTATGTCACGCATCAAATGCCGTAATCCCTGTAGCGTATGCCACCTATCAATTTGTGTGTCTGCGAACATGGCAGCAAGATTGTGCATGATGATGCGTGAGGGGAAAGACAGGTGAGGTTCACTTACAGGCAACACAAACCTAAAGAAAACATGTTCCGACAGATGGTGAGTGCGAGGGCCATATGCCAAAGGCTTTGTTTGTGGCCCTTTCCTGCTCACTGCACATTTCTGTATTTCATGGTAAAATCGGGTTGCACTCTGCTTTGTTTTGACACAGACGACACATCTGCATAGGTCAAAATGATATTCACTTCGTCAAAGAGGTTATGTTTGTTTATGTGCTTGTTTGTTTGTGTTGGGATCCGGAATATTTCTGGTATTGTCAAAGTTGTGAAAGTCCAAATCAGTGCTTGTTAGAAACTTCAAAACTGAGGTAAAAAAACAAGTCAATGTTGCGAGAGCATGATGTCATCTGAATATCACTAAATATCATAGATTAGATTTTGTTTTCACAGAAAACACACTTTTCTTCTGATATTGCTGTCCCTCTTATCGCTGAAGTACATTTACATAAACTGTAACTTTGCCTTTTTCCAAGATTTCATTAAACCTGCCCGTGTGGAAATGAATAGAAAGTTTTCTCGAAAACAATGAAACCTAAAACAGCCAAAGTTCAACAATACAAAACAGAGAAAAATGCTTTGTGCGCTGTTAATTAAAACTGTGGCATCCTGGAATAATCCAATCTCCTCCCTGTGGTCTCCAAATGAACTGATGCCTCGATAAAATGTGTTGTTTTTCACACTTTTTCTACAAATCCCTATCCTCCAAAGACCCACTCTAAATGGTTACATATGCAAAGAAGATAACTGCAGATTTAGAAATAAAAAAAATTCACAGTGTATGTTTGTTGAAACAGAAGCAAGCCAAATTTAATTATTGACCCTTATTTAACCTGGGAAGTTTCAGAGTGACTTATTCAGGGGAGTCACCAAGATGTTTTAGTGGTAAGGTAACTCAGAAAATTGGTCCAAAGTTTATTGTTTCTGTAATTCAACTTCAACACGCTCTCACACTGAGCTCTACTCCATGGCACGCTCCCGAGTCCACTGGCCACACACACACACACACACACACACACACACACACACACACACACACACACACACACACACACACACACACACTCTCAATTGATTACAAAGTACGCAGTGCTCGGGCTGTTTGGCCAATAGACTGTAAATATTAACGAACATAGTCACGCCTATCTCCGCCGTTCAAACTAATGTGCCACCACTATTGGCTTCTATGGGCCTTTTTCAAAATGGCTGCAGGGGCAGGAAAATGTAAAAAAAAAAGATTTGCGCATGCGTTAGCCGGCACTAGCCCCATTCATTTGACAAGTGCCTTCTGAAGTCCACAGAGGCTAAACTAGACTGGTCTAAACAAATAATTGTCCCCTAGCATTGACACACATATGGAACGTAGCTTTAGAACAAGAGTCAACTTTTGGACCATCCTGTAAAGAGGTGTTTGAGAGAAAAGAAGACGCCATATAAAAGCATTGGGTAATTCTTATTACGGGTCCTCCCCCACTGGCCCAGACTGGTATTGGAAGCATGTCATGGATCTTTTGGAGCCGGGACCGCCCCCACTGGATTGGCCACATGGTCGGCTTTAGATCATATACGAAATTGGGACGGAAGCAGAAGTAACAGTCCTACTTTCAAATTAGTTTTAGACTAATAAGTCCTTAAGTGGTGACTGGTCAAGTTTTAAGTGTCAGAGTCAAGATGGCCAAGAGTAAGATGGTTAAGGTTAGGGTTAAGGGTGGGTTGGGATTATTCTAGGGGGATGGCTGGTTAAGTTTAGGCACAAATAGGTAGTTGGTTATATTTACTTCTGCTTCCGTCACGATTCCGTATATGATCTAGTGCTGACCTTGGCCACAGTAGCCTAGTATAAACAGGAAGAGAATCAGAAACTTAACACGGACCTTGAGGTTGTCGCTGACCGTAGTATTACTACCGGAGTTATACTACACCGCATTTGGGCTGGCCCGGTTGACACACTTCTGTGGGCTAGTTTGTTTGTGAAAACCTTTGTGACCGTGCCCTATGATATAGACTCATTACATGCAAAGTGACAAATGCCAAGCTTCTCATATTTTTTATAATTATGGCTTACAGTAAATGGACTTTTGAACGATATTGTAATTTTCTGAGTTTCACCTGTATAATAATATTTGGTGTTTATATGTATTTTTAATATTGCATTATAATTATTGTGCCCTCCTCCAGGCAAGAGAGCGCTTTTGATTAGAATTTGAATAGAATGTGTACCAGAAAGCGCATACCACAAAACATAAATGGTGGGGTTATGATTGCAGCGGAAAATCACAGCTCCAACGGTGTAACAAATATGACGGCTTCATAAACGTAAGCATGCTCCACTGTTGACCTCTTTCACTGGAGAGGACCCTTGAACACATGCTCTCCTAAGACTCTTCATCCTCATTCTACAGCTCTTTTGGTCTGCATAATATTGTATTGTAGACACACATAACAGTGCTGTGATGCAGTTTGACATGAGACATTTTAGAGGATCGACAGAGAGGAGTCATTTACACGTGGAACTCAAAGTGCAGGAAAAACAAGAGATGATATAGACTCATTCAAGCAAAGGGACAAATGCCAAGTCTTGGTTTGTGTTGATGATTGTGGCTTACAGTACGTTTATTATAATATTAACATTTTCTGGGATGTTTTATTCACGGTTTTTACAAGCTGTGATTCAGTTATCAACATTATAACAAATACATGCTTGATATATCTCACTTTATGTATAATCTATAAGAATATAGTAGTTTCACAATGTACGTTGAATGACAAGGTAAAAGGTAAAAGGATTTTTGAACGATTCTGTAATTTTCACTTGTAGACAAACTGAAGGTTGAATTTTGAACTCATGATAGGATGAAATATGGATTTCCATGCACAGAGCAGCATCAAGGCCAATATTGAAAAATGGTTTGATAAAACAATATTTTCTTTTGAATTTATCTTGTCCTCTTTCACACTGAAATCTATAGTATTGACTTGACTTTTCAGGGCTTTGTCCCACACACAGCTCTTATTGTTCATATCCAGCTACATCCATCTCTGAGACTCCCTTTTGACTGATGCCAAGGCCCTTTTATTCTATACAGTAATTTCCGGATGTGTAAAACTATTCTGCTACAGTACACACAAAGTGAAGCAGGAAGGCGTTTAATCTGGTCTTTATTTACAACACACTGCAGTGATGTTCACTCCATGACACACACACTGCTAACTCGAAAATCTGCCTCATTTGTCCCATCACAGCGCCAACACCCGGGCTCTAAATCCCATTTAGCTTTGCCAACAAATTGCCAGCCTGTTTGAAAAATACAGACATGTTTTCCACTCAACATCAAAATGTCAATGTTTTAATTCTAATGATTGCACAGTGAGCACAAACGTCTCCACATCAACACATTATGACAATCTTTAAAACAGTCAGAATGAAAGTAGGACCAGTAGCACCCTTTCCCAGTGACTCGTGCATGCACCATCAGCGCATGGTAATGATGACAACTTTGGAGACTCATGATCGGGCGCCTGGGGATCAATCCATTTGACTTAAAGGCCAATTCTGAGAGCTGAGAGCTTCCCAGCATTGATCGAAAAATGCCCTGAATGTTTGCC
The DNA here is from genome assembly GCA_964034765.1 of Knipowitschia caucasica. Lineage (NCBI taxonomy): Eukaryota > Metazoa > Chordata > Actinopteri > Gobiiformes > Gobiidae > Knipowitschia > Knipowitschia caucasica. The sequence continues at coordinate 19,983,560 of OZ035843.1, forward strand.
AATAGGCTTATTCTCCACGCCACATGTCCAGGTTTTTGTGCCGGTTGGAACCATGTGGGGAATAATACTGTCCATGAGGAGCCCGCCTGATGTATGTTATTGCACACTGTGTTTCCGTCACAGTTTTTATCCAGTGATCAATCATTCTCAGCAGCTCAGGATCTTGATGAAGGCCCGTCTGAACTCGATGTTGAAGGTGGTGTAGATGACAGGATTAAGGGCACTGTTGACGTAGCCCAGCCAGGTGAAGGCGCTGTAGAGCGAGGGTGGGACCCAGCAAGTCGGGCAATGAGTGTTCAAGATGTGCGTCACAAAGAACGGCAGCCAGCAGATTAGGAACACCCCTGTAGAGAGCGAGAGAGCGGAGAGAGCGGGACGACAAAGACAAGTGTCATTTATTACAATCTGCAGAATCACATCAAAGGCAAGCTGACATGTTCTGCGTTACATGTGATGTCAGAATATGTGTGAATAGATAAAACATTGTGCTTTTGTCGGCTGTAGAGTATACACACTTTTAAAATTAGAATATCTTCAAAAGTCTCTTACTTCTGAGATTCAATATAACTGCAAAACCAATATATGACATTATAATGTTGAAAAAACCTTGAATAAAGCAACAATATTTTGAAAATGGACTGCAAGCCACAATCATCAACATTATAACAAACAAAGGGATCTGTCACTTTACTTGTAATGAGTCTATCTTTAACTGGTTTCATATTTTAAGTCGAAATGCAGAAATAAATGAACTTTTGCACAATATTCTTTTTCACCTGTAGGATAGTATGGAGTAAGTAAGTAATCTAGTAGTATGGAGAGTAGCATGGAGTAGTATGGGGGGGGGGGACTATATGCACAACTTCTGTAATGATTGTTGTAATGACTGGCACCCTGTCGCTTTGTGAAACAGGATCACAACTAAAGTCCAATAAACACAATTCATCGCGGCAGATCAGTGTTTTGAGCCAACATTCCTGAAGCACAAGCCTGTACCTCTGAATGAGATAATAAATGAATGTGAAAGTGGTGTAAACGTACATGATGGAGGTTTGTATGTTCATGTTTTTTAATGTATTCATAATAAACACATTACATTACATACACAAATGTAAATAATCTGGATTATAGCTACAGAGGTCATTTTCACCCGCAGTCCCAAGGCATGTGTGGATGTTCATGGTGTGATATAGGCCTAGTGTCGTGTTGTAATGTGTAATCCAAGTTTTTTTTGTAAACAATTAAATGAAAACATTTAAAGATAATGTTACATATTTTTCAGTACATTTCCCCATACACCCGAGGGAGCGAGACTTTTATGAACCGAGAAACACAAAAAATTATTCATATTTTAGATGAGCTCATCCAGAGGCGGAACGACTGACAGGCACGGAATATCAGCATTAAGAACCAGGACAGAACCAGGACCAAGACTGAACCAGGACTGAGCCAGAACCAGGACTGAGCCAGGACCAGGACTGAGCCAGGACTGAGCCAGGACTGAGCCAGGACTGAACCAAGGATTGAACCAAGGATTGAGCCAGGACTGAGCCAGGACTGAGCCAAGACAGAGCCAGGACTGAACCAAGGACTGAGCCAGGGCTGAACCAAGGACTGAACCAAGGACTGAGCCAGGACAGAACCAGGACAGAACCAGGACTGAACAAAGACAGAGCCAGGACTGAGCCAGGACTGAACCAAGACAGAGCGAGGACAGAACCAAGACTGAACCAGGACCAGGACAGAACCAGGACTAAGCCAGGACTGAACCAGAACCAGAGCCACTGGTTCTGAGCCGCTGCTGTGGGTGCACATGTCTCTGGTTTGAATGATTGCTTAATTTAAAAAAAAAAAAAAGCAAATGGAAAATTCCAACACCTCGGAATGAATGAAAGATCATTCTGGGTGAGAATAGTTTCCTGTGCAGTCTACCACTTGTTTGAAATCAGAATAGACTGTACTCCGTCGTCAAAACCCGCTGCAGTCTGAGAGCTGTGCACATTCTCACGCTGAAATGGATAGATCTCAAAATGGACCACACGCAAGCCTCACGCACAAACTGTAGCGTACAGAGCGCGGTTGGCGGAGGTGGTTTCAACAAAGACAGTGAAGACGGGGGTTGAGAGAACTATGGCGTCTTGAACATGAAACTCTAAAGTGATGTCAAACTACAATAACTAAAATAATATTTGTAAATACAGTATACATGTTCTATCATCTGTTGCTTGCTTTTATTTTTTATCAAGACGTTCGCTGATGACTAAAGCAATCGCTGTCAACGTCTTTTTTCTTTGTCGTTACTGTTTAGATGTGATAGCAGTGAACACAACGCACGCACACACACATACACACACACTATTTAATCTGCAACATTGTGTGTGTGTGTGAGAGGCCCTGTGTACAACAATGGTAAACGTCTTTGTAAAATGATCAGAAAACATTTTAAAATCAGTCTTACAACATGATTTTGTATCGACGCCCCCATGGAACTCTGGGAGAATACTTCCTACAAGCACTTTACAGGCTCTGCACTTGTCATCATAAAGCCAGACACACGGGGCTGACATGTGCCGGTGCAATCAGGTTTGATTTGTTTCAGATTTGTCATCAGACTGAGTATTGTGGCGATTCTTCAGGATTTACAGATTTAGCATTTGTATTTTCCATTCAGACCTTCTAACAATCACCAATCATTCCTATTGTACATATTTTTAGTGGTAAAGGAAACCGGAGCACTCGGAGGAAACCTGTGAATCAAACCCAGGTCCTACTCGCTAGCTCAAAATGCAACGCCCAAAAAGAGCTGAGATACAAGTGTGAAAAGTAAAAGAAAGTATCACACAGTCACACTCGATCTGACTGAACGCAACGTGTACTTTGTAGTTCATCGATCAGGGTTGAAATGTGCCACAATAAAAGTTATATTCATTCATAGTGACTTCACAGACGCCATTGCAGCCAATAAGATGCGTCCCAGGTTTTCAGTGAATGTGTTTGTTGTAAATGCCATGGAATTACCATAACATTCCCACATCTGCTGCCCTTGTCCGCCCGGGAAGTGTAGTACAGCTCTCACTCGCTCGTTTAGATTCAACAAAGCCCTCACAGGCGATGACATGTGACACTGATACTGAGAAGCAGGTGAGAAGCCCATTTGTGGCGCACCACTATGTTCCACAACGCCATAATATGATCAGACACCTTTGATGAGACTTCAGAGCTCCAGATGTGAGCTAACTGGACCTGGCTCGCTACGGGCCGGCGGCTAATTGGAGCGTGTGGAAGCAGTGTCAGAAACCTGCAGCGACCGAGACACGGGTGACATTTCTGCTCGATTTACTCTAGCTTTGTCCAATAAGTCCCAAATGCACAAATGGGTCGATGTTATGAAGTCTGGGGTAGAGAGCACCACAGGTGAATGGATTCAGACAGAAAGGCTGGCCATGTTATTATTACACTTGTATTAGATTTTAATATCATTTCTTTTTCATCTGAGAAAGTCCCAGGTCAATAACGGCTGTACCCAATATAACCTCTAATTTTCTCTTATAATATAAAGCTGGGGAACCTAATTTTTTAAACCACAACAATTTAACTGGAATAAAATCCATGTAACTTGTCCCTCACTCTCAAAACAGTCTGGTTCTATCTTAATATTTACAGTCTTTGGTTCTATCACTAGTTTTCCAAATGTATTTTTGTCCTCTTTAGATCAGCTTTTTTTCTGTGAAGACCCAGTGCCAGTCCTCGCTAAGCTCTAAGCTCTCAGTATGTAAAAGATAAAACGTTTGCTAATAAGATGAGGACAGCATGTTGTGTTCTGAATTGTTCACAAAATATTCCCCAAACAAGTCCCTATGAAAGTGAGCTTCACCAACTTTAAAGTGATAGTCTGGAACTCTAAATGAATTATAAATGTTAAGAATTGGAACAAATGGACCTCCTGGCCTTAAATGTTGGTATAAAATAAGTGATGTTGTGAATTCTAATATTACGGGTAAGTCCCGCCTTCCCTTCTCTTAGCTATAGCTCAGAATCCACTATGCCGTCCACGTTAACCAATTAAGTGATGCCAAGGGCTGTCAATCATCGGCGCTCGTGCTCGTAGCTGCTAATGCTCAGTTTGTTTGTTTTCACGGAGCCTCCGAATCAAGCCTCTTAGGCTCTGGAACTACATGAAAACTGAACAAAGAATTCTGAACATCCGCGCTGAGTTACCCATTTATATACTGAACCTATATCCATAATCATTTATATACTGAACCTATATCCATAATCATTTATATACTGAACCTATATCCATAATCATTTATATACTGAACCTATATCCATAATTATTTATATACTGAACCTATATCCATAATCAGATCCTCTGCAGATGTGTCCTATAATGTTCAATTCATAATAGCTACTTCCGGGTTTACCGCAATCGCTTTTTTGTGCATAAAAAAATTATTTTTGTCATGAAAACGTTGACAAATAATTCTGAAAACCTCTGTGCATGTGTGTTAATAATGTTTATGTAAAATGTGTTCTCCAATTAACATTTAAATGTGTTTGATTTTTACGGAAACGTAGGCGTAGACCAATCAGAAAGGAAGGGGGAGGAGCTTGGGTCATTTTTGTACCTCTCTCTCCTTTTTCTGACAATCTCCAGACAATCACTTTAATAATGTTTCTGTTTGTGAGGGGCCTGTGCTCTGATCACGTTCCACTGCCACGCTGTCAAATGCAGAAGTTGTTTTTATTCGAAAGACGGAGATTGACAGAAACCACAAATGATCTGCAATTACAGGATACTTTTACAGGTTGAAATCTGTCACTCCTTTACTTTTGAAAAATAAACACAAAGAACCATACCATTTCCTCGCCTGTTATTATACTGACAAGGACCTCGAATGCACTGAGAAAAAGACTGCTATTAATCAAACACTGTTAGACGTTTGGGGAGAACTTTAGAGTAGAAATGTTTCTGTATCAAACTGTAGGAGTTCTTTAGGATTATAGATGTCTGGCGTTTTGTTCAGTAAATAACAGCTCGGACCACCTGTCTCTAAATATTAAATTTAGAGACAGGTGCTACTTTCCTTATAATATCTGCTATAGAGGAAGATTGAAATAAAATAGAAATGAATGAGTCACGCTCTTAGGTAATGAATGGCTCTGTCCGTTAATTATTTATTACACCTCAGGCCTTTTATTGATACGGTGCATTTCATCCATGGCCTGACACAAAATTATAAATAGATTAGGTGGGCCTTTGAAAAAGTAAAAGGTTCATTCTTAGTATTTGGGGTTTACTTGATTTTCTTCATTCAAAGTGCCTGGGAATAGACAGAACTGGATTTTACTCAAATATATCCATCAAACTCCTCAAAGATGTATCCTTTTTATTTCCAGTAAAATCTAACATTGTATGAACTAGAACCAGTTTGAACTCTAAATTCATATTAAAAAAAGGTGAAAAGTCAATAATCAGTAACACATATTTTTACCGTTGTGCTTTATTACTGGTGCCTTCTTCTCTTTTTCAGTGGAATTTACGGCAAATATCTAAAACCCAAAAGCTGGTCGTTCTGCAGTCTATAAGACCCGACCTTAGACTGTAAATATGGCAGCTACACCCTGCTTGATATTTACATGTAGCTGGACTTCGGAGTTTGAGCCTTCTCTTTACAGATATTGGCGCTTCCCAGTCAGAACAGGGCCTTTCTGAGTGGAGTTCACATGTTTTCCCCGTGTCTGCATAGGTTTCCTCCAGGTGCTCCGGTTTCCCCTACCGCTAAAAACATGGGTATGAATGTAATGAGTGAGTGAATGAAAGGTGTTGATCTGGGCTTTGATGCACGAGTCTGTTCGGGTCTCACTTCCATCATCGCCGTGTGTGGAGGCAATGGAAATATCTGAACTCTGAACATTGTAAAGCGCATTGGGTGACCTGTCTGTAAAAATACACTATCTAATAAAGATTACTTTCCACTTATAATTAGAGTAAGCCAGAACTACAGGGCCTCAGCCTCACAAAGAGTTCAGTTATTTGAGGCTACTAAAAAGGTTGGTTTGAATTTATTCCCATTTTTCAGGTGTTTTATTGAAAATAGGTCGGTCGGTCATAGAACACTCACCCAGGACTATGGCCAGCATCTGTGTGGCCTTCTTCTCCCTAGCGTGCATGGTCCGAAAGCGCTGGCTGTTGAAGTGGGCCGTGGTTCTCAGGGCGGTGTGAGTGCGCCCGTTGGACAGGTCCTTCACCTCACAGCTCAAGCGGATCGGAGGCCCGTCGTTGGGGCTGCTGTCGTCCACCTCCACCCCCTCGTCCTCTCGCTCCTGCTCCAGATCCAGCTCTGTGCGCCCACACGACGCATGGCTGATGCTGCAGTAGTTCTGAGTGTCCACCGGGGGCAGCATGGAGTTCTCCACAGGGCCGGTTTTAGGACGTTTCCGCCACAGGCATCCCGACAGCAGACTGGGTTTTGGAGGAGGCTCTACACTTTGCTGTCAATATAAACCAGACACTTGGTTTAATATAGTACACACAAAGTCTTTTAATCTTACCCCTAATTCACACTTTTGACGTGCAACGATATGCAGACAGGAGATTTACACCAGTTTTGATGAGCAAGGATATGCAATGACGATGCGTAAACATATAAATCCATTCAATTCATAGCTCTAGCGCTGGACAATCTGGTATTTGTTATTATTGACCAATCCCGACTTCCAATTTTGTCATTAAAAGCATATCTAAGCCAATCACTGTGATCAAGAAGGTTCTGGATTCAATTCCACCTCTAGGCCGTTTTCCAGGCGCTCCGGTTTCCCCTATCACAAAAACATGTGCAATAGTTCAGGGTGAATGAGTGTGTGTTTGTGAGGGACTGTGGGACGACGGATGCAAATTGTCCCACTACACGGCTACACTCCGGAGAGGTGTTGATTATTTGGAACTTGAAACTTGAGTTTTACATAACAGCGTGTAACACAATTAAACTGCTGGTTGTAAATTCTCTGATGACAAGCTATTATTAAAATTAATGGAATTTGCTTTGACATTATGCTGCAAAATAATCACTATGTAGAGTGATAGTAAAAACAGGCTTATTATAAGTAACATGTGCGTAAAACAAAACATAATATACTATTTGGTAAAGCTATTGAGGAGACAGAACAGGAGAGTCACAGCAGTTAAATCAGTGCGTGTGAATGGATCACTGAAGCTGCTAAATGCCCCATTATGATCATGATGGGTTGTGGTAAACATCACTGGGAGCTCATCAGCGCTGCTCATTTAAATGCCCATCTGTAGATTTGTAGGTGCAAAGTTAGTGGCAGTATTATCAAAATCCTGCACTTAAACTTTATCACCCCTTTTATGCTTGTTTCCCTTTAGCCAGAAATCAAAATAATGGCAGTAAAAGAGACAACGGACAGCTTTCCGTGTTTTTGTCGCCGTTTTTTAAGGCATTCTGAGCCACGCCTTTATTCCACTGATGGCACTTGGCAAAAGCATCAAAGCCTCAATGTTTGGATACCAGAGCTTGCTTTTAAAATCCTTTCCTCTAACTATATTTGAGCAGACAGCAGAACTCTTGTGAACAAAAGTCAGAAAGTTTAGGAGGTTTTCATTATATCTCTAAAGTGCAGCCCGGAAAGCCAATGTAAAGAACCAGGGCCCCTACAGTGCACTTTGTATTCAGCCCAGAGCAGAAGACAGACAGTGAGCCGCTGATAGTCTCATAAAGCAATACATCATCTTTATGGTTCATTCATTGATCCTTTTTGAGTATTACAGCTAATAAATTAAAATACAGCTGTGACCACGGCGAGCTGCTCTCCAACTTCTAATTACTTTTCCCGTGAAGTAATTACACACTCCACAGTGGTTCCACATATTTCACTAAATTTAATTGTTTTTTCCCAACATTATTTGCAGCTTCTCATGTCCACGCATACATTGATAATCCACTCCACTCTCATACATCACATGGAAAATCCTGTCCTTTTCAATGCATAGATGTTTCTATACGCAACTTTTCAAAGTTAAGCTGCAGATGTACTGTATAGATATGATAATGACTATACATGAAGCACTTTCTATGCAGCTGCCTGATGTCCTGCCAAGGTTTACCTAGATGAAAAGAAAATGTTGAATTAACCCTTTAGGCACCAAAGTAGCAGGATTTCATGAACGATTAGAATCCAGGACACTTTCTACAGCAACCTTCAGCACCCTGCAAACGCTTCCCTCCCTTTTCTTACATATTATTTATCTATTTTTTATTTTATTTATTTTATATTTCTGTCATTCCTTTTAATAGTCCTGCCTCTTATAAAAACTATGGTAACTTTTGCTGCTGGTCCAGGACTCGCTTGAAAAAGAAAAACTAGCTTGACAAATAAAAAGTGCACTTTTGGGTCCATCTAAATGTTTTCCTGGAATGTTGGCATGATTGAATCCGAGCATGTGACATCACAGGGTTTACTTGCAAGTGTCAAATGCAGAGAAGAGAGCTGGTGCATGTCTACGAAGGCCAAAAAGCACTGTAATGAAAAGTCCAAAAGCGTAATATGGAACCTTTAAGCCTTCAGGTTTTTGCTCAGTTGTGGGAGGTGTTGTGCTCGGCTCCCAGCCTTCCCCTGCTCCTTCTTCTGAATGACTTCTCTGGGCTCAGACTTATCAGTGAGCAGCAAAGCCTTCTCCGGCTCACAACTGCCAAAAACATGGCTGCTACAAGATGGAAGCCCCCTCACTTACTCACTGTCTCGTGGATTATGACATTTGTTGACATTGCCTGTTTGTTGAGGTTGTTGACATTGACAGCTCCAAATGGAACTGTCCACAGCGAGAATATAGGGGTCTGAGAAGAAAAAAACTAAAGGCAACATTTTGTTTCGAGCAGTTAAAGGGGAAGCTTTAGTTTGTCCCAAAAGAAAGAGTCAACATTTTATGAACAAATCAGACCACAACATGTTATCCTTTTATCTTCTATCTATCTTCATCTTGGATCTTTTACACACTGAGAGCTGATTGGCTGGGCGAGGGCTGGTACTCTCCTTTTCCCAAAAATACAGTTACACGCATGTGAAAACTAGTGGGAGACCCAAACCGTTTTGAGAACAAGGAACTGGTGAGATACATTTGATTTCATAGTTATTTTTATGAGGTTTCATAATAAGTTAGGCACTCCGGCTTTAAAAATATCTGTATTTAAATTATGTATAGCCGACTGAGGGACATTCAAAGTAAAGACAAAAACATCTCTTTGACAAAAATTGAACAGAGAAGTTGCGACTTTTGTCTGAATCATTTATAATACAAATGTTTATGGTGAACGATTTGGCAGGAACTGAATCCACTGCAAGCAGGCTTTAGAATCCCCATTATGTACACCTTTTCTCGGACCTCTGAGCTGCACCCATCAGGAACGCAAAGGAGTGCGAAAGTACACACAAGGAGCTAAAAACAGCACAGCCTCGCCACAGTCGATGCACGGGTTAGTCAAGCATTAGACCACTATTCAGGAAAACTAGAGCAGAGAGAAAGTGAAAACCCCTGAGTTTTGTGTGGAAGCAGCAGATGAATATAGCACGTACCACTTTAATCCTGATAGGTGACAGGTCCTGCTTGGCCTTGGGAGTCTCCTCTTGTAGACAGGTTTCCTAAGGGACAGCACACAGGTTCAACATGGAAATGACTTTTTAAAGAAGGATGAGCAGCTCTGCCTTAATCCCATCTGTTTACATATATGTGTTACTATATGTGTCCCCGTCGTTGAAGCAGATGCATAAATATACCTGGCTGACACATGTGGAATGGGTCACAGTAAAAACCTGTGGTAAAAACAAGGTCTGCAGTAAATGTGGAAATGGAAAGTGGATTTTTATCATGGCGAGGAATAGGACAGAGCGTGTCAAACTCAATACGCTTCAAACACTGGGGTACTAAAGACATTAAAAGGTTTTGACACAATAAATCTGTATAACATTGTACGATTAAGACCCGCCCCTCCTTTCATTTCAATAGACATGAACAGACTTTAAGACTTAAAGAAGACTTTCCCATTATTGAGACAATTTACTTTACTTCTCATTTGAGGTTTTATCATCTATTCGTTTTAGTGGATGTAATGTGAAATGATATCTTAAGTAGAAAATATATAATGAAACTTGGAGAAGTTCCTGATATCAGCATGAGCGGATCTAAAAACAACCCCAGGTCTGTGACTGTGATGAGGGAACAATGTTGTAAAATGCAATAAAAAGTAAATTTAGCATAATATATCATCTTCAGCTTAGTTAGTTTGTTATTTTTTTCAGTCATTAGTCAACAATAACAATTTCATACATACAAGAGCAATTACAGATAAAAAAGACTGAAAGGGTTAAATGTACCTAAACTGAAATGGAAATAAAACTGGAGCATCTTAAAGCATCATTCAGGCCGTTCCAAATATAGACCATGCAGTTGATACAGATTCAGGACTACTTAATACTAAGAACTGGAGTTTACCCCCTCGAATGAAGGAGTCTGATTGGTCAATCCTTTTATGCTCATACCTGGACAAGACATTATCAAATATAAACACAAGGAACCGAGAGAGCACGAAACTACAGATTTTTGAATCCCAAAATGTTGAATATGACACAAACAATAGTCAATAGGAGCCAGAGCGGAGCAAAACTCCATCCAAGAGCACTTCACTATTGGGCTACATTGACCTAGCGGGTTAGCATTGTCCATCTACATACAGTCTATGGTGAACCCCACTTTAAAGAATTTTCTAATTGATAATTAATAATTAATAATCATGTCTGGTGTTCGTATTACTTCCTTCGTTGACTATTTGTTGAGTATTTATAAAGCAGTATTTTGTTTTTGCAGATGGGTTCATGTAAAATGGGATATGGAGTCCACAGGGGCCCACGTTTTAGCTGCCTCTGAGATGAGTACTAAACATAGAGATGCTAGTGCTAGTTTGTCGCTCTCCGAGGATTTGGATTCCCAGCGGAGGAACAGTCAGCAGAGAAGTGGAATATTCAGGGCGGTGTCAAGAGCGCTGTCGCTTTTAGATTCACTAATAATAATGTGCAGCTCACAAATCCAATGAAATGATAATAAAGGGGTTGATTTCTGTTACTAAAACCTCCATGTGATTCATTTTCTAATCACTGTTTATTGGCAGCACTTTCATCAGTTTGAGGAGCTTCATAATAAACAAATTAGTCACTCAATAGGTTGTTCATTCTCCTTTGCTGAGAGTGCAATCGCAGAAAATCTAAAAGGCCAGAAAAATCCCATGTGCAAAAAGAACACTCGGGTTTGTGAAATACAGACGATGTGTTTCTGTTACTGTTTTCTACATTGTGCTTTGTTGTCCTCTCTTGCTTGCCTGCTGCTTGTTCTAACATGATGCAATAACTGTTCTTGTCCCTGTCTCTCTGTATATAGTCTGTAAATAGTGTCTCTGTATGATTTTTACTAACTTGTGTTGTAACACCAACCTGCCAGGGGGTCTGCAGATGGAAATTAGCTATGGCTATAATCTGGCATATTCATATTTGTGAAAATGTTCATTAATATGTATTGCCTGTCCTTTCTCAAATAAATAAATAAATAAATGAACCGTATACTATGACAACAGTATGTAACGGCTGGTCACGTACTCTGCAGCCCGCAGCCTATTTAGCTTCTATTTAGATTAAGTGGAAGTCGATATCCAATCAAGGCTGGGCACTACCATGGCATCCCATAGTTGTAAAGCTTTTATTTCTTTATTTTAAACAACCATGTAATATTGCTCTAGCCAATGAAGTTATATTATGAATTAGTTATAATTCATCAACAAATGCATCAGTCTATAATATCCAGCCTTCTCTACCTTTAGTCCAGTTTTGGTTCAATCAAAGCAAAACTGAATTCACTTTGAAAACAACCCAAAAAAGCAAATCCGAACAATATTCAATAAATCAACCATTTTCTCTAAAAAAAATATCTTGTAAAAGGATTGAAACTAGAAACAATGCCTTAGATGCAAAACATGAGCTATAACATACTTTCTATAAACACAATTAAACGCTGGTCAACATTGATTCCAATTAAAATACTGTTAAAATACCTGTGTTTTAATTGGAATCAATGTTGACCTCTTCTCTCTTCAATATGTGTGTTTTTCGAATACAGAGAAAATAATTGCCCACTGCTGTTTTAGATGCAAAGGATGAGAAGGCATGAGATCATATGACCGGATTTCTAAATATCAGTGTCATATCTTTCTGTGTTTTTGAATCTTAGATTTCTGCTGCAATGACACGAGTCACTGGCTGCAATATGAGACCTGCCTTGTGTGAAAAGAATAATAATTAAATCAGGGCAGTGACATTACAACTCGTGACTCCCAGTTCACCCTAAATGAAGTCATATGGCTTTGTGAAAACGTTTTTTTTTTTTTTAAGGCTCACATTATAGCATCATTTGAACTCCCTTCCCTTCAAGGCTCGGGTTCTTCTTTAAGCGCATCTCGTTCACTGCCTCCCTAAACGGGCTCAACCAAAACCAATTATCTGCGACCCGCTGCAAAAATCCAGGCCTTTGACTATGAATTTGTGTGCACCCAAGTGTAACATGAAAATAACACAGTGAGTGAGAAAAATCTGAGGTCCATTTTGAAGCAAGGCTCAAAGGAAAGCTGTCCTTATTGTTTGTGGGAATACAGTTTTAAACAGGGGGGTGTTGACCTAACTCTCCTTGCCTCCGGATAAAGACATTCATTTGTGTGATAGATGGATCTGGGGCGACTGGGAGATTGACACATGTGGATCAAAGAAACGTCGGGAATAAGCACTGCATTGTAAAGTGTTTGCTTGCATATACGAAAAAAAAAAAAGTCTTAAAATCGCTAATGCTTTCGACGCGACTTTGGAGTTTTCGGGATCAAATAACATCAATGTTTAGTGTCAACAAACCCTGACCTATTTGTTATTCACTAAGTGGGTGCACGCAGAATCACAGGAGACTTACACAAACGCACTGCCTGCACTCTACCACCGTTTGATGGAGTGTTTTGCCTTATTGCTATAATTATGATTGCATTTTTTTTATTATACAGCCAGGTGAAAAACAATCCTCGACAAAACCCTCACAAACACATTTAGAGTTTTGTGTTTAAAAAAGGTTCAAGTCGATGAGCGCTGAAATTAAAAGCCAGTGTCAATTATCACTGCTTTTTTTTAAATAATATATATATGCACACACCAAACACAACAAAGTTACTCAAGGTCGGCCATCATGAATTTTTAACTACTTTATTATATTTATGAACAGATAATAACAAGAAGCATAACTCACATGGAGCCTAATGATGAGGGTCAATTAACTTAAGTGTTATAAAGAAGAATCATTTGTCTTCTGCGGGCTGCTTATTTGACTCTAACATAAACAACATGTGCAAGGTCATTAAGAAAGGAGCCAGATGTGGCGTTCCGCATGAATCATCATAACTTATTGCAAGTCTAAAATGAATATTGAATAAATTGTCAGCTGCTGTGTGAAAGGGCGCATTCACAACACACTCCATTCATAAGCATTTGAATGAGGATGACTTAATAAAATATACTTGATATGGATGTACTTTTCACCACACTGGGTAAATGGAAGTACCCAGCATGAGCAAGAGGGGCTTTGACATCCTTCCCATTTGAGAAAATTTGACCCATCAGCATGAATGTTAAAATGGACGGACTGCATTGGTGGCGAATCTCAACTAAACACTATTTGTCATCATTATTCAGTTTTGAGAAGCCATGAGTGTAAAAAAGTTATTCAAATCGTTTCTATTGGCTTTTCTTATTGTGGCCTAGCAGCAAATTCACTTTTATTTGCATGATCCAGCTGCCTTCAAGCCTCTGCTGTTTATTTAGGGCAAGTACTGGCCTTTGAGGGTTTCTCAAATTTTCTTTTTAAATATTCTCCTGACTGTTTCAAAGTAACACTTGTGCTTATTTGTACTTTTAATGCCTTGTATGATTGTTTTTCTAGGCATAGATTTTCTAAGCACTTTGAATTGCCTTGTGAATGAACTGTGCTTTACAAATACACTTGCCTTGCCTTAAAGTGTCAACAATAAATCTCACTCAATTCAAAACCATTTACGTTTTTAATTATTTCTTTTAATCAATTGTTTAATGTCTATGGAACAATTGGAGATAGAGCAAAAATCTCACCCACTCACCCCAGTCCCACTGCTCCCTGCGCCTGCATCTACCACCAGTCAATCCCATTCCGCCGTCTGCACCTGTATTCCAATCCTCACTCACCTGGCTGCATTAGAACCATGCCTTGTGTCATCATTGAGCTTCATATCGGGCCACCTTCCCATCATCACCTCAACGAACAAGCACTCACCAGCACTTTTCTTTGGCTACCACCCCCAGGGTCGAGGCCCCGGGGGATTTAATGCAATAATCTCTATAGTCTATTCCAGTGCTTCCCAAGGGGTTGTCCACAAATTGCACAATTACTCACAAAGACTTCTGTTCGTGATCTAAATGTATGTTCAGATCTATCAGATATTCTTCAGCTCTCCAGACTTTATTTTCTCCTCCTGCATTCTTTATGTGGTATTCTGCCAAGGTCCAAGTGCCAAATCTGTAACTATATTTCATGTACCAGGGTATGTCAATAATTATCACTCTAAGAGGCTACATCTCTTTTGCCTGATCAGTCTTTCCAGATTTGAATTCATATGGATTGTATAACAGAGAATATTTATGGCAAGTTACTATATACAAGGGGCTACTATATAAGGGCTATGGGGATGCAACAAAAGAAATTATGAAAAACAATGAGATAAATACACTCCATTATGCAGGTGACTCTACATAATAAGGCTTGTTTAGGCATCAAACTCCATTAACACTGGCCCATTAGGCTATAAATAGGTGCAACTCACCACAGATGGAGGGATGGAGCCCGGCTGGACCTTCCCGCTGGCCTGGCCAAAGGCAATTCTCTTCCGCCGCATCCTGAGGAACACGTAGATGCGGATGTACACCAGCAGGGTGACGATAAACGGCAGGTAGAAGGACACCACGGACGAGTAGATGACAAAGTCCGGGTTGGAGATGGAGCACACCAAAGGGTCATCTGGAATATATGCAAAACGGCACCATGAAACAGTGCATAGGGGCAATTAATGTAAACAAAAGGGACCTTCGACCTTGGAATATGCCCTTGCAGATCACCTTTACAGCCCTAAACTGCAGTGCACAGTATAGAGGCAGCCAGCTTTGATTGATTTTATAATAAGCACACTGTACATTCTAGATAAGTGCCCTTTGACGCTGTAATAATAATGTATGGAGCCATTTCTCAATCACGTCTCAGAGTTAAATGACTATCAGCCCTGAGCTAATCAAACTATAAATTGAAAATTTTAAATAGGATGGCACAGATGCACTGAGTCTTATGTTTATGTCAAAGGCATGAACTAGAGATTTGCTACTCCCTATGTTGATCTGAATCGATATCACATACTCCACTACACACACAGATAGAGATTAGGACGGACAGAAACAGGGCTATTTCTGGCATCAACCTCCTGTAAATGAACACTGTTGTATCTTAGCTGTGAATGCACCTTTAACTAAATTATTGCTCTAAAACCACTTTGAGAAGGTTGGACTTCATATAATTGTGTGGCCCCTGCTGTGACATGTGAAACGCTGGTGTTTGCAATCAGTTCCTTTGTCTTCCATTGATTGTGAGAGAAGTAAGTGTTTTTCACACAGCAGCCTTGATAATCAGCAAGTTTTTTGGACCCTTCTTGTAGAATGAGGATTAAGGAGGTGTGTCCAGACGCCTCTCACCGTCCGAACAGAGTCAACCTACAACACAATAGGTGAAAAGTGTGGGCAAAATACACAACAACAAGTGGAGGAATCATTTTCGGATGTTGCATCAAACCTTCGACTTTACTGTAGGACACCTCATCTGAGGCATAAACAACAAACTACAGCCGTGATCCCGGCTTTGGTTGGTCGGCATGTTCACACCGAACACACCCTGGCAAGGTGTCTCTTTGACTTAACGGTGGAAAGAGGATTGATGTTGTTGGAAGCCCCTCGCATACTGCCCTACCCACATGTCTTCTTTCCATGGTATGAGAGAGAGAGAGCACAATCAGACTATGGGGTTATAGTTTACAGTTTATAGTTTGTATTTTCTCTGTTGTTTCCATGAACCTGTACATTTGGATAGATTGATTGTTTATTGTAAATCAAAGGAATTTAAAATAGCATTATTGTTATTACGGTCTGTTAATACCCTGCCAACAGGCGGACATTTTGTGAGTTGATGGAATGGGATGGTAAAAGTAAAAAGTAAAGGTGCACTTTATTAATCCCCGTAGGGTAATTAATTCTCTGCATTTGACGCATCCTGATGCCACTAAGGTTTACGTCAGGAGTAGCGGTGCCCGTAGTACAGCGCCCGGGAACCCATCTCCAGATGTTTATGTTCGGCTTGGTCAGGACCAGAGCTGGAGGATTTAATCTACGTGTCCATGTTTTTAGTGGTAGGGGAAACCAGAGCACCTGGAAGAAACCTATGCAGGCATGGGAAGAACATGCAAACTTCACTAAGAAAGACCCTGTTTCGACCGGAATTCGAATCCAGGACCTTCTTGCTGAGAAGCGAGAGTGCTATCCACTCAGCCACCGTGTCGCCCTTTTTTCTTTTTCTTTTTTAAAGGTAAACCCCGCTCCAATTTTGAGATGCTCCATGGTGTGCATGGGGTATGTGATCTCAGAGTGCACGCTCTAGTTGTTAGTTATAATATCTATGAATTCTGCTTGTGAAAAATCCCTTCCTTTCCCTGATCTCTTGCCTGTCTTGGGCCCGCCTCTGGGCGGTGCCTGGCTCCACCCAAGTCTATAATTACAGCCTAATGGCACCTGCTCTTTCTTGATCCTCCTGAGCTGGTTGGAGATTCCCTTTTTTCATGTGGAGAACTGCGTAAATGCCTGTGAGTTTTACCTACTATTTTGTTCTACTTTCTCAGAAGATTCTGACGCTATTATTTCCCTTTTCCCTAGAACAACCAGTTTCTCCACCCTCCACTTCTTCTGCCATCTCCATGTCCCTATTTTGCCATATTCATCAACTACAATTCCTTTCCTTGCCTCCTCCCACTCCAACACACGATTCCAACAATAAATGTTTGAACTGGACTCTGTTGCTCTGTTTATTCTGTTGTTACGTTGAAGCCATTACCTGGAACCAGTACAATTAAGGATACACCACATCTACAGTAACACTATATTTTTCATGGTCCTTCGAACCGGATTACTTCAATTTAATGGACAAGGAGCAACTTCCATCTTCATCATCAAGACCTGTCCGTTCCAAAAACCCCCCCATATATCTGAAGGATTATGTGACATCACTACCAAGTATCACTCCACCTCGTATTACATCCCATTTGAGGCCTCCAAGTATCCCTCTTCCAGAGCCCCCGGAAATGGATTCCACACGTGGAAACAAGGCTGAGATTGACAACTTAAAGGTACAGATTGATGAAATTAAGGATTTGATTTTCCACCTGGGGAAAACTGTACAGTCACTAGTGGGCAAAGATGATTCCAAATCACGTTCATCTCCCCCCCTATCAGGTGCCACAGCTCGTTTGGAACCTGAAATTCCCATTGTTAAGGAACTACAGAGTTCATTGTCTGCACACCCTGTTCCCTATAGTGCACATGCAGCTATCCCTTGCTCACTGCAGTCCCCTCCTGGCTCACACCAGTCTGTGTGTGACCTTAGACCACAAGGCACCCAGACAAGTGGGCTCTCCATTGACTGTGGTGGCAATGATTCTGACTCTTCTGATGATTATTCTGAAGGTTATACTGGGAATCAGCCTCCAGGAGATCTGAGTTATAGACCAGAACCACCCATGTCATATCCTGTGCTGCCCCCTATTGACTCAAATCCTCGCGTTCCTTCGAGAGTTTTGAGTTCAGCTTTGCATGCACATCCTCCCCCCCATCCCCAGACTTTAATGGGTGCTGCTTCTGGTTTTCCGCAGCAAACTATGCAGCAATCTTTCCTTCAATCTCAAGTCCCTTTAAATCCTTATGGCTTGTCTATGTCTGGGCAGTCATCGTTACACCCTACTGCCCATTCAGTCGACTATACCCAGCCCTATACAGCAACTCGTATGGTGAACAGAGATGCTACCCAGCCATTGTTGTCCAATCCGCCATCACTTCAGGCCCAATCCTTTATGCGGCCACCCAGGACATACCACATCGCGCCACCTTCCTTTCCTTCTTTCACTCGCGATGATCCACAACAGTTTGTGATGCTCAAAATGGCCTTTTCAAATCTTGTACCTGTTGAGGAGAGTGAGCAGTTTAAATATCATCTTTTATTAGACCATTTGAAGTTTGACTCTGCTCGTTCCCTGGCTTTGGCTTATGCACATCACCCCCAACCGTACACTCGAGCTATGGCTGCTCTACAACAGAGGTATGGTCAGCCTCAGCAGCTGGTCTTGAGGGAGATTTCTTCCATCCTGAATTTTCCCAGCATACGGTCAAGTGACTCCCGGAGTTTTAATGACTTTGCCATCCGTGTACGGGCCCTCGTAGGTATGCTGCAGTCATTGGAGAATCATGAGGGTGATCCAGAACTGGCTTGTGCCTCACATGTCCAGCAGCTTTTGGGAAAACTGCCAACTGAGTATGTGGCCAACTATGCCAGATATAGCCGTGCATCCAGACCTGGGCTTCCTTATAATCTCCTTGACTTCGCTAATTGGCTCGAAGAGGAAGCAGAATGCCAAGCCATAGCTATGCAGTCCCGTGACCTACAACGCCCCCTCAGAGAAGCTAAACCTCACTATCCCACTTTCACTAAGTCACAAAAGCCTTCAACCATCCTGCATGGAACAAGCCATCCTTCTTCCCCAAACCCATCCGACTCGTCCGGAACTCCCCGCCAAGCATGTCCATATTGCGGCATCCCAGACCACCATCTCAGCGTCTGCCCGGACTTTCGTCGTCTATCCCCTGAGACAATCAGAAAATGGATTAGAGACAATGATCGCTGTTGGCGTTGTGCAAGAGGTCACAGGGCAACAGACTGTAATCTAAAGAAAACATGTCCTAAATGTAACAGCAAGCACTTGGGCGTGCTCCATGAGGTCAACCAGTCCCAGTCAAGAACCGAACATAGCACTTCCTGCCTTATCCGCTCTAGCTGCCCATCAAGGGTCCTCCTAAAGGTGGTTGAAGTTCGACTGAGCTACAGAGGAAGAGACATTGACACTTACGCCATACTCGATGATGGTTCTGAGCGTACCATGCTCCTATCCACAGCTGCTCATGCTCTGGGTCTTGATGGGGGGGCGGCTGAATCCATGCTTCTGAAAACCGTGCGACAGGGTACAGAGTTCTTGGATGGGGCTACAGTCTCTTTCAACATCTCACCAGCTTCGAACACCACCAAGAAGTTTGTCATAAACAATGCTTTCACCGCTGATAAACTTGCCCTGGCCCCCCAGACCTATCCTCCTCAAGTCCTTCAGCGGTTCAAACACCTCCATAATTTGCCTTTGAACGCTTTCCGGGAGGTACAGCCCCTTATTCTTATCGGCTCTGACCATCCACACCTTGTATGCCCCATTGACAAGGTCCGCTTAGGCCCTGGGGGTGGCCCAGCAGCAGTGTCCACTCGCTTGGGATGGGCTTTGCAGGGTCCAACCATTCTTCCCCAGGATCAGTCTTGTGTCAAGCCCAGTGAACCCACAGTGGTCCAGTCATTGTTTGTAACTTGTAATGTCCCTAATATTGCCCTGTATCATGCAGTCGAGAAACTCTGGAGATTAGACGTCGTGCCCTTTCTTAACCCTAAGGTCTCCACGAGATCTAAACAGGACAAATATGCCCTGGAGTTGTTGGAGAGAAGGACTATAAAAGTGGATCTAGGAGGTGTTCACTACTCCACGCCTTTACTGCGCATTGCAGATTTCCCTTTGCTCAAGGCTCCCAAAGAATCAGTCTTATCCACTCTCAAAAGCACTGAGAAAAAACTGTCAAGAAATCCAAAACTTGAGGAGATCTATAACGAGGAGATCACAAAGTTACTCCTGGCTGGGTATGTCAAGAAGCTGACATTGGCAGAGATCTCACCTGTTCCTGAGTCCTGGTACATTCCTCATCATCTTGTGGAGCATAATGGAAAACACCGATTGGTATTCAACTGCTCCTTTGACTATAATGGACAGAATCTGAATAAGCTCCTCTTACCTGGTCCAGTGCTTGGTCCTTCCTTACTTGGTGTTTTGCTACGGTTTCGTCAGCATTCAGTTGCCATTTCTGGTGATATCAAGGCTATGTTTCACCAGATCCGTCTTTTGCCCGAAGACCGTCCTTTACTCCGTTTCTTGTGGCGCAATATGAGGCGTGAAGCATCACCCGATGTGTATGAATGGCAAGTCTTGCCTTTTGGTACCACATCCAGCCCCTGCTGTGCGATTTATGCAGTACAGCGTCATGTTAGAGAACATCAACCTGGCCATGAGGATGTCCTCTCATCTGTGCTTCATTCCTTTTACGTCGATAACTGCCTGCAAAGTTTCCCTACAGAGGAGGAAGCCATTCACCTTCTTGATCGGTTAAGACTCCTGCTTGCATCTGGTGGCTTTGAGATACGGCAGTGGATGAGCAATGTCCCTTCTGTAACCCAGCACCTTCCCAGAGAGGCTAGATCAGAGAGTACAGAGCTTTGGTTGAGTCATGATCGAAGTGAACCATTCGAAGGGGCATTGGGTTTAGTCTGGTACTGTTGTTCGGACACTCTGGCGTACAAGCACCGGCCTGTCACCTATGATACCCTTACCCTTCGTAATATCTACAAGGTTCTTGCTAGCCAGTATGACCCAATTGGCTTTCTCATCCCTTTTACAACCAGAGCCAAAATCCTTATCCAGAAATTGTGGGAGAAGAAGCGCGATTGGGATGATCCCTGCCTTCCTGAAGCTTTCGTCAGGGCTTGGAACTCATGGGAGGGTGAGTTACCCCTGTTGTCAAAGATTCGACTTCCAAGGTGCTATGACACGGATGATGGTCAGCCAGTAGTCAGAGAGTTACATGTGTTTTGTGATGCCTCAGAGGTTGCCTATGGTTCTGTGGCTTACCTTCGTGTTGTTCATCCTAACCAGATTAAAGTTTGCTTTATCATGGCTCGCTCAAGGGTGGCTCCACGGCGCCAAATCACTATACCTCGTTTGGAGCTGTGTGCTGCTCATTCTGGGGCTCAGCTCGCCCATCTTGTGAGATCTGAGCTCACGCTTCCACTCGATCGGCTGGTAATGTGGACAGATTCTACTACTGTCCTAGCATGGCTCCAGTCAGAGACTTGCCAATACAAAATCTTTGTGGCTCATCGTATCACCGAAATATTGGAACTTACGGATGCCTCTGATTGGAGGTACATCGACACGTCAAACAACCCAGCAGGACGATATTACAAGGGGCAAACCACTAATTGAACTGTCTACGCCCCATCGCTGGCACCAGGGTCCACCATTTCTGTTATTGCCTGCAGAGCAGTGGCCAGCATGTCCCAATCGCATGTCCTGTGATGCATCTGAGATAAAAAAAGGTGCTTTCTGTGGTAACTCTCAAGTCACCTCTACAAACGTTCCCACTGATCTCACGAAATTCCATACTTGGGAAGACATGGTAAATGAAACCATGAAATACGTGTCTTCAAACTCTGCAGTCCCTGCCCGCTCCTCAGCCGAAACAATGCTCCTTCAACATGCCCAGCAGCAAAGTTTCCCTGAAGAATACACCCTATTACAATCTGGCAAACCCTTGACCTCTACAGAGTCGTCTACTCAACCTTTCCCCAGAGTTTGATCCAGCCCTTAATGTCATAAGAGTGGGAGGCAGGCTGCGTCATTGCGATGCCTTGAGCTATCAAACCATTCATCCAATAGTCCTTGACCACATAACTCAACTGCTCATTAAGAGTGTGGACAGAAAGTTACATCACCCTGGCTCTGAGAGGGTGCTGGCCAGCTTACGTAGGAGTTACTGGATCATACGTGGACGCCAAGCAATTAAAAAGGTACAGCAGTCATGTTTGGAATGCCATAAATGGAAAGCCAAACCCCGTACGCCACGAATGGCAGACCTTCCCCCCTACAGATTGCGGCTGTTCAAGCCCCCTTTTTGGTCCACTGGAATGGACTGCTTTGGCCCTTTTCATGTGAAGGTTGGGCGCAGGCAGGAGAAACGTTGGGGGATTCTTTTCAAATGTCTTACCACACGTTGTCTCCATATTGATCTGCTTACAAGCCTTGACACAGACAGCTTCCTAATGTCCTTTCGTCGGTTCGTAGCTCGTCGCGGTACCCCCTTTGAAGTCATCTCAGACCAAGGTACCAACTTTGTTGGCGGGGAACGAGAGATCCAGAGAGCTTTTAAAGAACTGGCCCTTCCCCTCCAAGAACTGCTGGCTAGTCGAAAGGTCCACTTCAGGAGGAACCCTCCACATGCTCCCCACTTTGGAGGGGTATGGGAACGTGAAGTGAGAGCCATTAAGACAACACTGCGGGTCATTCTGGGCTCCCAATCAATCACTGAGGAGGTCTTAAGAACTGTGCTCACTGAGGTTGAAGAGATCTTGAACTCAAGGCCCCTTGGTTATTTGTCATCTTCTCTTGCAGACCCAGAGCCTGTGACCCCAAACCTTCTCCTTATGGGGCGGCTTGAGGCTGCACTTCCACAAGTTGTCTACACAGACACTCGACTTCTGGGGACCAGAAGGTGGCGGCATAGTCAGGTGCTTGCTGATCAGTTCTGGAACAGCTTTATCAAGCACTACTTGCCTACTCTCCAGTCAAGGCAGAAGTGGAAGGTGGAACAGTCCAACCTGACCGCCAACACTGTTGTGATGATAGTCGACCCCTTGCTCCCACGAGCTTCCTGGCCAGTTGGAACTGTAACAAAAATTCTTCCCAGCTCAGACGGCAGAGTCAGGGTGGCCGAGGTCAAGATCAAGGAGAAGTCCTTTATACGCCCTGTTACCAGACTTGTTCCCCTTACAGAGATCCGGGATGATGGTGATCACTAGATTGGATCTTTGTGACTTTATTTATTTTTTTTGATTACAAATATGTCTTACATATTTGGGGGCGGCTGTGAAAAATCCCTTCCTTTCCCTGATCTCTTGCCTGTCTTGGGCCCGCCTCTGGGCGGTGCCTGGCTCCACCCAAGTCTATAATTACAGCCTAATGGCACCTGCTCTTTCTTGATCCTCCTGAGCTGGTTGGAGATTCCCTTTTTTCATGTGGAGAACTGCGTAAATGCCTGTGAGTTTTACCTACTATTTTGTTCTACTTTCTCAGAAGATTCTGACGCTATTATTTCCCTTTTCCCTAGAACAACCAGTTTCTCCACCCTCCACTTCTTCTGCCATCTCCATGTCCCTATTTTGCCATATTCATCAACTACAATTCCTTTCCTTGCCTCCTCCCACTCCAACACACGATTCCAACAATAAATGTTTGAACTGGACTCTGTTGCTCTGTTTATTCTGTTGTTACGTTGAAGCCATTACCTGGAACCAGTACAATTAAGGATACACCACATCTACAGTAACACTATATTTTTCACTGCTCATTATACAAAAAGATACCAACGACGGGCCAACAAAGTTTAAGAAAGAAATAAAATAGTTTGTGAAAGAAGAAAACATTTCTGGTAACCAAGCATGAAAACAAAACAGTAAGTTACACACTTTCTCAAAAAAATAGCACTTTTTGCAGAAAAAAAAACCAAAAAAAAAACCAAAGACAAGAATGGCAGTTACAGGACTTTTGCTAAACATAGAGTAAGCAAATACTACAGCTATGGCCATCTAACAACTCAGCAGAAGCTGAGATTTCTGATAGGACCTATAAAGGCAATTTGCAGAATCCACTGGACCATAAGACCTCACCTCAGCCGTAATGCACAGTGCAGCTGATTTAATGTAAGAGCATTGGATCAGACAAGCTCTCGTTCACACTTAATGAGAAGTTAAAATGGCAGCTGTCTCCTTCACTCACATAGCCCTGTGTTTAGTTGGGACTCTGGATCTCTACTTGACCATCTAAATGCTGTGCATTTGACAAATTATACGAATCAAGATCTAAGAACTACTGAAGATGTGTTTGATGCTCTCTGAATCACTCTGTCACCAACTAATGACAGCAGACAGCACCGTGTTTTTCTCAGCAACTTAAGACACATTTAGTATAGTGGCCCTAAATGCAATCTTTCAACTCAGTATAAAAGGACCCGACTGCCTCGTATTATAAAGAGAGTACTAAAAGCAAACAAATTTTAAAATATGTTGTGAGGCTTATCTTATCGTATCTGTCGAGGGAATTCAATTTGAACAAAACAAATACAATACGCCTTGTATTATGGGAGGGATTTCCAATGCATTAAACGCCTATTGTCCTTTTTAAAATGGCTCTGATGCTGCATTCATGTGATCTCGTGTGAAAAACCTACTGTATTCATGCGACTTCTAGGAAGTCTTTAAAATCTATCCTAAAAATATTGACTTAATGATATTTAGCATTGATATTTTGCTGATTTAATGTGTTTCTCAAAGAACAACTATAATTGTGATACAAGACAAAATCCCTCTCATTTTGTCAATGAAAAACTGTATTTATACATTAAGACATATTTCCAAAAATGTGTCCGTGGTTTGTGAATTTGTAAAGCAACCTTTTCTTTTCTGGAAGATATTTCTGAGAAAAAATAGTTCCATTATGTTTGGATTGAGACAAATCTCGACCAAAGTAAGATTTATTATTGTAGAGCTCGGGTGTCAGACTGGTTCCAGAGAGGGGTAGTGTGCCTCCAGGTTTCCATTCTCTAGGTTCAGACTGGACTCACTTGAGAAAATGGGAAGGAGTCTGGTCTGCCCCTGCTTGGTTGGAAGGAAAACCTGCAGCCACAATGGCACATTGAGGACTGGTTTGGTCCCCTAGTTGTAGAATGAGCAGGGTTCAGATTTTTGGTTCAGATGTTTTTTTTGTACATTTTGCTTTGTTTTTTGTAATCACATGTTTGTGTTTGCAGCTGGTATTTTATGAATGTACAAAAAACACATTCCACCCCTCCCTCTAGTGGTAGCATAGGTCGTTAAAAATGCAAAGCAACTATTTACACATTCACCAAATTATTTCTTCTTAAGATATTTATTAACATTATAAAACATGGAGATAAACAGCCTTATTATATTTTTTAAGGGCAAAAAATTATGCATACTATTTCTTCTACAATAAACAACTCAAAATGCAATTTAAATCACTTTAAAAACAACAGTGTGTAAATTACAAGGGATACAACTACAACAAGGCTCAAAGCCGAGAGAAGTCGATGTTGTGTCCTCTGTAATGTCACAGCAGTTGTGTGTATTTGCATGATACATAGTTGTTTTATATTCTCACCGCTCTGACCTGTAGTGTTGAAGCCAAACAGCAGAGGACAGGACACGGCAAATGCCAGTACCCAGACTGTGGCGATCATGGCAAACACTCTCTTCCTGGAGCGATGCGTGGTGTTGTACAAGACTGGCATGACCACAGCTGTGTACCTGCCAAAGAACCACATCAATCAGATTTTAGTTTGAAGAATTCATCAATCAAGTTTATTTATAAAGCACAATTCATGATGATCATCTGTTGCAGGGCCAGCAGTCTAGCAGAGACGCCCAGACTTCCCTATCCACACACACTTCCTCCAGCTCATCTGGGGGGACCCCAAGGTGTTCCCAGGCCAGCTGAGAGTCCCTCCAGTGTTTTTTCTGGGTCTTCCCTGGGGGTCTACTCCCGTGGGACGTGCCCGGACTGTTCCAGATTTTTGGGGCATACCCCTGAAACACTGTCCTCAATCTGTGCACCAGCAGGAGGCCAGCCCCGGTGCTCCTCAGAGTCCGAGCCGGCTCATAAGGCACCAACATCATGAACTAGAATCCGCCAAAACAATATAACAAAATAAATTGAAGAAAAAATTCCTTTCAATTCTGACTCAATTAAGGACTCACCGTCCTATTAGAATTGAGAACTACTTGAAAGTTTTTTTATTTGTGTGAAACTTTCTACTTTCAGGGCTGAGAGCGACAGCCCTATATGCAAAACCGTACATCTGGAACAAGGGTGTTTTGTGTCCTTCACAGCCTATGCTAATCTAGAACTGTAAATGGCCTATATATAACTAATAGCATGAGGAAAGTAGTAGATGTGAGGAGCCAAAACGAAGTGCTCAGAGAAGATAAGTATAATGGAGCTTACAATGGAGCAGCATACCAAGCATTTCTGTGTTGAGTCAATTTGGGTATTCAGCACAAAACCTGCCTTTGATTTAGGAGTTCATCAGCACACTATATGCCAACTGTGTATAATGAGCCGGGAGAGAATCAGGCCCTGGTTGGGACTGCAATTACGTAGGACCCCAACCTAAAATGAACGTGATCTTTAAGTGGCCAGTGCCAGAAAAATGCCACGATTGCTTATCCTCATCACAGTAATTACTCCGGGGTGGTACTGGGCAAACACAGGGCAGATCAAGGGCCAAAGCAACAAAACAACATTTCCCAACATTTTTTTTTCACTAGATTTATCCCCCTGCTATGAAGCTGTCTGCTTGAATAAAACATAGGGCAGATAATATGCACATTTATCAAACTCTGAACTATTTATACCCAAAACACCTCACCTTGAAGTTTGTGGTAGATCTCAACCTTTTGTCTTTTCCACACAGACATCGTTTTTTTACTACAGCGCCCAGACTGATTGGCCATTAATCACAGCATCTATGACAACAGCCACAGCTTGGAGCTATATAAACAATATACTCTTAAAGTTAATCAGACACGTAATGCCCCCAGTGATCCTTCCTTAATTTAACTTCTCGGAAAGCATGTGATGGCAGCATTGTCAGCCCATCTGGTAATCAATCACCACAAATCACTTGCAGCAAAGAAGCAATGCATCCCCGGAAGAACAATATTTATTACAGAGTGCCTTCAGGATAAACGTATATCCAGCACACGTGATAACTCACCACAGACAGGGGGCCAGACCCTAATTCCGAAGTGTACCCCTTTCTCTAGACGGGCTAGAATACCAATTTTTTAACAATAGCAAATCTACATGCAGAATTCATTCAAAACATTCCCCCATTCCAAGTTAAAAACCCAAATATAATTATGTTTTGTTCGTGCTTTTAAAACATGGATCATCATCTCCATAAATATTACCTGAATAACGTTGTGCTCTTGATAAAGGTGATTTTTATAGAATAGAAAAACAACACTAGGACTGCTATTACAGCTGTTTTTTTATTGCCACTTTTTTATTGTACATAATTATATCCTGCACTGACTATATTTTTAACCTTAAACATGTTTGCACACTTCTGTCTTTTGCACAACCTATGCCACAAGTATCTATGCCAAATGTGACATACGCATTTCTGTGTGAGATCAATAGTCTATTTTATCTTATCTATCTATCTTATCTTTTCATGTAATGCTAGTTCAAGAGAATACTTTTTTATTCAATCAAATGCTGTTAAATCCAAAAGTTATTAATTTAACAAGTTGCTTAAACAGTAGTTGGTGATGTTCAGACTATGTGCAAAGAAACCTGATACAGAAACATATCTCTGAATAATTTAAGTGTACTGTACTAGTTGTTACTTAAATCAGCTCTTTTTGCCATGTTTGTGTTGTAGAAGAAAATAAACTGTATTGAATTTTGGCTTTAATCAAATATTAGCAATGTGTCCAATGTGGTGCTACTGCTCCACGTCCTCGTTTTATCTTCACACGTTTCCGATGTAAATTTTCCTGAAGCCTGAGGTCAGTAGTTCAAATCTCAGGGACGTTGAATATTAATGCG
This sequence comes from Knipowitschia caucasica, assembly GCA_964034765.1. Lineage (NCBI taxonomy): Eukaryota > Metazoa > Chordata > Actinopteri > Gobiiformes > Gobiidae > Knipowitschia > Knipowitschia caucasica. Next base: position 20,011,534 of record OZ035843.1, read on the forward strand.
CACTCTAAAAATATGTAAATAAATAATGTAGCGATCTCAGCAAACAGCAAATGTCAACTGTGTGTACATGAAGGAGCGCGTCACGGCAATAGGACGTAATTTCAATATGTTCACATGATCCTCGGCTTCGTCTTAGGTTTTTCCCAGGTTTTTTTTGTGGGAAAATTGAGAACTGGACAGGGAGGTTAGATGTAGTTGGCTGGAGAGGAGGAGCAGGCAAGGTTAATGCAAGATTATTTGTATAGCACAGTGAGCATGGCAACTCAAAGTGCTTAAAACTAAGCACTTTGAGTTCCCGACAGGTTCCCGATTAGACGCAATGAATTCAAATCCGTCCCTGTGCTCCTCTGAGTCCCAGCAGGAGGCCAGTCCCTGTGCTCCTCTGAGTCCCAGCAGGCCAGTCCCTGCCCTCCTCTGAGTCCCAGCAAGCACCATGGCAGGAGCTCTGGTATGTACTATGCTGGTGCACACTGGGGTCGCCTTGCACAATTTTTCCAATGTGGTTTTACTGCAAAAGGCTGAATCTTGAATCTTGAAGGAGGCCAGTCCCTGTGCTCCTCAGAGTCCGAGTTGGTTCACTTAGCACTATCATGTCACTAACTTTGAGGTTGAGGTGTGGCCCTGTTCCAAAACCTCAGTAACATGAACTCCTAATCCTGAATATTGAGCTTTCTCTTCACGTCATTTGCACCTCAACAACGTGACTCGCAGCGGCACAAGAACAGTGTGAAGTCTGCCAAGAAAGGAACGTGCTGTGCAAAAAGTCACACAAGTTAGAGATGGATTTAGCTTCTCACCATTTATCACAGTAAGAGTCATTCACAAAAGGTCTTTGTGGAAGAAACTGCCTTTCAACTATTGAACCTCTACGATCAAGACCATCGTTATCATTATTTTTATTTCTTTGATATTATAAAGCTTTTGTGTAACCATCAGTGGGTTTAATTTAACAATAAGGAGCAAGAACTAAAAACCAGGTCAAACCAGTTTTAAAAGAGATATGGCAATGAGAGTAAAAAAACTGTTCATGAGCTAGTTTTGAATACAACCATTCATAGCTAAAGTAAAGAGAGTGTTTACTTCGTCCCATTGAACATATTATTTGTATAAGATCCTTAGCATAATGGTTGTACAATGTATTCTCAATAGGGTCCAAACAAATACTGTACATTCATTCAAAATGGTCCAAATAAATGCCTTCATTCATTCATAAAAACTGCATGGATTCCATTAGCTTGTGTCTATCACTTTACCTGTAATGCAACATTTTCAATACAGAGAAAAAACATGAGAGCTATTCAAAGTTCTTATGTATAGATTTAAAGATCGGCTGAGTGTGGACTGAATGTACAGCAATGTTTTGAACGCTTAATACTGAGCGTACAGCTAGCTATGGGCGCAATCACTTATTAGATTCAGCAGCATAATGAGACCACTCTGCTCTAATTGAAAAATAGGATAAGTGTGGGATCTGCATGTGATATTTTTAGTTTTCTCTTATGATATTTCCCCCGAGTTACTTTTTGACTGTTTTAATTTTTTTTTCCCTGGTCGGCATTTTGATATGATTTGGCAAATGACCTTTTTGGCTCAAACTAAAATAAAAAATAAAACCTTACATTTTACTGAGGGGTATAATTAGTTTCTCACGCAATGCAGTTATCAGAACATGCTTTAAAACGCTATTTGGCTGAATTAATTGCACAATAAGAAAGACCTTATTGATTAAAGCCGGCAAGTAGATATTTAAATGATTCTTACCTCCTATCAAACCTTTGGCACAACATTGGATCAGGATCATCCTACACCAGCCAATTAGATCCCAGCCAGAAGCCTCATATAGTGATTCAAATGGCCTTTCTTTACAAGCAATAGTTCACATGTTGACCAATTACATTTTCAAGCAAATATCTGGAGCAAAAATATATGTACAAAATATGACACCCCAAATATTAAAAGGTTATAGAGCAGTTGTTAACCAAAAGAGCTCTGTTGAATCTCTCCCATTTACGTTTATACACATTTATCAACATTTATGGACATGGTAATCTGCCCCTTATAACTCATGGCTCTGTGTGTTTTTTTTGTGTCATTGCATTTCTTATGTTTGAACTGTTGATTCTCTGATCTGTGTTGGCAAATTCAACTGTTCTGTTACGTTATCCGAGATGACTACTGTTGTGATATAGGTTCTATACAAGTGTAAATTGAATTCCAGATCCAGATCCAGGAGGAACACCTGCTTGACTTGATGTGAAGTATTTTCCCTGTTATAATGCTGCTTCTGGTTACACCGCATATCCTCCCACCATATTGTTTGCGGCGATCGCAACGGCTCCACATGGCCTGGACTCACCTGTCTATGCTGATTGCACACAGGTTCAGGATGCTGGCGGTGCACATCATCACATCCAGCGTGACGAAAATGTTACAGTAAAGTCGACTGAAGAGCCAGGCGCCTCCAACCACCTGCAGCAGGACAGACACACAGGGGGATTAGAACACAGTGATGTGAGTGTATGAATAATGCCTCTTTGAGTGTCAGGAAAGCTCTATACAAGTACCATGTATTGTTAGGTATTTCCACAGCAAAGAGTAAAGCAACTATTTCTCATTGTACATGCCCACTACACCACCCACGCTATACATGTGACACGTTGACAATGGAACATGCGAATTAACAAAAATAGCAGGGTTAGAGATTTTACACGGCAACATAAAAGGGGCATCTAAACGGCTTTTTTCCTGGTTTGAATGTGTGTGTGTGTTATTTAATGTATTAATCAGGATGATTTTGGCATAAATTTGCATGCATATGTGCCACTATTGACTGTTACGGCTCTTGTACACATTTCCGAGTGCTCTAAACGTGATGAAGGGGGTTATAAAAGGAAATCAAATGACAAAAATAGGAAGGAAAAGTGTCACACTCTATGACTAATTATTGTCAAGGTTGTCTGCAGGTCTCAAAGAGAAAATTAACCTCCAAGCAACAAACAGCTTCCCGCCAACAGGGACCACAGCCGCTCAGTCCGACAGCCTCTCACTTAGGTCTATAATGCCCGGTAATAACAATCTGACAGAGATGAATGGGATCCAAGCTGCATCGCCTGACTCCTGGATCCTATACCTCCAGCACGGGAATATACAATGTGTCGGCCAAGGAGCTGGGAATACATGCAGGAAACCTAAATAATGGTCCCTCATGTATTAAAAATGGCAGGTACAAAGACATGCAAATGTACGTTTATAGTATGCATATACATTGGTTATTAATATGGCTGACCGTGAAATTCCACTACATTTGCACAAAATGAATCAGTGTGAGTTATTGTGGCATAATTTCCGTGGTAGAAATAGGAATTGTAGTTAAGCTCCGTTGGGTTTAATCTAATATATTTTAATAAGCACGAACAGATTTAGCTAACAAATGGATCTCCATACACAATGCCTTACAAGCTAATTGCTATGGATTACAAACACAGATATTAGCAGAGTAGGCCCACTTCTTATATTAAACAGGAATTGAAAAGACGTATACATTTCAGACCAACGATGGATTTGCAATGTGATTTCTAATATCCTGCATGTAAAATAATGAAAATAAATATGAAGCAATTACCTAATACACAATTCTGACAGAAAATGAGAGTTCTAACCTACAGAACATACACTTTTATTTCAGATATACAGACTTTATGTACTCACTTGATTTAAGAAGTTGTTGGTTTTATTTTCTTTAAAGAAATCTAGCACAACACATTTTGAGAGGGTCTGTTTATATCAGAAAAAGATTATTCATCCTTTGGAATGAAAACATCAAAATAAATAAAAACAACAAGACACAAAATACGTGCTTGTTCCATTGAAAAATATCTAAATATATTGTTAATAAAGAACTTAAAAGAAAATAACCTCATGAAAGAACTTAAACCATGAAATTTGTGAATTGGATTTGATTTTGATTAGACGTGCAGTTGTACATTTATAGACTGGAAGAAATGGGAGAAACACATCAATCAGGAGTCGACAACATATCAGAGAGCAGCCTGGTGCCCACAGTAGTGAGAGCAGGCGTCCATCAGAACCAAGCCCATTCTACTTTACCACCTCAACGTGTTTTCGTCACAACTAACATACCAACATAAAAGAAAGTGACTAACAGCTGGGGAATTGCAGGAGCCTCTTTGTGAAAATGTGTTCTTCGGGGCTATTTACAAGCAAAACTACATTGAGTTGTCTTTTCATCCAAATATCAAACATATTACCCTGAACATTTTGTTGAAGTGCAATCATCCATTGATTTGGCAGCCGTCGAATGGTCCCAGCCACACAATACAATTAAAACCTCTATTTTAAGATTCTCAGGGAGTTGTTGAAATAGCAGCGCTTCACATCACACACACACACAAGCCAGACGTGCTCAGAGTGAAAATCCCAGAGTGACTCAGTGGGCAGGTCTTTACATTTATACTGCATGAAATGTAGCGGCACAGAAAAGATGCCACAGGACATCAAACACAATGAAACCTTCATAAGTGATCTCCAGCTCACCGCCTCCGACAAGTAGGAGCAATGTTTTTGTACATATCCATAAACTTGCTTCTGTGGCCTTTTCTGTGTGTCCACTTAATGAAGAAACAAATCCAATCATACAAATCATCTGAATATTGTACATTTCAAATCTAATTATTGACTAAAATTAAACTAACTCAAGTGTTTGATTAAAAGGACTACACAATGTCCATTATTAGTTGATGGAAAATTGCAGTTGTGGAGTTTTAAACCAGTGCTTTATCCATCCATTCATTTTCTTTCATTTCATCTGTTGCCGGGTTGCGAGGGCAGTAGTTTAAGCAGAGACTTCCCTATACCCACACACTTCCTCGAGCCCACCAGTGTCTCAAGGTTTTCCCAGGCTGAGAGCCTCCGGGTGTGACATGCCCGGAACACCTCCCTGGGGAGGCATCCAGGAGGCATCCACAACAGATGCCCGAGCCACCTCAACTGGCTTCTCTAGACATGGAGAAGCAGCGGCTCTACTATGAGCTCCACAACCAATCTCTAAGGGAGCACCCAGACTCTCTGTGGAGTAAACTCAATATCTGTGATCTCGTCCTTTTGGTCATTACCCAAATCTCATGATCAGAGGTGAGAGTGGGAACGTAGACCACTAAATCAGGAGCTGTGCCTTTGGACTCAGCTCCCTCTTCACATAAATACTGTAGTGCTATATACACATCTATATTCATAAGGCTGTTATCGGCTGTAATGTAAACGCTCGCAATAGCTTTCCAAATCTCCATGCATTTGCCTAAAAGTGGATTCACAAGATACAACTTTATTAGATTTCATGCATAAAGAGTTTAATCATTAATATGTTCATAATTTATATTTCTCATTCCATAAAAAACACAATCTGACTCACTCCATCGCTTGTTTGATATTCAAAACATTTAAATGGCTAAAGCACAGCAATATATACAAATAAAAAAATATTTCACTGCTTTATATGGTGGCAATCCGCAGCCAGCAATAATGCTATTGGCATAAACCCAAACTACAAAAACCAAGCATTATTCTCCTTTGAAATTTTTTTTTCCTAATTGAATATTTTCTCCTTGAAGAATAGCTTTCTTTTGAATGTAAGTGACAAGAGATTTTCCCATTGTGTGAGAGGTGATTTGCTCAAGGGCACGTGATTATACCTGCTGTGGGCGAGAGAGAGCTCCATCTGAGACTGCACTTCCTGCCAGGACATTTATATGAGGGCGCGCAGTGGAGAACAGCCTGTCACCCCCAGATAATAGCTCCTCCTCTGGATTGCCCAGCGCACAATGCTGAGACCTGCATTACCAGGACTGCACGGTGCATTTTTAAAAATCTCTTGATTATTTTTTTAATTAGATGCTGACACGGCTGACCTTTCCCATTCTGACAAATAATGAGCATTGCACTTTAAAGCCATGAAGCAATCTTTCCTGACCTATTCTTTAAGGGCAGAATAGACTTCAGTGTTGAATGAATAACTCTTGAATGTAAAGCACATAAAAGCTTGAATCGAGACAAGATCCTGGGAGGAGCTCTGCAGGACCTCTAATAACCGCTTTAAGAGATATGATTATCTATGATTCGTGTGACATTTAAGCACGGGTTACCAATGAAAGGTGAAAAATCCACTTAACCAACATGTGAGCTGTGATAACAATGAAATCAAACAGCAACATCTGAGAGCAATCTCGAGCTGGTCAAGCAGATTCCAGTCTTGTTAACCTTTCGCCATAACGTGTTTGAGTTTTTAGAGTGTGTACATGTTCAATATCTCTGCACAAACAAAAGACTTTCTGAACAAGTATAGGGACGGGGAAAGCTGTTTTGCAAAAAAGTAAACGAAAGAATAGGAATGCTGCTTAAAGTGTTGCTCCACAATGACTCCATCTAAATAATTGATTTGTTTTGTTCAGCACTTTGAGTTGCCTTGTGTATGAATTGTGCTATACCAATAACCATGCCTTGCCTTGCATAAAATCCTTGTCTTCCTTGTCATGTTTGACCCAATCTCATATTTGCCCATCTGTTATGGAAGCTCACTAATGTCAGCAACAATTCAAAAGCCCTACTTGATGTGCCACGAGGGACAAATAGCTAGTAATGGAGCCAATAACTTTGCACACGCAGAAAAACGCTGATTTCCTGTCAAACCTATAACCTATTTCAAACTAATTAGCGAGCAGAGGGAATGCTGGGCTGCCTACTTGACCATTGAGCTGCCCTTGAGTTGCTCTTTCAGCCCTCTCAGCTCCTTATTCATCCTCCGTCTTAAAGCTCATATAAACACCTCTGCTATGTATTTACTTGGGGTGTGTGGGGAAGGGGGGGGGCTTATAGACTTCAGCGCAGGTGTCGAGAGAGACTGCAACAATTAGACACGCACACACGGCAATCACACAGCATATCATTTACACTATGGGACTAGGTATAGAATTGAGAAGAGGGAATGCAGTTACGCTTGCCTCTTCTACACCTCCCAATTATCCATGCATACAAGTCGCTATCGTTCAATACATTTGTGAGAAATTACCAGCACGTACAATTTCTTGAAAAACATACCTGTACCCACACATTGCTTTCATCATTGTTATGGCTGGAATGACACAAGTGATACGACAGAATAAGCAGCAAATGAGCCTCATCCTTTTTCCTCTTGTCGTTGCCTCATTAACAGGAGGCTGTTGTCCGCTCTGTCTCATACATTACACTCTTTCCCACTTTCTCCCTTCAGAGCCGATAGTTCAAAAGAGCATCCATTATCCCAAACTTCTGGCTTGGAGGCCAAATAGATCGTTAGTCACAATTTCTTCCTCTGAATGTGTGTGTCTGAGTTGGAAAAGCTTTCACAGTTGGGGTCGAACTTGGATTTGCGTTAAAAAAAAAGAGAAACTATATCGAACTATATCGGAACTATATCGGTTATCTCAGCCGGCATTTGGTTTTAGTGTCATGACACATTTCACTTATCCAAGTCAAGCCTTGAACTGGCTTGGTTGTCTATGGGTGCATTAAATTACATACGGTGACTATTTTGAGTTTGAAACATAGAAAGCATGTGGCTCTATAAGCTTCACATTTGCATATTCTCCAACAAGTTTATCATCCAGAGCTTTACTGCATCATTATCAACAACTGTGCTGAAACAACTGGGGCAACAGAAGAAAGATGTAGCATTTCAACAATATCAGTGGCAGCGCCGTGACCATCCATCAGTTTGAGCTGAATGTTATTACTATATATTGGTGTTTTTTCTAAGAGAGCCCTCATTTTTTGTCAAAATGACAATGTTTAGTGACAAGGTGAAAATGATTCAACTGCTTGTATTTGAGGTTAATGACAAAATATTAAGAGTTTAAGTGAACTAGTGTAGTGCCCGTAGGAAGTATGCTTTCTTTTAGGGGGAGCTTTGTAGGGGATTCCATCAGATTTTTTATTATAATTAAAGCAAGCGTCGAATTCGCTTGGGCACATACTGAAGACTGCCAGATATTCCTTGCTTTTATAAAGACATAGATGATCTCTGAGAAAAAAACATTTATTTGAGGGTTCGATGGCACGGACTGGTTGCTTCGCTTCTGTCAGTGTGCCCCAGGGCAGCTGTGGCTACAGTATAAGTTATAAGACACTGTGTATGGAGTGAATGAACAATGACTTGTGAAGTGTCTTTGAGTGTCCAAAAAGCGCTATGTAAAACCAATGCATCGTGTATCATATTGAATTATGAAAGACCCAAGGGTTCCCAGGCCCATTTTCCTGTCCACACAAATTAACTTAAGTAAAATACTTGCATCTCCTTTCTTTACAGATTCAACCCACCAAATCCTGCATGTTTGTTCATGAAAGTTGCCTCACCTCCAAGTAGACAGCCCAGGGCATGACCAACGAGGCCACCAGCAGATCTGCCACAGCCAGGCTAACCACCAGGTAGTTGGTGGTGGTCTGCAGCGACCTCTCCCTCAGCACGGCCAGGCACACAAGCACATTCCCAAACACGATGGCCAGGATGAGCAGCGAGTAGAACATGGCATAGTAGTTCCTCTGGTTGTCCTCTTCCCCTGCTTCAGCCACGCTCTCATTACCCTCGGTCCATCCCAGGAGCTCCGATTCGTTCCAAAGCCGCTCCGCACTGCTAAACATCGCCATGGAGATGTCCCGATGACATGGGAGGTGTGAAGTTTGGCAGACCTATCAAAAAAGAAGAGTGAATTTTGTGTTTTCCCATTCATCACTCTATTTTTGGAGTCGTGTGAGCCTTTAATGAAAGCATTGCATGGCTTTATTTCAGGCCTCATGTCTGCTGGGATACATCCTAGCAACCGTAGCCAGACTACATCCCCTGTGCGGTTTACATTATCTTGATATTAGGATCATAAACTTTGTATGTGCTTTTAAGTTATATAGTGATTGTTCCTAGAAGACCTTTAACTTTGAACATCTGCTGCTGGTAAATGCATATTAGACTTACCTCTGCTTCAGTTTAATAGGGGTTTGTGGTGATGTTCCTGGGGTAGCTCATTGGGGAGGAGTAATAGGTCTATGCTGAAATATTGAGAGGTGCGATTGGCTACGGTCCCAGGCTCTGCTCCTTACACTCTATTCTTCCTCTCATTAATTCCCAAACCTCCCAACTTGGCCCACATCCAAATGACGTTTTGCTTCTGTCCCCACCTGTGTCTCAAGACGGTAAACAAACTGATCCATCTTCGCCTTAACCCACATCCTCCACAAGGATGATTACATGGGACGAAAATAGGGAGCCACACGATGAAACCCAGATCATTTTTAGATCTCGCTGCCCTGGGAGGCTTTTTAAAGATTTCTGAGTGTATAGTTCCACTTGGTTCCTAAATGGCTGCAGTATCAAATTCTAGTCTCCCAAGAAAAATCTGGGGAAGTAAAAGAAAACGGGCCACTGATACTAATCACCTTGAAATCTCTTGATGAGGGTTTGCCAGTTTATCACATGATTACTGGTGACAAGTTGAATTAAACGCACATTACTGAGTGGTGTGGGTAGTGAGAAACCTCTTCACACATGTCTCCTGATGTGGCCTGACTGGAAATCCTCCCCACTAACAGTTTGTTGTGGACTAATTGGAACCGATTTGCCTCTTCCATGCCTTTTCCTCTGGAGGTGCTCAATCTCCTATGAAGCCACCACCTGATCCTGCCCCCTCAATGTCAATGTGCATCACTTCAGCATTCTGTGGCAAAAAGCTATGTGCACGCTCAGCACACGCACGCACGGCTGGATTATATTGTTTATGTATTGCACTGAAGTGTACAGTCCAACAGATAGGGAGACTGTAACATTCATGTACCTAAATATACACATTTAACTAATTGAGAGTTATTTAGCTGTTCATTAGCTCCAATGAGCACACAGTAACTGACTGTAATTGATTGACTTTTCAGTTTAATGGCTTATCTCCAATTGGATCAGCGATACGCATATTAACACGTCAAAGCCAAATCAAAAATTAATTTAATCCAAACGACGGGAACGTGTCATTACCACGTCAAAAATCACATTGAAAAAAAGATAACGAAGGCAAAGATGTGTTAAAGATAGAGATAATTAGTTCCCGAATTTGTTTAAATCCTTGTACAGAACGCATGCAGGGATATGAATGATACAGTTATAAATAAATAAACGTGTCTTTTATGCGATTTTAAACGAAAGTAAACTTACCCGTTAGTGTAACGTTGTGGAGAATTCATTAGCAGCCATTGAGAAACAACAACATCCGCGCTGTGGAAAAAGTTGCCCGGTCCTGTAGTCCGGTAGAGAGCTCAGGGAGCGCGCAGAGAGCAGCATTTGGAGTCGGAGCGCACGGTGCCATTGCGCGCAGGCTGGATGAGTGTGGGATGCTCACTGCTCCATCAGAGATCGACCCGCGCCTTCTCACTTTCTCCTGCGCCTCTGGGAAACGCGCGTACGGGGAGTGCGTCATGTGTCTCCCCTCTGACATGTGCCTTAGGTAACAATATGAGTTTCATAATTAACTGCATGCTAATTTGTGCCATATTGCCAGAACTGGGTTGAATTGGCCCCAAGAGGTTTGTTTTGTAGCTGTGACCCTGAGCCAGTCTGGGTCATGTTTTTCTGGAAGTGACAAAAGCATAAAAATAGCCTATGATGGCCTTTAAAACAGCCTCGTGAGATAACTTGTAAAATTAGGTCAGTTAATGCATAGGTGGACAGTTAAATCTAAAGTGTCTTGCCATAGTCTTTTATTGCAGCCTTATGTCATTTTTTTATGTTCTTATTTCTTTGAAATGGCCTATGCACAATAATTGTAATGTAGGCCAGACCAGCTGATTTTTATCTGTAGTCCATGGGTAATGGCAAAGTGATAATTAATGTATAACAAACATTTAAGAATTTACCTGTAACACTCTTAGGCACAAAGAGACACATGTTATACAATACACGTGTATTTACAATACGCCCTTCAGGCATCTTTATATAGTAAGTAAGTAATCATTTATATACCGCCTTTTCACTGCAGCTCTGAGTCTCAAAGCAGTTTACAATTGTTAATTTATTTTTTTGGGCATTTGTCCACTCACTCCACACAGAGATGGAAGCGGGGTCGCCAGTACAGGAGGCGCATGCCAGACCTATTGTACATATTTTTAGCGGTAGGGGAAACCGGAGTACCCGGAGGAAACCTACGCAGACACAGGGAGAACATGCAAACTCCACTCAGAAAGGCTCTTGCTGAGAGGCGAGAGTGCTATCCACTCAGCCACCGTGCCGCCCACTCAGCCACCGTACCTTGTAACACAAGCAAAACAATAAATCACTGTAAAAAGAAGACCTGGGAGAAAATAAATCGTGGCAGACAACACGTACGCTTAATGAAATGTTGAGTGTCATTACTTTCAAATATCTAGAATTTGATGAAAAGATAGATGAATTATGAAGGCCATGAACATTCTACGGGGGTACGCACAGCCCCATGCGTCCTTGTATCTCATTGCAAGTTTTGACCTGTCCTCTCTGCCTACACGGGACACATACTGTATGTATAGGCAGTGCAGGGAATCACAACCTATATATGAATCCATAAATTAATTCAGCTTCCCTTTACAGCACAATGATGTGTGGCATCCATAACACATTGGATTTCCTGACTGAACGTCACATTGTGTCATGAGCCATTCAAACCACGTCTAAAACATTCAGTTTTACTTTTCCTATTTCTGGGCACTGTGCAATGTTCAGGGCATCAATCTCCACTCTTCGTGCTGTATGAGTGGAAGTTTCTGCAAGTGTGTAATCCTTTCTGGAGGAGCCTATAGCCTGGCTGAGTTGTTGATTTATGGAGCTTGGTTGACACACATGATTTTTGAAATAAAGCAGCTGGTCCTTGTTCATGGTCAATGGAAATGATCCCATTATACAATACATGAGCTTGTGTAAAAATCTTTCATCCCTAAAACTACACTATGGGTTAGGGAGATAAATTGATGAGAAGGTGGACAGTTAAAGAGTTTAGATTCTATCGAAAAGGGCGACTGTGTAAATTGTACCCTTGGACTCAACTCTGGGGTGATTTAGCTGTCTAGACCAATACCACACTGAAGGTCTCCACTCAAAGGGCACCCCAGCAATCAGAGGACAGGGAAGGAAAACTGGGATGTTAGTTGTAACTTTGCCTCCACCTATTGGTCAATGGTGGAAACAACCAAAGATTCAGAAAGAATGAATGGAGATAATTGTTGTAATTCATACAGGTTTATTGAGCATCAAATAATAATAATACATTATAATTAAAATGGATGCATTTTTGCGTAAATTGGATATGCCGCCGAATGAACACGTTTTCAATAATGGCACAGGCATACAATATCAGTAGAGTTTCGGTGAATTCAGAGTTTATATGTTGTGTGTGTTAAACAGTAGGGCACACAAACTACTTGCTTAAAGAAAATACAAAGTTTACTGTAACAGATATCTCTTTGGTGAAACTCAAAAGAGCAGTAACATCAAAATGGTTTCATTGAAACTAACTGGAGGAGGATTTCCCCTTTGCCTCTTCCCATCCACTGTAGCCACCCTGAAGATGCCTTGCCCTAAAATACAAGATGACTGTATTAACAATTTAATAACAGAAGGTCAATATGAAAAGGCTGCTCTAAGTAAGTTTTGGTCGTGATGTGTAGTTAAAATATTTACTTTATGAATCCAAGCCGATGGGCGATGTCCAGGGCCTGGCCACTCCTCCTTCCACTTTTACAGTTAAACACTATATTGTCATCTTCTTTAGCGGGAGTCTTCACTTGAAACTTCTGTTCAAAGTCTTCAGACGACAGCTTCAGTGACACCTCCAGGTCATCCACTGGACACAGAAAAGCTTCATAAGAATAGTGAAACATCGTAGGAAAGTTATGTTATGGTGAGGTATAACATAAGATAGGATACTAAAATGAAACTCAGGAGCTATAATTGCACTTGGTTCAGAGGTATTTTCAGATGTGCGGAGGAGAATATGACCAGGATAAACAATAGTAATAATAGCAGCAGTTAAAGTGACGAGTAAACAGAAATATCAGATGAATGGATATGTAATAATGCAGAAGTAGTAATAACAAAAGGTAAAGTGACTGGTGAATTATTCTCACCAGAATTAAACCTCTCCTTTACACAGTGAGGAGTAACAAGGGAACCTACTGTATAAGCAAAATTAGCATTATCTTGTGTTCATGTCATGCTGCAGTTTTGATTACGGCTTTTGACATGGAACAGCAAACTTGATGCCAATTCTGGTCATGTTTTTACAGAATCTATACAAAGTTCAGTTTTGATATACATTTAGTTTAGTAGGCATGTATTTTGGTAAGTCTATGTATACATTCTGTGCTATAGAGAGCTTGGGATCAAACATAAATCTCTGAAGAGGTATACACAAAGAATTAGACAAAAAACAACCCAATATGCAGCATGGTCGCTACAAATAAAGACTTTTTTTCTTTTTTTACACATTTTGCCAATATTTTGATTCTTACAATCTCTTGAAATGAGCCTAAATGAAAACTTACATGGCAAGCTCACAGCACTGGGGATGTGTCCGGCCTGGTACTCATCAGGTCTTCTCACGTCAAATAGCTGAACGTCCTTTTTGGCCAACATGGATTTGAGCTGAGCAACAGTGACCACTGAACAAAATAAACATATTACAGCACACATCGTTCACCTTTTGCTTAGAATCCCTGAAAACTTACCATCCATTCTTAATAGTTAATCCCTATAAGACGATTCTGGTCTGAGCTACAACTGGACCTATACTGAGACTGAACTGAAAGAGCATTGTTATCTCCGGAACAAAAATGTCACACTCAACTAAAATTTGACAAAGGAGTAAGGTGAACACTGATGACAGCATGCAGACCTTTCATTCACATGAGCGCTAGGGTAGGACTAAAAGGCCTAGTTACATAATCCATCTTCAATAAAAAAAAATGTTAATCTTAATGTAAATATTAAATCAAATAATGAACACAGCAAATATAAATTGGTTTTGAATTAAAGGTTTAAAGACATAGAAAGTTTGTGTAGTCTGCTCTGATACAGTCAACCTCAGCTGTTTTTCTTGATCCATCTTTGGGTCTGATGTGACCCATGGATCTGGACATAGGGTGGTCAGGCCCATGTCATCACTTACTGCAGTCATGTTCCAAATTGCCAAATTAATTCATACCTTGCTCTGGATTGTATTTAACGCTAATCATATTTATTGATTAATTTATATTTAATATGTTTATTATTATCACTAATGGCACCAGTGGGGTTGACCCATCCACAGTGTGTTGGAGGCAGGACACTTGCCTTGGTTTGGAGACACACCTTGCGTTTGGAAACAGCCTGTTTTAGACCGCGGTAAAGTGGCCCGCATCTTTCAGCTCTATGAACAAGCGGCCCGCATCGGGGAAAATACGGTGCGCGTTTCTTTGAGAACTTACGGTAACAGCGGAACATCCTTTCGGAGTCACCCATTTTTATCGAACAGAAAGCGCGCTGGGGTCTGGGAGACACATTTTTGTGATTAAAACCTTATAGAGATGCCACCCGGTACACATAGCACCAGCCCCCTACGATTCCTCCTACAGGTTGTGAGTCCTCAGGAGGATAGCCACTCTATTGTTTACATATATAAAGTACACAATTTGGTCCGCTAGTGCAATTTTCAAGTATTGTAACTATTTAGTGGAATAAGGTGTGCGACTAATTTCACTTGACTCATGACCTTATTATTGCCCTCTACCACTGTACCAAAGACCAGAAACTTTTACTGTAGAAATTTGGAGAAATATGGAGTTAAAGTAGCCATTTTGGTCCAAAATACCTCCAAAATAGTCAAAACATGTCACTTTTGATCTACTGTAACTTCTTACTGTAAAAAGGTGTGCGACTAATTTCACTGGATTCATGACCTCATGATTGCCCTCTACCACTGTACCAAAGACCAGGAACTTTTACTGTAGAAATATTGAGAAATATTTATTTAAAGTAGCCATTTTGGTCCAAAATACCTCCAAAATAGTCAAAACATGTCACATTTGATCTACTGTAACTTTTTACTGTAAAAAGGTGTGCGACTAATTTCACTGGATTCATGCCCTCATTATTGCTCTCTACCACTGTACCAAAGACCAGAAACATTTACTGTAGAAATATTGAGAAATATTTATTTAAAGTAGCCATTTTGGTCCAAATAGCCTAAAAATGGTCAAAACATGTCACATTTGATCTACTGTAACTTTTTACTGTAAAAAGGTGTGCGACTAATTTCACTGGATTCATGACCACATGATTGCCCTCTACCACTGTACCAAAGACAAGAAACATTTACTGTAGAAATATTGAGAAATATTGATTTAAAATGGCCATTTTGGTCCAAAATACCTCCAAAATAGTCAAAACATGTCACATTTGATCTACTGTAACTTTTTACTGTAAAAAGGTGTGCGACTAATTTCACTGGATTCATGCCCTCATTATTGCTCTCTACCACTGTACCAAAGACCAGAAACATTTACTGTAGAAATATTGAGAAATATCGATTTAAAGTAGCTATTTTGGTCCAAAATTGCCTAAAAATGGTCAAAACATGTCACTTTTGGTCTACTGTAACTTTTATTGTGGAAATTTTGAGAAATAATTAGTCAAAGTACCCCCCTTGGTAAAAAATACACAAAAGGGGCTACGGCCCCTTTTGTCGACAAGCGGAGGTTCGACAAGTCGACAAGCGGAGGCTCTGCTCCGAGCTCCTTCCGTGTGACTGAGCTCCTCAACCTATCTCTAAAGGTGCTTTCAGACCAATAGCTTCAAAACGCTTTTGACGCGCAATATTTGACGCTGGGTCCGGTGTGAACGCCCCTTGGTGCTTGAAGCTCCTGACGCCGGGTGGGAGGAGCTTCTCTCGCTCCCGCCTGGAGCTCGCACTGATTCCCGCGGAGGAGCGCCTGTCTTTCAGTCTGCTGTGTCTGAGCCAGCTTTAGCTTGTTCTTATACTAAATAAATTACTTTAACTTCACAGCATATGTACATGATGATGTGATTGTGTTACTTACTTTTTAAGAACGTTACTATTTATACAAATAATATTACAAATAACAATAATGACAATGAAAAATCAGTAGCAGCTACATGACAGCCCTGCTGCTGCTGCTGCTGCTTCTCCTCGTCTCCAGATTGGTTGAAGCCCGGCGTCAAGCTCCAAAAGCTTTTCTCAACTTCGGCGTTAAGGGACTTTTTTACGACAAAACAGACGCAAGCATTACGCGTGTCAAAAGCTTCAAGTGACGCGCATAATGCTCGCGTCTTTTGAAGCGCTTCAAGTGAAGCCGGGCCTCTCAGCGTCACCTGACGCGCTTCACTATTCATTTTCAGTGCAAAACTGACGCTTTTCAAGTCTAAGTTGAGTCCGGGGTGAAAACACCTTAAGGGAGAGCCCAACCACTCTTTCCCACCGCTTGTATCTACAATCTCGTTCTTTTGGTCATTATCCAAAGCTCATGACCAGAGGTGATGGAGGGAACAAGAACTGACCGGTAAATCGAAAGTGGCCGCATCACTGCGCACGCTGCACCAATCCACCTGTCAATCTCACGCTACATCCTTCCGTCACTCGTGAACAAGACCCCGAGATACTTTAACTCCTCCACGTGAGGAAGGACCTCTCCACTTTGGCGGCACGGTGGCTGAGTGGATAGCACTCTCGCTTCTCAGCAAGAAGGTCCTGGGTTCGAATCCCAGTCGGAACAGTGCCTTACTGAGTGGAGTTTGCATGTTCCCCGTGTCTGCATAGGTTTCCTCCGGGTGCTCCGGTTTCCCCTACCACTAAAAACATGCTCAATAGGTATTAATGGATAATGAAGATTGGGGGCTGATCAGTGGGGGCGGGTCCCGGCTCGAAAGTGGCCAAAATGATGCGCTGACATGCTTGCAATACCACCCCGGGCCGATGGGGGTGGACCCGGAATAAGAATTAGCCAATGCTAACGTATAGCATTGGCAGACCTCTCGAAAAGGATGGTCCAAAAGTTGGCTCTTGGCCCAAAGCTCCGTTCCACATGTGTGTCAATGATGAGGGGGGTGAATTTTTTTGGACCACTCTACTATACTCGCTGTGAATTTTTTAAGTCTCTCGTTCAAATGAATGGAGCTTGCGCCGGCTGACGCATGCGCAGATGCTTTTTTTTCCGCTATATAATTTTTTTTATATATATATAAATGCGCTATATAAATAATCATTACTCATTAATCATTACTCATTACTCGAGAGGGCAAGGCACCTTTTTCCGGTCAGGCATCATGGCCTAGGATTTGGAGGTGCTGATTCTCATCCCAGCCGCTTCACACTTGTCTGCAACCGTCACAGTGCATGTTGCAGGTCCTGGTTCGTTGGAGCCAACAGGACAACATCGTCGGCAAACAGCAGAGATGAAATCCTGTGGTCTCCGAACCGGACCCCTCCGTCCCCTGGCTGCACCTACAAATTCTGTCCATTATGACAGTAAACAGAAGCGGTGAGAAAGGGCAGCCTGCACCTGCCGGCAATGCAAATACAGCTCTGGTAGAGGACAATAATTAAGTCATGAATCCAGTGAAATTAGTCGCACACCTTTTTACAGTAAGAAGTTACAGTAGATCAAAAGTGACATGTTTTGACCATTTTTAGGCTATTTTGGACCAAAATGGCTACTTTAAATCAATATTTCTCAATATTTCTACAGTAAAAGTTTCTGGTCTTTGGTACAGTGGTAGAGGGCAATCATGAGGTCATGAATCCAGTGAAATTAGTCGCACACCTTTTTACAGTAAAAAGTTACAGTAGATCAAAAGTGACATGTTTTGACCATTTTTAGGCTATTTTGGACCAAAATGGCTACTTTAAATCAATATTTCTCAATATTTCTACAGTAAATGTTTCTTGTCTTTGGTACAGTGGTAGAGGGCAATCATGAGGTCATGAATCCAGTGAAATTAGTCGCACACCTTTTTACAGTAAAAAGTTACAGTAGATCAAATGTGACATGTTTTGACTATTTGAGGTATTTTGGACCAAAATGGCCTTTTTAAATCAATATTTCTCAATATTTCTACAGTAAAAGTTTCTGGTCTTTGGTACAGTGGTAGAGGGCAATCATGTGGTCATGAATCCAGTGAAATTAGTCGCACACCTTTTTACAGTAAAAAGTTACAGTAGATCAAAAATGACATGTTTTGACCATTTTTTTGGCTACTTTGAACCAAAATGGCTACTTTAACTCCATATTTCTCTAAATGTCCACAGTAAAAGTTTCTGGTCTTTGGCACAGTGGTAGAACATAATAATGAGGACATAAATCCATTGGAAAGAGTCACACACCTTTTTACAGTAAATAGTTACAGTAGATCAAAAGCGGGAATGTTTTTACAGTTTTGTGTATTTTGCACTAAAGTGTACTTTGTCTCAATTTTACCCAACATTTCCACAGTAAAGGTGTGTGGTTGTAGGCACAGCGTTGAAGGCAGCTATATCGAGGTCATGAACCCAGTGGAATAAGCCACACAAGTCTTTACTGTAAAAATGGACAGCTGCTGAAAATTTGACCAAATTAAATGCTTTCCAAATATGGGTTTATTCACAAAAACGAGTCTCCTCAGCGCGCTTTCAGTTCGAGGAGAAAAGGTGACTCCGAAAGGCTGTTCCGCTATTACCGTAAGTAGTCAACAAAACGCGCACTGTTTTTCTCTCGATGCGGGCCGTTTTACTTCGGAGGTGAAAGATGCGGCCCACTTTACCGCGGTTGTTTTAGTTGTGTTGTTAATCTACTGCATTATATTCTCACTGGCTGCAATGTTAAACATGTTCATACGCTTTTCCGTCTGATCATAATGTGTATTGTCAATCATCATCGTCAGTACAAAGACGAGTCTTTACCGTTTCTATCCGAGCTTGAAGAAGCTGTGGTAAAAGTCCGGGGAAAGTGCCTCCAACACGGTCCGCCGTTCACTTCAGTGACAGTGGACGTTACAGTCTGGAGGAAACTTCGAGAAAACAAGTGCATTAGCTTTAGCGACATGATGAGAGACGAGAGTAGCTCAAGCTACTACTCTGTTCTTACAGTCTATGGTTCTTACTCGTTTATTTCCACCTTACCGGTGTTTAGTAAATACTGCAATACTGCCATCCTCTGGTTCTTCAGTTCAGATGGAAACTTAATGCATTCATGTTTGATTATCGATTAATCCACCTATTATTCGTTCAACTAAAACAACTAATTTATTAAATTGAAAATGCAAAGGTATTTTAATAGTTCTGAGCTGACCAGTGGGGGCGGGTCCCAGCTCAGAAATGTCCAAAATGACGTGCGCTGACATGCTTGCAATACCACCCCGGGCCGATGGGGGTGGACCCGGAATAAGAATTAGCTAATGCTAATATATAGCATCTTCTTACCTCTCGAAAAGTCTTTACAGGATGATCCAAAAGTTGGCTCTTGGCCCAAAGCTCCGTTCCACATGTGTGTCAATGCTGAAGGGAGTGATTTTTTTTGGACCACTCTAGTTTACTTGCTGTGAATTTTTGAAGGCACCCGTTTAAGTGAATGGAGCTCTCCGGCTGACGCATGCGCAAATACGTTTTTTCACAATTTTCTTGTGGGCGGGACCACTCGCAGCCATTTTGGATAGCTCCAGTAGAGCACAATTTTTGGCCCATTAGTTAGAACGGCGAAGATAGGAATGACTACGTCCGTTAATATTTACAGTCTATTTGATGAAAAGATAGATGAATTATGTAAAATAATTCTAAGTCTATGTAAAAAAAACGCACGGAGGACATGACGGGGGGATTGAGGAGAACCTCAAAGTATTCCTTCCACCGCCCAAAAATATCTCCAGTCGAGGTCAGCAGCTCTCCACACGGTGCAGCGCAAAGAACTGCTTCCCCCTCCTGAGGTGCCGGACGGTTTGCCAGAATCTCTTCGAGGCCGACCGATAGTCATGCTCCATGGACTCTCCGAACTCCTCCCAGTCCCGGGGTTTTAACTCTGCAACAGCCCGGGGCACGGCACATTTGCCCTGCCGGTACTAGACAGCTGCCTCAGGAGTCCCATGAACCATCATGGCTCGATAGGACTCCTTCTTCAGCCTGACGGCATCCTTTACTGCCAGTGTCCGGGGGTTGCCACCGGGACCAGCACCAGAGACCTTGCGACCACAGCTACTAGCTGCCGCATCGGCGATAGAGGAAGAGAACATGGACTCAGACTCTATGTCCCCCTCCTCCGCCGGGACCTGGGAGAAGCTCTTCCGGAGGTGTGAGTTGAAAGTCCGCCTGACAGGGGGCTCAGCGAGACGTTCCCAGCAAACCCTCACTACAGCGCTCTGGTTAGTTCAGGGGGGCCGTTCTTCCCATTTCCAAGTGTCCAAGTGGAGAATAACGGAGTCCCCGGTTGGTGCACGTTCCAGTACCCCTCCCAAGGACTCCAAGAAGGCCGAGTACTCTGCACTGCTGTTGGGCCCGTAGGCCGTCACAACAGTGAGAGACTTATCCCCACCCAAAGGCGGAGAGACAAGACCCTCTCATTCACCGGGGAGAACTCCAACACGTGGAGCTGAGATGGGGGCAATGAGTATGGCCACCCCAGCTCACCGCCTCTCCCCATGAGAAACACCAGAAAAGTGGAGCGTCCAACCCCTCTCAAGGAGTTGGGTTCCAGAGCCCAAGCTGTGTGTGGAGGTGAGGCCGACTACGTATCTCTAGTTGGTATCTTTCAACCTCCCCCACGAGCTCAGGCCTTCCACATACTCTTTGAGTAAGAAGAAACAACTGAAGAAAATAGAAAAAGATATAACAATAAAAAAATAAAATAAAAAAATAAAAAAAATTGTAATAATAATAATAATAATATATATATATATATATATATATATATATATATATATATATATATATATATATATATATATAAACAAAAGGCAAAAAACAAAACAAAACACATTATAAAATATATAAAAATATGTATATACAAGAAAACACAAAAAAACACAAGGGGTTAACGGTACTGAGCCCTGTTTTGACTAATTTTACAGTACCACACAGTTCTAATGAATTGATTCTTTATTGGAATCAAAATAATGGTTACAGAAACCACCAACACTAGGAAAAACAATATGATAAAAGAGAAATATGGGATTACTAAAGGGAAATTGTACTTCTTTTTCGCATACATATGCGTTTAACCAATTGCTTTGATATATAATTGTACTTTTAGTCACTTATTTTTCATGCAAATATACTAATTAGAATATTATATATATGACCATATATTATATATATATATATATATATATATATATATATATATATATATATATATATATATATATATATATATATATATATATATATATATATATATATATATATATTATATTATATTATATTATATGACCAAAACAGGTATCAGACACCAGTATTTCTGGTCTAGGAGAAATACAAAAGGAGTAACGATCATTTTAATTATAGATCATACTACTGTAAACCACTGAGAAACCTTTTGTTAGAATTTTTTTGGGGTCAAACCATATTTGCAGCTGACTATGTGGCTGTATGAACACATACGTGAGAACAGCCTGGGTGAAGTGACTCTGGCTGAACATCATAGTGCAGTGTCCTGAAATATACATTCCTTTAAAAATAATATACATTTTAAGTCTCTGCCATCACCTTTACAGCAAACATCGTCGGATAAGTCCGCCCCTGCAATAATGGTACGTCCCATGTAGTCACATGACGCATGGCCTCAAAACTGCAGCTTGCCTCACGGAAGCGCACAGTTGTTCAGGATTCTTTGTGGTGAGCTTTCTATCAGAATCTGCAAAAATGAAATGTGGAGGAACATCTACGGTGAAACCTGCGGACCCAGAGATTCAGGGGATTTGTGAATCTGTAAGTACTAAGTAGCTGTATTGTGTCTCCAGTTTTAGGCATCATTGATCGAATACAGTACATGACTCGCACTGACACTTTGTTTAAAATCATTCTGATGTTTCTGTCAGGTAAAGGAAAAGGTGGAAGAGAAAGCCAACAAGAAATATGCCACGTTCGAGGCAAAATCGTACACTACTCAGGTCGTTGCCGGAACAAACTACTTCGTCAAAGTAAGTCTGGTTAGGGTTTGTTCTGTTCCATTACTACATTTTAGACAGCCTTTGTTATTAATAGTGGAATCTTCTCCTTTAGGTCCATGTTGGAGGAGACGACCATGTTCATCTCAGAATTTTCAAAGGTCTCCCTCACACTGGAGGTGCGTTAGAGGTCCATGGTCTTCAGGAGTCTAAGACCCCCCACGAACCGATTGAATATTTTTAAAATATTCTGCACTATTACTCCATCTGTGCCTGCAGGTTGACGCAAAACTCAATAATCACATTCTATTTGTAAAATTTCCGTCTGTATGCTTAATGGTTACAAAGTAATGTCTCTTGTACAAGCAACATTAAAAGATAATATTTTACACTTTTGCATTTTTATGTTTTTATTTAGTGATCATTCTAAATCTTTAAGAGTTTAAATGAAAAGAGTAATGACATCACTCTGTGGGCAAATGGTATTTATGGAGGTAGAGGACAAGTGGAATATTAAATTTGTTTGCATATGCAAGAGCCATACGTCTCCAACACGTTAGAACCGTAGTTGTTATGCTGACTGCTTAAACCATTGGGCTTTCCATTTCTGTACATGTTATTGGTCATTAATTTTGCATCTGACATTATCTAAATGAATACTGCTTGAGCTGAGATCTTTAAGTCATAATGGACAGACACTGGTGTTACTTGTCAAGCTAGCATCTTTTAGATGTTTTAAAGTGACTAAGCAGATGAGAGCTCCTGTTGCCACATAATGGGTGTGTCAACAGGCTTTATCAGACTGTGACAACAGTTCCTTTTTTAATCATACAAAAATGCGAGTAACACCCTATGATTACCACAGCAGTAATACAAATAAACTAAAGATTCAATGCATGTTGGCTTAGGGCATGAAGTGGGTTAGAACCACACTGATCAAATGCATGTAAGCAAAAGTTTGAACTTTTAATGCTCCAAGCCTCACCCAAACTAGTAAGTCACAAACTTTCACTTGGAATGTTGTCTAGGGATTTTTTCTCCAGACAACGCAAACAAGGGCATGGCATGGCTTTGCAAACTACAAAAGTATGATACATATGCACATACCTATAGATAACACTCAGGTGATGATACAGTATATTTTCAGTACAAACCAAGTTGAAATCTGAAATCTAAACCTCAGCAAATTGACTTCCTGGAAAAACAAAAAAACGTGATTGTGACTCATGCTTGTGGGAGCAATGGTCCATAAACAAACGGCTCCCTCTAGCGATAGATACCTGTGCATTACATGCAATCTATATTATTATTGTTCATGTTTTCATTGGGATGTCTGCAGTCGCTGAAAATGTTATAGCCATATTTATAAAACGTAGTGCTCATCTAGTTTGAAACAATATTTTGAAAATCCAAAAGCTCAACCATCCATCCATTTTCTTCCCTTTAATCCATTTCTGGGTCAGGGGGGGGGGCAGTCAGAGATGCCACCCAAGTCTCATAGCACCAGCCCCTCACTGACCCTCTGCAGGTGGTGAGTCCACAGGAGGACGGCTGCTCTCTAAGTGTGAGCATAGCCTTGATCTTTCAGTGGGGGCTTTGGGCAAAGTGGGGTTAAGTGTCTTGCCCAAGGACACAACGACAGCCGTCATCAGTGGGCGTCGGAAAAGGTGTCGAGGTGGAAATTGAACCCACGACCTTCAGGCCTGAAGGCCAATGCTCTACCAACTGAGCTACTGTCGCCCCTCAACCATCTCCCAGTATTTTGGACTTCACTCTTACTTAAAATATCAAAATGGAGTCAGTAAAAATAGCTAAACAGTCTTTGGTAATATTGATCTATTATTTTTATAAATCTGCTCAATGCACAGCCGGTACCAGACAAACCTTGAATTTGTATCTTATTTTGTTAAAAGTTGATTTAAAAAACATGCACATTTTACCAACACAAAGAATGATTCTGTTGGGAATTAAATTCCGTGTTTTGCTTTTATTTTAAAAAAGGCTATGCGTTTATACAATGTCTCAGCACATTTCAGCACTCAAAGGTCTGTTTAAACAGAAATGTTTATGCATGACAATAACAGTGGAATAAAACAGTCAGAGGTCAGACTGAGCTGGATGTGAATGGTCTGCAGTCCAGTCCTGATTCAGATCTCAGTCCAGGCTTCTGGTCACTGATTCAAACTACCTTTGGAGATGTATAGTGGATTCTGCACCTTTCAGTGAAAACCTAAGTATCAATGCACAAACCATTAACAAACGGACTATGTTTCAGATACAAAATGCCAACTGCTGACTCACCTTCAGACTTCTATCATTGACCACTTCTTCAACATTGAGCTCAGACTGCATCAACTTTAACTGTAGAGGAAAATAATGTCAGGCTCTGAAAACCAATGCATATTTGGAAATATCAAGATAGAAATAGGATGTAGTATGTTACTTTGGTCTGCTCCTTTCTCAGCTGTTTCAGAAGGGCCAAGTTGTCACCATCTTTTTCCCTTGCCTCGCGCAATTGTCCCACAACTTCCGACGATTGGGCTATACAGGACTTAATGGCTCTGTCTCGACTCAAATGAGCCTCCATCATCTGCACAAAAGACACAATCTGTCAAAACATGAATGAAAGTGTGATCCGTCACAACTGTTCACTTACAGTTTCATACAGTTGTTTACATGTTTGTGTGGCATCAACTTTGCCTGAGAATGATACAGTGGGCACTGTAGTGTTCAGGGAGTGAACTATACGGTCATCTATGATGCGCATCACCTTCAGCACCTCCTATACCACACAACAATAAAGGTGTTAAAGAAGTTAAAGCTTAATCAAAACTGGTTTTATAAGCAAGACTAACTTAATGGAGATAAGCTCAAGCGCAAAATGTCATTACAAACCAACCATTCACACACTCCTCAGAGGTACCTAGCATGAGTCTGAGGAGTGTGTGAATGGTTGGTGGTGGACGGAGGGGCTGATGACAGACTAATTCCAAAATATGTATGTATGAATGTCATGCCACTGTACTGTACTGTACTGTAATGCATTTTATTTTTAAAACAGACTTATGGAGGCCAAACTAATAAAAACAAACTACAGACGAATCTGCTGCCGTTCCACTACTTCAGGTGAGGGACAGATGTGAATAAACATTTTTAGATTTTTTTTTATTTACAATTTAGTTTAAGTCCTTAACTGTTTTCACCGTGTAAAACTTTTAAAAACGTATGAGTTAGTTTTTGACATTCTGGGGCATAACCATTGACTAACTCGGACAGAGAAGACGCTTATATGACAAGGCACGGGTTAACTCATTGAACCTTGTCTGAACAAACAGGGATCAAAGCAGACCCCTGAGGAGAAGACACGACCAGTGCAGATAATATACGATTAATCGACTGACCCACTCCTGTCTTGATTAAAATGGCAAAAAGCTGTATCGTTTTTAATTGCATAAGTTACAATTTACCTGAAACAGTGAAAAGTCCTCACAGTTTAAGGCTGCGTCGGGCGCTGCCATAATGGACTATGGGGTCCTCGCGAGGGACAACACGTGAGGTCTGCCCAAAGAAAGCCTGCTTAAAACAAGCCAGGAAAATATAGTTATAAAGTCTTACGCTTTATAAAAAATGTATTTCAATAATTTTCCCTTTATCTTTATGAGTATAGCAATGGGATGAGAAAGCTACTGAGGTAAAAACTACTTTTATTAATATTTTAGTCAGGCAAATATAGGCTGATCAAATATTTTACGTAACATGACCATAAGAGAGAAGAGCTTGTTGACACTCCTACTGAAGCAGCTAATGTGAACCCTACCACAGTTTTAAGTTTTCTTAAATTTATAAGTCACAATGAGTTTTTTTCGATCAACTTTGGGAATCGGAAGCTTTCTTGGTTAGTACCCTCCACAATCATTCATTTTTGAAAACTGAGCCTTTGTTTGCAGTGTACCTTACGCAGTTTGAGTTCACCTTGTAACACTTATAGCTTGTTAGTCGGGTACAGCGGGTTAAATTGTATATGGGCTAATCTAATCATATAAAGCAACTTTTAAATTATTAAAGGTCATTCAAAGTGCCGGAAGTATATGCTGTTGTTATGAAAAGTGTTCTTGTTCTCATAGCTAAATATTTATCCTGAACGTTCAACTAAAAATTGTGAAACTGCTCAATATAGCGTTTAAAATACTAGTGCTAGATTTTTGTGCATCTAAGCTTTTCTTCTGCATTCAGGTCCAAGGTCAAGATTAGTAACACAATTATGCAGCAGAAACATGTGCAACAAACCCCAAGAAGTAAAGTCAGAGCCTGTGCCAGCTTCCCCTGCAGCAGATGGTCAAATATCTTATTATATTGGACATTTAATTGCACTAATGATTCTGTTATAAACATAATGATATTGAATTTGATTTATTAGTTGGTCGATCATTCAGAGTCCCTGGACACGCACCTTCTGAGTGGGACAAAAGGGTTTTGCTCTGGGCAGGACGTTTCAAGTCCCCTGAGCAGATCCCAGAGACAATATCGTGAGTATCAGTTTCCTGTTTAGTGGGTCTTGGGTAAACACATTATTTTATTTTTGTTACGTCATTCAGGGAGCAATCTGTGCCTCTGTTGTTGATGGTAGACAGCAGTTCAGAGGGGATACAATTATAGTTTAAGGTGATTAGCAAGTGATGCCTGTTTGTAGGGTCTTCTTTGATCTTGAGATTCGTGATGGCAGGTAACCAGTACCAGGCTGAAATTTCATTATTTTTTTTTCATCAAGTTACTGCCAACAATATTGTAAAAATGTGTGTCACATAGAGAACAATGTGATTTTGTAGTTTTGTCTAATTAGGTCTGCCCTCACTCAACATTATTTAACATTTAATGAAGTTTTACCATTATTACAATTCCTCCATATAATAAACCCATTGAAAAACTAGTTCAAGATACTTTAGTTAGTGCTTTTTGTGGTATGTAACGTAACTATTTTATGAGTTAAACATGATTTCCCCCATGCTTTACGTTAGCAAAGGAGAGAATCAAAGCAGAGACAAAACAAAATCCTGTCTCAAATATAGTCTGTCTGCTTCCTCCCCCACTGTACATACCCATGACTTGTATTTGTTGCAGTTTCGAGATGCTTGATGCTGCAAGAAATAAACTGCGAGTGAAGGCCTGCTATGCAATGATAATCATCACATTAGGCTCCTGCGTTGTGATGGTTGTGTTGGGAAAAAAGGTTGGTCTGAAACAATTGCAAATATTTGTTGCATTTTAACAAGTTCTAATATATTTGCAGGCCGTAGGAAGGAACGAGTCCTTGACAAGTTTGAATTTGGAGAAAAAGGCCAAATGGAGAGAAGAAGTGCTAAAAGAAAAGGAAGCATTACTTGAGAAAACGCAGTAAATGTTCTGTCTGAAAAGGCTTTATTTTTTTCCATGATCATCACCAAGACTAAGTTAAATCAATGGACCCATAAAACATTACCATTGAAAATATTCAGTCAACTGTCAGTTAACTGAGAACCCCGTGTTGTTTTATGTGAAATGATAATTATGCCTGTGGTTCTGCAACACAGGTGTCAAACAATGCTCAGCTATGTTCACTGGCTCAAGTCAAACACTTTTGTAAAACATGTAATATATTAATATGTTGAGTGTGTGTTGATGGTATTGTCTGAAGGCCAATATCACCCATGGTAAGAAACAGAACCTATATTTAGGGAAACAAACAGATTATTTATGGAACAGCTTTTATGCAAATTACATAAGAGTTGCACAAACTCAATACAATTAACAGTAATGAACATGAAGGGCAGCTAATCTAAGATTTAGACAAAAGAAATGTGAGCATAGGTGTTTAAGCATTTTAACCAGTTATTTTGTAATATGGCACAATCAGCAACATGGCTGATGCTTACCCCAAATTAAAACAAAACACTTTTGAAATGGCTGTAATAATTTGGCATAAACAAAAAAAATAATTCTGTATGAAAACATATTTTCTAATTATAAAAATTGATCTTGATTAGAATTCTCTAAATTCTAGCATTTTGCTGCCATCCCGATTTTTAATGATTGTTAAGTAGTGTGCCATGTTTTCTTCACAACTGATGCCCCAAGATCAACTGTAAAATATTCTGTAGTCCCTTTCATACTAGAGGGCGCTAGAAACATAAGCTGCACCTCTCTAAACCTGAGAAGAGGACTATTATATTCAAATCAATTAAATAATAAAAAGGTAAATTCTCAATGAGCAAATACACGCTGAACTAAAGTGCAGAAAAATTAACAATGATTAACAAAATACGATCCACTGGGTGACAGACATCTGGGTAGTCTTCTGTCCAAGTATGTCCAAATTGTCTCAGTGCAAGGGAAGACTCAATTCCCATTCTATGGGCTTTTTCCACAAATGAGGGAAGTCTTTGAATGGACCACGGCAGCTGAAATGTTCTACTTATAAAGGAATGCATGATATGAGATCCATGAGAGGCAGCAGAGAGCCATTTCCCCCAATGGCACATCTTTATTTTGTCTAAAAGCAATCATTTGTCCCATGACTGGAGAGGTTGGGGAATTCACCCCTAATGTTAAGTGCCTTTTTGTAAAGTCCATTAAGAGGGTGGATTGGGACTGGTCATATTTCAGTCAAATGACCACAGTCTGTTCAGTGTCTCAGTGTCAGTCCAGTTTTTGGCGTGAGATCAGACTTCAGAGAAGGAGGTTGAAATGAGTCCATGTTTGTCTTGTGAGTCATTAATGCTTCAAAAAGACAAGCAGCTAAGTCCAGTTGACTCCCAAAATCAAGCTGAATTTTAACGGAAAACTAAGAACCAAAAAAGGTGTTTTCAGATGAGCCAAGGATCCAAAAAGCACGTAGGGAAAGACCCAGGTGTCACAGTCACTACAAGGTTATAGTAGACTACGACTTAATGATGCTTCCCGAGTTCGGACGAGACATCTTCGAACATGAAATGAGTGAACCTGCACAAACTGGGTACAAGACTGCAGGACAGGACCCACATGGGACACACACACTCCTGGTATTTTCATGATCTTGATAGTCGTGTGATGCAGCTCCGACAATTGAAGTTGAACCTACATTTGGGGGCCCTTGAACATGGCAGTGGGCTCAGAGACAAACTAGCAGTAAAGATGAAGGAGCACATAAAAGGAGGATCTAGCATTATAGCAGAAAGCCATCCATAGGAGCTTCACACTGTTGGAAGAGAAACTGCTGCTGCTGCAGATCCACCGCTGGGGCCAGTGAAGGGTCTTCATCATCAGTGTTGAAATAGCGCTCAATCAGATCAAAGGCTTTCTGATAGATCTCTTGGTTCTCATGAGCTTGAAGAAACTCCAGTTTGTCCAAACCTAAAATGATAAAGTAATGTTACATTTTTTAGAAGGCAACAAGACATTGATTTAGAATAGAGATGATATGAAAGTGAACCGGGTGCAGCTCTGCCACCCCCCCGACCCAGAAATGGATTAAAGGGAAGAAAATGGATGGATGGATGGATGATATGAAAATTATGTTGAAAATGTAATAATTTATTACAAATGTATCTTCAGACTGCCACAATATTTTACACATTAAAATGACACCACACTTTCTCCCCTCAAGAGGACAAAAATGGCATAGAGCTACTACTATAGAGCAGTGGTTCCCAAAGTGGGGGTCGCGGGAACCCCTGGGGGGTCGCAAGATGATTTCCGAAAAAAAAAATATATATTATCAATATTTATTTTGCATTTGATTTGATTCAAAAGGATTACTTGTTAAATTGTCCCAGTCATTGACAGCGTCAATCAAAATCAAGTAACGTAGCTTACATCATGCAGCGACAAAGCGTGTCCTGCTGTTTGCTAAAGCTAAAGGTGTTTGGAGGCTACAAACAAATAATACCTGCTTTAAAATGAAACGTGGTTAATATCCACAACATAAAAACACGGAGGGGGAGAAAAGTCACATGTGCCAGAGGTCAGGCTGATGGTGCGAAAACTGCGGAGGGAGAGAGGGCAGCGGTAGAACACCGCGGTAAAGAGGTCCGGCTTTTCGGAGTCAGTGGTAAAGAGGTTCGCACATTAAAGCGGGTGGCTGCTTTATGCTGCTACTTGCGGTAACGTTGGAAAGAGAAGCCGCGGGGATGAGGCGCCACAATGCACTTTTTACCATAAGTAACAGCATAGTGCGGACGTCTTTACCGCTGACTCCCAAAAGCCGGGTCTCTTCACGCTGCTTCTATTGACAGAAGTGAGCGGGAGAGAAGTCTTTAGGAGTTAGTGCGCGGACGAAGCGCTCCTCGTATTATTGCGCCTCACAATATAGTACCCCTTTTTATCCCCTGAGAAAATTGACATGTTACATTTCTGTGTTACTATACTAGGTAGTGTAACACGTCATGTAACTGTATTTAAATAGGGAAAACGTGGAAGAGTTTGGTAGCTTCTAACAGGAGCTGATTTGTTACTATACAGAATGTGGAAGAGGCTGCGTTTGTGCTCCGTTTGCATGACAGAGCGCACGGACAAAGACCAGACAGGTACATATCAACTAGTCTAAGGTATGGTAAGAACATATGTCAGTATGTAAAAACGGTGGCCTATTCCTTTAAATAAGTGACGCGTTAAATGCCCATAAAATATCCCATGGATTGGTACACAAAGTTCAAGTACACATGTACAGCAGTTGAAAGGATGGAAATCATACAATGTGAAATTAACAGCAAGCTATTTGTAATTTACGGGTTGGAGACTCCCAAATGATTGTATGATCTTACCATAAGACTTCTCAACAAGTTCACAGTAAGGGTTGGTGCCTCCTCCTCTCTTTGCCTCTAGTTCTCCCAGACGCAGGATGTTCTCCAAGCCATTTAGAGCGACTTGTACAATCTTTGAATCCATTAGAGTGAGCAGATCGCACAGTGGTTTAATACAACCAAGATCCACTAGATGCCTGCAAAAGCAAACACAAGACATTGAAACTACAGTTCATCTACAACAT
The DNA here is from genome assembly GCA_964034765.1 of Knipowitschia caucasica. Classification (NCBI taxonomy): domain Eukaryota; kingdom Metazoa; phylum Chordata; class Actinopteri; order Gobiiformes; family Gobiidae; genus Knipowitschia; species Knipowitschia caucasica. Next base: position 20,042,712 of record OZ035843.1, read on the forward strand.
GAAACTTATGTTTAACATTGGGGCCCAACTTGAAATAGAGGAAAACGCAAATAAGGACATAGTGATGCTATAATTGTTTTAAATCAGAAACTGAAAGAAATTTGGGCCAAACTTGATTTATAAATTGAGGTAAATTTTAGGCCATTTATAAACAAAAATGTTACCGTATCTGTTCAGCAGACCCGCCAGACGTGGCGTTAGTGATGGCCCAGGCAGCCTCCTTTCGCGTACGAAACTCTGCAACTTGCAGAATTGTAATAAGAGGAGATAGTAGCCCTGCGTCTATAACCATCTGGGGGAAAAAAACACAAATTAAACATGTACATATGTTACACTACTTCAAATATATGCCAGTGAAAGAATTGTCAGGTGAAATGCAAGAAAAACAAACCTGTATTTGAGCACGGTTTCCAGCAGTAATATTGGAGATTGTCCAACAAGCCTCCTTTTTGATAGACTCCTTTGGACTGTTCAGAAGATGAAGAAGCGCTTTTAGTGCTGAACAATTCAGTATGACCTGTAAAAAGGAAATTAAAACATTAAAATCTGTATTAAAACAATGACAAACTGTTTCACATTTTCTGTTACCTGTGTCTGCAAATCATCTCCTGTTACTATGTTTCCAACTGCCCGCAGTGCTGGAGATACTACTTTATAGTCAGAGTGCCTAAAATAATTGAAAAAAATACTCCATAAGACATAAAAATGATTTTCATCTCAAACATTTAGAGTCGAGTCAGGCTTACATAAGTAACTCCACTAGCCTACAACAAACTCCAGAGTCAATGACTGCTTGAATTTTATCATTGGGACCATCCGAAAGATAAGAGAGTGCCCAGCAGGCGTCAGCCAGGATGTCTGTGTCGTTGACAAACAGCAACCAGGAAAGTACACTGAGACACGGAGAGACCTGAGAAAATAAAATAAAAATAAAATGCGTAAAGCCGATCTGCCATCCGGAATGTGGTTTTGAATGCCATTTTGATGTTTTCCCCTCCATACTGAACATTAAATGGAAAAAAATGACTTACAGATTTATGTGGAATGGGAAATAACGCCAAAACAAAAGCCATTCAAAGTGTGTCAGTGATAGTGACACACTTTGAATAAAACATTATTCTTAAGAGGGTTTAACTTGACCACAAACCTTTGAAAAATCTGGAGGTGGATTCTTGCCCCGGCAGAGGTTTGAGAGCGCCCACACAGCATTTCTCATCATTGTTAGACGATTCTGTTTGGCCAATAATCTGTAAACAATAATTTGTGTTACGGGAGAACATAGGAGAGTTAATTTTAGTTTAATAGATACTGTGAAGAGAATGAGCCAAATGAATCTTGTTTGTACTTACTGCCCAAGTGAAGGCAGGATGTTGCAGTCAATTACAAAGTCTCTGCACTCTGTACTGTCACCTGCTATGTTTCCTAAGGCCCAAACAGCCTGAGACAAAAGGAGTTATAAACAAAGCTTTACAAAGAATCATGTTAATAGGATTGGTGCGAAAAGCTGCCGTACCTGCTCTTGTACATCTTCAAAGTCCGAGCTTAGCATTTCTATAAAGATGGGCACAGCTCCCGCCTGAATCACCACTCGTGTTTGATGCGACGTACCAGATGCAATGTTGGTCAAAACCCATGCGGCTTCAAACTTAAAAAATAAAAGGCACCTTTGTAAACCACTTTATATATGAAAATTGTATGTAGTGAGTAATACCTGCAATGTACAGTTCTCTTTTCTTTTTAGGAATTCAACAAATTGCTCAACCACACCAGGAGTTGCAATTACTTCATCAATAGGCGGATTTGGTTCTGTTGAAAAACAAAAAAAGTAATCAGCATGTGTAGAACACGGATCCTGATCCACACATTTGTTGATTTGCTCAAAATGTTGCTTTCGCTTTCACTTTGATTTAACTGTAATCTTATCCTACACAGTAATCGTTTATGTCACTCAACATTGTGGGCTTAATATTTTTGGGTTTAAACTCAACATTAACTTTTATAATAGCGTAATAGGAATAGTGTTTCCTCTGACAGAAATATTATTATTACTTTCTTCTAGGAAAAGCTAAACACTATGGGTGACGTCACCAAACACTGTCCGCTCTTTTCCAGTCCATAGACACCTGTGAATAATTACTAAAGTACTGCAGTACATTACTTTAAGACACACACTGTAGTGTGCGGTATTGTTAATAGAAGAATGTTATTTTTATAGAAAACGTGTTTGATAAAAGTTGTCATTACCTTTGGACAAGAGCTTCCGAAATCGCTGGGTACCTATGAGTTGATGCTCAGGAGAAGTGGAGAAGATCATTTGAATCATATCTTCAGATATCACCCCACCCTATTCACACACAAGAAGAAAGCCTAATCAGTTAAGTGAGAATAACAAAGAATATTTCTAGTAAATGTTTTTCTTGTGACCGAAAGTGGGTCCAAGTTGTTGGCCTGGGACTCTAGGTAGCCACTGTCAGCCATGCCATCCTCCTCAAAGATGCCATCGTCCTCCACTGTGGCAACATTTCTTCTCTTAAAAAGCTGAAAAGTATAAATATTATAAGTGATGTGCGAGTCTATCTTTGGTCAACATCCAAGGCCTGCTTATTACTGACCTGTTCATCTTTTTTCTGCTTCCGAAGCTGTAGTCCTTCCTCTTCTCTCCTCCTTCGCATTTCATCTGTGTTGAGGGACTTGTTCTTGTAGCTTTTGAGTCTTGCATTGTCTTTACCCTGGCTCATGGTGTAGTCTAAAATGATAACGTGCAAATTAAGCTTGTGAATAACAAAAGTGGCCCCAGCCTATGCCAGAAGCAGAGAGATGAGAGCAGAGACGTCAGAAATCACAATGAAAACCAAAATACCGTTACAGCAGGGTGTAGCATTGACGATATGTTAATGATGCAGTGTTTAAAGAACCAAATAGAGATATTTGCAGCTTGCCATTTACTTATATGAAGTTATATAATATGAAGTTGTCAACTGTCAATGACTTCGTGGTTCGGGACGTTGAACATCACATTTGTTTTGTTCAAACTTAAAAGACGTCATGGAACGAAGAAAGTAGGATGACTATCAGCCCATGCTCCACATACAGTGAATGCCGAAGCTAATACGTAGTAGCTAACCTAGCTAATGCTACTAGCTTCATCTGCTGCGGAAAGAAGCGAGAGAAACACAAAGCTGCCCACGACAAAACTATTCGACGCACTTAACTTTATTGTTACTTCAACTCACCGAGTCAGAAAAACGGGTGTATTGTGAACTAACCTGTTAAATTGGGCCTCTTAATCCGCTTCTTGTGCTAGGCCACCGTTTATAGCCGTCGCCGGTAATGCTTTGCGCATGCGTGTTCACAAATACGCACTACTGGCGCACTTCATCCGTGCGCACAACACCCACGCATTTCCATCATTCAGAGACACGGAGCACAATGACTGCCTCCACATGGCCGAATTTAACATATCATATATAATAGATCTATGGGCCAAATACACACTCTGCTGTAACGTTATGTTTTCGTACAAGCTTTTAAACGTGCGTTGTATTTATACGGTTTCTCCTTTAGACCTAGACCCTGAGACTATGTCAAAACATATTATTTACGAAGCCAACACAAATTACACCGCCAATAGCCTATACAAAACATGTCTTATGTGTCATTAACGCTTTGATCACTGTTTCCTTTCTTTTCAAAGTGTTCACAATCGAATCTATGAGAAGGCGATTTAATTCTGTATTCTCACATCAAAGGACATCGGTCATCTCCATCCATCCATCCATCCATCTATTTTCTTCCCTTTAATCCATTTCTGGGTCAGGGGGGTGGCAGTCAGAGATGCCACCCAAGTCTCATAGCACCAGCAGATGACATCGGTCATCTCAGGAAGAAAAATCTGCTCCTACCTTTCTTATAGACAGCATTGGCCTGAGCTGACCAGTCCAGTCTGTGGTCCAGGTGGACTCCAAGGTATTTGTATGACTGCACCACCAAGTTTAGCATTAGTGTCAAACGCATACGTCGCTATACAACAACTCAGCATGCCACTCTGCTGTCAATCAAATAATCGGTGACTTTGTTGCACATCTTTTAGGAGTGATAATGGCCCACCTGCACCTGCACCGCGTCATCCAGCGGTCATCCAGCTGTCACCAGTTTGTCATCATGCTCTGGCGCCATGTCCCGCGAAATCTCGTGTTATATGTCAAAACAAATGATATATAAAGCCAGCATAGACTGTCAATAGCCTTTATGACAACACATGTCTATGTGTGTCATTAACGCTGAAGTCTCTGCGTTCATGTCAACAACTTGACATGCCACTCTGCTGTCAATCAAATAATCTGTGACTTTGTTGCATGTCTTATTTGGGTGTTATTGGGCCATCTGCACCATGTCATTCAGGGGTCACCAATTTGTCTGATGGTCTGGCGCCATGTCCCGCGAGTTAGAAATAAATAGATTTGAACCGTTCTTATTCATGTTTAGACTTGTAAAACACTTGAAATAGTTAGCAAAACCATGGAATAAGCCTAATCGATTTTAGACCTGTTTTATAAGTGAAAACCTAATGATTCACAGAGGCGCAGGCCGACACAAAGAGATGAAAAGTTTGTTAGCGCACCTGGATGACCCCCGTGCCACCATTACAGAACTATACACTTTGATACATTTGGGCCAATGATGCTGGGTATAAAATGGGCCTCAACCAGTCAAATCTATAGCGCACTCGGAATCCAAGAATGGCATCTACACAGAGACGCGTCCTTCCTGGCCAGAGCTCCTCTGGACCGGATTTCTTTGACATGTGGCACGACTACATGAACCTGAGCAAACTGCTGCTGAGACCACAGGACCTACCGCAGACTGGTTTCTGGGACATCCCAATGAAACCCCAGGAGCCAGGGACCACACGCACGCGAGGGGACAGCACCAGCTCCCTAAGCAGCCTCTCGGACAACAGCCTGAACGGGAGCCCTGACTTCTGCCACTTCTGCAAACAAAACGGAGAGACTGCCAGGGTGTACCGTTCGCACAAGCTGAAAGCAGGCGACGGGAGGGTCCTGTGTCCCATCTTGTGGAGCTACACCTGCCCGATATGCGAGGCCACGGGGGACCAGGCCCACACGCGCAAGTACTGCCCCGAGCTGCAACGACAGGACGTGCGAAACAGGCGTCATTGAGCATACATTCCGAGGACCGCCGCAAAGAACCGAGCGTCTTGAATGTCTCCAGGCCATAATGCGCATGTATGTTCATTACTTTGGATGTGTAATTGCAGGTTCACCGTTTGTTGGCACTGTTATCATATTATGTGTTTAATGTGCTTGTTTTTCCATGCTGTTTGTTATGATTTTAAGTAAACAGATGTAATTGTTTGCATTTTTAATAAACCTTTCAGATTGAGAAAAATCCCCTCCTTTTTCATAGTGTATACAATTAGATTAGATTTGATTAAGAACCAGACAGAGACGGATCGTGGTGCGCCAACATAGTCATAGCATGGATACACAATCAGAGTCCTTGTATAGTCTTGCAGTTGTCCTGCAAGTAGGCCAAATAGCTATCTAATCCTCACAATAACATAGTGGAGACATTTCAGTGTTGCATCACAAGGTACAGAGCAGTAGGACAGAAGAGCGCAACACACAGAAAAATCCTAGGTTTCCACCTAAAGCTATCCTAAGGGTCGTTTGGCAAGACTATTATAATAACTGTTACCAAACCAGTTTACAACCAAGCTAAGTTCCCTCTAAGTTCCCTCTAAGCTGCGCGCATGCGCAGTGCTTTTCTCAGCGCACACACAACTCTTTTCTGCCTTCATTCTCTGTCAGTGACCATGAGGTACACTGTCCGCGAATGCGGGAGAAGCGCCGGACACAGACGGTTCCTTGGATGACGCTTTTTCAGCTGGTTGCATCTGGACCCTGCCAAGTCTCTCTCTTCATGGTTTTACGGTTTTTTTGGTGTGTGTGTGAGTGTGAGTGTGCATGTGAGCGCGTGTGTGTGTGTGGGTGTGTGAGAAGGCGTGTGTTCGTTTGTGTGTGTTTATTTGCGTGTGTGGTTTGAGGTGGGTGAGTCTGTTGGGTCATGGGCCGGCGGGTTTGTTTTTAACCAAACTGTTAAGCACTTTGTGTTGCATCTTGTATGAAAAGCGCTTTATACATAAAATTTGATTGATTGAGAAGTTTGAAGCTGCGTTTGATAAAGAACAGGGCTTGCCTCGGACCAACAGCACCCTGCAGACCGTGAAATCGGTTTGCCGCGGTCTCAGCACCACTACACCAGCAGCAGTGTGTGCGTGGAGCCACAAACACAAAGCGCACACACTTATGGAAGACCAGGCAGGTCTGGTCAGACTATATACAGTCTATGGGTCAGACCAGCGTCCCCTTCAGTTTAAAACAAAGTTGCCTATTGCTGAGTAAAGTTGGTTTTGTGGCAATATGACTATTATTATTTTGGATAATTATAGGTCTATGGGTTTTATTTTATAATGCATATGACGAAATAAATCCATGTATACCATGTATACGACTCCAACACGTGCATCTCCTATCACAATACTTACCATGTATACAGTAGGTTAGGTGTAACCTATACCTATAAATGCAAACGTTGGAATCGTAAAAATTACACAAGTGACTATTTAATCAATTGTAAGGCCCGCCTCGGAATCAGAAGCCCCTTTGTCACTTAAGATACTACATCAAGTGCTCCGTTATTTAACTCAGCAGGCCTGATACATTTCCATAATGGCAAAACACGATGTTAGTCTTCTGGTAACTATAGTGGTGACACTGCTTGTCTTCATCATTACTATGGTTTTTTCTAATTTTGCTTTGGCTGGCAGAGGTAAGTAAACGTTTAAACTGTGTCATTATTATCATGATGTATGTAATCTGACCAAATTGGTTTCTCTTTAGATCCATTTTTGCAGTCCACTGGTAACATTTCAGTAGACTACACAACAGATATCACACCGAGCAACTGGACTTTTGCAATCTGGGGGATCATATACGGATTGATGGCTGCAGTGCTGGTTTATGTTCTCTCTACGCTTTTTAGGAAGTAAGTTTGCAAACTTCTGAGCTGACTTCAAATGTGTAAATTCACATCCATTAACAGTTCTCTTTATTATCAGGAATGCATATGGCTATGTGTACTGTAGCCTAGCAGTTCTTCCACGTGGATTCTTCCTCATGTTGTGCTTAAATCTGGGCTTTAATGTCGGATGACTTTTTCTATTGAACAGGCGGTAATATGACGACATAATGCATACAGTGCTTAGTTATTTTGCCTGTAACTCTATTTCTGGCTTTTTCTTCTTCCTCATCTTCATTGCCATAACTAATTATGCAGTCATTGCCTTCTCCTGCATTGGTCTGCATGCTTACGGAGCCTGGCTGCATAAGTACCACAGAGCTGATTCGTATCGCATTCGTGTGCTGGTTAGTCTTGGGACCAATACCTCCATAATTTTTTTGTACAGGTTTTCATCATATTTATGATTTTTATAGGTCCAGAACGGTATTGCTATATATGCAACATGGACAACTATTGCATCTCTGGTGAACCTGAATATAGTGCTGGTCACTGAGGCAAACATGTCCCAAAATGATGCTGCAACAACAACTCTGTCTATTCTGCTGGTGGTAATAGTTACATGGTAAGTTGAAATATGTTTCTTTAACTGCTCAATAGTAAAATGGATATAATATGACATCATTTGTGTTGCAGGTTTGTCCTAGAAAACTGGTTGTTGGAGAAGCATGTCCGTTACATTGTGTCTATTTACCCCACTGTCATATATGGACTGGTTGGGGTTTTCACAAAAATTTTTGATCCAGAAATCACATCTCGAAATGACATTTTCATTGGTAAGAAAACATAGGAAGATAAAGGATGAAGCTACACATCTTACATGATCAAAGAGAATAATGTTTTTCCTCTTATGGTTTCTCTTCTGTCTGTGGGCTGCCTCCTGAATGCTGTTCGAAAAGCTCTGGTGGTCTGGAGACACCTCAAACAACCGCTTTATAACCGCACAGATCCAGACGACATGTCTCCTATGGAGATAGCAAAGAAGCAGAAGTAGTAGTAGTAAGTAGTAAGTAATCTTTATTTATATACCGCCTTCTCAAAGTGGTTTACAATTGTTAATTATGGGCATTTATCTTTTACTCCACACAGAGATGGGAGCGGGGGTCGCCAGTACAGGAGGCGCATGCCAGACATGCCTATTGGACATATTTTTAGTGGTAGGGGAAACCGGAGTACCCGGAGGAAACCTACGCAGACACGGGGAGAACATGCAAACTCCACTCAGAAAGGCCCTGGTCCGACCGGGATTCGAACCCAGGACGTTCTTGCTGAGAGGCGAGAGTGCTATCCACTCAGCCACCGTGCCGCTGAAAAACATATTTAAATGAGATATGTAAATGTTGTTTTTGTAAAGAGGATTTTATACTGTTGAGGCTGCCCCAGTAAATCATCTGTTTTAATTCCAACCACAAACAGAAATTGATTATTTTGTTTTGTATTTGAGTATATTTGAACTGAGACATTTTTCATTTGATAATTATGTGATATATCTGTGATACATTTTTCAGTACATGACCAGACTTTAAAGAATGCCTCAGTGCTATAGTGAGCTTTGACCTCATGGAAGAATGTAAACAAGCCTCAAAGAAACTCAATCTCTGCAAGATTACACTAATGCTTTAGGTTGAGTGTTTAACCTGGTTTACTGATATTTGAGGGTGCGTTTAAGAAATGTGCAAATATAAATATGATAAAGCTTAAAGTGCATGTGTATCCTCTGTGTTCATTCTTGTATATTGTATTATCCACGGGTTTATTAAAGATTGCTCCTTTTGAACAGTTCATGTATTTTACTAATTTTATACAATTGTATCATTTTTTACACATTCTGTAACTAAAACACCAGTAGAGTTGCCCATTATGATATATTTCAGTAAAAGATCTCTGTTTTCATTGCTGTAACTGAGCAAAAACAGGGAAAATGAACAGACAACAAAACAAAACATAACTACAACTTAGGTACATATCCTTGTGAAAGCGTTATTATAAATTAGACTTTTGCACATTTGTCACAGGAGAGACCACAACAAAGTATCAGATAACTGTAAAGTGAAAGCAAAATAACACATAATTTTGTTTTGATTTTTTCCAGAAAAAACACAAATAGGCTCAAATGCCCTAACAATTATAATGACAATGTGCCGTAGTTCAAGCTATATTAACACTTTTGTAGATGCTGCTTTGATGTTGCTTTGGAGAAAATGTTTTTGTCATTCATATCCGTGGAGAATAGAATATTTTGGAATATGTCTGATTTTGGCAAACTTTAACCCCAACGACTAGTTCATCTTTATAGGAGTACTCGTCAAACCATTAGCAGTTCATGAGTTACAGCCATGTGGCACTAATATGTAAGATAAGAGGTGCACGAGAGGATTACAAGCACCATAAAACCTGTCTGTTACGCCCCTTGTATTTCTATAAAACTGTCAGGCCACACTCTGTACTTTACCACAAGGAAGAGCGTTGTAGGGTAGGTTTCTTTCAATTTATCATTATTGAATCCAGCAGCATGTGTGTAAGTCATGTATGGATAGAATGAAAATCAAATGTTTACCACAGAATGCAAACGCTTTAAATTGTTTTGTACTTTTTCACATAGCCACAATGGGAGAGCACAATGGTGGACGTCTGGCAGCTATATTGATTTCACTCGCTGGATATTTAATAAGTTTGGCTTTCAATGGACTGTCTGTAGTGGGATTGGGTAAATTTAAATGCAAATTTATTGTCATAAAGAAGCTATTGATTGTAAACCATATTTTGTTGTTGTTTTCCTGTTTACATGGAGGTCCCTATACAACAACCACAGCCAACGTCTCTGCAGTATTTGACACTCAGATTACACCGACTGGGTGGACTTTCAACATCTGGAGCGTCATCTATGTGTGGTTGACTGCACTTGTAATCTACATTGTCTCTGGACTTTGCAGAACGTGAGAAGAAATTAAACTATTGTTAAAAGTCCAATGCACAAAATAACATGTGCCTATGTGTATTTTAGAAACGGATATGGCTATCTCTACTGCAGCCCCCCTGTGTTGCCCTATGGTTTCTTTGTTAGCTGGTGCCTCAATCTATCCTTTAACATTGGATGGTTGATTGTTTGGGATCAAGGGTAAGGTCAAAACAAATGCAAAAACTACACAATTATACACAATAATACAGAGATATTTGGTGATCTCTTACAGAAACATGATTGTTGCAATGGTGTTCCTTGTGCTTGTCATATGCACAAACTATTCCATGATATTTTTTATTTGCCACGGCATTCATATTTATGGACCCTGGCTGAAAAAATACCACAACATAGATCTGTGGTATTACAGGATAATAGTAAGTATGAACATGCTATGATACTGTTTTAAAACTGGTAATGCAATGTGAAGCTGTTTTCAGGTTCAAAATGGTGTCATGATTTACACTACCTGGACAACCATTGCAACACTCATCAACCTGACCATTGTTCTAACATATGAGGTCAACATGGATCCAACAGATGCTGCCACCGTATCTTACTCAATCCTGGCTGCGGTCCTGCTTGTATGGTAACGTGTTAGTCCTCTTATACAAATTGATTGATATTGAATTTGACTATATCCCAAATAATAACCTGTGTGCAATCTTTTAAAGGTTTATTTTAGAAAATTCCGTGCTTGACAAACATGTTCGATACATCCTAATTGTGTATCCAGTTGTTATTTGGGCACTTACTGGGAACCTACTCAAAAACTATACTCCAGAATCACCTAACCGCAATGGAATCTTTATTGGTAAGTTATTTAGTTAAGGCTGCATGTTGCAGGCAGAAGTGGCAAGTAACTAAGTATATTTTACTAAGTATTTTGTTTGGCTATCTGTTATTCATTTTAATATTATTTTTAAAAGTTTTATTTATAGGCCTTATTCTTATATTTTACTTTTGACTTCTTACAATTTAACCTCAAAGCTGCAATTCAGGTTTAAAGTGGTTAGCTAAGTTTAAGTCTATAATTGAGCATAAATGCATTTCACAATGTCCATATGAAAAAATACTTGTGTAATGGAAATGATTTAAATTCTGTTACCTCACCATTCAGACTTTATTCTTATGAGATCCATAGTATCTACCTTTACTACCTGTAGTTGTATGCATGTAAAACAGTGCAATCTGAACTAAACTAAACCTCTTCTTGCAGTGGCTCTTCTGGCAACAGCCTCTGTGCTCTTTGTCCTACGTATTGTTTTGGTGATATGGAAACACATAAAACGGCCCCTCTACAGAGGCGTCAACTTTGAAGCAATGGAGCCAACGGAGATCGCTCAGAAGAACAAGAAAATATTTATTTGAATACCTCACACAGAGAAAAGTTGAAAGATTGCACTATATATTTGAACAAATTATAACAAACTGACAAGATGCTGGTACTTGTTGAGTTCTTAACTACAGCCTTGTTTTAAATTAAACCTCTCATCTCTGAACTAATTACATTTAATGATTACAATTTTGATTGATTCAATTATGTTTTGGTTCTATTCACTTACCATGAAGCTGATTTACACAAATTTTACCACTAGAGGTATAACAAAACAGAGAAAATGAGCAAACGAGTGAAATACATTAAACCCTTTGCTTTGACTGAGAACTCATGATTAGAAAACTATTACCTGCAAATGTATAATATTTAGACGAGAACTTTTAAAAAGACTATCTGATTAAATGGGAGAAATATGACTTTGTTTGTGAACAATGTTTCAGAGTTTTAGCTTCTTAGAAGAATCAGCCAATACTGCGGGAAAATCTTACACCTCCCGGTCCCGACAATAGGCATATAAAGTGTAGATGCCACATCTACCGCTACTGCCGTGAGGCCGCCCTCTTGGACCGGTCACCTTCTCCTCTCAGCGTAATTAATAGTTACCTAATGTAACTTAAGTTCTACGAATAGGTGCGTAGTCCCTTAGGACTTCGCTAGTGGGATATCACGTGACCCCCAGGTCACAGACGCCAGAGAGATCAAAATAATTTGCTCCAATCACCAGCCACCTTCCTCTATAAATGCCCCTGCACAAGGCCGCACCCCCTCTTGAACTCTGCCAAGCCGGGCTGGCCTGATGGGCTCGTAGCTAAGGGACTACGCACCTATTCGTAGAACTTAAGTTACATTAGGTAACTATTAATTCTACGTCATGGTGCTACGTCCCTTAGGACTTCGCTAGTGGGACACAACGCGGAGGCCGTAGGAACATGTACTCCCAGCAGGCCAGCGAAGGGTGATTGGAGCTCCGCCCGAGCAAGACCCTCACACCGTGAGAGGACTCAGGGCAGAAGAAACAAAGCGTGTTACCGGGCCACTCCTACCAAGGACGCCCCCACGTAACACCAATCGTAGGTCAACCGTAGTCACAGGACGCCTCTCCCAAGAGCTCCTGATGTAGACTACCAGACCGATCAAACACACATATATGTACCGCACCTGTAGGATGCCTCTCCCAAGAGCTCCTGCACCAGGGCGGAAAAATAGACCGAAGGCCCACTCCTCAGGGGAGGGACCCAACGGTCCAACTCAATCCGCTGCACTCAGCACGGAATGGGCCACCGACCGGTCCGACACATCCGAAAGATAAGACCGGACGAAAGAGGAGGACGACGCCCAAGAAGCCGCACGGCAAACGTCCTCGACCGACGCCCCCCTGAGAAGGGCCGTAGAGGCCGCCATCCCACGCGTGGAATGCGACCTGAAACCCACCGGGGGGGCCAGGCCCTGCGCCTGATACGCCCGTCGCACCGCCGTGGCGACCCAATGCGCCAGCCGCTGAGCCGACAGCGGGGCGCCCCTGTTCTTGGGGCCCAGACACACAAACAGCTGATCACCCGACCTGAATGACGACGTCATGGCCAGGTAATGCCTCAGCATTCTGATAGGACACAGAAGGTGCTGCCGCTCCTCCTCGGGGGAGGCATGCGGCGGCGGGTGGAAAGCCCTAATCCTGATCACTCTCGACCTAAAGGCCGACGTGATGACCTTGGGGAGAAAAGCCGGATTGGGCCACAACTCCACCATGCCGTCGTCCTCTCCAAAGGACAGGCACGACGCATGGACTGAGAGCGCACACAAATCGCCCGCCCTTTTTGCAGACGCCAACGCCAGCAAGAGGGCCGTCTTAAAAGCGATACAATCGGGACTCGCCTCCGCCGCCGGTTCAAAAGGCGAACCCGACAGCCCCCTAAGGACCACCCTGAGGTCCCAAACCGGAGGCGTTCTCTGGAGCGGGGGCCTCCTCCTGCGCGCCCCCCGCAGAAAACGTTTAATCAACGGGTGAGAGCGGGCTGTGAACCCCCCGAACCCGTCGTGACCTGAAGTAATGGCTGCCGCAAACACCGCCAAGGTAGCGACAGCCCTCCCCTTGTCGAAAAGCTCCTGTAGGAATCCCAGGACCCCCTCCAGCGGGCAAAACCTGGGATCCCAGGAACGGGAATCGCACCAGGCACTGAATAGCCTCCACCTCGTGGCGTAGGCCCTCACGGTGGACGGCGCCCTCGCTCCCTGAATTGTCTCCACCACCGCAGGGGGAAGACCCAGATCTACGAGGCTCCGCCTCTCAACCTCCAAACCCAGAGCCTGCGGCCGATTATCGGACGTGAAAACAGGGCTCCTGCCCCCTGGACTAGAGCCCCCGGCTCGTCCGGGAGGGCCCAGGGCTCCATCACCGCCATGCCCCTCAGGAAGGGGAACCACCGGGCATGCGGGCTGTCCGGAGCCACCAGAATCACCGACCTCCTCTCCTGTTCGATCCTCCGCAGTAGGACCGGCAGGAGACGCACCGGTGGAAAAGCGTACAACAGGCCGCCTGGCCATGGGTAATGAGCCAGAGCGTCCACGCCTAAAGGCGGCTCGTCCGCGGCCCTTAAGGCGAACCAGGACGGGCACTGTGCGTTCTCTGCACTGGCGAAAAGGTCGACTACTGGACGACCGAACCTCCGCCAGATCTCCGCGGCTACCCGTGGGGCCAGGCCCCACTCGTCCTGGAGTGGGCCCCCCCTGGACATCCTGTCGGCTCCCACGTTCCGGACCCCCGGGACGTGGCGCGCCCTGAGAGACAGGAGGTGAAGCGCCGCCCACAGCAGCGTCACCGTCGCCATGCGATGGAGAGCGGGGGACCTGGTGCCCCCCTGCCTGTTCAGATAGGAGACCACTGTGGTGTTGTCTGAGCGCACCATCACGTGTCTCCCCTGCAGCTGAGGGGCAAAGTGCAGCAGTACTCTGTGCACTGCCTCCATCTCCAGCAGGTTGATGTGACGGGCTGAGTCCGACCAGCAGCCTCCTACAGAGCTCTGGCCGAGGACCCCGCCCCATCCTTCGAGCGACGCGTCCGTGAACACCTCGGCGTGAGACACAGCGCAGGCCAGAGTCACTCCGTCCCGCAGTAGACCCGGAGTGAGCCAGAACCTGATGTCCGATGCTGCCCCTTGGGGAACCCAGATCAGCCTCCCCCCGTCCCGGGAGGGGTGAAGCCTGAGGCGCGAGAACCACCTCTGAAAATTTCTCATGTGGAGCAGGCCTAGCCGCACCACAGCATGAGCCGCTGCCATCATCCCCAGCAGGGACCTGAGGCGCCGAGCGGGAACTCTGGGGCCCGCCAGAACCTCCCGGGCCAGACGGGTAATATTCGTCCGTCTGTCCACGGACAATGCAGCACGGAATATCACAGAGTCTAGCTGCAGACCGAGGTAAATCATGCGTTGGGCTGGCTGCAGCTTGCTCTTCTCCCTGTTCACCACAAAGCCCAGACGCTGTATGTGGGACAAGACCCATTGCGTGTGGCTCACGGCCACTTCCCTGGATGGGGCCAGTATTAACCAATCGTCTATATAGGTCAATATTCTTACCCCGGCACGTCTGATCGGCTCCAGAGCCGCTTCCACACATTTGGAAAAAGTGCGAGGCGCGAGAGCGTACCCGAAAGGGAGACGGCAGTACTCGTAATTCCTCTCTCCCACTGCGAAGCGCAGAAATCTCCTGTGTTCTGGCACTATGGGTACGTGGAAGTATGCGTCTGTCAGGTCTATGGATGTCATCCAGTCTCCTTCCCTGACACACTCGAGGAGCTGCCTTGTGGACAGCATCCGAAACTGCCGTTTGGAAATGCACTCGTTTAACACGCGCAGATCCAGAATGGGACGCACCCCGCCTGATTTCTTTGGCACCAGAAAGTAAGGGGAGTACAGCCCCCTGGTGGCGTCCTGCGGGTCTACCTCCACTGCTGCGCCTCGACTCAGCAGGGAGGAGACCTCTGCTTCCAGTGCCTCTGTCGATCCCCGTACCTGAGAGCGTACTGCCCGTACGCCTCGGAATGGTGGTGGCTTTCGGAAAAATTGCAGAGCGTAACCTCTGCGCAGAGTTTTCTCCAGCCAAACATCTGACAGTAAGCCCTGCTCCTTCCAGATGTCGTAGAAATCTGTGAGGGGCGGAACGGGAGCTGGAACACGAGACGTCATGGCCCCGCCCCCTCCTGGTGTTCCTAGCAGGGAGGGGGGGTGGCTGAAAGGGCCGGGGGGGCCCCTGCGTCACACCGTGAGCGCCGAGGGCGGTCACGTGTTCTGCAGGTCCGACGTCATAAGTACGGGACTGCTCACCACACGTGACCCGGCTGCTGCTGCGCCCCCCCCTGGCTCTTGCCTCATGGAGGGGGGGGCGAGCCCCTGCATCGGGAAACCCCGTGTTAGCATTGTAGCTCTGCTCATCACGCGTGACACGGCTGCTGCGCCCCCCCTTGGCTCTTGCCTCATGGAGGGGGGGAAGAGCCCCTGGATTAGGAAACCCCGTGTTAGCAATGTAGCTCTGCTCATCACGCGTGACACGGCTGCTGCGCCCCCCCTTGGCTCTTGCCTCATGGAGGGGGGGGAGAGCCCCTGGATTGGGAAACCCCGTGTTAGCCTTGTAGCTCAGAGATGCTAACACGCTAGCGCCCGGAGCACACACATTAGCACTTATCAGATCCCTCCGCCTGCCCTCTCTCCGGGAGGGCAAAACATGAACCCGTGAATCGGAGCTCGTGGTCTGCACAGCGCGCTGCACGCCCTTCTCTGGGGGCTGCAGGCCTGGCGGAGCCACGTTATATGCTCGAGAAGTAACACAAACAGAATTCAAATCATTTGACATGTTACATACCCCCAAATGAGACTCAGACAGCGAGTACTGGTGAAATGCCGGACGGCCTTTATTGAAAGAGTTTTTACCACCCCGACCTCCTCTACCGTAGGGAGGCCGTCGATGGGGTGTGTTGGTCCCGCGAACCTCCCGTGTGCCTGTCTGGGCCCGGGGGTCTCGCCGCTGGGGAACGATGGACCACGGAGCGTGGATATGGTCCGGGGCGCTTGCCAGGCGAGCGCTCCCTGCCTCTGTCTCGGCTCCGCGCTGGTGGGCGGGCCTCGCGTCTCGTAGCTAGGTGTTTTGCTAGGCTAGCCGAGTCCTTAGCCGCGCTGTCCAGCCTCGTCATCAGCGTCTGCATCTCCGGACCGAAGAGCGACGTCTGGGAGATGGGCAGGTCCAGCAGCTGCCTCTTCTCCGCCTCTCTGAGGTTCACCGCCCCCAGCCAGAGGTGTCTGGCCCCGACCTGGGCTGCTGCCATAGAGCGGCCGCCATCGACAGCTAGCGCTTGGCACATGCGCAAGATCGCTGCTGAAGTGGTCCTCGCCTGGGCTAAGGTGTCTCCACTGAGTGCCTGGTCAGAGGAGAGAGACCTATCCAGGGCCCCGGTGATGAAAGCCATGTTGTTCGCCACCGCGACGACCTGAGCCGCATTGGCGTAACATCTGTCATGCATAGCCAGAGACATCCTATCCCGCTCGGAGGGAAGGAGAGGTCTGGTGCTGGGCCACACGGATGAGGAGGGGTGCAGGGCCGCCCGAACCGAGTCCTCGATGTCCGGGACCCCGCCTGTCCAGGACCAGTCCTGCACGTTGCAGTACATGCCATACCCCAAAGCGGGCCTCTTGGCCGCTAGGGGTTTTGGCCACTCACGTGTTGCGTAATGGACGATCGGGTCCATACGCGGGCACAACGTGGGCTGGGCTCTCCTCCTCCCTCGAGGGGCTGCGTACCCAGAGGTGAAGTCCTCCACCCTCTGGTTCGGTTGCGGTGGCAGGGGGGCATCCATGATGGCCGCCGCCGTGGCGTAGAGCCCAGGCATGTGGTCCAGCGGGAAGCGGTCCGGCTCCGGGTTGGACACCACCTCGTCCAGCGTGAGGAGAGAGCCGACCTCCGACACCTCTCCGTCCTCGCAGTCACCCCACTCCGCGGGCACAGGTGGAATGTCGAGGGGGGCCCAGTCAATCTCAGACTCCTCGTCCTTAGAGGAGTCCGGACGGGGCGCTGTAGCGGCGAAGAACGCGCGCCTGCGTTCACTCTCCTCCCTGGGGAGAGCGACACACGAGGCGCAGGTGGCGCTCAACGCCGCATGGCCCGCACCCAGGCACATGAAGCAGCTGGAGTGCTGGTCCTTGCGTTGGAGCTTGCCCCGACAGGTCGAGCAACGACGACGTCCGACGCCGGATGGCGAAGGGGAACTCGGACGTGCATCAGAAGACATCTTTCTTTCTCAGGTAACGAATGTAGATCTCAAACGGCGCCAGAGTGAAAGAGGGGGTGCGGCCTTGTGCAGGGGCATTTATAGAGGAAGGTGGCTGGTGATTGGAGCAAATTATTTTGATCTCTCTGGCGTCTGTGACCTGGGGGTCACGTGATATCCCACTAGCGAAGTCCTAAGGGACGTAGCACCATGACGTAGAATCTGTTTAGCAGGTGCTGAGAAGTGTCAGCGCATATAACTCGATGAATACTTAACTGATTTTCACACGTTGTTTTTACTGTAAACGTCATACATGTAGCTATTATACAGGATATACGAGCTCCTCTGGACCGGATTTCTTTGACATGTGGCACGACTATATGAACCTGAGCAAACTGCTGCTGAGACCACAGGACCTGCTGCAGACCGGTTTCTGGGACATCACAATGAGACCCCAGGAGTCAGGGACCACACGCACGCGAGGGGACAGCACCTGCTACCTAAGAACTGACTCAAGGCAGAAGAAGGAAAAACAGAGTACTAGAGCCGCTCCTAACAAGGATGCCCATAGAACACTGGAGGAACCCAGGGGCAGGCTGTAAACCAAGGACGCCTCTGACAAGAGCTGAAGGGAACAGCGTAAGCTAAGCCCAAGACCGGAGGCCACCTCTAGCAAGAGCACCGACCGGTCCCAACCGCATCAGTCAATTATCCACAGCGCTCAAAACAGAATGAGCGACTGAACTGCCTGATATGTCCAAAAGATAAGACTGGACACCCCGTGTGGAGTGGGCCCCGAACACCGTAGGGGGGGCTCGCCCCTGTGCCCGGTACGCCATGCGAAGCGCCTGTGCAACCCAGTGTGCCAAACGTTGGGATGAAAGTGGGGCGCATCTGTTCTTGGGACCATTGCACACAAACAACTAGTCCGAACGCCTGAACGAGGAACCTCATGTTCAAATAGTATCTCAACATCCTGACCAGGCATAGGAGGTGCCGCCTCGCGTCCTCAGGTGAAGCATGAGGCGGCGGAAAGAAAGGCTTGATCCTAATTACTCTAGACCGATAAGCTGATGTAATGACCTTGGGGAGAAAGGCAGGGTTGGGCCAGAGCTCGACCAAGAGAGGAGACCTTCTGCTGGCGCGCATCCGCTGACCCTTGCAGCCTCGAGTGCGCCGCGAGGACGCCCTAGAACTGGGGTGGCCTGAGTGCGAACTGCAGGGCATAGCCCCTCCGCATCGTTCTGTTCAGCCACGCATCGGAGAGAAGACCCTCCTCTCTCCAAACATGGTAGAAAGCTGTAAGAGGGAGCACCGGACCCAGAGCACTTGTCTTGGGAGCCCGCCCCCTCTCGGTGCTCTCAGAAGAGAGGGGGGGGGCGGACGAAAGGGCAACGAGACCCGGTGAGTAACTGTGCGCGCCACGGTAGAGGGCCTGCCCAAGGAAGCGTCCTGCCCTCTGGTCTCACACAGACCCTTGCGCTTCACACCTCTCCGGGAGGGTGAGGCACCAGTAACCACGAGGACAGAGCGTGCTGGCACCCTGCTCTGGCCTGATAGGAGTGAAACCCTCCCCCGGGAATCCAAATGTTTCCCACTGCTGAGACGAGAACGGAACGGAGCCCACCGCGCGCCTCCTCATGGAAGCGTGTTGGCTTTTCACGCGCCTTGGCGGCCATGTTGCTGGCCAACACGACAACCTGAGCTGCATTGGCATAACAGCGATCCAACAGCAACATCGTCATCCTATCCCACTCAGAGGGAAGAAGCGGTCTGCTTCTCAATTTCTGGTATGCCCTCGGACCAAGACAACTCATGTACGGAGCAGTACAGGCCGAGGGGTATGAGCCAATCACGAGTGCCGTAGTGGAAGATGGGGCTCCAGGCGTTTACGTCCCCTGTGTGGAGCTCCCACCGAAGTGAAGTCCTTCATCGCTTGTGTGGGTTGTGGCGGGGGAGGGATCTCCATCCGTCGGGAAGCGGAGTGGAAGAGCCGTGGCATGTAGTAGAGCAGGAAGCTGTCCTGCCCCTCAATCCATGACAGGGCCTAATCGACTGTGACCAGCGAACCCTCCCTGTCACTGTGGTCCTCCTCCATGTCGCAGTCTCCCCAGTCCAGACGGGGCTCCGGGGACTCCACGTCCTGCGTGGAGATCGAGTGGGCAGCTGCGGTGTCCACGAATGCATCGCAGCGCTCCCTCTCCTCCCTTGGCAGGAAGCGCTGGTAGTCAAGTGGCTCCAGCCAAGGCAGAAGAAACAGCGGCCGTGGGATGTAGACCCGCTGCGCAGTTTCCGCATTTCTTTCGTCCGACGCCGGCAGGCAGGGGTCTATGGACGGGAAGATGACGGCAGAGACATGGCAAAGTCCAAGTTGATCTCAGTTGAGTTCAAAGTGGGAGTGCAGGCCTGGGCTGGGATATTTATAGGAGGAGCTCGCTCGTGATTGGAGCATTGGCTCTCTGATCTCTCTGGCGGTGGTTAGGTGCCTCAAGAGTCATACCCACACCGTAGCTCTAAGGGGGCGTAGCACTATGACGTAGGACTGAGCGTCTTGAGTGTCTCCAGGCCGTAATGCGCATGTATGTTCATTACGTTGGATGTGTAATTGCAGGCGCACCGTTTGTTGACACTGTTATCATATTATTTGTTTAATGTGCTTGTTTTTCCATGCTGTTTGATGGTTATGATTTTAAGTAAACAGATGTAATTGTCTGCATTTTTAATAAACCTTTCAGATTGAGAAAAATCCCCTCCTTTTTTTACTGTATAAAATTAGATTAGATTTGATTAAGATTAAAAGTTCCTTAATTCATACCATAGTGGGAACATATCAGTGTTGCATCACAAGGTACAGAACTGTAAGACAGAAGAGCGCAACACACAGAATAATCCTAGGTTTCCATGATTACAACCTAAAGCTATCTTGATGGTTGTTTGGCAAGACTATCTGTTACCAAACCAGTTTACAACCTCTACTATTCATTATGAAACATCAGATGCCTATTCACTCGTATCAAATAACACCGAGAATAACCTCACATGGTATTGTGATAGGAGATGCACGTGTTGGAGTCGTAAAAATTACACAACTGACTCTTTTTAATCAATCATAAGCCCCACCTCGGAATCAGAAGCCACTTTGTCACTTAGGATACTACATCAAGTGCTCCGTTATTTAACTCAGCAGGCCTGATACATTTCCATAATGGCGAAACACGATGTTAGTCTTCTGGTAACTATAGTGGTGACACTGCTTGTCTTCATCATTACTATGGTTTTTACTGCTTTTGCATCCACTGGCACATGTAAGTAAACTTTAAAACTGTGTCATTATTATCATGATGTATGTAATCTGACCAAATTGGTTTCTCTTTAGATCCATTTTTGCAGTCCACTGGTAACGTTTCAGATGAGTACACAACAGATATCACACCGAGCGGCTGGACTTTTGCAATCTGGGGGATCATTTACGCATTTATGGCTGCAGTGCTGGTTTATGTTCTCTCTACGCTTTTTAGGAAGTAAGTTTGCAAACTTCTGAGCTGACTTCAAATGTGTAAATTCACATCCATTAACAGTTCTCTTTATTATCAGGAATGCATATGGCTATGTGTACTGTAGCCCAGCAGTTCTTCCACATGGATTCTTCCTCATGTTGTGCTTAAATCTGGGCTTTAATGTCGGATGGCTTTTTCTGTGGGACAGGGGGTAATATGACAACATAATGCATACAGTGCTTAGTTATTTTGCCTGTAACTCTATTTCTGGCTTTTTCAGCATGTTGATTCCTGCGCTGATCTTCCTCATCTTCATTGCCATAACTAATTATGCAGTCATCGCCTTCTCCTGCATTGGTCTGCATGCTTACGGAGCCTGGCTGCATAAGTACCACAGAGCTGATTTGTATCTCATTCGTGTGCTGGTTAGTCTTGGGACCAATACTTCCATAATTTTTTTGTACAGGTTTTCATCATTTTTATGATTTTTGTAGGTCCAGAACGGTATTGCTATATATGCAACATGGACAACTATTGCATCTCTGGTGAACCTGAATATAGTGCTGGTCACTGAGGCAAACATGTCCCAAAATGATGCTGCAACAACAACTCTGTCTATTCTGCTGGTGGTAATAGTTACATGGTGAGTTGAAATATGTTTCTTTAACTGCTCAAAAGTAAAATGGATATAGTATGACATCATTTGTGTTGCAGGTTTGTCCTAGAAAACTGGTTGTTGGAGAAGCATGTCCGTTACATTGTGTCTATTTACCCCTCTGTCATATGGGCTCTGGTTGGGGTTTTCACAAAAAATTTCGATCCAGAAATCACATCTCGAAATGACATTTTCATTGGTAAGAAAACATAGGAAGATAAAGGATGAAGCTACACATCTTACATGTTTAAAGAGAATAATGTTTTTCCTCTTATAGTTTCTCTTCTTTCTGTGGGCTGCTTCCTGAATGCTGTTCGAAAAGCTCTGGTGGTCTGGAGACACCTCAAACAACCGCTTTATAACCGCACAGATCCAGACGACATGTCTCCTATGGAGATAGCAAAGAAGCAGAAAACCCTTTTTAAATGAGATATGTAAATGTTGTTTTTGTAAAGAGAATTTTATACTGTTGAGGCTGCCCCAGTAAATCATCTGTTTTAATTCCAACCACAAACAGAAATGGATTATTTGTTTTTTATTTGAGTATATTTGAAATGAGAATTTTTTCATTACATGACCAGACTTTAAAGAATGCCTCAGTGCTATAGTGAGCTTTGACCTCATGGAAGAATGTAAACAAGCCTCAAATAAACTCAATCTCTGCAAGATTACACTAATGCTTTAGGTTGAGTGTTTAGCCTGGTTTACTGATATTTGAGGGTGAGTTTAAGAAATGTGCAAATATAAATATGATGAAGCTTAAAGTGCATGTCAAATAAGTTAAATGCATCCTCTGTTTTCATTCTTGTATATTGTATTAACCACGGGTTTGCTCCTTTTGAACAGTTCATGTATTTTACTAATTTCATACAATTGTATCATTTTACACCTTCTGTAACTAAAAAAAACAGTAGAATTGCCCATTATGATATACTTCAGTAAAATAACTGTTTTCATTGCTGATGATAGAGGGTTCCATCATATATTAGTGTATAGAGTCTATATACACTACATATGACAGAACCACACTGTCACTAATATATGATAGAGATGCAGAAGCAGTTAGTGGCAGTAAAAGTACTACTTTTCCCATTTACTTCTTCTTCCTATTCCTTTCCTTTCAATGTTTTTGAACCTTTCTTCAACAAAACTCTTATTTTGATAATGTACCAAACCTGCTGAAATTGTGAGCTAGCTTGTGTTGCTATTCAGATATTCCGTATCTGATTTCGCTGGTGACATAAATACATTTCAGTAATATTCTATTCACAAAGTGCAACCCATAATAATGTTCAATCTTACTTAAGTAATTCTATTTTGACAGCCGCACAGTGGTCAGGCATCGCGCCGAGCAGCACTACCGGAGGAGACCGGTCCAAGATGGCGGCCGCATCCCGTGCCCCAGCGGCCCATGCGGCGTCTAGTCTTTACATGTTTATGGTCGCGACCACCATTGCGCGGGTTATTTGCAATTTGTCAACAATGCCATTGTTGCACTAATGTTTAGCAACTGCAATGAGAAACTTTAATGTTCATGGCCTCGTTTTCTGCATCGGGTAAAACTAAAACATATGAAATCCCGCAGACGGAGTGTGCATAACGTTTTATTAATTGAGAAAACTTATATTACGCTCGCAGCATAGTAGCTAGCCGGTTAGCTAAGGCTGGTGATGGATGATTACTTTCCGACCCTGGTAAGTCCTGGCTGGAATTAACATTTTAGTAAATTTCTAACGGTGTTTGAAAGAATATTTAGTTTACATAGAGTTACTTATAATGGGTGTCCTGCTATATATGCTGTTGGTCAGATCTCTCTATTTACAGAAAAGGCCCAAAAAGAAGCTCGTTTTCCCCACAACTAATTCAAGGTATGTTCCAAGATGCTGAACTATTATTATAATGGCTCCTACCGCTTGATATCTTTTACATGTAACTATGATGGTTAACTCATCAGCTCTGTGGCCTTTTTGGAGTTAATGTCGATTGTTTTTTTAAGTGTTCCCTGTCAATGGGCAGAAGGTGATTTGGAAAATGTTGATAAGATGTTTGAGGACTTGGGTAAGTTTATATATGTCTTGTTGTGCTATTGTCTTCGTATTGTACATATTAAGAGATTATTTAATTGTAGATTCCAAAATTGAGGACTTCCCTTCTCCGTCACCTGAGATAAACATCCCGAAACATGTAGAGGGCGATATGGTACGTCAGATGGTAAACAATGACTTTTATTGATGGTATAATGATGTCATTCTTATTGTTTTGTAAATGTAGGATGGGGATGGAGACAAAGAAGGCAAACCATATCCTTCTGTTAGCCCTGAACTTGCCATTGGTAAATTCACTTGTGCCAAATATAATGTAAAATACAAACATGCTTTTATTTTATAAGATGATTATTATTATTAGTATTTATGCTTATTTTCCAGATTCAGAGACTCCATTTAAGAGACATGGACCAGTTAAAACATCTAGTCCAATAGAACAAAATGTAATACAGCACAAAAACAAGCAAAAAAAGAACGAGGACAACTCTGCCTCACCAATTCTTTTTGACTGTGAAGAAAACAACCAAGATTTGGAGATTGTTGGACAGACCTCTGAGAAACGGAGATATATCAGGAAAGATGAGTAAGGCCATTTCAAAAATATGTTCAAGCGATACTGCAATCTAGTACTGAGGTCATAATTAGAATCATGTGTTCCTTCTTTCTGCAGAAGTGATGATTCTATGTTTGAGACTCTTCCAAAAACCTTTGTCATCAATAAAATGTCAACACAGAAAAAACCAGCAAGGTAGCACATATCATCATAATTTGTATCCTATAATGTATTATTGTTTTTATTGTTGAATTCTTTAATTTCTCCATATTGCAGGTCGAAACCATCAACACCTTCATGTCCACCTCTCTCTCCAGAGAGATTTGAGGCAACTCCAGCTGCCCCAGAGAAACCAGCTGAAAGTGTTCCCACCAGGGAAAAGATGACTGCTTTTCTCCAGAAGCTGCGAGATGCCGGGCAACCGAAACCTGCAAGGTGAGACAAAATAAATACATGTGCTTTTTGATAATTAGTGTGGATGACAGATTTTGTATTTTGTTGCAGCTGATAACAAAACTGACATAAAAATAGTTTTTTTTAATTTGTTGAAACTGACTTTTCCTCAACGGTGATTGTTCATTTTCTCACTAGAAAATGTATTCTACAAAAAATAAGCTTTATAATGATAACATGTGCATATATATATATATATATATATATATATATATATATATATATATATATATATGCATATGCACATCAGTACAGACCAAAATTCTTTATTGAAAGAATTTTTTATTTTCATTACTATGAAAATTGTAGATTCACACTGAAGGTATCAAAACTATGAATTAACTCATGTGGAATTATGTACATACAAAAAAAAGTAACAACTGAAAATATGTCTTTTATTCTGGGTTCTTCAAAGTAGCACCTTTTGCTCTGATACTGCTTCACACACTCTTGGCATTTGTTGGCCCTTTCGCCTTCACTCTGTGGTCCAACTCACCCCAAAACCATCTGGATTGGGTTCAGGTCCGGTGACTGTGGAGGCCAGGTCATCTGGCCCAGCACCCATCACTCTCATTGTTGGTCAAATAGCCCTTACACAGCCTGGGTGTGAATCTACAGTCAATAGTCATGAAAAAAAAGGACACTCATTGAATGAGAAAGTGTGTCCAAACATTTGGTCTGTACTGTATGTGTATATATATATATATATATATATATATATATATATATATATATATATTAGTTGATTAAAAATGTATTGTTTGTTACTTAATTATTATTCTTGTATTCCAAAAGTATATTAAATAATGTGTACTTTCTCTTCCAAGCACTGGTTTGCTGCAGGCCAAAGTCCAGCCTCAAGTGACAGAGTCAGAGCCTGAAGATGACTTTCTTATTTTAGAGGATGATGCTCCTTTGTATGTTTCCATTCCAAGAAAACCTGCCAAAAGCTTTAAAGAGACACAAAGTAAATCCTCAAGTTCTGATAAGGAAACTAAAGACACACCAGGAGTTATAAATGCAGAGGATGGACTACAGAGCACCGAACAGGATTGCACAAATCATGGAAGTCCGACATCGATAGAAAAAACAAAAGGTGAAAAAGGAAACGTCTTTGAATCAAATTCAGCTGCTGAAAAGGTCCCTGTCATAGCTCAGTCAAATGATATAGATCATATTTTGGATCCCAGTAAAACAAAGAAAAAAAAGGGCAAAGCTAAGTCAAAATCTGTAGAAAAAGTTGTGGACACAGATGATGGCAATCTCATGAAGAATGCTGAAGCAAAAGTGAAAACTTTAAGGCAGAAAAAATCCAAACCTTTAAAAGGTAATGATGGGGACTGTCTGAAGAAGACTCCAGTAAAGGCGGATAGGAAACAAGCTGATGTCCTGGAGGAGCGAAGCCCTGCGCCCGACTGTGAATCTCCCATTCCAGGTACAGACAACCTATGTCCTGCTCTTTTGAATATTCAGAAGTCTGATATCTGTATTTTCTAATATTTTCTTTTTCAAATCAGGAGTCAACAATTTGAAAGCCAGCTCTATGGAAGGATCTTCTATCGAAGAAAGTTCTGGGGTTCTGGTAAAGCGTAAACGTAAACGGACTGGACAGTGGTGGTTGGTCTCCCCTCAGAGCCCTCAGCAACAGCCCACAGACAAACAACCAGCAGTGAAGAAGCGAAAAGAGAGAATTAAAAAAGTGATTCCATCTTCATCCTCCGATGACGCTCAAAAGCCAAAAGCGGAGAGGAAAAACAATAAGCAGCGAACATTGAGAAAAGCGAGGACAGTCAGGAGAATAATGTCAGAAGATTCAGAAAAAGATTTTCAGGAGTCGAGTCAAGACAAAGCTCTGGACCAAGATTTCGATTCCAGCCCGTTGGTGTTTGCACCCAAAGAACCTGGTACTTCTTCTGGTAATGTATTACAATTTAAAAGTCTTCTCATTGTTGGTTAATACCAGTTGCATTATTATCCAGTGTTATTGCATTTAATTCATCCTTAAATGATTTGGTAAAAAATGGATTGACAGTTTTAGTTTAGTTGGTTGCAAGGGCATGCTGAGTTTATATGTTAATTCACGTTTTTATTTTTCAACAGAACATTTATTTTCTAAAGTCTACAAGAAACAAAACACCCCAAGGGGAAAACTGGCTTCACCTACACGACCTGATGAACAGTTCGGCTCGAAAGGAACCACACATCGAGCAAGAAAATCTCATACACACCAGCGGCAGGTCACTTCCACACCAGAGGACAAACAGGGGGAGCTTTTGCAGCCTCAAAAACGACAATCCGAAAAAGGCAAAACTCTGAGCGAAACAAAAAAACGGAGAAAACCTGTGCGCTGCCCTTCAAAACCACCAGGGGGAGCCGTTGAACAGTCTGTGGCCTCTCACGGTGGCCTTTACGGAACTATCAATGTGGAGCCACCGCTGAATAAGAAAAAGAATACAAAAAGATTAACAAAACAGAACAATATTAACCCCCCTGCTGCTGAAGATGCAGAGGCTGATCATAATGTAGTCTGTATGGAAGTTGAGGAAGCTAACAGAAATCCAGGCATGTAAGTACATTTAGTTTTTTCTTTAAACTGTTACAGGAGAAATTAATATTTGGAATTTTTTTCTGTCTACTTCAGTTCAACAATCATCAGAAGTGGGCCACCTTCTATGATTGGACTTGGAAACTATGAGGAAGATGAAGATATTGGTATTTCTCACTAATTATTTCTATTCAATTAAAATGTGTTCGTCTAATGTCCTTGGTGGAGGGCCTTTTTGCTTGGGTGCTGAATGTCTTACCTGGATATTTATACAGTTAACTTAAATATAACATTGTAAACAACTTAGCTAGGCTAAGCTACAAAGCACTAAAGTCATCCATAATAGATGAATGTGCATGTTTTAAACCAAGCTGAGCAATATTTAAAGTAAAGAAGTAGGTATCAGACGACTTCAAAAAAGAGGGTCACCGCCTGGAGAGCTGAGGAATGGAACTTTTTAAAAATGACCTCATAACTTAAAGAAGAAAATGAAATGGGTTCCTTTCCAGAATGTGTTGTCAGAGTGGGATTGTGTTTGTTTTCAGAGCTTCCGTCTTCTCTGGTGCAGCCCGCTCTGTGCGCCTCAGACCTGTGTGCGCCTCCTCTCCGGCCGCTCGTCCTGCAGCCCAAAGACCGAGTCAACCTCCAGGAGTGGCTCAAGTGTCTCTGGCCCGCCACAGATCGTAAGCAAAGTAACATTCTGTGATCAAAGGACACCATTTATTAGATCTGGAAATGCAAGTGTTAGATTTGTCCATACACATCTCTCAGGGGGCTGTGAAATCACACCGGATCATTTTGAGTGGTACGGTTACCAGGGCAGAGCGTTCGGCCTCACGGTGGACATCCAAACGAGCTCCATCTGCAACGGCAAGATGCTGCTGGGTTCCTTCATGAAGAAGCCTTTGTGGGTGGACCACAGTGCCCGAACAGTGAGTAAAGCCAACAAATGGACTGTAGCTTCATCCTCCCAGTTTTACATATCTATGTCTTCTTTTTAAAGGTCTTTAATTTATTAACAAGCTCTGTGAGTTTAATAGTGGACCGCAATAAATCGTGCTACAGTGCTGGACAGTCCTTCATGGTTCCCCCGGGTAAGACCGCACTGACAGTAGACTTGAATGAGATTCAGTGAGCTCACTCCTCTGTTTTCACAGGTCAGGCCTACAGCATTCACAACCTCTGTGCGCAGCCTGCAGTCCTCTACTTCACCAGGGTTTATGAGGAGGAGTCAGACACACAGGACATTAACATGTGAAATTTATATTTAAGAGCTTCTTTTAAATGTGTTGTATTTTGAAAAAAGTGAAAACAAATGAAATGTGTAAATTAGGCCGTACATACTGTTAACTTGTGTTTTAAATGTCTCCTATGTGATAGTTTGGTTTTTTAAAATCTGTTTTAAATTTACTTTTTCACTCATGAATGGCATGTAAATAAAATTCCTCATTAACATTTGTAAAAATCCATTCTATTAAAAAACAACAAATGACAGAAGAACAAACAAGTTGGAAAGTGGACACATGCTGTTTATTAAAAAATAATTCTGTTCAATTTTACAGATCTGTTTGTGAAGCATTACTCAAAAACATGACAGTACCTTACATGACAGTCTTCTTACCTTGAAGACAGGAAGTACTTTGTGGAGATTGGAAACTGTGTCTCAGATCATATGGCCCTGACCTGTGGAGTACCACAGGGGTCGATCCTGGGACCTCTTCTGTTCAATCTCTACATGCTGCCGTTAGGTCAGTTAATACGCAGAAACAAAGTTTCCTATCATAACTATGCAGACGACACTCAGATCTATGTCTTACTGACTGCAGGAGAACATGGACCAGTGGACTCACTCCTTCACTGTATCCAACAGATCAGTGAGTGGATGCAAAACAACTTCCTTCAGCTAAACGCAGACAAAACTGAAATGATTGTCTTTGGTCCCCAGAAACAAAGAGAGAGCGTCATCTGTCACCTACAGTCTCTCTCCCTAAAACCTTCAAACAAGGTCAGAAATCTAGGGGTAATACTGGACTCAGACTTAAATTTCAGACTTAAAATCACATCAGTAACATCTGCAGCTTTTTACCATCTAAAAAACATTGCCAGGATCAAAAACATAGTGTCTAAAGCAGACTTGGAGATTCTTATCCATGCATTTGTCTCCAGTAGGTTAGACTACTGCAATGGCCTGCTCACAGGTCTGTCCAAACAGGCTGTAAAACAGCTGCAGTACATTCAAAATGCAGCAGCTTGAGTCCTGAACCAGGAAGTACGACCACATTATTCCGGTCCTCAGGTCTCTGCACTGGCTTCCTGTGGCTCAGAGAATAGACTTTAAAACAGCTCTGCTTGTGTACAAGTCTCTCCATGGCCTCGCACCAAAATATATTAGTGACATGTTAGTACCATATGAACCAGCCCGGACTCTGAGGAGCACAGGGACTGGACTCCTGTTAATGCCCAGTCAGAACTAAACATGGGGAGGCTGCTTTTCAGATTCATGCTGCTAAAATCTGGAACAGTCTTCCTGAAGATGTGAGACAGGCCTCCTCTCTGACCATGTTTAAAACCAGGTTAAAGACGGTTCTGTTTAGCTGTGCATACAACTGAGGGATTTTATATTTTTTTTAATGTACTGTGATTATTTATGATTTTAATGCTTTCTTGTTTTGTTCAGCACTGTGAACTGCCTTGTGTATGAATTGTGCTATACAAATAAACTTGCCTTGCCTTGACAGTTAGAAAACGGCTTGTTATAGTATAACAAAAGTGCTTTACGTCTACACTAACTGCTTGATGTGTAAATGTGCGAAGCATCAGCAGGAGGCTGTGTTACCCTGAGGAGGATCTCCAAATGGATGGATGGTCTGGTGGACTTCGACCACCAGAGTTTAGCCCGGAACTGCCTCCGAGATCTTTAATTATGAACCATGACTACGTCCAAATGTGCAACATCTGTTCATCCACGCTTGCATCCAGACATTCCTTGTACATTTCCTGTGTTTTATTGAAGAAACATCAAATAATTGAACAAGCCGCTGGTTGCTGTGGGGAAATCCATGGTCCCAACATAGTTTAGAAGAATTAATATGATGGAAGCTTCCTATCAGCATAATGCAAAGGTCCATCTTGGCCTTGGATGGGTTCATGGCTGGACAACTGATGGTGGATTGAACTGCTACAATAGAACTGGAGTTAGACATTTAAGCATCAATTTAAAGGAGATTATTGTTAATTGTTGTGATGTTTATTTTAATCTTTCATAAGAAACCTTTATTTAAAAATCAAACATTCAATATAATTTAAAAACCTTTCAGTTTCATACTACATTAAATGCCTTCGCGTTTTGAATGAGACCTAACGCTCCTGAGTCCTGGCCCTGATGAGATTTTGTTTCATACTTCAAGCAGTGACTATGACTTCCTTCCTGTCATCCTGCTATTGTTGGTCAAATTATAATTTTCATTTACATATTTGAACAATGGCTCTTATGAAATGCTTAACAATTACAGAGCTTACACTCTGGCTTGGTCCGCTTCCTCGTGGCCAAGGCACACCCTTGTTTACAGCATAGACATACCATAATACATAAACAGACAGTTGTAGGTGAGGAGGCGTTCTCTTCACTGTGTCTGAAGAGAACGCCTGCTGTCCATGATCAAATAAACTTACTCACAATAAATGTTATTAACAACATAAAGAAAATTACATTTTTCCACATTTCCAACGGTTAATGAATAATGACTATTATAATCATTAGTTTTGACAATAGATTCAACATGAAGAACATGATCTAAATGGCTTCAGTTGAAGGCATTGCCATATAAATGCATTGCCATGTTCTCCCCGTGTCTGCGTAGGTTTCCTCCGGGTACTCCGGTTTCCCCTACCACAAAAAATATGTACAATAGGTCTGGCATGTGCCTCCTGTACTGGCACCCCCACTCCCAAAAAAATAACAATTGTAAACCGCTTTGAGACTCCGATGTGCAGTGAAAAGGCGGTATATAAATAAAGATTACATTACATTACATTACATTACATAAAACACGACTGATGTCAGCAGCAGCCACCTCAGCACTTATGGCCGTATGAAGAGGAGATAACATAGGAGCCATGTCCATTGAAGCCATAATTGAAAAAGTCACAGACAGTCACATTCAAGTCTAGATTTACAATTTACAATATCGATCGTAAATCACAAATATCTAGGTCACTCAGAATGAATAATGAATGTTTTGTCAGCGTCCCAGAGCCCATCACAGTATATACGCTTACAGGGTAACAGCTGATAGCAGCTAAGCTTTTTTCCATTTCAGAACAAGCTGTGGGGCTTCGTTGTACAGTGTCCTAAGTGTTTCTTTGATGGCACATTTCATCTTTGATTATTTCATTGTGACCTACTTTTATCAAAGCTCATTGGATGGGCAACGCAAAGTCCTCCTGGAGAAATGAAAAATGAAAGAAAATATTGTCTCAATGTTGTGGACTAGAACATAAACAATGGGTCTTCAAAAAATGAAAATGGGACTGAACAAAGTATTTGATCGTAAGTTCATTGTGAGTGGGCCTCCCTTCAGTGTTCTAAGTTGACACAGGAAAATTGCTTTAAAAATCCTTTTTTAAACTGTGAAAGGCAATGAAAGCTTGGAATAAAAATTGTGCAGTGACAGAATGGCTGGTAATTCAAACACCTGCTCTGAAAAACAAATAATATAGAACAGTATTGAATAAACCTTCATGAGGCTAAAGCACTCAAACCTGTGTCGATGCATAAAGGAAACTGGGTTCAGTCAAATCCTTGACTTTCATGTAGGTCAGGAGTAAACAGCAGCCACATCATCCCCACCATTAGAATATTAAGTCACTGTTTCCAACAACGACAGCCTGTTTTTTATATGTCAAAGTCATTTTGATCAGTGGCCAAAAAATAAAAAGATGTAGTTCTGGCCCCGACCCAAATGTATTATTATTATTATTATTATGTATTATTGTAATATTTTTTGTAGATATTTCCAAAAATCGAGTTAGTTATGTTTGAACAAAAACTGGACATGAGGAAAGGGCTGAGTATTGCAGATCGATAGATCATGTATAATTTTTATTTTATTGATTATTTTAGTTCAATGTATAGAAAACAATGAATGATGTTGTTTTCTTGGGGAAATTTTACCTAATAATGAAAACATGTAGCCTTATCTTAGGAGCAATGCTGCAAGTTAATGGTAACTGTGACTGGTTTAGGTAAACACAGAGCTGTGGTAATCATAGCAGACAGGCCGAGAACTACTTCACTGTTGTCATCAGAGTTTACATACATCATGTACATGGCCGCGTTCATAAATGCACACATTGATTTGTTTGTTGTGTTTGAACCTTAAATGTCACACAAAATCTTTTCCCAGCAGTTGTCATTTTTTCTCAAAGACGTCCAGTTGTGCTTGATGTATACTGACCAGTGGCGGTGAACTTTGCCATTGTGAGATTTGTTTTTCTAAATGGTTAATGATTTCTTCTGCTCCAAAACACATTGCACCATTTGTGTCCCTCTGGGGAAAAGGAGCAGTATCAAACATCTCATTGAGAAGATTTGAGTTTTTTCAACATAGCCAATTAAAAATGTTTTCTGGATGTGTGTATCGTTCCAATCCGAGTTAAGATTCTCAGGAGATATTACATCCCTTTCACAACAGAGCAGGTTGGACCTCGTCTGCAGAAGTTTCCATTTGCTTTTAATTGACAAGACATCTGTGCTAAAAGGTCTGAGTGAAGAAAATGGAAAGTGACAAGTGCAGTGACTATATCAACACCAGTATATCTCCGGGAAAGGTATCGGAAAATCCAATGAAGTAAATCCAAACATAATCTTATCTGACATAATCGCTTGAGATAGACAATATGAAAATGTCAGCTTCTGTTAGGTCTGTCTGCAGATTGGTGGAGGAGTGTTTTATTGGATGCTGTAGTTTGACCCATCCTTAACAGTACAAATGTCGTTTCTGCTTTGGTAGGTTCCACTGTACAGTAGTGTTGCCAAGATACTATTTTTGATATGATTACTTTTTACAAAAACGATTGCTTTTTATATCACAACTTTTTTCCTCCAGTTTTTCAGATGAAGTTCAATGTTAAAAGCAGTGGCAACGGGGAGCCGCTGGTGTCCATGCGACTCAGTGGTGGTTATGAACAAAAAGGGTTCAAACTTCCAAACAGAAAAATATTCTTTCACTTGTTTGATTGGAATAAACATTATTTTAAAAAGGCTTTGAAGGACATTTAGAAAAATAAAATGTTTGAAGGTTTTCCTAGATCATTATTTGATAGTGATTAGATTTACAAACCTGCCATATTATTCTTATGTCTGAAGGTCCTTAACTCTGGAATACATCATGCAAATGTTTTTGAATATTGTCCCTATGTCTATACAGCTCTATGTGACCAAAGTTGATATGTACTGACAAAGAATGTGGCCATACCTGCATGTGAAAGCCAGATCCTGTCAATCTAAGCTAAACAGGGCCTGGTCAGTACTGTGATGGGAGACCTCTGGGAACACCAGGTGCCACGGTGGGGCGGCTGCGGCTGTAAAGTGCCGAACTGTCGTATGCTTATAGACGCTTCCCTCACATTGCCTAAAATGAGTCTGGTGTGTGTGTGAATGGTTGGTGATGGTCGGAGAGGCTGATGGCACATACTGGTTACATTGCTTCTGTCAGTGTGCCCCAGGGCATCTGTGGCTACAGTAGTAGTTCATCACCACCATGTTCTGGTGAATAAATAATGACTCAATCTTTGAGTGTCCAAAAAGCGCTATATAAGGGCCATGTATTTTTAAAGAAGACAAATGTGGATTAGGCCAGGAATTACAGAGCAATTAACTAAAATTTAAATAGACTTTTTCAGCTGCCCTCTATCATAACATAAACTAAAAGCTCTTTGAAAAATTGTGATGTCGCATGAACACAACCAATCGAGCATCTTTTTAGCAATAATTACTCCAAAGTCATTTTATCATCTATTATTTTAAATAATAGATCCTATTTGAGGTGTGCAACCTGAGTGCTTGTATTTCCTTTGAAGTTGAGGTTTTTTTTCTCTTCCAGTGCAGGTTTTTGAGGCAGACAAAGAACCTGTGCCTTGGCTGTAACTTATGGTAGATTCAGTCATGGGTTTGCACCGATCCCAGACAGACAACAAGCCAAGTTACAGGTCAGGACAGTGGAGAGGGGAATACCGCTCACAGTGTGAACATAATTGTTTTAGCACCAATGACATGCATGCTTGAACCCTATTATATAATGAAACATCCCAGAGGATCCCACTACAGCTCTCTAACAAAGAAAGCAATGTCATAGGGAAGGATAAGGCTACATTATAGTCAACTTTAACACCAAGTTAATTGAAAAAAGAAATATGATTAGCAGTTGCTGAGGTGTGCATAGACTTGAAAGTAGTCCCAGCCAAATGCTTTTTCTGTGAATCAAATCCTGTCTGAATCTGTGCCAGCTCCTTCATTGGGCGAACAGCACACGTACATCTATTTCTTAAGTAATCACCCCCCTCCCTCCTCCCCCTTCATCCACCCTTAGGTGTAAAGACGACAGGATGTTTGTTGCCGCAGGAAGCTCCAGGCAGGACAGTCACGCGCCACGACTTATTTCTGTCCACAATCAAAGACGGACAGCTGGCACCCCGCAGAAGTATGCTGTGTCATCCTCAACCCACCAGCAATTAGTGTAAAAGCTGCAGAGCACAGGGGCCTCGTTCACCTTGCGGGCAGTGACATCAGGAGATACGATGGGCTTCAAACGCAGCCAATGAGGAACATGCTGATAGTGAGTCAGCTTAGTTTAGCGCCTGAGCATGCTGCAGAAATGGTACAATAACCAACCTACATATCACAACATATGCGACGCAAGATGCAATAGAAAAAGCAATCCTCACAGATATATTGGAAATGGAATGTCTCTTTCAACATAGTCCTCTAGGCATTCAAAGTATTTCAGTCAAGTACTGGCCTATAGCGTGTTGTCAGGGTAAGGAAAACTTCAGGACTTTAAACTGTCATAACTATTATAGGCCATGTTTAAAGTATGAACTCTATTTGCAGGTAACCGGCAGCATGACGGTGGTTGTGGGTTCGATCCTCTGTCGGCCCAGATCTTTCTGTGAGGTTTGCTCTGGGCGATCCAGTTTTCCTGACCACCCAAAATATACTCCATGGGAAAAATTATAAGCTATGATATCACCAAGTAATTATCAGTCCAGGGTCTCATTACAAGTTGATCCTGGTCTCAAGCCTCTAAACCTATACCTTATTCTTGACCCTAAATCAAACCCTTGTTAGGTTTAGGGTCACTATCCACTCTAACCATAGTGAACCCTATATAGCCTAACCCGAAACCAATGAAACATCGATCCTGGGTTAACAAGTTTGACTTTGACCCTGGACTGTTGACCCTGTTCTTACACCAACAACTTTAGATGGCTCCCGTGACCACTGCTTCAGACAGAGGCCCTATAGTTGCCTTAAAGTTCGGGTTAAACACAGAGAGGATCAGCCCTATGGAGATAAATACCTTAACCAATCTAGTCCATGTAATCCCCGAGTCATTTAGGAAGGTACAAAAAAGGTTTAAAATAATAATTCCCAGATGTGCCGAGTCGTACAACAAGACCCACAACCGAAACCAGTGGTGACCTGACAGGCTGACAGCTTGCCTGGGTAGTTCTACATCATGGTGCTAACGCCCCTTAGGCTTCGCTATGGGTATACTCCTGAAGCATCTTGCTTCCCGCCAGAGAGAACTAAATGCTCCAATCACCTGCCAGTCCCATCTATAAATAGCCCTCTACGGCCCGTACCAACCACTTTTCACTCTGGCGCAACTGAGAGAAGAAATCTACTCACAGATTGAAGATGTCGTCTTCCTTCCCCGTCGCGTCCGAGAACCCCGTCGCCCTCCGGCGTCGGACGAAGACGGGTGCAGGAGCTGCAGGACCAGGATCTCCCGCAAGGACCAGCACAGCCTGTGCTTCCTTTGCCTGGGTGTATCCCACTACCAGGGGGGACGAGGCTGTCTGCGAAGCGTGCCTCTCTCTCCCCAGGGAGGAGAGAGAGAGCGCCGCATGGCGTTTGTGGACTCCGCGGTGGCTCACCCGGGTTCCTCCCAGGAGGACGAACTCGAGGTGGAGTACGTGCCGCTAGACCTGCCTCCCGCACCCAGGGAGTGGGGAGACTGCGTCGTGGAGGAGGAGGAGCGTGAGGAGGATCAGGCTTCCTTCATCACGCTAGACGAAGCTTCCTCCTTGTGCGAGCCGGACCGGTTCCCGCTCGATCACATGCCCCGCCTCTTCATGGCTGCGGCGAGGACCATGGAGGCTCCATTCCCCCCGCAACCCAGGGAAGACTTTACCTCGGTGGGGTCTTCTCAGAGAGGGAGGAAGAGGCAGGCGCCCACGCTGTGTCCGCGTATGGAGCCGGTGTTCCACTACGCTACACGCGACTGGACCAAGCCTTCCACAGCGAAGAAGCCTGCCCTGGGGTACGGTCCTTACTGTGAAGTCCAGGACTGGTCCTGGTCCAAAGGCGTACCGGAGGTCGAGGATGCGGTGAGGCTGGCGCTCCTCCCCAAATCCTCCCTGTGGCCGAGCAGCAAACCGCTCCTCCCCACCGACAAGGACCGGGTGTCCATGTCGGTACTGGACCGGTGCTACGCCAACGCGGCACAGGTCGTTGCGTTGGCGAGCAATATGGCGCTCATCACCGGCGCCCTGGACAGGTCACTCGCCGCTGGCGAGGCGCTGAGCGGCGAGGACCTTACCAGAGCCAGGACCACCACGGCAGCGACCCTCCGCGTGATCCAGGCGCTCGCTATTGACGGTGGTCGGACTATGGCAGCGGCGCAGGTCGGTGCCCGTCACCTATGGCTGGGCTTGCTGATGTCGGGAAGCGGAAAGGAAGCAGCTTCTGGACCTCCCCATCTCCACAGAGTCCCTCTTCGGCCCAGATATGAGAGGTCTGATGGAAAGACTCGACGGAGCGGCGAAGGACTCCGCCAAGTTGGCTCCTCATCTGGCGCCGCGTAAACAGCGCCGCTTCCTCGAGAGCAGAGAGAGAGGGAGAGAGAGGGACCGGTCCCCGCTACGTCGCCCTGCCTTCCCCCAGACCGCTGCACGCTCGGCACGGCCTGCTCCAGCAAGATCCAGGGGCCAGGATTGGACCTCCGGAGGCCCACGAGACCGATCTCTCCAGCGTCCTCCTCCTTTCGGTGGTGGGAGACGCGGGGGAAAAGCCTTTTTCAATAAAAGAAAGAATCAAGCTTATCCACTGTCTCAGTCCTCTGTTCTCTTGCACCACATGCCGTCACAGGTAGAGGGCAGTGTGGTCTTACCCACAGAGCATACACACGGTACAGAGGGTGGTTTGATGAGAATGTCTCAGACCACCGCTCCGAGTAACAGATCTAGCGTTTCATATCTACAGGGAGGGTTGAAACGCGAGGGTCCCTATAACAGGGGATTTACGGTCCCTTCTAGCTCCACTGTTCCTCACACTTCCTCATTTGGCATGGGTCTGAAGCGTAAGAGGCAGGCTGAGGTTACCGAGGCAAGGGTCAGGGTCCGTCTGCCTCGCTCTGCAGAGAGGCTAGACACGCTGCTATAAGCGATACAGGGAGTAAGGACTCCTCTGTTTTGCGCAGCAAGACAAAGAGAAGAGCTGTGGTTACCGAGGCAACGGATCAGGGTCCGTCTGCCTCGCACTGCAGAGAGGCAAGGCACGCTGCTATAGGCGAAACAAAGGGCAAGGACTCCTCTGTTTCGCGCAGCAAGACAAAGAGAAGAGCTGTGGTTACCAAGGCAACGGGTCAGGGTCCGTCTGCCTCGCACTGCAGAGAAACAAGGCACGCTGCTATAAGCGGAACAAAGGGCAAGGACTCCTCTGTTCCGCGCAGCAGGGCAAAGAGAGAAGCTGTGGTTACCGAGGCAACGGGTCAGGGCCCGTCTGCCTCGCACTGGACAGAGGCAGAGCACGCTGCCATAAGCGAAACAAGGGGCAAGGACTCCTCTGTCTCGCGCAAGCAGGGAAATGAGACAAGCCGTGGGCAAGGCTGCCTCGCACTGCACGGAGGCAGAGCACGTGCTCGACTCCTCTGCATCGCGCAGCGGGGCAAAGAGACAGAGGCAAGCTGTGGTTACCAAGGCAACGGCGGCAACACAGACTTCCTCGGCCCTTTCGTGGATCCCCCCTCCTCTGTGAAGGCACCAGGAGTGTGGGGGGAATTAAGATCAGGTCTCACGAGCCCGGTGCCCCCTCTCACGTCTTTTTATCAGGTCTGGAGAGAGCAGGGGCTCCTCTCAGACGCATGGTTGGACAGGACGTTACGCAGAGGTTATGCCCTACAGTTCGCGAGGAGACCACCGCCGTCCAGGGGTTCGAGCGGGGCAAACTCCAGGCGACACGGGACAGAAGAGGCTCTCCAAGAGGAGGTAGTCCTCCCTGTTACTATGAGGTGCTTGCCGATCCAGGTCGACCCACAGGACGCTCACAGAGGGCGGTACTCCCCTTCAATTTCTGGTCCCCAAAAAGGAACCCCCCCCAGGGGGGGTGGCGCCCTATTTGGATCTGCGCGCGCAACTCAACCAGTGCATCTCCAGTCGGTCCGTTCCGCATGCCTCACTACGAAGCAGCTACTGGAATTGCGAGTCAGACCAGGAGACTGGTTGACCTCCATCGTTCTGACAGTTTGCGATTATTTCATGTTGCGTGATTAGTGGCCCAGAGCACAGACGCTTTCTGCGCTTCAGCTGTGGGAGAAAGGTGTCTACGAGAAGTACTGCCGCCCCTCCCGTTCGGGTACGCTCTTGGCCCCCCGCACTTTCTCGAAATGCGTGGGGCAGCCCTGATGCCGGCTCAGACATTGCATGGGTCAGGGATCTTGAACCTACATCGCACGATTGGTTAATTCTCGGCACAGTCCAGGGAGGTAGCCCTGGAACACCACGCTCCGGGTTCTGTCTCACAATTACAACAGCTGGGTTTTGTGGGTGAACAGAGAGAAGAGCAGATTACAGCCTGCCCGAGCGCGCGCTCTACCTCGGGTGACAGCTGGACTCGGTGGAGTTCCGAGCGGCTTTGTCCAGGGACAGACAGGAGAGCCTCTCACAGCTGAGCACCAGGGCGCTGACTGCCCCCAGCGTGTCTGCTCGTTGACTCAGATCGTCCTGGGGATGAGGGCATGGCGGCCTTGCAGTTATACGTCTGGGTCTTCTCCCCATGAGAGGTTTTCTCAGAGATGGTTCTCCGGTCTCAGGATTCACCCCTCCCGGGACGCAGCGACCATGCTCGTAGTTCCCCCCAGGGTGAGATCAGACATCAACTTCTGGCTCACCCAGAGTGTGATGAGGGACGGGGTTCCACTCAAAAGGCGCCGTATCACACGTGGAAGTGTTTACGGACGCCTCTCTCGAGGGGTGGGGAGGGGTTCTGGGCCAGAGCTCCGTGGGAGGGCTCTGGTCAGACCCAT
The DNA here is from genome assembly GCA_964034765.1 of Knipowitschia caucasica. Lineage (NCBI taxonomy): Eukaryota > Metazoa > Chordata > Actinopteri > Gobiiformes > Gobiidae > Knipowitschia > Knipowitschia caucasica. Next base: position 20,082,639 of record OZ035843.1, read on the forward strand.
CTCCGCACATCAATATACTGAGATGGAGGCAGTGCGCAGGGTGCTACTGCACTTTGCACACGCTGTTGCAGGGGAGGCACGTGATGGTGCGCTCAGACAAACACCACCGTGGTGGCCTACATAAACAGGCAGGGGGGCACGAGATCCCCCGCTCTCCATCGTCTGGCGGCTCTCATCCTGATCTGGGCCGATGCGAATCTTTTGCTGTCTCTCAGGCACGCCACGTTCCCGGATGACAGGAAAACTGGGGCGGAACTGATGTCCAGGGTGGGGCCCATCTGGGAAGGAGAGGGGCCTGGCACCGCAGATAGCAGCGCAGGTATGGCTGAGGTGTGTCGGGTCCGACCAGGGTCGACCTATTCGACAGTGCAGGCAACGCGCTGTGTCCACTTTGGTTGCGCTGCGGCCACTGACAATCCACCTCTGGGTGTGGATGCCATGGCGCATTACCGTGGCCGGGGGGGTTCTTCTGTATGCGTTTTCCCCCGACTCGCCTCTCTTGCCGGTTCTTCTGAGGAGAATCGAGCAGGGAGGTTCGGGAAGTTGAGCGCTCATCGCCCGGACAGCCCACGCATGCCCTCTGGTTTTTCCCTGTTCCGGAGGGGCACATGGCGGTGTGCGACCCTTGGCACTCTCCCGGACGTGCCGGGGCTCTGGTTCCAGGGAGGGGGGTCGCTTCTCTCGCGTCCGGTACTCGGGCCGCAGACTCTGGGTCTGGAGGCTGAGAGGCGGACTCTCGTAGGTCTGGGTCTCCCCCAGTCGGTTGGTGGAGGACCATTCAGGGCGCGAGGGCCCACCTTCCCACTATTCAGGGCCTACGGCTTGTAGGTGGGAAGGTTTTCTAGGGACTGGGTGCGCGGACACGGTCCTGGGACCCCATGTCCTTGCCCTCTGGAGGGAGGGCTGGGGCTTCTTAACAAGAGCTTTTAGAGAAAGGGAGGGCTGCCGGCACCCTGAGGGACGGTGTTCGCGGCAGCCTATCAGCCATTGCCTCTGGCCACGAAGGGTTCGGAACCTTTCGGCTCGTTCCCATACCCGCTGGTCAAGCCGTTTCTTCGGGAGGGGCCCACCGAAAAAAGGCAGGTTCCTCAACAGGGACCCACCCACTTGGGACCTTAAAGTGGTCTTGAACGGGATTACTCGGGATCCCTTCTGAACCTGTGGCCCAGGCCAGCCCTGAGTGTGATGGCTCTCAAGTACTGCACTCTTGCTGGCGTTGGTCTAACCAAGAGGGCAGGGGAGCTATGCGCACTCTCCGTTCGCCGGAATGTCTAGCATTCGGTCGGTGCTGAGGACGGTGGTGTGGCTGTAACTTTGGCCGAACCAAGCCTTTCTGCCCTAAGGTTGTTACTTCGGCTTTTAGGTCAAGGGTCATCTGGGGTCCGAACCCTTTCACACGCCGCCTCTCATGCCTCGATGGAGGAGGAGCGGCTGCATCTGTTGTGCCAGTCAGGATGCTGAGATCCTACCTGGCGGTTACAGCCTACTTCAGACGGTCGGATCTGCTGTTTGTATGCACTGGCCTAAGAACAGAGGCGCACCGTTGACGCCCCAGAGGCTGTCCCACTGGGTGTCTTCGGGCGTTTCGCTTGGCTTACCCGGTCAGGAGTTGGTTCCCACGGTGGGTTCCAGGGCGACCTCCACACGAGGGAGTCGCGGGCACTTCCACAGCTCTGCTCAGGGGTGCCTCTGTGGAGGACGTTGCCAAGCCGAGTCTGGGGCTTCGTCCTCTACACTTTGCCCGGGTCTTATTTAGTGGGACCGTGGCAGAATACGGTCGGTTGCCCATTACATTGCCTGGAACGCCAGGGGGTATGACTCACCGTGGCCGGAACCAGCCGACCTGAGGGATAGTCTAGTCCGTGCTCCAGGTACGTGGACGGGGCGTCTTGGTGGTCGATGAACCGCTCTTCCCGGTAATCGGTTGCCATACTCCAGGAGCATCATTAGGTAGTGGGCAGTCCGGGTGTCATGGTTTTTCACGCGTCTCATTACCTAGGGAGCTCTTGGTAAGAGCGTCCTAGGGTATGTTCCCTGCTGGCTCCTACGGGCTGGTCTTGCCTGAGCGTGGGCAGTCCTTGTAGGAGCGGCCCTTGCTCGGTGTTTTGCTCTTCTGGAGCTTGTCAGTGTCACTCAGGCGTCCTTGGTCAGGAGCGGCCTCGTACACTGCTCCTTCATTTCTTCCATGCCCCGAGTCCATGCGCCTAGATAGTGCGGCGGGAACTCGGGCCAGGGCTCCAATAACTCTACGCTGGCCGGATGGGAGTTTGTACATTCTCCGACGGCTTACGCTGTGGTTACCAATAGCGAAGCCTAAGGGGCGTTAGCACCATGATGTAGAATTGAATAGTTACCTAATATAAATCAAGTTCTACGAATGGTGCGTAGCCCCTTAGCTACGGGGCCCATCAGTCCAGCATGGCTTTGGCTGAGTTCTAAGTGGTTGGTACGGGCCGTAGAGGGGCTATTTATAGATGGGACTGGGCAGGTGATTGGAGCATTTAGTTCTCTCTGGCGGGAAGCAAGATGCTTCAGGAGTTTACCCATAGCGAAGGCTAAGGGCTACGCACCATTAGTAGTAGAACTTGAGTTACATTCAGGTAACCTTTCAATTACGCGTTTTCCTGCTTACCAGACAGTTTCACACTCATCTCAAGGTTGGTATGACCCATGGAGAGCTGACTGTTCCAACTTCTCACGATCTGATTAGCATTTGACTGGTTTGGTTTTTTTCAAGGCCTCAAGAAGCTGCTGTAAACGACGGACGGCTATAGTGCGGTCCCTCTTCAAACTGAGCATGACTTTTGGATGGGAGTTCATTTTGATTGCAAAAAATGAATGTCCAGAAGATTTTGAAAGATTTGTCTGATTGAAGTGTCACTCTTGTCTGGTGCAGTAATAATAAAATTTTTGATGGGGGATTTGGAGTTGCTACAAACTTATTTTTTGCATTTTCAGTTGATTTAGATCTGTCATTGACCTGCTAATCAATGTGACCTAATCCATGTCTTGTAATTTTAGCATAGTCAGCATACGCATAATTTTATTTAGTTTGCCCAACGCTTTATTTCGTCACACGAATTGAATTTTAGTTAAAAATTTAACGAAATAAATCATGCTTAGCGGCTTATGCATTTAAAAGCAGCCAATTTGTCTGTGAATGAGGCTTTAATATGCAATTTATGCTCAATTATATCTCATTCTTAGAGCTTATGGAAATGCTTGGTGACTCCTAATCCTCGGCTTGTCCTATAAATTCTTGTACCCCTTTATTACTCCCCAACAAAGCCACTCTCTGTTCCACCTAATTATCCGGGAAATTCTATTGTTGTAGTGACATGCCCAAAAGGAGACTTCTCTTCAGCAGCTGGAGTTTTTACTTTCGGGTTGCCGCAGAGCATTGGTGTTGCCGAACATTTCAAAAGCCTCTTTCCTCCAAACGGCTGTAAAAGTCTCAAGCTCATAATGTGTTGGTCTTTTGCAAACCACGTGTGCAGAGTGTGACAGCTGAACAGCGCTCTTAGCAGTAATTGTACGCCATGTTTCCCTCCAGGGGGCTCTGAATTGGGGTAATGCACGGCTAGAAACAGGCTGGTGCTGCATAAACGTACAAAGCAATCCAAAATGGAAGAGTGGATATGTGTGCATGAGACTGGGGACCAAAACAGAGATGTTCTATATAGTCTGGAGGAGCAGTGGCTTTACTCTGAGCTCCTGAATTCTAACAAAGGCCCTGAAGTGGATTTACTCTGTTTACCTCAAAGAACCACAGAGAGAAGGGTTTATCAAATGTTGGAAAAGTGCTAACAAAGGGAAAGAAAAGAAAAGTGTCTTGTTATTTAAATTGTCATGCTTCGGACATTACATTCCTTTTTACCGTAGAATTCAACTTGAGCTATATGCATAAGATGAGCAATAACACTGAATAGGACTATTCATTGTTCATTGTGGTACAGTCATCAGAGAGAAGACCAGAGCGTGAGACGGAGCAAGGACATCTTTTGAGTGCAGTAAACACGTCCAGTTACTCCAAAAGACTCTTTCCTCTTGATTTAGTCAGTGCCTTTGATTGGCTTAAAATGGTCCAGTGTAGTCTGTCAACCTTAACAATAGCATACATGCAATCTTGATATTGCAGCTTTGAGCCTCACAAATCAAATCATGACTTCTCTGTGTGGGTTGATTACCTTGTTACCAAATACTTTATTCAATTTGAATTTTTCTATTTCCCTCAGCTATTCTTGTATCGGTTGCAACATCTTTACCACAACACGTTGATTTGACGGCAATAAAAGTTCACCTTTCATTAATCTGGCTGCATCACCAATCGCTTCCCAAATGGCTCCTCCCCTGGTTTCCTTACACTTGATTTATCACTGTGTCGATGTGGGTACTTGTATAATCTTCACATGTTGCTGCTCTGATAACATAAACATGTCCTTTGGTCCAAGCTTGCAGTGACAGCGGGACTGTGCCGATGGAGATAGAGCCCGTGTGAAGTAAATTTGTAGCACTCTTCCATGTAAGCTTGTGGTTGGAGTCATATTGAACATTGCTGTGGGGCTCCTCTCACTGGTCTTGTGGGGAATAGGGCTCTGGTGTTTACTGCAGAGAGGTGGCGATGCAGCCTCCTCTGCACACAACTTTGAATTTTAATAAACTTCATTGTGTTTGGATTTGACACACACGAAGAAGGTTGTACCTAAGGAATTGGTTAACTTTTGCTACTTGCCACTTAATCTTTTTCAACAAGATTAAATACAAGATTATGTGGAACATAATCTTTTGCTATTGCTTTTATATTCAATAAAATCCTGATAACGTGTTTTCAAATAGTTGGGCTTCTCCACACATCTAAAACACCAGTGTACTGTGGCATGTTGCCTTGAGATGTTGTTTGGTGAGCCTTTGGAAATAATCCAATTTCATTTAACTGTAGTCAAGACTTTATTTTTGCTTCAATGACCAATTTGTGTGGGTTGCCATACCAATAGATTGAAAGCACTACCATGGTACTTGCATTTTATTCTTCTCAACAAGTTGCATATAGGTGTGTCTATTACAGTACTACCTTGCGAAAGACAGCTAAGCAGGGCAGGGCCTGGTTAGTACTGTGATGGGAGATCTCTGAGAACACTAGGTGCCAAAGTGCGACAATGAGGCTGTAACTTCGCCCACATTCCCTCATATGACTCTGGTGTGTGTGTGTGAATAACAGGTGGAGGTCTGTCACCTAGATTGGCCACAATAATTTGATCAGAATAATTGGCTCTATGTCAAATGAAAGACTGATTGGACCGCCAGAAATGTATCTTTCTCCATCCAGTTTAATTCCCTGGAGTCATTACACTACACCCATATTAGTATGATGTTCATGTATTCAGTAGAAAATAAATACAACATTTCAAAAAAATGTTTTTTATAATTCTCCCCACTGCTGCTATTTCTACCTGCTATCAATTTGTGAAAATATTGGCACAGCATGAGAGTATGGCTCAAAGTTCGGTTTTGTGTGTTCTTAGCCTCTCTCTTTGCTGTACCGTGCTGCCACACACATGGACTGCTCAGTCTGTGTACCCTCATCACAAAATACATTTATTTTCAACACTTATATTAGCAGCATGGGGAATCGCAGGAGGGTGAGCAGAAGCTGTTTCATGAGTTGTTTCATGGTGAATTCCATTTATTTCTGAGTTCAATAAGAACCAGCTGTCAATCATGGTGCATACGCTTAGAATTCAACAAGGATATTTCATTTCAGTTTGTACTAGGGCTGGGCGATATGGCAAAAAAAAAAAAATCTCCGATTTTTTCTCACCAAATCCAATTTTCGATTTTTAATCGATTTAATTTTTTTCTATTTAAAAACAAAATACAACTGACAAAGGAATAGATTTTCCTTTATGCAGTTTAATCTAAATCCCCATGGAGCATAAGTGTAACAGGAATTAAGCCTTAAAAACATGCGTGTAAACGATGATGGCTCTGCCATTGTAAACAGTGAAATGTAGCTTAACAGTTTTATAATAACTTCACTTACAATTGACACTATGCACCTTCAAAATAACTTAAATCACACAAACCATGAAATATCACATTTTTAAAACTGATATTACTCAAAATAGAAATGTTGTAACATACAGTCTTTTCCAAAAGCCTCCTCGGGTTTTCATGCTTGTTCTTTCAACTGGGCCTGAGTAACTGTGGCTGTAGTACAACGCTCGGTCCAGCTGGTGGCGCTAATACTAACATTCAGTGACTCCCGCATTGTGCGAGCTTCCTGTTTACACATTCTGATGCTGTAGCTAAAGATGTGGCGTACAAACATAACGACCGGAGCCTGTGTGTGTGTGTGTGTGTGTTCTGGCGATTTAAATAAAGTCTGATTCTTGAACGTTTGAAGTGTTATTGCAACAGCACCAACTGTGAGAGCGAGCATCAGGCCAGAGGGAGACTGTTAGCATTAGGTTAGCTTCAAAATGACTGCTCAACACCATAGACCCGCGGTTAGCGCGTTAGCGCTGTAGTTCTGCGATGGAGAAAATACAAATCGAATTTTTAAAAAAAGAAATCGCCCTAAACGTAAAACTCTAATTAATGATTAAAATCGATTAATCGCCCAGCCCTAGTTTGTACTTTATATGAGTATTCAGCAAGTAAACATGGTATGTACTGTAAGTAATGCAACTAGAGAAGGATTCAAACATAGATCATTGGTCAAAAACAAAAACAAAACAACAACAAGAACAACAAAACAACAGGCACAAAGCGATTAGGATTCTACTAAGGGAGGAGACCAGACTGGACCAAAGGGACAGCACAGAACTGCATGTTGGACGGTCACTGCTGATGGATGGATGATGCCTCTGAACCTGGGCCTATTCCTCGACAGTCTATGGACTTGCGTATTGATGACATGAGGACTCATCAGATGAAGCAGTGAAGAAAGCTGAGTTTTTTGGAGATGTGGCCCTCTTTAAGGACGCCTGAGCCTTCTGCTGCCGTCTGCTCTTGAGGTTGGAGAAGTAGGCGCTGACTCCTCACTCTGCCCATTGAAGATTCAGTGGTAGAACTATATTTTTTGATCTCTGAAGAATCACGACGCTCCTCCAGCCTGTGGTGACGACCCTCCAGGAGCGACTCTTTCTTCAGTGTTTTCTGATGCTCTGTGATATCTGCACATACAAAAGAAGTCCGTGTTAACATCCAAGCCTGTTTTAAATAACAGCTCTCGTTTAATGTTTGGGAGTTTGAGGGTGTTTTAGACATGCAATAGAGGTGTTATAAATGTGATGAAGATGCTGAGGCTTGAGCTCTTAAGCAGAAGTGGAAGTCCATGGAGATTTATGTCTGTATTAATAAGAACTGTGGTTGGAGTTGAGAGCGGGGGGTGCATGAGAGAAGGGAGAATCTTTAATGAAACCAAAACGATCTGTTGTAGTTACACATGTTGGGAATATTTTAGATGAGAATGGTTTAAATTGCTATTAACTATTTGCATGAACTGTGCACAAATCACCTTAAAAATGGACCCAAAGTTTACTGGAAGAGAATGGAATGATTAAGATATGTTTAATCAATAACTGTGATTTACTACTACAATAAAAAGTCACTGATGTTATGAAGCCTGATGTGAAAAAGAAACAAATCCCATGCTTGAAATGAAATGAAACTATGGTATACATTAGAACACTCAAGCTATTTTATGAGCGACCCCTTTTTAATATCTGCAATAATGTGTTCCCTCATTGGATGGAATGATATATATTGACACATATAGAGTAAGAATCTCTTTAGACAACACTTACCTTGTAGTACTAGCTGAAATGCTTCCAGGGCTTGAGTGTTGAGAGATAATTCCACCAGGTTCTTCTGCAGTTTCTCAATGATCTCAAAAAGCTCCTCTGCGATCTCGACGGCCTCGTGCTTGTCAGCTTCAGCCTGGATCCTCAGACTTTTCTCTCGTTGCATTGCGCTGGTAATGTTTGTGAGTTTCTGTTTGGATTCTGAAAGTTTCCTACAAACGTTCTCTTTTTCAGAATTGTGTTTTGTTTTCTCATGGCCCACTTCTTGTGCTACACGTGCCAATTCACAGACGGAGCGAGAGCTGCGCCCTATCCCCATTATTTTCATAAGTCATTTATCAAAATGTTTAAACTCTTTCCTGTAGAATTGTCCTCTGTTTGCGTTCAGTTATAAGCTGAAGTTTTAATGCTTGGTTCTGCATCCGGAGGACTTCATTTTCTTGCACCAGGTTGTGGAGTTCTACTTCATAGATTTCGTTCAAGTCCACACTCAATAAATTGCTCTTGATGTAATCCATTAGTGTGGTGTATTCACCCCTATTGTTGGAGATTTGGTATAGTCCATTTGTTACGCATGCGCTTTGTCTGGTTGCTTCTGACAGACAGGTTGTTGGCTAAGTAAAGTTCGTCACGAAATGTGATCACTGTCCGAGTCTTATTAAATACACTACAATTGGCGACGGGGATAATTTGCGGAGGGACACAGGCACACGGTGTCGGTACTAGTGAGTACAATGGCCCAAATCGGCAAGGTCGACGAATTCAAGCCAGAAAATGAGCCGTGGACTGCATACGTCGAGCGGCTGGAACAGTTTTTCGATGCTAACGACATAGATCAAGGGAAGTACGTAGCCGTTTTGCTAAGTGTGATGGGAGCTACAACATATGGACTATTGAGAAACTTAGTGCAGCCTGACAAGCCCAAAGATAAATCATTTGCAGATATTGTGACGATTTTAAAAGAGCATTTTGAGCCGAAGCCCATTTTAGTCGCTGAAAGGTTCCGTTTTAATAAGTGCAACCAAAAACAAAATCAGACTGTTGCACAGTATGTAGCGGAGCTAAAGCAACAAGCTACAAACTGTGAGTTCGGTGCCAATTTGGATTCTGCATTGCGGGACAGGTTCGTCAGTGGGATCAAAAATGAAATGTGCCAAAGAAGATTGCTCTCTGAAGATAGACTCACATTTGCAAAAGCTTTTGAGATCGCGCTCAACATGGAAACTGCAGATAGGGACACACGACAGCTAAGAGGAGCTGACAGTGAACTTGTCGGTGCTGGAGCAATTCACAAAGTGAGACCGGACAAAACCAAAACTTGCTACAGATGCAAAGGCAAACATCACAATGCAAACGAGTGCCATTTCAAAGAGACTAAATGTCACAACTGTGGAAAGATTGGACATCTCAAAAAGGCATGTCGTACAAAATCACAAAATGCACAACCAAATAAAAGATTCCAATGTAAAGACACAAAATACATGACAGCAAACGAGGATGTAGAGCAAGAGGAGTTCGCCATAATGACAGTCAGTAGTGAAGATGATGAGCTGTACAGGGCCACGTTCTCTATTGACAAGGTGAATCTGGACATGGAAATAGACACTGGAGCGGCAAGAAGTGTGATTTCACAAGAAACATATGGGAGGAAGTTTTCACACGTGCCGTTACAGCCAGCTCAAGTTAAACTCAAAGCTTATAATGGAGGGCGCATTCCTGTTTTAGGACAGTTTTATACAAAAGTGGGGTACGAAGAGCAAAAAGTTGAACTGCCATTGTTGGTTGTAAAAGGGCATGGAGCATCGCTTTGTGGCAGGAACTGGCTGAGAGAACTAAAGCTCAACTGGAAACTGATCAAATATGTGACAGCGACAAAGCCACATACCATTCAGGACTTGCTGGACAAATACTGTGACGTGTTCAAGGACGACTTGGGCACTCTCAAGGACATTACAGCCTCCATCATCGTGAAGCCAGAGGTACCCCCTAAGTTTTGCAAACACAGGCCACTCCCATTTGCAATGAAAGAAAAAGTTGAAAATGAACTGAAAAGGTTGGAAAAAGCAAACATAATCTCGCCTGTAAAGCACAGTGAGTGGGCAGCACCTATTGTGCCAGTGCTCAAGAGAGACACATCACTGCGCTTATGTGGAGACTACAAAGTGTCAGTGAACCAGGCCATTGAGACAGACACGTACCCGCTGCCACGTTTGGAGGAACTGCTTGCGACCCTCAGTGGAGGTAAAATCTTTTCAAAAATAGATCTTGCAGCAGCTTATCAGCAAGTGTTGTTAGATGAGAAGTCTAAAAAGTACACGACCATCAACACGCACAAGGGACTATTTGTCTACAATAGGCTTCCTTTTGGAATTAGCTCCGCGCCTTCAATTTTCCAGCGCATTATGGAAAACATCATGAAGGATTTGCCAGTGGTTGTCTACCTGGATGACCTGTTAATCACTGGACGCAATAAAATGGAGCACAATGATAACTTGGAATATGTTCTGCAACGTCTACAGGAAAATGGGTTGCGAGTGAAACGTTCCAAGTGTGAGTTTGACAAAGAGCAGATTGAGTACCTGGGACACGTGTTGGACGAGCACGGCATCCACCCAGCAAAAGACAAGGTGAGAGCAATACAGGACGCTCCTGCTCCAACAAATGTGAAAGAGTTACAAGCGTTTTTGGGACTTGTTAACTACTATGGCAGATTTGTACCAATGCAAAGCACAGTACTTGCTCCGCTGTACAAGTTGCTAAGAGACAATGTTACTTGGAAATGGACTGTGAGTGAGCAGGCAGCATTTGTCAAATGCAAAGAAGTGTTAACAAGTGATCAGGTCTTGGCACATTATGACCCAAATCTACCGCTCACTTTAGCTTGTGATGCCTCTGCATATGGCATCGGGGCAGTCATCCAACACACAATGCCAAATGGGGAAGAGAGGCCCGTAGCTTATGCTTCTCGCACTTTGTCTCCAGCTGAAAAGAAGTATTCCCAAATAGAGAAAGAAGCTCTGGGACTGATCTATGGTGTTAAAAAGTTCCACCAGTATCTGTGGGGTAGACATTTTACTCTAGCAACGGATCACCGCCCCCTGCTGACGCTTTTTGGTGAGCACAAAAGTCTACCCACACTGGCAGCTGCACGTATTCAAAGATGGGCGATCATACTTTCAGCGTATGACTACCACATTATTTACAAGAAATCAGCAGAGCACAGCAACGCAGACGGACTGTCACGCTGTCCGTTACCAGAGACTTGTGATGTTGGGACAGCTGTGAGTTCAGAGACAGTACACTCACTACTTACAGAGCACTTACATGAAGCGCCGCTAAATGCCACTCAAATTGCAAGAGCAACACGCACTGACCCGGATTTGTCAAAAGTGTACAAGTTTGTGATGGAAGGTTGGCCCGCTCTCACAGATGAGAATTTAAAGGTCTACTATACAAAAAGGAATGAACTCTCCACAGAGCAAGGCTGTGTACTGTGGGGAACCAGAGTCATCGTACCTGCAAAAATGAGAAAAGCAGTGCTGCTGGAAATACATTCAGGACACCAGGGGATAGTGAAGTCAAAGGCTCTAGCCCGCAAATATACTTGGTGGCCTAACCTGGATTTTGACATTGAAAAAGTATGCAAACAATGTGAAATATGCCAACGTGAGCAGAAAATGCCACAGCAAGTACCACTCCACCCATGGGAGTTTCCAGGTGAGTCCTGGAGGAGACTGCACATAGATTTTGCAGGACCTTTTCTGAACAGTATGTTTATGATCATCGTGGATTCATATACAAAGTGGTTGGAAGTTTTTCGCATGTCACAAATAACAACTCAAGCAACAGTAACGAGGTTGAGAAGACTGTTTGCATCATATGGACTTCCTGAACAGATAGTGACTGATAATGCAACTACTTTCACATCTGAGGAGTTCCAAATCTTTGTGACACAAAATGGCATCTTGCACACAACTAGTGCACCAGGGCATCCTGCAACAAATGGTCTGGCAGAGAGATATGTTCAGACGTTCAAGACAGGAATGAAAAAACTTGCCAGCCTGCCCTGTAGCATCCAGGACAAACTGTCGCTGTTCTTGCTACAGTACCGGACCACCCCCAACTGCACAACAGGTCAGTCTCCAGCGGATCTATTTCTTCACAGACACGTCCGCACCCGGCTGGATTTCTTGAAGCCTAACACCAAAGAGACTGTTCGTAAGAAGCAATATCAACAAAAAGATCAACACGACTACTCAGCTGAGAACCGCACTTTTGAAATGGATGAGTATGTGTATCTGCGCAACACAGCGAGGAGCTCACAAGTGGATTCCTGGACAAGTTGTGAGACAAACTGGTCCAGTATCTTATCAAGTCAAGGAGAGAGACTCTGACACGGTGCACAGACGTCATGGGGACCAACTACGTGCCAGAGCATCACCTGAACAGACCGATATAGACACTGAGACTTTTGAAGCAGAAATGCAAAATACCGGAAATGACACACCAGTTGAGACGACTGTGGACACCATCAGTGACTGTGAGGCGCTCTGAGCGTGTTCGCAAAAAACCAAATAGATACCTTGAATAGCAAGTAATCAGTTAAAATAGCATTGAATACTACATATTCTGATATTATTGTTTTCAGTTGTACATCAGATAATTGTTATTTGATTATTGGCATGATTATTTGGTAACTTCTATTGTTAATATGTACAAGCTTACTACTGCACTAATTTGAATACAAAAATATTGTTCCTATTTTAAAAGGGGGATGATGTGGTGTATTCACCCCTATTGTTGGAGATTTGGTATAGTCCATTTGTTACGCATGCGCTTTGTCTGGTTGCTTCTGACAGACAGGTTGTTGGCTAAGTAAAGTTCGTCACGAAATGTGATCACTGTCCGAGTCTTATTAAATACACTACAATTAGGAAGATGGAAATGGTATGGAGAAAATAATTTGCTGTGCCTCAAATAGAAGAGAGTAGTAGTCCAACAAGAGTAGTGTTTTGTATCAAGTCTACTTTGAAATGAATAATGAACTATCAGGTTCCAGGAAATCCAGTAGATTCTCTGTATCAATGCCAAGCCTGGATAAATATAGAGCGCACACGAGGAGCTAAGAGAAGGGATGGCATCTGCACTGGTTCTGTATACAAAGTCGAGCTTATCAACTGTGACATCTTCAACTATGTGTGTGATGTAATTAATCTGGTTTCACTGTCGTTCCCATGACAATAGACCGAGTACAGATACTTAAGAGCCCCACGTTCACGCCCTGAACTCACCAATCACTGTTATCAATACCCAGGACGGCTGCCCTTTGACTCCTCCACCGACTACTATGGCTGTGACTAATGATCATTTTGAGAATCAGTTGAAATTGTTTCTATTTGATTAAGTGATTAGTTATTTAGGATGCAGACATGACAATTTAAGTATATTTGACTCTCCCAAAGACATTCTGATACTTTCCAAACAAAATAAAATTGTTAACAATGAATCTATGACCATTATCAAATGAAGATTAGATTCAGATTCAGATTCAGATTCATTTATTTGCCATTTGCAGTAAAACCACATAGGAAAAACTGTGCAAGACTACCCCAGTGTGCACCAGACGACATACACCAGAGCTCTTGCCACGGCGCCATCTTTACGGCGCCATGCGACAAACAGTAGAATAAACAGCAAAGAGCAATAACATACAGTTTCACAGACAGTTGGATAGACACATTGTGCTTTGTATAAACCACAGATTTTTTTCTCGGGATGAGCACCTCCGACTGCCGGCCCAATGTGGCTGTCAGAGGGGGGCAGGGTCAGGGAGGGGGTGAGTCGGAAACACAATGAGGAGTGGAGGGGAGGGAGAGAGCAAGATGGATAGGTAGAGGGAGGCGGAGAGGGAGTTGTAGCATATATTGTGGATATATGCTACAACTCTAAACCTACAACTTGTACAGAGTTAGGATAAAGTGATGGCTATATGTATTCTGTTGTTGTTTCAAAGTCATCCAAATAAAAAGAAGTGGATTTTCCTTTGTCAGATGCGCTCCAAGCTGCATAATCAATTAGAGACAAAGTTTCTGCTTCTGTTTGTCAGCTTTAAATTGGACGGTGCCGTAATGAAGTTAAATTTAATTGACTATAAAAACAGAAAAAGAAAATCCACTGAAGTGAAATGCAGGCTCAAACATGCGCTACTTTGAATTATTACAATGATTATGTTTTGTAACTTTGCTGTCTTATTATCAAGTTGCAGGCAGTGCTTCCCCTAGTCCAGTGGGATCTCACAACCATACATGTTTGGGCTGAATGCAGTCAGGAGTGTGAGGAGGAAAGCTAATGGACAATACTCACTGGCCGTGGGAAGGTGGAAATGTATTCTGCATCAAAGCTATTTGAATGTCCAAATGCACAAATGCAGTTTCAAACACAAAGAAGAGTCAGCTATCATATATGCTGTACATTGTTTTGAAGGATAAGGTATTCCACTGACTTCTTATTACAGTTAAATGTCTTCATTCATTTTAAAGAGACTTGACTTTTTTCCATGTCCAGGTCTAACTAAAAGGACAGTGATGATGATCCAGAACACTCAACTCAAAATTCAACTACATTTATGGGAATGTATCATCAATTATGGACACATGGCGAATGCAACGGTTTTGTTAAGTCCTTTGAGCTACTGTTCTGATTTGGGGCTATACAAGAATACATTGAATTAAATTGACTTACTAAGCCATGGGACATACATTAACAAACCAGCTGGTCTTAAACCCAACCTTAATCTCTTCAAAAATAAACATTTCATAGGATAAAATGATTGATGAGTGATGCACATCGTACAGCGTGTTCACAATACAAGTTTTGAGAATTCAGCGACACATCTACCTCCTCCGTCCGGGGCCAACATTACTCATAGTATCTCCTTGTCTGTTGTTATCGTCCTGTAATGCCTGGTAAAGAGCCACTCACACCATCAGTAAGATAAATAATACTAGAGAAATGTCCTACTGAGGTTGAAACATCCAAGTGGCAAAGACAGAGCGATTCCAAAGCACGCTAATCAATCATGTCGGTCTGTTTCTAAAATAGAATATTAAAGTCGTACTAAGCATCAAATCTGTATCCACGATTACTGCATTCCAAACAGAGCCAGTGTCAATGCCGTCAATGACACATCGTCACCTCATGCTTCTGCAGACATTCCAATACACTTTTCTTACAGCGCTCCGTTATTGCCCTCCTCAATTAGGTCCAAGCAAAGAATCAACCCTGAAAAGCACATGCCCATACTACATGAGCAGACGTGTTGATCCCCACGTGTTTACAAAGGGATTTCTTTCTATGAACTGTATGTGAACTTTTGCCCCCATGCCTATAGCTCATGCACTGCCACCTCTCATCTTGTCTAATTGTTTTGATCACAGGCTGAAAGCTTTTTTTTCTCATGTCTAGCTAAACTGAATAAAGGCGAGCTGCCCTACTTAGGCTGCAGGGTGTTTCCGTGCCTGGTAGACATTGGCAGACACTTCACAGATTGTCTCAGCATAAACAGCATACCAGCACTGTCATCATGTAAACATGCCTTGTACTATCATCATTAGTGTTGTGCCTAATTTTAGGCCCTTGCTAGACCTTTGTGTTGTGGTCTTTCTATGTATAGGCTTCTAAGGTAAAGCCCTCTAATGTACGGGTAAAAGTGTTGGACTAATGGACAGTACTGCCTTCCTTTCCTCTGTTTATTCTCTGCAGCACTTCCTCTCTTGGCTTCACGGGTGACAAGTAAAGATTACATCAGATAGATGGCCAAGAGCAGAGGACTACGAGAACAAGCGTTATTCTTCATGAATACATTCAAACAGAATAAGCAATAACTAATTAATTGTATTCTTGGGTACAAGGAAAAATAAAAGTTTGGAACAAAAAACAATTTGGAGGTGGTGTGATTTGGTTGTTCTTTCCAGAATTAGTTGTGTAGCTTTAATCTGTCTTTGATCTTGATTTTGCACTGTCCCTTTGAAATAAAGACTAAACTAAACTAAAAGGTGTAATCTCAAAGAGTCAAATGTGTTGAATTTTGTTCTATTGGATCTGAAATATATGCCATTCCCTACTCAGTAGGAATGAAACAAAGAGGTCCTTTTTTCTGTAAAGAAATGTTTTTCTAGTGAAATGAATCTGATCATCTGCCAAATACTGTATGCTTGTGTATTTACATTTGGGATGAGAGCACTCCAGCACTGACCATCTTCATCTTCATTTACTATTATCGTACAATAAGTGCAGTAAGTATTTTAAATCAATGTACCTGTAATAATTCGACAGCATTTCTTTTGCAACGTGTGTTTCTAAAGAAATATGGTAAAGGTAAAGGTGCACTTTATTGATCCCCGTAGGGCAAATCATCCTCTGCATTAGACCCATCCTGATGCCACTAAGGCTTACCTCAGGAGCAGTGGTCGCCGTAGTACAGCGCCCGGGAACCCATCTCCAGATGTTGATGCTCGGCTTGGTCAGGACTATGGGAGCTGGAGGATTTTACCTAGTGTGCATGTTTTTAGTGGTAGGGGAAACCGGAGTACCTGGAGGAAACCTACGCAAGCATGGGGAACATGCAGTCACAAAGCATCTAGAGTAGATTCTCCCATCTCTGCCAATCTTTAACCTCAGTTTTTCACTTACATAAAGGCCCTGACCATTTTACACTCCAGAAAAATAATGATTGCATTGGGGGAAAGGTGACATCTTAGTGTGAAATGGCTTTTCTTCAGCTAATTTCCCCACAGGGAAAAGTGACCAGGCTGCACTCTCCATCCGCTGGACAGCTCTGTGGCATTAACTCACCAGGGGTCAGGTCTGCGTTCAGACCCATGGGACTGCACTTAAAGACCACTCTGTCAACACGTGTCTTTGAGGACATCTTGTGCTGATTGCAAATCAAACTTGATCTATAGGGAGTTTGCTTTCACCGCCTCCATCTCTATCTCTGGAGTTCAGATGTTCCCATTCAAACATTGACACTGTCAGTGTGTTATTATTGTCAAGCCCAAAATGGCTCGCACAACTAATTACCCAGTGAAAAAGATCCTTTCAGAGTGACCTTGACGAGACCGCCCATATCCGCCTGACATTGTTTGTCAAGTCAGTGCTGATTGTTACCAGACTGTAAATAACATGCCACAGAAGAAGTCACCTCAGAAAACAGTTTCTCGTACAGGTGACTCTCCTGCATGAATAAGTTCTAATAATAATATTATTTTTAAAAATTTTAATCTTTAGACAAAAACGGATAAGTGATGTAGTTTAGCTTCTACTTATGTACAAAATAATCTTCTGGGGAGGCTTTGAAAACTCCAAAGTAATAAGTCAATCTAAAGGGATTCCTCAGTTTAAAGATAATATAACATGGATCGTATAAAATAATGTGTTACTGTGGAGGTTCAGCTGCTGCAGTAAGGCAGACAGAAGATGTAAAGAGCCTACAGTATAAGCTGCCAGTGCACACATTGAGCCTTGGAGATTGGGGGTTGGCACTCCAATATGAATCCTAGCCTCCATTGCTGAGTGTAAACGGACTCAATACAGTCCATAATACCAGCCAATCAAGCAGAGAGCTCCTCTCTGAGCCAGCCCGCCTTAAGCCACATGCGCAGGAATACATCTCCTTTGTAAACTTGACAAAAGCTCAAATTTGATGTCTATAATACGACAGGGGAAAAGCTTTCAGTAATGTCCAATCGCCAGAAATACAGCATCTCTTGGGTCGTGCTGTTTGCCTTGAGAATCACCTGGGGAGCTGCTCGCACATACCAGAGCGGGCGGCTGTGGTAATAGCTCATAACGGCCCCAATACCCCCAATGTCATTTATAAGAAGAGCTTTTCTTTCTGACCATGTCGAGTTAGACACATCTTTTCTCATTAGCATTCTGAACCACAAGGAGGTGAGAGATATCATGTTTTTGTATTCCTTACTTGCATTTTAATTGTTTTATTTGTAGATTATTTTCTAATTTCTTATTTTCAGCACTTCATTGTTACAGAAGAAAATAACAACAGTTAATTAAAATATCTGTAAGCAATTTAGTTTTTCTATGTATCTTTAGTATTCAACTTTACCTGAGGCAGTAATTTAAATGTTGTTCCTTAACTTTCCCAAGTTTGTCCGGGAGCAATTGTAAAAGTGCCCAGAGAAATGACCTTTTGAGACCTGTGTCTTCTAGAAGCCCTGAACTTCTAAATCATGGACAGAAAAAACAGGGAACTAATGACGAACCACCTCAACTGACTGCTCTCGATGTGGAGGAGCAGCAGCTCTACAGTGAGCTCCATACCAAGATCAGCCTGTACTGCACATGTTCAAATGAGCCGGCTCAGCTGTTAGAGTCCTCTTCTGTCGTCACCTTCCACCCTGAAGGTCAGAGGTCGTTTGAAGAGACAAGATGCTGCGACAGCTCTGATGTCAGGAGCTCAGAGCTCTGCATGGGAAGGTGCTGTGCATTCATTATTTGACTACTCATTTTTGATGGTTTTTAGATTATGTTATAACATTTTAACATTTCTCCATTGTGAGATCAATAAAATGTATCTTATCTTAACATTTTGAAAGGCAACCTTGAAATCTTCTTAACTTGGAAATGGGAAAACTATATGTGCCACATATTTAAAAAAACGCATGAGAATGAGAGATTGTGGCTCATATAGATGTGTGAATGAACATGTGTGAGACTAACCTCATTAACCTCCTGTTAATTTGTTTTTGTCCATACTGATAATTCCCCCTCAGCATTCTATGATCATATCAAAACTGCACACTCCAATGCACCATCTTCTTCTTTAGAAACAGAAAAGGTCCAAAAACAAAGTGCACATAATGAAAGTGTCTTTACAACTTCAACTTGTGCACATTTGCAGATTATTACCACAAACATAAATTGGCTTTTAGTTTCTACTGAAAGACCACAACAAAATAACAAACAACTGTGAAGTAATCAGGATTTTACCATCTAAAAAACATAATCTGATCCAAATCTAAAATTAGATGTATGGTCGGGACTTGGACTGGAACTGCTAACGCATGAATATGTTTGTTTTAAACCATTATATTATACAACAAGTCTTTTTGTTTGGGTAATTGTCCTGCTGGTAGGCAAGCATCTGTGGTTCTGTAGACGCAAATAGTTCAAGAAAAGGACGGACAAGTGAAACCATTCGAGCAAAACATCAACTTCTTCCCAGAGAATCAGACCAATCACAGCAACAACAATGATGCAGATATCTTTTTTTATTGCACACATTTGCTCGTGAAATGCTCCTAGAACTGTACAAGACGTAATATTGACAAATGCGCGTCATGTGTCAGCCTGAGACACACTGAGCTGTATACTCAGTACACAGGAATATGTTTCTGTTTAAACAACAAAGCTGCATATTACAATAAGACGGAAAACATTAACATATCAAACAGTTTTAGAGACTATATTCGGAATGAAATTTAGTACAGACCAAAAGTTTGGACACACTTTCTCATTCAATGAGTGTCCTTTCTTTTCATGACTATTGACTGTAGATTCACACCCAGGCTGTGTAAGGGCTCTTTGACCAACAAGGAGAGTGATGGGTGCTGGGCCAGATGACCTGGCCTCCACAGTCACCGGACCTGAACCCAGTCCAGATGGTTTTGGACCTGAACCCAATCTAGATGGTTTTGGACCTGAACCCAGTCCAGATGGTTTTGGACCTGAACCCAATCTAGATGGTTTTGGACCTGAACCCAATCCAGATGGTTTTGGGGTGAGTTGGACCACAGAGTGAAGGAGAAAGGGCCAACAAGTGCTAAGCATCTCTGGGAAGACCTTCAAGACTGTTGAAGACCATTTCAGGTCTCTTGAAGCTCATCAAGAGAATACCAAGAGTGTGCGAAGCAGTAATCAGAGCAAAAGGTGCTACTTTGAAGAACCCAGAATAGACATATTTTCACTTGTTTCATACTTTTTTTGTAGTATGTACATCATTCCTCATGAGTTCATTCATAGTTTTGAGGCCTTTGAGTGTGAATCTACAATTTTCATAACTCTTTGAAGGAGAAGGTGTGTCCAAACTCTTGGTCTGTACTGTACATATTTGCACAATGATGAATAAAAGCTCGGGGGGCCTTCTTGCCATCTTTGTTGCAGTTCCAGCCTCACAACCCCATACAGGTGCTGCGTCATTCCCAACGGTCTGCAAATTCTTTCCATTCCCAGTATGAATAACCTGACCATGCTTTAAACCAGTCCAGATTACTTGGACTTCATGATGTTGTTTAGTGACACTTGTGTGAGCTATTTTTATCCATTAGGGCAAGATGTGAGAATTCAGATTAATGCATCTAAAATCTAAAGCCACTCTTCTTGAAAATGTGAGAAAATGTGAGATATCAACTGTGAATACTGTGATTATTTAGTATTTTTCATTTCAATGCCTTAAATGATTGTTTCTATCATTCAAGAAACGTCTATTTCTGTGTATGCACTGTGTTATACAAATAAACTTGCCCCTGTATGATCACAAAATCGCTAATCGCTAATTATTCTGATTTCCCCAGTACAGTTGTCTGTAATTTGTGATTATAACTAAATGTGTGAAAGCCAAAGCAGTAAAGACATTTCCACAGGACACCGTATGAGTCTGTTGGTCTCTTCTGTATCAATATTAATGTGAATCTGCATGTGGACAAATGTGGAGGAGAAAGCAGCGGAGCAGTCACGGCGCTGGGACAGTCAAACACGAGAAGGTCGATGAGTAGTGACACATGGCCTGATACAGCAGTGTGTGGGCGCGGGCCGTGAACGAGACCGGGCCAGACCAAGCCAGACCGAGCCAGACCGAGCCACACGACAGCACATACAAGCACAAGACGAGTGTGTGTTTATGCTCAGGGTGCAAGATTAGTCACAATCAAATCAAAATTCTAATTCTAGTGGGTGCAACTTTTAGAATGCCAAAAACCTTATTCTGCGTATGAAAACTTCTTTTGCAAAAAACAAATATCTCTGTGTTTAAAATGTGTCAAAAGTTGTATTTCTCTATTTACAATCATCAACATGTTTTGTCATTGGCAGTCAATTTGAACGGATTTGCCCAAGAAGTTCATTTTTATGGCATTAGAAAAGATCTGGCTTTTCAAAAAATGACTTAAAGGGTCGATTGTAAGACTTCTTTTGTCTGATTATCTGTTTTTTCAAATGAACTCTTCACATTTTGACCATTCGACCCTGTAATAGGCTGTGTTCATGTGACATCACAAGATTCCAAAGAGCCTATAGTTTGAAATCGAGGTAGAGGGCAGCTCAAACATTTTTTCCTGGTAACTATGGCCGTTAGTTTTTAGTTTCGATCCACATCAATCCCCAAACTAAAACACAAACTCTTTTTTGTCATCACACATAAACTATGGTCTAATTATTGTTTCATGTTTTTTTCTTCTTCATGATATATGTTGCCAAAATCCAGCAGCCCTAGTTAGCCCATTATTAACACACACAGCCTGCTTAAGGTTGTCACTTGAGGCGGTTTCTTCAAGTAAGATGTAACTTCTGGGTTTAATAGTCCAATTGATGTAATGAGACTCTTACAGTGCATCAATGAAAGGCGGTGTTCACACGTTTAAGAAGAAAGTTTCAGCACAATTATGATTATGATGATGATTATGAATGACGTAGGATCGCACTCATTGAGATTTTTCATGTCTGATAAATCTTCTTCATATACTGTACATTAACTCAACCCATACACCCAACACCATCATTCATTCACCCATCAGATTAATACTGCTGCATTTTGGATGGGGAATAACGGAGCACCCGGAGGAAACCCACTCAGACACAGGGGGACTTGCAAACTATGATGAACCAAAGGCAAAATGGTCACAGAGTTATATTTATCTTTAATTTAAGTTTTATGCAGGATTAAAAATCTCGAAATTAGGTCCTGAAGGATTTTAAAAGTTTAATCTACACCACAATGGCCTGAAGTGCATTTGACACGGTATTTTTTGACAGGATTAAGGATTGAATATGATAAATGCAGAACTTCAAAAGGCAGCACTACAGTACTTTGGATCGTTTGCTTAATTGGCACAAATACCTCCAGAGTGAGTTGGTGATCAATTACTTCTCTCGTGTTGTCCCCTGGATGAATTATTGGCTCCAGACCTCGGTAGGGAGAGTGACCATGAATGTGGCTCCCAGGGGCCTCAGGAGCCGATGCCGTGGGTTCGTTTGTGAATAGCGGCGGGAGGAGGCGGAGGGGCGGGGACAGAGGCGGGAGACACCTCACTCTCCCGCGGCGCTCAGCTCAGAGAAGAGCGCAGTGCAGTCTGCCTCTGGAGCTACTGCTGTGTCCAGCACCGCACATACATGCTCAAGTCTCCCGTTTAAGTCACAAGAACTTCAGAGAGATCTGAGTCTGCTCACGGAGCCTGAAGAAGCATGGCTGTACCGCGCGTGCTTCTTCTCCTCTTCTTCACTCACTTGCCTCAAGTAAGTACACTTTTAACAGACATTTGTTGCTATAAAACATGTGTTTTTTCGGCTTTATTCTGTTTGTTGAAATTAATAATGTTATCGTTATTATTATTATTTGGCCTGATAAATATTATTATTAATTCAAACAGTCAGCAGCATTCTAACTAATATGCTGATCCTGATGTATAGCACATATTTTACATCACATTTCATCTGTTGCCTACAGGTTATTTCCCCATTTCAATTTCACCTGTTAAATCCCTAATTGAGTCATTAGATAAAAAAGTCATTGATGTTGTCTTTGTCAAATTATTTATTTTCTTTAAGGAGTTGCCACTTCAGCTGTTACATTGGCTTCCACTCATTCTTCCACTGACTCACGCTGACATTTAGATACATTAGCCCTCACTTTGCATTGTCTCTGGCTGAGACAGTCATAAGGTTACTTCAACAAAAATCACTTAGTTAACCCAATTCAGACCAATATTTATGTAAGCCTATACTCGTATCCTATATCATGCAAAGGCTAAGAGGAAGAGGGTAGTTGGCTGAACTGAGATGTGAATATTTTTCAAGACAGAAAGAAATGAATGAACGTCAGAAAAAACTGAAATACTTAAAAGTAAATGAGTCATTATGTAATAATTGGATGAAGAACTCATGTCGAAGTATTCTCTGTCGAAGAGACTGTAGCAAACCACCCCAATGGTTTTTCACGGCAATTGAAAGTAATTAGTAATCCAAAAAGTTCTTCTCTTTTAATTAAGATTCTTAGATATCTCTAGATTTTTTCCATTTGGATCAACATATCCTTTGCCACAGACTTCTGACCCACCACGCTGCTTTACAAGCCCCTCTCGACACACGTAATTGTTGACATATTTCTTCTGCAGTTGTTTACATGGCAGTTTGGACAGCTTTTATGGGTCATGCTGTGACTTTCCTCACACTAAATGATATCTTGTTTTGTCATGTTTGTTCAGAGTAAAGGAGCTCAGAGCGTCCCAAAAGTGGTTAAATAAGACTGCGTTGTTATCTATTTAATTAACACAATGCAGATGGCGCAGGATGAAAAGAGAAGAGAAAGTGGCCAATTATACCTTTGCGTATGAAGCTGCAGGACATAAAACTTCAATAACTTAAAAATCAAATCAAATCATTCAATTGCATAATGTACAACATAATTCAGGTACTGTTACATTTTAATGTAATGAAATGCCAATGGGCAGGCTCTGTCCTAGTTTAAAACATCTTAAACCATGGGGGTTACCAAATATGACCATGGGTAAAATGAGGGTGGATGGATCATTGTAATTGGCCCAAATACACAGCATACATAAAATCTTTTACTAATTTGACACATTATATGCCTCCAGCATGTGGTTAATTGTTCTCTACGGGTTGAAAACTGTTACTTTAATAGAATAAATACACATCTTGATCATATTCACAAAACACTGTGTTGGCTAAGGATTTGTCAAGCAAATTTGACATAGCAATTGGCCATTTTGGGAAAACCTCAATGGTTTTAAAATGGGTTTGAACTAGTTGTATCGTCTTGACCAGTCAGTGATGGACAGTTGTATTCTTATGACAATTGAGAAACGAAGGCTCCGTCTGCCGACTGAGTTAAGTGAGATGAAAGCCTTTTCATTCCCGAGCTGCTGCTGCGTCTGTCTACACACATAGTCTTTGTTCAGATGTCCTTTCTCCTATTTCAAATCAATTATATTGCTCCTTTATAGAAACAGTAAACACACAATTATCTATTGACACATTACGCTTATAACATGTCTGAGTCCTCCTCACATTTGTGAAAAAAGAGACGCAGGAACATTTGAACAATATCGTTTCACACTTTCTCATGGCATCAATCTCTAAATGCCACTAACTATCAGGGAAGAATTCATTCATGTGCTGTTTAGCCTGCGAAGGCCTTGAGTGCGTCCCTAAGGCTTAACCAAGACCCACCAGTTATCAATGTAGTTTAGGACCGACATCTTTATTCATTGCTCCATGCAGCAATCTGCATCACAAGCAGCTCAAAAATAGACACAACATATTCTCATAATAATCATTACATTTGTGCACGCAGAGTTTGGGTATCAGGCAACATTAATCAAATCGCAGGAACTTAGTCATAGTTGTATTAGCAGTAGACATCCCTTCTGTGTGTATTCTGGCTGTATCCCTGTAGTGAACTAATAAACCAGCTGGATTCAATGAAGAAAGCTTTATCCGACAGTGCAAGTCTATTGGCACACACTCCCCTGTCATGTCCGCCTCCCTCTGACCCGACGCACTGTCAGCCACTGTTTACGCAGTCTTATTATTCATGCTTTTTCTCAAATATGTTGTATTTCCCAAGCGCTAGAAGAAACAAGGGAAAACTTGAAATTGAAATAACTTAGTAATCACTTACTCAGTAGTTTAATGTTGGGGGTTTGGCTTCTTCTTGAAATAGCAGTTATTGAGACTAGTTTTGTTCCATCCTGTTATTGATTCAGGAGCGCAAACACTTTTGAGCATTTTGTGGCCATTGATCTTTGACCCTTTAGTTTGTCGAGCCTAGCCGGTTTATGTCATTGAATATTTGTGAAATCTAAATGTTACATTGGCCTGATTTTTTATTACTATTTATTGTTATACTTTTATTTATTTACACACACTGGTACTGAACAAAACTTGACTTTAGATGCCGTTTATGGTACTCTCCTTAGTACAGTAAGCTCTTTCTGCAGACAGTTCCTAATAACAAATGTCGTGATCTACTGATACAGAATATGAGAGGGCTTCCACTTAGTAGTCACCATCTCCCGGAACCGAGAAAGACCTGAGCACTCCCAAACATGTAGAAAGAGGTCTAAACAAAGGATCAAACATAGCAAGTCCATGTCCAAAAAAAGTCTGCAAGCTGTCAAATACGTCCCATATACAGTACATTACAGTACAGTTCGAATGCAGCTGTTGGTGGTTTGGATTTTTCAAAGAATAGTGTCTCAAACAGTACGCCTGTCAAAATCAGCAGTATCCCAGTCAAAATCCATCTGTCTGGTCTGTCCCAAAACATGAGAATGACACACTTAAATTCATAAGAAGCATCCACAACCTTTAACCAGGGATATGTCTGTAAAGAGAACTAACAATGGATTACATTTTCTGTCATCAAAATAATAATAATAATAATCAATAAAACTAAATTCAGAAACATGTGAAATATATTAATACTACAGTACATTGAGCATAAACACTTCCCATCCAAACCAATGGGAGCAGCACATGTAATGATTACCACATTCCCAACTGTTTTTCATATAGATTGTGTGCGTCTGGATTCAAGAATCACTTACACTTTGCTTTGAACACAGCTGTTCTATAATCTAATTTATAGATGTTTGTGACCAATTCCGAGAATTTGAACCCCTGGAGGTGTATTGTATAATCGGGAATAACATGGAGTAGATCTAATCATGGCTTGACCTATAGTAGCTAAATGTGTGACAGGTATTTCCCCTCATGCTCTTTGGGCCGAAGATGTATCTCCAATTACAGTGTTTGAGCCTATGTGGGATTCTGCTTTTCTGTACTTACTGGGAAGATCGCGATAGTGTCAGGATGACCCTGGGCCACAAGGGAAAGGACTAAGTGTAGCCACTGTAAAGACAGGAAAGAAAGGGGATAAAGTTGAGGGGTACTGATTTGTACTGTAGAGAAAGATGGAATGCGTTATTTTTGACCATTTAACTTTACAATGAGACTATTTATTTTGTCATTTCATGTTTTACAATGTGAAATAATATGCTCAACAGAAATATATGTTGAAAATGTAATGTAATGTATGTATCAAGGGTAAATAATGCCATGAGCCTGCCCTATCCCTAGGCTACCACCAGAGAGAGGTGTTAAGTATGTTTTTGTTTTCTTTTCAAATTTAAATTATAATAAATTAGCAGTTGCAAACACATCCATGTCATTTCAAAAAACGTACTTTCATTTCAGAAATAAAAATCCAAAATGAGTTTCTCGGCACTGCTTTTAACTTGGCACAATGACATACTATTATTCGACTGAGACTGGAGCAGAAGGGGCAAAATTAAATGTTTGTATCAGAAGTTCCAGTCATTAGTGTGGATGGATCAAAAAACAACGTCTGGGCTGTTTAAGTAAAAAATGAAAAAAATATTAAAAAATAATTTGTCTCCTTTACAAAACAAATGTGAACTAAGCTTTTATGAGTAAAAACAATAAATACAGCAAACATGGCTGCAGAATAATATTTATGAACTCAAAGAGGAAAGATACATTAAAACTGCGTCTTCTTATGGAAATTCTCCCCTACTTCACCCATGGTCCAGGCTCATATCTTATCAAAGACCCAGATCAGATTAGAGGACTCAAAACATGGGTTCATTGGGTTGTTTTTTCTGCATCTATCCACATGGTGCCTATTCCACATTAATGAGTTTCAGATTTGTTTACATAACTCAGCAGTTCCTATTCTCAATAAGGCCGCTTTATCAGATAGGAAAAGCTTATCTGGATGTGTGTGAGGTGGGCTTTGTGCTGCCGCGAGCTCGGTCTTGAATGACTTACGTATCTTTCTTGTTTGAAAACTCCATTAGGTGCGTGTCATAGAAAGTTCATGGTGCAACTCCATAAGGGTAGTGTTGTACATAATGCATGTAAGGAGCTGCCAGCGCTTGACCTTTCCATCTTTGGATCTTGTAAGTATTTGGAAAGAGACTGCAGCTGCATCTGTCCTCAACGCCAATGACCTTCTCCAGAGAGCCACTGCTCATTCAGTTCAATGTGGCGTTTTGCATTGACCCACTGCTCCAAGAGGGGGACTGTCAAAGCGCATTCTTCTGCTCCGGTAGACATGGAATAATCCACTAGATTACTCAGCGACTCCTCAAAGAATTTGCTGATAGAGTCTATTTACCAATAAAAGCTGACAGGATTTAAAAAATGTACAATATGTAGATTAGATTAGACTGTAAACACAACAGACACAAATATATATCTGACATAGATGCTTATTTTAGTCCAATCCCCTCTCTCTCATTCAATACACAGCACAATACATGACAACACAATACATTACAATGCACTAAACACTATACAATGCATGACAATATAGCACCTTATCCTGTACATAATAAACTATTATTATTCTCCAATGTTTGATAACTGTATCCATGAAAAATACGTTAATTATGTACATGTGGTGGGAGTCTATACGTTTTTCTTCTTCCCTCTCCCTTGTTGAGCTGATAATATATGTATGTCTGTCTGTATGTATATATCTATGCATTTGTGAGTGTGTACTATATGTGCACTTGGAAAAAATATATCAATGTCTGCTCGAAGGAATGAATCAATGGAAAAAAGCATTACACAATACAATATCCCTCTGAGCCTTTTTGAATAACAATACTCTACAGAACAGACAAGTGTAATATAATAATAATAATAATCATAATAATGATAATAATAATAATTATGATAGTGCATTGGTTTTATATAGTGCTTTCCAGGACACTCAAAGCATCTTATCATTATTTCACTCCACACACTCCACCACTATTGCAGGGGTGTCCAAACTATTACCAAAACCAATAATTTTCATCCTCAAGTTTCCTGTTTCTTCATGTGATTTCATGTTTTTTCATGTTTTTTCAAATTTCCTGGAGATTTGTTTCACATCATCATAAAAGATAATGTCATTATAAACCCAATGAGTTAAAAAACTAATTTTGAGTTGAAACAAGGATAATGCAGAATGTGTGGCGTGGCGGTCACACTGATATTTTCTAAATTATTCATGGATTGGCCCTGTGCCTGCTCTCACTTTCAAAATACAGCTTGAATTGGAAAAATATGGATCTGAGCACACTGTCTTTATTCCCCGCTTGCATCATCCGTCACCAGTTTGCCACATGGACTACATTTTACTGATCTTGACTTCTGCTCGGAACACCCCACAGGACGTTCTATTTTCAACACTTTCTATGAAATTCTTTCAAATATTCATAGACTTTTTGTCCAAACCACATACATTACTAAATAAAACATGAGCTCACCTGGGCAAAAATATTGATATTTTTGCCTTAGTTTAAGATTTTGAATGATACCACAATGTTTTATTCACTCATTGTTAATGTGTGAAGCCATGTATTGTCATAATTTAAAATTATAATGTAACGGAAACTACTCAATAATGACTCTCATTAGTTCATTCATTCTTTTATTATTCGGCCATCAGCAGAAAACAAGAAAACATTTGACATTCACATATTTGTAAACTATTTAAAGACCGAAAGGGTTAGTTTGAAGTTTAAAGTGATTTTGTCAGAAAAAGAGAGAGAGAGGAACTTGATTTTAATACATTTAAATGTTAATCGGAGAACACGTTATACATAAACATTATTAACACACATGCACAGAGGTTTTCAGAATTATTTGTTAACGTTTTCATTACAAAAATAATGTTTTAATGCACAAAAAAAGCAATCGCGGCAAACCGGGAAGTAGCTATTATCATGAATTGAACATTATAGGACACATCTGCAGAGGATCTGATTATGGATATAGGTTCAGTATATAAATGGTAATGGATATAGGTCCATCCATCCATCCATTTTCTTCCCCTTAATCCATTTCTGGGTTGGGGGGGGGGGGGGGGGGGGTGTCAGTCAGAGATGCCACCCAAGTCACAGAGCACCTGCCCCTGATCCTCTGCAGGTGGTGAGTCCACAGGAGGAAGGCTGCTCTGTCAATGTGAGCATAGCCGTGATCTCTCAGCAGGGGCTTTGGGCAAAGTCGGGTTAAGTGTCTTGCCCAAGGACACAACGACAGTATATAAATGATTATGGATATAGGTTCAGTATATAAATGGGTAACTCAGCGCGGATGTTCAGAATTCTTTGTTCAGTTTTCATGTAGTTCCAGAGCCTAAGAGGCTTGATTCGGAGGCTCCGTGAAAACAAACAAACTGAGCATGAGCAGCTACGAGCATCAGCGCGATGATTGACAGCCCTTGGCATCACTTAATTGGTTAACGTGGACGGCATTGTGGATTCTAAGCTATAGCTAAGAGAAGGGAAGGCGGGACTTACCCGTAATATTAGAATTCATAAAATGACTTATTTTATACCAACATTTAAGGCCAGGAGGTCAATTTAATACAATTCTTAAAATTTGTAATTTATTTAGAGTTCCAGACTATCACTTTAATACTTATTTCGCCTAACCCTATTAACAAATAACAAAAATACATTTGTTACGTATAGCAGATCCACAGAGCTTACAGAATTTCCAAACACATTTTTCATTGTAAGAAAATAAATAATTAGTTATAATTTAATCAAACAAATATTCCTTGTGATTACATTATATACATAAACACAGAATATGACCCAGTTCAATCAACCAATCAATCCATTTTATTTATAAAGCACATTTCATTCACTGTAGCACCATGTATTTCCTCTTTAACATCTAGAACAGCTTGGATCCTTTTGAGATTGTTATGGATGCGGTTCTTTTTCCTCTCTGATGGTAACGCTGTCCATTGTTCTTGGCAAAAAGTCTCCAGTTTGTGTAAATTCCTGGACCACCTTGCATGTACTGCTCATTTGAGTTCTCCCAAGGACAGTTCATTTTATGTTTATGATATGACAACAGAAAACACAATGATTTGACAATAAACAACCACTAACAATGAGTGAAAAAATTTGACCAAAACAATGAAAAAATGTAAAACTATATAATCTAAACAAAAACTCTTTTTCAAAGAAGCAGGACTGACCAAAACATCCCCAGCCCCTTCTCAGTACCACCTGCTGCCCGCTCCGCACTGAATGTTTTGTGCAGTGGTGTTGAGAAGCGCGCTGATCTCTGACCTTGTGTGCTTCTCTTTCACAGGCGCTGTCCGTTCAAATGTGTGACGTGATGAACGAGATCGAGCTGGAGGAGCAGCGCTGCAGGAACACCACCTCCGCCAACGTCACGTCAGGTCATACTCATAGTCTAGACTCTTGGTGGTGAGAGGCCGTTAAGAGGAGGCTGGAACCAGCTCGAGTAAACAGAGTTTTATGTATATATAAAACTCTCTCTCTCTCTCTATATATATCTATATATATATATATATATATATATCTATATATATATAGATATATAAATACAGTGCCTTGCGAAAGTATTGAACCTTTCAACATTTCGGGCTTCAAACATAAATATATAAAATTTTATTTTTGTTATGAATCAACAACAAGTGGGACACAATCGTGAAGTGGAACAAAATTTTTTGGATAATTTAAACTTTTTTAACAAATAAAAAACTGAAAATTGGGGCGTGCAATATTATTTGGCCCCTTTACTTTCAGTGCAGCAAACTCAGTCCAGAAGTTCAGTGAGGATCTTTGAATGATCCAATGTTGTCCTAAATGACTGATGATGATACTGTAAATAGAATGCACCTGAGTGTAATCAAGTCTCTGTATAAATGCACCTGCTCTTTGATAGTCTCAGGGTTCTGTTTAAAGCGCAGAGAGAACCATGAAGACAAAGGAACACACCAGGCAGGTCCGAGATACTGTTGTGGAGAAGTTTAAAGCCGGATTTGGATACAAAAAGATTTCCCAAGCTTTAAACATCTCAAGGAGCACTGTGCAAGCAATTATATTGAAATGGAAGGAGTATCAGACCACTGCAAATCGACCAAGACCCGGCTGTCCCTCCAAACTTTCATCTCAAACAAGGAGAAGACTGATCAAAGATGCAGCCAAGACGCCCATGATCACTCTGGATGAACTGCAGATAACTACAGCTGAGGTGGGAGAGTCTGTCCATAGGACAACAATCAGTCGTGCACTGCACAAATCTGGCCTTTATGGAAGAGTGGCAAGAAGAAAGCCATTTCTCAAAGATATCCATAAAAAGTCTTGTTTAAAGTTTGCCACAAGCCACCTGGGAGACACACCAAACATGTGGAAGAAGGTGCTCTGGTCATGTGAAACCAAAATCAAACTTTTTGGCCACAATGCAAAACGATATGTTTGGTGTAAAAGCAACACAGTTCATCACCCTGAACACACCATCCCCACTGTCAAACATGGTGGTGGTAGCATCATGGTTTGGGCCTGCTTTTCTTCAGCAGGGACAGGGAAGATGGCTAAAATTGATGGGAAGATGGATGCAGCCAAATACAGGACCATTCTGGAAGAAAACCTGTTGGAGTCTGCAAAAGACCTGAGACTGGGACGGAGATTTATCTTCCAACAGGACAATGATCCAAAACATAAAGCCAAATCTACAATGGAATGGTTCACAAATAGACGTATCCAGTTAGAATGGCCAAGTCAAAGTCCAGACCTGAATCCAATCGAGAATCTGTGGAAAGAGCTGAAGACTGCTGTTCACAAACGCTCTCCATCCAACCTCACTGAGCTCCAGCTGTTTTGCAAGGAAGAATGGGCAAGAATTCCAGTCTCTCGATGTGCAAAACTGATAGAGACATACCCCAAGCGACTTGCAGCAGTAATTACAGCAAAAGGTGGCGCTACAAAGTATTAGCGCAAGGGGGCCGAATAATATTGCACGCCCCACTTTTCAGTTTTTTATTTGTTAAAAAAGTTTAAATTATCCAATAAATTTTGTTCCACTTCACGATTGTGTCCCACTTGTTGTTGATTCTTGACAAAAGATTTAATTTTTATATCTTTATGTTTGAAGCCTGAAATGTGGCGAAATGTTGAAAGGTTCAAGGGGGCCGAATACTTTCGCAAGGCACTGTATATATATATATATATATATATATATATATATATATATGGGCATATGGGCTTGTTTACACTAAAGGGTATAAAAGTGTGACACAAGGACAAAAATGTTTTTCATTTAGCCAAATTCCTCTTCTGTCCATTATTAGTTGCTAGAAAATAACTTTTTTATATATTAGTCACATTTTCTGTAGTGGCTGTTTATCTGTGTCACGGACGTGATGCCTTCGATGGAAAGAGCTGCGGAAGTTTGTTATCACATGTCCACATGTGATTAATAATTTTTTTTTTTTTACACAGAGTAAATGTAAAACAATCATTTTTTCTAAAGTTTAGTTTTTTGAAAAAAACTGATGGAAATCATCACATCTGTTACACATTTTTCAAGGGTCATTTAAATTTTATATTGATTATTTTTCTAAAATGATTTATTATTAAATCAAGTGATTTAAATACTGTGTGAATGTTGATCTGTGAGAGATCATCTGTCGCTTTGTCACTGATACCCTTTTATTTTTTATGGAACTGGCGTCACAGTAGAATGATCAAATCAGAGGCTGATCCCCAAAATGCATTTGGAAATCTTTCCTTTTGATTTTATCCACAATATTTCTTTGATATGTCTGTGTTGGAAGTATTTTAAAAAAAATGTTATAACAGTTATAACCTTCTAAAGTCAGGATACTATAACACACCCATATGTGTGTATATATGTGTGTATATATATATACATACACATATAGAATGTCCCCGGTAACCAGTCTAGTCTGAAGCGGGTTTACGTCTGTAAAACCCCACACTACACACTTTAAACACAAAAGTGTGAGCAGCTGCTGTGGTCGATGCATTAAAGTGGTGGAGTGAGGTATATTTATTTATTTATTGTGTTAAAGCAAGTTTATTTGATTGGCAGAAGTTGTGCACGAGGAGATCCAAAGTACAAAATCAGTGCATACAATACAAACCTGAATTTAAACACCTGAAATTCTCCGCGGTATCTTCTTAACTTCTGTAGCTGTTGAATCCAGGACGTACAATTGTTGCCCATGTGCAGTCAGACTGCGCTGAGCATTGTGTCCAGTCCGTACTGAAGAAGAAGCCAGAAGTGAAGGTCAATGCACATTGAGTGGAAAAGCACATATTTGCCAAAAGTTGTTAGAAACAACATTGAAAAGAGTTTAAAAGTTGGTATTCATTGTAAGAAATGAGTCGAATTGTGTTTGAGGGAAGTACTATATAAATGTTCAACATAACTGCATCAAAACCTCTGCTGTGAATATATGATTGTACTATTCGCTGTAAATGTGTGGTATTTATCACCAGTGCATTCACAACAGTACAAATTGATTTATACAAGATGAGGCCCCTGAGCTTCCTGTAGGAAACAGATAGGACTAAGAAAAATGAGGTCACAGTGGAGATAAGGACGAGTCTATTCACATTAAACAGACTGCGTCCTCATTTTTAAGTTGTATCTTTGTCTAACAGAGGAGGCCGTGACATCTGTAGGTCACAGAGACAGGTGTGGCACCATAAGACTTGAACTGTACATGAAGTTTATCTACACTGTGTAAAAAGACATTTGATTTATTTTTCTCACTGTCTGAAAGCTGTAATTAGAA
The DNA here is from genome assembly GCA_964034765.1 of Knipowitschia caucasica. Lineage (NCBI taxonomy): Eukaryota > Metazoa > Chordata > Actinopteri > Gobiiformes > Gobiidae > Knipowitschia > Knipowitschia caucasica. Next base: position 20,116,362 of record OZ035843.1, read on the forward strand.
AGTAATATAAATATTCCAAAATGTCCTGGACTTGTGTGTTGTAGTAAAGAACTCATAATTCAGAAGGTTTATTTCACTCTTTATAGAAACAATGTTAAATATAACTGGTCTACAACAAAAGGACTAAACTATACTTTCTCAGATTATGCAGTTGTGTTTGTATCAGCATGTAAAAATCAGAATGCCATCCATCCATCCATTTTCTTCCCCTTAATCCATTTCTGGGTCGGGGGGGTGGCAGTCAGAGCTGCACCCAGTACACTTAGCACCAGTCCCTCACTGATCCTCCTGCAGGTGGTGAGTCCACAGGAGCTGAGATCTTTCAGTGGGAGCTTCAGGCAAAGTGGGGTTAAATGTCTTGCCCAAGGACACAACGACAGCAGTCATCAGTGGGAGTCGTGAAGTAGGTCTTATGGTGGGCTTGAACCCACAACCTTCAGGCCCAGAGGCCAATGCTCTACCAACTGAGCTACTGTCGCCCATTAAAATCAGAATGGGCTCAAAAAAATCCAACTCCGTCCCTAATCAATGTAATGATTCATTTACACATTATGCAGTTTCCACATTGTACATGTAATCATGAGTTGTAAATACACACACAATGTACACAAAACAGGATACTGGAAAGCTCGTGCTAAATTAGTATTTGAGTATTTGATCATGAAAGTTGTGCATTGGTGATTTCCTCATTTCAAACATTCCAACAGCAGTGCTGGTATTCCACTACAAAAGACAATGTCTCCATGACTTGTCATCAATTACAGCTTGAAAAAAAACCTTTGTCTGCTGAGACATCTTCTTGACTGGCAGCTTCAGGTCACTGTGGTTCTGTGGAACAGGGTAACGAGCTTCTACACGGCGACTCAGATGGTCCCACAGGTTTTCTAAGGGATTCAGACCTGGAGAACTCACCCCAGAAACCGTTCTTTAATGATGTGACCTCCATGAGCTGGAGCATCGTCGTCCATGATGATTACATGTGTAGTTGAAATGATGTTATTCGGGTCGTATGGACTTGTGTCGTGACTGTAGCACCACCACCATGGTGTACGCCGCCTCCATGGTCTCCGCCGCCACTATGGTGTCCTCCGTATCCATGGTGTCCTCCGCCTCCATGGTGTTTTCCGTCAGAGGCCCATCCCAGAGCCAGAGGTGCATAGTGCTCTCCTTGACGTCTCTCAGCATCACTGCAGCTTCACCTCTGCTCAGTGTGAGTTGACTTTCACCAGAGCACAGCGCAGGGGCCCTGCTCGTCCGGCAGACAGAATGTGGACTTGTGGATCAAACGTGAATTTTGTGAATGATTATACATATAAATATACTAGTACAACAACTCCATTTGAAACTACTTAGGGCGACAGTAGCTCAGTTGGTAGAGCATTGGCCTTTAGGCCTGAAGGTCGTGGGTTCAATTCCCACCTCTACACCTTCTCCACCGACTCCCACTGATGACTGCTGTCGTTGTGTCCTTGGGCAAGACACTTAACCCCACTTTGCCCAAAGCCCCCATTGAAAGATCAAGGCTATGCTCACACTCAGAGAGCAGCCGTCCTCCTGTGGACTCACCACCTGCAGAGGGTCAGTGAGGGGCTGGTGCTATGAGACTTGGGTGGCAACTCTGATTGCCACCCCCCTGACCCAGAAATGGATTAAAGGGTAGAAAATGGATGGATGGATGGATTATACATATAAATATACTAGTACAACAACTCCATTTGAAACTATCTAACTGTGGATGCTCTTATTTTTCACATCATTCTAGTGGTTTTTTGTTTTTAAGTAACATTTAGATACAATATAATTAAGAACAAACATTTGACCTCAGCTTGTAAATGAGGAAAAATCCAGATTTCTCTTTCTGTATTCAAGTAGCAGGAGATAAATACATCATTTTGTTCAGGATGTGTGCTTGCTCTTCATTCCTAAAACCCTTCGTAAAACCTGAATAATCTATATACTTTTTATAGAGTTTTTATTTTTAATATAATAAAAGTCATTGTTTGAATGAATTCTAATTTACATTTTGAGCTAAACTATTATGGTTATCACGATCAAGCAGCCGGAGGTAGTATTATCCTCCTTACCCTTTGACGTAAACATGTGCCTCATACAACGTCAAGTGTGCTATCGACTCGCTGTTCGATATTTATAGTTGCAGTAAATTAGAATGTTGTCGTCTCTATAAGTCAAGTATGTAGCTATTTTTACTCTTAGATTTTATCTCACGGCTGAGTGATAATCCGGACATGCACACCGCCTCCCTCATGATGCCCTGAGTCTTAGGTTAATCATAATTAAGTAGACAGAGAGCAGTGAGTTTTCTATGAAGATCCCATGTTAATAGCATTGTCTTGCTCTGTCAGGCTGCCAAGGCACGTGGGACATCATCGCCTGTTGGCCCTCCGCCAGCCTCGGGGAAGTGGTCACGATCACCTGCCCCACATACTTCAGCTACTTCAGTGACCAGCACAAAGGTACGAATCCTCAAATCCCTGAGCTCCCTTAGACCCGATACCAGTGAAGTGTGTGACATTACGCAAAGTTCAATTTCATTAAATGTGTTTTTCCCAACAGTGGTTGGGGCATTTGCTCATCACAAAAATATTTATATGTCTTAATTTTTTGTGGCCTTTCCTGAAAGGTCAGCAGTTGGCCAATGGGACAAATATTAGTTTGTCTCTGTCGCACAATCCAGTAATGTTGAAGTACACCGAGGAAAAAGAAAGAAGCACAAGGTGTTACCACTGTGGACTGAATGTGGCAATAATAGAGCATTTTCCCCTTGATAAGGCATTTGTAATCTAATTTTTATTTTTACTCTACTATGCCCCTTCAGGGCTCCATAGTGGGCGGCATGGTGGCTGAGTGGATAGCACTCTCGCCTCTCAGCAAGAAGGTCCTGGGTTCGAATCCCGGCTGGACCAGGGCCTTTCTGAGTGGAGTTTGCATGTTCTCCCCGTGTCTGCGTAGGTTTCCTCCGGGTACTCCGGTTTCCCCTACCACTAAAAATATGTACAATAGGTCTGGCATGCGCCTCCTGTTCGGCGACCCCGCTCCCATCTCTGTGAGGAGTGAGAGGACAAGTGCCCAAAAAAAAAAAAAAAAATAACAATTGTAAACCGCTTTGTGACTCTGGTCTGTGAAAGGCGGTATATAAATAAAGCTTACTTACTTACTTACTTATAGTAATCAATGAAGTAAGTGCCTCATTACAAGAACATATAAGAAACCATATATACGCTTATACTGTGTACAGTGGTCCCTCATTATTTAAGTTTTAAGGCTTTAAAACCCTTACTCAACACACAATTAAACATTTTCTCACTTGTTTAAACTCTGAACGTTTTGCTTCCTCATCCCCCATCGGGACACAGAACACAGAAGTGTGCTGTACAAACAAAGCATGCACAACAGTAAGGCCCCAAAAGGTAAACCACATTATCATCAGGCGCCACTGTAGTTTTACATATTCTAGAGAATAACCCAAAGACGTTTTCTATCAACACATTTCCACAAGTATTTAGACTAGAGCTTAATAATAATCAAACAAGCATTGGTTAAGTAACATCCACCAACCCTGAACAGTCAGTATTATAGACCTTTCGGCACGGTGGCTGAGTGGATAGCACTCTCGCCTCTCAGCAAGAAGGTCCTGGGTTCGAATCCCGGTCGGACCAGGGCCTTTCTGAGTGGAGTTTGCATGTTCTCCCCGTGTCTGCGTAGGTTTCCTCCGGGTACTCCGGTTTCCCCTACCACTAAAAATATGTCCAATAGTTCTGGCATGCGCCTCCTATACTGGTGACCCTGCTCCCATCTCTGTGTGGAGTGAGAGACAAATGCCCAAAAAAAAAATTTACAATTGTAAACCGCTTTGAGACTCAGATCTGCAGTGAAAAGGTGGTATATAAATAAAGATTACTTACTTACTTACTTTCAAATATGACATTATGTGGTTATTTACAGTGTAAATAGCCGTTCAATGCATTTGCATCCGAACTAGCTTTCAGGATGAGGGATAGTGAATGAAGATTCTGGCTTTTGCATGTAAATGGACATTTAGAGCCATCAAAGTGTGATTTTCACCCTCATCTCCGGCGGCCAACCAAAGACATATGAGAAACCCTGCAGAAAGCCGAAGGCAAACTCAGATGGGAATAAAGCAGTGCGCTCACAGTAGTGTATGTAGATAGCCTTTGTTATATAAAAGACTGGTTTAATCAGTTGAATTCATAACCATTTATCCCTGAGCTATTTGATATAGATGATGGAGTATTTTCTTGTGATGTGAAGCCCCAGAATACCAAAGTGTCCATTATAAATAATGACTATCTGAACCAGTGGATATTGGGGGAAACATGTTTTCTCAGATATTAGATATCTATGTGCCTTATGCCGGAGTAACAGTTCATGTACTGTGTGAAGACTTGATCTACACAAGAGATCAGCGCTGAACGCCTGCAACAGTTTAGACTCGGACTCTATGAAAACACACACATCTCCCACAAATCTTTTATCCTTTGTTTTGAAGTGGACTCAAAGAGGATGAGCATGAGCTTTTACAAGCTCCCATTTCTTCCATATTGCTCAGTATAGTGAACCCTAACAGTATGTTCCATTCATGCAACTGCAGCAGTTATTTCTGTATTGACTGTATGTACAATTTGTTTCAATTTGAATCTGCTATTGTTATGTGCGAGCTCTTTGAGATCGATCTATTTGTGCAAAGTTGTCTGCCACTTTCTGTGAATAATGTTTCGTCACTGTCGCCGTGTTGCTGTAGTGGCACGAGTTTAAACTGCTTTTACAGTCATTTAGAAGTCAGGCAAATTACAGTAACTTTTGTTGAGTCTTTTAAAATGTCACCATCTCAGCTCCTTACACTTAACTAAAAGAGGAAAATTAGGGTCACCAAATTGCTACAAGTCAACAACTCCTCAGAGAAAAGTTAGAGATTGGACCATGACCATGACGCTTCCCACATCACTTACAATGCAATTCGTTTTCTAGATAATTATCATAATTGCAATACTTTCTGGTTTGTATATTTTTCATGACGCAAAAGAAAAACTGGCTTTCTCTTTTGTTAATCTATTGGTTATGCTTTTTTCTATTCCGTGAACAGTTAATCTATTTTCTTTCTGCTACATCTGATTTATATTCCAGTAAAGTACCCACCTCATTTTAACCATCATATTCCTAATCTTTTAAATTCAGGAAAATGATTTCCCATCAGATTAGGTTTTTGTACGACACACTTCATGCTTTGTGCCTCATTGTGACAAAATCTCAGAGCCCATTTTCACCGTCATCCCATTTTCAAATGGGGGCATCCTTTATTCAGCCCGGACCCAGGTCTTTCTCCTGCTCTCATTACCCGCTCCTCCAATGCACCTGCTGTACAACCCACTGTGACCCTCCTGTTGACAAGGCTGGGAGAACATGCATTTGGCTGTATTTCGTGTTCTAATATTACACAGAGAAGCTTTTTATGTAAAGGTTTTATTTTATTTATTTTTGTGGGTTGCTAAACCTTTGTCTCCTATTTATCCATCCAGATTCAGGTTCAGCCTGAATCACAATGAAATAAATATAGAAATTAATTTGTTTTAGCCTTTACAAATGAAATGACTCTTTCATTGTCATTTCATGCTTTAGAATTTAAAATGCATTATCCCTATGCTACCACCAGGGGAGGGATGGAATTGCTATTCATATTTTTTCCAAATTTGAAAATGACCGTCTTTAAACACACACAGCATTCAGCTCACCAGTCATTTTTCACATGCACAGTATTATTCAGCCAGCTTCCTCCTCTAAGGTTTAGGTTATAGTCTGCTGGACATCTTGCTGAGTCTCCCTGGCTCCTGTCAATCTCACACACTCAAAGATCCATAGGACTAAACCTATTTTTCACAAATAGCATGAGTTTTGGTGTTTCACAGGTTGGTGTTGTTGCTCTAAATATATTGTCTGGAAAATGTTGTATGAAAAAAGGAAAAATCACCTTTTGTGATAAACTGGTGAAAGTGTTGAGATGAGGATAAAGCTTTTTTCTTATAAGCTTTTAGCAGCTCTCTTTCGTGGTCAATCTGAGGAGGACGACTTCACTCTAAAAACAGAGGCACATTTATCCAGGTCATCATCTTTATTGCAACAGTAATATAATCGTAGTGATATTCGTCTTTCATGAGTTTTCTTTGTTTGTGATTCTGTGAAAATATGAATTAACATAAATTAAGCAAATCATTTTTTTAAAATTCCATCACAGTGTTATGAATACCGACTGGCAAGGCAGATGTAATGTCATACACATATATATCTACATTAAAATTATACATATATATTTCTAAATACATTAGAAAAATAAATAGTGGAGATTTTTATTTAGTATACAATGTTGTGTATCTCAATATGTAGTGATACTTAGTGATAGGATCAGATCAGTAAAACTATATCATACTCTTCTCAAGTCACTGAAGTAAGAGAGACTGTGACGTTTAACTGTCTACTACTTTCTACAATAAATGAACGTGCAAATGAACCCCTGTTGATCTAATTTCTTTTGTTTATGCAGTCATTTTTGCAGAAGGCTCAATTTGGATAAGCAGTTTACAAGAACCTATTTAGAGCTGTGATGAATAAAACATGAACAGACTGCAAGTGAAGGCACATCTTACGCTCAGTGGTTAAATATAGTGACATATGTCTCTCCATAAAGCTGGGGTACCCAAACTTTTTTATAAATGATGTTATTCGAAAACCTGTAAACATTTGTAAGAAAAGATTGGTCATTTTTCTGTCTGATACATGCGTGTGAAAACCTGTGATAGAACCAAGCTGAACTGAGACTGAGGAACCAACTACATGGATTTTATTATATCTTTCTATGTTTGTGGTTAGGAAGTTAAAGGTACCCTTAGCTTTTAGGGCAGTAATGCACTAACTGAAAACTTGCGCTATAGCTGTCACTCTGCAAGTAAGTAGGCAAGTTATGTTTAATTATATAGCACATTTTACTGACCAAGGTCATTCAAATTGCTACAAGGTTCAGAGTTCAAATATTTTTTTGTGAATCTCGGATATTTAGATTATTGTTCTAAGTCAAGAATATTTTGATATGGTTTAATGCAGTGATCCCCCCCCCCCAAAGAACAGACGTACACATCTTGTTTTCAGAGTCCATTAGTTAGTTTGTTTATTTTTTTCTTCGGCCAATATGTACACCCAACCTCGGGTCACACGGATACAGAGATCACATTTACTTTTTACAACAATAAAATAAAAACAAAAAAAAGAACCAAAATGTGTCCATAAAGGACCTTGTGCGAAACAATACCTGACCGAAAGGGTTTAGGCTGAAGTCGAAACTTATACTGCCTAACCCCTAATACAATGTGAAAATACGTCCAAAGATGACAAATTATACAGTTTCTCATATACCAACAATGTTAACATGAAGCACCAAAAACTTGCACTTCAACAAATCAAAATTATGTTATACATGATCAAATTTATAAATGACACAACATACAGATTCTCATATACCAACAATGGTAACATGAAGCACAAAACATGAACTTCCATAAACACGAGTTATTAAGCATAGTCCAATTCAATTGTCCTATACTTCTCCATAATATTTGACTTATACTTTTTTTTGAATGTTTTAATAGTTCTTGAGCCCTTAAGTTGAACAGATAGACTGTTCCATAGATCAACTCTTTGACTGATACACATCTCCTCTTAGTAAAACTCTTTGCTCTGGGTTTCTGAAGCAGATCAGTTCCTCTGAGGCTGTAGCTATGAAACATCTTTTGTAAACCGTGAGGAATCATGAAGTTGTGAGCCTTGTATAACACAGCTGCAGTGTAAACATCAACAAGATCATACAATTTTAGAATATTATGTCTAATAAATAGTGGATATGTTGGAGCAAGGTATTCTGCATGACTGATCACTCTAATGGCTTTCTTTTGTAAGATAAAGATAGGTTTTATATTAGTTTTGTAGGTACAGTGCCTTGCGAAAGTATTCGGCCCCCTTGAACCTTTCAACATTTCGCCACATTTCAGGCTTCAAACATAAAGATATAAAATTTTAATTTTTTGTCATGAATCAGCAACAAGTGGGACACAATTGTGAAGTGGAATGAAATTTGTTGGATAATTTACACTTTTTTCACAAATAAAAAACTGAAAAGTGGGGCGTGCAATATTATTCGGCCCCTTTACTTTCAGTGCAGCAAACTCAGTCCAGAAGTTCAGTGAGGATCTTTGAATGATCCAATGTTGTCCTAAATGACTGATGATGATAAATAGAATGCACCTGTGTGTAATCAAGTCTCTGTATAAATGCACCTGCTCTTTGATAGTCTCAGGGTTCTGTTTAAAGCACAGAGAGAACCATGAAGACAAAGGAACACACCAGGCAGGTCCGAGATACTGTTGTGGAGAAGTTTAAAGCCGGATTTGGATACAAAAAGATTTCCCAAGCTTTAAACATCTCAAGGAGCACAGTGCAAGCAGTTATATTGAAATGGAAGGAGTATCAGACCACTGCAAATCTACCAAGACCCGGCCGTCACTCCAAACTTTCATCTCAAACAAGGAGAAGACTGATCAGAGATGCAGCCAAGAGGCCCATGATCACTCTGGATGAACTGCAGATAACTACAGCTGAGGTGGGGATGGTGTGTTCAGGGTGATGAGCTGTGTTGCTTTTACGCCAAACATATCGTTTTGCATTGTGGCCAAAATGTTTGATTTTGGTTTCATCTGACCAGAGCACCTTCTTCCACATGTTTGGTGTGTCTCCCAGGTGGCTTGTGGCAAACTTTAAGAGACTTTTATTGGATATCTTTGAGAAATGGCCACTCTTCCATAAAGGCCAGATTTGTGCAGTGCACGACTGATTGTTGTCCTATGGACAGACTCTCCCACCTCATCTGTAGTTATCTGCAGTTCATCCAGAGTGATCATGGGCCTCTTGGCTGCATCTCTGATCAGTCTTCTCCTTGTTTGAGATGAAAGTTTGGAGGGACGGCCGGGTCTTGGTAGATTTGCAGTGGTCTGATACTCCTTCCATTTCAATATAATTGCTTGCACAGTGCTCCTTGAGATGTTTAAAGCTTGGGAAATCTTTTTGTATCCAAATCCGGCTTTAAACTTCTCCACAACAGTATCTCGGACCTGCCTGGTGTGTTCCTTTGTCTTTATGGTTCTCTCTGCGCTTTAAACAGAACCCTGAGACTATCAAAGAGCAGGTGCATTTATACGGAGACTTGATTACACACAGGTGCATTCTATTTATCATCATCAGTCATTTTGGACAACATTGGATCATTCAAAGATCCTCACTGAACTTCTGGAGTGAGTTTGCTGCACTGAAAGTAAAGGGGCCGAATAATATTGCACGCCCCACTTTTCAGTTTTTTATTTTTTTTTTAAAGTTTAAATTATCCAATAAATTTTGTTCCACTTCATGATTGTGTCCCACTTGTTGTTGATTCATGACAAAAAATTAAAAAATGTATATCTTTATTTTTGAAGACTGAAATGTGGCAAAATGTTGAAAGGTTCAAGGGGGGCGAATACTTTCGCAAGGCACTGTATTCCCCCATATTTCCACACAGTAGCTGAGGTATGGAAGGATGAGGGAATTGTACGGTATATATAAAGCATTTTGATTTACAGAAGTTTTAATTTTACACAGTATAGCAATGAGTTTAGAAATGTTAGTCTTTAGAGTGTTTATATGCACTTTCCAGTTTAACTTATGATCAATATTGATTCCTAAAAACTTTGTTTCATACACCCTTTCAATGTCTACCTCCCCAATACTGATTTTACATGGGGTCTTTATTATTTCCCTTTTTACAAAGATAATATATTTAGTTTTATGCAGATTTATGGAAAGTTTGTTTACATCAAACCATTTTTTAAATATCTTTTGTTCACTTCCTACTGTATTTAGAAGCAGCCCAAGATCTTTTCCAGAACAATACAGACTGGTATCATCAGCAAATAAGATGCATCGTGATTTATTAAGAACTTCACAGATTTCATTTATGTACAAAATAAATAATTTGGGTCCATTCACACTTTGTAATTAATATAAACCTCAGCCCTAACTGCTGATTGTAATGTGTCAATAATTTGTCCATCTTATGCTAGCAGTTTCATTTAGCCTACAGTATTTTTGTGCATTAATTCGTCCCCCGTCCCTCCTTGCAATTGCTCTGCGCCCCCCACTTTGAGAACCACTGGTTTAATGGATAGATGCTTACACTTGATCAATCCCTTGAAGGAGAGCCGTCTTAGTGTGTGGTTTGTTTTTGCAGTAGCCTGTTTTGGTCCTGGTTCAGTGAATGTCATGGCTTTTTCTGCTGGACTGCTCAAAACTATCTGGGTGAGGTGATAATAGCTGTGAGCTCTTCCTGTGTCCACGTAACCCTCAGGTAACCTCTCCAAGACATGCACCGTGGACGGGTGGACAGACATGCATCCTATTGACATCGCCCTGAACTGCGGCTACAACCTGAACAGCACCAGCGACGACGTGAGTACACACACCTCCCGGAGCAACACACTCTGCACAACGAATGAGTTTCTGTGCCGCGGTTTGCACACAATAATAGCAGGGCCCAGTCGGTTGACAAAAATAGAATGTTTTTGCCTCAGCGGGTGAGTGCCAGGTCTATCTCAACATATCGATTGTTTAGCTGGAGCATTTTTTTACTCATTCCCAGTAAATCAGGGTTGTGTGGCTTAAAAAGACCTCCACTTCACTTAAGACCTTAACTTCACAGAATAAGAAAAAAGTTTCAGTGAAGAACCCTGTCTGTAGAAGCGTTGATGGCTAAGGTACCTTTTGTGAACATTTTGCACTGAAATAAAAACAATCCAATGGTTTGTATCAAATAGGTGAAAAGGAACAGAACTGCCACTCAACAGTTGAGATGCTGTTTGCTAAATTACTTTTCTTTCATGTCATGTTTGAATGAATTCATTTTCACATTATGCAGTGGAGCCTCCCAAATCATATTTTTACACAAATCTAAGTGGTTCTATCCATGCCGAATGTGACATGTAATTTTCTCCTGTGTGAGATCAATAAAGTCTATCTTATCTTATGTACAATTCCAAATATTGAGTAGTGATGGCTGCAAGAGCAATTCGGGCGTTCTGCTCTCCCAAAATTCCATCCGATGGGCGGGGGAGCGACTGAATTTTGCGTTGCATTATGGGTAACACTTGCCTTCGCAACTTCCGGTTCTCTCTGCCCGGCGCATTTTCTCTAAATGGTTGAGTGTTTTCGTCATTTTCTGTATGCAAATACATTCCCGTCTCTAACTAGTGGCATATCGCGCAAATCATCCGTCCAATTCACATTCTTCCCTCTTAGCTGAACTTCATTCTCATTGTTACCATCTGTCACTCGCACACACAGCCGTTTTTGTTCACTCTGCTCGCTGTCATCTTCTTCTAAATCTTCATAAACACCATCCGCTCGTTGAACTAGCAACAAAAATTCCTCCTTTCGTTTTCCCACACTGCAAATACCCTTTCGCTTCGAACCTTTCACGCAATTCAGGCACTGTCAATCGTTTGTTGTTTTCGTGAGCCATATTCGCCATTGTATGAAATCAACCGGAAGTGAAATGGGCAACAAACGGTGTCATTTTTTGATCACAGCGCCGCTCAGTGGATGAAATTTTGGGAGAGCAGAACGCCCGAATTCCATCAATGTGAATGCTAATACCAAAAAAATACACAATCTATGTAATAAAAATGGTTAAAAGAGACATATTATATCCTCTTAAGAGCTTCTCTCATTTACCAAAGTTGCGTTTCGAGTGAGTCATGTACTGAAGCTGTTTTCACTGGCCCTTTATTCACGACCGCAGTTAGTGATACCCGTGGGATTCAGCAGCCGAGGCACGGATGAAAACATGAACCATTATCGTGTTTATTCGATGGAAGTAAGCCTCAGCCTGTTTAACCTAAAAGTGGCCCTGTTTTATTTGGTAGAAAGATTAAATATTGATGTAATAAAGATCCACAAAGTGACTTCAAGTGTAATCATTCGCGTAAAGTGTGCTAATAGAGAGATCTGGTGTCTCTGCTTAGTGCAAGCAGCCCCTGCGACACGGCACCAGATAAAGTGCAAGAAAATGGATGGGTCATAAGTAGGCTTTGGTTTTGATCCATTAATATATGATAAGTACTTTCTATGTGAAAAACGTCGCAAATGAAAAGTACTCTCCTGCTCTCGGGGTGAAACAAAAGGTCAGGTCAGGTAATTATAAATAATCAGTATGGAAATGTCTTGGCTGTTCAGGTACTTGTGGCAACGAGAAGCAATAAAGATTGTAATGGGCTCTTTTTGCCCGGTGGAAGAGCACTTCTTGCCCATGAGCTGATGTTAGGGGAAAACTGGATGTTCTCGACAAGGAGGTAAAAGCTTTCCTGGTGGACGCTGCCTGATTAGTATTCCACATTGGACGCGGTGAGCCATTGCATCTAAAAGGAAATCAATGTCCTGCATAGTTCATCGCAGCAGTGAAACCGGGGGGAGCTTTATCTCATTTCCATCCAAACTTACTGTGTCGACTCTCCCACTACTGACAGTCAAACCATACTCAAAGGATTTACTAGATTTATGTAGAAAGAGATAGAGTAACTCACTATCTCGGATTGCTGTATTCCAGTTTGTGACCAAAAATATAGAATAAATCACTCACTAAAGCACTTTCGGCTTGTCAGTCAAGTTAACTTTTCAAAGTGTGTGATTCATTTTTCACTTGTATGTAGCATTCTTTAAGATGTGTAATTAACATATTCTATTCTATCTAAAGTCACATAATAAGTTTAGTATTTATTCTGCATTTCTGGACTACTGTGTCAAAGTTTTTTCATTTGGATTAATACATTTTTCTACCTCTAAACATCTCCTCTTCGCTTCCATCTTTTAAAATTCCCATGATTAATCTTGACACCCATAGATAGAATTTGAAGAACTTGTCAATACAATTACAGCGGAGTGAAAAAGTCCTGTCTGAAGTCAAACGCATTGATTTTGTTCACTGTTCATTTGTTTTGTTCTTAGGGAAAGTTTTTTTGGCAAGTGAAGATTGGTTACACTGTGGGCCATAGTGTTTCTCTCATCTCTTTGACTACGGCCATTGTAATCCTCTGCGTCTTCAGGTACGGTTCCTTCTAACACATCAGACTCAAAAGCATATATTTTATCAAACACTCCACGGTGTGAAGCTAAGATTGGATGTTGATGTTTGTGTCTGTCAGCTGCTAATCCGGCTTAATGTTTAATACTGTCATTATCTGCTTTTACGTATAAAACTAGCTGAGACACATAACTTTCTTATATTCTAGTTAGATAAACTTCAGCCCTTTTCTGCTTGTGTGTGTGTGTGTGTGTGCGTGCATGTGCGTGTGTGTGTGTGTGGGTGTGTGCGTGTGTGGGTGTGTATTAGCAAATTACTTTTAATTAACATGAGTAAAGAAGAGAGGCAATTGAAGACTAATTGACCAGTGATTTTCATTTAACTTTTAATTAATTGTTGGGTTTACATTGAAGAATCAAGCAAACATTTTTCCTGAGAGAATTAACTTTAAAACGAGGTAAAACATGCCATAGGAGCCCATTACGTCAGAGCTGTGAGTTAACTTCACGTTTGACATGCCTGGTATATATGATAAGAAATGTGTTTGTTTTATGTATGTTCAATGTTATGGTTTTATGGTCTCTCACTGCGAGAATGAATCAAAATAAAATGTCTTAAAAAATTAATTAAATACAGTTTTGCTGCACATGGTCACAGAATAAAAGAAAATCAAATTTAAATTTATTTTGTCATTGTCAGATACAGAACACTCAAAAAGAATTTAGCATCTCCACGGTCAGACCTCACATTTGAAAGAAGTAATCATTGATGCGGACTCAGGTGCACGCCTTGATCTGGCCGTTTGTGAGGCATCATAATTTAAACTCAACTCACTGCAGCTGCTGTTTTATGCAAAGGTGATGTCTGCCAGAGAGATGCTGAACTGTTGTGTGTCTGACAATGACAAAATAAAGGTAAAGTCTATCCTATTCTAAACACTTTCAAATGGTTATCCTGTTTCCCTCTGGACCAATCGCTTCTACTGTACGTGTTTGTTTTATCAATTCACTTCCTGTTTTTTCTGTTTCCTTTAATCTGTTTTTGACTATTTTGTGATGTCCCCAATACGAGTGATGTTGTGATGGAGGGCTTTACAAAATACATTCAATTGAACTGACGATTGTTGTTTGGCCATGAGTAAATGTTAAAGCTATAAATGCTAAAACAAAATTCTGTGAGTTGAAAATAAATATGAGAGAACATTATCTAAATGAATCTATTTTCTCAGAAAAATTGATTCAAGATAAAACTGTGAAGGCGGGAAAGCCTGGCAGTAATTGGGTGTGAGAAGCCACAAAAGGCCATCAGCAGAGTGCAGTCGATCCGCCCTCGCTGTTAAAGAAAATGCGAGCTTTTAATTACCGTTTGATTAGGACTGTAATTTGCTGTCGTTGTGCACAATTAACTCGAGGACATTGGATAACAAGCCGCATCATATGAAGTTGATGCGTGTGCGAGGAAAAAGTTTAGAACCTGTATTTTTCCCACAATAGGGAAATCTCAGTGTAGCATCAACCGTTACAGAACTGTAGGAATGAGGAGCACAAGATCAATGAGCAATAACTCTGTACTGAATAAAAGCATAAAGAGTACAAAAAACTTAAGCATTATAAAGAAGAATAAAATATCTATCTTTAGCATAATAAGAAGCAAGTATAAAGAAGAGTATTCTAGTTCAAGTAATATATAGTTGTATGTTTACATCTGTACACGTTAGCAACTTGAGGGTCTGGGACAAAGTGACTAAATTTACATAATGGTGCTTTTTATTTTTTCCAGGAAACTCCACTGCACCAGGAACTTCATCCACATGCACCTGTTTGTGTCGTTCATTCTGAAAGCCATCGCCGTTTTCATCAAAGACGTGGTGCTCTACGAGGTCGGAGAGGTGGACAACTGCTCCTCTGGATCCGTGAGTCCATTTTCCGGCACTAAAGTTAGACATCTGTGATCTTTTCCCCGTCTCCTTCAGCGTTTACAAAGTCAGGCTGAGGTCGCAGCAGGTGAGAGTCTGGCCCTGGATAAGTGATGAACATAATTAAACACATTACGGGTTCTAATGACAGCTTTCCTGGATGAAGGGGATGAGGGGATAGATGGTGCTTGAATAGTTCATGTCGAGAAAAATGACTGTCTTTTTCTGAATTCACGAGTCGCCGATTATCAAGTGCGTTTTGACACCGAATATGTTCCGAAGCAGCTGTCTAACTGTTGTTTTTTACTTGACCAAGTCTATCATTTGACTTGTGAACATAATAACAAGTTATATTATATATGTTTTTACTAGCTAGTAAAAGGTGCACAGAAATACTAATCCAAATGCAGACGCTAAAGCTCGGGTACCTTACTTTTAAATAACTAAATAAAAAACTCCATGTAACTAGTCTCTCGCCCTCAAACAGTTTAGTTCTAACACTGTAGTTTTCACATGCCTGTATTTTTGGCCTGTCACATCCCTCAACCAATCAAGTGTGCAAAATGTTAAAGGTTTTGCGTACTTTTGGAAACATGTTTTATAAAATATGCTATATAGATAAAGTGGATGGATTGGATGGGTTTGATTCCACCTCCAGACAGGTCCTATCCAAGTGCAGTTTGCATGTTCTCCCCATGTCTGTGTAGGCTTCCTCTGGGTGCTCTGGTTCTCGAAAAATAAGAAAATATGTACAATAGCTCCCCTCTCTCTGGGGTCAGGACTCCATTGAACAAGAGATTCTGAAATATCAATGACACTTTCCCCGTTAAATAAAGGTAAATACAAATAAATAATGAAATAAATCCAGAATGTTGTGGTTTTATTTGTTCAAAAATGCTTTCTGTTGGCATTATTCACAAAAAAGTTGTGTACCCAAGTTTTAAAAATTCTTTGTTGATGATCTCAAATGGAAAATGGAAATGAAGTTTATGTTCCCATGGCAACTTCTACACATGCAGATCTCATTCCAACAGCCTCTCTCACATACCATTGATGTGTGGTGCTCAGGGCTGTAGACTTAACTCCAGCCCAGTTTATGGTATCAGCGCACAGTGTATTTCTCAGCAGTAGCCGTGGCCTTGGGATGTTAATGGAAGTGGTGCATTGACAAGACCCAGCCGTGCTACAACTCAAATAAACAGTAGTGACAGCCCTGGTGGCACGGCGCTCATCTTGACCGCTGTCTTGTTTAGAGCGGGGGAGTAGACCTATCTGCTTCAGTTGCCCTCTCCTACATTTCCCCTATTAGGTAAATGCATGCATACATTACGGCTATTAGGAAGCTACTCACTTATGCGTGATTTAAAGCACCTCTCCATGCATTACGGTGGGAGAGATCACATCTAGCAGCCAAAATCTCTTATCATTTTTCCACATGGCATTGAGGACTGGCAGAAAATGGAGCTCCAGTAGGTAATCTGTCCTGATTTGCACACATTACAATGAGCCGTACAGTTCAGGCAGCAAATCCCTGTGCATTTCCCTGCCTAAAGCATTGCCAAGGGGGAATTAGCTTATGTCTAAATGCCACTTTCCAGCTTCCAGCTCCTCTCGCAGCTGCCATGCTCCCGTCACTGAAACTTTATATGCCACCCGCACCGCCCAGGAATGTGTGATGACTTAATTGTCCTGTGTGTAAATTAGATTAGCCATTTATCCTGCGTACAGACTCATCCCCGTGTTGACTTTTTCATGCACGCTCTGCCACGTCCGAGCGAAAGAATAAAGTGGTGTTGTTTTGTAGAGCAGGAAAAAGCGTGACTGAGCGGTGTGTGTCTTCATCCCGCAATCGTGATTAATGGCTTTCACAGTCCGTGCGCAGACTCAGGCCACACAATGGAGTTTATTTTTCATGCCTTTTTCCACACCCATTTGTCATTCTTAGCAGAGTAGGTTCAGGGGAAAGGTGTGGTATGTTCACTGTAACTTCAGTCTGATTGTGGTGTTTTTCTTCTTTCGGATGTTCTTAGTAGAATGTTGATTTATTCTTCTGATCTTAGCTGTTTTCTAGCTAGTTTCACATGCATGTACGTATGTTTGGCCTCATCTCTCAGGATCAGCTTTTGCAGACAGAAACGTGAAAAAGAGAGGACCACCCTCACTGAGCCCAAGGCAGCTCTCAGCCCAATTAGTGACTCCCAGACATTTCTTACAACAGTGATGCAAAAGAAGACAGAATGTGTAGGTCTGATTAGTTTGATTTTGTTGTTGTTGTTGGAACAATCAAGAGTATTACATTTTCATCCCAGCTTTAAGTTATGCATCTTTAATCCTTCTCATTCATGTAATCGCTACACAGACTATTCCTGTTTCACCACCACTGAGCCGGTTTACGAATCCCTCGTGAAAACCCAATCCTCCACCTACTCCAATTGAATTAGATCGATAAAGACGTATGTAAACTGGTGTGTGTCGAAGGAGGTGTGAAAAACGAGGTGCTGGTGTGCGCCTCATGTAGTCGGACAGTGATGCATTTGAGCGCACTGGGAAAAGACAAACTGATCGTAGAAATATGTGTGTTTGGACGTAGATGGATGATTCTGATGAAATTAATTTCATTTGCCACCTGTAGTAAAACCACATTAGAATACAAGTACCCCAAAAGTACCCCTGTGTGCACCAGACAAATACAAAAATGAAACAAGCTGAAAAAGTACATGAAAAAACCATCCAAAGACAGACCAAAACTCACCAGACTTGTTAGATAATCCCTCTGAATTGAGTTTTTTTGAACGTGCTCCATGTTCTTATGTTTTTTAAATGAGTGAGTGAAAAAAATGCAGATAAACACCCTATGTGTTTACCTTCTTATTTGTCTTTGTTTGTCCTTCATTCTTTTTGGACAAACTTAATTCCCCTCGCCGCACAGGCATTGATCTACCGCTGTGTTGGCTGCAGCTCCACTTACTCGCTTATTTTATGTCGTGGCTGTCAAAGTCATTCTAGAAAGAACCGAGCAGGAGCTGACCGGACTTATTTTATCAAGTGTTCAGTTTATGAACAACTTCTTTGATTAAATTAGCGTTTTAACTTGCTGTCAGACTTTTGAAGCTAAGCACAGCAGGACTTGGTTAATACATTGATGGGAGACTTATAGGAACACCAGGTGCCACAGTGGGTTAGCTGTAGCTGCGTAGTGTGTGTCTGGTGTTTGCATGAATGGTTGGTGGTGGGAGAGGCCAATGGTTTAAAGATTTGTATATTTTTATTTTATTTATACTCTGTGAGCAGCTGAGCATTAGTTTATAAAGTGCAGGTGGGTGGTTGCAGGAGACATGATTTTCCCCTGTCAGCTCAAAAGTTTCCTTTGTGTTTTTTGTGTTTTTGCAGCAATTTACTTCTTGTTTTTCCTGTTCATTTTCTTCCTGGTCAGCACTTTACTCTGTTCAAAAGGTGTCAACAACTTGAATAAAGGTTCAGTTGATTCTGAAAGTGATTGTAAGTGTGATAAATGTGTGATATTTGTGTGTGTCCTTCGGCAGGTGGGCTGTAAGGCTGTGATGGTATTCTTTCAGTATTGTATAATGGCCAGTTTCTTCTGGTTGCTGGTGGAGGGTCTGTATCTCCATGCACTGTTGGCGGTGTCTTTCTTCTCTGAAAGGAAGTACTTCTGGGCGTACATCCTCATCGGCTGGGGTGAGCGCCTTCCTTCTGCACCTTTAACTGTGTCTAAGGCTCACAGTGGGAGATTCTCCTGTGGATGAGACCGAGGCCATGGCCCCTGTGCCGTAATCACTGTAGCAACACCTTTATTTTTGTCTCTTTTGATGCAGGAGGCCCCATCATTTTCATCACAGCTTGGAGCATTGCAAAAGCCTATTATAACGACGTGGGGTAAGGAATGTGCTTTGAAATTATATTTTTTCCCTGATCAACCTTACAATGTGCATTCCTTCATGTGCTGTTGTCAGGTGCTGGGATATTATTGAAAATACTGACGTGTTCTGGTGGATCATTAAAACGCCTATTTTGGCCTCAATCTTGGTAAGTGGAGGAGTCAATGTTTTTCTCAGTTGAAGATAAATGTGGGGATAATTGGAGTACACATGATGTTCCTTTTGCATAAAAGAAGTCTCTGGTATAAACATCTTAAACGTCTGAATACTACAGTTCTATAAGTCTATGAGAAAACATGGACCCTCGTGAACCCAGCTTTATCAACACGGTTTGACTGAACACACTGATGATCATCGTTTAGTTGGCCAATTACAGTATTTATTAAATTAGTTGTTTGAATCAAAACAGTTCAGTCATAATGGGAGCTTTAAAGTTCCATCTTCAGGTGAATAGTAACAACACAGTCATGTTTTATCTGTTCATTGTTCAATTTCATCAGTTCTGATTAATCAATGAACCGTAGACTGTATGATCTATTCTTCTGCCGTGTGTTTTGTTCTGTGACAATAAACACAACTAACTAAAGACGGTAAAAAGAGTTGTAAAACATTAATTGAAAGAATTAAAGTTGGATAAGAGGCATTGATTTGTTTGGTTTCTCCCTCGTGTTGCTCCAAGTGCAAAAAGATGAAGAATACATTGTTAAAAACTGATGATGAAGACTAGAGCGGACTCTTTCAATTGTTGTCCATAAGAAAGCTCTCGTCTCTGCCAACACCATTTTACGCTCTTGGCTCTGGATGCAAGTACTTAAATTGAACTTTATTTCTCTTAGTGCTTTTCTGGACAGGTCGTCTGAGGTGAGGACAAACTCGCTGTCCTCGTTTCAGACAGAACAAGTTCAGCAGAACCATAAACTTGTTAAAGTGAATACTCTTGAAGGATTATTCATTTTAACAGGCGGGTTTAAGTTGTCGCCTGTTTTGTTTTGTCTTCCAGAGTAACACTCTTTGTGCACAAGGGTAAAATATATATATGTTGTTTTAAAACAAATCCGTGTAAGCTTTCATTCATAATCTGTCGCATACAGTTTTCAAAAGTCGTCATTTGGACCAAGTTTTCAGTCTCAAGACTTTTGACTCCAATCTAAACAGAGGGGTTTGAAAAATGGAATATAAATAATATGACATTTTATGATGATTGTTTAAAAGTTTTGTGCCTGAACTGAAATAGTTAAAGAAGACATATTGTACAAAATTTACTTTTTTAAGCTTTTATCATTATTGGAGCCTACAACAACTCACCCCTTCTCATGAAAAGCCTCTGTCTCAGTCCTGTAACTGTGTGATGTCATTGTAGCTTTGAAATCACGCTCAGAGCAGCTTTACGCCTTTTACATGTAAAAAATTAAATTCTGGTGTTAGCTTAGGGACTTATAGGTGAAAAGCACGTTTTAGCCTTGATAATTTCACCATATTTTTCTACATTTTAAAACATGAAACACAAGTAAATAATGTATAATATTCCTTCATTAAAGTATAAAATCCAGGTTGTAATTATTTCTATTACTTTGACAATACTGGTGATTCAGCGGTTGGCTGTATCTGAGTGGTGTGCTGCTCTTTCACCTGTCTGTCATCACTTGGCAGCAGTTGTTGTCAAAGCAGTTTTCCTCGGTGCTAATCCGCATTAGGATCAATGCCAGCAGACTGACCGATCGCATAACTCCATCTCCTGCTCTCCTCACCAGCTGCTGAGCATTGGACATGGGAAATGGACATGAGAATATGCTTCTCCCACAATAATTAAAACATGCACGTATAAAACAGACCTGACTCGTAACATTCTGCTCCCTTTTTTTAAATCTTCAGTAATAACTTCTTTATAAAAAATGTACGCAACCTAAGAGCTGAAGTGTGGTTCAAATATACAGTATGTCTGCGTGGATATGTATATGCAAAAATACAATATGTATGTGAACTTATTGATAGGATGTGTTTGTGTTGTGTGCGTGTGCGTGTGCGTGTGTGTGTGTGCGTGTCTGTCTGTACAGTGGTTGCTTTCTATATATTATTTTTTTAGTTTAGCCTTAGTTTGACACGTCTGTATTTGAAGAAAGTGAAATGCTGTTACTGTGATTGATTACATTCCAGTGACATTTTCTAATCTCCTGATTCCATTCCTTCTTTTCAGATTAACTTTTCCCTCTTCATTTGCATCATTCGAATACTCCGTCAGAAGATTAACTGTCCAGATATTGGGAGGAAAGAGTCCAACCAGTACCTGTAAGCAAACAGCTTTATGTTTTTTATCACGCTTTACTGCACTACTGATAGGATTCAGACTTCAGAGATGCACAAATCCCATTGCTCAGGAACGAGCGCAGCGAGGGAGGCCTGGTGATGTACGCACAAACTGATTTATCATGATAGAGCCTCTCATAAGATCCTAATGTGGGGAAATTCTCCCGCTGACACATTTCATCTGTTTTTTCCATCTCTGAGCCCAAATATAAAATGAAAGAGGTTGTGCAATAGCATATCGTTACTGTCACAAATAGAGACAAATTGGAAATTGGTTTGAGAAAGCCCCGATGCAACAATAATCTGTTTTCCTCTTGTCATTTCAGGAGACTGGCCAAATCCACGCTGCTGCTGATTCCTCTGTTTGGGATCAATTTCATCATTTTTGCATTCATTCCTGAGCAAGTAAAGACGGAGCTGCGACTAGTTTTTGATCTCATCTTGGGGTCTTTTCAGGTACATCTTTTGGACTGGCGCTTTAAAAAAGATAACAGAGTGTCACATAAACACAGAAACAATTATGGTACCATCTGGAATTTTCATGTTTCAAAAGAGGTATTACATTCTCAGCAGTTTTATTCAATTTAGTTACATTAAGCAGGGTTGCCTCTCCACAGATCTCAGCTGTAACCTCTTGGCTTAGAGCTACTTTTAATTTAGAAAGTGACTTTATAAAACTTAATGATGCCTCAAGCCGTTTAAGACTGACCCTGTTCTACTTTTCGAGATGCCCAAGAGTTGTGCATGCTTCACACCACCGCCTCTAAATAATAAATCCAAAGCAGACACTGCACATTTGCCTGATTCTGGACTCTTCTTACTGGTCTTAGTTTTACGGTGGTCTCTCAGTTTAACGTGCTTCAAATTTCATGGCTTCGCTTTTTCCCAGATTATTTGTGCGCTTTTCATACAGTGTGCTTCTCTTGCTACACGTGTGTTCTCCTGCAGCATCATATACAACGTGATATAACCGCGGTCTTCCTTTAATCCTGTGTATGCATGGCTTTTTACAGCTGCAGCAGCGCTCAATCCTACAACAAACCGGTTTTATATATCCGCCATCGCATTTCAGAAGTCGTGAGTTCAGATGATTAGAAAAGTGTGTGTCGTGAGGAGTTTTATAGCCTTAAAACATAAAGCTGCTACGGTGCAGATTTTACTTATTGCGGGTTATTTTTAGAACAAAACCCACGCGATAAACGAGGGAGCACTCGTACCAACCGGCTCTTTCAGTGTCTTTAGGTGGAACATGGAGCACACTATAGCTCACAGAATGTGCCTTGATAGACAGGATGTAGATAAGATAAACACTTTTTATACGGCGTTTAACTTTAATACAAATTGTTTTGGTCTTTTCTTTCCATTTAGGGCTTTGTGGTGGCGGTGCTCTACTGCTTCCTCAACGGAGAGGTACGTCCTTCTCACTGTTATGTAAACACACTTTAAACAGACAGATTTCCTCGTGGGCCTGAGATGTGTTTGTGACATCACACCATTATAAACACTTTACATACGCATACACATACATGTATATACAGTACATATATTTATATATTTATATATACAACTCATGCCAATAGCTGACTGTACAAAGTCAGGATCTCTTTTCTCCACACATTCAATCACTATGGTGTCAAATCAGATTCTATGTATTGGTATATGTTATTTTTCAGACTTGAAATTATATTTGTGTTTGAAATTGTAAATTGCAAAGATAAAGATGGTCTTTGATGACACCCAGAGTTGAGACCATCTGAACAATATGAATAACATTTTGTATCAGTGGTTTCTGTGTAAACACATTCATTCAGCCTCTGAGTCACTGCAGGATTCTTCTGCTGTTGGCATATTTCTGGAGTGTTTCCCAAAAGGACAGCCGGGCAGTAAAAGCATTTTTAGCTGTGAGCTTTTTAGTGTTGCTCAGAGGCTACTTTTAGAAATTACATTATTCTTTTTGTGCGGGCACTTCATCTCTGGGATGAGTAAGATGACATTGCGCAAGTCCAACCAAGATTTTAGGAAATTGCTGAAAAACAGTTTAGAGATGACCTTACATTTGAGGGTATTAATGAATATAGAAATTCAATTCAATTCCATTCAACGTATTCTTGTATACAAGGAATAAAATATCGGTCCATGGGGGCAGTTGACTAAAGAAATAGATTGTTTGTCTAATCATTTATGTTTTATGTATGTTTGAGACACAAAGTTAACTATCTCAACTCAATAAAGTAATTATCATACATTTTCAATAATTACCATTTTTTAAACCAGCTTTGTCGGTGTTGGAATTTTGAAAGCTCATTAGTTCCAACATTTCCCCATTTAAAACCTTCTACAAAACTGTCACGCAGGAGAAAGTTTGGGAAAAACAAATTATATTCAAGTGTTATTTTTAAACACAATTATTATTATTATATTAAAACTAAATATGCATACAGTATGAATTACCCAGAGTCCTCCACTGTCCCATGTCACCGCTTTGATCTGCTTCAAACCTTTCATTATGCATCTTTCATTTTCTCTTTAAGCGTGTCCATTGTTCCGGTGCTCTCACAAGGCTCTCACGCTTCATTCATACACTAAAAAGCCTTTCTCTCCCACTCTCTGCTTCTAAAGTACATTGTTTGTGGAGTATTTTTGAAATGTTGTTTTTATACTTTCATCTTCATGCTTATTTCCAATCCATTCGGGATGTGCTTGAGTTATTTGTGGCGCAGGAACTTAATGTGAAATCAGAACATGTGAATCCTTGTCTAGTGTCTGCTTGTTTTTCATTATTTGGAGTTACAATGCAGACATGTTGAAATAGATAATAATTCAGATTTTTGAGCAGTAAAAGCGCCTAATTTAATATGTACAAGTTTTTTTTAAATCAAACTAAGGCACATTTCAAGAAAAGAAGCCACCCCTTCATAAAACTTGTGCAATATATATTTAAAAGAGACGGGTTATGATAAATTTAATTTTTGATCTTTTAAACATGTTACAACATTCTTCCCTCATCAAAGACAGACTTTGAGTTGTTTTTTAGATCTATTCACGCATCAGGAACTTCAGGTACCAACATCTAACCTCTGTATAAAATCTCGTCTTAGTCCTGTATTAGAATGATGTCATTGTACCGCTATGACATCACACTCGGTCACAGAGTGGTTATCTGCCTATTAAAACAAAAGTATTGCTCATAAATTAGTTTTAGTAAATTATCAGCATTCTTTACAATCACAAGGCTGTTTTAGCAGTTGGTTATTATCCTGATTGAAAAGAAATGAAATAGACGCAAGAAATCTCCCTCTGGTGGTAGTACAGGGAGTTGCAGACAGAATGCATTCTTCACCCTTCATACTTGTTTAATCATAGATTTTCCACTTAATTTTTTTTTTCACATTCTAAAACTTGAAATGACAAAGTAAATAGTTTCATAATGACATGGCTTCTTCCAGTAAATACAGTATATACTCACTCCACACTCTACTAATTGCAGTATAGGTGGCCTTGTCCTTTTTCCAAACCACCCATTTCCCACTAATCCACGATTTGTGTTTTCGTAGGTTCAGGCTGAAATCAAGAGAAAGTGGAGGAGGTGGCACTTGCAGCGATACATGAGCCACGACACCAAGTACCAGCACCCGTCCATCGGCAGCAGCAACAACTTCAGCACCCAGATCACCATGCTGACCCGCTGCAGCCCAAAAGCCCGGCGCAACTCCTCCTCCTGCCACGACGACCTCTCCAGCATCTGACCCACAACCCGCCGCTAAACTTATCCCATTCCTCCTCTATGGCAAGAAGTGTTTTGTATATCGGGAAAAATCTCAGACACCACTTTTGCACATATCACTGCGGACCATAAATCTGCATTTTTAAACGCACATTTATATTTTGTATGACTGTGGACACATATACGTTCAATCGTTATTGGCTTATGGCGTGTGCAGACAGTGGCCGGTGGTCGCTCAGCCGTGGTAATGCTGTTAAATGAGGGGTCCACAAGCAGCAAACATGTGTGATCGCATTATGGGATAATTTAAAATCGTTTATCGGATTCCTATATACGCGAATACTGTATCTACAAGAGGATCCATGTTGGTGCAAATACATAAGCTATTAGAGAAAGAGGAAACGTGACCCTGCTGTGGTTGAGGAAGGAGACCAAGGCAGCGGCGGTCTGACTATTGAATGTATTTTAGAAGTTTTTAAGAGAGACAGAAGTGGGTTTGTGGCGACCTTGCAAAAACCAACAGGAAAACAGATCAGATAACCAGCTGAGGAGTGGACTTTCATAAATGCCAAACAGATTGTGCTGCAAAGCGATGGCCGGCGTGATGTGATCCGGCGTGATGGCTCAGGAGAACCATGGCCTTTTCCCAACACTCCTCACATCAGAGACCCACTGCTTCCCAGCTTTTATCACCGACGCCCCCTGCCCAACGGCGTGAGGCTTTACATTTCGAACGATGGCGCCCTCTCTTCTCCACTCACCAGCTGTTCGCACCACACACGGACGAGGAAATGCCTGTCGTACATGTTTACATTCGCGCTGACAGAATCACGCAACGTTGTACAGACTTGTTTGTGAAGTTCATGGATTTCAACATTCAGACTACTTATCGTTAAGCCTCAAATGTTTTTACGCAGGTTTCTTTTCACGTAAATATTGGCAAAGAGAAAAATGTCATTAGGAATTGTTTGACAGATTTATTTCAAAGTGTAAATATTAGTACACATTAGCTAAAACAGTTATATATATTGTCTATATGTGGTCAAAACCATATAGCAGTTATATGTATGTTTTATCTTTTTGAATCAGAGGCAAAACAATTACTTTACATGAATCTGCGGTACCTAACGTTAAAACCACAACAAAGTAAATTCCTCACTCTCAA
Organism: Knipowitschia caucasica; assembly: GCA_964034765.1. Lineage (NCBI taxonomy): Eukaryota > Metazoa > Chordata > Actinopteri > Gobiiformes > Gobiidae > Knipowitschia > Knipowitschia caucasica. The sequence continues at coordinate 20,142,549 of OZ035843.1, forward strand.
AATAGTTTGTTTCTATCTCATCGCATGCATTTGTTTTGGGCCTTTCTCACATCTTAAGATCACCTTTTTTAGACAGAAGAAGTAAAAAAAAAAGTGAGGACCACCCTCTCAGCCAATCAGCTCTCACTCCAAGAGATAAAAAAAAAAAAGTGTGTTCATTCATACATTGGGTTTAGACTATTAGACGAATATGACTTTTACCCATCAATCACTTTTTAGAAATCACTCATTTGGCTTAAAATAACTTATGTGGTTATTATTTCCATGAACATTGGACCTTATTGTACAGCTTACAAGTGGATACAGTATATACAATTATTCTGTGTGTGTCAATGTGCGCTTTGTTGTGCAATGGTAAACATGAAGACGTGAAATATTTGGACAAAGAGAAGACCAAGAAAAGATGAGATTCTGTATTTAAAGAGAAAGACGGCGAGAAAAACATCTTTAGTTTGGGCTCCCGGGGTTGTGCTTGGAAATCACTGGTGTGTTCATCCAAAAGGAACATCCAGACTCCACTTTGACTCCGAGACAAAGTCAGTCCGTCGCTGATTACATTCAAACAATCTCCTCTTTCTCGTTTTGATGCAGTTTCTACCAATCAGCTACGAATGGTCCACAGGCCTGGGATAGAATATTGTGACGGTCCGTTTACAATTTCCGGCAGCACTTTACCGAACAGGACAGTAAAAGCAAAGTAATGTCTGTGAATAGTTCAATGTTTTGTGGTAACTATAGGTTCGTGCTCATCACAAAATGCATTCGGTTACCCTGCTGTTGTTGTGACCCATTTTCCACTAGCGTTAAGTGGTGCTGTGTTCTGTTATGTGCAAAATGACTAGTTTGTGCAATGTCTGTGATGCTATTACGCTGCCAGCAATCCAAACTGTAACGCTGCCATTGTACTGTGTTTAAAGACCACATTTGTGTACACCTGATATTTAATTTTATATTTCCTTTTGATGTATTGCAGTAAATATATATATATACGTTTATTACACTTGAACTCGTGATTGAATAAATTATGATAGTTCCTTCAGAGGTTTAGAGTTGCTTTTGTATTTCTCAACAAGGCCTTGACCTACCATTTCCCCAGAGTTCCCGCCAAGCTCATATGCTAATCGCAGGTGTTTAAAAGGATATTTTTTTCTTGTGCATATTTGCATCTTAATACCTTTTACCCTCCACTGTGACCATGTTTTTCAATGTGTCAACACAGCTGGAGATTCCCGCTGATCTCAAAGCAACATTAATAAGAGCTTGAAGCCTCTTTTTAAACTGGAGGTCTGGATTTTTCAAAGCAGAGTAAAAAAACCTATATTTATTTCAATGAACTGAGTGCAATCAATCAATCCATCTTTATTTGTAAGAACCCCTTTCACAGGGTAACACAAGGCACCTCACAGTCCACATCACACAAGGCCCAAATCAAACACACAAAACAAACACCAAAATCACCATTTAAAACACAATTAAAAATCACACAGGTAATTAAAAACATTAAAATCACACAAGAAATTAAAACCTTGCTCTAGACAACATTGATGATGGAGGTATTTATTCATTTAGACATTTGAGATCCATTAACGTGCCAAAACAAGCTTCTGTAATTAGACAACTCATTACCCAATGTATTCTTCATCAGCGCCTTCGCCATTCCAAGCACGTCGCCGGTCTTCTGGCTCGTCTTGACTGGGGGTATTTGGTTGTTTTGTCTGGCCCGGCCTTAGATCAGTCTATGAGCCCGGCCCATTGCTTAAAGGACAGATAGTCCACGTAAACCTCAGCTATTTCAGCTAATCCCGCTTGTAGCTCAGATTTATTGCTGTCTTTGAGCCATGCAGACCTCTCACTGCGCTGCTCTGTGTAAAACCATTTACAAACATCCTCCCCTCACCGCTTTTTGTACACACAGAAATACAAGTGAATATTTATGATGTACACATCATTTAATGTTGTTCATATAAAGATAGATACTGATGTAATGTACAATCTATTGCTGAGGAATTATATCACAGTATAGTGGTATAGTTGAAGCAAAAATACATCTGAGGACCCTCTAATCATGTCAGGGGGAACTTATTCAAAAATAAATGTATTTCTATGATTCAACTTAAAATGTGTTCCCAATATAAGATGTACACTACTTGCACAGACATATTTTCTTATCATTAAGGCTTACAGTCAAATATCAAATTATTCTAATTTTCTGAGATATTTTGTTTGGGCTTTATACAAACTTCGAGCCAATTATCAACACAATAACAAATACAGGTTTGATATATCTCACTTGCATGTAAAATTATATATAAGCTTCACACTGTAAGTAGAATGACAAATGTCAATTCTAATCTTCAGACAGATTTTCACCTGTAATGTAATGAATAAGAAATGGAATAAATCCTCTTTTCCTCTTGACATTTAACTTTGTAAAACATAATATATTGATCTACTTGACCTGGCACAGAAAGTTTTACTTAGATTAAATGTCAAGAATTTAATCAACACTTGGGGGAAATCATTTTTGCTAAAGGTGTATGTACCGAGGACTTCAACTGTACATATTTGACAGTACAGTTTACAGATTCTCAACTCTCAGATCTCATCAAACAAGCCGTCCGTTTAAGGATTATTGATTGGGAAGTTGCAGAGACAGATGTTGTTCCAGCTTCTTTATTATTCATCTTCAATATTCTGCCACAAACAGTGATGAAACCCAAGTGCCAAAATAAACAAGTGACTAAGGCTTATAAATGAATCAAACACTAGTGAGCTCATAAAATCAACAGAAAATCATTGCAATACTATGATTTTTTTCTGTTTTTTCTCCAATAATAATCACAAATCATAATCCCATGGCTGTCAAAATGTACTTAAAAGCTAAACTGCCAATTGGATTATAACACTCTTACCTCTGCACTTGCATAAAGCAGCAGGTTTCAAGCACGTGTCTAAAGAACAGTTTGTGTGCCCAGTGCCCACCCAGCAAGAGAACCACACAACATTCTTAAGGGGATTTCAGTCAAACGGTTTTTAAATAGACACTTTGAAACAGCACAGGCCTCTTTTGGAGCACATTCTCTTGTAGTTTGACGTACTCTTTGACTTACCGTTATTTTTTCCTCCCGGTTCTAATAGGGCATTGTTGTTGCGTCTATGCAGCAGTGATTTATCCGCCGCGCTCTCGAGTGCAGAGCTATTCTTCTCTGCGTGTGCGCTAATCATTGCAAGCATTCACAGTGTTTGAGGTCCAGCTCTTTGATTTCTTGGCTGTAAACAGGCTGAAGGAAGTAGATTCACACGTTCATTTCAATGGTGGAGGTGATTTCACATTTGACACTCATCTGTTATTCAATCAGGGAAAGCCTGACTCATGTCTGTGCAGAGTATAAGGACGTGTGAAGCCATTGTGTTGAAACTTCTCTGAACGGGTCAGCACCAGCACTTTTATTAATGAGATAATTATGTTTGCATGAGAACCTTAATTTACATCATTAGGCTGCAGCAAAAAAGCTTCATGCACAAACATAAACAATATTTACAATGTGGGGGTAAATATTTATGTTAATGCAGTGATTCAGGCGTCAGTATTTCATAAAGGGCGACATGTAATTATTCTGTCATCCCAACCTTGAATTGTATACAGGAGCTGTGACAATAGTAATGCATGTTCTTCAAAAGTAAATTGTATTCTATTCTGTTGTTGCTGCAGTCTCAAAAATCACCATGAATCAGAAAGTAAAAATATTCTTCAATTTCCATTATGTCCGTTTTACAAAGGTTGGGTGCTGAACATCAAACGTCACGGATTGGAATCGTGCCATACTTCGTAATAAGCATGAGAGACGAGCCGGAAGGTGCAGGAGGCAAACTCTATCTGCACATAAAGCTGCCCCAGAGCCGTGCAAACTCTATCCCTTTGTTATGGAGCTATAGCGAATGTTCAGACTGGAAGACTATCTCCGTGAATAAAATCTTGCTTTGATAAGTCACAAATGCAAACTTGTGTCTCTGCTCATCAGTATCTGCTTCACCTGCCGCATTTCAACAATGCTTCACATTTCAAGGTTTTCAGCTCTTGCAGCGACCTCCCTCCTCCCCATCACCGCCTAAACTTCAGCTTCCACCACCATCAGTGTCTAGACCCGAGGGGGTTTTCACTTTCATAATCTTCATTCAATTCCTCCTGCTTACGGCTTGTCAGGTTCTAAATGCAATACCATCTCCACATCTTCATGTACCACATGTCTATAAATATAATTTCATACGCGTCTAATCCTGCAGTGACTCATAAATGCTCAATGCCAAAAATGTGATTGAACAATAACTAACCTGCTCCTTTTGGATCCCTTTTGAACTAGGGGAGGGTTTCATCAAAATGTGACGTGTGGCGTTATTGGATTAAATCAACAGGCTTTGTGATTGTCAATACTTCTCTGAATTGATGGGAAGTGGATCAAATACTGTCTAATCACCAGGTCAACTATATTCAAAGTGTTGGATACAATGGCTAGAAAGACAAGGGAGGGAGAGGAAACAACCTCCAAAAAGCATGAAGTAGGTCACATATTCGAAGAGCAAAAAAAACAACCCCCGACTACATATTTTAATGTGTAATATTTTGAATGTTTATTTCACCTCAGAGTGTTATACCACTATTATTAACAAGCCTTTTTGCAGCTTTCATGCCAATCCTGCACTGCTCTTTTGAGGTAAATTCACTGCAGACTTTGAATTATATATGTTTTGGCTCGACCAGGAGAGGATTGTTTGGGATCATTGTGCATTTTGATGAAGCTCTGTTTAACTTCTGCTTTCTCACAGAGGGCGTTAGCTGCAGGTACAATGTCCTCTGTGCCACTGCCTGCAACACAACCCCGAAGCATGAGGATCCACTGCATGTCCACCTTTTATTGCTGGGAAGATTCTGTGAAATTATGAACCTTTTTTCTCCAAATAAACATGTGCTCATTCTTTCCACAAAGTTCTATTATAAGGTTAAGGTATACTTTAAATCAATAAATGCTTAATTAGTCCTCATTTGTCCTCTGCATTTGACACATCCTTCAATGCCACAGTTCAGTGTCTCGAGCCCATCTGGACCATAAGTAACCTGATGATGTAGCCATGGCAGCCCTGATGCAGACTGACAGTGGAAGGCTGCCAATCTGACCTGACCACCACCACCAATCCCCAACACACACACACGTAGATGGTACAACCAGCAGCTTCAGGGCTCATACTTGCCTTCTCAAGCAAGTATGGTAATATATCTCCCCCTGGTGGACAAATACTATTTTGTTAGTAACTATAAGTATTTCAAAATTATTTTAAGTCCAAAGTGAGAGTTCAGTGAACCACTTCTACAGGTGATACGGGACATTTAGGGATACTGATCATCCCTATGAACAAAAGGCTTCTAGGTGTTTGTTATTATCGCATTTCCTGTGTTTGGAAACAACTTTTGATTCTCTGATATGTAGTTGGTCAATCTATAACTTTGGCTATACAAAAAAAATAACAGAATTTGATTGAATTGCAAGAAAACGTAATACTACTTTTGGAGATGTGAATGAAATAAATAACTACGGAAACCATGTACACTTTGGTGGTTTCACTCAAAATGAAAGTTAAACCCAACTTGCAAATAATACAATACTTTGTGAAAAGACTAGATTTATTATTCAAATGTCAGACTTCATTCAACAGACAAAGTAATGTAAACTGTATTTGGCAGTTGTATTTTACAGATAAAACAACTTAAGGAAATGATTAGAATTCAATCCCCATCAGTGACGAGCCTTCATAATAACTTCAGTGCAGAGTACTTACACTTCTATTTCATTGTATTAATTTCACTTTCCAGAAAACCCACTTTAAATATAAAGCAAGAATAAGAATTTCTATTTGTTTAGCTGTTTAGAAACAAAGTACAACAGACAATATGTTGAAAATTACAGGAAAGTGTGAAAAAGTTAAGTAGTAATAGTAACTAATAGTGCAACTAGGGTCTTATTACAAGAGAAAAAAAATACAAATTATAATTATACATTTTAGCAGATAGCAGCTCTTTCTATGCATCCTCATCCCCTCCAACATAAACAAATATTTACAAAAACCCTGAACTCTGGTTTGCAGACATTAAAAACATTCAAAACTTTTGATATGACAAACACTAGTGCAGCTGAGTTCAATTAATTACATTTAATATAACTTAAATTCATCCAAATTCAATTAAGTAAAAAAACTGTAGATTTCAAATATTATTGATAACGGCCTCGATGTTTAAATACATAAATATTGTGGGATGTTGTCATTGTACAAAGCAGGTGCCACATTTGTTTCTAAATACTATTTATATAAAACTTTGGAAAGTTACAGCTAGTTTCCTTACAAGCTTTGGAAGAAATGCCCTGTTAAACAATAACATTGAGAACAGTGGTTTTTAAAGTAAAGGAAAAAACAAATATATATTGTTCCTGAAAACCAGTTAACAAAACCCTGTTGGCGCTTTACTGATCTGAAGAAATAAACAAATGAATAATGGACGCGTTACACTCCGCAGTCATTGACCTTATCCTGAAGTCTGCGCGACAGAATGAGGACGGTGGACAAGGAAGAGACTGAAATGTGGAAAAGCAGTTGCCACCAGTTCCTCAAGCCGAGCAGGTAAACATTGCATAAGACGATGACACTGAGCAGAACAAAAGACTTCTGTTTCTTCAGAGACGAATGGAACACGTACAAGTGGCACTACGGGAAAAGACATACGAGTGATGTGCCACAAATAAGACCATTTTCAAATTAAAAAAATAAAGACTTTTTTTTACCTGACAAATACAGCAGACAAATGCAAGAAAAAATGCCACAACATTCCAGAAACTATCGTTATCATCCTAAGTAGAGATTATTAAACAGAGTTTATTAAATACAAATTTCTATCTAATATAATATATAATTACAATATGATATTTTTCTCACCTGGAATGTGTATTCAAAAAGATGTACTCCACGGATCAAGTTCAGAGATGCACAAACGATATTAAGGACCAGAGAAAGGACTCCAGGAGCGGTTACTGGTTCAAGTCTTACATTTTGTCCTGCGTCAATCAAAACTTTAACCAAAACAACTTTATTCCATATTTATACTACCGGTAAATGCTAAATGCTGTATAAACAAAACACTCTGGTTCTTACCGGACCCAGATGCAGGCTCTACATGTCCGTTACCAATGCCATTGCTTAACTCCACTTCTTCAAAGGTGACGACCTGCGGTGGGTGGATCTTCAGATCGTCTTGGACTTCAGCCAGTGTCACCTCCAGAGCTGGACCGCCATGCTGGTTGTATTGTTGCTTCAGCTTTTGAATAGTACTGTCTGTTTGATAGTGTTTGAAATATTTTTTTTACATACAGTTTTGGATCGATACAACAATAAGCAGTTTGTTTTACCTACCAAACTCTAAAAACGGATATGGCCTGACTGCCAGAGAAACATCGGCACTGCTGAAACATGCAGTGAACTCCCAGCGTAAGTCTTCTAGAAAGCAGAAGGCTTTAGCTACAGGGAGGCTGCAGTGGCACACGGTCATGTAGGATACTCCCTCAGAAGAGCTGAAGCTGAAAGGAACAACAATGTCAAGAACCAAACTGACATTTAAGCAATGTTGTCGTGCTACATCTGGTAGACCTTAATAGTAATGGGCCATTATTTTTTCCCCACAATGAAATAAGTAATAATTGCTTTAGATCCAACTGTAAACCATGTGTTTTCTTGCTAGTAGCTCTTTAGATTCAACATTTTGTGATTTACAGAACTTTAGTATGTGTAAAATACTAGTCACATTCTGTTTTAATAGGTTGTTAACAAGGACAGCGCATAAGCCTGTTGACAATGTTGATGCATTCTGTGATCACAATAGTCTTGAAAATAAGCATCTAAAACAAACATATAATTGCATTAAGTAAAGATAAAGTGTTTGGAAGTGTATAGTTACACCACTGCTAACAGCCATGATTAATACTCACTATACGTCAAGCTGCTGGCCCTTGACAGTCCCTCTGTTAGGGAAGCGGGCCAGGGCCTTGCTGATAGTTCGGAGCTGGTGTTTGCGCTCCTGCAGTTCTGGATTGTGTTCAAAGTCAGTGGAGGCTGACAGAGGGAGTCCATCCCTCACTCGAACCACGAAAGCAAACAGGATCAACATCATCCAAAAACCCCATGAACACAGTGCCTACAGGAGTGAGAGAAGAGAAGATTAAACCATTAACTGGTCAAATACAAGGAACCACTTGGTAATCAAGTCAATTATCTTCAGAATGAGCATCACAGGAATCTCTCTGAGCCAATCATTCTGTATTGCATCCTCTGCTGTAGCAACGTGTAATCAGGTTTAGTTGACTGTGATACATGGGGGGGGGGGAGCTGGGTCTACATTCATCTTTATTTTGTTGGTTTAATATCGCAAGGTTTATTGTTTTAGGTCAAAACATTGGGGGGTGATGATAGTTTATGCTTGCAATAATAGAAGGCTAGAAGCTAGTTTTGTTAATTCTAGACTATTTATTAACCCGTAAAGAGCAAACGGGTTGCAGATAAGAAGCATATTCAGTGAATACGATCAGAATAAACAATATCGTCTTACCTCGGTAGCATTGTTTTAGCTTTACTCTGTCTGCACCTGTTAAGTTAGCTTATTCGTTTCATCCCATGCAGTAACGTTATTAACATTGTAATGACATACTACTATCTAACTACGTGTATCAGCAATTTCACTTCAAGTTAAAACCTACTAAAACAAGGTTATAAAAAGCAATTCGATCTAACAATTCAGACTTCCTGCTGTTACAGCGACAACCACAACAAATCTTCTACGGCAACCGGGAGGGACATATCTAGTTTCGTGTATGTTTCGCTCGTCGCAGCACTGCGTAATTCATCACATTTACAAAATAGCTGTACAAAACTTCGACCACCAGTAAACTAGTGTTTTTGGGTGGAGAACGAGGTGAGTTATTTATTGCATAAGTGATAAACAAGGCGTGCATGCATTTTGTTTCAATGTGGCGATGCTAGCATCTAAGCTAGTATCTAATGTTAGCAACATTAGCTAGCGATGAACCATTAGCATACCTGTTCTTCACTTTGCTAACGACGATTTTTAAAAACTTTGCTTGTGTATCACATTGGTCAACAGCCCTGAGCCAAGGTAAATACAATGGCTTATTTTAAAGTGAATCTTACAAAACTAGTGAAAGGGAGTTTGTCTACTTTATATCATGGTTTACACTTCCTTCCTGGTCGAGCAGTTGCATTAATGTGCATTGGTTGGTTGCGTTCAAGTACTAATAATGTTGTTATGTTTGTTAATAGACTTTATTCCCCATTTTGCATTTGTTTCCAACCTCTCCACACCCCCAACACTACAATGTACTAGTCTGTCCAATGGGTTTGCACATAGACAGACTGACAGCTTGACTCACTTTCTGTTCGTCTCACTTTTATTAGATCTCTGAGATCTCTGTTTGGTCACAATGGGGGGAAAAGACCAGCCACAGTGTTATTTTGATGTTGAACTCAACCGGGAGCCAGGTAATTAATCTGTTTATATCTTATACATTACATATTCACAATTATTTTAAGCTCATACCTTACCTCAATTGTGTGCATAGTTACAAATGATCTACATTTTGTTTTCATTGATCCTGCTACTTTTTCAAGCACTACGAATTGAATTGGGTATGCTTTATTTTCCATAGTGGGGCGCATTGTTTTTCAACTCTTCTCTGATGTATGTCCTAAAACAAGTCAAAACTTTCTCTGGTTGTGCACTGGTACGTATTATATTCAATTTTGTTCAATATTATTAATCTTTCCTTTTTCAGTGTTGTGCTTAAGGGCATGAGAAAGTACAAGCCTCTATTAACATGTTCAGATCAAATCCTGACACAAGGAAACAATCTAGTAATGGATAGTGTGCTGGGTTGGATGGTCTATGGGCAATGTCCCCTGACATTGCTTTATTTAGACTGTTGTGAGACAGACAAGTTAGTTTTACCCTACTAATGATGTGTTGTTGATCGTAATCTTTCAACTACTGCAACAGCATATCATCAATAAAGTAGAACTACCTAGTCTGTCAACAGTCTAAATCCAGCTCACGTTTCCTTATTTGTGGGGGAACAATCCAATGCTCTGGTACAACATGTACCACTATGTGCATGTTACTTGATATGGCTGTAACCCATAACCCAGAGTACATGCGGGAACACATACTGTACATTGGCGGCAAGAAACCCAGAGTATTGAATATAATAAAATCAGCTCAGACCAATCTCAGAGTGCTGTGGAGGTGGAATGCAGACTGCAAATGATAGTTCTGACCACGTGACCACAGTGATTAAAACTGCCGTATGCAGTCTGAGTTCAACTTTTTCATCCAAATAGAGGCTGTCAAGGTGCATCTTTTGCAGTAGGCTATAATCCATGCAGACAATAACATGCTTTTGTCTGAGCCTTTGCTTCGTTTTAATACAACTGCTGTAGTACTTGGTTGGTATTCCTAACTTCTTCAATGGCCAAAGTACATATACTTCAGTCTATGAAAAATAAAAATAAAATATGCATTCCTTTAAAATGTTATGATATTGAAAACTTAATATGATACATTAAATAATTTACAGTCTATTTTCTCTTTTGTTCTCTTCAGGTGAAAAAGGCACTGGCAAAACAACAGGGAAAAAGCTTTGCTATAAAGGCTCTACATTTCATCGAGTTGTTAAGAACTTTATGATTCAGGGAGGTGACTTCACCGATGGTATTTATAAGATTATATTCTGATCCAATCACAAATGCAAGCATTTTTACTTGATCTACAATAGACTCATCTGTTTTACAGGGAACGGCAAGGGAGGGGAATCAATTTATGGTGGCTACTTTGAAGGTAATCCTAAAATAATTCTCGACTCTGAGGGGGGGTGTCATAATTTGTGCATGAATGCTGCATGTTTGCATATTTTCATTCCTCTTTGACTCTGTTGACCTTCACCTTCTAAGTGTACTTTATCCAGTTGTGGCCTTTTATCAAATCAGTCAAATCAGCATGGAGAGTAGGCATTATGTTTATTCAAAATTACAATCTTCCTGCCTAAAATGTTCAACATATTCTTTCATTTATAGAGTGGTCTTTTGCAAAATGAAAAGGTAAGAGATGTACACAGCTTTGTTACACCATGCCAACAATGACTCACCACTTTCCTTAGTCTACAAAGTGCAACAGTTTTGCACAAGTGAACAAGCAAGTCCGATTGTTCAACCCTGAAAGCCTTCTACAGCTCATATGACACTATTACATGTGTTGTATTTAGAGCAACCACATTCTAATAATGTGGCCAGACTATCCAGCAATGCATGGCACAAGAGTCTCTACATGAAGTCTCTTGTGGAAAATCTTTTTTTTCCTCTATATTTTATTTTAGTAGTAGTTGAAATCACAATGCCATGACAATTACTGACTTATAAACCAATATAAAAGGTGTGATAATGATATTTTAGTGTTCTTATATTCACTCAAGTTTTTGCTGCTTATTATTACTTATTTTGAATGAATGAAAGATGCTAAGACCTGGACTCCTGTTTTTCTGCTTCATGCAGATGAGAACTTCACTCTGAAACACGACAAGGCCTACCTGCTTTCCATGGCCAATCGTGGAAAAGACACCAACGGCTCCCAGTTCTTTATGTGAGTTTGAACAGAATTAACATATGATCTATGCCTCTTATCTATTTCCCTTTCCTGTTTTCTCTAAAGCTTAGAGTAGACATGTCAAGTATTGATACTGTCATCGTGTTATTTTAAGAGACAGAATCGTACCTTTTTACCTACAAATATTACATTTTTTCTCTTGCCATTTTTGTGCAAAATTTACAGAATCTCTAGCATCCTGCTTCTCAAAGGTAATGTGTCTCCAAGGCTGTGCACCTCTCTTGACTATATTATTCTTGTCATTTATACTGCAGATGTTATGTTAATAGTAACTGTTCACCAATGGAAGTACTTTCTCACTTTACTTTTAGAACTTTTAGATGATAAAAGAAAACTTCCCAGAATTAATCTATTTTACACTGAATTATAGAATGCAAGAAAGCTGATATTTTGTGGCGATTACACAAATGGTTGCAGATGCATTTCTACAGCCCTCTCTTTTATTTTACTTGTTTCATGTTTGCTCCTGCTGTTGGCTACCTTTTCAACAAACAGCACAACCCACACAGCACCCCACCTGGATGGGTACGTTTAACCATAATCATCCCCCATTTATTTGTGAATTGAAAATTAACTAAACAAATTTATTGTTCAGAGTCCATGTGGTTTTTGGATCGATCATATCTGGATTCGAAGTGATAAAAAAGATTGAAGGCCTAAAGACAGACTCAGCCAGCAGGCCCTATGCTGACGTCAGGGTGGTGGACTGCGGACAGCTCATCACGAAGTCTGCTAATGACGGTTGGTTTTATTCATACCCGACTTTGTGAAATGGGGGGAAAACATGTGTTAGTGTCTAGATTTCTTCTGCATCATTACCATATTTTAGGTGCATTTTTGTTGTTATTAACATTATCATGATGAATGCTTCGTTATTTTAACCAGTCCTTGAAAACATGGAGAAAGAAGAATCCATCTATACTGATTCATTACACGTTCCGGACCCTCCACACACTCCATCACTGGAATCAAAAAGCGAAAATGATAATAATGCAAATAATCAATCCAAGCTTAAAAAAGTGGTTAAAAGTAGACAAGTCAAAAAACGACGAAACAATCTCAAGAAGGACCATGTGAAGAAGCAGTCAATGCAAAGGTGACTTTTGTGAATTATTTACGTAAGCCTTTAAATGCTAAGACAGGTCTTTCAAGTATCTGGTTGTTTTCTTACAGCACGCAGCAGGAGGAGATTGAATCAGAAGAGGAAAAAGAGCTTTTTTCGAAAAGAGAAAAACTTGTATTGCGACCTGAAGATATACCCCAGGTCCCAGAGAACCGCTTTCTTCTTCGGCGAGACATGCCACCTAAAAAATCAAAACCCAAGATGTGAGTTTGATTGGCTTTGTCCTATAATTTGTTAATGCATTTTTTGTCACAAGAGCTGTTGTGCAAGTTGTTTTTTTTAAGCTAGCTAAGAAGCATAGCAGCTACTTATTTTGTATATTTTGTGTGCTCTTACTAGTGTCCTGTATGTGCGCTGCAACATTGAAATTTTCCCACTGTGGGACGAATAAAGGTTCTCTTATCTTTTTCAGACCTGAAAAGAGTGAAGATACAGTTTCATCTGAACAAAAGCCTTCAGTGTCGAAATCAGGAAGAAAAATAAAAGGCAGAGGAACAATGGTACATCCAGATTTAGATTAAATGTGTTCATTTCAAATTAAATTAGTATATGTATGAATTACATTATGTATTTTATAAGATATGAATATAAATAAATGTATAATCATATTTTTCTGGTAGCGATACCACACTCCTACTCGATCAAAATCCCGGTCTGTCTCTGTTGAGGAACGAGGAAGTAGTGAAACCCCTCCACACTGGAAAGAGGAGATGAACAGAACTACAGTTTATCAGCCTCCCAGCACAGAGAGATGGAGCAAAGGAGACAAGTATGAGCTGAGCATTACTAGGCTGATACAATAAGAAATGTATAATTTGCATGCTTGTTTTTCAACAGGCTTGATGAACATATTGCCAGCAGATGGGATGACAGAAGCAACTCTGCATGGTCAACAGTGCACCATCCTGATCGCAAATTGGAACATTCTAGCTCACCGCAGCCGCGAAAGGAGAAAAAGAAGAGAAAACGCAAGAGGAAAAACAAAAAACAAAAACCCAATAAGAATAAGCTCATTAAAAAATCCACACAAGATATTTCAGATGTCGAGAAACCTCCGTCTCCCGAGCGAAAATCCAAAAGAAAACATTCCCCATCTCGTTCCCGGTCAAACTCCTCTAGTCCGCGCCATTCCAACAAGAAAAGCCGACGTTCCTCACGTTCAAACTCAAGATCAGAGTCCAGTCGCTCAAGGTCTAGAAGTGGGTCTTTCTCTAGGTCTCGAAGTCGATCCAGATCTCGCAGTCGGTACAGGTCTCAAACTCTGTCCAGATCTCGAACTCTGTCCAGGTCTCAAAGTCGTTCCAGTTACAGGTCACGATCCAGGTCCAGATACCTGTCGCGGTCCACATCCCGGTCTTACTCTAGCTCCAGATCTCGATCCAGATATAGGTCCAGATCGGTGTCCACATCCAGAAGTAGAAGCAATTCTTCAAGAAAAAGAAAATCTTCTAAAAACAGATTGTCAAAGTCTGAAAAGAGACCTAAAAGCAAAGAAAGACCTGGTCCAAGACTTCCCCCTGCCCCAGGACCTGAGAGTGCCCCTGTGATGCCCCTTAGTGAAAGTCCTCCGCCTTCACGCTGGAAACCTGGACAGAAGCCATGGAAGCCGTCCTATGTCCACATCGATGAAATCAAAGCCAAAGTATCTCGTAAAGCTGTATCATCCTCCGGGCAAACTGATGATGCAAAAAAGGCTCCCAGCGCTACTGCACCGAGGGAACCGTCCCCAAACTCTGGAGAAAGTCGCAAAGGTCGTCCTAACTCTCGTAGTTCTTCAAGAAGCAGCAGCAGCAGTCACTCTGCTGGCAGGAGTCGTAGTAGGTCGAGGTCAAAGTCACCAAAAGTAAATGATAGAATATCCTCTGAAAGTCAATCACCTGCAGTGCCAAATAATTCTTCAATGGACAAAAATTGGAAAAACTACTATAGTTCATTGAGAAGAATACAGAAGTATTTATCTATAGCTACTTCACGTCCTGGATCCAAGAGCAGGGATGAGAACAGTCCTGATATAACCCTCGAACCTATAGATTATACAAACAATGGTAATTTGGCGTCAGGATATGTTATTAATAGAGCTGAATGGGACAGTGACAGCAATCCCATTGTACAATCAATGACACAATCAATTCAACCCAATCATTTTCCAGACCAAAAGCTGTCCGCTGTGACTGGATGGAACTCTGATAGTGAAAATGGGAACATCCGGATGTCCGCAGGTTCTGAGAAAGAAGAAGGCGAAGCGAGTTCAGAGTCTGAGGATGAACTACTCAAAAGGACATCAGAGGCGGTGAATGCTCTTGAGCGTAAAGTGGCAGCAATGGCATCTCCGGGGTCAAACGCAGGTCCAGAAAGGCACAAGAGCAAAAAGAAATCCAAACGTAAACATAAACACAAAAAGAAGAGCGAACATAAACACAGTAAAAGTAAAACCAAGAGGTCAAAAAGAAAGCATCCAAAGAATGTCAAAGAGACTTTCCACTGGCAGCCACCATTAGAGTTTGGAGAGGAAGAGGAAGAGGAGGAGGTCGAGGATGATGATGATGTTAAAAAGAAGGGAGCTAGCCCAAGGGGAGCCAATGATGGACCTGGAAGATCCATAAATGTGGTCAGAGAAATAGAGAAAAGTCCCAGAAAAGAAAAAAAGTTGTTGAAAAATGATACAGTGAACGTGGCGAGCAGCAGAGAGCAGGCAGTGGATGACATGGACATTTGTACTCCTGAGCACAATGCAGACACAATATTGGAGCTTGTGCCTTCAGAAAACAGCTGTGACTCTAACCTTAAGTCAAAGTCCTCAGGCGACTTGAGCAAAGAAGATATTGAACCTCAGCTTCCGAACAAAGAGCTCGATAGTACTGCTCCAGAACCTGTGGGGGGAAAGCATGCTGAAACAGTGAAGCCACTTGGCGCAGGAATTACCTTGAAATGGAAACCCTTAAAAGGAATGTCAGCTCCCCAAACTGTGAATGTTGCACCTGTTACTGCAAAAACAGTTCAAACCCCAAAGAACCAAGCCTCTAATAAACAGCATGCAGTCAGAATGGAAATCAAAAGCCAGAATCGCATCAAACCTGGTTCACTTTTCGATGAAGTACGTAAAACTGTGCGGATGAATCAAAGGCCAAGAAACCAGGAGAGCTCGAGTGAGGAAAACTCCCCCGTGATAATGAGAAACAGTAACGCATCACGTTCCTCAAAGAAGAGCAGAAAGTCCCGGTCTGGGTCCAGACACCGGTCCAGATCCAGGGGGTGGTCCCACTCCTCCAGCCGCTCGCGGAGCAGGTCTTGCAGCTCCAATTACTCCTCCAGGTCTGAACGTCGTCAGAGAATCACTTTAAATGATGCCCATATTTGTAGTGTTTATTTTGAATCTTGTGATTTCTTTTTTTTAGAAGCCACAGCAGAAGTAGACACCGAAGAGGAAGGTCACGCTCCCGCAGCAGCACGTATCGTGGTTACAGGAGGTAAACATGAAACATTTCCTTGTGTTTTTAATGTAAACTACTTTGGCCATGTTCGGGTTTACTTAGAAAATATAATACTAACAGAATACTGGATATCTGCCTTAGAATATATGTTCCGATCAGAATACTATTTTGCTCGTTTGCATAATAGTATAGTGGAGTTTTGATTTTCTTATTTGTTTATGTATTTTTAAATCATATTAAAACACATTGACATGCAGCACTACAAGTTTAATTTGTTTTTTTCGGTAATATCTAATATCTTGATCAAATACCAACATATTTTTCTTTTGTTAAGTGGCTATATTCAGTTTACAGCTACTTTTCAATTACACTGATAGAAAAACCACTATTTTCCATATAAAGTTACTACAAAATAGTAAACTGAAACATATATTACTGGGGCTTGTGTTCCGTTTTCAGTTTATTGGAAATGTGTTAATGTTATCTTGTTATAATAATCATATTTTGGTTCTTACAATTAAATAGTGATCCGAATTATGCTTATATAATCTCATCATGTTTTGTGTGATGTTTTCTTCAGTCGTTCGTACAGTCACTCCAGAAGTCGCTCTCGCACTCACCGGGGCAGATCCAGGTTTGTTTCTGTGTTACTCTCGTTCTCTCCACAATCAGCTGTTTTCTCACAGTCGTCTTCTGAACCCAGGTCCAACTCCTACGACAGCTACTCCAGTAGAAGTCGCAGCGTGAGTCGGAGGCGAAAGCGACGCAGAAGTGACAGCTACAGGAGCTCCGGCCGTTCAAGGTAGCTGCAGCAGACGTAGACTGTAGAAGGAGTACTGACATCGCCCATATCTGCCTCACTGCGGAAAAGAAGCCATTTAGAGCTACAGTCTAACAAACTCAATGAGCAGGAACCTAGAGGCAAATTTGTGATTCGTATAGACCCAATAAGTAGTGGTGCCGGCCCTTTTCCCGCTCGCTAGCTAAAACCAAATTTGGGAACGGAAGGCACTTGATTGGTCCTTTGTTACAGATCATAACTGGATTAACAAAGGCAATATAGAAATAAAAACACCAGATCTATCAGGTCTATACATGTGACCCAAGTATCTGTTTATTATTGTGTTACAGTCTGTGTATATTCTATATATATTATATATTTGTTTGTTTTATTTACATGAACCTGATCTTGTTTAGGTCGTACCGTTCTTCCAGCCGCAGCTCCTCCAGGAGGCGCAGTCACAGCCGCAGCAGCCGCTACAGCTGAGCCTTCTTTTGACCGCAATAGTCTGGACACTGTATGCAAAGCTCAATGCATTTATACCTATACTGTTCAATACTGTACTGGACCACACCATGTTTTAATTTACAAAGTTTATGATCTATCGTTATTTTCATAATACTGAGAGCAGAAGAAAACTTTTTTTTTTTTAAAGTTTGCACTCAGAAGTTCTATTTACATGAACATTCTTTTAGTTTTTATTATTGTCTCGCTCTGCATAAAAAAATCAGGTTAACAGGGTTTGGTGTTTCATTTGGAAGACAGATTTTGTTTATAAACAGTTGGTAAAGAATGGTCCTAAAAAATAGATGTTTGTAATAAACGTAACACATACTTTAAATGATGTTCTGTACCTCTTTACTCAATAAATGTGTTTAATCCTGAAGTTCCGTCTTTAATCAATTATGAAGAATCGAGCCTCTGGGTTGCCAGATAGTCCTGAGTTAACCCTAGTGCTTCCCTCGGATCGGATCAAAATGACCCACCAAAGTGATTAGATTACCCGGGGCCTGGCGGGTCAAGTTAACCCAAGGATAGCACCAGGGTTAACCAGAGTTCATGAACACTGGAGCCATCAATGGATCTCAGAACATCTCCGCAGTTTATGAACTGGTTTATCCTGTCTTGTTCCAAAAAACAAAACCCTGCACTACTATTGCCACTGTTTCTTAATTGCCACTTTTATTGTAAATAATATATCCTGCATTTAACATGTTTGCACACTTATTTCTTTGCAAATGTTTTTGTTCTTCTTGAGTGTTTCCATCCATGCCAGATGTGACATGTAAATCTCCTGTGTGAGATCAATAATGTATCTTATATTATCACCAACAATATAAATGTTGTAAGTATCTTAAGTATTTTGGAACTAAATCAAGTAACTAATAATGGGTGTGTATAATTATATATAAGTATGTGTACAATACATGACCGGCAACTATTGACGCGCACCCTCTGACCTCCGCATCTGTCTGCTCTGTGACGTCACCCGCGTCCAAGTGCGCACATTTCAGAGTTGCGCACCCATTATTCGCCACAGGGGCCTGGTCCCTCCTCGTCACCTCCACCTCACACTAACATGAAACACATCCAAGTAGAGTGACGCCAAACGCGTCCTGTCTCCAACTCTTTTCAGCAGCGTGTCTCTTTAAACCGTCTGACAAAAAGCCCATATGATCCCCGCGCTCCAATCACCTATTCCCCCGCAGAAGCAGCCTCTGCATTCTGTCTGTGTGAATGTAGCCACAGAAGCTCGGCAGGAAAAGCTCAGGATAAAGCACAAACTGAGGGAATGTGACAATCCCACGGACATTTTCATGGCGAAGACAAAACTGCTGCGAAAGGAGTTATTCTGGGACTCCTTTGAGATCCGCAACACTGGATCAAAATGGTAGGCTCCAGCTCTGCATTTTTGTTTATTTTTGTGTCGCTTCATGATCTCTGGCAAAATGTCAGCTTTTGAGAAACCGATCAAAGTGAATAGTTTGTCGCCTCCACAGTCAGGTGAGCACATGTGTCATTTGCGCCTCAATGCAACTTACAGACATGAAACAAGTTGGAAATTGAGGCCAAAGAATGTCACGGCCACAATAGCTACATTGATGAAAAGAAGGAGTTAAATCCTGTAATGTCAGAGTGATTCTACAAACATCTG
This sequence comes from Knipowitschia caucasica, assembly GCA_964034765.1. Classification (NCBI taxonomy): domain Eukaryota; kingdom Metazoa; phylum Chordata; class Actinopteri; order Gobiiformes; family Gobiidae; genus Knipowitschia; species Knipowitschia caucasica. The sequence continues at coordinate 20,161,803 of OZ035843.1, forward strand.
CTCAGGTCATGAGTGGAGCAGGCGACGGCCACCTTGAAGAAGGCATTGGGACAAGTTAAGGCTATGACATTCACGCACATGCCTCCAGTCTGGACACTTGTGTGGCTCATTACAACTTCTATTATTTCATGGTTAGTGGAGAAGTTGCTTGAAAAGTGGAAGGATTCTTTTTCCCCTGTGTTGGATGTAGTAATGGTGTCAGAGCAGACAGACAGTGGCCAGTGCGCCGTCTCCAAGGGGTCATTTTAGGATGCTTCATTAGAGCAGCGTGGAGGAGGCTGACGGAGGCTGACGCAGTGTTGTAATCCCGCCGCACGTTCACATCTGGAGGGTTAATATCTGGGTCAGGTCACAGAGGTTCTCACTGCTGACAAAAAAACGTGTGTGGAAAAATATGTCATTCTTTAAATAAGGTGTTACACTTATTCTGCAGTTTAGTTATGAAACTCATGTCAAGCCATTGTTGTTGTAGTCTAAAGGGAAAAATATTCAAATGGATCCACTCGACATAGATCTATATTATGTTTCCCAATAAAACTATAGAGCTGATCATCTGCAATAATAATGTAGCAGCTGTATGATGACCCAGCAGTGTGTTTTACTGTGCATTTTGATAACATGGACACAAACATGCTTGCCTTATCTCAAACTTTGATAGTTCACTCCCTCAACCCAGGCTCATTTGGGAATAGTCTTGTTACTGTTGTTCAGTCGGAACAGTCAAACTTCATTGTCTCCTCTGTTCTCATGGCTCTGTTTTTACGTAACCCTCTATTCAGGACATTCCTTTGCCCACTCCGCTCCTGTCTTTGCAGCTCCACTGTCTCACAAACCTCCTTTATCCAGTCATGACAGGCGCAGTCATTGCATTGTGTGGAGCCCGGGCAACTGCAAACTCCAGCGGACATCTCAGACTTTATTCTAGGTGCTGCTAATTTATGCCCTGGAGATTAAGACCAGTGGAGGTCAATCTCCCACATTTTGGATTGAGTGTATTTCAGAGTTTTTCTTCAAACGCAGCATTATCCAGACTTCTGTAAACTCAGCAATGTGGCACTTTTCTTATAAAAATAGGCTTTGGAATAATATCAAAATACCGACACCTCACTCAATAATAGGATTTATGTTACACTGATTGCAATCACTTTTTTTCTTAGAATTCCTATAACCTTTTTTTGTTTTATTAAAAAGCAAAGTGAGATGCCAGAACTATGGACTTACCTTTGTACAATGTGGGTCAAAACTATTTCTTATCTTAAATCTTGATCTGTTTTTCAAAAGTTTTCTAAAGGTCCATGAAACGATCTCTTACCCGATCAATTGTTACTGAAGCGATGGAAGCGTCAAGTGATGCAGCTCCTCTGTCCTTCGTGACCTTCTCTTCAAACCTCACCTGCCTCACCCATGTGCCCCCCCCCCTCTCACACACACATACACACACACTAACACACACACATGTAGACACACACACATGCATGCAAATAAACAGATTCAGATTCAGATTCATTTATTTGCCATTTGCAGTAAAACCACATTGGAAAAACACACAGGCACTAACACATACACTAATACGCATACACACACAGACACACACACGCATGCACACACGCACAAACACACACACAGACAGACACACACACAAATATGCACTAACACACACAAACACATTCACACACACACACACATACATACACCAACACATACACACAACACATTCACATGCAGACAGACACACACATACACACACACACACTAATACGTACACACAGGTAGACAGACACACGCGCACATGCATACACAGACACACACACATGCACACACGCACAAACACACACACACACAGACACACGCACACACACATACACTAACACACACACACACACACTAACACATTCACATGCAGACAGACACACACACACACACACACACACTAATACGTACACACATACGCAGACTGACATACACACACTAATACATTCACACATACGCAGACACGCACATGCACACACAGAAACACTGACACACAATATGGAAAGATGCAGAGATAAGAGCCCTGTGTTGGGTCTTTGTGTAAACGGCTGAAAGGCAGAGCTCCGTGTCACAGCTGCTGTAAAACCCCGTCCTCTGTGTGATCCAGTGTCAAGAAAACACACTAGATTTTCACTTGGAAAGGACGTTTTCTTAGTCTCCTATTCGAGTATTGGCTTCTTGAAACTGCGTGGAACAAACACACACACTCATATTTTGGATTTTTGGACGCAGCTTATCAGATTTCATTTTTTAGAGACCAATCCAATCCTTAATACTAGTCAAAACATGCCCAAATGTATCTAAACCCTAATCCTGAGCTGCCAAACTGGGGCCCTCCAAAGGCTCTCATTGGATCTGAGGTGCTGAGATTTATTTCATTTTGAGTTGAATTTTGCGCTGAAAGAATATTTTTCTTTTTTCAAAATCACAACAACATTCAGTTTTAACCAATCCACATTTATGTAAAACTCATTCATAGGTTTTGCCCTGGGGTTTGCTGATTCATATTCAGACAAAACAACAAGTTAGTCCCTTTCAGCTATGTTGTTGATCTCATGATAAAGTATTTACATTTTACACACAATGCATTTATTATAAGTGAAGCCAGAGTGTGTACGCGGATTATAATTACCGCAAAGTGATGAATAAAAAAAGTTTTAATTTCACACACTGTTGTGGAGGGCAGTGCCAGTACCTCCCCTCTGTGCTAGATGTACTGTATGGTCATTGATGGGTTCATATAATGTGTGTGTGTGTGTGTGTGTGTGTGCGTATTTGTATGTGTGTGTATGTATGTGTGTGTGTGTGTGTGTGTGTGTGTGTAGATACCAGCAGTGCCACAGGGCTCTCACCAGCCTCCTGACTCAGCTCTTCCTCTCCCTCTGCTCATTGGCTCAGACAGACACTTCCTGGCAGGACTGTGGAGGCTCTAACCTCACAGGCCTCCTCTCGACCCGGTCCCCTCGCCCTCAGGCTGCTCCTTCAATCATCTCTCACTTATCTCATCTCGGCTCCATTTATGTCTTTTCACACTATTATGTGACCAAACACATCTATGGACTGATGCAGCTCCCAACCATCAGATTATATGTCTCTCTTGAGTCTCTTAGTTCTTGTCCATCTTACTCCAATCGGGCACTTTTTCACTGTAAATGTCTAGGTCTGAGTTTGTATGTAGTGTCATTTTGCCCCCCCCCCCCCCATTCGAGTACAAGTATAGGTATAATTTGGCATTATTTTAGCAGGTTTAAAGTTTAGTCTTAAGATATATGATGGACTGAGAGGATTGTCAAACTCCTGCACCACAGACACACAAGATTATCTAAGAACAACACAGAATAAACTGTTTACGCTGTGTTCCTACATATATATTTTTTGCATCCCAATTTCATGCTCCACTAAATGCAAATCACTATAGTAGTTTGTCATTAGGCTAAGGCTGGCATTAACACAGGCTTAAGAATCCAATGCTATTGAAATGGAATTGGTTGTAGCAAATTATGTCAGAACAGCAGCAGAAAATGTTAATTGTGTTAAAAGGCTGAAGGAAACATCTATCTATCTTTCTATCTCTCTGTCTGTCTGTCTGTCTGTCTGTCTGTTCAGTGGAATACACAGAAGATGGTTGTTTTCTCTCCGTACCTCACGTCTCAACTATCTATTACACATGATTCCAGTTGGATTTACATGTTGACTTCATGGGAACATCAAAGATTGTTTTGTTTTATAAACATCTTAAACACGTGGAGTTTGTAAAATGCTTTTGTACTTGTGTTTGAGGGATCAGAAAATGCTGCTCTATCATTTGCCTGATCTCTGATGACTAAATCCAGTCAGTATCGTATTTGGTGAAACTTTATTGGATTATCTAATCCCATCAGCACATATGACGAGGTGTTACCCTGGTCCTAATGCCATTATCATTTGTTTGACTCAACCCTGCTGTGAAGCAGCAGAAATGCCCTACTTAGTGCTGTAATGATGGCCACTGGGCATGTTATTAAATGGGTGTAAATAATTACTCTAAGCCTCAACACTTTTTTTGCTTTGACCCTTTTACTCATCAAAATCAATAATTCTTGTACAGCTCAAAATCTCAACAACAGTCGTCTCTAAGAGTGTTACAGAACAGCAGGAGGATCGTGTCCAAATCCTTGACCATTTACGTTTGTTTTTGTTTAGGTTTTATTCCAGATACATAACCACACGTGACTAAATGTACTGTGTCCAGTCCAGCTGATCCTAAAAAAATCTAGGTGTGGCTTTTGTTTTATCAGTTGTTAATCTACAATAAAATCCAATATAATCAAGTAAAGTAATCCACATCCTTCAGATTTAACATCTCAATAAAAAAAATACATCCAAAAGAATATAAAAGATTATTTGTACTTTGGGGGATAACTGAGATTTGACCACATATTGTGTGTGTGTGTGTGTGTGTGTGTGTGTGTGAGAGAGTGTGTGTGTGTGTGTGTGTGTGTGTGTGTGTGAGAGAGAGTGTGTGTGTGTGCGTGAGGCGGGATTTACACCTGTCAACCCCAAATGACTGTGTAAGATTCTCTGTGATTGAAGGATAATGAAAAGCAGCCATCAGATGAATAAATGCAATAGTTTTACACATTCATGACAATCTACTTCATATGATAATACAAATAATTTAGTATTAGACAGGATATATTTTCCCTGTCTCCGTCTCTCACTGGGATAACAGTAATCTGCGTATGTCCAGGTATTGAGTGGTGCGCTGTTTGTCTGATGTGCTTCTTGTAACTCAAGGTCAGAGCCGGGGCTGGGAGCTGATTGGTTTTAGGGAGGGAGAAAGAGGGAGTCGGCTGCAGACGGGAGCAAAAGTATCCAGCAGACAGAAATAAGAGCGAGGCCAGACGAGTTGGCCCGCTGCATTCAGCCTTTCAGTCTTGACAAACTGCTCCCATCCAGTAGTTTATATAGAACATGGATTATTCTGTTTCTCAGGAGGACTGGAGTGAGCCAGCAGAGGGCAGTGCATCAGTCATTACCCTGATGACTTTTTAATGGCTGTCTGATTGTTCTCTGTAGAGATGACATGCCCTTGGCCCCCATGTGTCTTATGTCTAGTTTGGTACAACATAAAGAAAAGGCTGCAAACAATACAGCTGTGATTAAAAAATGTGTTTTTCTGTCGTTTTTATGGAGAAATAATACAGGGCAGGCATTAACCATTTTGAGAAGGACAATGCGCATGACCTGGGTTAATTTAGCAAGGTTCTTTCTGAATGAGCTCGAGCAATACATCTACAAAGTTATTTATACAAGCCAGATCTGGATTTCAATTGACTTTTCAGTGTAGTAGTAAGTATTTTGTTCTGCTATAATAATATATTACTGACTTGCTGCTTCTGAGACTGAATCTAGGTGTGCTTTCTAAACATAAAGGCATATTTTTTGTAAGATGTACAGTATTGAACTCTATACTGTGTGTGAATGTTTCAGTATGCAAGCCTCACTGGGAAGAAATAAAAAGTGATTAAAGTGTCTCTCTTTGAGCACAGACTAAACATAACATAACACAGATTAAACATGGCATTTGCACGGAAAAAGTGACAGGCCGTAACTTACTTAAATTATTGCATAAATGTTACCATTGAAAGTACTTCTGCATAATACAATTTAGTAAAGTATTGATTGTCCATTAATTTCCATACGCAGGGGAAAATAGTCATATTTAGACTTAACCCTTTACAGCTAAAGTATCATTGTTTTACAAAGACAGTAGAAACAAATGTGTCCAAGAAAATGTACAGATGATAATTATTGAGGCTCATAATATATTGTTTTATCCATCAGTTATTGAACATTAAATGGATATTAAGGTTCCATAACAGGCCTAGTCATATTGCCCTCCTCATTGATCAAGTTTATAGTCTTTGAAAGTCCCTCCTTGTCATGGCTACGCTTTCTGACTTCTTATATAAGTTTTTCCAAGGGCCGGAGAATGTGATGGGACTCGACTGCTTCCTTCAGGTGTCATTTACATCAGAAATAGGAAACAAGTGTGGAGGCGGCAGCGCAATTCCAATGACCTGTAGCTTTCGTCACTTTAAGGTCTCTGCAGGAGGATTAGCCGCTGAATTTAAGGCCATACGTCAAGATTTACACGAACGCAATAATGGACTCAAGAGACCCTTAATGAAAACATACATGTAGCTCCGGTCAAGGTGTTTGCGTGTTGTAAAAGTCAAAAAAGGTGGTGATGTAAGAGGACATTGAGTTCAACCGGAGCGGTGGAGACAGATGGGAGCGCTGTGCCCCCCCCTGCTGCGCTCTCCTCCTGGGACAGCCTCCTGCCCCCCTCCACCACCTCCACCACCTCCACCACCGCATTTTTGCATGCACACACACACACACACACACACACACACACACACACACACACACACACACACACACACACACACACACACACACACACACACACACACACATACACGTTTTTGTTACCTGGTGGGTCCCTTTGACAGGGCCGTTCAGAATGGGACCCATAGACATAATCTTTTTTTACCAAGACTTTAAGTAATACAAAACAGTCAATAGAAACCAAACAACTATTTTAAAGGAATTTTATTTTAGATTTTGTTTTCGAATTGCAGTGATTCTATTTTTGACATAGAATTTAATGCCACTCCATGTCCGATGTCTAAGGTCATCTGGTGAGGCATTAATGCAGGCCAGGCAGTGAGACTTCCCAGGGACCTTTCCAGTCTGTATGAAAGGTGTCATGGTCTTCTCCACAGCCTTCACCTCAGATGCAGACCATGGCTTTCTTACACGTTCTAGGGAGAGAAATAAAAATATATTAGCAATATACACTCCCAGGGTGAGGACCAAGCAGCCTGGCTGTAATCCCCCACCTGGTACACTTACCAGAAGGGGCACTGCCACTACCATGGGGTGCATCTGGATGAATGGTTGAAGGTTCTCCGCTTGAAGTTTCTTTTAGCCCGTCCGTTTGTGAGAGGATCTCTACTGCTCTCCCTGTCGCACAGAAAATAAAAATACAAGTGGCCTTTAGGGGAAAAAAATCATACATATTTTAATAATATCAAGAATTACCTTCAGGCTCAATTTGTATCTGGTCGAGGCTCTTTCCTTCGAATTCCGTCACTCTTCCCTGCTCCATGGCCATCAACACTTTGCTGATTTTGGCCAGCTCCAGTGTCCCCTCTGGTAGTCTGTAATATTGCCTGTGGATGCGAATGTCATGGCCGAGGAAGTTGGCAAGTATGTCCATCTCATTCTCTTTCATATTGAGAACTGTAGACATAGTAGCTATGTGCTTTCTAAGTTTGGTTGAGGATAGCATCTCTGGATGCACCGCACCACATTCTTTGGCTACCTGGCGTAGGGAGTCTGATCCCCTGATGTGGGTGTCTGCGCCCGGGCGGGAAAAGAAGTATGGGTTATGGTCAGAGATGGAACAGGCCCTTCTGTTCTCCACCAGCACCTCCATCGAAGCAATCATTTCAGGAGTCAAAAGAACCGGCACTTTCCGACTTCTTTTCCCTTTAATTTCAATGCGTTGAAAATGCTGACACAGCTTTTTCTCAAGTTGGGACAGTCCCAGAGCAATGTCAGAATGGATCCCAGTCTTACTTCTTAAGGTAAAGGCTGTCAGTGGCATCTTTGAAACCTCACCTTCCCTTCTTCGATTGAAAATGATGACCTCACAAAGAGTCAAAACTGCCAGTTTAGACCAATGCTTAGACGTTGGCTCACTTATTAGGGTTTGCACATATTCAGGTCGACATACCTCAATATGTGCATGCATGGCTCTAACGTCCTCAGTCAGAGGGAGCAGGTCCGGAGTGTTCCACTTGGCTTGCCGGAGGGTCTGTAGGGCAGCAGAAGAAACACAGACGTCCCACCTCTTCTCAAAAAGCAGCCGGCTTCGTTGGAGGTTTTTAATAAATAGTTCATCAACACAATGCTCCATTTTTGAGTCACATTCAAGAATATCTGCTAGCTTTCTGAGGCTATGGCCGAGTTTGAGGGCCAAGGATGGAGTCTTGTATTGATTTGTTTCCTCATCATATCCAGCCACAGACCTGACTGCATCAATCACATGGTTAAAGTTGGAAGGAATAAAGAAATCCTTAATTGTTTTCAGTTTCCCTGCGGTTTTTGCTTCGTTAATTAACCTACCGACTTCTCTCATTTTCTGCCTAATGTAATCATGCTTTGTCTTATCATGCCCGTGTTTTAAGTACAGGTGCTCTCCGAGTCTCAGAATCCCCTTTTCTGCTTTGACAACACCCGTGACCTCATCCTGATGCATTGCCGAAATTAAAGACCACAGCTTTTTGCTGATGCCCTCCGGTACAGGCTGGGCTAGGGAGCAGAGGGACTGGACCCTACTTCTACCTGGTTTAGCCTGGGCATCTTTCTGTGAAAGCCGGCACCTGGCCACATGCCTCCACAGCGACTTTCGCTTAAGCAATGCCCCACAGTCTATACAGTGCAAAAACTCACTGGATTTAACTGGGCAATTTGGCTGTTTAGCTGGGACTAAAGTTCCAATGCCGGCCTTTAAAACCTCAAAATTGTGCTCACGGTTTCCACTATTCCTGATCAAATCAAACTGAAGTTTACGTGCTTTAGATTTCACAGGTAGAGCCAATGCTCTGGCTACGTCACTTTCATTTCCATGTTTTCTAGTCAAATGACGGGACATTTTGTGGCAGGACATTGAACAGTAGAGGCAGAAGTGTCTCTTGCTGTATACTCGCCCCCCATTTTTCTTCTTTTGCAGCTGCATGATAACAATCTTATTTGCCTTTGGTTCGTCACTTTCCGAGTCTTGAAGAAAAGTGTTTTTGATTTTTCTTTTTCCATACTTTTTTACAGGTTTCTTCTTGACAGTTAAATCGTCAGAATCTGAGTCGACTTCATCAATTAGGGACTCTTGACTAAGCTGCACAAACAACAAATAATTTGTAATCATTCTATATAACAATTTGAAGTCATGACTTGTAGTCAGCACTTACCAGTGGTTTGTAAGCGTGCGCTTCAGTGTGCTCCTCCATGATTTCTTGCAGCCTAATGAACCACACACTTGCACCTTTTTCTAGCCTGACACCTGATTTCCTCTGTTGTGCTGCTCCATGATTGGCTCCAGCCTGCTGGACTGAAATTGCCCCAGTGTGCCCCTCCTTGATATCCCGCAACCCACCACCAGGGTTCCGACACATAACACACTTTTTTCAGGAAAGTAAACCTCCAGGGGTCCTTTCCATATTTTTACAGAGACTGCATAAGGACCGTTAGAAAAGCATTACCCATTGATTATTAAGCTTGGACCAGTGGGGTCCGGTGTTCGGGCCCCACCACGTAAAACCAGTCCCCATGACGTGAGTGGAATCTCAGGTTATGGAACCCACCAGGAGTTGAAAACAAGTGCACACACACACACACACTGACACACACAGATCTATTGATGTGACCATGCCTCTTCAAGCTGCTTTGACATTGGATCATGCAAATGCCTCTGCTCACTCTCACATGGTCAGCAAACAAACAAGACAGTCAAGGCCAGGCGTCTTCTGCTTGCCTCATAAATTTTGTCTGCAGCTCTGAAGACTTGAGCATATGGATTGGTTTTATAAGTGCGTTAGAGTGGAACAGTATAGCATACACCAGCCGTTCCCAAACTCAGAAACACCGAGGCCCCCTTAAAAATCTGACGGGTCTGCGTGGCCCCCCAAAATAATAACCAAGAAGACAACATTAAGAATAGGCTCTTCTGGTTATTTTATTTTGGGGAAATAGCCTCTGCTACAAACATTGTAATACAAAAATGATTACAGTGGTGTTCATTATTTATTACAGGAAATAATGAACACAAATATTTTAATATTACAAACAAAACATTATAAATTTAACATTAAATTATTATTTTATTATTTTATTTTTTTTATGACCTCCCGCGGCCCCCCTGCAGTACCCTCGCGGCCCACCAGGGGGCCGCGGACCCCACTTTGGGAGACACTGGCATACACATTAGAAACCAAACGAAACAAAGCAAATCTATAACGATAACAAAGCAGTAGATCCACAGGGAGGGAAGTCGAAAGGTGTGGCAGGTATTTTCACACACATATTTTGTGCGCTTGGATCTGGCTGGTTTTCAGGAGTCAGTAAGTGCATACCACCCACTGCTGTCACAGTACTCAGACTGTTGATGTCATACATTTACAGACAGTATGAAAATACTCATTCTTCTCGATTTTTTATGTTTAATCCAAGTTAAACTTTCCTGTGGATCAGTACGTGGTTTTAATCATGCTAAATGTCAAAATATTGTGAAGATTTATTCTAACTTTTACGGCGCCACCTGAATGTGAACGCCCAAACCCAGCAGACTGCAGATGCGTAGCAGGGTTAGAACCAGGCCCTGTGTCATGAAAAAGGCCATATACAACCCATGCATTATTTATTAATGTTCCTCAAGTCAAGATACGACAAACAAAATGTGAGTGTTTTTTGGCCGTTTTTCACAACATTCATTTTGCTCCCGTTTGCACAAACTAAGTCTGATTTGCACAAAACAAGAGTCCAATGTTCAACTCTAGGGTTTAGGTCAGGTGAAAGTGAATTATTTGAAATTGGCCCATTAGCGCCTCCTACAGATTGAGGCAAAGTTTTACATGGGGTGCCAAACAGCCCTAATCATCATATTAATTACAATTTGACTAACAATCTTCTATGGCATTGTGGCGTTGTGGAGCGGCGCGGTGCGGCTTGCTGCGGAGTGGCGTGGTGCAGATCCGCTTGGTGCGGGGCGACTTGATGCATGGCGGCTTGGTGCGGAGCGGCTTGATAAGGGGAGGCTTAATGCGGGACGGCTTGGTGCAGGGTGGCTTGGTGCGGAGGGGCTTGGTGGTGCGCGCGGTGCGGCGAGGGCCGTTCGACGCCGCTTGCGGCTTTAATTATATGTATTCTTATTTGTCACATCACGTCATCATTTGTGAAAAAAAAACCCTAACCCAAATTGTTTTATGTAAAAACATAATGTAAACTTACTTCAGCTGACTCTATTTCCATGTCAATTCAAAATAGGAGATTTTGTAAAATTTTACAAAAAGGGTTCCTTGTCCATGACTTTTGATACTCATCAGCACATACTGTATATTTCTATCTTTCCTTGAGGCTTGACAAAACTTGATTATTGTCTGCATTAGTCTGTTTTTTAACCTGGAATTGCCGGATAAATTTGACATTAAGATTGCGCAGATAGAGGATCCTATTACACTCGTTGAATATTGAGCTGTCACCTCCAGTCGGGTAAAATCTGACATTTAATTAACGGTCCTATTGGGGCTAATTAGTCATTTTACTCAATATAGCTCTCTTTTTAATTTGATTAAGGCAAGAGTATGAGGCGTGGAAAGAGCTTGTTAAACGGACATGTCTGGTTTGGATGCGTCACTCGTCACCTGCTGCGCGTGTGTCTCGCTCAGGTCATATATGAATAATGAAAAAGGAACGTGGATGTATTCTCTCCATGACGCCTCAGGCAGAAATGGCAACAGTGAAGAAGATGATATATATAGATATGTGTTTTGTTGATTACTTTTTGGATTGACTTTTCGGTAGTTCCTTTTGTCTCATTTTTTAACAATGTTCAGTGATATGAAATTTAGCTAGTTCCTCACTCTCAAGACGGTTTAGTGCACGTATTTTTTGGCAGCTGTCACACCTTTAAATCATATTTTTCATTCAATAAAGTGAACTTACAGCCCAAAGCATCAAAAAGTGACTCACAGGGTTCTTGCATTAGTCTTGCATTAGTTTACATGCAACATTAAACTCCAAAATCTTGCACCAATAGAATCATTTGGTACTTTCTGAAAGACTTGTCGTTGTTCATTATTTTGTTTTTAATGTATGTTTTTGAATGAATGTTGGATGTTTTACAGTGTTTTTGAGGATTGTATAGTGAAAATCTCTTGGGCCAGGAGAAAAGAAAACTTTGAATTTAAATGGTATAATGGTTAAATATATACAAAATCAAGATGTTTTTCTAATAAGACACAGACAGCATGTGGTGGTCCAAGGTTCACGAACAAAATATATAATTTATGAAAAAGTTATGTTCCTCACCTTAAAATGCTGCAGCAGGGTCAGACAGGTCATTTGATAGATTTAACCGATTACAGTGAATTGTGAACTTAATTAAAAGGCAGACAATTATCACAGTATTATAGTATATCATAAAAATGCCAAAAGAGAATGGATGGTGATAATGATAAACCATGGCCTCAACCATCAGAGCAATCAGTTTTAGCTAAATCGTAGAAATGCAAAGGTTAATACGGCTCTGAAATGCTACAGCTCTTATCACAAAGGATCATAACTTTCTCTCTGCAACTTAAACTATCTGATTAGGCTGCAACATTTCGCCCTTGGCTCGTGTCTGTAGCCCGGACTGCGTGCGGAGAGATAACTCGATCTTCTCATTCAGCTGCTCCAAAGTACGAACAAAATCTATAATTGAATTCTTCAAAAGGACAGATTCACAAGGTTACACTGCCTAAAAATGCTTTGTAACACAATTAACATTCTTTATCTTGTTATTCACAGTATAATATTGTATACAAATGTTTTAATGAATGTTGTCTTTAGCCTAATGAATAGTTTTTTGAGTCGGATTGCCCTTTGTCTTAGTGTGACCATGTGATTAAAGCTTTTGGTATGAGGCGTTTATCATTTTTGCTAAAACTTGTTCAGAGAGCCTGCTTAGTATTTATTGGGCATGGCTGTCTTAATTATTTCTCTGTTTTGCCTTGTGCATAAATTGAGCGCTCCCCAGAGACACTGTTGTGAGTGGGTGAGCAGAGGGAGGCTAATGGACGTGAGGTGGCACTGAATACCAATAGTGCTGAACCATAATGTGTATGTGTGCTTATGTTGTGAAAGTATGTCCCTTCACATCACTCCCGGATCGAAACCCACAGGCCCTGGTCTAAAATAAACCCACCTTGGACAGTGGAGGAGGCCACAATGAACCCATGCAGGCTCTGTGAGATTGTATGTGTTTGTACAGACCAACATTAAAACACACAGGCTCTGTAATATGTAATGAAGGAGGCTTGACGACTCATCAATTTGTTAGCCATGCGTTTACTCGGTGCCACATAACCTAACATAACATACACTCCCGCCTTCCTGACGTACGTGCGTAAGTGACCATTGGCTACGGGTGCCTGTTTGCACTAACTTACATCACAGGCTCCAGGGACAGTCTGTTGTTGAGTTAATTAATCAGTCAATATTAAGCAAATGATTATGAACTTATTGTATGTTTGACGTCTGGCTGTTTGTGTGTTTCTTAGCAAGGTAGCTCAAAAAGTTAATGGCGGAAAACAAATGAACCTTAGAAATGGCATTTAAAAAAAAAAACAAGAAGAATGTCACTTTGCCTCTTGACGGAGGTACAGTTTTTTTTCAGATTACAAAGATATGTTTGAGCAACAGCAGAAAGCAAAACGCATGGAGCATGAGTTGAATCTGCAATTTCATATCTCAATTCATACTAATGTTTTTTATACAGATATAATTATTATTTTTAGCTTGACCCCCAAGTTCACAATCAGCCCGTCTCCTTTGAACAAAACTGTATCTAAAACCTCAAACTGGATTCCAATTTTGTTGAAATAGAATGCACCCTATACAGTCTTTACTCATGAACTCAATTTTGGTTTTGCTTTATAATATAATATAATATCAGTAACTAAATAATTTGGTGTTTTGAACCAACCGAGTACAAAATACCAAAGAGAATGACATTTCTCTGCTGCGTCTCTGCTAACAGGTTGTCTTTGTGTGCTGCAGCTCATAGTGGAGAAGACCACAGACTTCCCCTCAGCCGAGTTCTCGCTGGTGGAGGATGTGGCTCTGCACTTCACCTGTTTGATGGACAGGCTGAACAAACAGCGCCTCTTCCAGCCTCACCTCTGTGACGTCGACATCGTCCTGGTCCGGCAGCACAGCACCTTCCCCGCCCACAAGGGGGTGCTGGCCGCCTACAGCCCCTTCTTCCACTCCCTCTTCGCGCAGAGCAAGCAGCTGCGGCGCGTAGACCTGTCTCTGGATGCGCTCACGTCGCAAGGCCTTCAGCAGATCCTCAACTTCATCTACACGTCCAAACTTTCGGTGAGCGGCCGCACTGTCTGTGACGTGCTCAACACCGCCACCCTCCTGCAGATGAGCGACATTGCGGCTTCCTGCCGGGACCTCATCAGCAACCACTCGCTCCAAAGCTTGGAAATGGATGGTTCGAGCGGCGTCGACCCGGCTCCCACCACGATTACGCCGAGCCAGTTCTACCGCGAGATCAAGCAAGAGGCCGAGCTCACCAAAGTGTTCACGCGAGAAGGTGTCGGCCCGTTCACGGTGCGAGTGGAGGAGAAAGCGCAGTTAAAGCAGTACTATCAGAAAGAGGAGGTCTCGAGGGGGCGAGCTGATGGGGGCGGAGCTGAAGGGAAAGGGGAGGAGTCTAAAACAGAAGGCCACACCTCATTTAATCGCGATCAAATTATCGTGGAAGTGAACCTCAACAACCAGACGCTCAATGTATCCAAAGGATCTAAGGGAAAAGTGGAAAACGCAGAGACTGTAGTGTTTGATCGCTGCCGTGGTAACAATGCCGATTTCGAGGATGACAACGATGAAGAGGAGCGTAAAAGTGCTGAGATGCTGGGCCAAAGCAGCGAGGATGACACGGGAGATGAAGAAGAAGATGACGAGGGAGAAGAGAACGCCGTGGACATCCCTGGGTTAGAGCAGGCGGCCATTTTGGATCGACCCTTCCTCCGCACCAGAAGCTTAGCCGAAGCCACGCGAGGGGCCAATCAGAGCGGGGTCAGGCTACTGGAGGTGGAGGGGGCGGGGCAGAAGGTGAGGCTGGAGGAGAAACAGCACTTCTCCTGTAAAAAGTGTCCCAGGGTCTTCAATAACCGCTGGTACCTGGAGAAGCACATGAACGTCACTCACAACCGCCTGCAGATCTGTAATAACTGTGGGAAACGCTTTCTGTTGGAGAGTGAGCTGCTGCTGCATCAACAGACCGACTGTGAGAAGAGCATACAGGTGAGGGCCATGGTCACGTTTATATGAAGTAGACTGTATACAGGACAATGCTAACCCACTAGCTCAACAAAGCCCAAGAGAAAGTACTCATGAACACATTTTTGCTTCAACTCACTCTGGCTCCTATTAACTTTCAAAAATAAACTCCTCTCGCTCAGTAACCACACTGAGTAATCTGTGGTTTTGCGCTCTCTATGATCCCGGGTTTGTTTTGATATAATCTTTGTAAATCCAGAAACACACCATTAGAATTGACCTATTAGATGCCTTCATTCATGGGGAATCTCCAACTTGCCTTGGCGATCATGTTAGCAACACGTCTGCCCTTGTTTCGGCGCAAAGCTAACCCGGTTGAAAAAACAAATTCCCATAAAAGGAAAAAGGCTTCCGCTTTCGGGCACACTCTATAGTGACATCAGTCCACGGTTAGTCCACTCCTAGTATACAGTCTTGTTTTTTTTCTCCAAGTGTGTGACATGTGGAAAGGCCTTCAAGAAGTTGTGGTCACTGCACGAGCACAACAAGATCGTCCACGGTTACGCTGAGAAGAAATTCTCCTGTGAGATCTGTGAGAAGAAGTTCTACACTATGGCTCATGTCCGAAAGCACATGGTCGGTGAGTACTGCAGACACAGACACAGGGTGGAAGTGGGTGTGGTTACTTCCAAAACAAACCAAAGAAGGTGAAACACCAGATGGGACCTTTCATAAAACTTGGAAGGCTCCTTCTATATTGCTTTAATAGAATATACAGTATGTTTTGGTTTGCTCCATTCTCCAGCTAAGACATATTCACCTTTAATTTTCCCCACCATATTGTGTGGTGATAGATAGATACAGTAGATTTTAGGTGTCCAGCAGCAGAGACACATCCATACAAAGTTACAAACACATAAGTACATGTAAGTACTTACATGTACAACACTATGTGTTTGTAACTTTGTATATACATTATAAGCGTTTCTAACTAACAAACAATAGTGCACATCTTGAACTCAGACTCAACTCAGATGTGTGTGTGTGTGTGTGTGTGTTTGTGTGTGTAGCTCACACGAAGGACATGCCGTTCACCTGTGAGACGTGTGGGAAGTCGTTTAAGCGCAGCATGTCCCTGAAGGTGCACTCTCTGCAGCACTCTGGGGAGAAACCCTTCAAGTGTGAGGTCAGAGCTGCTGCAAACACACATATGTATTATTCACTGTGAAAAGCACCACTAAACTATCATTTCCACCCATGAATATTCCTGACAGAACTGCAGCGAGCGTTTCCAGTACAAGTACCAGCTGCGCTCCCACATGAGCATCCACATCGGTCACAAACAGTTCATGTGTCAGTGGTGCGGCAAGGACTTCAACATGAAGCAGTACTTTGACGAGCACATGAAGACACACACTGGTATGAGACACACACTCTTTATAACCCATAAAGGCACACACTCAGAAATACAATTTTTTTCGTCTTTCTTTAAAAAAAAAAAATTAGATTAGATTATGACTAATGAAAGACATGAAATTAAATCTTGGATTACTACTTTCCATATGAACCCTAGTGATCCCTGCTTTTTGGATAATCAGTGTAATCCTCTTTTATACATATCATGCTCTGGTCAGCTGTACTGTATATGACAAACCTGGACCGTTTTGATTCAGTTTGAACATTTAAAATCTCAATATTGTTCTGAAACAGGCATGTCCGAACTCAGTACCTAGTTGGAAAGCTCAGGATCTCTGGAATCCATTTTGTTTGAAAATACTGATTTGTATTTGATTGTATGATTCTATCGTATCTGTAAACATTTGTCATTCTGCCAACTTCAGCTCTGTCAAATGTGAATTAATATAGACATTACATACCTCATTTTAAAGCTCTTCGGTTTCAGGGATTCACCTTTAGTCTGTTTCACATGAAATTTCAGAAAAAAAAACTGTGGCACCTAAATGGTTAACAAAATAATGAACAATTGTGAAAATGGTTTGTCCCATTTCCAATGACCAAATGACTCATAGTGTCTTTTTTGTTGTGCAGGGGAGAAGCCGTACATCTGTGAGATCTGTGGGAAGAGTTTCACGAGTCGTCCCAACATGAAGCGTCACCGGCGCACGCACACGGGCGAGAAGCCGTACCCCTGCGAGGTGTGCGGCCAGAGGTTCCGCTTCTCCAACATGCTCAAGGCCCACCGCGAGAAATGCTTCAAACTGAGCTCCCCCCAGGCCCCAGAGAGCGCGGACCAGCCTACCTCTCCTGCCTCTGATACCTCCAGTCAGCTGCAACTAGTGGCCACATCAGGAACTGCACCCACCAACCAGAATCTTCTCCCCGCCGCCCAGATGCCCCAGCCTCTACAGCACTCTGCGGGGGGTCGGTCTCAGTCTCCTCCTCAGCTCCCCCCTCCTCCGCCGCTGTTCTCTTCTGGAACAACTTTCTCACCATCGGAACGCACTTTCTTAGGCGAGCGGCGACAACACGAAGGTCTCAGAGGAAAACACACACCTATCGCAAACTCGTTTTTTACAGAGTGAATACAATAGAAAACCTCAGATTGTAGCTGGACTCACACACGTCGCTTCTCTCCTCTTTGATTGGCTGGTTTGACCTGCCGTATTCTAGTACTAATGATACTACAGATCGTGCACAACTAACGGATTGTAGCTGCCTGAAAGTTTGAAGGCAATATCCGCCGTCAAATCCACGACCATGAGATGATTTATTTTGTATTGCCTTCTGCCCAGATGTAGCCAGATGTGACCCAGCAATAACCAAATGCTGACATTGTAGTCTCTTTAGTGTGACTGTGTATACGGCATTGACAGTAACCAAATCCTGTTAACTCTTGTTATAGTTATATAATGTTCTAGAACATTTATAATCAGCTCTTGCACCTTACATTTTCTCCTGTGATATTCTCCTACTTGTCTTCATTTTCCTGTTACGTAGGAAGGAGTGAGTTGTGTGTTAATGTGGAATTGAAATCCACTGTCTGAGCTCCGAAGTGGAGAGAAAGCTGTTTGTTTTGCTTACATTAAGCAACCTACCACAGTGAAGCACTTTACTGTGTACACGCTCCTGTACTGCCACCTACAGTATACTGTAGGGAGGGATAAAGTAATATCATATATTAACCAGTAGTTTGGAACTCATTAATCAATCCAAGTAGCTACATAATCAGCAGACGTAAGTTTAGGAAATGACAAAACCTGCTGAAATAACTGTGCACATGTTTTATTTGATAATGTTCTCTATAATGTGAACGGTATTATGTAAACCTACATCTCTGTTATGACAATTGGCATTGGAGAGCTTGCTCTTTAGCGATGCAATAGACTTCTTATATTTAGCTGTAATAATCTGCCCAACACAAGCCCTATATGCACTTTTGCAAAGTGGTGGTGTTTAACATAACACATTCAATTGCCTTTATATTTTTGGTTCTGATATTACCTGACATTTCTGTTCAAAACTGATTCTGTCCACAAAACCTTGGAAAGACAGAGGTTGGAGCGTATCATTGTGTTGCATTGCACTGTTATCCATACAGTGACTTTCCTTATGTTTACATGGAGCTGCTGTGCCCTGTGCACTGGTGACGATGAGGGACTGTGGAGGAAGAGTCCGTCTTAAAGTTTGTGTTGATTGGATCTCGCATTAAGCACCTTTTCACTGACTAAATGCTCGTTTGTGCATTGCCAGTATGTTAGCCACATTTTGTTTCTATTTCATTATTTTGATCAAGTACATGTACGAGAAATTCTGACTATGCCACAGAAACATAGACATTATGTTGCCTTCTAGTGATAGAAATGGAAAACTGCAGAGTACAAAGTTCTTTAAGTGGTGGATTAGCAGCACAAACCCAATCGCCAAAGTTACCATGGTCAAAGAAATGTCTATTTGCCTTATATTTGGTAGAAACTGAATGTTGTTCAAACAATGTTGATGTTGGGTATTTCTAATTACTACTGATTTATGCACTTTGAAGTTTCCCTTGTACTTTAGGATTTGTGTGTACTTTCCAAAGGCACAGACCGATACTTTGAAAATAATCCAAAATACCTAAAATGTGGCTCTGATTTGATCAAATGAGTTTATTGTGGTTTTGGCCTTTGGGACAAATGTTGTGAATCAAAAGAAAGCACTTCACATGTTGCATATCATTGAAGGCATGTTGCCAATGAATCCAAAATATAAAGCACTTTAACTTTTCAATCACATAGCAGCAAAGCTGCTGCAATTGGAAAGTTACAAAAAATGAATTTTGTACAATTGATCACTACTAACTAATAGCACACAACCAAATGGAGCCAAACCAAACGGCATGTTACAAATGGTCAAACTTTAAACACTATAATAATTATTAATACTATTTGTTCCATTTTACAAAGTCACTAAAAAGTCTACTAAAACAGGAGTTTACTTTGTGAAAAAGTACATTTTGAGTTCTCTTGAAGTTGTAGAAAACACTATTGATTATAAGAAATCCTTAAATCTGTGGTGAGGAGTTGTTTTGCACTGACTGGAAGGTGGACTTTGATTCGCTCATTTTCACCCAAAATGCAGCTGTAGGCTGGAATGAGGTGTTTGTATTCAGCTGAGGCTGTCTGGGTTTCAGAGCAAAATGCAGTTTAGATTTGCTAAGAAAGAAGAGTGGGATCATCAGATAGAGGTCTTTCAAAAACAGAAGTTAGTATTTATGTTGCATTTTTCTGATTCCATTACAGATCATCAACAATGTCCACTTACGATCGCCCGAATTTAAGGTGTCTCTGTTTTGGCTCAAACTCAGACTGTTTTTTTGTAAAGTATCAAACTATCTTTCCCCTTGTGTACAGTGTCAACAGAACTATATACAATACTCGATGTAAAGGACTAATAGTAGTGGTGCTAATAACAATAGATTGTAATTCTGTCTTTACCTGTACAATTGACTAGTGTTTCCTGTCTGTAACACCGCAGAGCATAATAAAATCATTTCAATATTAAACCCATACTACACGCTGATCTGATCTTGGCCTGTTCACTTTACCATGTATACGGTAAATTCAATTTGAATTCACATTTATAATCACAGGTTTCAGATACATTACATTTTGTGCACATCTTTTTGACTCTCCATATAAATGGGGTCCCACATTTAATTAACAAACACATTGTGGAAAGTCATGTATTGATAAGTGAATAAAAGATAGAAATACTGTGCTACCATCTTTTAGAATTCGGGCGTCACAGATTTATTCAGTACAGTGCAATGAGGAAATACAGTGTGTTAGGTCTGTTATCAAAATAGGTTAATCTTTTAAATCCACAATCAGTAAAAACAGTCATAAGTAACAACAACAACTTCAAAAGTTACATCTTTGTGAGACGCAGTGTGTTGAGTCGAACTCCAAGAACAGTTGACCCAGTGGCATATTTAATTTCTCTCAGGACACCGGTCCACTGTTGATCTGATTCATTGTACCTGAAAAAACACACACACACACACACACACACACACACACACACACACACACACACACACACACACACACACACACACACACACACACACACACACACACACACACACACACACACACACACACACACACACACACACACACACACACACACACACACACACACACACACACATTCTCTTAAGTAAGGCAAGACAAGGCAAGTTTATATATATAGCACAATTCATACACAAGGCAACTCAAAGTGCTGAACAAAACAAGATAGCATTAAAATCATAAATAATCACAGTACATTAAAAAGAACGATAAAATTGGTAATTAACGGAGAATCAGTTTTAATCTCTCGTCTGCCGTGTCTCACCTCCAAATGTCGTTCATTTCTTTGGGCACCATGTCGTCGCTGTCTTGCAGAGGCATCATGGCAAACCCACCGACTGCATACAGTGTTCCAGCCAAAGACAGAAGGTTTAGTGAACTGCGCTCCTGAAGAAAGGGCTCACAGTCTGACCACCTGTCCACAAACATTCATTTAGTGTCCTTCATCATGTTTCACCTTTAATGTCCTCACTACTCGACGTACTTGTTTGTGGCGATGTCGTACACCTCCACAGAGTCGGTCAGTCCATCGTCCGTGACTCCTGTTGCCACAAAAATCTGGTCTTTATGAACCGCGGCACCAAATAATGATCGACTTGTCTTCATTGGGGCCAGTTCTCTCCATTCGAACCTTTTGGCATCGTACACACACATCTTCTTCAGACACTTCCTAGAAAAATCACAATGTTAATGTTGCAGATATATGTACAGTATATACAGTAAAAGAATCAGAAAATACATACTTGTTGTCTCCCTTTCCCCCAATGACATAGACCATATCGTTGTGTGACACTGTTGCATGTCCATATACTATATACGGAATAGGCTCACATTCTCCCCATTTAAACGACCTGCAAATAAGGGTGAACAGTGATATCAATCATTTCAATATTTAAATGTTAGTGATAATTGTTGAATGTATACGTACTGTCTGTCATATATAAGAACAGAGTCCAGTGTTTGCTCCTGATCCTTCAGCTCCTTCCCTCCCAAAACAAAGATGGAATTCTCAGCCTCGCCAAAACCAAACAGGAAACGTGGCGAGGGCAGCGGAGGCATGCCGAGCCAGTCCGCCGTCATAGGGTCATACTGAGGACACACAGAGTAGGCATTTCTATCATTTTATATTTCATCGTTTTATATTTGTGTACTTGTTTGCTCCGTCCAGACTAATTCTAGGCAATGTGGGTGAAGTGTTTTGCCTAGGGACACAACAACAGTGTGGCACTTTACAGCCGCAGCCTCCCCTCTGTGGCACCTGGTGTTTGCAGAGGTCTCCCGTCACAGTACTCATCAAGCCTTGTCCTGCTTCGCATCAAAGGTCTGACAGGATCCGGCTTTCCCATGGAATTGTCACCACAGAATAGCTTCCACCTATTTTCCTGTTTTTCTTCACAAAATAACTTCATGAATGTAAAACTTACTTATTCTTTCAACAGGTTTCATTCCACCCAAAAAGGTCAAAAGAATGAAATAATAACATCTGTTTTATGCACTTAAAGATGCTACAATGTCTGACCGACTACAGTATCACTATCTCCAAGACTATTTCTATCTTCCCCAAAATGCACTTTCACTTAATCACCTGCAGGAAATACGAACACATCTGATTGTCGTCACTCTGCTCGTCGAAGAACAGTCCTCCGGCCACAAAGACCTGGTTCTCTTTGGTGACCAGACTGACGTGGTTCTTGGGGATCTGCGTGGAGAGAGACGCCAGGAAGCAGTCGTTCCCCGTCGGGTCGTACGCCACGGCCCCAGCATCGTTGATCATCAGTATCAAGTCCCGCCCGAACATCCCAAACCTCATGTTGTCATTGAGGATGCCAGGTAGAAGCCCGTCTTCCTCCTCCTCCTCCTCCCCTTCTGCCTCTTTACTCTGCTTTTTGCTGACCTCTGGCATCTTCCCAGCCCGTGCGTCCCAAACCATCTGTAGCTTTTGCTTTAATTCTGGATTAGATTTAAATAGAGTGTGTGTTTCCACTTTATCCCGCAGGTAATCCTCTGTCACAAGTCGCAAACGTACGCAATCTATCAAACCGGGCAGTTCTTTCACCCTGTTTTCGAGATCTTTCGACACCCACGTCATCAGCGCCTCAAAAACCACCTCCTCTGTCTCCACGTTGAGGTTGTCGCTGGATAAAATGGCAGCAGCTTCACTCGGGAGCAACTGGAAAAACTCTTCATCCCTGGAGATGAGTTGAAATCGCTCCGTGGCGTAGTTTCGAGCGGACACGGCGAGCCTGGGACAGTCCAGCATCAACCCCAACCTGAAAATCGCCAGGCAGTTACTGAGACTCAATCGCTTTTGGAGGAAAGACACACAAACTGTAAAAATGGACGGGATCTGGTACATGTTGGCCACTGCAAAAATGTCCTGCACGTTTTGCTCTGTGACGTTGATTTGAGACGTGTAGAGATATTTGAGGATCAACCCCATGACGCCTGGTTCCACATCTTCTAACACGACTTCCTTCTTCTTGCTTTCGTCCAGGTCAGACAGGAATATGGCACGGAAGTAAGAGCTGCAGGCGCACAAGACGAGCCGGTGACAGGGGAACTCCTTATCCTTGATTTTCAGCTTACAATCCACAAGTTTGTCATTCTCCAGTAGATCATAAAGACCGTCTTGTAGTAGCGTTTGCTGGTACACCCTCGACTCGTCCATCGGGTTGACCGGTGCCGCCATGGTGCAGTGAATGAAAAAGAAGTTTGGGCCTTTTGAGCGGCGAGAAAGAAAAGACAGAAAGCCACTGGGTGAGTTCTCAGGCCACACCAGCTGATTCTCATATGGGTACAGCCCTCTTCCTCAGCTGTCCCAAGCCTTCAACCCGGCTACAAATGGTGGCTTATTTATAGTGTGCAGGCTGCTAGGGGCTTTATCCCAGAACCTGAAACCCAACATCTGAACTCATGGCCCAAACCTGGAACATCCCACACACAGCTGATACAATGGAGCATAGAGGGTTTGTCCGGTGAGTCATGGAGGCCTGTTTTGGTTCTGTCATAAGGGCTCAGTCATGTTGCTTCCAATCAGAACTGCATCTTCTTGTTATCTTCTAGTGATTTTCATTTACTCATACATTGGTTTCAACACATAGTTTACGTGGAAAGAAGTTGTAACGTTGTTACAACTGCTATTGACAACTTTTGTTGTCTATTTTGCATTATTATTATTATTTTCTAATCATATTTATGTTTACTATTCAGAGAGCAGAATGAGGCTCTCATTTGTGTTGACCAGTTTGTTATAACTGGTTTTTACCCCATTTTGTTATTTTTTTCAAACAACAAAATTCACAAACAAAGTAATAGTACCCCACATTTGTTTAAATGAAAGCAGAGACAATAATAAGTAGTTATAAGTCGTAATACAGAGTTTGTACCGTTTCTAGAGAAACATAAAAGTTGGACTGTTAATTGTGCATATTACATAGGGTCCCTTTAAAAGAACTTTTTAAACTCCCATTTCTTTTCTAAAAATATGCAGAGCTCACATTGGCCTGTGCCAGGACAGGATACAAACCCACAACATTCTTGTGAGACCTGATCTGTAACCACTCAGCCACAGGATATAACTAAGTGGGAACAATCAAAATTCAAAGTCACCTACATGTTCTTTTGTGAACATCACGGAGGGTTTTGAACAATGTTCTTTTCACATAAGGTCAGATGTGTGGACGCGGGAAAGTTTCACAGCTGCATCTGCTAACATGAGCTAAATCAGTGTCATTAAAGGCACAACACAGTATGTGACAATGGGAAAGTTGGTCACGCATCACTAATTTATGATTAAAAAAGTACAGCCAAGCATTTGAAATAATTATTACTCATTTTATTTTGCATAAACCTTAAAGATTTCATTGAAAAGCAGTGCAGGGACTTCCACTATTTGTGCTTTTTGAGCCCCTGATATTAAGCAGTTTGTAATAGTGGTGGTAAACATGAAACATAAGTCATTCAGCCTTCTCTTTGTCCGGCTCAGGGGGGGTCTCAGCAGCGTCTGCAGGAGGCTCAGGGTCCGGATCATCAGCCAGCGCTTGCCTCCTCTCCCTCTCCTTTATCACCTGCACCAGGCAGTACGTCACAAACAGAACCATGACAGTGGTAATAGGGAAACCTGCAAACACACAAATCATATTACCATGTGCAGAAAACAACAATGGAAATACTATAAATGCATTCTGGTTACCTTTAAGAAGCAATCTTTTAGCCACCATCTTAGCAAAGTCCAGACTGTTCAAGGCCAGAATATTAAACAACACAATTAACCAAAAGTTAAACGCATTAAAGGCTGCTCTTAATCTTCTGGATCCTGCTGCTGACATCGCGGTCTGAGAAGAAAACATCATTAGACCTATGTCCATGTATTGCATATAAAAGCAGCTTTTTCACTCACTGACCTCAAAGGACAAAAAAGGCTCCATTGAGAAAATCTTGGCAGCCCACAGCTCAAAGTTAAGGCCAAAACAATTGAAGAAAGCCCAGATGAGGACGACTTTGCAGGGCCCAAGCCAGAGGATGGTGACTCCATAAGTGCACAGCGAGGCCATCAGCTCCTGCAGCACGGTGTCATGGCTTCCTCCCAGAGGGTTATACACATATCTACAAAAACATTTACTTTCATCAGAAGGCCACTTTGTACAATAAACATGATTACTGGGCATTCATCTTACTTGCAAAGCCAGTCATTGATTCCTCTGTCAAAGTGACTATCAAAGGCATACAAAACGTTTAGTTTCAGTCCTACTGTAGCGAGATTTATCATTCTTGTGGAGCAGTCTAGGTTTCCACTCACGTTTCAGAAAACATATAAAGCAGAGTGATGCATTTTGGGGGCTTGGGTGGGTCCAGGTAATCCAGTCTAGCAACTGTACTGATGACTCCAAACATGACAGCTGCTTTGACCCAGTCATACACAAGGTTCACGTAGGCCAGCCCCACTGGAAGTGACAGTCACAGTTTAGAATGATTCATTACTATTTGGTTTAATTTGTCACACGTAGAAGAACAGACGTAGAGCCCAGTCTGAGAGGTGCTTCAGGAGCTTCAGGTCTGTGGGTATGGTCAGGATATACAAAAAGTGAAAGAGGATGTCCACCACAAGTATGATGGCCACATTTAAGAGCCCATGAAGACTAATGTTCCACATCTCTCTCTCCTTTCGGCTCATGTCACTCCTGTTGACCTGCAGAGGGCAGCACACACACAAACACGCACACGTACACACAAACACATGCACACACACGAGACAGTGAGGAGATGCTTTATCTCAGAACTTGCCAAAGACTGCCCCTTAAAGGCTGGATTGAAGTCTTGAAAAAGAGACCAGAGAGGTCTGCACTAAAATCACTTTATGTGAGTGTTACCTGGGCATGGAACTGGTCAAAGGTCATGATGGGCCCGAAGTAGAAAAATGGGAGGTAGAAGTTGTATTTCAGCAGCTCCAGGATGTTATAGTTTCCGTCTTTTTTCTCACAGTTCTCCAGTGCAAAGCTGATGCAGCGCATGATGGTGAAGCCGCAGCCTCCGTAGAAGAGAACATTTCTCAGCACAAAGTCGCCCTCCACAAAACCTGCCTAAGACGATATAAGAAATCTAAAGATACATATAGTACAATCAGTGGCCACTGTGTCCTTGCACTTGAGTCTATTTACCTGCCAGGACACAAAGGGCTCACACTTGAATGAGGCCAGAGTGCAGAGACCGGTGACGAGGCAGAGCCAACGGATCTTCACCAGAGAGATGCTGTAGAGCAGGATGCAGTGGGACAGCATCAGGGTCACATAGGTCCAGCCCATACTGGTCCAAACGGCCAGGACTCCATAGACCAGGAACACCAGGGACCTGTACTGTGGAGGGCCGCAGTCAGCTTGTCACTCAAAGGTTCTATGTTACTAATAATACATGACAACATTACAAGCACCACAAACACAATAATGATTCAGATTATGTTTGGTTTTGTCAGTCACCTGCGGAGCCAGCATGGTGCAGAGCTTGGCGAAGAGTATGTGTCCAGAAAGAGCGAACAAGATGTGAGCCCTGAACGTAGAAAACCACATCACCCACTCAAAGTCAGCCGTGTCCTACAAAGAAACGTTAATATCTCAGGACGATGCTATATACAGTATGACTCGATAATGTCAGCTCTTTAGACAAAATCCTCACCATTTTCCTCCCAAAGTAGTGCCATCCGGGCTTAATGTTGCTTTTGAATGTTTTCCTATTGGTATTTGCTGGAAATAAAGACAGATTTTAGACCATAGATCAACTTCATCCACTTTGTATTTTGGAAAAGTGGCAGCATGTGTCTGTGTAGTGTCAGAATGGACACTTGATCTGCTCTGAATACTCCACATAACTCGGACTAAACAAACCCTCTGCCCCCCTTGGATGTGTCTTTGTATATAGGGGTAAAATAAACACCATAGATGTATAGTTAGCTGGTGTAAAAATAAATGTAATCGTGACAGCTAGTTGGGGTGGCAGTATTTATATCGACACAGTACTTCTTTGATCTGTGTTGGTGATCTCAATGGTTTTGTTAAGTCCTCTGAGATGACTGCTGTTGTGATTTAGGGCTATTACATGAATAAATTGTATTGCATTGTAATCAGTAGGAGGACAGTTATGGATGTTTATGAACATTTAGAGTGCTATATTTACTGTCTTATAATTGTTTTATTCTCTAATCAGTTGTTGGAAATTTCACCATTTTGTAAGGTCCTCTGAGACAACATGGTTCAGGGTGATAAAAAATAACGCAAATAACTTAATTTAATTAGTTATTTGTGTTTTGTTGACATAATAAATACAGCTCCTCATTATGGTCAAACAGAGAACTGAAATGTAAGATAAGAGATATGATTTATTTCCTTTAAGGAAATAACGACAGGTTCTGGATGTTCACTGTTTATCCAAACATATGAGACCCATGTTTGCACAGTGTGTTCTTCACACTCACCACTGGACACGTCAAAGATCCAGCTGCTGGCCCAGAGCAGGGCCACACTCAGCACTGTGTTGTAAAAGTACAGTTCATATTTGGGAAGCGCGGCTTTGATCCCCATCGTGGCTCAGAGAGATCAGCTCCCTCCTCTCAGCTCCCTCCTCTCAGCTCCCTCCTCTCAGCTCCTAAGCAAAGAGAGAAGTTACTTCACAAACATCTCAGACATAATGGACGGGTGTGTGTGCACCTGTCTCTGTCATATCCTTCTAAGAAAGTGTTGTATGTATCTTTAAGACATTTAGTGATCTCAGGACTTTGACACAGGAGTTATTCACTGGTGCCAGAATAATACAACAATAATAATAATTATGAAAAATGTATATAACAATATTAATTAACAAAAAAATCTAAATTCAACTAGTTTTATTTTATTAAATCAAGAGGAAATGAATTATTATTACTACTATTATTATTAATATTATTATTATTATCATTATTATTATTATTATCATCATTATTATTATTATCAATATTATTAATTGATTGGCCAGGCGTGCTTTAAAAACTGAAAGGAAAGAAGGAAAGACTGATAAACACTTTATCTCTGTCTGATAAGCTCCTCTGGAGAAAGTGAGAGCAAACCGGCAGCGGAAAAGAAAACTCAAAGGAATGAGACTCAGGACAAGCTTCAGGTTGTACTTTTATATCTATAACCTGCTTCACTTTTGCTGCAGGTGCAAAACCAGTCAAGCTTCCTGTTTCCGGAGAAGAACTTTTCTGAATGAATCGACCCAAACTCTGAGAACAGACCCCAGCAGAACCCACTAGAACCCAGGCCTAGTGCGGCTCACACTGTGTCCTGCTGATACTGACCTTGACCGCAGCAGCTGACGCTCCTGATGCCGCTCCTGATGACGCTCCTGATGACGCTCCTGATGCTGCCGCGTCCTCACGGAGATACTTTACTTCTTTCTAAACCTGTGCGAATCTTAACAAAAGTTCTGCTCCTTGTTTTTGCTCGAAGAGGGGGCAGCGGTCCAATGACCCCCGTGTGGGAGCCTCCGCTGCTTAAAGGTGAACAAATGTATTTATACTTTGACACAAGCTGCTGGGGGCGGGACGGGGGCTCTAAATCAGGACAATAGGCATCAAGAAACTCTATACCACAGGCCTGCTGAGCCCCACAGACTCACACTGAACCAGACCACTGCAAAATAAAGCCTTGAAGATCAATGTTCATTCATATATTGACTTCATTATAGTTGCTTCTCTTCCATAAAATGTCTCTTACAAAACTTCTTCTTATAATAAAAGACACACAACACATTGCAAAAAAGCCCTTTATGAAATGTATGATTTTATCACAATGAATACTGCAAAGGATCTAACAACATGTAGAACAAAGCATTGTAAACAGGGCTGAAACAATTAATTGTAACAAGTTATTTTACTTATCAATTAATCATTAACTGCTTCATTTACAAGCTCTTACACATGTAACACTGAGATGTGATGTCAAGAGGATTTTCCTCCAGCGACTTCATTTCAAATTTAGATAATCATGACATTATGCAGGTTCTGAATAACTAATTGATTAATAACCACATTAATAGTCTGTAAAAATAATCATTAGTTGCCATCCTAATTGTAATGGGTGTTTTAGGGTTACAGCTTGAAGACAGAAATGTACCTGTCAGGGATGAAGCAGACAGAGACGGATCGTGGTGCGCCAAACTCTGGAAGTTTATTTAAGTTTCTCTCAAGTTCCAGTGGTTTCAATTGTTTCTTTCTCCCAGACAGAATGGAGTCAGTACAGTTTATATAGTCATTGTCACGTCACACATCGAAAGACATACGTGTCACAAAGAGACAGTCACATCATAGTCATAATAATCAGAGTCCTTGTACAGTCCTGCACGTAGGCCATATTACTATCTAATACTAACATCACCCCTTTGATCACATAATCACATGTGATCACTCAATTTGATCAATCAATAAAGTGGAAAAAAAAAACTTTTAAAAATTATTAAAAAACAAAGAAAATGTATGCATTAAACTCATAATCATCCAATCAATATCAGTGGAATTTATCCTCTATCCTGGGAAAAAACAAAACAAAAAAAGTAAATAAATAAACAAACAACAAACAAAAACAAAAACAAATCAAAAATAAAAACAAACAAAAACTATTGGACACACAAGAACTCAGCAGATTCAGTCAAAACACAGACAAAAACGAACTGAGTCTCAATTAAACGCTAATTTCACTTTTATTACTCTATACTTTTATTCTAATGCTGATTGTTTACACTTCACTTCACTGTATTGTTTTCACTTTTTAATCTTAGACTGTGTACTTTACTTTTATGATTCACTATAGTTTAAAACTATTCTAATCTATTTACAAATATGTTTGCATATTTGCTTTTATTGAGCCATATTCTTAAACATACATTTTAATCTAATAAATCTCTCTGTGGTTTTACACTCTCATTATCAGTGGCTTTGTGCTTGTGGGATTTTGCTCTATGTGTAACTACTCTACATTCTCAGGAATAAAGCTGTGAACACAGTAAGACAAATGGTTAATATGAACATTATTATGGCGGTCAGTTTTCCAAATACATTTGTTTAACCAGGAAGTGCTGTCACTTCCTCCTCTCCGGCAGTTTGGGATGATTGTACATCATTAATGAAATTGGTATTATCCTTACAAGAGCTAATCTATTTTAGCAGGTTTGGGGTTGGGGTCTACAATGGTGTTTGATTCTCTAATCTGTGCTGGAAACTTCTCAAAGATCAAAGTGCTTTTAAATCTCTGTTGGTTGTAATCTATCTCATTGATCTAGGCATTAATCTAGGCTACACTCATGAACTTTTTGCATTGTCAACATTCACAGATGTTTGAACACAAGTGAATTTGACAGTATCTAATAAAACTGTACATAAAACTGTAATTAACTTTATCTACTTTTGAAGTAAATGTTTGTGAAATGGTCCCTTTACTATTCAAATATTAGCACTGGCTAGAAATATTCTCTATTTTTGAAAGCATCTATGGTTGATGCATTTATCTATTTCTACTCTATTGTGACTCCAAAGCTCCAAAGCTAGGCCTGGGTCCAAATGAAACTATTCAAAATGTCCAAGTATATGAACACAGCACGGCTATGGGAATATTTGTTTTAAATATATTTTCAAAAATATATTAATCTTATAAAGAACTAAATGCACTGAAATGAATGTGGAATGATTTTTTTAAGTGTCCATTTCATGAATCCTTTCTGTTGGTCTCTTGTCCTTCAAAAATGGGGAACTTTTTCTCCACTTCCTCCCAGGTTAAAACTCCACTCGCCAAATCCCGGACCACAGCAGGCAGCACAGCGACCTGAAAGACAAGTTTGTAAGTAAAGCAACCACACGCAGACACAAACATAACATGTGAACGCAGAGAGAGCGACTTACTTCAGCCCGGATCTGCCTCATGGAGTCCCGGTCCCTCAGAGTGGCTGTGTGTGGAGATTTGTTCACCGTGTCAAAGTCTATGGTGATGCCAAAGGCCACTCCGATCTCATCTGCTCGGGCATAGCGCCTCCCGATGGAGCCGGAGGAGTTGTCTGTTTTATGAGATACTCCATACCCAGTCATCTCTTGAGCTGCAAAGACACGAGAAACACAACTCACATTCTCTCATTCATGTATCTATGGATTATATTGGTTATACTTACAAAGTTGGTGGATAAAAGGCATGAACTTCTGGTTGGGGCTCAAAGGAAGGATTGCGCACTTGTACGGGGACACAGGGGCAGGGAAGCTGAAAAACTGATCGAAAAAATATAAAGTTTGTACATGTTTGACAGGTTTGTGGATAAAGAAAAGAGGCTATTGTCTGAACTGGAAATAACAATAATATCCATTTCCTCTTTTAGGTAAATAGATAGAGCTATATGCAAAGTGTCTTTACAGAGTTATAAACCACGTTACAACATTGTTTCCTCACAAAAAAAACAGACCTGAAGTTGTTTTTAGATCCATTCGAGCTAAAATGGCACAAAACTTCTGCCCTTTTTATTTGAAGCTCCCGTCTCAGTCTGATCATATGATGTCATTGTACCATTACATCACTAAATATGACATCACACTCATAGCAGTTTTCGGCCTTTTTAAAACAAAAGTGTTGCCCGTATTTTATTTTTTAAAGAATTATCCAATTTTGAAAAAAAACATATTCAACTCTTCCCTCTGGTGGTAGCATAAGGAGTTAAATTTTTTCTCAAGATTAAAAAAGTCTCATTATATTTTTACTGGCCAGAAACAATGCATAATATTCATTTCAAGTCAAAGAGTGAAAATACACTCAAGAACTAAAACACAGATTTCTATTTAACAATTTTTGGGGCCCAGAACTTGAGTCTCAGTCAAGTTTCCCAGAATAAAAGGCTTAGAATGGTAAATGAATCCTCTTGGTACTTACAGTTCTCTGCTCATCTCCTTGTCGGACTTGAAAGGAGTGTTCAAAAATGGAGTACATGATCCGTCCGATGCCAAATGACGGCTCGATCACGTTGGGAACGATCTCCTCCACTGGAAACAAAGACATTTATTTTTCCTATTAGTAAAAAGTAAACAGTAATCCTCCTGCTAAAATTAAGTTAGAATGTCTGACCGTGCAGTGTCTTCTGAAACCTCTTCACACTGACCATGTCTTTAGTTAAAGTGAAAGATCGTCCTTCTGTTTCAACCGTGAATTCACTAAAACAACAACAAGAGAGTTTACTTCACAACAGCAACATCATTTAGCGTCACATTCCCACAACTCTGCATCCACTTGACAATGAAGCATTTGAGAATTCTAACAAAAGTCTGTGTGAACAAAAGCGTTGGTGTGTCTTGGTCTTGCCATGTGTGTGTGTGTGTGTGTGTGTGTGTGTGTGTATGATATTGCATGTGTTTTGTTGGAGGGTATTGTATGGTTTTAATTCTTTATTTTAGTTTTTATTGTATGTGTTTGATTGGCGCGGAGGGGATTGGATTAAATTACGCCTTTTGCCTCGACCAATCCCTTTTCGAACCATGCACAGGTTTTCTTGTTTACTCCTATCATACATTTTTGGGTGAATAATTGTTTGTATATCTCGTGCATGTTTGAAACAAATTAAAAGGAATTTCACTCATTTATTATTGCTAAACCTGTTATTACAAAACTGTGGAAAGGGTCAACACTTTTGGATTTTGGATTAACCCAACTTTTTCATTTTTGCGCTGTTACATAACATTTAGCGACGTACAGTAATGCAATCCAATCATTATCACTCACCCCTTTTCATTTAGAAGCTTCTCCTGCTCACTTATGAAGCACTCGTCGCAGACAGACAGAAAATCCAGGATTAACTTTGCCTCTTTTTTGTATTCCTTCCCAATGGTGGCTTTGTTGGCTTCAAACTGCGTCACATCCACGACTTTGTGCGAAGTCGTTAAGGAGAGTATTTGTGGCACAGTACATCACACCTATTCCAACATGTCTCAGTAAAAGCAAAGGATATGGGTTCTTTTAAAGTCTTCTCTGCCACTAGAGGGACTCTGGTGGCTCGAGAGTGACAGGTGAGATCATAGCATGAGCGATCGGCACATCCCACAATCTCAATCCAGCCCTGGGAAGCAAAGGTCATGCTGATGATTCATTCATGATTTAAAGTATGCTATTGTGTTTGTTTTTATATAATTTACTGACCTGTTCTAATATTTTTTATTATTTTAACTAATTCTGTTTGCATGGTTTTCCGTTGGCATTTTACATCTTGTCTCTAGGGACTACAGTTGGAAGTATAGCTAACTCTGACACATTTACTGTCATGTTGATTCATGTGTACTGTCCCCATTCAAATAAACTAATAAATAAAAACATAAAAATGATGTCCATATCACTATCAAGATGTATTTTAAACAGAATCTGACGTGGGCTTACATAGGAGGTGAGAGACTCGGCGTCCCAGCAGTCGCAGGCGTAGTGAGCCATCTCGTTTTCCATGTGCTGTCGGAAACGTACTTTATCCTTGGAGAGACCCACTTTGAGGAGATACAAATAAATCCGGCCAATGAAGTAGCCCAAGACTGAGTTATTGATGACTCCCTACGGCAGAGGAGACAAATCATCAACATATACCGTTGAATTTGCCAACACAGATCAGAGAATCAATCAGTTCAAACACAAGAAATGCAATGATAAAAAAAACACATAGAGCCATGGGTTCATTAGGGGCAAATGACCAATGTCCATAAATGTTGATGAATGTTGAGTGTCCTGGATCATTACCACTGTCCTTAGCCCCTCCTGCATCTGCAAGGAAAAACTCTAGTAAAGAAAAAAGCTACCCACCTGTTCCACTGCATCCCCCAGCCTCATGATGTGTGCAGACTGCCCACTGGTTTGGGCTTTTGAAGAGTACAACATGATATCCAAGTCGGCTACATTGGAGAATTTTGGATGGACTTTCTCGTTTGGGTCCACAAAGTGCTCAATCTCAGCCATAGTAAACTCTCTGTATGAATAGTGAAATGTTAAGACTATAAAAACACATGCATTTATCTGTGTAAAAATGAAATTGACAACCAACCTGACACGGATTAGTCCAGAGCGGGGAGAGATTTCATTCCTGAAGGAGTTTCCGATCTGAGCAGCACCAAAAGGAAGCTTGCCTTGGTTAAACTCCAGGAGACGCTTGAAGTTTAGGAACATACCTTGAGCAGTTTCAGGCCTCAGATATCTGCGCACAGACGTCACATGTACCGTGTATCGATGCATGTGTATGTTCATTCATATTAAATAAATTCAATTGTACCCAGGCGTGTTTCCTCCAGGACCAATCGAGGTCTGAAACATGAGATTGAAGGAGGTGGGAGGGGTCAGGTCATTTCCAGTGGAGGGAGACTTGACGTTGTATTTCACAAAGAGATCGGCCAAGTCCTGCTGCGTGTAGTTGTCCATCTGTAATATAATTCATTTTGTATTATTTAGTTGTAAGCAAGTAGTAAGTAATCTTTATTTATATACCGCCTTTCACAGACCAGAGTCACAAAGCGGTTTACAATTGTTATTTTTGGGCATTTGTCCTGGGTTAGGACACAGAGATGGGAGCGGGGTCGCCAGTACAGGAGGTGCATGCCAGACCAATTGTACATATTTTTAGTGGTAGCGAAAACCAGAGTACCCAGAGGAAACCTATGCAGACACGGGGAGAACATGCAAACTCCACTCAGAAAGGCCCTGCTCCGACCGGGATTTGAACCCAGGACCTTCTTGCTGAGAAGCGAGAGTGCTATCCACTCAGCCACCGTTCTGCCCGCTCTCTTTTTGTTTATTTAGATTTGATTGGATTTGAATACTATATTTTGAGCCACACACAATTATAACATTCTGGGCAATACAGAAAGTAAGTAAAATGTAAGTAAGTAATGTTTGTTTATATAGCACATTTTACAGACCAAGGTCACCCAAAGCGCTTTACAATGTTCAGAGTTCAGATATTGTTCCAATCATTCCACACACGGTGATAACGGAAGCGAGTCGCCGAACACACTGGCGCATCAGCACGCAATCGACACCATCCATTCACTCTCTCATTTTCATTCATACCTATTGTGCATGTTTTTAGTGGTAGGGGAAACCGGAGCACTCGGAGGAAACCTACGTAGACACGGGGAGAACATGCAAACTCCACTCAGAAAGGCCCTGTTCCGACCGGGATTCGAACCCAGGACCTTCTTGCTGAGAAGCGAGAGTGCTATCCACTCCGCCACCGTCCCGCGCTGTACCCACACACATGGGCAATAACAAAACCAAGAAAGATACAGGGAGGATCTGTACAACATATATTTTAATTTGGAGAAAAAAGGGTTTGGCTCAAGGGGGAGCAGGAAGAAGAAAACTTTTGTGCTAATCATTAATCATTGTACGTGTTAGCAATAAAAAAACACCCACATTGAATAGGCCACGTTTACTGATGGTGCGTAATAACTGACTGGGGCCATATACAATGAACTTTGATCTTGGCGCACATTTCAATTCAACAATATAAAATAGTCATGAGACACCTCTGCTTCAAAAAGGTTGGTCTAGAGACGATCGATCCAGATCATGATTCCATTAGCCATGAATCATAATATAGATTCGTACTGAAAATGTTTTTGTTGTTGTATGATCTATGACTTTCGGATTCCATAAATTAAATTGATTTTGTTTTTTTAAGGCCAGGACTCACTATTGTATACACAACACTTTGGGATCCTTGCGATATGATGACAGTACAGTATAGCAAAAATCACACATACCTGGGTAATTACGTTGTCCATCTCTGCAGCCTTTGGAGCAGGGCATTTCTCATCCGACATCAGCTTTTTTAGGTGTGCTGCTCCAGAGAATATCATAACAAGTTTATGAAATGAGCAGAGAAAAACACTTCCACCCAATAATCCCCCAGGACATCCAGGTAACTGCTTGTCACAATGAGATATTACATAAAAAAACTGAGATTTCATTATCCTTGCCTCAGAGGAGAGGAGCCTAACTATGTGTTTTAGTGGTGGGGGAAACAGGAGCGCCTGGAGGAAACCTACTATAAAGTCAAAGTTGGGGTTTTGTTGCTTTGTGACGAAAGAACTGGCTGTGTGTATAGATGCATAAAGACATTTTTGAGCATAAGATTACTATTATTATTATTATTGTTATTGACAGTTGTTACAGTGTTATCTTGTGTTGCGTGTTTTTCTATCCCTACCGTCTGTAATGTGCAACAGTGAAATATTTCAAATAAGTGCAAAATAAAGCTCTTATCTCTAATCTGTATTCTCACACTTGCCTTTCAGGAGGTGGTCAGCACGGAAACATTCTCCTGTTTTGGAATCCTTCACCATGTAATCTGCAAATTTATCCACGTGTCCAGATGTCCTGAAATAAATGACATTAATATTTTCAGCTGATTTACTTATGAATAGGTCAAACAGCTGCACTATAAGCGAATATGATCTGATATCGCCAATAGATAGTTGTGGATCAATGTTAAAGTTTCTCCTGGACTCTTGGGTAATCTTAACCCTAATCCTAGTCCTAACCATAGAGAACTCAATATTTAGCCCTAGCCCTCAGCCTAACCCTTACCCAATGACTAATCCTTAATATTTGGATGATATGAGTAAAACCATAAGATTTTACAGATGCACATACTTGAGAACGGGCTCAGGGGTTAACATGGTGCAGTCAATCTCCAGGATCTGCTCCTCCTGAATGAAGTGCTGTCTCCAGACCTGCAGGATGTTGTTCTTTAGAGCACAACCGACCGGACCAAAGTCATACAGGCCGCTCACACCTGCACACACACGCTTTACATTATAGTAAACACACACATGTCATAGACTTATCTGCACCAGCATCATATCTTACCTCCATAAATTGCAAACGCCTGATCATAGAAGAACCGTCTCTTCAAAGTATCCTCCATCTTTGCTCTGTCAACAATCTCATCTTTGGGCTTCAGGGCAAGTTCCTGTCAATGTTATGTGTTAAATGCAGCTATTCACTTTAAACAATCAGAGTCTAAGTAAAAAAAAAAAAAAAATAGACCATACTTTTGCTTCAAGAATCTTTTTCCGAGCTTTGAGTTCAGCCACAGCTTTGTTGATCTCCTGCTCTGGGGCTCCCTGCTCCTTCAGCTGCTGCACCAGGTCTCCCTAGGGGCCCCCATATCAGATACGGCATCATTCAATACTATTCATATTCGGTGAAATCAGGAATACTTCTGTGGTGCTATAAAGATATGATTAAGACAACAAAGCAGTAACGGTTTTAACCTCACTGAAAGTTCTTGTATGAAACATATGAGATAACAGATGCATTGTTATTTGTTACCTGGCCAGATGTGTAGGGTAACAATTATAAAGGCGCTCACCTGTTGCTTTACGGCGTTTCTCAAAGGGCTGAGAACTTCTTCCATTATGGCAGTAGAGAAACCAGTGCTCCTCGCTCTGGACTGGCTGTCTACAAATGCTGCTTTGCTTTTCCTTGGGTTTGTCTCAAAGGGGTGGTGCCTTTCTCTGGCTGCATGAAACTCAAGTATTGTGTTGCATCATGCCGTTTCACTTCTGCCTCGAGGACAATTGCCTGATTGCATCCAAATTCATACAATGCAATGTTCCTAGTCCTTTTCATTTGCCTGAGCAGCATTTAATTAAACCAAAATAAAGTTTCAAAAGTATTACATTTCACCTGATTGAACCTACCAGTTTCATCAAAAGTACACTTTTAACATGAGTTATTTTATGAATTTGGATGCATCCATATTGTTTTGTATGCACTACACTACAAGACTATTCCTTTGATTCCAGAATGCATAGAGTCCCCTGGAAGTATTTCAGGATTTGTGAATGGGTGGAATGAATGTATGCCATTTGGTTCAGTATACCGAATGACACAATTATAACAGTTAAGTTAAACATTTGTTAGTTAAAGAATGATTTGAACACACATGTCCAGTAAGTGCTGGTTTGTTTTATTGAAATAGTTAAATATTTGTATCCAGATTGAGTGAGACCTGGAATGGTGCATTAATTCCTCGTAAAGATAAAGCCAAGTAAGTTTCCTTTTTAAAAACAGCTCAACATAACACCAATGAAATGTTTCTCATCACTCAGAAAAACAGTCCTGTGCAAGCTTCCACAACTGTATATAGGATGAATAGTAGTGACTGGAGATTTGGTGCTCCTGTCCACAATAGCTTATGACAGTATGGTTGCATTTTTAATCCCTGGGGTGCATACACGAAATGATTGTAGGTTCCTTTGTGAGAGTTGAGCAGCTCTACTCCTCAACAGTCAACTTTCCAGTCTCTTGTCCTTCAAAGAGGGGGTACTTGCTTTCCGCTTCGGCCCATGTCATTGTACCATTGGCTAAATCCCTCACGATGTCGGGAAGCTCTGTGACCTGAGAAGAGACAGAACATTAAAGTAACTACTGTTTACAAATAAGCTGCACCGTTAATCCTTTCCAATTTCCCAAAATGTAACCGATACCTCTGCTCTTATCTGTCTCATCGAGTCCCTGTCCCTCAGAGTGGCAGTATGTGGCGTCTTGTTCACGGTGTCAAAATCAATGGTGATGCCAAAAGATACTCCCACTTCATCGGTCCTGGCATAACGTCTCCCGATGGACCCCGACGAGTCATCGACTTTGTGAGACACACCGTTTTTGGTCATTGCCTCAGCTGAACAAAAGCAAAAACATTTATTTTTTTTTGAGTAAGGAACAGTGACAATGTGTAAAAATGGTCGTAAGGCTTCTTTTCAAACTCACAAAGTGCTTTCACATAAGGAATAAACTCCTGGTTAACGCTCAGTGGCAGGATGGAGCATTTGTACGGTGACACAGTGGGAGGGAAGCTGAAATACTGCAGGAACAAAAAACACGCTGTAACAACCCATTAACAAGGATTCCGCACTTAAAATACATATATGTGCTACTTACAGTTCTTTGTTCATCACCTTCTCTGACATGGAATGTGTGTTCAAAGATCGTGTACATGATTCTACCGATCCCAAATGAAGGCTCAATTACGTTTGGAACAACTTCCTCCACTGGACAAACAAAAAGTTACACATTATTATCTAAAACACTTATGTTGTAACTGTTGCTAATAAGGAGCACATTTACCATGAAGGGTTTTCTGTTGTCGCTTCACACTGACCATGTCTTTTGTCAGATTGAACGTTTTGCCTTCAGTCTCGATGGTAAACTCACTGTAACAAATACAATAGTTAGAATTACCATCAGGTCACAGTAACGGAGCTTCGATCAGATGTCGATACTCACCCCGTCTCATTGAGCAGTTTCTCTTGTTCTGTTATGAAGCGCTCATCACAAATTGACAAATACTCCGTGACTAGCTTAGCTTCCTTTTTGTATGTTTTTCCAAGAGCTCCTTTGTTGGGCTCAAATTGCACAACATTTACAGTTTTGTGTGTATTTGTTAAAGAAAAATAATAGTATTGAATAATAAAGTCATCAGGGTTGTACAGATTTACATTGATAAAAGGATATAGGCTCTTTAAGAGGCTTCTCGGCTACAAGAGGCACCTTTGTTGCACGTGCGTGACACTGGAGATCATAGCAGGACCGGTCTGCACAACCCACAATCTCAATCCAGCCCTAAATAAAGAAAAACACGCCATTAGAAAGACCCTGTAGCAGCTACATTACATTTTAATCCGTACTTACGTATGACGTTTTGGCTTCAGCATCCCAGCAGTCACAGGCATAATGAGCCATCTCGTTGTCCATGTGTTGCCGGAATCGCAATTTATCTTTGGCTATACCCACTTTAGTAAGGTAGAGGTAGATCCTCCCAATAAAATATCCCAGGACAGAGTTATTGATTACTCCCTGAAATGTGTCATATGAAAATTAACAGTCTATACAATGACACTCATTTACCAAAAACGGGTTTTGAGAATGCTCACCTGTTCCACTGCATCCCCAAGCCTCATGATGTGTGCAGACTGCCCACTGGTTTGGGCTTTCGAAGAGTACAACATGATATCCAAGTTGGCTACACTGGGGAATTTGGGATGGACTTTCTCATTTGGGTCCACAAAGTGCTCAATCTCAGCCATAGTAAACTCTCTGCATAAAACAAGAGCATTCTATAAATTATAAAGACAAGGGAGAAACAGATAAAGTTATGCGAGGCTCATACCTGACACGAATAAGACCAGAGCGAGGTGAGATTTCATTCCTGAAGGAGTTTCCAATTTGAGCAGCAGCAAAAGGCAGTTTTCCCTGGTTAAACTCTAAAAGTCGCTTGAAATTTAGAAAGATTCCCTGAGCAGTTTCAGGCCTCAGATACCTGTAAATCAAATCATAGATTATTCTCATGACGAGTTACAGTTTAAGTGTGCCAAATGTCTGTTACTTTACCCTGGCATGTTTCCACCAGGTCCTATGGACGTCTGAAACATTAGGTTGAAGGATATAGGAGGGGACACGTCATTTCCTGTGGTGGGGGATTTTACATTATACTTTACAAACAGATCAGCCAACTCCTGCTGGGTGAAGTTATCCAACTAAAAACAGCACAAGCAGAAAGTATTGTAAGTATTGTAAGTAGTGAATTGAGCCTCAAGTGGGTTTCATTGTAAAACGAATGATCATAATATAAATACCAACCTGAGTGACCACATTCTCCATCTCTGCCTTCTTCTCTGCTGCACACTTCTTATCAGACATGAGCTTTTGAAGATGTGCTGAGAACAGAAATATTAATTCATTAAAAGACCACTCATGATACCCCCCCAGGCTGTGGCAGGGAGTATTTACCTTTGAGGAGATGGTCAGCCCTGAAACATTCTCCATTCTTGACATCTTTAACCATGTAGTCTGCAAATTTCTCCACGTGACCTGATGTCCTGAGTAAAGAGTAGAAATGTTTATAAAATGTAACCAATTCATAATCGCAAAGGTTTCTGATAATCCTTGTTTCAAATGAATGTATCTGCAACCGGGCTATGGAAGGCTGCTGTAGTGACAGATTCCATGCATAAAATCGCAGATTTAATTTCCGCCTGTTAAATAAACCTATAGCTCAGCATTGAACAGCTGACTGTAGGAACCACCAGGCAAACATTTAAAAATTCTATCATAGTTATTAGGTGCATACTTGAGAACGGGCTCAGGGGTTAACATGGTGCAGTCAATCTCCAGGATCTGCTCCTCCTGAATGAAGTGCTGTCTCCAGGCCTGCAGGATGTTGTTCTTTAGAGCACAACCGACCGGACCAAAGTCATACAGGCCGCTCACACCTGGGAAGCAGGCGATATTGTAAAAAAATGTATACATTCTATATAAAACACACACTGATAAAACATACATTTAAAGCCTGGAGAAGCAATACAGGTGTCAGGGCAGACCTTACATAAATGTCATACCTCCATAGATCGCAAAGGCCTGGTCATAAACAAATCGCCTCTTAAGAGTGTCTTCCATTTTTGCTCTGTCCACAATATCATCTTTGGGTTGTAAAGCCAGCTCCTGCAGTAAGCAGACAGATTCAGTTACATGTGTACATACTCCAACACGAGGAGGGTGTTACCTTCGCCTCTAAAGCCCTCTTTCTTGCTTTAAGTTCAGCCACAGCTTTGGTGACATCCACGTCAGGAGCTCCCCCCTGTTTAAGTGTACGCACCAGGTCTCCCTGAAAATAAAAGTAGAACAAGTGGGAAAATGTTGCAACACGTGTGTGTGAAGTATCTTTTCATTCATGATCCAAGTGACAGGTAGTGTAAACACAAGCTATGACAAACCCCACCCCGCGGACACTATCTGCAGCACTGCTCTCTGAAACGTGGCAGAGGGCGCACACAGAAGCTAGTTAGCTTGAGCTAACAGGCAATGGCTGCGCCCATTCATTGGCACATAAGAGAGACGCCGGTTAGCATTAGAGGCTAGCCTTGCAGATGAAGTTCTGCTTTGGCTGAAGTATGGAGTCTGGTCAGAAGTAATGCCCCTCACATAATAACTACCTGTTCTTTGACAGCCAGCCTCAAAGGGGCCAAGATCTCCTCAATGTTCCCTTCCATGTTTCGCCCTTCTTCAGCCTGCTGCAGCCACAGACTCTTCTTCTTCTTCTTGTACAGGCAGACCGAGGTGGAAAACGGCCTCACTCGCTGCAGACACTTGAAGGACCGCCGCACTAATGGGACCAGAGACAGGGGACAGACGGAGACAGACGTGCTGGTCCACAGCAGTGCTGATGCGGCGCGGCGAAGGAGCATGGACCGCGGTAATGCGAGGAGAACAGTATGATGAAATCTCTGCGAACGTGAAAATGCAACTTCCGCATTGCGCTCGCACTTTCGAATTATTTTATATAATTTGTTACACACTTAAACACATGCCCGCTTGAATCAAACCATGTTTACAATTTATGGCAACATATTTCTTTATTCAGTGGTATGAAAATATACAACAAACCACTAAAACGTTTGCCATCAAAGCAGCGTTAAATGCAGTCAATGAAGTGACCACTGGGGGGCGGTATGTGATAACCAATCAACTAGAGCAGGGGTCTCCAACCTTTTTTCAGTCGGAGCTACTTTTATGCAACAAAAGAGGCAGAGAGCTTCTCCTTTTTGCAGTCAAAATAAAAAATCCTTGTAATAATTACGACAAAACATACCGTAAAATCCTATATTTATACTTACAAATAGGTAATGACTCAATTTATTCATTCAAGATCAATCTAAATCCTTTGGGGAGCTACCTGAAAGGGGCTGGCAAGCCACAGGTTGGAGACCCCTGAACTAGAGGCAAGCGAGCAGAAAACAAACTACTACAACAACCACTATTGAATATTTAACATGAACAATACCTTTTGATAAAAGAACGTATTTTTCAATGTTTTGTATTATATCACACAACATTTAAAATACAACTTTACCTTTTACCTAAAAAGAATAATATTTAAGTCCACCAACTCGTCTCCCCTTACTGGCCCCATGTCTTTGTGGATGTCCAGGAGACCTTGAATGCTCTGCTGCTTGAGGGGCCTCAGAGAAAGGGAACTGAGAGAAGGGGATTTTGAATCAAGCTCTTTCCCTGATTACGGCCTCACTGACTGCTATCATACATTATTTAGACACTGGCTTAAAGCTTTTAATTTTATTGTTGTATGAGTTAAGTATGGAAACCCGCCTCTATTCAAGTATTCAGCATATTTTGACTGGTTGGGAAGGATGGGTATAGAGGTCAGATGTAATGGAGTATGAAATAATAAAATAGTGATTCCATTTAATAGATATACAGTGGGGGCTTTCTTATTGCTTATAGTTGTATGTTAATTGTATATTATGTTATGATTATCTCATGTGGAGATACCAGTGTAGTCCCAGTCTTATCATATTTCAAATGACCATGGTGCTCTGACAATCAATGCAACCTGATAGTGTCGGTCAAGTGCCCAAGAGACTGTGATTGTGGGAAGTGGTTCAGGGACACTATATCACAGTAGGCTGTAGCTTTTTGTAAACAGTGTAGTGGAATAGAGGGAAGGTTGTATATGATCAGAACACAAATAACAATCATTGTTCCATATGGTCCAGTCACTTGACCCTCGTCAGTGACATAAGGATATATGGGTCTACACCTTCAGACTCCGGTATACGCTGACAATTAAAATGCATTTGTACTTACAGGATAGGCTCTATTCACTTGAGCCTATACTTGTTCAATCAACAAAATATAAGTGATACAATAACTTTTATTAATTCAGTGTGTATTCACATAGCATTTGAACAAATTATAACACATTATTACTATTACCATGGTGGATGAAACATGGTGTTCACTGTACACTCTGACAAGGAATGACCTGCGGGACCAAGCAATGGTGGATCAGTCTGTCATTGAAGGTGCTCTCTAGAGCAGACAGAGGACCCTGCATGGGGTGAGAGTCATGGTCCAGCATGGATGTTAGTTTGTCCAGGACCGTCCATCCCGTCACCTGCTGCACTGCCCACGGGACAGCCCAGGAACATACATACATACAACTCGATACAAGATGTCCGGTGCCACCACCACAGAATGGTCCTCAGGATTGGCCCCCTCACTCTGAAAGACCCCAGTCCCCTCAGCTGACAGAGCAAGGTTCTTTTAAATGTTATCTACACAAATAAGTATACGATATGTGTACTTGGTAATGTCTGTTACTTTAACATGCGTATTTAGTTGAATGGCAATGGAGTCCCACTATTGCAAATGACAACATACGACTGGCACGCCCACTTGGATAGTTATGGCTTTGCCATTGTGCAATCTGAACATGGAACCTTCTTCCAACGGCATTATTTGTACAAACCGCTCATACACCATGACTACCTTTCAGCGGACAAAAACATTAAATGGATCAACTTTTTGACACTGCTTGTGTGCTATAGAGTGGAGTAAGGCAAGGCAAGGCAAGTTTATTTGTATAGCACAATTCATACACAAGGCAACTCAAAGTGCTGAACAAGATAGCATTAAAATCATAAATAATTACAGAACATTAAAACGAAAGATAAAAATATAAAATCCCTCAGTTGTATGCACAGCTAAACAGCACCGTTTTTAACCTGGTTTTAAACATTGTCAGAGAGGAGGCCTGTCTCACATCTTCAGGAAGATTGTTCCAGATTTTAGCAGCATGAATCTGAAAAGCAGCCTCCCCATGTTTAGTTCTGACTCTGTATAGATGGGCGAGTGGCGGGGGGGTTCGCCATCTCCGGTGAGTGCGTAAAGAGC
This sequence comes from Knipowitschia caucasica, assembly GCA_964034765.1. NCBI lineage: Eukaryota > Metazoa > Chordata > Actinopteri > Gobiiformes > Gobiidae > Knipowitschia > Knipowitschia caucasica. The sequence goes on from OZ035843.1 coordinate 20,206,780, forward strand.
GCGTATCGCGCTGATGTAGAGAGCAGTGGGCGCGTACAGTAGCAGCAGCAGAAGGCGGGGGCTCCGCCTGCAACAACCTCACGGACACACACAGCTCGTACGCGGGAATGACGCTTTGTTTGCCTCCTGCTCCTCGCTCTCGGACTGACATCTCAAATGTTGGACGCGCTGTGGCCGATCCTTGTCTCTCAAATTTCCTGTTGTTTGTGAGCTCCGAGGAAATGGGACTGTGCGCTTCGACTAAAATGGGATTTTAATGGTACAAACAGCGGACGCTCTGTGCGTGTGCGCAGCCAGAGGACTGTACTGGTGATGTTTCCAAAGGAATAAACACGGTGTAACCGAAGCTGCAGACCATCTCGTTTCCATGGACAACACGTCCATTATAACACAGGTCGCAAATCCAAAAGAGGAGGAGAGCAATTCTTCAAGTCCAGATAAAGGTAAGATGTCAAAGCACCCGATTTCATCCAGATGTTTGTGTTTGTGCCTCCTGTTCCCGCGCAGCTGTGCTTGTTTTTGCTGCACAGTTGGCCGATGTTACAGCTCTGAGCGCACAGGACCTGATGCAGCTTTAGTGGATGTGGGAGACCTCCATTGTTCACGCACTTACAAACAGAGGATGCCTGTCAGAAGCATGTATCCACGCTTTATTACAGTAATAGGGTTCACAAAAGAAACCCGTTACAGCTCAGTCAAGGTGCACTCATATGACATTACTCATCTGGAGGGAATGGTCGTTTGTCATCCGTAGGTTGCACAGGGTTTACTACAGGGGGCGGGTACGCAGCCCCTTCATGCACTGGCGACATCCCCCTAAATATCATCACACTGACGTTGTAAATATTCTCTTTCAAACCACAGCAGGCACTATCAGAGTATAGATGTGTAGCCTATAACAGCTCCCAATATAACAGAACAACACTTTCATTTTTCATTGGAGGATGTGGAGGTCAGAGGAGTAGCCCAATATAATCCATGGTTTGAATTGTTGGGAGATTCTCCTTCATCACACTTGGCTAACTGTGGTTTGTCAGTAAATACGTGCATCCTAAAGAATGTAAGAATGGTTCAATGTCATGAAATGCTTGTTGGCTGGGATCTTGATGTTTTGAATTAGAAACATTTTAATAAAACATAGTCTTTATGACACCACACTAAAATAGGCACATTACCAAGACAAATAAAATACATAATGTTTATGTAACATCAATATACATTAGTAAACAATAAAGATGTTGACGTCCATCATCCATCCTTCAACAATCATGAAAAATAGAATTGTAACAGGCCTTGTGCAATATTGGTGTCTGTAATAAGTCCCTTTTCTCACGAAGCGAAAAAGCAGCTGTTGCACAGATTAGGGCCGGACTGAGAGCACATTTTCAGTGTTGTTCAAAGAGTCACCACTTCACTGTGTTCTGACACTGTCACAAATCCTCTCCATGTGTCGAGGCTTTTCAGTGCTGATTAACAGTGAGTAAACGTCCCTCCAGGCCCAGAGCTGTACAGCAGTCTCTTCTCAGAAGGCTTCCCTCGTCCTGCTCTGCCCAGGGCTTGTGAAGGCCACTCACAGTGTCGTGCTAAAGGTCACCTTGGTACCAAGCTCACAGCCCCATTGAGATGGATGTTTTAAGATTCTTATGAAACTAGAGTGTTTTTTTTATTTCATTCAAAACATACACAGTGGTGATAAACGTATACTGTAGCCACAGCTGCCCTGGGGTAGAAGGACAGAAGAGAGGCGATCAGTATGTGCTATTTGCCCGTCTGACCACCATCATCACTTACGCACACACCAGACTCATACTCGGCATGTGAAGGAAATGTCTTGCCCAAAGACACAATAACAATTTGGTTCTTTACAGCCGCAGCCACTGATTGTAAACCAGATAAAAAGAAAAAACATTCAGACGATCGCATTGTGCAGTGGTTCGTTTCCACACATTCATCTTCAACTGAGCTTTTTCATTAATCAAATAGTAATAAGCATTTTATTCTTTGATTTGCTGAGATTGCAATAAACCAAAGTGCCCAATATTATTACTAATTTTACTGCAATTGGCCACCTGAAGCTGCTTTTTGCTTTGACTTTCTTAACTGTGATTCCTGTTTTTTGGAATGTAAACACCCTTTACTTGTCTGCTTGGGATCTCTCTTTTCCATGAATCCAGAAAGAAGCATTTTTGTATTTCAATGAATCTAGGCAATCCTGGGGCATGGAGTTAGTTTTGTTCTTGAGATGAAGGCACTGTTCTCCCATTTTTAACTCTAATGCATATTGTTCCACTTCATTTGGAACTTTCTTTTGTAAATTAATCTAATTGTAAGGCAAGGCAAAGCTAGCTGGATGTGTGAGTCTTACAATATTGTTTTCCATGGTAATAAGTTCAACAATTACTTCAGCTGTAGCAAATATTGTTCAAGTAATACAACGGCACAATTTTTGTATTTCTGCTATTCTCCCATTAAAACAGTCCTCTCTCATTATTCAGTCTCTCGTGTGGTTTGTATTCCAAGTAATTGAATTGCAATGCGTCCTCCCAATTGTGTGGGCTGCTCCTTTCTTCCCTCCTCAGCGCCTCTCTGGGAATACTCCTGCTCTGGCTCAACAAGACGCTGTTTCTCGAGAAAAGAGGATGTTATTGCTGCAGTTACAGGCCAAATCACGCAAGTTATGAGCAATGGGAGACATGGCTGTACCCCGTGGCGAACCCTCCCAAGTCCAGCATTCCTCTTTTCAGACTGCAGCTTTGGTCAGTCCATGGTCCAGAGGGCACACGCTGGCCTTTTTCTCAAACTTCTTATGCAGATGATCGGTGTTTGACTGCACTGTGGGAAAACCTTTTCCCCTCTGCTTCTGTGGCTTGTTTTGAACCAGGCTATACCAATCAAAAGAAACATAAATGTCAAATTTATTTTATTTACCTATGCGTAAGAGATCAAATGATTCAATGGATTATTTGTTTGCCAGTTGCCACGGTTTTCTTCTTGTCCGTGTCCTTGCAAATTTGCTTTTAAATCAATTTGTTCCATGGTCAGTGAGGATTCCAGTGCTAGCCACTATTCATTTAATACTGTTTGAATCCCATACTAAACTACAGGTTCCATATCACTTTGTCACCATAGTAACACACAACATTGAGCACAAACGGTTAGCTAACATTTTTGATTGTAATGTTACTGTTTAAGGTGTCTCTTTTACATCAGCATGGTGTTGCTAAACCTGCTAAAAAGTTAAGTGTAGGAAAACGTATCTGTGTCTGCGTCTACATTTTGGTCCTAGCAACGGTTGCTATGGAGTTTTTGCTGGCTCTTAGGTCATAAAGTAGTCCCTTTCCTCTAACATGTTTTTTGGGAGTGTATTGGGATAGATATATATGTTTTCTCATAAGTTGTGAGTGTGTGAGTGTCATAACCCTGGTGTGTCCATATCAAACAACAGGGAGCAGTGCGGTTGTATGGTTTAAATGTCGTTCTAGATTCCCGGTTGTGCGTTCAAGCCAAACAACCACACGGTTCCAAGTTGCTTAATCCTTACTTATCTATATAATTTGAATCCCTGACAATCCTTAATCTATCTGCCTATACAACATACAACAACATATGCCAATGTATCAACTAAAAATCTCCATATTTTTTGCCTCAAATCACAGATAACTTATTACAAAAACGCTGTGCAATTGAGAACCATCCAGTATCAATAACAAACAAATCCTGGTTTGTTGGACTGTGGCTATTCTTGCTTGAAAAAATTCTATTACTCATGTTCCAAAATAGGCTCTCCCATAAGCAAAAACAGTGTATGTATATATCTAAGCACACAAGATAAATTGCACATCCATCATGCCATTCAACACCACATTGTCAAAACAGATCAATCTTCCAGAGCAGCAGAGCAGAGGGTCAAGGTTGGTATGTGGCTCTGAAATCTTAGACTTTATGCGAACTATTGGTATGCTTGTTTCGCCCTGTTATCTGGCTGGCATTCATCACAGGTAATTGCCCATCTACCAAGGAGATCATGTGGCTTCCATTTTGATTTTCTGTCGGGCCCCGTCTGAATAATGGTGTTGTGACGATGCCATATCTGACAGAAGAGCGGTTCAAGTCCATGCCTTTTTAAAGACAAGTGCAGAACAGGCAAAAATTGCGGAACACAAAGAGGCTTTCAGTGGCTCTCTGGAGTAAAGGTGAGTTCTGTTTAACTGTGAGTCTCCAGGGGTCAGGAAGTAGGACGTGATGTGTTCAGGAGCCATGGGAGACAGCACCACCGAGGCACAAACAAATAGTATATTCGACCTACATGTTGTGACTATTTTAGAAAACTCCCTTTGGATGTTTGCTGGAAGGAAATGTCTGCATGTAACAGGGTGAAGCGCATTCAAAACATATTGGCATTCCAAAAGAAATTTAAAAAGTATGTTTTTGTCATAACTGTTGATTTTGTGTTTGTTTTAATAATTTTCTAAAAATGTATTATTTAATTTCAGCAGAACGTTACCTTCTGCACCTATTATACACTCATACACATGCATTCATTTATACATACATACATAGACATATGCAATATTTAAACATTTGTACATAATGTATTCCAATGTAGTTTTTATACTGCACATGGCTAATAAATGAATCTGAATCTGAATCTTTACATTTCAAACTGAAATGCCAACACTGTCCATATTTTGTAGATTATAAAAAAACCCAATTAAAATCATTGTTAGTGGTTGTGGGAAGCCATTTATTGTCAAATAATCATGTTTTCAATTTTTAAAACTGCTCAAGTGACCTTGATTAGAAGTGTCCATCTCCCAGTTCTCATTAGTGTAATTATTCTTGTTGTGAGTAAGGTTTACTATCCTCTCTGATGGTAAATCTGCCATGCTTTTTAGTAAAAAAAACAAAAAACAAAAAAACATCAAAATCCTGTAATTCCTGGGCCTTGTATAAACTGCACTCTTGAGATCCCCAAAGTGCCTCAATTATGTTATAATTTGAAAATAGAAAACATGTTTATTCATATGGTTTCACACAACCTCTAACAACGAGTGAATTAAATGTTTGCGATATCATTCCTATTCTGCAAAAAATGGCCAAAACAATTACATCTCTGGTTGGGTTTGTAAACTTTCTCGCACAACTCAAGCACTCTCATCTTTTATTGCATTTCCGGACACATACATATACAGTCATATATAAGGGTAGGACTTCAAATCCCTCTCTGGAGAAGTCTTGACTAATGGACTCCTGGATTCCCCATCTCGCTCTGATACTTGGGGCTTAAGCTTGTCGGTGCTGATCAGAATAGAGGAGGAGATATAAATACTCCAGTGCCACAGCCACAAACATGGTGGGCTTTATTGCTGCCAGTTACGTAACTCCTCAGTCAGATCCTCCTCATTATTTCTGTTGCCGGCTCTCCGTGGGTTAATTCCCATATGCTTGTCATCTTCTTCAGAGCATTTGAGAAGCGGCAGCAGTAAGAGCAGGAGGAGAGTGAGTCCCGCGGGGTGATGGAGGGCGGCCTGGCATTGAGAGCACCCACGCCAATCAGGAGAAGGCGTTTGGAATATAGGCAGCTGGATTTATACAACATGTGAACGAGGGCCGCACAATATATCGAAAACTGTTGTTATTGCAATAATGGAAAGTGCAATATTTATGGCGCAAAGATTTATGTGCTCTATGTGTATTTTTACATGTATGAGCCAGTGGGTGCGGGTCACGGCTCAAAAAGGTCCGAGAGCATGTTTGCAATCTGACTCCTTGCCGGTGGTGTTGTACCCAGAAACCGAATTATCCAATTAATTCTATTTTCTTTTGGCGCCCTGTTTCCTCTCAAAAACTGCTTTACAGCCTGGTCCAAAAGTCGGCTCTTGGATCAACGCTAAGTTTCAGAAGCTGAGGGGAGTATTATTTTGGACCTGCCTCGTTTATCCGCTGTGGACTTTTGAATGAACACTTTTATTTCAGCCATGTATCAGGCTGGATCCATCTAACGCATGCACAAATGATACAGCCTCTGATCCGAAAGCAACACGTGACAGCTAACGCATGCGCAAAAGCATTTTTACACCATTTTCCTGCGGGAGGGGCTACTCACGGCCATTTTCAAAAGGTATCACACATACATTTCATTTCAACAGAGGAAATAGGCGTCACTACGTCCGTTAATAATTTAGTCTATGGTGGAAGCGTTGCCATTTGCTGCTAGCGCTCACAGACTTTTGATCGATGGATGGATTAGCAAGAACGAAACACATCACGGAGGTATAAGAGAAGACAGCAGTTCAAACGTGCAGGTTGATTGGAAAATACTACTGCTGCTGTTCCATGACCCGGCAACGGATTAAGCGGAGGAAAATGGATGGTCTTTTAACACTACTATTGCATATGGCACTTTTTTCCAATCTCGTGCAGCCTAAATGTGAACTTGTTCTAACACAAACTGTCATATAGCTCACACACAAACTCGAGAACCTCGGCTATAAATATGCCTTTATTAGACTTAAATGCAGTCTATTATTGATAAACAAGCAGCCTCCTCTTTATTCTTATTTGGAAATTAGTTTAGAGTTGGATGAAGCAAGGATACTGCTTCTGGAAGTACTTTTGGAGTTTGGAATATCGATTGGCTGGAGCAGAGATACGTGACGAGCATGGCTATTTCCAATTGCAGCACAAAGATGAAGACTCGATCTCACACTGTCACTGCGCTGGCCAGAGAAAACCACTGAAACTTCATTATAATCTGATATTGATGATGCAGATGCAGAGGATGGATTCCGATAATACAGTATACCACCCATAGATTATTCAGCAAGAACATGAATCAGAAAAATCATTTAGTTTGTTTCTTATGGGTGATTTTTTGTTAGTAGATAATGTGACGAACAATTGCATTATGGATGTTGGATCTTTGTGATAGCGTTTATTGAGTTCAGTAATTATAAGACTGAACTACTTTAACTGAAAACATATCCAAAAGTGCTCCCTCTAGGGCTGCAACTAATTATTGATCAGTTTTTGAAATAGAACTTTTATTATCTACTGATTACTACAGAATGACATGGAATTGCTGTTGAATTGCATTTCTGATCAAACAACCAATTCTTACATCGAGTCTAGTCTAGTCTGTGAAGATGTTTTTGTGTGGCTAGCTATGGTAACATTTTAAGATTTCCATAACTACTTGATCAATCAAAATAATTATGGCCTAACTAAGAGATTTTCATTATAATCATCAATCAGCCTCAGTTCCTTCATTATTAGCTTCTCAACGAGTTTCATCAGTCTTTTACCCTCCCGCCCTTCCCAGCCCACTTTACTATTGCTTTTGTGAATACACTTATTACAAGGTGTTCCATGTTTTGCCTTTTCATCTTGAACATGTTTTCGGGGGGAGTAATATACAAGTTACATACAGTAGATCCTTTGACTTGCTGTGACCTGTTGGGACTTGAGGTCTCTTACATAATCGTGCACCTCAGATCCTCTATGTGTGCGCTAATGGTGTCAGGGTGGTGCAAAAATAAAGGCACAAGGGCAGATGAGGGTCAGCGACATTATTTGGCAGAACTGAGTGTACCACCACTGTTGCCCGCTCCACACACCTCCTCAACGGGAGGTGTTTGAGGCTATTACTGCCAAATGGCCTCACCTCACGTCACCCATAACCGACCTGGTCATGTGCTAATGGACAGAGGCTAACGACAGATTATGTAGATGCTATTCTGTTGTGATTATGTAGATTCTATTTTGAACAACTGGTGTCTTTGGAATGAGAAGGAGCCCTGGGGCGGTGAAGACATGACATCATTCAATATACATGCATTATTCTGTTGTTTCATAACTGAAATATATAGGTGCGCAGAAAGAGTTATGAAAACTGTACAGACCGTTGTGAGACAGGTTAGTTTTACCCAACTGATAAAAGATAAAAGGATGTAAACTGGACAACATTTGACATTTCTTGAGAATTGTTTAAATGTGTAAATGTACACTTTATTGTCCCCGGAGGGAAATTTTCCCTCTGCATTTGACCCATCCTGAGCCACTAGGCTTACGTCTGGAGCATCCGGAGGAAACCTATGCAGACACGGGGAAAACATGCAAACTCCACTCAGAAAGACCCTGTTCTGACCAGGATTTGAAGTGGATAGCACTCGCGCAATCCACTCTAATGTTACTACTACTACGTAACATTAGTAGCATTAATAGTAGTAGTAGTAGTAGTAGTAGTAGTAGTAGTAGTAGTAGTAGTAGTAGTAGTAGTAGTAGTAGTAGTAGTAGTAGTAGTAGTAGTAGTAGTAGTAGTAGTAGTAGTAGTAGTAGTAGTAGTTGCGGACGTTAACCATGAAGAAGAATTAGCTCTGTAGCCATGAATCAGACAAAACATTTGTGTTTATTTTCTCTAAAGCTGTGTCAAAAACCTGAATCCCATTCATGGAAGCTTTCTCTGAAGTAACTGGGTTAAAAATGTTCATGTCAAATAAAAGTCACATCTTTTAGTGCCGTGTGGGACTTGGGGGATTCCCTGACAGTTGCTGTGCTGACACCAGAAAGACTCTCTCCTCTCCTCCCCTTCCCTCCTGCCCTCTCTCCTCTGTGTGATGGACAGAATTTCACTCGATGTTTTTGTTGTTGGCTTGTAACACTAGATCCTTGTCTGCAGGGGAACAGCGCGCTATCTGTCCTTTTCATTGCACAATAGCTTTTTTCCCTCTTTTTTTAAAACTTAAATCTGCTTCCAAGTAAGTCAGCGTTATCTCATATGCACTTACATAAGCCACAGACAGCTGGTCCTGCTTTACATGCACAACCCTCCCCTCCCATTCTTTGCGAAGGGTGGAGGCAAATAATCTGTGAAATTGTGTGCCCCCCACCCCACCCCCTTCATCCCTCACCCTCACCAACTTCAGGCTGTAGATATAGTCATTATGCACTGCAGAATACCGCTGACCTAAGGCAGTCGCACTTGTAATGCGTTGTATATTAAGTGCTCGGTCAAGCTCTTTAAACCAGGTCTGTTTTCCGTCTGAATTATTGAAGGAGCGCATTCTCACATTCACCTGTATATACCCCCCAGGAACTGCCTGCTTTACCTGCTCAGCCAACTGCCACTTAGCAGTCGCACAAAGGCGTCTCTCTCCTGGAGGGCTGCGGAATGGCCGACGGCTTAGGTTGCACCGTGCATCCAGTCGTGTCCACCTCTGCCTCTCCCTTTCTGACAAATTTACAGACCTGGAATTGAATTGAAAACTTATGTATTTTATTTTGTTGTTGTGTGATGATTGATGACATCTGTTTAGTAGCAGGGTGAGAAAAAATCAATAGTGTGTAAACAATAGGGAATGGCCGATTGTTGAAAAAACTCAAAACTTCTGTATCATAAAAACACAAACACACACATAATTTATATATCAAAATAATACTTTAATAATTGACTATACCTTACCAGTATAAGAACCCTATACATGGGTTTTAGAACATATTCATCAACTGGACTCATACTCTTTCTTGGGAGGTTTCAAATGAATGTGTGTTTCATTGTCTATCTAGTTCAGGGCCATTGCATCTGCGTTTGTCGTGACATGATAAAGTGTGTCTCCGCTGATCTAGTATTATCTTATGCATACACTTATGTAGACAATGTCCCTGGTACTTTCAGCCCAAGATATGGAAGAACAAGAAGACCTTTCTGTATGATAATGATCAGCCATGTCCTATCTCACACAATCACACTTTTGCAGTTCATTACGTCCAAGTACAATTATTATCTATCTAATGTTAAATAACTGCCCTTAGAAGAGAGAAAAGAGAGGACCCCCCCCTCAATCAGCCAATCAGCTTTCACCCTAACGCATCCAATAGCGACTCTATCTAAAATGATACAAAATAGATAGCATAGATATAGACAGCATGGATATCTGGTCAAATTTGTTCACAACTTTCAGTCAGAACAAACAACACGGGTTATTTATGAGAAAAAAGTAAGGTTCCCCAGCTTTAATGTGTGTTTATGTTTTCAATCTAGGGTTAAAAAAACCACTTGTATGGCCTTTGCTATGTATATTACATTCATTAATTGTCTTATTCAAGTCAAAAATTTGTGGTACGTGGCATCTCACCTGAATTTCTCTTGCGGGGATCAATAAAGTATCTATCTATCGGTCTCTATTGTTTGGGACATTTGTAATCAATGTATTTATTACTTCTTGTGTTAATTACGTCCCCAATACTGTTTCTTCCTTAAAATGTGAAAACAAGTCTCACCCTCAGTTCTTACCATAAAGGGCCATTGCACTATATTTAACACTGGCCCTCTGTCTCTGTTTTGACTCTCTGTTCTGTTAAAGCTTCAGTCGAGGGGCCTCCACAAACATCTTGAGCTAAAGAGCAGATCGTGTTCCCGCTCAGAGCATGGAAAGGGTGCACACTGCGGGTCACGGGGCGATTATCTCTTCCTGTCAGGAATGTGGAGAATTTCCTGTGTTTTTGGCGTCTTCCGGCCCCATTAGCCTGTGTCCTTACATGTGACAGAGGCAGGGCTGCAGAGATTGACGAGCTGAGGCTGTTACTTACTGTAGAGGCGTGTAGCGGGAGCAGAGAAGGCTAATTTCACAGCGCTCAGATCAAGGGCGTTAATCAAGCGCACTGGTAAATAATGTAGAGCTGCCCGGCTCCTTGTCTCCCGAGCTTTTCTTAGACGGAGCCACTTGCCTTCACTATTCTCTGTTTGCTAAAGGTGAAAGAACCACTGATGGTAATGATGTTAAATTGGATCTTTTCAACTTCAATTATATTTCATTTTCAAAAGGATACATATTCTCATCATATAGTATCATATTTCTGAAGTATTTTTCATAATAACTATAGTTTTAAGGCAGTCTATCCCCTTTGCATAACCACCACCAGTATGATTGGCAGAACGAGAATAGTTAGACCAACAGTGAGGGGTCTCAGGTGTGTATCGCGGTCATCAGGAACCTGCGGGGGCGGGTCTGACTGGCGCTTGTGTCGGAAAAACGTTTCTCTATCTTCACAATTTCAAAAGTAACAGACCTTCACTTTAACCGTTGGAACGGATTAACGGGTAAAATTAAAAACGTGCAAACTAGTTACAATTTAAATAACGGTTAAAATGGAAATCCTGAAGAAATGCATGGAGACAGTGGGAGAGAGGTGTAGGGTCAGAGGGTGGTTGGGCCTGTGCGTTTTGTTGTGTTGTGTTGTGTGATTGAACATCCACAGTAATATGAATGTACTGAATCTAAGTTTTATTAGCCTGGCTGAAATTTCGGGGCTAAAGTTCGGTCTTAAAGTTTTATATTAAAGTATTGTAAATACTATACATGTAATACAATACAAATTAATGTGTATGTCATGAAGCAAATAATAATCAGTCAATAGTTGATTTTATTTTATTTTGTCATCCAGTTCTCTATATATAGCTTTCCACCAGCCAATGAGCAACATCAGCCAATGAGACTGAATGAAAAGCTTATACTGTACGACCATGTTTAATATCCTGAAACTTTAGCTTTATTTAGGATTATTCACATTCCAAGCTATGCCTAAACATAAGCATTCCTGCGTTGTTTTTGTTGGCAGTAAAATAAATGTTATGTTTTTGTGGGAGGTGCCTCGGTGCGGAGCAGGAGGTGGAGCAGGAAGGGGCGGGCACGGAGAAGGAGCTAAAAGTCTTAAAATGGAGAATCTGAGGTGGAGGATTGACAGCTGGGACTCAAATCTGGGATTTTTCCTGCAAACACAAAGCCACCTGTGTGTTGCAGGTGGTGCTATATAAGAAAAATCACTTAAAATAGAATGTAATTTCCCTTATTTGTGGACTATTCCCATTGGATTTTATATTATTACGTGTGATATTTTCATTACACAGCCTGTAGACAAGGCTGAGTTGTGGGTTTGAGTCGATCAATTATATAATCCTGAATTTAATTATAAAAACCTTGAAGAGGCCACTGTTAAGGTATTTCCAGTTTAATAGTTTTGATATTTATAAAATCAAAAACAAGCATTTGGTCCGGGTAAAATGTTCCAACAGAAGACCATGCTTTTATTTGAGACGTAGCTTTAAAATGATTGCATTATGGCTGGATGTGATGATGAATACAGATGGACAAATCAAATGAATAACAAGTCTCCGCTGTGTGTTTGTGTGTGTGCGTCTCCATTTTGGTCATGGCAACAGTTGCTAAGGAGCTTTCGAGTAATAGAAATGTCTGAAGAAAATAGTCTCTTACTTCAGGCATTCTTTCTTTTGAGAGCGCAGTGGACAAACGATTTATGTTTTCTTATAAGTTATGAATTATTTTGTATGTAACTGCACTGTTTCTCATTGTCTAACTCAACTACTTTCACCCTTTACGATCAAATGTCAAGAGATAAGATAGTCCTTTATTTGTCCCACAGTGGGGAAATTTCAATGTCATTGTATGTGTTTTGCCAATGTGTATGTTGATTTTAATGTAATATCGTGAGTACTTATTTATAATGTATGGAAATTGCCACATTGCATCATCCTAAAAGAATGGTTACTGATTCGAAGGACCTTGTGAGGACCTTTCTCCCGTTCTAAAGATAAAATGGATTTGAATAGCTTGATTGCTGATGTGACGGAAACCCCATGAATAGTTTTGAATATTACAAACACATTTCTGGCCTGGAAAATGAGAATAGAGAAACCACCACTACAAAAGCTACGGAGAACAAAGCCGAGGAAGCGCCAGCAGCCTGTCACATCCAGGGAACATCCTAAGTAGTCTCCTATCAAGATGCCAAACCCCCGAGTGGGCGCGGAGGACACTTCAAAGCCCCAAACCTTCTCAATTACCTCCCCACAAATTAAGTGTCTGGATTTAAAATAACATTTGTGAGGAGTCAAATGGATCCCAATGGAAAAAGCAAATGCAAACCGCCTCGATGCAATGCTTATGTCAGAGTTCCACAGAAAGTAGGGCACTTGAGAGAGAGTGAAGAGGGATGATGTAAGCTTTAGCTGAGACCTATATGTTCTCCCTTGAGCTTAGCGTGTTTGTCAGAAGAATGGTATTTACGATAGTCCTGTGCAATTTATTGAATTTAAACGCAGGCTAAGACTCTGTTCAAATGAATAAAGATTTAAAAATAGCTGTTTTGTCAATCATTCTGGTGACACGTTTTAGTAGCTGTTCGCTCTGAAGAGGGTGGTTCTTTCCTAAAATTGGGGGACAACCTCATATATACCTTTTAAATAATGAATTATCGTTTACTGGAAAAAATGTTGTTTGACTAAGATCATGCAATTGACTGAAAGATAATACTCAAGATTAACAGCCGAAATTAGAGCCTTATATTGTTTATTTTCCGATATTCTATATAAAATGTAACTTAAATACAACAAATACAAATTATTTTACTGTGTCTATTCTGTTCATGGAATAGGTTTAGTATGCACCAGTGTTACATGTTTTTTTACTTTCTTGATGTTAATTAAGCAGGCCAACCTCCCTGCAGTGCATTCATATTATATGAGTTTTTTTTCGCCTCCCGGCCTGACGTCTCACTGTTTCTCAGCCCTCCTGTCTACATAATACAACAACAGAAAGTGAATCTGTCTCTTCCCTATTCAACCATTTTTTTTTCTGAATTGTGTTTTGCAGTGTCCCAGTCCAACAGCAGCCTCAAGAAGCATCGCAGCCGGAGCATCTTCAGCCCTTTCTTCTGCTGCTTCCGGAACTACAATGACTACCACGCCGATCCGCCCTCCGCCAACAACAAGAGCTTATCCCTGCCTCCGACCCCCGAGGAGAATGGCAGCCCGCCCAAGGTGAAGCTCGTCATGTCTCACAACTGCACACAATATAACACACATTTGGCTCTGGCTCCACTTGTGACAATATCCATCCATTTTTGTTCCATTTGACCCTGAAATAATTTACTGCCAAAATGACTTTTTATTTCATGGCCCGGCTCGAGATGATCATGATTTAGTTTCGTTTTAGTCTTTCAATCTTTTACCCTTGGAGTCTCAATGGTTCTTTGCTTTGTTTGTTATTGTCCAGTGAAAACTTTAAGGTTTTTTTATGCCAAAAAGTCAGTCCAAAAAAGTTGGGCTATCTAACTTTCAAACCACAACGAATGTAATTATGTAATAAAACCATGTACTGTAATTAGTTCCTCGCTTTCAAGACGATTTCTACCCCCACCCTCTCTCAGCCAATCAGCTCTACGCCCAAAGTGTCAATTAATGACTCACGGGGTTCTTTCTCACAAATTGTTGCAAATAAAATAGATTTTAAAAAAAATACCACATAAGCCTTGTATAATAAATAAAAATGAAAATAGTCAAAAAAATCTGAGAAAAATAAATAATGAAAACTATAAGATAAATAAAAATGCAAAACAATCTCTTGGTCAGGCTAAAAAAAACCTGTTGGATTTAGTAAATATTTCAAGGCAGAAATCGGAGATAGATTGTGGCGCTCCGGTGACAGTTGGTGTCGTTACAATGAGGCCCGAGGCTGAGGTTCTGCTCGGGTCCAAAGTGGAAGCGCCGCTCTCTTTCTCTCTCCCTTTCACTTTCCCTCCCCTCTGCCTCTCTCCCCTGCACATTCTTCCAGCTGCTTCAAACCCGCTGAACTCCTGAGGTTGTTTACCATCTACTGCTCCAAAATATGGGCTCCTTTCCCATCATGCATTCTTCCATATCGACCGACGCACTGCAAACTCACGCACAGACGCACACCCGCCGAGACACTGAGAGGAGCCACATGTGCCGCGCAAACACCGAGCAAAAGTCACACTGGGTTTTTCCAGCAGAACTTCTGAACGAATTTGATTTTTGATTTAGTCCTGGTTTTACAAATTTGTTTAGAGCCATTGCCAATATAAATATGTCCCAGAATAATGCATCCCCAATGTGTTCCCTCTTTTTATTTACCAGAGGTGGCAATAGTACTAGTATTATAGGTACTTAAGTGAAAGTATTGGGGCTAATGTTTAAGTATAATTCCCTTACTTAAAGCTGGGGTATCTAACTTTCTAATCACAAACAACACATAGTTGGTCCAATAGGAAGTAAAAACAGATCAGACCACTCATTCTGTCTTCTTCTCATTTTAAAACTAGAGCCCTGTGAGTCACTATTTGAGGGTTTGGGCAGAGAGCTGATTGGCTGAGTGAAGGAGGTCCTGTCTTTTTCACTTTTCTGTCTAAAAAAAGCTGATCCAAAGATGTGAGAGAGGACAAAAGCAAGGAACTCTTCAGATGGAATTGATTACATAGTGGCCATATTTTTAGTGGTTTGAAAGTTACACACCCCAGCTTTAAGTGCAAGTTTAAAAATACAAGATTTTGTTTGCACTGCAGCAAAAAAGTCATACAAAATTGTAAATATATTTGTTGGAGAAATTTTAAACGTTGCCTTTGAAACACAGAATAGGACATAAAACAAAACGGTTATCTTATTATGCCAAACCTGATCTTAGAAGCATGGCTAACACAAGTTCATTTTGAAGCATGGCAAACCACATCATACTTGCTTTTCATCCTGTGTCGCCTTACGCATTAGTCACTTCTACATGTCAGGAGTAGAGAGTACACATATCAGGATTTAAAAGTAAGGAGTAAAGTAATCAAGTTGCCCGAAAACAAAGTAGTAATTCTTAGATCAAGTCAAAATACGTCGTTACCTGCCAACTCTGCTATTTGCCTTTTTACATTCAGTTGAGGAATGCCTGTTTTCTACACATGTGGCCTGTATTGACACACTGCGGAGCCCTTCTCAACAAATGGCATTAATTCAGTGTGAACCGAGCGAACCTGGCCATAAAAAGCCTTGTAAGAGCCCTGGCCGCGCCTCCCTCACTGGCGGCACAGTGCGGTGTATGTTGCAGGATTGCTGGCCCGCCGTATTTGTTACTATGGCAGCCTTGTTTGTTTTTGACGAGCTCGGGTCTGTGTGTGTCCTCCACTCTCCTCTCTCCTTCTCTCCCGATTCAAATATTGATGTTTTTGTCTTGGCACCCTCTGCCTCGCTTTGTTTTTTTGTTCCTGACCCAAAAGAAGCCATTCGCCCATGCCTATTGCTAGCCACCCTTTCAGTCTCAGCATGGGAGCTTTTGATAAGGGCAGAGAAGGGGTTTTTGAATCCTTTTTCATTGCTCCCTCATTCATAAAAACCCAAAAAATATTATGTTGAATAAAGAGAGATGACAGTGAACCTAAAATGCTCTCTTAATCTGCTTAAGCCATCTGGATGAATGGATAGGTTAGAAACAAATGTAATTAAGTGATATTTGCTTGGTTGTCTTTCTGTTTTTCAATGTCTGTCGTCGGTTCGGTGCTTGCAGACTTTGTGATCTGAACATATAGGGAAATTCCCAAACATTTTTCCCCTGTGGAATGTTTGTGATACCTGTGGTTGACAGTCACTTCATTCACACCAGTCCAGCACCTCCTATTGGCAGGAACATGTTTTGGATGGATTGAAAAGTGCAATATTTTCCTCAGGAGTTATGAGGCTATGAAATACATTTAATGACTGTCTCATTGTGTCACATGCATTTCTCTTTTTTGTCTCACATTTTGAGACTAAAAAGTGAAAAAATGACGACCATTCCTACCCCCAGTCACTAGTAAGACAAATGTGCAAACGTTGTGCTCTGACTTTTTCTATTGGGAACATCAGATTAAAGTTGCCTTGCCTCCCGACTTGTTGACCAGCCCCTTGTCCTTCTTGGTCAAGATGTCAAGAGATAATCCCAGCTAATCTAAAAGAAATGAGTGTTTAATATCTTAATATTGAATGTATTTATTTTTTTATTTGATTGGGACCATGCACATTAATGGACATCAGTATGAAACAAATGTAAATATGCCAGATTATAGCTACAAAACCTCCCTTCAGCAATAGTCCCTGCAGGCAAATACATAAATTACAACATACAAAACATGCAGCACACAGAAATGTTAAAGTCTATTTGTCACATGACTGGCTTTATATCCACCTGCTG
Source organism: Knipowitschia caucasica (assembly GCA_964034765.1). Taxonomy (NCBI): domain Eukaryota; kingdom Metazoa; phylum Chordata; class Actinopteri; order Gobiiformes; family Gobiidae; genus Knipowitschia; species Knipowitschia caucasica. Next base: position 20,223,801 of record OZ035843.1, read on the forward strand.
TTTAGTTTGATTTTTTTTTTTAATCCGTTTACGCGATCTCATCTTTCACAATCCAGGTCAAATCTGAACATCTTGCTACATTTGATCTCAATATATGACCTTTATGTAGTGCCCTGAGAGTGTCCGCCCGGGTTTTGACATTGTAACTAGCCTTTTCTGATTACCCCACAAGTGTTCTGCAAATGCCAAAGCCCCACTGGGTCCCCTCCGCTTGCCTGCTCCACTGCGTGTGTAAATCTCATCCATCGCGTTCCCAACGGGGAGTCTCTCAGTGTCCTTGTACCACGGCACATCAGCATGCAGTCTCACCACAACATGATAAATACTGTCAACCTTCAACCTCCCCTTGGCAGACGGGAGAGGTGCACGAACTGAAGCTACGGCAAAGTCCTCCGTTCGCCTCTGCCAGGCCCTTCTTGTAGTCGCTTGTGCTTTGTAGGCAAGTCAAAAAAATAAACACATGCAGTATTTATTCATATCAAAAACATTTTATCTTTTGGCTGAGGGAAGATGGTGGTCCTCTGTGTTTTACATTTTCTATCCGTAAAAAATGATTCAAATATGTGACATAGGCAAATAAAAATACATGCAGATGGAAACTATAGAACCGAACTGAAGCCAGGAACATTGTTAACAGAGGATTGTGGTTTGAAAGTAAGGTACCCCAGCTTTAAATATACTAAAAACATCCTCCTAAAACAAACCAGGGTTCAAGACAACTCAACCCAAATCGTCCAGTAATTCGTGACAACCCAAGCAACGATATACACGGATTTTCCACCCGGTCAACCATCCTTGTTTTGGTCTCTGACATCCTTCTGTCCCTTCAGCCTCCAGCCAAGTTCCTGCTCCCAGAGGTTAGCATCGCAGACTACGGCAAGAGCTGTGTGGTGATCGACCTGGACGAGACGCTGGTGCACTCCTCCTTTAAGGTATTTACTCTTATTTATGTGTTTTGTTTGATAGGGACAGATGTGCACAATATACATGCTCCTACTGTATAACCCTATCGAGGCTGAAATGACTCTGTAGGGCAAAAAGGATTACACAGAGAAATACCTTTTTAAAAACACTATTGTTTGTGTTAAATGTGGTGACAGCATTCAGGAAACAGCTGTGGCGTCTATAGGGTTTTGTAAATCAGGTTGAACAGGGTGAGCGTGGTATGTTTTGAACAGAAACCAAAGCGTCTATTTCTATTCATTTGCACTTTTTAGTAAAGTATTATGATAATCTTTATTTTTGGTTTATTGAATTTGAATTGTAAACGTAGAGCCTTTTTGTTATAAAAGTTAAAAACCATGACTTGTTTATAGATACGCATACATGAACGCTACATTTAAGGCCAAACAGAATAAATATTGAATCTCTTTTGTTTCTGCAATTCTACCTTAACTCACTTCCTCTTCAGTCTATGCATCTACTGTATATTTCAGTTGGTTCTTGTCCTTACAAACTCTAAAAGAAGAAGAAATGGTTGAAATAAACAATCGGGTTCTTCCTAAAACTTACATAAGGCGTTGCAATGGTTATTTCCAAGAAGTGCAGAAACATTCCTGGTTTGCAATGGGAAGGCATAAGGAATGAAAAATGTACACATGCTGATTGGGACCCACCCATTGCGAGTTCCGTGGCAGGAGGGAGGGGACCACAAATTCAAGGGTGCGTCCCATAGACCGCAGCGCTGTAGCCTCAAATGGCCGCGGGTGAAATTCACAGAAACCCGGAATGCTGGAATACTCAGAAAAGGAAAGTGTAGCTTGAAAAGATTTTTTTTTTCTTTAAACTCACCCACCCAGCTTCTGCATTCCTTTTTTTCTAACAAACATGGAGCACATTTGCAATCCGATCTCTAAATATGTTGCTCTGGTCCGAAATGAGAAAAAGATACATCAAAACATCAACAATATAGCTAATGAATTCAAGTCAGTTATGTTCAACAGTTGTCAATTCACCAACAACAGATCAGAGAATCAAACAGTCTGAACACAACAAACACACAGGAGCCATTGGTCCATAGGGAGCGGGATGACTAATGTCCATATATGGTAATAAAGCAGGTCTAATCCAAATGTATGTATTTCATTACTTTTGATCAATAGACAGGACTACACGATTGGAACAAGCTAAGATTCTTATCCAGAACACTCTCTCCAACATTGAGAAGTAAACCACTCCCATAACGCACATAACATGCAGTGCGTGGGCCATAATGTGCTCCGAAGCAGCTTGACCAGACAGTTTTGATTATCATAAAGCAGCCTGTGTTTGTGCAGCAGCCAAATGGCTCCTTTTATAATTAAACAAAAAAACAAGAAACCTCCCCAAGGACTGTGACTTTGAGAATATATTATTACACAGAAAACTCCATACACAGCGATTCCACTTCCCTTCAACGCATGCAAGACATCCGGTGGGGGAAAAAACATATTTATGAAATTCGGAGATCAAAATATTTGCAGCAGTTGAGCAAGGGAAAGTGTACAAACGAGTAAATCAGAGAGGGATCATGTCACACATTGCACAGATGCATGCGCAGAAAATAGCAGCATTACATAAGGCATGACATCCTGCTCTGTCTTTATGATATGGAAGAGGGGATCAGCCCACAGCTTCGAGGATTAACTGCAGATTGTGTTAAAGTGGCTATAAACAACGCACACAACGCAGGATGCAATAATAGAAATGGGATTGGGACCAGTTTAGAGAGGAGTTTGACATGTGAGCCAGAAATGCAATTATGGGTACACTTATGAAATGGACTAGTATGGGTTCATGTGACTGGCAGCCATGTTGATTTAGCCAAACTTGTCCTAATGCTCAGATGGATTTCACATGTATAAATAGTATATGTATATAGGCCGTGCACTATTTTCTGAGGTTTCGATGCAAAACTTTTATTATTTCATTTGTTCAGTGGTTCTCAAACAAACACACAAAGTAAAACCTAAGAACTACAGTCGGATCAAATGCTTCAAGGATTTTAATTCATTTCGGGTTGATATTCCCAAAATAGGCAACACAATATAGTTATAATGAGAGTTTTCTTCATCGACATGATTAAGTTTGAGGTATAGGTTGCTCTACGGCAGCTTATTGCTTTTGTCCATCTCCACACTTCTCTCTGTGACATAATAAAAAGCCACATAAGAAGTTATCGATTACAATGCTTTTCGAGAATATTGTATGAGTTGTCTGGTGCACACTGGGGTCTGTGTATTGCTATGTCCTTTTACTGGATATGTCTGAATCTGAACGAACAACGAGACAGCCACCTACTCTTAAAACTGCATCCTTCATCACTGTTTACACGTCTGTTTCTTTTGTCCTTCCTCACATTGCTTATTTCCATCTCCAGCTCTGAGCCCGGTCTCTGAACAGCTGCTGTGCTTTCTGTCTTCAGATGATGGACTGATCTGCCCTGCTCCAGCGCCTGCTCTGTCCAACCACAAACTTGATTTGTCGAGCCTGTCACAGATTCTCTCGCATCCGCTGCCTTTTATGTGTAATGTTGTGTAATGAGGCTTTGTGCAGCTGCGGCGAGGGCTTTTCTAATCATGTGCCCAATGCAAACACTGGGAGATAGTTGTAGATATAGAGCACACACCAGCTGGAGCAGGAACGATTCCCGTAGCAAACACCCCCTCTGCTGGAGGGAACAGTACTTACAGTACTAGGGCTGCACTATTTCGAAGGAATGTTTAATTATAATTTTTCAGATAACGATACGATTCTCGATTTCTGTTATGAAGCAAAGATCATTTTCCAACTGCACTGGGAAAAAATCCATTGTGCTTAAAAGTATGTTAGATAAGACTTTTAGCAAGTAAAAATTAACTTAAGCCTTTGATGAAGCTCTTACTAACCTATTTTGGACATTTGCCGTGATCCTTGTTTTAGAGCTGAAACACAGAGTTTGTATATTAAGCTAACAAGACCATTTTTAGACCTCAATATTTGAGGTCTATGTGATTTGACAATTGCAAGCCAATCGCATTACCAACTTGAGTGTGATGCAGCCTTACATTATTCATTACATTTTCAAACAACAGAAAACACATAAACAACAGAGTCAACAACAGAACAACAGAAACACACACATACAATCTGCACCAAAACTGAAAGAGAGCAGATGAAAAATCCACCATGTGTTTGTGCAAGAAAGTAGTACTAACCCTTTTTATTGTTAATACCATAGTATTTACCGCCGTAAAGATGGCGCCGTGGCAAGAGCTCCGGTGTGTGCCTTGCTGGTGCACACTGGGGTAGTCTTGCACAGTTTTTCCAATGTGGTTTTACCGCAAATGGCAAATAAATTAATCTGAATCTGAATCTAAATAGATTGTGCAAGTAAAGATCAAAAGCAGGTGAAATAAACCCATTTACATTAGTGCAGTCTAAAATCAGACTTAAGATCCATCAGGATTTTGAAAAAGCAACACGTTTCATCACAAAGTTCAGTCTCTCTGGCACCTGCGTTCCTTCATTTCCCCCAATTTACTTCAACATGTCACCTCCGCCGCCCACCCAGGCCTTTCATCCTGCTCTAGGCTGCTCCCTCATTTCCCGTATCTGCTTAAAGATGACAAAAGTCTCAGCCCGGGCTCCTGTGCTCCGCTCCGTCTGTCAGACCGCTGCAGGCATCTCCCTGGAGTCATACCAGGGTTTTCCTTAATACTGTGAAGAAGTGGAGCACAAAGCTGCACTACGGCTCTCATAAAGGACCTCCAGTCTGCCCCAGGCTTCTCCACACTGCTTGCATTTGGCTGTTGCGTGTCACCTAAGCTGCATTGTAAAAATAAATCTTCCCTTTCTCCATTTTGTCCTCCGCAGCCCATCAGCAACGCCGACTTCATTGTTCCGGTGGAGATTGATGGCACTGTTCATCAGGTACTGAAGGGACTCTATGCGATATGAACAGCTTGTTGTCTATTGTGGATATGACTGTGAAAGAGGACCGTTTTCCCCTTCAAGCCTGTTTGAAGAAGGATTGTGCAGCTGTTTCCAAGTTCAAGTAATCCAGGATAGGCTGTGTATGTGCTGTGGCCTGTTCGTGATTACTTGCACTTGGCGTCAGCAACTGTCAACAAATGAATTATGGCAAAATGTTTATGTTCTGTGGGATTTTGTATGATTTTCCTCGGGTTCATGGGTAAAATTAGCCATATGCCAGGCTGAGAACTCCATCGTTAGCACCAGCCTTGTTGAAGAATTGTGAATTTTTATCCCTCTACATCTGTGTTCTCCAACGTTTTTGAGTCGTGGCATTAATCAATCACACGCTACACCATCAGCTGAAACGTATGTATGTATAAAATGAAACTCTGCAGCCACAATGCATCTTTCTCTTCACAGTTTATTACACTATAGAATATCAAACAAGCGCACAAGTCTTTCTAATCATAATTTTTTGAACATGTGCGTGCCATTGGAACATTTCCAAACATCTCAAGGCTCACTAACATGCCCCAACACACTGGTTGACAAAACAGCTCTCTACATTACAATATGCAAGCTGCAAAAGTGACAAAAACAACAATTACCCTGTGAGAAAATAGTCAGCATTCTGTGTACTGTCAAATATAACCCTAAAACAGAATGGTTTCAATTGCATTTTGTAATAATTTTGTAGACCTGTGTTCGAATCAATGTAGCAGCAACATTTTCTAAGATTGATTGATTGTATTCATTCCAGCAGAAATTACACATTCATAAATATTTACATTTCTTAGTTTACACGACCTTTTGTACATGCTGCCTTCTGCGCGTACAGTATATACTTACACAGGAAAATATATAAACTTAAATATACAATCAAGCCACAGTATTTGCCCTAGTTTCACCATGTGTTGTATATTTTCAATTTCAATATGTACAGTATCTACGATTGCATTTCTATTTACAATTTGTCAGCTCAAAATGGAGTGAGAAAGAAGAATGAGAGTCTAGTTTCATATACAGCAGGGGTACCTATTTTTCCCCAATTCATTATATATATTTATTTTACCAACAGAAGGAGTAGTAGGTAGTTGTCTTTATCTTATGAGAGAACATGTTTTCTTTGGCCCTTTTAAGCATTCCTCTGCACTAAAGTGTTTTATTTTCCTCTTCCTGTCTACATTGTGTGTTTATTGCATGATACTGAGCTGTCCGTGTCCTTCAGGTGTACGTTCTGAAGAGACCCCACGTGGACGAGTTTCTGCAGAAGATGGGAGAGCTGTTTGAATGTGTGCTCTTCACCGCGAGTTTAGCCAAGGTTTGTGCTCCTCATCCTTTGCCTGTTTATTTTTTTTTTATTCCATCTCCTAACATGGATGGCCTCCCGGATGATGTTTGATTAGTATTAGAATCGACCCACACAGAGCCATAAGAAACTATTGGATTATTCATTTCATGTTCTTTGATAGAAGTTGTTTTTTGTCTGTGAGCCTGTTGACAAATGTTTTCACTTACTGACAGAGCCATAAAAAAAATATTGGATTTCTCATGTAATCATTAAATAAAATACGGTACACAGTGTTAGCTCTTGGTTCAGTAGGTTATATGCAAACATTTTAATATGTTTTAAGAAACATTGTAGCAATTTTGATTTTGGCCCTCTGATGTATTTGATTTTGGGATCCCTGTCTTTTAACATGTATATTTCATTGAATCACTCCTGCTTTAGTACGCTGACCCTGTGGCCGACCTGCTGGACCAGTGGGGGGTGTTCAGGGCGCGACTCTTCAGGGAATCCTGTGTGTTCCATCGGGGAAATTACGTCAAAGACCTCAGCCGCCTTGGCCGCGAGCTCAGCAAAGTCATCATCATAGACAACTCGCCGGCCTCCTACATATTCCACCCAGAGAACGCTGTAAGTCACACATACAGTCATGCGCTGGGAGAGAATCCTGAATACTTGTTTTACATGTAAAAAGGTTAAATTTAGTGTATCCAGTCACGTGGACCAATCACAGTGATGTATTGTGGATACTTGGAATGCCTTTACAGTCATTTCAGAGCAGTATATAACTTTGTTTTGCATCTGATGGTATATACGTATTTGAAAAAAGACAAGAGGAGAGAAAGCCTACACTACCCAGATACAGAAATACAAGAAAATACCTTTTTGGCTCCAGCCCCTCTCACCCACTCAACACAAAACTTTATAGTTTTGAGCCTAATTATATTCAAACACAGTTTAGCTGTTTGTTATGGTTATCCAGACAATAAAAACATGTATACTAAAGGTCACGTTTTTATTGTTACTTTTTGTTTTTGTAACAACATAAATTGCATGATCTAATATCAAAATGTTCATAGATTTAGAGATGGGAGTGCTCAGGCGGCTCACTAAATGCCTCATAGTAAAGAATGCCCTGAGGAAAAGGAAAAATGTAACTGCGTTGGCTCAAGGCGTTAATAAACATTGACTCTACAAGTGCCTTGGACTGTTTTCTGAAAACCAACAAAAGAAAATGCAACGAATTCAGTATATATTAAACTTTATGGACCCCTGAGGGAAGTTTGTCTTTGAGTCAGTACAACAATTTGTACAGGAATAGTTGATTTGCAAAAACAGATAAATGTCATTAGAAAGACATTTGAAAGAAAATGTAAAGTTAATAGATTAATCTATTTCATCCCTTTTTCAGCATATTCTTTAAAATTCACTGTCAATAACAAAACATGTTGAAGATTATTGTTAGACAAATGCAACTTTTTAACACATTTTAAAAACTGATAAACTGAGATATTTGTTTTTGCAAATGAAATCTTCACTTTTTTTGGAAAACATTTACACAAAAAGAGATTTCTCATATATCTATATAGCCGTTACATTGTGTACACATATTCAGCGGTTAATAACTCATAAAACTATAATCCTTGTCTTTGATGACGCTGCAAAGCTGGTAACACTGTGAGAAGTCGCATGTACAGTAAGTTACCAATAAACTCTTTAATATTGTAACATTAGCTGCAAAAACAATATCTGTCGTTGTAATGGTTGTGTTTAGTGTGGTAGTGTTTTATTGACCATGCAGCAAAACTGTTGAATACCCCTGACTTTCACTCCAGCAAGTAAATGTAGGTGCTTATAGTTCAAGAAATACATAGTTAATTTAAAGTGTATTCCTAATGTTTGGTGAACGTACGAAGAAATATTAATAAGATTGTGTAACATGTTTTTTGGTTTCAAGAAGTATTTATTTTTCTTCAATAAAACATTTTGTCTTGTAAACAAAACGTGACATTGTATGAACAAATCAGACCACCACCACCTTATTATAAAACATGTGAGAAACAGCCCTGCGAGTCCCAGTTTGACTCTTTGAGCTCAGAGCGGATGGTCCTCTGAAAAATCGGATCTAAATTTATGACAGAGACCATAAAGAAAAGGAATTAGTCAGATGGATTTTTATGTGGATTGAAAGTTGGCTTAATGTCTTCCAAATATATGAAATCTGCGCTAATAATAACAGCGGTAGAATCTAATATTTTCTGACTGCTTAACATTCATAAAGAGCTTTGAGCCTCGGGCAGTGCTCATTTTATTAGATTTCTGCCACTCACTCGTTTACGTTATTAAAACCCACCAAAAAATATTCAAATGATATAATTAGGACGTGTGACATTTGCCCCTATATGTCCATAATGAGGTGTTTGTGTGTGTTTTCCAGGTGGCCGTGCAGTCCTGGTTTGACGACATGACGGACACAGAGCTGCTGGACCTTATTCCACTGTTCGAGGCTTTAAGCAAAGATGAGGACATTTATAATTCCTTACAGACTTTGAGGAATAGGTAGCAAAAAGACAACGGACGTTTTCTCCTCCAAACAAGTTTCTGTACAGGACTTCCATACAAATAAGAGTGTATGACTGTATGTATGTATAGTATATGTTTCTATGAACTTTTCTAACACAGGTTTTACAATACTTCCCAAGATTATTTTACTTACCGAAGAACGATCATGTTGTTTTGCTTTCAGTAGTGGGTGTTGAGCTGTGTTCTGCAGGCTGGTGTACGATCCTTGGTTCAAATAACTGTGATTTCTTCTATTTTACTTATTAATTAAAAAAGTGCCTTCATACTGAGCTGATATGAATGGGACGCACATGTTGTAAACTGTAATCTACAACAAATATTCTTGTCGATCTACACAAAATGAACAATAAAATCCTCTCGATTTTGAATTGACCAAATTATTTTAATGTGATTTGTGGCTATTGTAAATTCTTAAATATGTAAAAAAAAATAAGTATTTAAAAAAAAATGTGATGAGATTATTATTGTCAAACAAAAAATGTCCAGAGAAAATATATGAATTAGTATAGATGATATATGATATTATATTTATTGAGGCAAATGATGTTGGGTGTAAAGAATGCTGTAAAAGTTGTACTGTACAACATTATTAAAGTTTTGCACACGTTTCAGTGAGTTATGGACTGACTTGTGGTGATTTTGTGAGTTTTATACTTTCTCAATTACTTTACATATATATATTTATGGTTCTACCTGCAAGTGAAAGCCTGATCCTGTCAGATTTGAGAGGTTAAGTGAGGCAGGGCCTGATTATTACTGTGATGGGAGACTTCTAGGGGCGAAAAATGGTCTCATTTATATAACGCTTTTCTACCTTTTCAAGGCTCTCAAAACACTTCACATCAAGGAACCAATCACCCATTCACACACCCATTCACACACACATTCACACACACATTCACACACCCATTCACACACACATTCACACACACATTCACACACACATTCACACAACCATTCACACACACATTCACACACACACATTCACACACACATTCACACACCCATTCACACACACATTCACACACACATTCACACACACATTCACACACACATTCACACAACCATTCACACACATTCACACACACATTCACACACACATTCACACACATTCACACAACCATTCACACAACCATTCACACAACCATTCACACACACATTCACACACACATTCATACACACATTCACACACACATTCACACACACACATTCATACAACCATTCACACACATTCACACACATTCACACACACATTCACACACACATTCACACACATTCACACAACCATTCACACAACCATTCACACACACATTCACACACACATTCATACACACATTCACACACACATTCACACACACACATTCATACAACCATTCACACAACCATCCACACACACATTCACACACACATTCACACACACACATTCACACACATTCATACACACACATTCACACACACATCCACACACACAATCCTACACACCAGTGAATGCAGACCCTACCAGGTGCCACAGTTGGGCAGTTGCAAAGTGCCTGTTGTTGTGTCCTTAAGCAAGACACGTCGCCCACATTGCCTTGTATGAGTTATGTGCGTGCTGGAGGGGCTGAGTGCACATACTGGTTGCCTTACTTTCGTCAGTCTGCCCCAGGGGAGCTGCGGCTACAGTAGCAGTTTATCTCCACTGTGTATGGAGTGCATAAATAATGGTATGTGACGTGTCTGTATAAGTGTATATCATAATTATATTAGACATTTGATAACAATTTAGGAAAAATGTAATCAAAACATAGAAGAGATCATTCCTTGCCCGAGTCCACATTCAGAGCCAAGAGTTTGTTTTGGGTTGGGGTTTCCTTGAAATTGGCCTTTTATATCCCAAAAGAAAGAGTCTTGTAAACGTTAAATGTGATCAAATAAGACCACAACATTCTTTCTTCATCTTATTAGAAGACGCATGAAAAATATTTGGGAAAGTTTGTGATTGAGGCAAATTGTTTTGGGAGGAAGGCAAGTTAGATGGCCTTTATTACACAAAGTCATGTACCCAAGCTTTAAAAATTAAAATATTGGTCATAAAACGTGATAATTTCACACCATTCAATTATGGTTGAAATAAATGCACAGTTTCAGAATTCCAATGTAACATAAAGGTTAGAAAGTTTGTTTCTTGCTTGACATACATTTTAAGATAGAAATGGGTAAAGATATTTTAATAAAATATTTTTATTGTCATAAAGCGGTTAATGTTCAACTGCTGGTACCTTTGTGTCTTGTGAACTTTTTGCTTCCGCTAACGTTGCTCAAGTGGATTAGGCATTGTATAGAGCTTATTCTTCTACCTTGAAAATTCCTGCCCTTTACTATGGAGCCAAAAGAAGTAAACATGTGTGTGTGAAACTAAGTCTGCTGCTCCGCAATGGCTTCCAGGAATGAACAGGCAAAACCATGGCTCAAGGTAAGAATCTCTGCACCTCCTCTGAGCTTATGTAACCTGTACTACTCTGAAGACATGTGTGTGTTTACTTCAGTGGGAATTACTCGAGCTACTTCTTCTACTCAACATCTGTCTTTATACCATACTTGTAATATCACTAGTCACACTTTCAGATGTAAATGTAGTGGTAAACTGTGACTCTGTAAAGCGGCAAGAAACAGTTTTTTGTATGGAACTGTGATGCTGCGTTATTGTTACAACTGTACTGTATTGTGTATGAAATAGATCTCTCACTCCGGCTTGTTTACACACAGCCTTATAATAAACACATGTAAATACAAGTGGGAGGTGTTCCCATATCTGTGAGCAGGATTTACCCTGAAACAGCCTGATATGGTGTTATTCACGCTCCAGACTGAAGTCCTCATGTTTAATCCCCAGGTGACTGAGCTAATGGTGATCCATGTGATGCTCACATGTGAGGGTAGACAACAGTGCAGTAGTCTGAAGAGAGAATTTAGCAGTCAACTATTCAACTGGCTTTGTGTCAGTAGAAATAGTATAATGTTATTCAGACAGACACTGTAGCAGCCATGACTGCCCTAAGTATCATAAACCACCTTTTGTAATAATGCATCATACTTATATAGTGCTTTTTTGGACTCAAAGACCTGGCATTATTCGTTCACTCTTCATCTGAGCCCTCTGCCCCTCTGATCACCCCAATCATTCTATGTGGGTGAAGTGTCTTGCCTAAGGACACAATGCCAGTTTAGCACTGTCCCACCTGGTATTTCCAGAGGTCTTCCGTCCCATCACAGTACTTAGCCCTGCCCTGCTTAGCCTCTCTAGGTATGACTAGCAAACTGGCTGCATATGATTTCATACAATATACCCTTACTCTTATTTTGCCTGTTGATGCGACAGATTCTAGAGTTACATTAATCAACCAGACACATTAACACATTTGATTAAACTGTCTTAAACAAAACAAAAATCTACTTTCAATTGAGATTTCAGTAAATGGTCCATGTTTTGTGGTCATATGTGTGAGGATGGGGGAGAGTGCAGGCAGTTCCAGGTGTGTTTGCGCATGGGTGTGGAGACAACAGGTACCTCCCACTGTGCGCTTTCCAATGGACTGTGCATACAGGAAGAGAGCAGCAATATAACTGTACCTGCCCAGTTCTCAGGCTGCATCCTGCCCCAGCTCCATCACTGCTCCTCTCTTAGAATAGTTCACCGCCACCAGGTAGGAGAAACCTTCAATACTTTTACATCTAAGCCTCTATGCCATCTCAAAATCCATGTCTTATCTAATCGCAGAATGTCTGTCTTTACTAAAGGCCTCTAAAAGTGAAATGTCTAATGCCTCTCACTCTGCCTCTATCCCAGACTCTTGATAAAGTTAATAATTATTGTTTATTGCTCGTCTGTTTATGGCGTGCGATATCAGCGTTTGATATTAAACCCATTGTCCTTCTAATTGAAAGGAAACAATTAGAAGGACAATGAGGTGATCCGTGACCAGTTTTTCCTGACGCACGCCTGGACTTTTGTGTCTCCCCTTTTCACTCAATATTTGCTCAGCTTTTAATGTGGAGAGGCTCAGATTGCAAAAGGCCCAGTTTTGTTCAAGGACCATGCGGGCAGTAAAAAGGTCTGTTCAGTGGTGGAGTGAATAAGTGAATATAGATGGATCCTATTTTTGTTCAAATAAATAACAATGAGAACAATAATAAGTCAATTGTGGCAATGCGATATATATATATGTGTAATTAAGTTAGTATAAAGTATTAAATGCACTTTGATCTTAATTTTAACCCCTCACCTTTTAAAAGTAATGTAAATTGGTTTATAACTGTGCAAAGGCTGGACATGGATTTATGGCTCTGACTCTTATGAGGAATCAATATTTGATAAGAATATTGGGCGTGGCTTTATTTTTATCAATGAAAAAAGTTGATAATTACTATACCAAAAAATAGGCCATTACGCACCATTTCTATTATTCATTTTCTCATTTTGCTGTGAGCATGACTGATAATAATCTTTTGTAACTTAGTCTCTGTTAAGTCTCATGGTCCAGCTTTGACATACATCTCACCATGTGTCATCGTGCGTCACCGCTGTAAATTTCTCCAGTGTGGGATCAATAAAATCTATCTTATCTTATGCTGAAGGTGAATCAGTAAATGCCGGTGTTGAAAGGGGTTAATGTTATAATAATTTATTAAATACGACATGTTTCAGTTCTGTACCTCCATCCAGGATCTGCCCAAGTGCACCTGGTCCGTTTGCATAGTGGCTTCATATCTCCCACAGCTCCACAGCATCGGGCCTGTGTGGTTGTGTGTTTGTGTGTGTGAGTGAGTGGATGTGTGCGTGTCTGTATGTGTGTGCGTGTATTTGCTTATCACCGCTGTTGTTCCCTGCACTGAGCCCAGAGGCAGATGATTGCAGGACTTGTGTGTTGCCATGGCGCCAAGCTGATTCTCGTTTGGGAATTAGAGATGTCACAGTGTCACACATCCAAAGCCTTCAAAAGAGCTCATGGCATCTTTTAGAACCATCTGTTTCCTCCAAATAGAAAAAGAACTTCCTGTAAACATAAGCAACGATTGGCAGGGTGCTGCTCCGGAATCAGGACGCAGTGAGGGGAACAGGATGAGCACTTTAGTCTCTAGTGACTTCTGAGGAGGGTATAATTATCCACTTGATGATAGCACAATAACCACTTCATTCACATATCAATTACCCCATATCTTAATAAATCAATGCTATCATATTAATCACCTCTAACTATGTACTCTGGCTACCCTTGTCTGTTGGTATTTAATTATATGGTAATATATGTGGTATTTTGAAGCACTTTTCCTATGCGATTTTTATTCCATATTCTTAATTTAAATATTTTCAAATGAATAATGTTTTGCAGTTGTATCGAACTATGAATGACAATAGTAAAGACGCCTTTCGAAATGTCAGCCAGAAGCCCGGGCTGCAGATATGGACAATCAATGTAAGTCAAACCGAAGCCACGGTCACATCAAACATGAAATAGCTCACTGTAATTGCTTTTCTATGCATCTTTTTGTTTGTGATTCAGAACATGGAGATGGTCCCTGTTCCCACCCAGGCGCACGGTAACTTCTTCGAGGGAGACTGTTACATTGTTTTAAATGTGAGTGCAATTAGCAGTGATTTCCCCAGAGGCTGCACACAGACTGTAATGATCTCTGTGTCCACAGATCGCTTCGGGAAAGGGGCAGAGTGCGGACGTTCATTACTGGATTGGGAACTCCTCCTCCCAGGACGAGCAAGGCGCCGCGGCCATCTTTGTGACCCAGCTGGACGAGCACCTGGGGGGCAGTCCGATCCAGCACAGGGAGGTCCAGTGTTATGAGTCTCCCCGCTTCAAGAGCTACTTTAGGAACGGGCTGATGTGAGTCCTGCTGGGATCAGGGAAAGAGCTTTGACTGTTCAAATGTCCCCACTGAGGGATGAAAAAAGGTTTACAGTATCTTATCTTACATAATGCAACCAAAGTCGTCCTAATTATGCATCATAATATATGTAGCAAACAGATGTCACATGACATTATTCATACAATATGATGGTTAACACCTATGTGTTGCCACAGCTGCCCTGGGGCAGACTGACAGAATCAAGGCAACTAGTCTGTGCGTCCGACACTCATTGATACACACACACACACACATTCCAAGATAATAAAACATATTAATGGCAACAAGAGTAAAGACATAATCACATGACCAGAATAAGACAGAAAAACACATGCCTATGATAATGATTTTGCAATTGTCATATTATCATACTTCCATGCTACTTAAACAGATGTTGTTATTTCTACATATAGTCATAAGGATTCTGCTGCTATGGAGCATAGACTGGTGTAATTTCCTCCACTATTGATTCAACCAGAATTGAACATTGGACTGTATTTGATCTAAGTATTTAACAAGAATAGAGCATGATTATATGGAATATTCCTACAACATGAATCACTTTATTGTAATATCTCACTGTGGTTACCTGAGGTCACAGCGGCTCTCAGTCCACCTCCCCCATCTCTCACTTTATTACATTTTATACCTTTGCAGATACAAAAAGGGAGGCGTGGCTTCGGGCTTTAACCACGTTGAGACAAACTCGTACGATGTTCTGCGCCTGCTGCACGTCAAAGGGAAGAAGCATGTGTCTGCTGCTGAGGTAGACCTGAGGAAACACGAGCATTTAGTCTGGATTAACACAGCCCTCATTATCTCCCACTGGTGCGATCACAAGTCTCACACAGAGGAGCCTGGCACTCCCTCCAAACGATGAGTCTGTTATTGCCCTATGGCTGTGAGAGACGTGTCAACATTGGTGATATTGTTACGCTCCAGACACAGCGTTTGTTTGTGTACCAATTATAATGGTTTTATGGCAGCGTGTTTACCTTGTGTCCAGGTGGAGGTGTCATGGAACAGCTTCAACAACGGAGACATATTCCTCTTGGACATTGGCAATGTCATAGTGCAGTGGAACGGCCCCAAGAGCAACAGAAGAGAGAAGCTCAAGGTGCTTTCTGGGCCAAGTGCTGTTGTATTTGCTATATCTTATACTACTATTATACCCTTCTTGATATCAGGCAATAATTCAGATAAGTTACTTCCTCAATGAACATACAGTAGGTTCAAATTTCACACCATGCTTCCACAGTGACAACATTTACTGTATTAGCTTCGAACTTAGATAAACAGTGCATTCCAACCATAGATCCATGATTCCAACTGTCACATTACTATCTAAGTCAGGACTTAAAGTGAATATCTATGTGTATAAAGCAAATAGTGAGAGAAGATGTTTGAATGTAACTACGCCTGCTCACTCGGCATTACACTTCCCGACTGATTAAAAATGATCAAAGGTACATTGAGATTTTGGGTTAAAAAAAAAGAAAGACATTTTCCAAACCCACGCCTGAAGCTAGCATATGTTACTGCACAGACTCTACACAGTCCTGCACTGGGGAAGAATCTGTATTCACCTCTTCATTCACATGTTGTCATGGAAACGTGAGCTCCTGTTCAGTTCAATTCAGTGTATTTTTTAATGCATCTGTCCTACTGCAATATGTATGAGTGTTGTTGTTTGTAAGTAAGTAATGTTTATTTATATAGCGCATTTTACAGACCAAGGTCACCCAAAGCGCTTTACAATGTTCAGAGTTCAGATATTGCTCCAATCATTCCACACACGGTGGAATGATGGTGGTGGAATTGGGCGGCACGGTGGCTGAGTGGCTAGCACTCTCGCCTCTCAACAAGAAGGTCCTGGGTTCGAATCCCGGTCGGACCAGGGCCTTTCTGAGTGGATTTTGCATGTTCTCCCCGTGTCTGCGTAGGTTTCCTCCGGGTACTCCGGTTTCCCCTACCACTAAAAATATGTACAATAGATCTGGCATGCGCCTCCTGTTCGGTGACCCTGCTCCCATCTCTGTGTGGAGTGAGAGGACAAATGCCCAAAAAAAAAAAAATACAATTGTAAACCGCTTTGTGACCATTGTCTGTGAAAGGCGGTATATAAATAAACATTACTTACTTACTTACGGTGATGACGGAAGCGAGTCGCGAACACACTGGAGCATCAGCCCTCAATCAACACCATCCATTCACTCTCTCATTTACATTCATAACTATTGTGCATGTTTTAGTGAAATCTGAAATCTTCCATTATTGTCCCTACAAAAGTTTTTTAAAAAGGTATTTCCCACAGGTGTTAAACCACTAAAATTGTGATTTTGATTTGATTGTGATGAATCATGCAGCCCTAATAACGTGATGGAAAAAAAATATATTCAGTTCTTCATTAATTTATTTGAACTTACCCTTGTGGTAAAACACTGAAATAAATCTATACTAGAACATGATCCAATCTAATGCTGTGATGCTGTTGCAGGCCGTCCTCTTGGCTCAGGACATCCGGGACCGGGAGAGGGGGGGTCGGGCTCAGATCGGGGTGGTGGAGGGGGGAGACGAGGGAGGTTCTCCTAAACTGATGGAAGTCATGGTTTCTGTCCTGGGTCAAAGAAAAGGACCTCTGAAGGACGCCATCCCTGACGACAGGCCGGACCAGGGGCAGAAGAGCTTTGTGCGGCTCTACCAGTAAGAATTGTTCATTTTTAAACAGTACTCTCATCCTTTTCATTCATCACCACTTTGTACTTTGCAGTGTTTTTGAAGAAAGCGGGAATCTGGTCATTCGAGAGGTGGCCACTCAGCCTCTCACTCAAGACTTGCTTCTTTCTTCTGTAAGGAACAACTGTAATGGTTTAACCTTTATAGTCCAGCACCATATACTGTAATTTGTTAACTATAAACTGCCACTTTTTCTAGTTATTTAAACCCTGCAGCTTATATATGTGTAGTTTTTTTTTATCATAGAGTGGTCAGAGCAGAGTTTATGGACTTACAGTAGGGTTGGTCCAATTTATTTTGACTCCATTAAGTTTTAGTATCTATAAGACACTTGTTTATTGTCAAAATAGTCTGGTGAATGAGTACCAGTGAGTATCTGCTTCATTAAAACATGGAAACCTGCAGCTTATATTCAAGTGCGGCCTATATGTGGACAAAAATGTACTTGCTTTTAAAATGTAGGTGGTGCGGCTTATATACAGGTGCCCCTTATACTCCAGAAAGTACAGTGATAAGTATTTTCTCACATTATGGTTATGTGTTTCCAGGACTGCTACATTGCGGACCAGAATGGCTCTTGTGTGATGCTGTGGAAAGGCAAGCAGGCCTCACCTGTCGAGCGACGGGAGTCTTTGAACAGAGCTATGGTGTGTTCAAAAGTGTTCCGATGACACACAAAGCAAACTGTATGGAAGTCATGACAAGTGTCTTTGTTTTAGGGTTATATAAAAACCAAAAATTACCCACCCGGAACAAGTCTAGAGGTGATGAGTGAGGGAGGGGAGACAGCCATGTTCAAGCACCTGTTTAAATCTTGGAGCGACAAAGGACAAACTCAGGGCTTTGGTTCCACACACACTGTCGGCAAAATTGGTATTTATTTTGGAAGTCAGAATTGTATAAGATCATTATAAATCAAATCCAACTGGTTAATCTAATCGTGCTTTCTCTTCAGCCAAAGTGGAGCAGGTGAAGTTTGACGTGATGGAGCTGCATGCGCGTCCTGATCTGGCGGCACAGCAGCGTATGGTGGATGATGCTTCAGGGAAAGTGCAGGTCATCGAAAAAACATAAATGCATGATGTAAGTCCAATATACTTTACATTATTCTAACATTTACATGATCACAGATATGGAGAATTGAGGACTTAGAGCTGGCTGAAGTCGAGCCAAGCACATACGGCCAGTTCTACGGAGGAGACTGCTACTTAGTGCTGTACACATATTTGAGATCAAACCAACAGCAGCACATCCTCTACATATGGCAGGTAAAAGTAACATCCTTAGATAATATACAGTAATATTATAGAAGCAATAATAGTAATAAAACTGTAATTTGTGGCTTTTAGGGTCGCCATGCAACCAAGGATGAGATCACAGCGAGTGCCTATCAAGCGGTCAACATTGATAACAAATACAATGGGTCCCCAGTACAGGTCAGAGTGGCCATGGGAAAGGAACCTCGACATTTTTTGGCTATTTTCAAAGGCAAACTAATCATTTTTGAGGTACAGAAAAAGCAACTTGCTAACCTCAATCTTTCAACTTAATGTCAACCCTTGTAATAGGCTTTACTGTTTTTTTTTGTCAGGGTGGCACGGGTCGTTCAGGTGTGGTAAACCCTGAAACGGGGCCGAGACTATTTCAGGTCAAAGGCACCAGTGAATTGAACACCAAGGCCACGGAAGTCAAAGCAAGAGCATCATCGTTGAACTCCAATGATGTCTTCCTGCTAAAGACAGACCGTGCATGCTACTTGTGGTATGGAAAGGTATATGGCCATTATTTACAGTTTGCTTTCCATTGGCTTTGTCATTAGGAATCAACAGTTATTAATTGTTTATGACCCATACATGTTGAAATGCTTAATAATTACAGATTTTTTGTATATTTATTTTGTACCAGGGCTGCAATGGCGATGAGCGGGAGATGGCCAAAGTTGTGGCTGATGTGCTGTCGAGGCAGGACAAGCGGGTAGCAATGGAGGGGCAGGAGCCAGCTGAATTCTGGGTCTCCTTGGGAGGAAAAGCCCCATATGCAAATGACAAGAGGTTGAGATTATAAGCAACTATTAAAAATCAAAATTGCATGCAGAATTGTGAGCTTACAGGGTTTCATACCAGATTTAAGGCAATCTGACTCACACAAAATAGAATATGGATGCAATTCTGAATGGTTTTTGTATAGTCTGCAGATGGAGGAGCCCCCACACAGCCCCAGACTCTTTGAATGCTCCAATCAGACAGGCCGTTTTGTGATGACAGAGGTGGAGGCCTTTGCACAGTGCGACTTGGATGAAGAGGACGTTATGCTGCTTGACATTTGGGAAGAGGTAAGTGTAACTAGGGGCAAGCACTCATAAGTATTTCCTTACTTCTGCTTGCTCCTTTTGAGCTCTATACAGTGTGTTTTTTAAGTTCTGATTGTATATACAACTGTAGTTATGATTTGTACCTGTATGTACTGTTTAAACAGCTCAAATAAAGTAAAGTAATCAGTTTTCAGTAATCAGTAACATATCATCTGAAAGTGTATTTATTCATCATTTTATCTAATCTTTAATCAGACACATAAAGAGTCCATATATAACACAAAAAACACACAGACATTCAATTTCAGACTGTTTCTCCAATGCCTCCAGAGTCACTACAGATAAAGTTTCTGGTCACAGCATTCAGTGACACTATATATTGAACAAACTGCTAGCACTTTTAGTAAAAGTCTAAATGCATCATTGTATTTCAACCTTACTCTTACTGCACCAGCCCCACCAGTGGGTAGAAAGTACAATAGTTTATTCAATACAACTTCTACAGATCTTCCTTTGGATCGGAAATTTAGCCAATGAGTATGAGACCAAAGAGGCCTGGAACAGCGCACGGGAGTACCTCAGGAGCCACCCTGCAGGCCGGGACCCCGACACTCCCATTAACTGTGTCAAACAGGGACGTGAGCCTCTGACATTCACCGGATGGTTCAACGCATGGGATCCTCAGATGTGGAGTGTAAGTCCATATCTATAATCTTTAATCAGTGTAATATAATCAGTCATTTAATTATTCAATCCATACTAATACTGAATCTAAGCTGACTTGATCCTCTCAACAGGGAGGCACTACCTATGAGCAGATGAGGAATAAGTTGAGTGATGAGACTTCAGTGTCCCAGATTGCTTTAGTAAGTGATTGCATAACACCAACTAGGGCTGCACAATTTTGCCAAAATATCTCATTGTGACATTTCTGGCCAACTTTTGGATGCAATTGTCTGAATCCTGCATGTTTAAAAAGTCTAATTTGGTTCAAACAGTTCAATAAGCGTACGTATGATATTAAGCGATTACCCCAAACACATTTTAGACTTATACTACAGTATATCATTTTGTTTGGTGCAAAAAATATCAATTAAAAATGTTGCTTTGATCGCAACACATTTTGACAGTTTTGGCCTGTATAAAATATGAAAAAGTCTAATAATAACAATAATAATAATAGTAGAAAGATCTACAAAAATATTAATAATAATGCTTCCTGTACCAATGACAAATCTTTCAAAAATACATGAATCAAGAAAAGTTTTGCCAAATCAAGAAGTTTGAGTCACACATACCCTGACGAAGACTCTGAGTCGAAACCATAGACATGTCGAAACACCATCTATTTTAAATAAATTGTTCTTTACATCTTGTTGATCCTTGGCTGACCAGAGCACCCGATCCAGGCTACTACTCCTGTGGTCCAGCAAGTACCACATCATCTATTATTCAAGAGATTTATACTTATAGTTTGACCCTTTTTTGATTGCAAATAACTTAAATGCATAAATATTTATTACAACTACAAAAATTGCGATTTGATTGAATCGTGCAGCCCTAATACTAACTATGAATCCCCAGTTCACACTAACATGTTTTTTTCTTAACTAATATTGTTTTACTCACATTGATAATAAACTTGAAAATGTTTGGTTGGGAAAAAATAAATCTGAAACTACAAAGTTTGATTTCTGCATTGATTAAACTCTCCCTTTAGGACTTCAGCAACACCAGCCTAAACAAGAGACCTAGTGATGGGGGATACAGAGCTCCGGGGGGTCCAGTCACCTCCCATCCGGCCTACAAGTCTTCTCCAACCAGCCCCCATCGCACCTCCAGCACCTTCTCCCCTTTCGTTGCCTCCAGTGACAGCAGAAAGACCGTAGACCTCCACCATCTTATCAACAAACCCGCGGAGGAGCTACCATCCGGAGTGGACCCCAGCCTGAGAGAGGTGCGCTGAGGGCGATATATGCATTTACACGATGCAGCCACCAGGAGGCAGTGTTTTAGGGTTTCTTGCGTGGATGTAATATATTCACGTATTTTATTACAGTTCTGTGGTTTGTTGTGATTCCAGGACTTCCTATCTGATGTGGATTTTGAGAGTGTGTTTGGGACAACACGAGCAGACTTCCAGCGGCTGCCCAAATGGAGGCAAACTGACATGAAGAAAAAGGCAGGACTTTTCTGAGAAATATGATACCATAAAACTGTTTTTTTATGACATAAACAGTAATGCTACAGAAATACCAAAAAGTAACCCAGTATTTATCATAATTTCTATGGAACACAGGGACAATACTTACAATAACCAAAAACAAAACAACTGTATCATCTCTATTTTTGAAGAATACTTTATTTGTGATACAGAATATTCAGCACATTTACTGCACTATATTTTGTTTGGAGTGATTTATATTATACTGAAAATACTGATTGTTTTTGCATGGTATTTCATGATAAATTATTATTAAATAAACATATTCTAAAATGTGGAAGTTGTGGGTTTTATTGCAGGCCAGTACAAGTCGATTAATATTAACTATGACTGAAACAAAAGAAGATAAGACAATACAAAACAATATTTACATATGCTTTTATACAATGAGTCGGTTTCTGTTTAACAATAAACATTTTCACATGATCAAAAGCACAGAAAATATTAAATGTACCTTTTGATCATAAAAGGAATTTTGCAAGATTTCATTGATGGTGATTTGACAACTTGTAAAGTGCTCCGAGACGACTGCTGTTGTGATTCAGGGCTGTACAAAAATACATTGTACATACAGAATTAAGATGTCTTACAATAGGCAGGCAACGTTGGAAAGTAACTAAGTATTTATACTGATGTACTTGTACCTGATATTTTATGAAAAAGATTTGACTTTTACTCTTCACATTCAAACCCATATAATGTATTAATACATTTTAAAACAACGCGTTACTTTGCAAATGTCGACACAACATAAAAACATGTTTAAAACGAATAGCCATGCTGCTGAGGTTAGCCACGCTCCTAAGACCATCTGACCAGTCGGCTTAAGTTCCAAATATTTTGTTTGCCATAAGTATAAATATAATGTCCTTTCTTTTCAACAAAATACATGTTATTTTTTACAACTCGCAATTTTTATATTTGCTGTACTTTCCCTTAAGTACCTAAACTAGTTTTTTTGCCACCTTTGACAATATGTTGATGCCTAAAATTAAGCATCAAGGAGCATGAGATGAACGAAGATGCCGGCGGAGCAGATGACATCACCTCTCTTGGTGAGTAATGGAACATGACGGTATCCTACGGAAAGAAGGAAACAGTGTCAGCAAATGCCACATCCTCTGCCCCACGCTCTGTTAAGATATCATTACCATTCTGCACACTGGACAGAGGGAGACAGTACTGCCCCACCATATCATTTTGGGACGTAGAGTCGTAATCTTCCACCAGAAAACGGACCATGGCGAGCTCCGGAACGTGAATGTCGAACTGAAATGTTTCATTCCACTGTGGGTTGAATCCTGGAGGGAGCTTTCGGGTTACTTTTGTGCTCTTTGTGAATATATAATTCCAACTGTTTCCAGACAGGACCACTGTGGCTGCAGGTTTTCATTCTAACCAAGCAGGAGGACAAGCCTGACTCTCGCCAGACCCATGTAGTTTGCTGCACTTCAGCCAAACGCCTCTGGTGGAGCATGGCGGAACTACAAAGCGAGAGTCTCCATCCATTTCCTCAAGTCCATCCATCTATCCATCCATTTTCTTCAGTCCCACACTGAAATGGGTTGACTCTGTTGTTGTTCCTGCTTGGTTGGAATGAACACCTGCAGCCACACCCCTGATATAATTGCATAGGTTTTAGAATCACACAAACCGTTATTATCAATGTGATGCGTCTCTTTGCTCGCGTTGTCGTCGGGAACACCGTAGATTTCCACTTTCACCAAAGGATCAACAATTGATTTGTGTTTTTCTTTGTTGATCTTTGGCAACTGCTGACCAGAAATTATCTGTGGATTATACACCCAATTAAATAAAAGTCTACATATTTTAATACAGTTTATTTTTTGTATAGCACACCATGACGTGAAATGTTTTCCTCTTCAACCAGGGCCCGTTTGTGAGTGTGTTGGGGTCAAATTGTGAAGACGGATCTCTCTGAAATTCAGGTTTTAACACATAGCCACAAAAACCATTCGGGAGAAACCTTCCTTGATTTATGTGCATCTCCTTAGAGGGCGTCTGGAAATTTAATGCCACTGAAACGAACAAAGTATACATAATTAATTATTATTATTAATTATATAATTATTTTACTTTTACTCCTCACTTTAGAACCCAAATGATCTATGATAACATTTCTAAGGCTTTACGCTGAGCTTACCAATCTGGCAACCCACGTTCCACATGGGCACAGGGCTGTAGTTGGATGAATCTGTTCTGGAGCCAGCCGGGTAAATCCTGCTCAACTTGTCCATGTTGTGATGCATAAAAGCAGTCCCTGTATGTATACATGTTAAATAAGCATGCATTCTGTTTGAAACAAGGCAACATATGTTTTGTTTCTCTTCACGTTACCTGAGTTTTGGGCCAGACCGAAGGCTTTGCTCTCTTTTAACGAGGACATGTCATAAAAGGCCTGATTGTCCTTGGCGTGTTCAAAGCCATTGAAATGAACGCTCTTGCAGTAAATTACCACATCAGAGAGCTCCTTGGCCAATTTCATTTTGGATTTCTGTCAATGAGAGATGGTCGAATGTTAGAATATGAAGTTTAAGAGATCCTTTATTCTCACTGTTGGGAAATTTCAATGTTGCATCACCGATTACAGAACAGTAGGAATGAGGAGCACACAACACAAGATAAATTAACAATAACTCTATGCTTAAATAAAACAAAAAAAAATAGACAAGTATAAAGTCTCTATCTTTACCATAATGAAGAACCAAGTATAAAACACTCCCCCCTGGACTGCCACCTTAACGTGGTGGGGGAGTTTGAGTACTCGGATGATCCTGGGAGCTATGCTGTCTGGGGCTTCATGCCCCTGGTAGGGTCTCCCATGGCAGACAGGTCTCAGGTGACGAGTCAGACGAAGAGCAGTCAGAAGCCAACATGGACAGCACGAAAAGAAGAACCGTGACGTCGCCCGGCATGGCGCAGCCGGGGCCCCACCCTGGAGCCAGGCCTGGGGTCGGGGCTCGAATGCGAGCGCCTGGTGGCCGGGCCTTAGCCCACGGGGCCCGGCCAGGCTCAGCCCGAAAGGACGACGTGGGCAGTCCCTCCTGTGGGCCCACCACCCGCAGAGGGGTCCGTGGCGGCTCGGTGCAGAGAGGACTGGGCAGCAGTCGAAGGCGGAGACCTCGGCAACCCAGTCCGCACACCCAACATCTGGCTCTTGGGACGTGGAACGTCACCTCACTGGGGGGGAAGGAGCCCGAGCTTGTGGGGGAGGTCGAGAGGTACTGACTAGAGATAGTCGGCCTCACCTCCACACACAGCTTGGGCTCTGGAACCCAACTCCTTGAGAGGGGTTGGACGCTCCACTTTTCTGGTGTTTCTCGCGGGGAGAGGCGGCGAGCTGGGGTGGCCATACTCATTGCCCCCCATCTCAGCCGCCACGTGTTGGAGTTCTCCCCGGTGAATGAGAGGGTCGCGTCCCTCCGCCTTCGGGTGGGGGACAAGTCTCTCACTGTTGGCCTTCTTGGAGTCCTTGGGAGGGGTACTGGACGGTGCACCGCCCGGGGACTCCGTCATTCTCCTGGGGGACTTTAACGCCCATGTGGGAAATGCCAGTGACACTTGGAGAGGGGTGATCGGGAAGAGCGGCCCCCCTGATCTGAACCCGAGTGGTGTTCAGTTGTTGGACTTCTGTGCTAGTCACGGTTTGTCCATCACGAACACCATGTTTGAGCACAAGGGTGTCCACCAGTGCACGTGGCACCAGGACACCCTAGGCCGGAGGTCGATGATCGACTTTGTTGTCGTATCATCTGACCTTCGGCCGCGTGTTTCGGACACTCGGGTAAAGAGAGGGGCGGAGCTGTCAACCGATCACCACCTGGTCGTGAGTTGGATCCGCTGGCAGAGGAAGAAGCCGGTCAGACCTGGCAGACCCAAGCGTGTAGTGAGGGTCTGCTGGGAACGTCTCGCTGAGACCCCTGTCAGATGGACTTTCAACTCACACCTCCGGGAGAGCTTCTCCCAGGTCCCGGCGGAGGAGGGGGATATTGAGTCTGAGTGGACCATGTTCTCTTCCTCTATCGCCGATGCGGCGGCTCGTAGCTGTGGTCGCAAGGTCTCTGGTGCTGGTCCCGGCGGCAACCCCCGAACCCGGTGGTGGACACCGGCAGTAAGGGATGCCGTCAGGCTGAAGAAGGAGTCCTAATGAGCCATGATGGTTCGGGGGGCCCTGAGGCAGCTGTCCAGTACCGGCAGGCCAAGCGTGCCGCGGCCCGGGCTGTTGCAGAGGCAAAAACCCGGGACTGGGAGGAATTCGGAGAGTCCATGGAGCATGACTATCGGTCGGCCTCGAAGAGATTCTGGCAAACTGTCCGGCGCCTCAGGAGGGGGAAGCAGTTCTTTGCCAACACCGTGTACGGTGCGGGGGGTGAGCTGCTGACCTCGACCGGGGATATTGTCGGACGGTGGAAGGAATACTTTGAGGTTCTCCTCAATCCCCCCGTCACGTCCTCCGCTCCGGAGGCAGAGGCTGAGGATGTTGGGGCGGATACTTCTGTCACCCTGGCAGAGGTCACCAAGGTGGTTGGCAGCCTCCTTGGTGGCAAGGCGCCGGGAGTGGATGAGATCCGTCCTGACTATCTAAAGTCTCTGGATGTTGTAGGACTGTCTTGGCTGACACGTCGCTGCAACATCGCGTGGCGATCGGGGGCGGTGCCAATGGAGTGGCAGACCGGGGTGGTGGTCCCTCTCTATGCTTTGTGGATTTGGAGAAGGCGTTCGACCGTGTTCCCCGGGGTGTCCTTTGGGGGGTCCTCCATGAGTACGGGGTCTGGGGTCCTCTGCTGAGGGCCGTCCGGTCCCTGTATGACCGGAGCCAGAGCTGCGTGCGCATTGCCGGCAGTAAGTCAGACCTGTTCCCGGTGCATGTTGGCCTCCGCCAGGGCTGCCCTTTGTCACCGGTTCTGTTCACTGTATTCATGGACAGAATTTCTAGGCGCAGCCAAGGGTCGGTGGGGGTCCGGTTCGGGGACCACAGGATTTCATCTCTGCTGTTTGCAGACGATGTTGTCCTGTTGGCTCCAACGAACCAGGACCTACAACATGCACTGGGACGGTTTGCAGCCGAGTGTGAAGCGGCTGGGATGAGAATCAGCACCTCCAAATCTGAGGCCATGGTGCTCGACCGGAAAAAGGTGCCTTGCCCTCTCCGGGTAGGTGGAGAGGCCCTTCCTCAAGTGGAGGAGTTCAAGTATCTCGGGGTCTTGTTCACGAGTGAGGGAAGGATGGAGCGTGAGATTGACAGGCGGATCGGTGCAGCGTGCGCAGTGATGCGGTTGCTGTATCGGACCGTTGTGGTAAAGAGGGAGCTGAGCCGAAAGGCAAAGCTCTCAATTTACCGGTCAATCTTCGTCCCCTCCCTCACCTATGGTCATGAGCTTTGGGTAATGACCGAAAGAACGAGATCGCGGATACAAGCGGTCGAAATGAGCTTCCTCCGCAGAGTGGCTGGGCGCTCCCTTAGAGATAGGGTGAGGAGCTCAGTCACACGGGAGGAGCTCGGAGTAGAACCGCTGCTACTCCACGTCGAGAGGAACCAGTTGAGGTGGCTCGGGCATCTGTTCCGGATGCCTCCTGGACGCCTCCCTGGGGAGGTGTTCCGGGCATGTCCCACCGGGAGGAGGCCCCGGGGAAGACCCAGGACACGCTGGAGGGACTATGTCTCTCAGCTGGCCTGGGAACGCCTTGGAGTCCCCCCGGACGAGCTGGAGGAGGTGTGTGTGGATAGGGAAGTCTGGGCGTCTCTGCTTAGACTGCTGCCCCCGCGACCCGGCAACGGATGAAGCGGAAGAAAATGGATGGATGGATGGATGTTTACATCTGTACATGTTAGCAGCAAAGGGGTCTGGACAAAGTGACTAAGTAAGGTGACAGTGGACACATGTGGTTCTATATTGCATATTCTGACATTATATAGTGTATGCATGTAATTTATGTATGACAGACGGACCTTGGACTTTGCCTTTTGTCCGTTGTCCTTGACCTCTGCCGCCTCATCCTCCTCAGACACCGTGTCCTCGTCCACAGTGCTGTTACTGCTGAAGACTGTGTCCAGTTTGTTCAAGCGCTTCCCTTTGATCAGAAACCTGCCCTTCAGCGCCTACAGACACACAAACACACACACACGCAAACACACTCCTTGAACACACTGATTCGTAATGGACATTGAGGAATGCTGTTGTCAAGTTGGGCACAGTCTGAAGATGGTCACTCCCTCCTGCGGTCAGGGCAGAATGGAAAGTCTTGAGTAATTCAAAGCTATAATTGTTTTATGTGACAGACAACCCATCCACCCAGTGTGCTGCAGCAACACAATGCAAGCCACCAAACGCCTCACAACTGCAGGCTCTACGGCTGAGATCATAGTCAACATTCTTATCAATGACTCATTTTTAGATATATTAAAGATGAAAGTTCACGTATGTTTAACCTATGCACGGGAAAGTTTCTCTTCCTGTTCAATAATGCAATGATTTCCTCAATCCTTTGGTGGATCAAGTTTTGAGTCACTAAATCTACTTGAAACATGCTTGGAACTGAAATCTACCTCATTGTGAAATCTCTTTCACTTTTAGATACTTTTACAATCAAACTGCATCTCAACCATTTGGTAAAGACCTATAATAAAAAAAAAAAACTAGGGGTTTAAAAAAACTTAAGACTAATTATTTGTGTTATTAGTGCTCTTGCATCTTATAAAAAAATAGACATATTTACAATGCTTTCTTCAAGGAATGGACATTAAAGGGTTAAGAAATCTTTGCTATTAACCTTTGAGCATGATAATAAAACCATTTTCATCATCAGTTCTAGGCAAAGAAAATAAACAGGAAAATCCAAGGAAATTAATGCAACATGTGGAATTCATGAGGCGTGGCCCGTCCTCGGTTGGATGTTTGACCCCTTGCGGCTTTCATTTGTATTCAGCAAGGGTGTGTACCTCAGGCGAAGGGAAGTTAGCAGGCATTTTATCGCCGAGGGGCTTCGTGAGCAGCGCGTCCCCCAAGATGGAGACCATGTGATGAGCCATGAGCCGCTGCTGCTCCACCGTGCAATGGTTCTCTAGGGACAGGATCACAGGGTATTCTGAGGTCTGGAGAGCACAACAGTCACATAAGAGAACGCACTATTACAGCACCCACACAATAAAGCACTGTCTTACTTTGAAGGCGTACTCTTTGATGGCTTTTATTACATCTCTGAAGAGCACTTTGGACGTGAGCGTGTAGCCGTGGTAAATGACTGGCTCTCCGTTAGCACCGTCCCAACAGTCCAGCTCCACACAGCGGCAACTCTTCATCAAGGCTCTGACAAAAACACATAGATATCTTTCTCATTATGTCTGTCATTTTGTGACTGTATTTCCGCATGGATATTGGCAAGACAAGGCAAGTTTATTTGTATACCACAATTCATACACAAAGCAACTGGAAGTGCTGAACAGAATAAGATAAAGACAGTCACACAAGGCACTAAAATCATAAATAATCACAGTACATAAAAAGTATATAATCCCTCAGTTGTACGCACAGCTAAACAGAACTGTTTTTAACCTGGATTTGCTCCTCTCTGTGCTCCTCGGAGTCCGAGTTGGTTCATATGGGACTAACAATAACATATTGGGCTTCCCTTTTATAATAACAGATATATTTTTTTAATTTATGTGAGTTTTATGTTGTCACAACTTTACAAATTACAATATCACATTCCGGTACAAGCTCAAAAGGAGTAGGCTGAAACGAGAAAGTTAAGAACGCCTCCCCCTTCCTTCATGAACTAATGTCTTGTGCAATAATACTGACATTGCATATATACAGTACATATACGTCTTTTTGCACACCCTGAGTGATCCTACTTATGCCAAATGTAACATGTACATTTCTCCATTGTGAGATCAAAAAAGTGTTATCTTATCTTATCTAACATACGTCTGTGCATACATACTTTGTACATATATACCACATACATACATACATATATATACCTATATACCACATACATACATATATACACCAATACTTTTAAGTAACAAATGCAAATGTAGAATTATTATTGTACAGTATAAATCTTACTTTATATAAGCTTCGGTGCTGCTGGGCCCTTTGAGTTGATCCTCCATCAGGTATGTGTTATGAGATGAGGAGATGTAGTAATGGTTTAGGGGCTGGTTCATGTCCTGATAAACTCCTTTATGTTTGGGGTTAAGGATGGAGCCCTCTTCGTGGTTCATGTACCTCAGGAAGCCATCTTTGGTCATGTGCTTCTTCTCTTTGGCTAGTGGACACAAAAGACCCCAAGAATATAAACTCAATTCATAATGCATAATACACATTGTAGCAAATCCATACCTGTCTCGTCCAACTCATATTTGTCAATGAGTTTAAGAGCGTCTTGCATAGTGGCCTCCTCCCTTTGCTCATTCAGGAGAAAGTTCAGCAGGTCTTTGGCACTTATTTGACCCTCTGTATGGGCGTATTTTCCATAAATCTGGTCCACTTCTGTCCGCATTGTTAGCAAGTCATAAAAGTGCTTGATTTCTGTGTCTTCCAGAGTGCCCGAATTGGACTTGTCACATTGCTGAATTCAAAAAAATACAATTAATAACGAAGAATTATAATAATGCGGTGGCTTCATATAGCACTTAGGACTAAAGGACTCTCAAAGACTCTTCAAATGGCATTATTCATTCACTCCATATACAGTGGTGTGAACTACAAGCAACAGCCGCCCTGGGGCAGACTGAGGGAATCGATGCTGCCAATTTTAGTTATTGGGCCCTTCAGAGCACCCATCATTCATGCACACACCAGACTCCTATAGGCAATGTGGGTGAAGCGTCTAAGGATAAAACAACACTTTGGCATTTTACAGCTTCAGCCTCCCCACGGTGGCAAATGCTAACCAGGCCCTGCCCTGCTTAGCATCTGGGATCTGACAGGATCAGGTTTTCACAGATCTAGGCAAATTTAGATTGCAACGTTAAATGGAAGATATATTTACCAGTCGCTGAACTGTTTATCAAAAGTTTTAACAACAACATTCTAATCAAAATTAGGGGTGGGAACCTAAGGGTACCTCACGATACGATACGCGATACAAAGCTCATGATACAGATTATATTACGATAACGGTTATATCACGATATGACGATTAATGATATATTGGTCAGCTATATATCATATGCCAATACATGGCATACATAAAAAAGAAAAATGTTAAGTGAAAAAATACACTTTATTTCATGATAAATGGAATGGAGATGTGTAATGTAGCCATATATCAAGTATTGATATTAATTTAAACAAATTAAAAATTTAAACAAATAAATAAAAAATCGATACTTGGCAAATGCATATTGATAATCGATCGCGGGAGAAAGTATCGCGATATATCGAAAAACCGATATATCGTCACACTCCTAATCC
Source organism: Knipowitschia caucasica (assembly GCA_964034765.1). Classification (NCBI taxonomy): domain Eukaryota; kingdom Metazoa; phylum Chordata; class Actinopteri; order Gobiiformes; family Gobiidae; genus Knipowitschia; species Knipowitschia caucasica. The sequence continues at coordinate 20,255,225 of OZ035843.1, forward strand.
AAATGCTAGTCAGCTCATCAAAGGAACATGATATTTTGAGTAAATAAGCATCACAGCATCTCCAAATGACTACTGTGCAATAGACCGGTTGTGACAGGGCTAAAAGAGCACAGTATGCACCAAAAGACCCAAACATTATGCTCATTATGCTAAAACTCTGACCATACTGTTGCTTTGTTCCTTCGTTAATACAAACCTTAAACAGTTCTGCAGCGTAACTGTCATCCACTTCCACATTAATTTGCCTCAGAAAGTGCTTCAGCTCTTTCAGCGTCATCTTGTTGTCCTGGTTCTTGTCTGCTTTGCGCATGCAGTTAATAAGCCAGCTGAATTGGAGATGTAAGGAAAGGCCAAAACCACTCACACATCATTCCTATTCAATATGAGACAACAGAGAATGTTATGTGATACTGGGAGTGGGCTGAAACAAAGGATACTGCTCTTTCTTCTTTTCCCGGCTGAGGTTGTGCAGGTTGCTCATGACTTTCTCCAGGCCGTTCACCCACTTTTTGGCCTGGTCTGCATCCGTTGCCATCAGGTCCAGGTTTTTCTTTTTGCCCTTGAAGATGATGGAGAAGCACACGTCCTCTTCACTGTGTTCCGTGTGTTTGTTTAAGCCTTCGGACTGGCGGCCCATCCTCACCGAGTCGATGTCATCCAAAGAGACTGTAATATTTACATGTTCATCAGAATAAAAGCACGGTGAAATTGTGTTGAAATGACTGTTTTTTCACTTATAAATATTAAAGCTGGGGTACCTAACTTTTCGTAAATAAATTCTCAATAAGGTTTGTCTCAATAGAAAGTCTTATAAAAGCGATGTGAAAAAATCTAATTTTTTTAAATCTAATGCTTACTTGTAGGAAAGAGCCCTATGAGTCACTATAGAATACTCTGATCTGATCTATTGATGTGACATAGGACAAAAATACATGCATGTAAAAACTAGTGTTGGAACCAAGTGTTTTGAGAGGAACTAATGATGACTAAAGATTTTATTACAAGGTTACTTCTTTGTGGTTTGAAAAGTTTGGCCCCGAGCTTCAAACTGAGCCAACACCATAAAGAAAAGCAGATGTCTCCACAAATCCAGGCATTTTTAGCTCATGCAACTGAATGCATAATACTAATCATACTGCAAATTAAATAGGGCCAGAACATTCCAAGCAAAACACGACATGTTATGAGACAAGCTGAAAAATGTGACCTTTAAAAGATTGCCTATATGTATTCAACAGTTATTAAGATATTCATGAAAACGTTTTAGAATAAATAATGCAACTAGTGGTGGATAACAACAGGAAAAGTATTGTTTATCTTTAGACTTTACCCACCAGACACAAAGACACTATCACTTTAACACAGCTGTCTTTTCTTGACATGGCTTTTACACTCTGATAAAATACAACACAAACATTTTTATTACTTTGCATGTATTTCATTATAACTATCATCTATGGCTGAGTCATAGTCAGAAGATAAATCAGAATCAGAATCAGAATCAGAATCATTTTTATTGCCAACGTAAGTAACGGGAGGTCACAGACTTGGAAATTGCTTTGGCTCAGTGCAACAGTCAAAAAGAGATAATAAAAATAAGAATAAAAAACACTTCTAAAGAATAAATTTAAATTTAAAATAGAGTTACAGTTACTATTTACAATATACAAGTGCACATGGTGCACACAATGTAAGGTGACAGCAGTACAGTGAAGTAAAGTGACGTATGATGGGCAGTAAAGTGACTTTATAAAGGGCGGGGGGACAGGTTAAGAAGTGTTCAAGAGTCCAACAGCAGAGGGGAAGAAACTGTTCTTGTGGCGGGAGGTTCTAGTCCTGATGGACCGCAGCCTCCTGCCTGAGGGGAGTGGTTGGAATAGTCCATGTGCAGGGTGAGAGGGGTCGGCTGTGATACGACCAGCCCGGCCTCGAGCTCGGGCGACGTACAGGTCCTGCAGCGATGGAAGGCTGCGGCCGATCACTTCCTCTGCAGAGCGCACAATGCGCTGTAGTCTCTGTTTGTCCCTGACTGTGGCTCCAGCGAACCACACGGTGATGGAGGAGGTGAGGATGGACTCGATGATGGCCGTGTAGAACTGCACCAACATCTGTGCAGGCAGCTTGGCTTTCCTGAGCTGCCGCAGGAAGTACATCCTCTGCTGGGCCTTCTTGATGAGAGAGCTGATGGTCGGCTCCCACTTGAGGTCCTGGGTGATGGTGGTGCCCAGGAAACGGAAGGACTCCACAGAGGTGATGGGGGAGTCCATCACGGAGGGTGGGGGCGGGGGGACAGTGCTCTTCCTGAAGTCCACAATCATCTCCACTGTCTTCTGGGCGTTCAGCTCCAGGTTGTTACCTGGAGCTGTTATAAATGTGCTAAAACCCACATAAAGGTTTGAAATTAATTTTGAAAAAATATTGTACGTTAAACGTATACAAATGTTTTATTTTATGTGTTTTAGTGGAAATTGGATGTTGTGGATAAAATTCTGTTTGTTTTTTTGACAATTGAAAGTATTGAAATACTTAATATTAATAATAAAACCAGATTGTTTTGAGAGAAAGGAACTAAAAGATTTCCTTACATATTCTTTTGTGGTGTGAAAGTTAGGCACCTTTAAACTTCGCAAACACAATAAAAAAAGGCAGATGCAACTGGATACATTATATTAATCCAAATTGAATTAATCATATCCATTATTTAAATTATCATAACATGTTTTGATATTTTTACCAATATAGCCGTTTTCTTGCTGTCAACCTGTCTGTTCGATGCCGAAAGGTGACAATACATTTGTAATAATCTAAAGCAAACAGACTTTGTGTTGAGTATACATTGGACGGTTCTGTCGGCAACAACGTAACATGCACAATCATGCATGACATGATGTGTAAATGGCAACAGTAGCCTCAGTGACTGACAATGGGCCCTGGGCTTAGCTGAGAGGCCATAAACTGAGCCCTGCTTACACACAGGCAGCCGTCATGCCCCTTCGCAAAAGTCACTAAAAAGCAGCTTTATAAGACTATCGGAGTAAGAACGACATAATGATAGAGACATGGATAACTGAATACCTGATCAGTGGTGTGATCAGTAAGCCTCAGTCTTTGTCTGTTGATTAATTGGTCCACTATTGATGATTATTTCGTTATTATCATTATTATTTTATTGTATTATGTTATTCAAGTTGGAATCTAAGGTATGGGAGAACAGCTACATTCTCAATTCAGATGTTAAATCAATATACTGACTAAGAGGGATTTGTGATGTTATGCTTAGAGTCTTGTGAGTATCACATACTGGACACACAGCTGAAACTCCAATTATAAGGAAATTGTAATTCAACTTAAAATGTGAAACCAATATATGACATAGACTCATTACATGCAGAGTGACATGTGCTAAGCCTTTGTTGTAATGTTGATAATAATGGCTTCCGGTTTTTACAAGTAATAAGCCGATTCTCAACATTATGACAAATAAAGGCTTGGCATATCTAACTGTGAGTGTAACTACTCTGTAATATATTAGATCCACATTGTAAATTGAATAAAGAAGTAAATAGACTTTTGAAAAATTTGAACAATTTTCCGAGTTGAACCTGTAATACGTAGTTTTGGCCTCGTTCATCAACTGGCCGTGTCTTTAAGCAATGAAAGTTTTTTGTATAGCTCGGTTACACAAAACAACTCAAGGTGCTGTATGAAACAAGACATACAGCTTTAGTCGACCAAGAATATCTTTGGGACAAAAACACTCCTGGTGAATAGACGTAATATGGACATTTCTTCATGTGGCTATTTGTGATCCAATGATTAACTTCTTATGCAACAGTAATCAAGATCAAACATGTATCAAAGAAAGCCTAATTATATTGCTGTCAAACTTCATTTGGGAGCGAACTTCTGGGTTTTTCAGTGATTTTAAAACTGTTGATGGCATCTCACTTTTCCTTTTTTTGAATGCAAATACAGTACTTCTACTATACTTCACATGGATGAATCCAATGCAAATCTTTTTATAACCAGCTGCTTTGAATGTGAACCACAAACGTTTTGTCTTGTTTTCAATGTTATTTGAGATTGAGACTACAATAGTGAAGAATACTTTCTTACTTTATAGACAAGTGGAAAGTGTGTCATCTGTCTGAATCCTTCTCCAGACGGAGTTTTGATTATTGTGTGAGGGCAATGTGAGCATAGGTCTTTTATCAGTTAGAAATTAACGTCTGGTTTCAATTACCTAGAAAGTAGAGCGTATTTGTCCAGAGATCATTTTGATTATGGTCTCTTGTGCTTTTTTCAGCATAATAACCTGGGGCACACTAAACATTATTCCATCATACAAGATTCTAATGCAAAGACTGTGTTCGTTTAGTCTTTGTGACGAATAAAAGATGTCCTAATCTTAATCTTTTCAGGATAATTGTATCTCACACTGGTGGAGAATAGGGCTCCAGCTATCGATTATTTTAGTAATCGGGCATACTAACGAGTAATTGATGAATATTGATATGATTGATATTTTAAATGATCTGATTTTAAATGATCTGATTCTGTGGAGTCCCCCAGGGATCTATCCTGGGACCCATTTTGTTTGCAATATATCTCCTCCCACTTGGAGAGATTTTTAAGAAACATGGCATGTCTTACCACTTTTATGCAGATGACTGTCAAATGTACATGCCCATTGCTAAGAATGACCACAGCCCCCTGACACCCCTGCTCGACTGTCTAGGTGACGTCAAGGCTTGGTTAGCCCAGAATTTTTTAAAACTGAACGAGGGAAAAACAGAAGTGATGACATTTGGATGTAACCTCACGGACTTGGGATCACTCCAAAACTATTTGCATCCCAAGGTCACCAGCCTTGGCGTCACCATAGACAGTGATTTTAAATTTGATAAACAGATTAATGGCGTTTTAAAATCGGGTTTTTATCATCTTCGTCTTTTATCTAAAGTTAAGCCCTTTTTATCTTTTAATCTTTTTGAGCAAGTCGTGCACGCTTTTATTTCAAGCCGTCTGGACTACTGTAACGCACTTTACTCGGGAATTAGCCAGAAAGCACTTTCTCGTTTGCAGTTAGTCCAGAACGCTGCGGCACGACTCTTAACAGGGACCAAAAAACGCGAACATATTACCCCAATCCTTGCGTCCTTGCACTGGCTCCCTGTTAATTTTAGAATTGATTTTAAAATTTTATTGTTTGTTTTTAAAGCTTTGAATGGACTGGCCCCTCAGTATATTACAGACCTCATCCAAATTTACCGGCCCTCTCGCGCTTTGAGGTCTGAGGGCCAGCTCCAGCTCGTGGTTCTGAAGACGAACCGTAAAACCAGAGGGGACAGAGCGTTCTCCATTGTCGGCCCTAAGCTGTGGAACGCTCTGCCCCTCCACATCCGTACGGCCCCCACCGTGGAGTGTTTTAAATCCCGTCTTAAGACTCACTTTTATTCTTTGGCTTTTAGCACCGCGTAAGTTGTGTGGTCCCCCTGTGTCTTTTTATCTATTTTATTGCATTTTATTTTTATTTGTAGTTTTTAATGTGTTTTTATTTCTATTCAGTCTTTTAAATTGTTTTATTTCTATTTATTTGGTGGAGCTCATTTGTATTGTTTTTGTTTTATTGTTATTGTTGTTCAGCACTTTGGAAACGTTTTGTTGTTTAAATGTGCTATATAAATAAAGTGGATTGGATTGGATTGATTCATCAAGACAAAGAATTGTAATTACAATTTTTTTTAAAATGATTACTCCAATTGATTTGCTTAATTGTTTTGCTCGAGTGGAGATAGTGAAATATAGAATAAAGCTACTCTTTGATCTGGACCCACATTCAAAATCTATTAACCCTATCAAACTGAAGTGCAAACAGAGAATCCTCTCCCGATTCAAGAGTAAATGTTTGTGTAAGCTCTCAGTCGATTAAGGACAAAACGTTGAGAAAACCTGCTAAGATGTACAGATGATGGGTGAGAATCCTGTATAAACGATACTCACAGGTGTGGCTTTGCCTGAATCTTCTCCGAGAATCATGCCACACAGTCTTACAGTCTTCATTGAGTTTGTAGAAGCGGGTCTTTTGCCACGAGTGTGAACGGATCTTCACAAGGGTCCCTCCAGAGAGAAGGAACTGTAGATCAGGATCCCCCTCTAAACCTAGAGAGAGATCAAAACAGATGCAGTGTTGTGTCAGGATCATGTTGCAAGCACACAGGTGGAGATTATGGGATTAGAAGAGGTGTAGCCCTGAATATCATCAACATTTGTCCCTCTTGAGTTTTATGAATGTATCATATTCAAATCAGTGAATTGGGACCATCGCCGTAGCACAAACAGTTGTCTGCTTTTCTCTGAAGACTTTGTTTGGGAATGTGGGCAGAACCACAACATAGCAGACATTTTTTTATCCCAAACCGTAGCATTTGGGTTCTACCCCTGGAGTAGTTTATTTGATTATTGATATTTCTTGCAATAGTAATAATTGTACAACAACATTGTAATTAGTACTACTACTATTATGCACTGTAGTAGTGTTTGTTTTTTTACCAAGCGAGGCCTAGTATAAACAAAAAAGGGGACATAGCCACAAATATGTTCCTCCTGACTGTGAGTCATGATTTGAGCTGTTCCCGAGAATCCTTTTTTTATGTTTTAATATGTTTCAGATGCACAACTGGACAGCTCAGCGACGTTTGCTACAGATGAAGTTTTATATCCTTGACATGAAGTTTCCAAAACTTTCCTTTGGAGAAACTTACAACATGAGTGAGTTAGAACAATTCTAGCACATGAAAGCAGAGAGCCTAAAAGTGATTATTTCTGCTTTACTTTTCTCGGTTTGCTTTGAGAAGTTCCTGTGCCTGCGTGTACCTGTTGAACCAGTCCCAGCTCGTCCCTCACCGGCCCCCGGGACTTACCGAGCCGTCTCCCATTCTCCTGCGCTACTTTTCTCACGTGCTCCTGGAAAGCTTGTTCCTCTGACTGGCTTCTCTTTGGGCTTTTGCGTATACACGACATTTGTCTTTGTCGTAGTTAAAACATGAAGCCAGATTTAAAGGTGGAGTTCTGTGTAAGTAGCAGATAATAACAGAGGAGTGCAGAGGGGCGGGGCTACAGTGCGCTGCTGTTGCAGATGTGAGAAGGGCACACTCTGCTGGCGTCACCTGCAGCCTCCTCCTCTGTGTGCGCCATGTACGCCAGGAAGTCTGTGGGCAGGATGTGGTCACCAGGTATCAGCCCCATCAGTACCATGTGGACACTTCTGTAAGCATCTGTACCATGTGGACACCAGTGCAAGCATCAGCACTATGTGGACACCTGTACAAGCATCAGTCCCATGTGGACACTTCTACAAGCATCAGCACTATATGGACACCTGTACAAGCATCGACACCATGTGGACACCTGTATAAGCATCAGCACCATGTGGACACCTGTGCAAGCATCGGCACCATGTGGACACCTGTACAAGCATCAGCACCATGGGGACACCTGTGCAAGCATCAGCACCATGTGGACACCTGTGCAACCATCAGCACCATGTGGACACTTTAACAAGCATCAGCACCATGTGGACACTTGTACAACACAAGGACTTTTCAGTGTGATATTGAAGACCGTCAACCGACTTTGTTTTCTTCCTTTCCCTTTTCCCTTACCTTTGCAGTAGACCTTTCATGTAGATATAAATACATCTATTTCTATTTATCTGGTGTCACAACAAGGATGTGATATTATAGTTTTTATCATGAAATGTATTATCATTTTTATAATATATATTTTTGTCATCCCCTTAATTCCAAATATGTGCCTCAGCAAAACGATTGATCATTCTTTACTATGGGTCTATTTAGCTTGAGGATCAAGAAATATGGTGGCTTACAAAAGCAATAATACAAATTTAGATTTTGTACATTTTTGCATCAGTCACACTCAAGATTTTATTTAGGATTTTAGATCACAACCATAGAAACAGACATATGTGAATGAAAAGTTTATGATTTTATTTTATTTTTTTAAGTGGAGCTTTTCAAGCTTTGGAGATCTCATATCATTCCAATCCATTATTCAGGAATGAAAAGAGTATGACACCACTGCAAACTTACCAGGAAACAAGCATCCACCCAGATAAACAAGCCGAACAAGGAAACCTGAAAAGACCTGACAACTGCCGTTTATAAACCATCTCCATCTGACTTGAATTGTAAGTACGATTGGAAAAAGCTTTCATTAGATGTACAAAGCTTGTAGATTTCTGTGATTGAAGCAAAAGAAGGTTCCACAAACTATTAACTACAACGTCTATGTAAGACTTGTGCAAGTCCCACTTTTGATATTTTAAAAATTCTAAATAAAAACATGATAAAATTGGCATCATTTTTGTAATAGTACTTTTGAAAACCATGTATTGCTTTGAGAGCCATATTTTCATGCTAGACACTGGTTATCTTAAGTTACTTACTGTTGTTGAGTGGGGTTCCATTTTTTGCCATCCTGTATTCCTCTGAGTCAACCACCAATTTTATAATGTGAAAAATATGGATTCCCTCTTGTTTAAGTGTGGTAAAAATCAAGACTGAGCCCTGTAGAGGCTGACATCAGACTGAAAGAGTCACACAAGTTCCCTGTAGTCACCCTCAGCACCCTCAGCACACACCCACTGCTCCACTCCACCGGTCTGACAAGTACGCCACTGTGTGTTGTCATGGGTTTATTCAGCTCATGCCACTGAGTAGTCTCCACCTTTGGAAGGAATTTCACTACAAATAAAAAAGTAATCTGGAGGTGCTCAGTGAAATCCCCAATTAAGACACAGTAAAACTCTCACTCAACATACTGAATTATCACTGTGCAAGTATAATGTTCCAGCTATAGTGGCATATTGTTGTGATTTAGAGCTATACTAGAATACAGCTATACAAGTGACAGGCAAACAAAAGTGAGTAAATACTCACTTTGCCTCGAGGGTTTTAGGGTATTGATAGGAATTTTGTACTCATTCTGTCTAAAACGAAACATACAAATAATGAATAATAAAAAAAACGTATTATGTTAGGAGCGAATCCTTCAACTGCGCCTGCGCCCGTCCCCGATGGTTGCTAGGGTAACCAAAGTACACACGCGCTCCACAGCTGTGTGCTAATGGTGCTAATAATAAGTAGCTAGCTAAGTGAATCAGTGAAAGGATTTTCCCACCATTTCAGGGTTATGCAAGAAATATATGTATCACAGCTTTTTTTTATTCTATTGTTGTGATCTTGCTAAATCAACTAAAACATGTCATGCTAATGCTAGTTTATGTCTGTAAGGTGACGTCCGTGGAAGCGAGTCCAGATGGAGGAGGCAAAGGACCGTCATATGCCGTCGTCTGAAACGTCTCAGGTACAAAATACTTGCAGTGTCGTGTTGCCTTTTTACCTCCTTACTCCTCTCTTCCATTGCCTCAGGATATTTCTCACTTTTTGGAAAGCGTTTTCAAAGATACTCACACCAAAGATATCATTGGAAACAACACTTTGGTAAACAACCTCATCAAGTCAAAAAGTGGAAGAAACCGCTACCATGATAAATATGTGGAAGAGCTTCAACAGGTGGGATAACAGACTTTACTGTAGCCATTAGTTTCATACTGATTTGTGTTTGTTTTATAGACATATGTAGAATATAATGAAAGTGCAAAGGAAATAGATATTCTGGAAAGTCACATAATTGAGGCTCGAGCTAGGGCTGCAGAGATCGAAGGCAAAGAGTTTGAGAAAATAAAACACAACTTCTTGGAAGGGTTTAATGAGAACACGTGCATCACAGGTAACAACACATAATTAAAATGCTTGCTAACAAGGAACATTGTAAACCTCTTTGTGTCTTTTTCCCTAGTACAATCAGTATTTCCGCAATGTGTTGACAAAGACCTTCTTGAAATTAACAACCTTATTTATCCCTGGCACTACTTAAGTGCTCCAAAACATAAACCATTACTAAAAACTTCAGAAAAAGGTAAATGAAAGGCATCTTAAAAGAGATTAAAACTTTAATAACTAATATGTTCTTTGTTGTCAGTCAAATCTGATCCTACAAAAGCAACGGTGTCCTATGCTATGCACACTTCTCGGGAGCCACAAGACCATGCTTACACATTCCCTCCATCTGTAGACAGTCCCTTCAAATCAGATTTCAGCATTACAGTGGATCCAAGTTCAGATGAAGTCAAGAACAAAAAGACACCGTGCTACGAGGTGAATCTTTACAACACGCAGTCGCTTTAATTGTAGATGTTGGATTTATTTTTGATAACGTTATATTTTAGGGGACAAAAATGAACAAACCCAAACCAAAATGGAAAGGTGAACCAAGTGCCACAGATTTGGCTGACGGACAAGACACTCTCAGGAAAATGAAACATCGACAAAACTTTCTACGAAATCCACGGTTCCTTTCCCCAAATGCCCAAACCACTCTGCCTTCTGTAAATTTAGAGACAGGATCAGGAAGAAAAACTTCAAGCAAAAGGTTCATGTTTTATTTATGTATTTCATATGTGATTCACCATAATGGAATGGTTTTGAGCCTGAATAATTCAAATACTGTATGTAATTTTATATCCGCTGCCCTATGGGACTATTAGCACCTAATGTTCATTAATGTACACTGTACCATTTAAGAATTTAAATGCATCTGCAGATCACAACCATCATAAAAACAACAACAATTTTTTATCCTCACATGGTCTTAACTTAGACAAGCTACTTTACATATTTATTACCATGTTATTATGACGAGTAGGCCACAGGAAGCATGTTTTTATACCTGATTTCACGAGATGCAATGAAATGTTTATATTGCAGTGAAGATCATTTTCAAGTTTTCCAGGCAAACCCCCCAGTGCTGTTTTTTGTTGACTATACTGTTGGACAAGTGTATGAGGTATATGAAAACCTATCAGTAAAGCATACACAGCTTTATTCCTTCTAAATCAAAATGCTCCTTTGGATCAGGCAACACTGGAGTTGAGAAATATATCTTCTGCCAGCCGCCATGTCCGTGTCATTCCTCCAACCACTGCATATTTTTCGATTGGTCTTGGTAGGGTTTGAAATAATTCTTTGAGTAATATAAATATTCAAAAAACTGATAGATATTCTGTATGCTTCTTAGGGAGATTCCCGGGTGAAGGTGGCATTGTGGCTCCGGGCATGAGCTGTAAGTATACGGTTCGCTTTGCCCCAGATTCGCTGACACATTTCCAGGATTTCATCGTGGTGGAAACCCAGTCTGAAAATTTGCTCGTGGTCCCAATTGAGGCCCGACGACCGCCTCCAGTCTTAACATGCAAGTAACCTAATTATACATCTCTCAACCATAACCACTAAATGAAAATAAGTCATGCTTTTCTTCATTTTGTGTGCGACAAATTTTCTGCAGTACCAAGAGTTCTGGACTGTGGCTATTGTTTGGTTGGAGGTGTTAAATTTGTTGAATTTTTATGCCAAAATGTTGGTCTGAGTTCTGGAACCTTCTGCATAATTCCTAAACACCAGTGGCCTGCCTCTAGCTTAAGGGTGAGCTTTAATCCATGTTCTTAACTTCCTCAATTTCAACTTCCAATCCAATGTTACTGAATCAACAATCCTTTTGTTGATAAAAGAAGTCAAAGATAGTCATTTATTCTTTGCATCATTGTGGGGTTTTATGTTTGAACATCCAGTCTGTGTCCAAAACTGTGTTCGCTGAGCAGCCGCCTTTTGCTGTCAGCCCGTCACTCTTCTCTCTTCAGCCGGGAGAGGCCATTGTTGTTGAGGTGAATGAGTTAAACTGGAATCAACATTCTTTCAACTTTATGTTCTTCAACTGTCTTCAATATTTATGTTCAAGGTGGTTTTCTTCCCACTTTCTGTTGAAAAGACCAGTCAAGTCTTCACTGTTCTGTGCGATAACTGCCAAGTGAAAAACATCTGTGTGCAAGGTTAGTTTTTAAAAAGTGTTGATATTTGGTTTTCCTTTCCTCATGTAAAAGGAGTGTTTCCTCAGGTGAAGGTCAGCTGATTGCACTGCAGCTGATATCTGTATCTGGGGTGCGGGATACTCCCACTGCAGGGGACATGCATGACCTCACAGCTGAGCATTTCATGCGGTTTGGTCCCTGTAATCCGAACTCTGTGCAACAGAAGAAGATTGTCATCAGAAACAATGTGTAGGAGACATATTTTAGCATATTTTAACATTAATATGGAAAATATTGTCTGTTTGGTGCATACCATAAACGTGACCAACATATAATGAACATTTTACTTACTAGAGGAATTCATGAGGAAATTTGATCTCATTTTCTTTGTTGTACTGTAGCCATCTGGAGCTGCCGTTCCATTGGCAGATGGTGAAGCCCCACCTGCAGCCCCTCCCATTAGAGGAAGACTCTCAGTCCTCAAATGAAGAGTTTCTTAAGGACAAAGACAACATTTTCCATGTTAGTCCAGAATCTGGGCTCTTGGCCCCATGCCAGGATCATGAGTTTTTGATCACATTCTGGCCTAAAGAGGTACAATGCACTACAGACTTAATGTATTCAATGTCTTTATTATGATTATATAATAGCATTAATGATAACACATTTAACTTTAACATTACAGCTGATCGATTATCACAGTGTTTGCCATTTGATCCTAATGGATATTCCTCAACTTCAATCTGATTCATGGTGATTTTTATTCTATCCTAAATCCACACAGTTTAATTCTTGTGCTGACCAATTGTGTTTGTAACATCCAGTGTTCAACCTGTGCTGGATGAATCCAGTGATGTCATTGGGATGGAGATCGAGGTCAAAGGCTCAACTGAGCCATACCAGGTCCTGTTGGAGCCCTATGGCCTCGTGATACCAGGGCAAATACTTATTCATGCAACAACACGAAAGCATTTTAAGGTCCTTGATCACCCAGCATCTACAGCCCTCTGTTCTTCAACATAATGTTTTATTATTTATGTCTTTTAAGATGTGGAATCACAGCAAATCCTCCATCGCCTTTCAATGGGAGCGAATGGATAATAGCGTTCACATCATGGAAGTAGAGCCACCTTGTGGTGAATTAGGTTTGTCACATCGTGCTCAATGAACAGCTCTTAATGAGTAGAGTGTGTTCTTATGATTAATGCATTTAATTGTGTTTGTGTTTTTTTTGGGGGGGGTTCTTTAGAGGAAAATGAGTGTTTCGATTTTGATCTAATTGTGACTGGAGGGAAACCAGAGAAGGTAGTGACTAATCTAATCTGTCACATTAAGCACCACCATGAACCAATAACTCTCCCAGTGGAAGTTTCCTTTAAGGTATGTCAGTGTGCAATATTTATATTAAAGTGCATGGTATGTTTGTGCTAATTATTTGTTTTTATTCTTGAATCATTGGAAAGGGTCCCACCGTTACTGTCACTGTGCCGTGTGTTGATTTTGGGCTCCTGAGACTTGGGGAGCAGTGTCAAACCAGCCTGCTCCTGGTGAACACCTCCCAGCTGGAGGCCTCCTGGGCACTGGGAGAGAAGCCATCCCACCAGAATGAGCCCAATGAGACTCAGGTAGTTAACAGTGTACAGAATAAACAAGACATATCATTGACATTTTAAGGATTTCTGTGTGCAATTAGATTTCAGTAATCCCTGGCAGCGGAATCCTTCCTCCACTGAGCACTGGAGTTGTGGATATAGTGTTCAGACCACACTTTTGCCAGGAACTTCAAACTGAGCTGGAGCTGACTGTGGAGGATGGAACAGGATGGTGATGATTTTCACACTGTCTAATACAGTTTTAGTACTATTAGATACATGAAGTACTGTAATAGACAGAGGCTTATGGTTGAGGTAGTAATGCTTGTATTGTATGTCTGTGTCAGTCACCTGTCAGTGCAAGCCAGTGTGCAGTCGCCCCAAGTGTGTCTGCTGAACTGTGAGCTGCTGCTGCCGGAGCTTTACATGGGCGTCTCTGCCGAGGCAACTGTGACTCTTTACAACCAGACACTGTTAGCCTCAAACTTCAAGTGGAGGGTACAAGGTGTTCCAATATTATTAAATAAACCTACATTGAAGTTGCATTGACAAATAAAAACGTATTTCCAGGCACAACTGCAAGGAAAACAAGCATCATTGTGTGAAGCTACGTTTGAGCCGATGTGTGGTACTTTGGGTCCGAATGCCAGCATAGATATTATTGTTAAGTTCATCTCACATGCAGACGTAAGCACACTGCATCTGTTGAACCACAAAGCTTTATGAAAAATATAATACTTTATTATATCTAATATTATTAGATTATATTAATCTTATACAATACTTTTGAGATATGTATGTAAGTAATTTTCATATCATTGGAAATTTGCTGCATTTGCCTTTCAGCATGAGCTATCTGAAGTTGCAGCTCTTTGTGACATTGAGGATATGAAATTGCCGCTTGTCTTGAGGCTCCAGGCTTCCAGAGCAAAGACTCTTGCTGTATCTTATTCTTTAGACAATGCCAGGTAAACATAATCTAATTTGAAGGTAGAGATATAGCAGATCTACCTTTCAAAACAAATTGTATTGCAGTATCCCATCTGATCAGAGCTCCTCAAACCTTGTACTCAACTTTGGAGATGATGTAATTCTGAAAAAAGCAGTTTCAATACGTTTCAAAATAACCAACGAAACAGCAATTCCAGCCCCTTATTTCCTAGTCCCTGAGTTTTTCACTGGCAATACTTCTGAATCCGATAGCCAATCACAGAAAAGGTAACGCAGCTCTTACTGTTCAATGAACAACAACAAATAACTATTCAATGCATAAATTACAATAATAAATACGTTTACTTTTTCTTCATAACAGATCAGCATATGCTTTGAGGCCTCTTCACCTTGCTCAGGCCAAGAAAGTAGAAGAAAAAACACACATGGGTAGTTATTGTGGGAAAACAATATAGATTATTTTTTTTTTTTAAACAAAGCCATTGTGATTGTTTTAATCCATTTGTACAGATTTTGTTAGCAGCTTGCTTTCAGATGGAAAAGGCGCTGCTTTTATTGTCGTGCCCAATAATGGCATGTTGGGAGCATTTGAGACTCAGAGCGTGGAGGTGACAGCCTACACCGACATGTGGGGAGATTACACAGACAACCTCATCTGCAAAGTGTGGTCCAGTCTCATAAAGATTTGTAACAAGGAGAATGTGCTTGTAGTTAACTGTGATTGTCCACAGGTCGGCGATATTGAGCCCACTCTTCTCCCCATGCAGATGACAGTGAGAGGATGTCCACTGTATTTCCAGTTGACTGGTCCACGCATTGATAACCAAAATGAAGGTCCAGTCATAAGGTAAGTATTCACACCTTGTTATTGATTTTTCTCTCTTCATGCAAGAAAGGGTTGTGATATTTGACTCTCTATTTCACATCTCTGTTTCAATACTATAAAACACACAATAATATTAAAACTGTAAAAACATGTACAGTTATGTTTCTAAAATGTCTAAAACCATATTATTTCAATGTGATTGTGGCACAAGAGTGTTTGAAAATATTACAAGTTTTAAGATGAAACATATTTAATGGCCTTTTAATTCAACTTTTGCACACACCGTTTATTATAAAGCTATTGGTCCCACGCCAGAGTTTAACACACATGTACAATAACCATTTTTCCAGATATTAGTCCTATGTACAGTAAATACATGTAATTCTATCTTCAAAGGAACAGCAAAGACAAACCTACGTTTTCATTAAGATACAGTGATGAAGAATTATTACCTTGATAACCTTTATATAAAACCTGTTTTAGTAACATGACCACTGCTACTTTCTTAGCTCATGTTTTCTATGTTGAGCCGACTTCATTTTAACAGCACTCTCTTGAAGATGCTCAGATTCCACCAATGTTGGTCTAAATCTCTTATAAAAGGATTTTGCAATTATTGATGTAGCTCAATCCAAATCTCATTATTGCAACAATATCTCATTACGCACATATTATTCCCTGATCATTTGGAGCAATTATTCCTTCAATTTGGCATTTGAGAAGTGTTTCTGTCTTCATGTTTTCAGGATTATAAACAAAACAACATATGAATGTGTTGTCATTTCTGGATAATATCACAACATTATTGGGGGGTCATTGTTACCCAATTTCTATGTTTACATTATACCTGTTTGTTGAGTAGATTTGGCACCCATGTATCTGGAGGCGACACTGTCTCTCGTTCACTTCGCATCAACAATCCCACCTCATTTGGTAATGATATGATTTAACATTCAAAACAGAAATGTTTTTATTTCAATATTCATCTTTCATTCCCTATATTTGTGATTCCAGATATTTGTGTCGACTGGAGAACTTACAACATCGACACAAATGATGACAAGTTGGTGGATCTTGTGGTGACATATGGAGATACCTTTCCTCTTAAAGATATAGATGGCAATGAGGTGTCCGTCAGCCCAAGAGGATGCTGGGAAAGGGGTCACGCCTCAGACACTGTGGTAACAACAAGCTCATCCCTCCAAAGCCTGATTGTGAGTGCACTTAACCACAGCACAAAAACAACACACTGGCACGGAGTAATTTAATCATTTTGCTGATTCTCTGGGGGAATTCCAATGGCATCATAGAACATCAAAGACATTTCACTATCCCATGTTTCTTTTATTAGCCTGGGAGTGCGGAAAAGATCGAATACATCACAGAGGAGGGCAATGAGAGCCCGCTGGTCTGCACACATCCTTATCATGCAGAGAAAAACCTCATTTCTGTTCAAATTTGGCCTCATGTTTGGAATCTTTCTGATTACCCGTATTGTATCACGCCCCAACAGATAGTAAGTATGTTAAAGCTGGAGTACCTAACTTTGAAAGCACAACAAATGACTTCCTATTCCTCAAAACGGTTTGGATCTCCTCCTTATCCTTAGATTTCACAACCAAGTATTTTTTGCCTCTGTTACATCTTTATATCAACTTTTTCAGACAGAATATGGAAAAAGAGCGGACCACTCTCACTTAGCCAATTGGCTCTCAGCCCAAAGCGTGAAATAGTTACTCACAGGGCTTGTTCTTAGGTGTGGAGAATATAACATGTTTTATAATAAGATCCAGCCCCCACTCAGCCATTCAACTCTCTGTTTGTAAAACTCTCTGATGTATTGACAAAATGTTACAAGACTCTTTCCATTAAGACATGAAAATTGAAAGTCAGATACTCCAGCTTTAGTCTAAGTGCATACAAAATATAATCCATTTTGTTATTTTTCTGTTTTGCTTTTAGGTAGTACCACCAAAGGGAAGCAGCACAATCTATATATCTTTCACACCACTAATACTCTCGGGCTCCTTTGAATCAAAATGTGTTGGCAAGGCACTGGGCTTTATAAGTCTTGACTCTGAGGTAATCTACTCAAAACTATAACTCGGAATGAAAAATCATGCATCCATATCCTTTCTTTCTTTTCATGTTTAGACAGCCGTGTGTGTCCCAGGTAAAGTCGGTCGTGTCCACGGTTTAGACTTGCAACCTGTCAAAATGAATCTACAAGCAGTCGTTAAACCTGCCACGTAAGTAATTACACAAGTGCTATTTATGTGTCCCGAACTCCCAGTGCATCCAGTCCAATTCATGTCTCCAAAATTAAAGTCAGATGAGTTTAGCCCAAAAGAGCTAAAAAGTGTTCTGATTGAGTTGCGAATCCTCTCCTGTTGCTGCAGGCTCTTAGTGCAAATGGATGAAGAAGGCGAGGTTTTGGAGTTTTGTGCCTCAGCCGGTGATTTAATGAAACATGAGTCTGACACAAAGGTGGGTCTTTTTAAGCAGCTATAGTGTTTCCAAACCAGAGGGGTGCAGAATTGTTGCTGGTACAATGTGGTGTTGGTGTAACTAGTGTTAAAACTTTCTAGAAAGGAGAACCGGTTAAGTAACACTGTTTTAGAATTATGTTTTATTATTGTTTGTGGATTAAAGATATGTAGATTAGATTAGATTCAACTTTAAAGTCATTAAAATGTCAGAACAATGCAACAAAATGTAGTTTAGCATCTGACCAGTCGTGCAAGTATAGGATCATATATATACTGTATGTTTGTAACAAGACAAATTTTAGTTTTTTCTTGGAAATGACAATTACAATTCAAGTCTATTCTAACAATCTGAGGTGTCGATCCCCAGTGGCACAATCAGACAGCAGTTTTTTTCCTTTCTTTCTAGATGCTGCAAACACAAGAATTTGAAGTTACAAAGAGCTTTAGGCTACACAACACTTTAGAGATGCCGCTGCAATTTACACTGAAGACGCAGCCTCCATTTTTAGTCCTCGCGCCTCAACCCAAAAGCCGCTCTAGTCCCTGCAGCAACCCCTCGACTGGTGATGGCAGCTCCCTGATGCTGCAACCACAGCGGAGTGTGCAGGTAAAACAAGGGGGTGCTGCAACACAAAAGATTTCATTTTACATTTCACTTCAAGTTTCCCGCTTGTTAGGTCAAGGTTGCGTTTCGCTGCTCCGTTTTCCTCATGGCCTTTGCGGACCTACCAGACAATGAAATGCCAGACTCCATAAAAGTCATCAAGAATTCAAAAGGAGTGAGGAGGTTGAGGTTCCAAGAAACACTAATGATTAACTACATCAACGGGAGCACTCAGGTTAGAAAATCTGCTTTATTGGTGGATTTTGATTATGCTGGGTTACCAAACTTTCAAGTCATAATAAATGTATCTCAAATTTGAATTCCTGCTCTAAAAACGGTTTGGTGCCATCTCTAGTTTTCACATGCTTGCCTTTTTTGGCCTCGCATCTATAGATCAGCCTTTTCAGGTAGAAAAGTGAAAACGTGAGAACCACTCTTACTCAGCCAATCAGCTCTCAGCCCACAGGGGATTTTTCTTACATGGAACAGATAACATGTTTTTTAATACAGCATGTTGGGGTCTGATTTAATCACAAAATATTACTTTTACAAAATAAGGGACAAAAGTTAGATACCCCAGCTTTAAGTAATTAAAGTCATACTATGCAACTATGCCTTGTCATTGCTTTCACTGGAATACTGTATTGAAATGTTTTGGAGTATGTGCTTGTAATTGTATGGAACATGGAGCTGGAGGTACGTGGTTTTAACTGCTGCCTTCACTTTATGAGAGTAGAGTGTTTTAAGCACAGTTTTAAGCACGTACAGCTCTTCCTCTTGTATTCACCGTAGGCCGTGACTCTTTTGGCCTACGTGGATCTCGCTACTCTCAGCTTATCAAATGAGAGTCTTGACTTTGATCGCTGCTACGTGGGTGAAACACACATAAAGGAAGTGAAACTGTTCAACATTGGGGCAAAGGCCTTTTGGAGCACTACTATAGGTAAGTCTGTCTTAACTTGAACGGATGTGCATCTGTTGGTATTGATTTATATGTGTGTGCGCAGAGGCTGACTCAGAGGATTCGCACGCCTTTAGTGTGACACCGGAATCTGGACTCCTGAGGTCAAAAGAATCCAACTCGCCACAATTTATCCAACGTCTACAAATCAGCTTCACTCCTAGGTATATCATGTGATCTTAAATTTTACTACTATAACGATCTAATGCAATATAAATCAACATAATCCCTGTGTGTGTTCAGTGAGGACAGAGAATACAAAGCCATCATCGTCATCCACTCTCCACTTGTGAAAACACCTCTCATCATCCGGTTGCAAGGCACTGGATTCTGTGAGATTTCTACTCCAGACTAGCTTTAATACTACAACTGCATACTATTGAATTGACTCTATGCATTGTATCCAAACATGACTTCACACCAGGTATGCACTGCTTGTTGAGTGGAAAATAGGGGATAGATTTATGTGCTCTGCCTTTATCTCACATGAAGGAGGCTCTTATGTTAACATTAGCCAGAAGCACGTACATACAATATTCTTGTTTGATCTTATGTAAGGTTGTATTTTTTTTTTCTTTCACCCTTGCTAGCTTTGATTTATAGCGGGTCAGTAGTTGCCATAGCTCAACGAGGTAGATATAGAAGCGACCGAAAGTAACATATGCCAACATTTTCTTGCATTTAAACCAGGCTGGGATATCTCTGCTCCACACTTGCAGATCCATCTCTGAACACACACTTACTCACTCAGAGTTTTTTGTTAGTTTTGGTTTTGTTGATTAAGATCCCCATTAGCCACTGACTATTGGCTATTCTTCGTGAGCTCGCCTCAAAATCATTACATGCTTTATTCATACATTTTTATAAATACATCCTCTCTCTCACACACATACACAGCGACATGACAGCTCAATGGGAAATTAATTACACACTATATAAAAGATAAAATAACAGCCTATGGTTTCAACAAAGTATTTATCACACACATGCACTGAGTAAGTGTGCATGCATACCTGCAGATCCATAAATAATGACAAGATAGTAAACAACCAAAACAGGTTTTGGCTCATCCAGCGATTGGATGCATTGTCAGGTTTTTACCAGTAGATGGAGTTCACTGGTGGTTGTTGTTCATCTTTTCATAGCCTTACTGTTATAGCGATCAAAGTGGGATTTTGTAACTTTCTGGTGGCACATGCATGATTCTGTGGAGATAAACCACATTTCAGAGTATTGATGGATATAGATGTTTTATGTCATGGTGTGGAATATTATAGCAAATTAACACTCTCATGGAAACAATGAGGTAGGTCGTCAGTCAAAATTGCAACTTACACATATGTTTTTAAGTTCATTGAAACAAAATTGTATGTCTAGTTAGCCTAGTTTAAGCCACCTGCTTAAAAGCTTCTAGAGAGGGTCTGGATCAGAGGTCAAAGCAGGTTGCCCAGGTTCCTTTTATATACTTATTCATCTGTATTTAAAATAAATAAATAATAATAATTTTGTTTGCCCCAATATTGTTTCAGCATATTGGTCTTGTATAATTAAAATTCCATGAATGTTATCAATCCAAAGCTGTCTTCATCTTAATAAAACACATTTTATTTGTTACAAACTTATAAGAAAGTGTCATGTGAGTCACTAAATTACACTTGGACTTAGAGCTGATAGATAGTAAGATACATTTCATTACATGTTTCAGTTGTTGGGGTTTGAAAGTTAGGTACCCCAGCTTTAACTGTGCAGGCAGTAAAACAAACCAGACTTCAACACAGTTTGAATGGTCTCACAACGAAACATATAACCTATACTTTGGGATCTGGATGAAAATAAAATCAGGTAAACACATACAAACGTCTTGCAATGTTCAACAACACTACACGTGAGATTGTTTTTTTTAAACTAAATTTTGTTCTTTATTTTTTTTTTTACACATGGAAAGGAGTTTTGCCTCGGCGCGCGTCACCATCACGTTGTTGGTGACATCAGAGACGAAGCTCCGGGGGAAAGTCGCAGCAGAGGAGGAGAGACCAGCGAGCGCAGACCAAAACTTTACTCCCAAACAAGTCCCACGTCGAGATTTCCCACCGAACCAACACCAGACTGTGGATTATGCACGGAGGATGCCATCTTTCCACGCGTAAATCCTCGCTCGTTTGTGTCAATCTCTGCGCTACAGTATCGGGCTGTTTCCGGATAGTAGCCTAGTGTTATTCTCTACTGGGATTTTTTTTTTATTTTCTCCGCGGCTTTCTGTTTTTGTGACAAGTTTCTCTGCAAAAGTAATCCCTAATTCGTCTTCGTAAACCGTGCCTCCAACGCAGGAACATGGACAGACACAGATAACAAGGTAAGAGACAAGTCCACTCCATGTTATTCTCCGTGTGTTTGTGTTGATGGCCTGCACTGTTATTTCCTGTTTATAAAGCATTTATTTTCGCCATGCTACAATCTAACATCACATTTTATACCAACACAGCCATTACCATGTATTGTGTATCATCATTATTATAGGGTTAATTGTTAAAGTTAATGCAAAACGATTTTTCTTTTAGCAACCCCTAAAAGCATTCCTACTGTTTCCACATAATGCCAATAATAACTCCTGGTCTATTTTTGTGAATTTTCCCCAGACATGACGATTCAAACTAGTCATTTCCCTCTTGTCCTTCAAAGTCTTCCACATTATTTTTTTCTCCCATTTTTCCTTAGCTGTTATTGCATGGCTTGGGTGTTACTAGACAAACTCCATTCCAACATAACAGAGCCATTGGAAAGAAAAGAAAATAGTGTGTTTATGGGGGATATAGCCTTGGTCTTCTCTGGGGACTTTACAAACAAGCCTATAGTGAGACTCAAGTTGTCAAAACCAAGCCCGCCCACTGACTTTGCCTGGGGAGCCTCAAACAAAACAAGCTGATAAGTCCACTGCTATACCACCACAGATTTCACAGTGGAGATGACCTTTAGGGGCAGTTCATTGCACTTTACATCATTATAATTGACTTTATAGTAGCTTACAAACAATGCTGTTGTATTTCCCCATTTCGAAACATGCCACTTTTGCTATTCCCAGAAGTCCACTGCTCATCTGGCCCTGGATCGAAAGTTTCTGCGACTCATAAAGAGGCTGAACAATGCACATTATGATCTTGTTTCACTGTCGTTGCCTGGAAACGGCTGAAAACAGAACTAGTTTTTCATGAGATTAAGGAGGATAGCTGTTCAAACAAACCTTTAAGTCAGTGTTTGCAAATATACAGTGCTGCTCAGAGTCAGGAGTGCGTCGGCAAAAAGGAACTTCATACTATTACAAAACCCCTTGTACTAACACTAGTATTGAAACTTGATATCATCAAGGATCAATAATACGTATATAAACAGAACAACATTGACTTCTGGATGGGTATCAAAATGTTTCCATGCTTCTAATTTTTTACAGATAAAACTTTTGGAACTCTTTCTGCTATGATTCAGTTCTGTAAAAATAAGGGAGGGCGTAAACTGACTATCTTACATTTTAAATCCTCACAGTTAGTAGTAATCAGTATAGTGTATGGAGAGTCTATGTTTCAGATTTGGGACAACGCTACTAATGCAAAATATGTCCTCAAATAAAAGAAAATCAAAAGTGTAGAAATTCATATACAATGTTATGACAGTATGTAAAAAGGAATTGGCGATCACTGGTATTTTTACTTCTGCTTTGTTTGGCACTTCTGCAATGCAACATTGTTCTTGCTTTTGTTGACTGCGAAATGTACGTTTTACAAGCTCAAATATACAATCTTTAACTCACCGCGCTGAAGTTATTCCGGATAAATATTTCATACGTCTTTAAGAAACGGTGGCCTAACTTTGTAAAAAACACTACACATTCCTCAAAATCAGACCCCCTTCCATCTTTAGTTGGCTTGGTCGTTTTATTTATCTGCTTGAGTTTATCTAAGTCTACAGAAAGCCAGAGGAAGTGGTCCTTATTGAGCTTTGTCTGCACAGCCTGTCTGTCTGTGGGGCTCAAGGCTGCAAGGACGGCCGGAAACACCAAATACTCTCTGACTGGACAATACTCTATGCAAACTGCCCCATGTGTCGGCAGCCATGTTTGTATTCACAATAACTAGTTTACAACAACAGCCTGTGTAATGAGCCACACAGCCTCCCGACTTAAGTCTTGTGGTTAAGTTTTTCTCTTATCCAGCATTGCGACAAATTGCTTTATATATATTATGTGGTATTTTCTTTCAGAGCCCTTACCATTTTTCTTTTTTTTCTTTTTTTTCTCTAACATCCCATAACACCCTCTTCTGCGCAGTACAACATTACAGAGATCATGTTAAATTGCTTGTATTCCAGTGAATGGTTGTTGGACTTGGCCTCTTGTGAATTGTCTTGACGTCTGCTGGCTGTCATTACTCTGCACGGTTTGGGTGGAGAAACAATGATTGAATGTGATTATAATTTCATGTCATCACATCATGGAAAATACAGCAAAGTTTACAGATTGCTCTTGGACGGCGCTCAGAGGAGGGCCGTGTGGAGATGTGGGCTACAGTTCTACATGAGGCTATTTTTAGTGTGGGTTGTGGTCGATGATCAGAGGAGACAGATCTACTTATCTCTGGAGTTAATAGAGATGTTGCTTTCATTAAGGGGATCGTCTTACACTGGAGTTGTTAGAGCGTTGATTGAGTTATTCCCATATTCTATCCCCTTAACATTCATCCTCAGTTTGGCTTGGATTGCACAACCAGGAGATTTCTGAAGCAGTAGTGTGGTATATGACGTGGTTAAAATGAGTGGTTTGTGATTTCTGAGCCCCCTTGCCAGGGGTTTTTACAGAAGTAAAAAAAAAAAAAAAAATCACGTTCAATACCCCAGGGATTTAACGTGATTTCACGTTCACGTACCCCCTGTTGGGAAACCTAAAACTAAAATAGCTATATGCAATTTACAGAATAAAAATAAAGACTAAAATCCTGTTCCGGCCTTTCTCATTGCCTTTGTTTCATGTTTAACATGAATACATTTGTTCCCTTTTTTGAGTTCCTAGGTCCATTTTGGCCATTACCGTCCCTTTCAAAACAGAACTTGTTTAAAGGAGAAAGTGTTTTAAAATAATACAGAACAGCATGTGTCTCTCTAAACACGCGAGCCGTGGTCCTGCTGAAGCGTGTTTGAAGTACTGTCCCTGTGAGACGGAGCCAGAGGAGCTGCTGTGATAGATGGTCCAGGCCCACATGCCTGCTGCCGCTGCACACTGTCTGGCCAGAGCCCAGCTTTCCTCAAAGCTTCTCCTCCTCACAAACGCCTCAGTCGTGTTGAGTCTGGGCTTGGACGTCCTGGATTGTCTTAATTCCGAGAAGCCGGTTCACATGGCCACATGACTCATGAGGCCTGCTATGGCACATGTCCAGCAGACACAAAAGTCACCCTCATATCTGGGGCTTACTAATCACGCTTCCTTTAGTAATGTCCTATTTCTGCAGCCAGCGGGGTATTGTGTTTGTATCTAGGTGACAAACTTTTGGGGAAACTCACCAACCCTCATTGTGTCATTCTATAATGACCTCAGTTGTTTTAGTGTCTCCTGTCATTTTCAATGATGCAATGGTTTTTTCTTTTATTTCTATTTATGTTCTACTATTCACACTGACTTATTTGTGCCATAGTCTTTATGAATTCCTTTTCACCATTCCTTTTTTTTATGCTCACAGTTTGTAATTAGTTATTCACAACAAAATCATAGCTCAATTAACAAGCTCGCTCATACTAGTGAGAACACGTGATGCTGCAGCCGTAGTGGTCCATAATTCAACACGTGTTTAGCTGAGAGAGAAGGGCACAAAGAGCTCCACGCGGCAGACAGAAGGCCTAATGATATTATATTAACCACAATCTCAAAGCCTCATGGGGATATTGCCAGAAACCTTTCATTCTGCCTACTCCTTTTGAGATGTTTTCTTTTTGTAAACATTCCCTGTTTCCTTGTGTTTCCTTGCGTGTACTCAAATATACACATTCAATATGAATTAATCTCGAAAGAGTCAATTCTGTGTATGTTTACATTTTAAACAATGTACACAACACATGCTATACCATTACATTATTGACCCATATAAATCTTGTTATAATATTGAAGAACTTTAATAGCCCATCCGTCATAGAATCACAGTGACAGAAGGAGAGAGACTATAAATTCTTTGCTGCCGTCACCGCTGACGCTGGCATGTCTCAGGTCTGGATGCTCTCTGGAGCTTCACAACTCATCGTCTCGAGCTTGTTCTTTTCATGCTGGACGTGTGGCACTGGGCAACATGATGAGGGGAGATTAGCATTTGATCTGCAGCTCTCCGGCCGGAGCCAAGAAGTGTGCAGTGAGCCGGGATGCCGATCAGTGGGCAGCGCGTGCCTGGTGTCCCGCCGAGTGAAGGGCCAAACAGATGGACCATCTGTGAGGCTGGCTCGGGACAGGGGCTGTTGTGGAGCTGTGTGTGAGGATGCAGGGGACCACCTATCTGCTCGCCCCTCTTTCAAGTGTTCACTGCTCAGAAATACACAAACACAATGCAAGTGCTTTCCCTTCAAGGAGGAATTCCTTTTTCCCTGAATAATGTCATGTTCTTATGGACAAAGTTGCATCGTGGGCCTGGTGGCTTCAGCTGCTTACCTTTTGTAGAGAAAGATAAGTGTAAAGCAGAACTTTAGAACATTCAGGCTGTTTAAATCCATGACTTATTCTTAGTGTGATAGAAGGTTTTGATAATTACTGATGTCATGGTCAATAGTCATACAAACAAGCATTACATTTTAGACTAAACTAACTGTTGATTACTTTGTGCAAACTGTGGATGGGATGTTTTGAATTATTTTATGAAGTCAGCAGTTCCAATGAACACAAGGAAAGCATGTCATCGACCCCCATTCATGTTGACTGTGACACCAGTGTTTCCCACACATAGACTAATCTGTGGCGCACCGCCACAGATTAGAGACCGCCCGCCACAAATTGCGTTTCGTATTATTATATATATATTTTTTTTGTTACGCTATTTAAGACATGCATCGTCTAGTGCCGCCGCAGCGGTCAATTTGACAGCGGGGAGGGGGGTTTAAAATGTGGCGGCCCTTCGTAACTCTCACTCAAGCTACGCGTCTCTCCCACATACAGAGACCTACACACACACAGCCCCTCCCCTTCGTGCACACCGCGTGTCTCCGTCTCCATCAGCGATCATCGCTGTAAGCAGCTGTGTCTATTAATTTACCGCGGTAAAGTGGCCCGCATCTTTCAGCTCTATGAACATGCGGCCCGCATCGGGGAAAAGACGGTGCGCGTTTTGTTGAGAACTTACGGTAACAGCGGAACGTCCTTTCGGAGTCACCCATTTTTATCGAACAGAAAGCGCGCTGGGGTCAGGGAGACACGTTTTTGTGATTAAAACCTTATAGAGATGCCACCCAGTACACATAGCACCAGCCCCCTACGATTCCTCCGGCAGATTGTGAGTCCTCAGGAGGATAGCCACTCTATTGTTTACATGTATAAAGTACACAATTTGGTCCGCTAGTGCAATTTTCAAGTATTGTAACTATTTACTGGAATAAGGTGTGCGACTAATTTCACTTGACTCATGACCTTATTATTGCCCTCTGCCACTGTACCAAAGACCAGAAACTTTTACTGTAGAAATATTGAGAAATATTGAGGTAAAGTAGCCATTTTGGTCCAAAATACCTCAAGATTGTCCTCTACCACTGTACCACTGTACCCCACTCCCCCCCCCCCCCCCCCCGCCGACGACCACCACACATTGCCTTCAAACCTGTGGGAAACACTGGACACTGTTTTCTGTTTCCATGTCCATACCTGCCACCTGCATCCAGTGATTTTATGACTTTCTCTCTTGAGCATTGGCGTTGCTGTTGGTGAAGTGCACAATGATACATTAGTATATAGTCAGGAAAGATTTAAACCAGAAACACTTGACTGGAACTGTTAATGATGCTCAACAGAAAGTATCCAGGGTGGTTTTCCACTCGTGTCTCTGGAGGCGCTTCACAAACGTTCCAAAGACTCGGTGTTGGCCGGACTTCTAACAAGCTCAAAGTTCAAGGGCTTTATCACCTCCACACAACAACATTTGTAATGATTTGTCATGGTGCTGGTTGTAAAGCTTTTTGGAAATTCAAGTAGGGCTTTATGGGGGTTTCGAGCCATCAAGTTTGAGATGCGTGTAAATAAGAATAGTTTTTATAGCAGAAGAACATGGCTAATGTCGAGTTTGTTTCATTCTTTATTTACCAATAACACATGATCCTATTATATTATGTTATATTATGTGTGAGATTGGGAAGCCTATGTATTACATTTTTTTCTTCAAACTGAATTACTGTGTGTAGGTGTTGTTTGATTGCTGTGACTTTATCAATACAAAAATAGTAAAAAGTAAAATAGTTGTCCAAAATGAGTGGTGATAGAAGAATGATGCCCATCCCATTGTCTATATCTTCTGTTCAGGCTTTAATGAAATGGAAAAATCCTTTGTGGGACTTTCCAGCAGTATAGTAATTGCATGCTGTATGTTCAAATTAGTTGAAAATATTAGCATTAATGGGAGTATTATACTGAAACAACATGTTGTCCATTGAAACCTGAATCTAATTTCTAGTGAATGCTAAATTCTATGTCAATGTTAGGTGTGAACTGCAGTAGCTCATGTGTTGTTTCTGCTTGTTCTCGTTAGCCTGGTCTGACAACACAACATGACTTATTTATTCTCATCATGGATTTTTAATAAGTTTCAGTATTGTTATATTCACTAATGCTTGTACACAAACACTTAGGTCCTCAGGAACTCCAGCTGAACACATTTCATTAAGACAAAATGATTTTCAGACAGATCCCTGGGCTCCGCAGCAGTCCCTTAGCATCAGTAAATTCCTTCTCTGCTTCATCTGTGGACATGCTCCAGTCGTCAGGGCCCCGTCATGGATGTGGGCCCCATGCTGCTGTTCTCATAGTGTTGTTTTTACCTGGGGCCGGCAGTGATGCATCATGGGATACAGTGCCTTGCGAAAGTATTCGGCCCCCTTGAACCTTTCAACATTTCGCCACATTTCAGGCTTCAAACATAAAGATATAAAATTTAATTTTTTTGTCATGAATCAGCAACAAGTGGGACATAATCGTGAAGTAGAACGACATTTATTGAATAATTTAAACTTTTTTAACAAATAAAAAACTGAAAAGTGGGGCGTGCAATATTATTCGGCCCCTTTACTTTCAGTGCAGCAAACTCACTCCAGAAGTTCAGTGACGATCTTTGAATGATCCAATGTTGTCCTAAATGACTGATGATGATAAATAGAATGCACCTGAGTGTAATCAAGTCTCCGTATAAATGCACCTGCTCTTTGATAGTCTCAGGGTTCTGTTTAAAGCACAGAGAGAACCATGAAGACAAAGGAACACACCAGGCAGGTCCGAGATACTGTTGTGGAGAAGTTTAAAGCCGGATTTGGATACAAAAAGATTTCCCAAGCTTTAAACATCTCAAGGAGCAATGTGCAAGCAATTATATTGAAATGGAAGGAGTATCAGACCACTGCAGATCTACCAAGACCCGGCCATCCCTCCAAACTTTCATCTCAAACAAGGAGATGCAGCCAAGAGGCCCATGATCACTCTGGATGAACTGCAGATAACTACAGCTGAGGTGGGAGAGTCTGTCCATAGGACAACAATCAGTCGTGCACTGCACAAATCTGGCCTTTATGGAAGAGTGGCAAGAAGAAAGCCATTTCTCAAAGATATCCATAAAAAGTCTCGTTTAAAGTTTGCCACAAGCCACCTGGGAGACACACCAAACATGTGGAAGAAGGTGCTTTGGTCAGATGAAACCAAAATCGAACTTTTTGGCCACAATGCAAAACGATATGTTTGGCGTAAAAGCAACACAGCTCATCACCCTGAACACACCATCCCCACCTCAGCTGTAGTTATCTGCAGTTCATCCAGAGTGATCATGGGCCTCTTGGCTGCATCTCTGATCAGTCTTCTCCTTGTTTGAGATGAAAGTTTGGAGTGACGGCCGGGTCTTGGTAGATTTGCAGTGGTCTGATACTCCTTCCATTTCAATATAATTGCTTGCACATTGCTCCTTGAGATGTTTAAAGCTTGGGAAATCTTTTTGTATCCAAATCCGGCTTTAAACTTCTCCACAACAGTATCTCGGACCTGCCTGGTGTGTTCCTTTGTCTTCATGGTTCTCTCTGTGCTTTAAACAGAACCCTGAGACTATCAAAGAGCAGGTGCATTTATACGGAGACTTGATTACACACAGGTGCATTCTATTTATCATCATCAGTCATTTAGGACAACATTGGATCATTCAAAGATCCTCACTGAACTTCTGGAGTGAGTTTGCTGCACTGAAAGTAAAGGGGCCGAATAATATTGCACGCCCCACTTTTCAGTTTTTTATTTGTTAAAAAAGTTTAAATTATACAATAAATGTCGTTCCACTTCACGATTGTGTCCCACTTGTTGTTGATTCCATCCATCCATCCATTTTCTACCCTTTAATCCATTTCTGGGTCAGGGGGGTGGCAATCAGAGATGCCACCCAAGTCTCATAGCACCAGCCCCTCACTGACCCTCTGCAGGTGGTGAGTCCACAGGAGGACGGCTGCTCTCTGAGTTGAGCATAGCCTTGATCTTGCAGCGGGGGCTTTGGGCAAAGTGGGGTTAAGTGTCTTGCCCAAGGACACAACGACAGCAGTCATCAGTGGGAGTCGGTGGAGAAGGTGCAGAGGTGGGAATTGAACCCACAACCTTCTGGCCATAAGGCCAATGCTCTACCAACTGAGCTACTGTCGCCTACTGTTGTTGATTCATGACAAAAAATAATTTTTTTATATCTTTATGTTTGAAGCCTGAAATGTGGCAAAATGTTGAAAGGTTCAAGGGGGCCGAATACTACTACTACTACTGTATGTCATAATCCAGCACTGAGGAATTCCTTGCTCAGATTGAACATTCAAAGTGCAAAAAAGTCCATAACTTTACCTTTCAGTTCATGGATGGAGGAAACTCACCCACTAGTCTCAATCAGTGTAGTATTGCAAACACAACCTCAGCCATTCTAACATTATACAAGTCCAGTTTTGCCGTTTGTATGTAATATATTTCAGTAATGATATTTGTCTACATTTGAACATGTTTAAGAAAGGATTTGTTATTCTTCTGTCTTCTTTCTTTCAGTATTGCAATGTACAATAGTAGAAACATTATGAAAAGTGAAACTGACTTTGTTTTGTGTTTTCTCTTGTTATTGCTTGCAGGGTGAACATTTGGCTGGCTGAAATAAGTTGGGCCGTGTGCTCAAGTTCAACAGGACCATTTCCTGATGATGACAGTAAACATGAGTGAGTATCATTTGAAAGCACATGCTACTTCCGCTCACAGGAACACTGGGTAGAAAGGAATAACATGAACGAGCTGGTAATGGCTGCAGATGGCCCACTTTAACACCACTAGTTTTGACCTTGTTTTGGTGAAATACAGTGCATTGATTTTAAAGGAAGGACCGTAAATTGTTGGCTTCAAATTTTATAAACCTAATTTAAAAATACGGCTTTACAGAAGTGCCGCTCACACTGTGCTAAAATATATTATTATTAATAATTTTATCATATTTATCCAAGCAATGCTAATTTGGTCCAACCCCACGCCTGCAGGTATAGTGTGGAATTCTGTGACTTATCTCATCATTATGACATTATTCCCTCTGAAAGAACATGATATCTTGGGTATGCCCTTATTTTCAGAGGTTCCACCTCTGCCTTCAAATCAGATATGCCACTCTGCCCTTTTTGCCTCAAATGGGGAACGCCGGTTGTGTTGGTTTACTAATGACTTGGACTTAAAAACGATTATCCCATCGTACCACAGAATGAGTCTCACATTTTCAATGCAAAAATCAAGTTATATCTCATTCAAATTTCTACCTAAAGCCAGCCTCAATAATCACCCTCTGGAGGTTCTGAGATGTCACATGAAACATGGACGATCCGTACTCTGGGAAACTTAGATCCAGTTGTTATTGTCATACTTATATTTATTTACATATTTATTAAACAGTAAACATGCCATATCTTACCTTTTAATGGAGGCACTAATAAGTCGAGGTGCACAAAAACCTGGTTGAAGTTTATTTATATGCGTACTCCTACTCTATGCAAAAACACTTTTCCCTGCTCACATCATGTTCTCTCAAACTATAAGTTTTAGATGTCGAGTTTGACTTTTTCCATTCACGAAGCTACTGCTTAAAATGTATTTATAGATGGAATTCCAAAATAGCTTTTACACAATATGAATGAAATGAAATTCAAGAATGAATAGGATAATAAATGTAATGTTATATTTCAAGATTGGGACTTTTTCACCCATAAATAATACATTTTATTTGTCCAAAAAGAAAGAGTCTGGGAAATGTAACATTGTGTGAACAAATTAGACAACAACATTATATCTATTATGCCCTGTCAGTCACAATGAATTGGACTGAGAGCTGATTGGCTGAGTGAGGCTGGTTCTCTCTTTTTCACTTTTCTGTCCAATAAAAACTGATCTAAAGATGTGACAGAGATCAAAAACACATCTAATGACAGATCTAGTTTCAGAGCCAGGGACTAGTTACTGGTAGATGGATTTTATTACATAGTTTCTGTCGTTGTTTTGAAAGTTAGGCACCCCAGATTCAATTGTGTATTTCACTCACTGTAACTTTTTTCTGTTGCACATATAGGCAAGGCTAGTTTATTTGTTTACCGCAATTCATACATATAGGTAACTCAAAGTACTCAAAACAAGAATGTATAAATATTCACTATGCACTATTCCTCACAGATGACGGTCTCTACATTAGACCTGGACAGCACAGGAACTCTCAAGGTAACATGTGTTGACTTTTTCTCTCTCTCATTCTCCCATGTCAAATATGTCCATCGCCGCCAACACAAAACTGCATCCACACAATCCTTTCTCACCATAGACAGCACAGTGGAAATACCAGCTGCGAAGGGCCTGTCTCAGCCTTCTGGTTTGAATGGAAAGTGTTTGCAGACGTCCAGTGAAAAGACATGGGCACGGAGCTAGAACAAACATTTATTGCACAACTATTGGAGCGTTCTCACAATTGGGCAGATTACATCAGCGCCTTTATTCTGAGTGAAAGATTAACGTCAAGGGCTTAAATATTACACTAATTATGGGTTCAATTAGCGTCATCGCAGTTTCGATTGGGGCACCTGGAGTGTGTGTCTGTCTGGACTTGGGAGGAGCCAATATTCAAGGTAATAGTATTGTAAAAGTGAAAAAAAACCTGACAAATTTGAGGCACACATGGATTTGACAGAGTAGCTCACACATGACAATATAAGTACACAAATAAGAGTAAAGAAATATATGTTAAAAAAATGCTAAAGACTGTCTAATAAGGGTACAAATGCATAGATTGCATGTGTATAAAAATGCATGTAAAAGGAAAATCTAATGCATTAATGGGAATGGTGGCGGCTTTGGAATGAGGCTATCTATTAAATAATATTGAGTTAGGTGCAGTTTTATGAAGACTGGTTTATGAATGGAAGTATTGTTGTATTGTTCCAAATCAAGTAAGCTTCAAAATGTATTTGAAACTCAAGTTCTAAGTAAAATGGGTTGATAAATTTTTAAATACTGACAAATAAAACTCAAATTTGTCTGATACTGTCCATGCATGGGGGAGGGTGTGTGAGGCCTGGGCCGCTGCAGAGCTGAGGACACATTTTGGCTCCAGCTGCTGGTCCGGCCGGATGCCTTTGCCATGATGTGTCTCTCTCTCTGCAACCAGGAAATCCCCTCTATGTCTTCATCCAGGCTCCGCGCGTCTAACACGCTCTGCTCTTCAAAGTTCAGTGTTTCCCATTAACATTTTCACAATCCTCTTGTTCAGGGGTCTTACCTGGAGACCTACTATTGCTGGACAAAAATGGTAGTGAGCTACTTGATTAGTTAGTTATAATAAAGTGTATATAATGGTGCACCAACCTGTAAAAAATGTAAAAGTAATCTTTATCTTCATCTGAAAACATGGCAACTTTCTTAAAACCAATGGAACAAGTTAATGTCAATAGACAGCTGCTTGTTTTAGAGCAGTGTTCCCCAAACCTTTTTGCTGATACTAAAATAAAACTCTGCAGCCTTTGTTAACAAAGCAAAGTCATTCTCATCAAAGTGAGAGAATGATTATAAAAAATAACAATGTATCTATCTTTCTGTAGTTAGTTCTCATTGGTATTTAATAGTGATGAAACAATATCTAATTCCACAATGATAAAGCAATAATATGTAGTAAAAAAAATGGTGCCAGTTTAGTTTGAACAATAAGCATGATTTAAGGAGCTGTATTGGTTTTCTGCCTCTTTCTCAGAGACCCCATCACATCCCTGATATTTAATGATTTATGTCTAATATGCTATACTAGTGCATAGGTTGCCTGAAGTAGACTGACAGTTGTCCATTTTTCTGTAATGGACTCATTTGCACATCAATCCCGGTAGCAGCAGTAAAAAAAATTGCAATGCGGTGATGCAACACGCAGCAATCACTCACTGTTGTGTAATGTGTCTCATTCCTCTTGACTTCCTGGTATTCCCCCCTTTTTCACTCACAATTTCCTTATAATTTCAAATGTTTTCTACAAGACACATTATCAATATGTATGTAGGGAAACAAAATCAAGTACAATACATTATACTGTGTTACATGTTGCTGTTATGTTGTTGTGCAAACCTGTTTTTAGTGGATATGGTGATTAGTTTGTTTGTTCCCGTTGTAGCTAAGCCGTCTGCTACTTTCTATTGCGTTAGCGGTTAGCCTTGGCAGGCCGAGTTCGAAGCAAAGTCAAATCCTTGTTTACAGACTGCTGTTAGAGCTGGTACTACGCATTTCTCACACTGCGGTCCCCCCACACACAGGCCAATGCTGTTTGTTTTGTATCCTTGACTGCAAGTATGGAGGATCTAACAAAGACTTGTCAGACGGCTCATAATGAGAAATAATAGAGGCGATGCGGATCAGTAAATTAGCTCCGTAATAATGTAAAATGGTTCATTATTGGTGTTGAAATGTTGATGCGATGCTCATTAGTGGTAAAAGTTTATTACACACAATTGAACTTTCCCTAAAGCCTTATTAACAGTTTTAGCAGTTTTGGGATTAAAGAATGCTCCTAGATTGATTATGCCACACAGCAAGGTTTCATTTGTTCAAAAAGTAGCAGAAGCCTCACAATTTCAATTTACAAACCACAAATGATTAATTCAATTTGAAAATGTATCATTTCAATCCTGGTTTTGACGATCAGAACTGAGAATGATTTCTTTGATCTAATCAGCAGAATAAACATGATTTAACAAGAGCAATCGTTAAATTCATTTTTTATCCCACCAGGTAAAATTTAAGTGACAATCAGTCGCTGTTTCAGACCACACAGACAATAGACAGACACATAAAATCTTAAATGGTAAAATCAAATCTAAAGCATCTAACCCACGATCAACCCGTTCCGGTCGGATGATTGCCTGATCGTTTTTTGACAACTGATGTTTTGGACTAATTTTGTGAAATTCAACTAACTATCATGTATAATATGTAATTGCTGTAATTCTATAATTGATTCCTGTTTATAAGCTTATAATAAATCCTATCAATCAATCAAAGATCTATTAAACTTTCTCATAAACAGTCTTCTTTGTAGAAGCTGACAACAGCAGAGATACAAACATTTTCCATTTCCTCTCTGAAGTGTCAATCAACAGTGAATATTCTAACCGCAGCTATGGAGGGTTAATCTCTTAAAGCCTTGTTCTAATTGTTCTATTCATGAAGACATCGAGGCCTTTGTCGTTCAATACAAGTATGTAACATTTGGACACTTATGTACGAGGGCCGGAGCTTTGCAGAGACACATTTTAATCAATAGCTTTGTTCCGTGTGTGTCTCTGTGGAGTCTTCTTATAAAGCAAGATTTTGTTTTGGTCGATCAATAAATACCAAGCTCCAGTCCAATAAAGAAGCATTGAGCTTTTGTGCAGCGGTATGTGGATTGGCTTTCACTGTTCAGCCTTATCTCAAATACTTCTGTCAAGATGAAGAGAGTCGATAAATGAAATATCCTACTCAACCTGTTGGAATCTCCACCTTGGAATCTCTAAAACATTGTTATCTGCCTGGTCCATTACTGTGAAGATTCTTTTTGTGATGACTTCAGAAGACACGGATAAGAGTAGATTAAGTAAACAGTAGTATTATTACAGTAGGGTTTTTAAATGAATTAGTGAATGAAAGTTTATTTGAACATGGAATAAAAACAACAGAAGAAGAAAACAAAAACAACAATAATAAATACAAGACACAACAAAGAGGAAAACAACACAACACTTAACACTTATTTATGTTCAAAAGGAGTAGGAAGAAGCCAAAGCTTATTAAATCCCACCCCTTCTCCCTATATTAATCCATACATACAGATACACACACATACATACACATAAACATACACACACTTACACACACATACATACATATTGTTTGCATGGGTAACAATGATAGCATATCCATTAAAAAGAGACTGGTTTGGACACGCCCTCTTAAAGCTGCTTTGTGCACTATTTAATTGCGTCAGCGCTGCTTATTCAGGTTTAAAGAGCTTTCCAAAACATTAAAGTTATTATACCAGTAGGTGTGAAAGTAGTTAAGTACTGTTTGTGTGTGTGTTTAATATATTTGAGTTGTCAAAACTGCTTGCCACAGTTTTCATCTTATCAGTAATTCCTATGTGAAGTAGTGGAGTATAGATTGGCAGCTTTGCTTGTTTTGCTAAATTTGGATGCAAAACATGACGTCCATTTGTGTCTGTGTGGATTTATGTGGTTTACTCTGTGACTCAGAGGGAAAATGTGCCGTAAAGAGGAGAGGGGCCGGTCGTGGGATAAACAGCTACATTTGACTGTGTGAACGATCCCAGTTCTGTATTTAGAGTTTGCTTTGAACGGGTGACTCATTCTGATGGGGATGTGAGGAGGTCAGAGCTTTTAGTTTTTGTTGTTTATTTTAGATGTAGATATTTGAAATGAAAACATGTTTACTTTTTCAATCAACATAAATCAACATTGCATCACATTTAGGAAGCGGTGCAGTGATTTATTCATGAAAAAGTCTGTGGTGATGATGACACATATCAAAAGTAGATACTTCTGTCGTAACCAAAAAATGAATGACCTTAAAGCATTTACAAGGAAGCATTTACTTCCACCCACTACACTCTAGAGCGCTGGCTGCATAGTCACACCTTTTATCGATCTAGAGATGACCTGACAGTGTTAACTCCGACTAAGAAGACAAATGGTTCACCTGACTGAGGCGGTCTGTTCAAACAGGTGGGCGATCTGCATATTTTAGTAGTAGAGTAGTGCCAATGGACGGCTCCATGATCTCTACCACATGAGATGAACACTGAGAAGGTTCATTCTCCAGAAGTGACATTGAAACACATTTATAGTAATGAGCTACTGTCCTATAGACTTCTATGATTAAAGACCCTCTCCCTCTCTTCGCAAGCAAAAAAGCCATATCAAAGAAGAAATATTTATTCCTTGATAGTCCAACTATGACACTAAATATATTACTAAATATCTTTAGAAATGTATAAGATGGAAGAGCTGACGGCTTATGTAACAGACACAGATGTTTGGTGTGATTCTTGTTGGAGTAAGTAGATAACATACACCAATGCAAAGAGAACCAAATGAGTACTCAAAATGTAAATAATTGCTGATCTGTTTGAGATTAATTTTGCCATTTGCATTAAAACCACATACATTTGCAAAAGTCTCCCCCCCCCCCCCCTCCCCAGATCTTGATTACTTTTGTTCTTCATAGACCCACTCCCTGTTCTCTAAAGCTCTGTAGACTTTGTGTGTAAACTATGAAATATTTTGAAAAAAACCCTCTCCTGAAACTGTATGGAAATAGGTCAGTCTTACTGGTCAAATAAGAGTGGTAATCTAATTACATTGACGGACTTCACTGTAGTTTGATCGTGGACTGGTTCATCCATTGAAACATTGTGACATGAAGAACCAGTTTTCAGCAATTCTACTTTCTCATGAGCAGTGTTCCTCCTGTTGGCACACAGAGCGCATACGTAAGATCACAGGAATGCAAACCGGAAGTCTGACACAGGTGCTGCAGCTGTGATTGACGGCTGAGGTGAACAAGCGTGAATTGTTACCTTTGACGTAGATCTCACCTGACACCCTCATGATTAACACTATGAAGTCACCGTGGACAGCATACATTTGGCAGACCTAATTCATTTGTGTTTTCTCTTTCTGTCCAGATGACGAAGAGGCACTCAACTCCATCATGAAGGACCTCGCAGCACTGGGCCGCTGCTCCACTCAAAGCAGCCACAAGCCCAAGCACAGAACTCTTCTGTACAAACAGGTACAGACATGGATTGTGTTTTGGAATAGAGAAGACAACCATATGATAGCAATGGTCTTTTCTATTATTTTTCATCAACCAAAAACATACGTCTTGACCAATCGCAAAGTAGGTAGGAAGACGTTTACTAAAACCTAAGAGTGGTTATCCCCCCCGAGTTGAAATATGCCATGTGGATATAGATATACTCGGTCATATCCTCAGTCGCGGTGTGTTCCTGTTGAACAGTAATTGTTAAAGTGTCGTAAAGTGTTTATGAGAGCGTATATAAACCTGTGTCGCCCTCAGTGAAAAGCATGGCCTGATTTGATGTCAGCTCTACAGTATCTATGAGCTCATCCAAACACTTCCAGGTTCTCTGCGTGTAAGGTTGTGAAAGCAGCTAGATGAGAAACACAAGGAAGTAGATTTAAATGGTTTGAAGAGACAGTCTTAGAACAAATTCATCTTGTGAGAATTAAAGATACACTATTAATGTTGTACTGCTGCCTTGGTGTACTGATGTACCCCACTATAATACTGCAGCTTTGAGACACACACAAGCATGAATCACTTTCCTCTTCCATTGCTCCTCACTTTTGTTATTGTTCCTCTCGACAGGATCTCAGAGTCAAGCTGGAGCATGAGAGAGAGAAGCGGTACGTTGGAAACCTCCAGATTATGTTTTCTGTGTCTCTCTTGTTTTTCTGCAGTGTCGTGGCTGGAAGCCATAGTTACATGTCCTGGCCTTGTTCCTCGGGACAGTTTGGAAAATGGACAGTTCTCCAATCCCCAATGAAAGGATTTCACAATGTGTGAGCCAAGGTTCATTGTACTCATCCAAAGATCAACCTTGAACTATTCAAGGCACTTTTCACACAGCACCCATCTGCTGCTGTAACCGGAACACATTTACAGTTACACTGTAGGGGTGCAACTCCATAAATTTTACATGAAAATGTAAAGATTATTGGCTGGACATGAAATTGTTTTTGCCCATTCCTGGTTGAACTGATTTTAACACGTTGTACATTTAGTATAACTGTGAATGTACATTGAAGACAAGCAAGTTACATCACCAGTGCATTCCAAATCTCATCAGGAAAGTTGATTATTGCCAACCGCAACCTCAATCCTACACACTTTGGAACTGAAAAAGTTATTGCAATTCATTTGTTTGTTTATCAATATTCGGCTCAACAAACCAGTTTGAATTTATTTTTATTTTTATTTTATTTTTTTTAATCTTTATTTGAATTGGGACAGTGCACATTCATCAACATGTGTTTTTAACATGTAAATGTGCCAGAGTTAGCCATGTAGGCTAATTTTCATCCGTAGTCCCATGGCAGGTTGATATTAAGACAGATAAAGCATACAACAGGCACACACAGACACACACATACAAACCCACACACAGACACACACCATCACAGAGACATAACAAAACAGGGCATGTAACATTTGGTAAAATATGTTAAATAGATACATTAGCACAGATAAAAGATCAGAGGGACAATACACAAGACACCACAGTTTTCCATACAGCAAAGTATCAATGGTTGTGACTTTAAACCATATGTTCACATTTTTGATTGTCCACAAGCCACTTCTTGACAGAGTTTTTAAAAGTGTGGATTGAGGTCAGGTTCCTCAGTTCTGTTGGGATCGAGTTCCAGGAATGTGCTGCGCGAACTGAGAAGGCAGATTGTCCAAATAAAGTCTTTCTGAATGGGATTTTACAATCTCCTCTGCTTGATGATCGCGTATTTGAGTTTACATTCAGCTGTAGGAACTCCTGCAATGGGGGGGGGGCAAGCCCATTTAGAATTTTATAGACCATAATTACGTCTGAATACATTATCAAATTTTCCCACTTCAAAAAATGATGTTTGGTAAAGACTTTGCAATAGTGATAAGAAATGTTCTTTTTGTCTAATGTTTTTACTGTCTGCTTATACAGTCTTTCTATGGGCAACAATGTGGTCTTATTGGCCTGAGACCAACTCGTCACACAGTAATTAATAAATGGAGAGAATTGTGGCATTAAGATACAGTTTTGAAGCCTGTATGCATTGTCCCTTTATTTAAAGGGACAATGCATATTAGGAGGTTTATTCTTGTAGTTACTGTAACTATTCAAAATGAAATACTTTTGGTCACACAAGCTTCTTTTACTTTCACCGGAGCCATTTAATTTCATAGTGTAGTGCACTTTGAGTCCATGCCCCGCTCTTAGCACCACATCCTGTTTGATCACTAAGGCAACACTGGTCAGAGCAGACTGAGCCGACCACAGAACAGAGGAATCCCACAAACAGACCAATATGTCCAGGCCTGAATGATCCGATTCAGGGCCCCGTGTGGAGCTCACAGAGGGCGGACAGACATGATGTTCTCAGGCAGAACATCACCACAACGGGCCTCTTCTTCACAGCTCTAATTGGCTGGAACACATGACACTTCCCAGTTTCACTTTGTCTCCTGCCTTTACTGAGTTTAACACCTTCTGCTGGTTTGGTTTGACAACACAGCATACCAGAGACACATGGTTTTTAAAAACAAGGTGTTTCTCGTTTTCTCCTGTTCCTTGATCTCAAGTTGCTATTGTATTTTACATACCAATACTTCCATCCATCCATTTTCTACCCCTGAATCAATTACTGGATTGGGGGGGGGGGGCATGTGACATGGCACCAGCCCCTCACTGATCGTCCTGCAGGTGGTGAGTCCACCTGAGGATGGCTGCTCTGTCAGTGTGAACATAGCCTTGATCTTTCAGCAGGGGCTTCTGGCAAAGGGGGATTAAGTGTCTTGCCAAGGACACAACAACAGCAGACATCAGTGGGAGTTCCATACCAACACTTATTTAACAAAATACATGACATTGTTAATAGGGAGAGTACAAAATATGCACTGGTTTAAAAGAGTCACTACAATCACATATAAATGTAATGTAATGTAATTACTTTTAACTATATGATCATATTAATCTAACTAGTTCCTCCCTCTCACCTGTTTTCAAATGCATGTATTTTTTGCCTCTTCTCTATCAGATCTTTGTATACTTTATTACAACTCAAGTGAAGAAATTCCACAGCATAGAGCAGTAGGAACAGTAAGCACTCAAAACAAGATGAATAGAAAGCATTCCAAAATAAGATAAGATTGTACCATGTAGAAAACATCATTATTTTTATTTAAACTAAAGAATATAAAATCCTCTCAAATAAAAAAGTCAACATTTTATCGGCCCATTGTCTCCAGCACAGCCAGGCCCCTGAGTCAGGCGAGCGCTGGAATCTCATTGGCTGCTCTCTCTTATGGTTGGCAATCGCTGAAGGTTGGGGCCAGGAAATCAGAGCTGTGTCTCCTTCTTCCCCTCTCTCAGCCTCAGGGACTGCTGCCAAAGAGCGGAGCCGAGCAGCCAGCCAACTTTTTTCTGTTTTTCTCTGTAACAGTGTGTGATGGAAAGATCTGTATACTTTTGTGTAGAAAATGAAAGTGCACAGAAGAATAGACCAAATCTCTTTCACATTGTTGACGGAGAATCTAACAAGATATGTTAAGGTATTCTGAAACATGTATCTAGTAAGTTAAGTAGATCCTTAAAGCTTAGCAAACAAAACTATTAACAATGTGATTAATGTTTCTCACTCTTTACACTTTTGCTTCTCTCACTAGTTTTCACATGTATGTATTTTTTGCCTCTGTCACATCTTTAGATCAGCTTTTTCAGTCACAAAAGTAAAATATAGAGGACCACCTTCACTCAGGGTCAAATAGTGACTCACAGGACTCCTTCTAATTAGATAAAGATGACATATTGGGAGGTAATTTGTTCACAAAATATTACTAGACTCTTTCTGTTGGAACAGACTGATCATGTATTATTTATTAACCAAACAAAGTTCAGTATCCCAGCTTTATTTCTGACCAAAAGTAGTAAGTAAGTAGTAAGTAAGTAAGTAATTATTTATATACCGCCTTTTCACTGCAGAGCTGAGTCTCAAAGCGGTTTACAATTGTTATTTTTTTTGGGCACTTGTCTCTCACTCCACACAGAGATGGGAGTGGGGCCAGTACAGGAGGCGCCTGCCAGAACTATTTTACATATTTTTAGTGGTAGGGGAAACCGGAGTACCCGGAGGAAACCTACGCAGACACGGGGAGAACATGCAAACTCCACTCAGAAAGGGCCTGGTCCGACCGGGATTCGAACCCAGGACCTTCTTGCTGAGAGGCGAGAGTGCTATCCACTCAGCCACCGTGCCGCCCGGTGTACATAGTTTGTGAATAAGGATTATGATCATCTCGTATGAATGGTTTACAATTGAACCATGTTTTTATAATTGGGTATGTATAAGTAATTCTTTACACAGATTCAAAATAAGTCAGCAGATATATACATGACAGTCTCCTTGGCCCTTCTGTGTGAATGGACATCCTGTATGAAAATATGTGTCTTTGAGAGCCCAGTTATTATGGCCCCTTCCTCCCCTGCTCTGCTTTATCGCGCATCATTGTTGAGTCTAAACACAATATAAACAGTTGTGCTGCGACCCTGATCTTCCTCTTCCTTGGAGGCAATCTTCAAATGTTCAGACCAATTATTACGATATCCAAAGCTGATGAGGAAACGGTGGCATTTCAAATATAAACCTATCAAAACACGAATCAAAAGCATGTGCAGTACATGGTAGATACTGCTTTATTTTCTCAGCCTGTGCCTGGATATCTCTGTATCTGTCACTCTTTTGAACAAGGAGGGAAAGACACACATCCTGCTGCTTTTGCTGCCGCTCTGCATTTTTCCCCCCTTTTCCTCTCAGGAAGTTTCCCATCTGCCTTTGTGCCGGCGTTTGGTGAGTGGAGAGGCCCAGCGTGGTGTTGAAACACTGGTCCGTGATGTGAAAAACTGATTGTGAAGCAAGCACGCTCAGGCACTTTTGCAAATACGTCATGTATATACACGTACGCCATAGTATGATAAGAGAAATGGGCAGAGACTGACAGTTGTACACGTACGCAAAGAGACAGTATCGCCACAGAAGACATTCGACTTCAGGCGTCTTCTCCTAAAATAATACGCCGCTCAATACAGGCAGGAGTTGAAAGATGGAGTTGAGAGCAGGTGAAAACAACAGGACAGAAAAGGTGTGCTCAATTTTATGGCCATTTGAGACTTTACAAAGTGACAGGATGAGCAGACCTTCATAGCATCATAAAACCAGAAAGGATAGTATTTAAAGGGAACTTAGATTATTATTGGACCTAACAATTATATATTTATTCAAATTATTATTATTTAATCTCATTATGGTTTTAAAATGTTGATATTTTCGTTTTTGATATTGTTTTAAAACAAAATAAATTATTACTTGATGTTTTATGTACTTTTTATCAATATTATTAAGTAGTATTTAGTATTGTTGTTCTTTTTGTTTTTGTTGTATTTTGTTATGTCTGTCTTTATTATTGTTAGTTTAGCCTAATCACAAATAAAACACATCAATTTGATTAAATTTATTATTTTAATCTGATTGTGACCCTGTGATGGCTCACAATCCCTTCCCTTGACCCAGCAGCTAACATGTCTCTTTTTAGTACGTTGCCATAGAAACACATAGAAAAACAGCCTTGAAAGATATTGCTACTTTGTCATTTATCTAAACGCTGTGAAATAGCGTTAATAAGTTCATGTTAACAGTGACGCATGTGTGGAAAGATTCTCCTGATGAGTGCGTTTGTGCTTTGTCGACAGAATCATCCCGTTTCAGAGGCCGCTGAGGATCAAAGAGCTGCAGCAGAAAGTGACCGAGGCCTTTGGACAGCAGATGGACATGTTCTTCATGGACAAAGAGGTGCAAGCTCAGGCATACTGTCCCCAACATCACTGGACACATCTGCATCGGTGCTATTTAGAAGCATCCTGTTGACCTGAAACTAAACTAGACTCACAATGTTGAGTAAAAGCACAGCAGTAGAACATAACGGCATTAAATGATCAGTAATAGTTATTTTACTGTATTTCCTCGTTTCCTTGTTCTTAATAACATTGCTATTTTACATTTGTCTGGTATGGAAGAACCAAGTAAATCAAGGCAAATTGTAATGTAATTTCAACACCAGTTTCTTTCAGTTTTTAATGTGTTTTTTTCATAACATTGTTTTGGGGCCGCTGTCAGTTCAACTCTTTACGTCATGCAGTCGTTCGCACAATGGGCTGAAAGGTCATATAAGAATGCTCTCCTATGCTTCAGTTGCTGCTGCCGGTGAAGACTCAGGAGGACCTGGACCAGGCCGTGCTCACGCTGGGGACCAATGGGCTGCTGCGAATACTCCTCAAGACCCCAAAGAACAACCATGTGAGCAGCTCGCCACCTCTTACATCTATCCACAGCACTCGTGAAGTTCAAAGCATTCAGTCAAGCTACTTTGCGATGTTTACAATGTGTAACAAGTCATAACAAGACGTATGAAGATGTTCTCTCCACTTGAGCTTTGTTCAGTTCAAATGTATAAAAAAAACCATGTTCACTGACCTTTTGAGATCCAAACAACTTATCGATTAATGGAAAGAGTAACCGGGCAACTAAGGGATCACAACAATCATTAATTATAGCCCCAACATTTGCTTTGTCAAAGAAAAAAGCTTTACTGCTAGGGTATGGAAATGCTTCGGCATGGACTGTCTTCAGACTCAAAAACATTGCTTGTAGTGAAATTTCTCAGAGGCACACGCTCGGCTCTGTGCAGATTCACTTCTGTGTGTGATGTAAGAAGTGGGCAGTGATGTAATGCACTTCCTGTCCTTATCGCGTTCCTTAAATGGTCTGTTCTCACGT
This sequence comes from Knipowitschia caucasica, assembly GCA_964034765.1. Classification (NCBI taxonomy): domain Eukaryota; kingdom Metazoa; phylum Chordata; class Actinopteri; order Gobiiformes; family Gobiidae; genus Knipowitschia; species Knipowitschia caucasica. Next base: position 20,299,984 of record OZ035843.1, read on the forward strand.
CGTCCCTCTCTCTCTCCTGCTGTCCTGTGTGCAGTACCTACAGGTGAACACCAGGGACAAGCAGAGCGAGATGAGGTCATCGCGGTCACTTGGGGACCTGAAGGGGTCGCTGCTCAAGGGCTCGGAGAGGGTGCGCAAACACTCCACAGGTGAGGACCAAATTGAGAAATGAAGGAATAACGAAAGCAAGGGGAAATGTAAAATAGAGCTGTAAGTGATTTCAACATATAAAAACTACAAATGAATGCCATGCAACTGGTCAAAGTAGTGAGTAGGATCATCATAGAGGCATATCAATCATTTCTATATTAACTTACTGTTTCAAATCTTTACAATAAATAAACAGAGGTAGATATACAATGATTTCAAATGGTACTTACGAGCTATTGAATTATGAATGTGTCTGTTACTATTGCAGTCCTGCCTACATTGTTAAATAGAGAAGGGGAAGGTGAAATGTTGTTTTAGTCACAGTGATATTTCTGTCCGATCTCAGGGTGGCTCGTCTCTGTCGGGTCTTAAAGGAGAGTTGACAGTGGTGCAGCAGTGTTAATGGCAGGACCAGGAGCATGCTTTGTCAGAGGATGGAAGCGCAGAGGAGCTGTTAGCAGAAAGTGACGTGTCTCTCAGAAAGATGTCAGGTCAGCGCGAGGGCAAGCCGTCCTCCAAGCAAGGCAGCTCCCAGTATCACATGCAATACAGTAATATGGCCATTACATAGTACAATCTGTGTATTTGAGTACATCTAAATCCTCCATCTAGATCCCTAACACAAACACAAAAGGCCTAATTTACTGCCATATTCAAAATCAGTGTATTTTGGTAAATAATTTCTCCCGAGCGCGGTTGAGTTCTAAATAATGCAATTGTGTCCCCTCTTCCCCTTCACCGTCCTCTGTGCGTTCATACATGTTCTCTTCTGTCTCTTTGTCACTTCTCTGTTTCCTCGCGTGCACGCTGGGCTGGTGTTAGGCTCGCTGCACACAGGCAGGACGTCCCCTCCACCGGGCAGTGTCCCAGAGGAGCAGCAGCAGATCGCACGCCAAGGCAGTTACACCAGCATCCACAGCGAGGGAGAGTTCATCCCAGAGACACTGGACCCAAATGTAAGAATCCACAATCACTCACTCTTTGGGATGAGATGTATTCATGTTTAAGTATCCTCAGATAAAATATGCACAAGCGTTTATCAGTAGCGTCATCGTCTTGAAGTCAAATATTTTCCTTAAAACTGGTTTGATATCTATGAACACTTAGGTATTAGATGTGTAATCCAAGATAGTATCATCTTCATTATGTGATATAAGGCAAAAGTTTAGGTCCGATGCATTTTAGGTTTTAGAGCTTTTGCCGTTCCCCACTTTCAGTCGTCTAATCAATTGACTTAGCCTGTATTTGGATTCTCGCACTAATAGACACATTATAACTGTCAATATTTTCAAAATGGAATTTATTTGGGCATGAAGATTGCTTGTAAGATGGCATCTTTGTTCTTTAAAAACCAGTTCCCTCTTGCTTTGAGTGTAACTGCTCTAGTGCCCTGTGTGCTGTGATTGTCCTGACGTGTCTGTTGCTCTGTCAGATGCTGGATCCATTTGGAAGTGCAGACAACTCACTGTCAAGCAGCTGTCAATCAATCGACCAAGCATTGGACAGGTGAGTCACTCGGATCCTATAAACATAATACTGTAGAGAGATACTACGCTTTGCAATGTGTGTGACCATTAGTAGCCAATACAGAAACAGATGGATAAAATCATAAATAGTAACATCTTAACATATAGCCCAGGATTAAAGCTCTGCAGTGATGAAAGTTCTTTGCACCACGCATGCGTCAGGTCAGCCGGATGACCTTGGGCACAATGGTCTCCCTCTTGGTCTGGTCACACAGACCCAGACCCACCAGGCAGAGGTGGAGCTCTAGATGAGCAGTTATCTACGGTTTAGGATTTTATAAAACACCTTGCCAACCCAAAGTAAACACAAGTTCACAGTGTCATCCAGCAAACTTTAGCTCCGGCAATATGACTTTTAGAATCCAGTACTTTATTGGTATACTAACATGTGTTTTTGATTGTGTTACAAAATTCTATATATGGCACTAATGTAGTTGGTGAGATGGTAAACATTTGTCACAACTTAAGCTTCAATATAGACATTTTTAGGTTCAGAACCGCTTGAATCCAGTAAAACTGTCTAACAATGGCCTAATGCATGCTCACAAAAGCTATTTTAGTTATTTTTGTAAAAGCAAAAGTACAAACAATTGTCCAAAAGCTCAGTGCATTCGTGTGACCCCACCAGAAACCTCCACTCACATTATTTTCACATTTAAAAGCAAAGAAATGAAGTAGGACTATGCTGCAAGCTTGTTTCAAAAGTTATGGAAAATGTGTGGTGGTGGAATAATGAAATGAAATGAATCAAAAGGATAAGAGCAGCGAGGGGAGAGTGAGCTGGACGGAAACAGCTCTACCTGCACGAGGCTTATCTGGGCTCCAGGCTGCAGAACAATGGCAGGAAACCAGTGCATGGAACTTTTCCCTGCGAGCGGGCATTCATGCCCCTTTTCCAGGGTCTCGTGGCCTGATGCTGCCCCGCGGTCAGGAGAGACGTCACTCTGTCCACTTGTGCAGGACGAGGCTACAGAACTGAGTGGGGGGGGACGTTTAACAAAAGAATTGATCGTCTACCTTGGTTTCTTGGTTTTGAATTTTGGGAAAAGTTTGAGCAAAACTCGTCTTAATATTGAATTGTTGTCCTTTCTTTTTTCCAGCCCTCCTTACTCGCCAAACAACCGGGATAATAATTACCTGAACCTCAATTATGAATATAAAGGTAAGGCTGTGATTATTGTATCACCGGTGTCAAACCTTTCTGGACTGTTTTTGTATGATAAACATAAATGTCATTCTTTTCATTAGACAAAACAACTTGTATAATTGTTTTCCATACAGAGCATTCACTTTTTTTTACATGTTGTGCATATTCTATTTTTGGTTCTTCCAAGTGGCTCATTGTAAAAGAGGTGTGATAGGATTTATTTTACACTTGCACTCCTCCAGGCTTTAGCACAGCATACACTCGCACTTCTGTGTTTTGGTCCTGGAGGACATAAAACCAACGAGCTGACGTACTGACCTCGAAGCACTGCAAGTCGGGGTGCGGGTGCGGTGCGGGTGTGAGGCTCCATTTTCACCAGACTAAGCAGAGGTCTGCTCCGGTCTCGTGGTGATTAATTAGCCGTCCTCGCGTGGATCCCCATAAACCCGCGTGGCTTTGGGCAAAACCCGACCACAGTAGTTAACTGGAGTCGGTGTATGTTACAGACCGCAGTCAACCCGGTCTAAAAACGTCCCAAACCAGAGATGTAGTCTTTGTACGGCTGCCGTAAGGATGTTTTCTCCTTCTTTGTCCCCCCTTCGTGCCCCTCTGTCAGTCTGTTCTCTCCCTGGGGTGTCTGCCCCTTTTCCTTCTGATCACAGATCAAATACAGCAGGACCACAGATAATACCGCTCTAATCCCCACAGTGGCAGTTCCTCCAATCTGCTCATGTAGGTCTGTGCTGTACATCATATAGAGACAACATATAGATCCCTACAATAATATGTACATGAGCCTTTTCTGCTCCGTGGTCCTGCAGAGCTACATTGTTTGTTTACTATTCTCAATGAGCAGATTTTTCCTCTCAATGCTCCAGCCATACACAAAGAAATAACCTCTGTCTCCAAGGGATACGGTTACAAAAACAGCACATGGGGAGGGAGTCATTTGACAAAACAGCTGCTTTCAATTGTATGTGGCTTCTCTGGTCCACATTTGGTGTGTGTGTCAATGAGTGAATGTCAACACTCGCATGCGTCAGCAGAGCTCCCCACCTGCCTTTAGTTACTGCTCCACTGGGGAAGAGCGACAGACGGCTTTCACACTGCAATGATGCTGCATTGGTCATTTATATACATCAAATTATTTGAAAATACGCAAACCTGGAGTATGTGAAAGTCTGATCCCATCAGATCTCAGAAGCTAAGCAGGACAGGGTCTGGTTATGACTGTGATGGGAGATCTCTGGGAACACCAGGATTCACAGTGTGGCGAATGTAAAGTACCAAACTGTCGTGTCCTTAGGCATGACACTTCACCCACATTGTCTAGTTTGACTTCTATTTCGTTATTGTTATTACTTATTGTCAGCGTAAAAGATCAAGTAATCCTGCAGAATGAATTTCAATATGTAAAATCAGCAGTTAATAAATGTTCTGTAACAAAACTATCCTTTTATTCAGGATGGCATCGGAAAGGAGGCACTTTTCCCAGGCAGTTCCAGCTGCCCAATCCAAGCAAGGATTATGCATCTGAATACCGTAAGTAACCAACCTTTCCAATATTAATATGATAACAACCACAATGGAGACATTAAAATAGCACGTTATTCACTCATTTGAACTACACGTTGGATCTACATGTAAAAGTCCAGCAGCAATTTAGTGTCCCCTGGTAAATGTTGTGTCATATATGAGATCATATTGTCCAAGCAATACTTGGATCACATTTGTATCCTTTAAATGTGTGCATTTTAGGTCGCCGGACACTTCCACGAAGCTTCATGCCTCAGGAATACTTGTTCCAGCTGGTTCCCTCCAGTCGCTCACGGAGCTACATTGGAGACAGTACACTCCAATACACTGAACTGCGCTCACTGGGCAAGAGAGGAACCAGCAAGTGTGAGTGGATCTAGTCTCTAAGTGTGTAAATGAGGTTAAGATGTGTTTTTTAAAAGGTTTACTGTGTCTTTCTCCTCTGACTGTTAAAATGATGATGATGATACATGGCATGTCAAGAGCTGCCCTTATGATTTCAGAATGTTGTGTTAAAATCATTCTCTAATCTTCACATGTGTCTTTGTTAAGTCTGTCTCTTTGCGGCAACAAAAACATTGCGCTCAGCAAATTGTGGTTAAGACTCAAACCTTATTCCTCACCTCCTCCGCACAAGAAAACTGTTAAACACAGCCTCCATGTAGTCTACGAGCTGTTGTTGCAACTGTGTCCTTGCTTGATTTTCTGTTGATGGAACAATTTGACTATTCTTTGGGGATTTTCCCAATCTGTATAATTTGAGATTGTCTGTGGTTGAAGTAACTTACGGAGCATGGGGTGGCCTCAACGTCTCTAGTTTCTCCACATATTTACTGTTGTTTTGTGGTTGATTCTGACACGTGGCTGAGAAATAGTTTCTCTAATCAGTATCTCACTGGATATAGGAGGGGGATGATTTACTGTAAGTGTTCATCATCTGCTCTCATTGTAGCTCCTCGGGCACCAGTCAACTGGAGACAGGGCAAGCTTTTGGGTCGTGGAGCTTTTGGGGAGGTCTATCTGTGCTACGATGCTGACACTGGCCGCGAGCTGGCTGCCAAGCAGGTGCCGTTTGACCCCGACTGTCAGGAAACCAGCAAGGTAAAACACACACATCCTCTAAAGAGAAAGCAAAGCACATGACAACTTCAAATGTAACTGAGCCACTGCCATGTACACTAGTGTGTCTCTAGGTACTGAAAATAGCCCAATTTGAATTAGTCCAAAATTGAGGTTTTTCTGGTATTCTCATATTCATTAACTGTTGAACAGGACTGACTAGGAATCACTGCTTTGACAAAGTGTGATGTCACATGTGCCTCTAACAAAGAATGTTGTTCCTCTGTAGGAGGTGAATGCTCTGGAGTGTGAGATCCAGCTGCTGAAAAATCTGCGCCATGATCGCATTGTTCAATATTACGGATGCCTGCGGGACCTGGACCAGAGGAAACTCACCATTTTTGTTGAATACATGCCTGGGGTTAGTATTAAACAAGGTCTTTAAAGTCTTTTAAGTCTACATTTTGCAATAAGGTTTGTAACCAAGCTAAAACAAACAAAATACACAGTCTGTTTATCTTCTGCAGAATAAATGTAACCACATGTGTTCTTAGCTGTTCATGTCTCCCTAAATGAGCTGCTCACACTGCACGCTCTGTGTTGACGAGCTCAAACAACATCTAATGAAAGTTTGCAGCTTTCTGAGGACTTGTGGTTAACATAATGAAATAGTATTGTTATTTATCATTATAGTTGGAATGTTTGGTTATTGTTGAGTACAAATGTGTTCATTACATTGTACTTACATGGCCTGCAAGTCGGTTGGACTAGTAAACATTTCCATACATTTTTTACTGAAGTGTTACATTTATGTGAGTAAATGTTTTCTATTGATTCTTTCTTGTAACTAGGGTTCGGTGAAAGACCAGCTCAAAGCCTATGGAGCGCTAACAGAGAAAGTAACGAGAAGATACACCAGGCAGATCCTCCAAGGAGTTTCCTACCTGCACAGCAACATGATAGTACACAGAGACATCAAAGGTAACAGCAGGAAAGAAAGATTTTAATTTTGGATTTAAATTGGACTTGGAGCCAGTTCAGTGCGTTCTGAGGAACAAGTTCAGCTTTAAAGCGAATTCATTTCATTTGCAATTTTTTTCATTTTCTTTCACATTAGTTAATTTAGTTTCATAAAACAATTTCCCTTTTCAAATAGTCCCTGGAGATATTTTTAGACTCCATTTGGTCAAATATGCAGTCTAAAATAGAATGGATGGAAATCCTTAAGTGTGGCTGCTCACAGTTTCTGCTGCGTTAAACCACTGCCAGACGTGGAAGTTGTGCCATTTATTGAGGAAAAGACACTCGTCATCACATTATACCAAAAAATCCAGTCTGCCCTTAGTGTCAAAGTTTTATGTAGCAGTTATGAAGACACATTTGAGATTTCCTTTTATGCGTTTGATTAAGGTTTAATTAAAGAGAATGCTTGTTAACAAAGAAAAGATTTTCACCAGATTTAGGCCAAGCTAGTTTCTATTTATACTTTAAAGTAAAATACTTTTCAGTGTCTAGTCTGTGCATCTGGATGGGTGTACATTGGTCATTGAAATGGGATACAGAACATTTATCCACTTCCACATATAATCTTTCCTATTTAGATTCAGGCAATGTCACAAAGTCTTTACAAAACACAGAACCTCTACTTACTACTGAATAAAAGTCAGACATACGACTCCAGTTCAGCTCAATGTCACAGTACATCAAACACTAAACACAGCTTAAATCAAAGTGGATAATGTTTTGTAGACTTTTTTTTTAAATTAAGCCTGCTTGCCTCAGGTGCCAACATACTGGGGGATTCATCCGGCAATGTAAAGCTAGGAGACTTTGGAGCCAGCAAAAGGATCCAGACTATTTGCATGTCTGGCACAGGAATCAAGTCTGTCACTGGCACCCCCTACTGGATGAGCCCAGAAGTTATAAATGGAGAGGGGTATGGGCGCAAAGCTGATGTATGGTAAGTCAGAAACATAATTGTTTTTTGCTGATTGGTCATTCATGCAAATTGCTCTTTTTCAGGAGTGTTGCCTGCACTGTTGTGGAAATGCTGACACAGAAACCTCCTTGGGCTGAGTACGAGGCCATGGCTGCCATCTTTAAAATAGCCACACAGCCAACAAAACCTCAGCTTCCAGAAGGTGTGTCGGACTACTGCAGAGACTTTCTGCGTCAGGTGTTTGTGGAGGAAAAGCTGAGATCTACTGCAGATGCCCTGCTCAGTCACCCGTTCGTCCAAGGCAGTTTCTGAAGCTCATTCTCCTCTATCCCTGCCTGTGAGGCCTCCATGGCCCCGGCACTCCCCTCCTCTGTGGCCCACCCTGCTCCTCAGGGCCCTCTGTAACCAGGCCTCAGGGTCCTCTTCACCTCTACACCCTGTCATCTGTCACCAACATCTGCCTTGTACCATCAGCTCCTCCCTAGGTATGAGGGGTGCATGGAGGGGCCAGTCCGGCTTCTGTCAGACTTCCAGAGTCCTCTGAGGCGCCGTAAGCGTTCCCTGAAGAGGAGACCGGCAAGATGGCAGCAGTCTGGCAAGCTTCAGGCAGTTTCAATTCCGAGGAAAAGTGGATAGAGAGGTGAAACCTCAAACTGCCGAGGGCACTTATTGCACTCACTTAGTGATAAGAATAGGCCAAACTACAGAGAAGTGAGTGACAGGTGATCCCACTAGTACTTTAAGTCACACCCACAGGGGTCGGTAGTGAGTTGCACTGAGTATAGAATATTTTTGTATTAAAGCCACATACAAATTTATCCTAGCTGCTTCTCTGTTAAAAGTATTTTTGTTAACGCCTTACAACTAAGTAAGAAGAATTATTGTGAAAGGTCTCCTGGCCTTGATGTTACGCAGATCTGAAATCGACAGTGCACTTTGACTCCATGCATTTGAACACTTACACAAGATAATCAACAGAATATTTTTGTTTGTTGGTTTTATATATTCTTATAGTCGAGACAATGTCTATACAAAAGAACCAAATTGATGCATTGTTGTGCAATGTTCGAGCAATATTAACAATACTGTTGGACCTAGATCCATTCTAGCCTTCCGCCGTTATGGACCTGTTGCAATGGGGAAAAGGAGAAAAGTCACACAATGGTCTCTGCAGACAAAGAAACAGTATTACTGTAGTTCTGTTTGTTGTCACTTCACATATGCCTTGTTTAGAATATGGCAGCTTTGTGCACTACTGCACCGACCAAATGCATCTTTACAATGATACTTATGTGGCTTCATTAATGTAATCACTCAATGCCTTTTCTAAGCTGCATGGACCACAGTTGCTTAATGGCTGCAATGAGCCATTGGAAGATCTGTGTAAATTAAAAAAGAAATGAAAATGCTGTATTGATGAAGATCAGTAGGCGCGACTGGTGCTGTAGGTGTGGTAATACAATAGCACTTGAAGGAAAGAATGATCAAATCTTTATGTAAACTTGTCAGTGCCTTATGTAATCTTTTGTTCACTGCCAAAGCACAAAGCATCTCTTAAGAGGTGAGCAGCTCTTGTAGTTTGAGCACAAATTGCTCATTTACTTTGAAGATTATAATGTAAATAATGTCAGCACTTTTCTATACAAACCTTTTGCATTCAATGGAAATCTATTTGGTGTAACTAGTTGATATCTAGATTATACCTGCAAACACACCTTAGTTTGTGAGTCTGGAAAAAGCTGTGGCATATGCCTGGGGGAACCTAAGGAAAGCATCTTTTGTACATTTAACTTAATAAAAAACATATTCTGCAGTTGACTCATGTTTTTTCATGTGTTATTCGTTAATTATTTAGTCACTAAGAACAAGGGCTTGTTATTTTGTCGACACCAACATGAGTTGTATCTTGTGTTGTTTTTATTTATTTATTGTTTATTTGGTTGGGACAGTACATTTTAATGAACATCAGGCTGATATAACATCAGCCTGCCCAGGGACTACAGGTGGAAATTAGCTCTTGAGCTATAACCTGGTACAATGCATCTCTCCTTTTGAGGTTAATGTTTATTGTGCACTGTCCTTGTCATCTTAAATAAATAAACTAAACTAAACTAAACTAAACACATCACTCCGGATTGTAGCCATGGGCTAATTTGCATCCGTTGTCCCACATTTGCACTCACAAACACACACTCATTCACCCTGAACTATTGCACATGTTTTTAGTGGTAGGGGAAACTGGAGTACGCTGTGTGCTCCTTATTCATACTGTTCTTTAACTTGTGATGCAACACTGAATTTCCCCCTCTTTTAGACGTATAAAGGATCTCTTATTCTATAAACAATGCAAAGTATCTAATTTAAGTGTTTAAAATAGAAAATCAAACAAAAGCGCTAAAAAGTATTTCTAATCTTATCACATTCATTTATTGACACATTATGACCAATTAATCAATATTAGATTATCTCCAAAGGCACACCAAACATATGGGGTGACAGTAGCTCAGTTGGTAGAGCATTGGCCCCTAGGCCTGAAGGTCGTGGGTTCGTTTCCCACCTCGACACCTTCCCCACCGACTCCCACTGAGTCTACTGTTGTTGTGTCCTTAGGCAAGACACTTAACCCCACTTTGCCTGAAGCCCCCGCTGAAAGATCTCAGCTCCTGTGGACTCACCACCTGCAGGAAGATCAGTGAGGGGCTGGTGCTCTGTGTACTGGGTGCAGCTCTGACTGCCACCCCCCGACCCAGAAATGGATTAAGGGGAAGAAAATGGATGGATGGATGGGCACACCAAACAACATCTCCAGGCCAACTACATTACAAACTTACATTGAAAATCCGCCGGAAGTGCCACCCATAAACTAAACACGTTGGCGAAATGTCATTTGCTTGGGTTTGGTAACACTTTCTCTGAACAACAGCGGAGGTGAACTGCGCCTTGCCTTTTGCCCCAGCTTATGTCCACGACAATAACTACACATATATAGATTTTAATTCAATTTTCCAGCACAGAAGATGTCTGCGGCTCGTACTGTGATATGTTTACTACGGAACGACTTACGCTTGCACGACCACGAGGTAAGAACAACATTCACGTGCGTCTCTACGTCCTTACGTCACACGAAATTGTCTCAAAACGTGCGGTCTATTAAAATGCGATAGATAATTGTTTTTTAATGTTGTGTCATTAGGACTTGTTCTGTTTTGGAGTTTTGTTTTTAACGAGAGGCTGTTGTGCAAGTGGTTGAGTTAAGATTGTTCCAGCATAACTTCCGGGTGCTGCTTTCACAATAAGTGAAGTGCAGACAAGAGCAGTGTTCCCCAACCTTTTCAAGCCGTGGCAAACCTTTTCAATGATAACAAACACATGAAACGCCACTAGCTGAAACTGATGCAAAAATGAAACCGCAGCCTTCATTTTTTGTATTTTTCGTTTGGCAATATTTTGACCAATGCTGTGATATTGGATCATTTCCAAAAGCCAAACATACAACATCTCCAAGGCACACTAAAGTCATCGCACACTGGTGAATAGCCCTGGACTAGACTTTATGGAACAGTCATCAGGCCTTAAGGTGGGTGGAGTGAGCACGCGTTTTGACGTCTCTGCTCTGTTTTACCCTTTTAAGCCTTTTAAAGCCTTTTAAACACGTTTTTACGTTGTATTAGTGTCTTTTGTACACTCTAGTGTTTTATTATCTTAAATGCAATGGTTCCAGAGCATCACGTCTTTTAACACAAAGACCCAATCGAAACGCGCTAGCTCGGAGGCTACCACGAGCGCACCACAGACATGGAAAGTGACACTGCAATGACCACGAACGACATTAGTCGCCTCACATTGGAGCTTCGTGAGAGGGACCGTGCCACTATTGCAGACCTCCGTAAAGAAGTCCTTCGCCTCACTGCAGAGCTGCAGGACAAACAGTCACTCGTGTCCAAACTTTTTGATGTCGCCGGCGGGCAGCACTCACGGCTTATGTCACTGAGCGCTGCATACTGTGACACTGTCGTGTGGGATGCAGCCCTCTCCACTGACATTCCAGCCCCCTCAGCAGAACCCCTGGACTCTGCAGCAAACTCTACTGCTGTCCGTGGATCCAGGTCCACTGCGAGAAAGACACTCTTAAAGGAAGCTGTCCTCAGACGAAAGAGTGATCATTCCCCTTCTCTGACCCCAGTGCATCACCACCACTTACCTTCACCGGGTCAGCAGCAGCGACCCGAGCCTGCTCCTCTCGCTGCTCCAGCGTCTCCGTGCACACAGCGTGGGTTGCCCGGAGCTGGGAATCAACACCCCCACTCCTCTCCATGTGTTCAGCAGCGCCCTGGTTCGGACCCATCCCTGGATGAGCCCGCTGGTTCTGGCCATGGACACCGAGCGCCCTCTCCGCGGCCGCGTCCACTCTTCGCCCCAACTACTCTGATTGTTGGAGATTCCATCGTGAGGCACGTCCGCTTTTTTAACGCGGTCACTCAGTGTTTTCCCGGAGCCACTGTACCAGACCTGCTCATCCGTCTCCCTCCTCTGCTTCAGTCCCTGCCTGATACCATATCCAAGGTAATCGTGCATGTGGGGATCAACGACATGAAGCTGCAGCAGTCCGAGGTCACAAAGAAGCATTTTATGGATCTATTCCGCCTTCTCCAGTCCTTCGGGTTGTGTGTTTTTATCTCTGGTCCAGTCCCGACTGTAAACCGGGGTGACTGCCTCTACAGTTGCGTTGTGGCGCTCAACATGTGGCTCCAGTCTACATGCAGCACTTTTAACTTTATTTTTGTGAACAACTTTGGCCTGTTCTGGAAGCGTCACGTGGCCTATCGTCCAGATGGTCTGCACCCGAACAGATACGGCACCAGTTTGTTGACGGACTTCCTACGCCATGTTGTTCAGTGCTCCCCGAGGGGGGCGTGACTGTTTACATCTGAGGCTTCTCGGCCCCCACCACCCCCCTCCTCCTCCTCCTTACCAGCACCGGGTGAGTACTGTGGTGCAAACACTGACCCCTGTCCGTCTGGCAGTGTAACGACAGTCCTGCCACTGAACTGTGCTGACTCAGTTATGCATCTGGAACTTAACAAAGTACAACAGAGTTCACTTTTTAAACCAATAGAGACTGTGTGTGTTCCTCGCACCAGCTCAGAAATGTGTTTTAACTTGAATAAACACAAATTTAAAAGAAGGACAGCAGTTAGACGGTCCAACTCTGGAAATCTAATTCCAGTTTTTTGTAATCAATCAACTAAACCCACTGACACTGATATTAATTTTAACCTTGCTCTACTTAATGTCAGATCACTATGCAACAAATCATTTTTAATTAATAATTTTATCTGTTCGTATGATCTTGATTTTATGTTTATGACTGAAACATGGCTTGACCATAATACAGGAGATGCAGTTTTAATAGAAGCCTCACCACCAAATTTCAAATTTGAATATGAAACACGAGAAAATAAAAGGGGGGGGGGGCATAGCAGCAGTTTTTAAAGATCGTATTGTCTCCCATAGAGTGTCTCTTGGGAAATTTTCATCATTTGAGTATGTTTCTTTTAAAATAGAACAAAAGAAATCTTCTTCCATTCTTATTATTGTTGTGTACAAGCCGCCACAGTCATGCCATAGTTTCACTGATCATTTCACTGAGTTGCTTTCAGTTGTGTGCACAGATTTTGATGGTTTAGTCATTATAGGCGATTTTAATATTCATGTGGATAATGTTAATGACAGATACGCAAAAGAGCTGAGTTCCATACTTGAATCCTTTGGCCTCACTCAGCATGTGAGTGGCCCCACCCATAGCAGAGGACACACCCTGGACCTGCTTATCACGAAAGGGGTGAATATTTCAAAAGTTAATGTAGTTGATGTTGCTCTCACTGCATGAAAAGTGTGATTTTCGTCTCTTTTCGGCCCTGTATATTACTGTGAAACTTCTGGGATTCGGCAGTTTGTTGTCCCCTCCTCCCTCCTCCACAGGAGGCTTTAACATGTAAATGGCAATGCTGTGAGCTATACAAATGCTAATCAGGGTTGAGGGGGAGCACACCGTAGACCCGGATTTTGTAAATGCTCAAACACACACACACACACACACACACACACATATTTGATCATGATTGATTATAGCTTGTCATGTCAAAATCAATTAAATAAATCTAATAGGACAAAAGACATGTTGAAAGTGTAAGTGCTCATCTCATGTATGTACAGTACAGACCAAAAGTTTGGATTTTTTATTTTTATTCATGACATGAAAGATGTGTTCTATTCTCGGTTCAAATTATATATATAAAATTTGTCCACTCACCTTTGGCCCTCCGCGGGCGGTTATCCCTCTCTAAGCTCGGGTCCTCTACCAGAGGCCAGGGAGCTTGAGGGTTCTGCGCAGTATCTTTGCTGTTCCTAGCACTGCACATTTCTGGACCGAGATGTCCGAGGTTGTTCCAGGGATCCGCTGTAACCACTCATCTAGCTTCGGGGTCACTGCCCCGAGTGCACCGATCACCACGGGCACTACTGTCACCTTTACCCTCCAGGCCCTCTCCAGCTCCTCTCTGAGACCTTGGTATTTCTCAAGCTTTTCATGTTCTTTTTTCCGGATGTTACCATCGCTTGGAATTGCCACGTCCACCACCACGGCTGTCCTCTGCCCTTTGTCTACCACCACGATGTCAGGTTGGTTTGCCATTACCATTCGGCGGTCTGTATCTGGAAGTCCCACAGGATCTTCGCACGCTCATTCTCCACCACCTTTGGAGGAGTTTCCCACTTAGACCTTGGGGTTTCCAGCCCATACTCTCCACAGATGTTTCTGTACACTATGCCAGCCACTTGGTTATGGCGTTCCATGTAGGCCTTCCCTGCCAGCATCTTGCACCCTGCAGTTATGTGTTGGATCGTCTCAGGTGCCTCTTTGCACAACCGACACCTTGGGTCTTGTCTGGTGTGGTATATCTGGGCCTCTATCGCTCTGGTGCTCATATATATATATATATATATATATATATATATATATATATACACTAGGGCTGTCAAACGATTCATTTTTTTTAGTTGATTAATCGCATAGTAATGGTGAGTTAACTCACGATTAATCGCATGTTTAACATTCTATTTCAAATCCACTCCAATTGAAGTTAAATGAGATTATCAAATATAATTACCAGTGTTGGGTAAGTTACTTTGAAAAAGTAATTAGTTATAGTTACTAGTTACTTCTACCAAAAAGTAATTGACTCACTAACTGAGTTACTCCACTATAAAAGTAACTAGTTAGCAGTAAAAGTAACTATTGCGTTACTTTTTCGTTTGTCGTGGTACCGAGCTTTAGCTGGCTGTAATTTAGGATAACTTCTAAGTAGATTAATTGTTGCAACAACCCCACCCTATTTTAGTATGATATGTTAGTTTAGGGAACTGTCCTGCAGGCAAACAGGTATAAGACAGGCCAAGGTGCCATTTAATTAAATTGCATTTATTTTTATCCATTGATCAAACAAACAGATTACAAAACTTGCAATTGAAAGAGACTATTTTAAAATAATTAGTTCCCAAAGACACACACGAGCAACACTCACGCCTGACAGTCAAGAACCAGGGAGAATACAGTGCGCAGATTGTGCCTGACAGACAAGAACCAGGGAAAATACAGTGCGCAGAGCGCTGAGTATGTGAACGGAGCAATCGCTTGCTGCTGTTATTATAATAGCTAGATCCATGCTTGCAGCCCGTGCAAAGCTTGCACTCACTCACAGCCGCTAACAACAACCAGAGCGGCCACGGAGGAGGCCATCTCACACGCAGCATTCTGAGTGATATTCTTATGGATAAATGGGCGGGTATTTAAAAAAAATAACGCGTTAATAAAAAATGTAATTAACGTGAGTCAAAACGATAATTTTGACAGGTGCATTGCGTAAGTTAAAAAATGCCTTAATGCAATATTTTGCATCTGTGGTCCATCAGCAGTTGCCTGGTGTGTAAACTGAGCATTAGCAGATTCACTGTGGTTGCTTCTGTGAGCGCATACAGTGATTGAGAAATCCCAGACTCGGGTCGCTTTCTCGCGCGCTGTTTAAGCGGAAGTGACGCAATGCGCGTGCCCGTTCACTGTTTTGGCTCCATATGTTCCCTCGCGGTCAGTGGATCTGTCCCGTCCTCGTATCACGCGTATTTGAAGATGGATCCAGCAGTTTCTTCTAAGAGACCAGCTTCAGAATCACCGTCTGGAACTCCACGCCAAGCGAAGAGAAAAAAGATTGTCACTAGTGCTACGAAAAGAGCGAAGCGAGAGGCCGACCGGCGGAGAGCTCAGACCCGAGTCGCTCTCGGCCATGCGTTTGAGAAATGGAGAAGTCTCCGAAACGCTCTGGGGATAAAAAATGATCCTCATTTGGCGTTTATCTTGATTAGAAGGTAAGACGGTGACTCAGTTCTAAACGTCCTAGTGTCTTCGAATACGAAGAGATATAGCATTATTGTGTGTTAGCTTTTTGACTTAGCAACATGGACTGATTCCATTTGGTTCGGTTTTTTTCTGAACAGTAACAGATTGGCGAGACACATTCAGCATTTTTTTTGTTCTGTATGAAGAATGTCTAGAAATAATGACTGTTACGTCGATTAGTGCTTTTGAATGAACGTTAGCATGTGTTAGCTTAGTACAGCTGTGTACATTATTGGGCTGCTACTGTGCATGTAAACCATTATGAAACTTGCAGATGCAGTGATTATGTACCTCAGTACCTGTACTATATGTATCGTAGAATTGCAGACTATATTAGTAATATAATGTGGTTAGTCCAACTGTAATACAATGAGATGCATGTGTGTATAGGTAACGTGTATTTATTTACTTTATAGCTATGAAAAAATTATGGCATCAAGGAGTCCCAAGGCCTCAACTCCTAAAACCACTACTGCGACTGGTGATCTCCCGAGTTCAATCAGTCCCGTAGAATCTGACCGGTACTTTTTTTTCCCAGAAAAATGGGATTGGCATTATGTTTGATTCAAGCCTTATTGACAATATCACTGAAACAAACTTTATTTTTTAACAGGGATGACTTATCTGTGGCAGGGGTGCAGCCTTTTATAGAGGAGAAAGAGCTGGAGGTTTTGGAGAAAAGGTAGACATGCATTCACATTAAGATGTACATTGTATTCTCATTTCTAGGTCGTTTATTTATATGATTTATTGTTTTTTTGTAGACATTCAGATCTTTGGTTAAACGAAAAACGGGCAAACAATCTAGAAGACAGTGTGTAAGTTACTTAACATGTTTAAAAATAAATATTTTGTTGATTGTTTTAAAATATGACCTGTTTACTTTCACAGGATTGAGTTTGATGAAGATTTGGCCTCAGATCCATTAGATTCGGAATATGTCCCACCTATATCTTTGAGGTTTTTTTTATTAAATGTTCTGTCCTGAAAATAATGGAAGTCCTTCCCTAATTGTTTTTTGAAAAAGCATCAAATTGTTCTTGTTTTCAGTGCTGGTGTTGCAATTCAAGAGAGAAGTTGACAATCTTCCCATCCTCGGCATAGAAGAAGCTGTGTTGGACATCTGTGACCCAGAAAATCCCGGAGAACCAGAGGACTTTGAGGATCAGTCTGAGCAGGACATATCAACATTCCCAAAGCCAATTCGTGTGGTTGCTGAAACTGACCTAGTGCACCAACAAGCATGCATAGCGTATACTATTAGCTTGCTGCAAATGGCTAATTTTCTGCAACTGCCCATCAACAAATGCCATTACAGCGATCCGGTTTCTGGTATTGAGTGTGACGGTCGGCCTCCATTTTCGGTTCAATCACGTTCTAGGGGGCACATCAATCATATTGGAATGGGTGAGTGAATGCTGAAATTAGAGATTGGTATTTAGGGTAGGCAAAATGTGTAGTTATACATTTAGTAAAAGTTATTTGTTTCTTTCTCCATAGTTCTGCTCTTATGGACACAAGTTATGGATCTGCCAACTTATTACTGAGTGGTAATAATTTTGCTAAGATTGCCCTCCTCTTCAAATTTATGAATATGAAGATGGTTTCAACGACAACTTATTACAAAATTCAACACCCCTACTGCGTACCTGAAATAAAGGCATTTTGGGAGCAGAAGAGGTTGTCTATTGTAACTCGATTAAAGTCAAAAGATGGCATTGTGGCCCTTGGTAAGTAATGTGTTAAAGGACAATCTTTGTCGTATTTGCAGTCACTATAAGTACTATATCTGTTACAGCTGACGGGAGAATGGACTCACCAGGAAAGTCTGAAGCCTTTCACTTCACAACATAGTTATTGTGTATTACTTTGTGTTTCACCATATTTGATTCAACAAGGTCATTCTGCAACGTTTTGCACATACACAACGATGGAACTTGACACTATGGACATTATCAGTGTTGTCAATGTTGATAAAAGGCAAGTTGGTGGAAAAAGTGTCTCTATGGAGAAAGCAGCGTTCATCAAAACATTTGATGATCTCACGAAAGAATTAAAAGTCAAAGAGATTGTGACGCCCATGTGCAAATTGCAGCCCTCATGCGTAAGTATTTTTGTCTGTATTATTTGATGTGCTATATTTTGTGCTTACTGCATTTTTGAGCTTTATAATAGATCCAGAACGGGGAAGATATATGGATCATGGAGTTAACCATTCCCTGGATGTCTGGCATGCTGAAAAAAATCTAACTAAGAGGCTTCATGCTGTAAGTGATAGTTCAGCATGCAAGCAGCCGGACATTTCCATGCGAGGTGTAGAACTAGAATTTATCTTCTCATTTTCACTATACCTTTCAGTTTCTTATGTTTGCCGAGGTGTATGCACCATGTTAGTGGCGTGCATGAGTGGGACCTGGGTAGATGCCTTCATGGTCCTTTGGGGGATGATGGCACTAAAGAGCCTGTACCAACTGGCTCTAAAGCACATGTGGCACTGTCACAGATCGTGCTGAACCGCAGATGGCTGAAGGATGTGGAGAAGTTCCTCACATTTCGGTAAGAGATCAGTTTTTGTTTTTTTGAATGATTTGTGTTTCTTCTATTTCCTACTTACTTTCCCTGTAGGACCACCTCACAGCTGGAATCATTCCAAAACCATATTCTGATGTATGCCGGAAAGCGGTTTGCTTTTTCATTTTTTGTTTATGAAGCAAGAACACTTCTCGCAGCTTTGGACTA
This sequence comes from Knipowitschia caucasica, assembly GCA_964034765.1. Classification (NCBI taxonomy): domain Eukaryota; kingdom Metazoa; phylum Chordata; class Actinopteri; order Gobiiformes; family Gobiidae; genus Knipowitschia; species Knipowitschia caucasica. Next base: position 20,318,532 of record OZ035843.1, read on the forward strand.
CAATCACCACAACAACCGTCCGGCACATGTGTACAGCAAAGGCCAAGTGTCGTAAGTATCATTCACTACTTCCTATTGACAAGTCATAAATATAGTTGTCTTCTAACGTGAAATTACTTATCTTGTAGCCTAAAGAGACTGTACAGAAAAAAATCGAAAACGGTATCGGGTACACACTGTCAAAGAAGCAAAGGATTACAACTACATTCCTGACCTTCAGACACAAATCATTGGCAGACGACTTCAGTCTGCTGGTGGCCTCCCAACCAGACGGAGGATCATACCGGAGGACCCACGAGCACTTGGACCAGTATATACACAAACGGTTGTTGGTGTTATCATCACTCTCTTTACACAACCAAAACATATATGTGATTGCAGCATGTGTGATAACTGCTGCAGGAGCAGGGACGAGGCGCACAGAGCAGACTGCTTCGAAAGAACCGAAGGAAAAGCAGTTTGGGCTCATGGCAGAGCCTGATATACAGGAGACTGTGGAATATCTAACATATATCATTTGTTTTGCACTGTTCCTGTCTTTGTTTGAGCGCTAAGACTTTCACTTTTATTACTGTACTTTTTCATCTCATTTGTCACTGTTGTCTTTCTGTTCATTTTTTTAATTTTTTTTATTAAGTCCATTGCTTAATAATGTTATTGAGTGAATCTAGACCTCCTTTAAACACATTTGAGCAAAAATCATGTGATATTGTTTTATATATATTGATTATTCTTTTTTTGCTTACAGCGTGTTGCAGTCCGACAACAAGAAATAGTCAATTCTGCCCCACCTGTGGAAAATGTCAAAGCGCGCTGGCCAGCACTTCATACAGAGAGACAGGTGTGTACACATTTTTTTACATCTATGCATTTAACTTGAAGTGTTTTATGTTGTTTTTTTTGCAGGTCCTGGCAGAATTTAACCAGATCACCAGCTCCAAACTGGGCAATGATTTCGTTGAAGCATTGGATTGCCTAACGACACAGTTCATCAAGCTCTTTAAGGCCAAAAGGGGGTCTGCTGGCGCTAAGCTTTCCAAGATTGTCCGGCACCTCGATTCCTGTGTAAGTTCATAAAGCAATAACAAAAAGAAATGACATATGATTGTGTTTGGTGTTGAAATGCACATATGTACAGCAGAGGAGATGGGGAAAGGAGAAAGGTACACATCAAAAGAGGTCCTGCTGCATTTTGTATCCTAAGATTTTTGGTACAATTGTAGATTGTCATTTTACATTTTTCACGTGTTTGTAGATGGTGGAACTGCAGGAAAACCCTGGTGACCGAGAGATCCTTAAAGATTATAATTCTGTGAGATCACTAAGTCACCGCTCTCGAAGACAACTTGTCGACCTTCTCGTCAGTGACATGAGTGAAACACATGGGTATGTTGTATCCCTCAGTTAATACTCAAAAGTTCCTTCTTACAAGTGGAAGGATATTTACTCAAAATAAAATGAAAATCACTTGAAAGACCTTTCACAATAATCACATAACAATTCAGTTTCTCTCAGCACTGTTATTGATTCCCCATTGTAAGATAAATAGTACTGATCTCTTTTATAAATGACCTAGGTAGATGTTCTCCTGTAGATTATCTCTTGGTTAGGTCCCTGTGAAAATATGTACTTGTAGATACTATTAATTTAGCCTTTTTATGTAACCATGAAGTCCTTTGACCATGAGTGTTTTTTTCTCCTTAGACAAATGCCTTCCCGAAAACAAAAAAAGCTATGCTCTTAGAATTATCACACTTTTTTCATTGAAGGATCCATTTTCTCAAAAAGGTTATGTAAGTATTGTTAATGTATCCATGGAAATTGAATTTGGTTTACCTACACGTTTTGTGTCGGTAATGGATATGTATAGATAACAATTATAACTGTACACTTTGTTTTCAGACTAATCTCGCCTCGTAATGAGACGGTGACCTCCTATTTGCTTAACACAATATCTGCAATACAATGTGAACAATAAGTCCACATTTCCACGATGTTGATAAAGACGACATTGTGTGTAAGTGTTTTACTGTTTCTCCCTTTAACCTGGTTTTAAACATTGTCAGAGAGGAGCTTTAGCTGTGCTACAACTGAGGTATTTTATATTTATCTTTGTTAATGTACTGTGATTATTTATTTTAATGCTTTCTTATTTTGCTCAGCACTTCGAGTTGCATTGTGTATGAATTGTGCTAGACAAATAAACTTGCCTTGCCATCGTACTTCCTGGTTCTGGTCAGGACTTGAGCTGCTGCATTTTGAATGTACTGCAGCTGTTGTGGCACAGTAGTCTAACCTACTGGAGACTAATGCATGGATAAGAATCTCCAGGTCTGCTTTAGACACTATGTTTAGATGGGGAAAAAGGATTTGATTTGGCTAATAATATTTACTGATTCTTTCAGCCGCTGGAATCGAGACCGAGTGTGCTAGAAAGTGACAAAGTGGAACTCTGGAAGTCCGCCACGGTAGACCTAATGTCCAATGAAGAAGAAGGCGTTGTGGACGGTGTCTCTGGATGGATTGTGCGGTCGCCGTCTTTTCGAAAGCCGGAGTTTTCTGAACTCTGTCAAGCTGCAGTACCGGTTAGAGGCGGTGCGGAAGTACAGAGCCACGCACATTAAGCGTCTATCTAGAACCCTGCCAAATTACAACCCCGAGGAGGCTATTTGGACAGTTCAGAGTTGTAATTTTTTAATTACCTATGTGTGAGCATAAAGCGTGTGTGTGTGTGTGTGTTTTAATAAAGCTTTCTTTGTATGAACATATTCCTGGAAAATTTTCATTTCTTCTATAAATAATACGAATATTTATATAAATATTATTACATTAATTATGAGGCAGGGTGACCAATAGTGACAGATCTGCCAGCCAATCACGAGAGATTATACTTATTTGAAAGTAGTGATTTCATCCAATGGGGAGTAAGCTACCAATGGGGAGTAATCCCACGTGGGCTGGCCACGTGTGATTTTTCAGCCAATCACGAGTTTGAAAGTAGTGGTATTCACCAATGCTGAATAGCAGCCTGGCCAGCCGCTGCATTCATATGCTAATTAGGGCCATTAGCGCTCCGCCGGTCGCAGTGTTTCGCTGCATTCATATGCAAAGTAGGGACATTAGCATGGTACGGATACGGCAGTTTGGAGGACAGGGCACCCTAACTGCGCCTTCTGAAAACTGCCTGAGATACCCGAAAAAGAGCGTGATTTCCTGCAGTTTAGGGTGACGAAAATCTAACTTTTCATGCAGTGTCTGTCGGATCATTTCTGTGTATTTTTTAACATGTATTTTGCTACCAGACCACCCGCTAAATATGAAATTGTTAGAAGTAGACACTTAAATGAAAACACGGGTGAACTATTTATGGGAATGATCCATTTTGAGAACACATCATGTTCTACTGTAGATGAACTGTTTAACTCTGTCACCTCTAGTGTGTTGAATGTTCTGGACGCCATTGCCCCTGTGAAGGTAAAAATGGTCACAAATAAGCAAAAAGCCCCATGGATAAAAGCAGGCCCGGTCAGGGCACAGAAGCAAGAGTGCCGGAGAGCAGAGAGAAAGTGGAGAAAGTCCAACCTCCAGGGTGATTATAAACTCTTAAAAGAGAAGTTGTGTGAGTTTAACAGAGTACTACGTAGAACAAGAGAATTATACTTTTCTGAAACTATTGAAGGCTGCAGCAACAATCTGCGTGTTCTATTTTCAACAATCAATAGATTAACGAACCCCCCTGTTGAGTTGCCATTAGAACACTACTCCAAATCCAGGTGTAATGAGTTTGCACAGTTCTTCAGAGACAAGGTTCAGGGTATCAGAAATACCATCACCTCCACAACACAAGTAACAATGCAACATCCAGTGAGGCTTTGTGAGCTAGCTCAATTTGCACCTGTCAATGATGAAACTGTTAAAAAGATAATCACAGGTCTTAGTTCCTCTACCTGCAGTCTGGATGTACTACCTCCTAGATTCCTGAAGTCTGTTATGTGTAGTCTATTACCCTCATTGACACAAATAGTAAACATGTCTTTTTTATCTGGAACATTTCCAATGGCCCTGAAAAAGGCAGTCATCAGGCCCCTCCTAAAAAAGAGCAGTTTGGATGCTGCGGTACTTGAAAATTACCGTCCCATCTCAAATCTGCCATTCATGGGAAAAATTCTTGAAAAAGTTGCCTACCAACAACTTACTGAATTTTTAATATCTAATGACTCATTTGACATGTTTCAGTCTGGCTTTAGACCACACCACAGTACTGAGACCGCTCTAGTCAAGGTAACAAATGATATTCGGCTTAACACTGATGCAGGAAAAGTCTCTGTTTTAGTCATGTTAGATCTGAGTGCCGCTTTCGACACCGTTGACCATGAGATTCTCATGCAGAGACTGGAGGACTGGGTTGGTGTTGCTGGTACCGCCCTAAGCTGGTTTAGGTCCTATCTAGAAGAAAGGAAGTATTGTGTGGAGATTGGAGACTATGTCTCAGATAATATGGCCCTGACCTGCGGAGTGCCACAGGGGTCGATTCTGGGACCTCTTCTGTTCAATATTTACATGCTGCCATTAGGTCAGTTAATTCAAAGTATGAAAGTGTCCTACCACAATTACGCTGATGACACTCAGATCTATGTCTCACTGACTGCAGGAGAACATGGACCAGTGGACTCACTCCTTCACTGTATCCAGCGGATCAGTGAGTGGATGCAATGCAATTTTCTCCAGCTAAATGCGGACAAAACCGAAATGATTGTCTTTGGTCCCGAGAAACAAAGAGAGACCGTCATTTGTCACCTTCAGTCTCTCTCCCTAAGGCCTTTAAATAAGGTCAGAAATCTGGGAGTAATAATGGACTCTGACTTAAACTTCAATAGCCACATTGGATCGGTAACATCAGCAGCTTTTTATCATCTGAAAAATATTGCCAAAATTAAAAATATTGTGTCCAGGGCAGACTTGGAGATTCTTATCCATTCTTTTGTTTCCAGTAGGCTGGATTACTGCAATGGCCTGCTCACAGGTATCTCCAAACATGCAGTAAAACAGCTGCAGTATATTCAAAATGCTGCAGCCCGAGTCCTGACTAGAACCAGGAAGTACGACCACATTAGTCCGGTCCTCAGGTCTCTGCACTGGCTTCCCGTGGCCCAGAGGATAGACTTTAAAGCAGCTCTCCTGGTGTACAAGTCTCTCCATGGCCTTGCACCAAAGTACATCCATGATATGCTAGTCCCATATGAACCAGCCCGGACTCTGAGGAGCGCAGGGACGGGACTCCTGTTAGTGCCCAGAGTCAGGACTAGACAGGGGGAGGCTGCTTTTCAGATTTATGCAGCTGGAGTCTGGAACGGTCTTCCTGAGGATGTGAGACTGGCTGCCTCTCTGTCAATGTTCAAATCCATGTTAAAGACTTTTCTTTTTTCCTGTGCATACAACTAGAGAATTTTATCTTTTTAACACACCTTGTTATTTATTGTTGTAACTTTTTGTGTTTTTTACTATTTTATTGTTTTTAATTACTTGTGTGATTCTTATGTTTTTAAATTACTTATGTGATTTTAATGCTTTTTAATTACATATGTGTTTTTAATTGTATTTTAATGGTGATGATTTGTGCATTGTGTGGTGTGGACTGTGAGGCGCTTTGTGTTGCCCTGTGCAGGAAAAGCGCCCTATAAATAAAGATTGATTGATTGATTGATCATATTTCATAAAGAAGTTTGAACTTTGAAATGTGTTTTTTACATGATTATTTTTTTGCTTTTGGAAGAGTTTCTTTGACTTTAAACAATTTGGGTTCTGTTTCTTTTTATAACATTTTCAATTTTACACGAGCTCAAAGACAAATAGTCTATAGACATTTTATATTATGTCTACCCTTTTCTTCATGGGTGCAAATTGAGTAATGCTAAAGTCCTAAATGTTGTTGTTTTGAAGGATTTGTGAGATTATTTGGTTTTATGAAATCATTGTACATTTTCTTTGACCTCTGTGGCATTGCTTTCAATCTATCTTGTTCTAATTTACTTTCTACAAATATATTATTCTAATATAGGTGTGACTATGGTTCTTTTTTGTCAGCTTTTCCATTGGGCCCAGAGACATGCAGAACACATAGTCCCCCTGTATTGCTTCGACCCCAGACATTATGAGGGGACCTACCATTACAACCTCCCAAAGACTGGGCCTTTTAGATTGCGATTTCTACTGGACAGCGTCAAAGACCTCAGAAACACATTGATTAGCAAGGGCAGGTATGTAAAAGAAGTTGCCGCATATTATTCCAGTCAAATCAGCAAGCTATAAGATAAATTAAAATTGTCATATTGTTGTGTTTTTGTTATAATGTTATTACCATAGCAACCTTATTGTGAGACGGGGCAAACCAGAAGATGTTGTGGCAGACCTGATCAAGCAGCTGGGATCTGTCAGCACGGTGGCTTTCCATGAAGAGGTAATAACAATGAAAATACTAATTATAGGATGTTCCATTTGGATATTTTATGTGACAATTTGTTCGTTTCAGATAACGTCAGAGGAGGTGATTGTTGAGAAGAATATAAAGTCTGTCTGTGCGCAAATGAAAGTCAAAGTGCAAAGCTGCTGGGGTTCCACTCTTTACCACAGAGACGATTTACCTTTCAATCACATTTCCAGGTATTGATACATTTTTCTACTTTCTAAAAGAAACAAAGGGATATATAACTTTTACGGCTTTGTGTAAAGGTTGCCAGATGTGTATACGCAGTTCAGAAAAGTGGTTGAAAGCCAAAGTAGTGTGCGACCCGCCTTTCCAACTCCTGAGAAACTTAAGCCAATTCCTCAAGGCCTCGATGAAGGAGATGTCCCCACCGCGGAAGACCTAAAACAGACAGGTGACTAAATACAAGTTTATGGATTTTTTATTATTATTATTTGTATTATTTTACCCTACATAAGTCTCTGGATTCCTGTGATACCTTGAGAAATGCATCTAATAAACATATCTGCTGTGTTAATTCTTACCCCAATAAGCAAACTACTATGAATATATTTGTTCTTATTAGGTGTATAGGCTACAATAAAGCAATATAATATGGTGTTTTTTATTTTATTTTATTTTATTTCTCATTTTTTCATTTATAGACCCAATAGATGATCCTCACTCAGCCTTTCCCTGTCGTGGAGGAGAGAGTGAAGCTTTGGCCAGAATTAAACACTACTTTTGGGAGACTGTGAGTTTGAGCCTCACAAACTATCATTTTGTATGTTATAACGTTGTAATTACTTTTTGTCTTCTTTATAAACAGAATGCTGTTGCAACATACAAAGAAACCCGTAATGGTCTGATAGGCGTGGACTATTCTACCAAATTGGCCCCATGGTAGTATACGAGTTAGCAGTATTGTATCACATAATAAAGTTGTTTAATTTCTGCTTGAAATCTACAGGTTGGCAATGGGATGCATTTCTCCACGATACATTTATCATCAGATCAAAAGTTATGAAGCACAAAGGACAGCCAATCAAAGCACATACTGGTGAGTGTCCCTGCAATAAATCCAATCCACATTCATTATATAGCACATTTTATAAAAAAACGTTTCAAGGTGCTGATTAAATTCACTCATAATCATGGAGTAACACAAATAATTGACAATGAACAATGAACCTGCTCTAATGTCTGCCTTCAGGGTTATATTTGAACTTCTGTGGAGGGACTACTTCAAGTTTGTGGCTCTGAAATATGGAGACCGCATCTTCCACATTGATGGTAATAATTAGTTTGCTAATACTATGTATTTTAACCACAACATTGAGCGCAAAGTTAAATACGTTATTTATTTTCAGGACTTCAAAATAAAACTGCCCCATGGAAAAAAGACATGAAGATGTTTAATGCGTGGAAAGGTTGAACTTACACTTGTGCACTGGACGCTCCATGAAGGAAGTTGTAAAACACATGATTGTAATTGACAGAGGGACGTACAGGGGTGCCTTTTGTCGACGCCAACATGAGAGAGCTGGCCATGACCGGCTTTATGTCCAACAGAGGGCGCCAGAACGTTGCCAGCTTCCTCACCAAAGACCTGGGCCTGGACTGGAGAATGGGCGCGGAGTGGTTTGAGTATTTACTGGTACAAAATGCTCAAACTTTTGCGGTTAGAGCTTTTTTGTTTACTTCCTGTCAAAACGTGCTTGTGTTTTTTCCACAGATTGACCATGATGTCTGCAGCAATTACGGAAATTGGTTGTACAGCGCCGGAGTTGGAAACGACCCAAGAGAAAACAGGAAGTTCAACATGATCAAACAAGGCCTGGACTATGACAATAACGTAGGAGCATTCTTCATCCTCATGATTCTGATATATTTATGTTTGTTACAACATTTTAGGCTTCTTATATTGATATTTCTTCAGACGATTGAGTTTAAGAGATCCTTTATTTGTACCGCAGTGGGGAAATCTTTAGTGTTGCATCATGGGTTACAGAACAGTAGGCATGAGGAGCTCACAGCACAAGATAAATGAACAATAATGCTATACTAAAATACATAAAATCTTTAACTTTAGCATACAAAAAAGCAAGTGTAAAATCTCTAGCTTTAAGCATGATAAGGAAGCAAGAATTAAGTATAAAATCTCTGACTCTAACATGAAAAAGGAGCAAGTCTGTGATGCCCTGCTTGTCCATTTCAGGGTGATTTCGTCCGGCGCTGGGTCCCAGAGCTGCAGACGCTGCAAGGGTCAGAAGTCCACACTCCCTGGACTCTCAGTGCTGCTGCTCTGTCACATGCACAAGTGTCCCTCGGAGAGACGTACCCTGTCCCCATCGTGATCGCGCCCGAGTGGAGCAGACACGTCAACAAAAAGCAGGTATACGCATGTTTCATTGATCACAAGTGGCATCTCTATAGGCTGAATGAATATGACCATGTTTCAAATCTGTCTCTCAGCCCGGGGCGGCCTCAGGGTCCTCACATCGAGGCAGGAAGGGCCCGTCTCATACTCCCAAACAACATCGGGACAGAGGAATTGACTTTTATTTTTCCAAAGACAAAGGGTTTCCATAGGTCGGATACGATTTTAAATGCAAAGATTTTCCAGGACTTTATCACGGACTGTGGTGCTATTTAAGTATTTCTTCATCTACATTGTTCTACGTTCATGGATCTTTGGTTACAAAACAAGAGCATGTTTTCTGTGTATTATTTAATGCACCTCTTTTTGCTTTTAATGTTTGTATTTATGTTGATTATGTCTTATCTTCTCTCTTGTCAAAATGTTCTTTTAATAACATTTTTTTTCACCAAATATGGAAGGCTCAAAAACAATAGGTTAAACTGCAATCAGATATGATTTATTCGTGTGTAACCGCGCACTTCCTGGTTCACAGATATTAAATGCATGTATTTTTTGTTTACATACCCCAGAAGTGTACTCAAACCAGTACTTCTGGTTGGCTGGGGGGCTTTGAAAACTGGACTGATGGTGAGAAAGGCTTGTTACTTGCATCAAGGTTTCACTGTTTATTATAAAATAAACATATCTAACATATAATTGGTTGTTTTATCTAACAACCTATATCTAATTTAAAGGTTGTTTTCTTATATTAGATAATAAGCTTTAAAATTATGTATTACATTGTAGCTTATTCTATCCTCTTACTACAAGTTAATAATACTTGAAAAATGTATTTCATGTTTACCGCTGTAATACCCTCGGGTGCCCCAAGGTGTCTGCGTACCCTCTGTTGGGAACCACTGGTCTAGCCTGCTGGAATCTCTGAGTCTGCTTCAGGCACATTACATAAATTACAATGCATGAGTGAAGGAGACAAACTGCTCAAATTAAATATATATATTGATTTTTTTTTACATTTCGCACTATCCAAACTGCTCCTGTTTCAGCTTCACTAGTGTTTGATATTGTTTGCAAAAAAACAGATTTTTGGAAATTTCTTTTAAATAGCAGTGCTCAGTTAGGCTAGACTCCTACTTCCTTTAAAGGGACTGGATTTAATATGTGTATTTTATGACCTCTACATGTTTTATATGTGTCCCCAGATAATAGGTTTAAAATGTACAAATCATACTTAGCCTTTTGGAGTTTCTCAATAAAAGATATAATGAACATAATTTCCATTATATTTATGTTTACAAATTTTAGGCAGAATGAGTCTCTTCTCTGTATTACTACGTGATACCCAGAGTTTGGACTGTTTCCATCTTAACCCCAGCAGTTGGATTGCATCAGTGTAATCTGTGTTAAGGAGGTACATGTGTCACAGACAGGAAGATTGTGGAAACAAATGTTGGATTGTATTTGCAATGACTTGTGTTAAACACATGGATCTTATGGTTATCTGATGCTTATACAGTACACGTGGTACACACGGGGCAGACGAAAGGCAAGGCAAGTTTATTTGTATAGCACAATTCATACACAAGGCAACTCAAAGTGCTGAACAAAACAAGAAAGCATTAAAATCATAAATAATCACAGAACATTAAAAATAAAGATACAAATATAAAATCCCTCAGTTGTATGCACAGCTAAACAGAACTGTTTTCAACCTGGTTTTAAACATTGTCAGAGAAAAGGCCTGTCTCACATCTTCAGGAAGACTGTTCCAGATTTTAGCAGCATGAATCTGAAAAGCAGCCTCCCCATGTTTAGTTCTGACTCTGGGCACTAACAGGAGTCCAGTCCCTGTGCTCCTCAGAGTCCGGGCTGGTTCATATGGGACTAACATGTCACTAATATATTTTGGTGCGAGGCCATGGAGAGACTTGTACACAAGCAGAGCTGTTTTAAAGTCTATTCTCTGAGCCACAGGAAGCCAGTGCAGAGACCTGAGGACTGGACTAATGTGGTCGTACTTCCTGGTTCTAGTCAGGACTCGAGCTGCTGCATTTTGAATGTACTGCAGCTGTTTTACAGCCTGTTTGGACAGACCTGTGAGCAGGCCATTGCAGTAGTCTAACCTACTGGAGACAAATGCATGGATAAAAACAGTTCCAGTAGAAAACCAGTCTTCTCACTGACAGTAAGGAAGTAAAATAACTTTTCTCAGCCCTCCCACTCTGACGCTCTGACGCAGAACGTTGCAGAAAAACACATCTGCGTAACTTCCCATTACGAGGCTTTTCAGCGGTGATGAAAAAGTTCACTTTTGGTTTCCGAACAGACACGACTTTGACATGGCGTCGGCAAGTTCAGAAGTCGATTTGTGGACGATTCCTTTAGTTGCGCTAAATATTAAAGTTAGAAAAAAGCTGGCACTTTACTTAAATCCTAAAAACACAGTCGCTGCTGATTGGAGAAACGTCGCAGATGAAATGGGGTTCTCGTACCTGGAGATCACAAACTATGAACGCTGTAACAATCCAACAGAAGCGATCTTAAAGAACTGGCCGGCCCTAAAGCCCGAAGCCACGGTCGGAAGGTTGCTGTTTATTCTCACGGAGGTGGAGCGGACAGATGTGGTGGAGGACCTGCGGCCGGCTATAGGTGAGGCCCGCACGGAGCAACAGTCTATGGGAGCAACACATGATGCTATTAGCAGACAGAAGTAGAGTGATTATTGTTATTATATCAATAGATTGAACACATCTCTTTGGTTCAAATCCTGTACAAATGGCCTGTGTTGTTACAATGTGATAACAACATTGCCATACAGATGCATGTTCATTTCATCCATGCTTGCAGATTAGAAATAAATACAAATCAGTAGAGTTTATATGTTGAATTAAAAAAAAACATACAAGTGTCATACATTTCTCCTGTATGAGATCAATAAAGTCTCTCTTATCTTATCTTATCTTAATTTATACATTGGCCTATTGTGGAGTAATGCCACTTAATACATTTCTGTCATATTGAAGCCTATATACTCTTTCATTCACAGGTGAAACTAGATATCACAAAAAAGTCTATTTATTTTGGTAATTCAACTCACAATATGAAACTAATATTTATGACAGAGTCATTACACTCATATTGAGATATCAAGCCTGTATTTGTTATATTGTCTATCATTTTGTCTCACAGCTTGTAAAAACCCCAAAATAAAATATCAAAAAAAAAAAGTGAGCGCTTGGGTCATAATCATCAACACTACAATAAACAAGAGCTTGTCATATGTAATTTTGAATATATCATATTTGTTTCACATTTCAAGTGGAATTGCAGAAATGAACTTTTAAATTATATTCTAATTTTCTGAGTTTCACTTTTAGGCTAAGAATGGAACGAGGAACAATGTATTCATAAAGCGCATTTCATACAAGGCATGAATCCAATGTGCAGAATGTAGCTGTGTCTGTTCTGCTTGCGTGTAGACTGAGGGTGATCTTGTTTTCACCATAATGATTTCCTGTACTAATGCAACACTGTTAACATTCTGTACTGGCTGCCCTAGACGAAGATGTGAGGAAGTACATAGAGTTCTCGCAGAAGAAGGACCCTCCTGTGCAGGTTCCAGAGGTGGACAGCTGTGTGCCACGGACTCCTGAAAGACTTGGAATAACTTTGGGAGATGACCCTGACGGTTTGTAAAATCCAAACCCCCTTTAGTTTAAGAATAACAGTCTCAAGCCACGACAACCATGATTGATTGTCACTTGTTTGAATGCAGGTACTCCAGAACAGTTTGATGCATTTATCTGCTACTGTCAGAGCGATATCAACTTTGTCCATGACATGATTCGAGAGCTGGAGGAGACTGAGTGCAAGCTCAAGCTGTGTGTTTTTGACAGAAATGTGCTCCCTGGCTCCTGCGTCTGGACCATCACCAGTGAACTTATCGAGAAAAGGTTTGGCACAAACACCTTTATTTTTCAATCTCTTTTTATTAATATGTTTGACACTGAAAACTGAAATGAGTTGATTCACCTTTTTATTATTGAAACAATTGTCTACTACTTAAAGTGTCTCTATGCACTCTGAATGACTTACATGTTTGTGACTGGTGAGTAGGACATGGATGCATCATTAATTTAACAAAAGTTTAAAACATTTACTGGTTCCAAAACATGTGCTGAATGTTTGAACCTTTTGATGATGCACAGGGATTTTGCACAACAACCTGTTCATTCTTCCTGAACTGTGAGTTCTGTCTTAATACTGTTTTATTTTTAATGATCAATGCAGATGTAAAAGGATGGTCGTAGTGGTCTCTGATGAATACCTTGAAAGTGATGCCTGTGACTTTCAGACTAAATTTGCACTGAGCCTTTGCCCTGGTAAGTCAAGATATTTGAATGACAACTATTTAAATACATTTGTTCATATAATGCATATTACAGAAAATGTTTATTTATTTATTACAGGTGCTCGGAGCAAACGGTTAATACCAGTGATCTACAAACCAATGTCAAAACCATTTCCCAGTATTTTGCGATTTTTGACAGTGTGTGACTACACTCGTCCTTGTACACAGTCCTGGTTTTGGTTACGTCTGGCAAAAGCCCTTTCACTTCCCTAAAGAGGATTCATTTGTTGCTGATATATCGGGTGCCAAGCACCTGGTTTAGATGATCACATCATCTTTTTCCATATATGGATCCAATACCTTTTGAATAATTTGATAGAAAAATGTATTATAATAAATAACAAAATGTATATATGTGTGTTGTTCAGTTTCATAAGTGATATTTTTGCTCATGCTTTTTCAAGGAAGTAAACTTTCTTTGCAGCTTAGTAAACCACACAGGAAGTGATTTTATGATAATGTTTTACATGTGTTGTGCTACTGGGTCGTCCACTGGAAGGGATCTATGGATATGTTTCATTATGATTCTTGCATCTCACTGTAAAAAGAGTATTTTACTTTTACAATAATGTTTTCAGATAATAAACATATTTTTGTTCATGTTGCTCCCTGACTTGTCCAGCAAGGGTCGTAGTTACCCTTTCTTCATGTAAAAGCATGCCACATGTGTCTACTTTATGTCGTTATCCAATCAGAAAGTAGAAAAAGCTGAACCATCCAATCTGAATGCAGCAAAGCTCTTCACGGAACGCCCTGTTTTAAAGAGATACAGGTTGATGAAGATTTTTCACACATTTTCACTTACCAGGATTCTAGCACATCTCTATATCGTTAGATATATTTGTTGTACTTAATTGTGGGTATTGCTTTTGGATTTTTTTATGAATATAGAGACATAAACATATACAAATGTAAATATGAGAACAGTTATACTTTTTTTGATAATGACAATTACAGCCTGTGAGGGAAATCTCTGGGTTTAGCAGCGCGAGAGGCACCCGGCGCCATTCTGGGTGTGGCGGAATGATGGGCAGAACCAGAACCAACGTTTTCAATTAACTTCCAAATTGGACATTTTTTTCCCTTATTTTTATTTCACATCATCTGCAATTACGACACAAGGTTAAAAGTTGATAAAGTTTTCCACAGTTTTTTTGTTGTGAATATTGTCACAATTGTCTGTAAACAGTAAGCGGTGCAGCGAACCTTCTTCCTCGGACAGCGGCGGTCTGGATCCACGGAGCCCCTGGAGGGACCTTTGAGAAGCCCACAGGCGGCTGTGCGTAACGGGAAGGTCCACATTTGCTCAGGCGGAATGCAGTAGGCGGGGCTGCTAGGCTAGTGTCAAACTTTGGGAATGACAGGAGTGCTGCAGGATTCGCAAAGAAGGGGAAGAGTCGCCCTTGTTGGTACTATTTGGATTACCTTTACCCCTTTCTACACGGCGTCGTTGGATTCGCACACATTTTGCCTATAGCCGGGTGTCAGTGGATTTCCCAGCCATGTCGGAGGACCTGAGCTCCCAGCCCTGGTCCATCAACAAAGATGATTATGAGCTGCACGAGGTGATTGGTATGTGGACCTTAGCATGTTGTTAGCTAGACTAGATCTACTCCTCGACATTTGACGTGCTGTGTTATGCCCTGCTCAAGGCTTAATGAACCATCTGTAATTATGACTGTAGAACTAAAGCGGAGGTCTTCTTTCGTTATAGAGAGTCTATCTCCCCACAGCCCGCTGGCAGTAGTAACAGCCCGCTCGGGCGGTGCTGTAGCAAATAATAATGAATTAATGCGCTCCGTCCGCCGGGAATGTGTGCTGGTATGAAACGAGCGCCGCTTTTGCCTGTGCAGTCTGGCTTCGACTATCTGCTGGAAGAAACTGCATTTGTTCAACAGGGCTTGAGACATAATAAGTTTCTGCGATGAGTCCTTTTACACATACCAACCTACAGACCCTGTAAGGTGTACGTTTAACAATGAGTATCCTAAAGCCTTGATTCTGTCTTTTGTACAGCACACAACTGTTGGATTTGTAGCAACCAGAACTACAGGGTCTTCTTGTATCGTGTCTTCAGAAAATCAATGCCAAAAAAAGAAAACAGAATCATGTGGAACTGTATTGTTCTGTAGTATTAGATACATTTATTTATTTAGTGACTCAGGTCGTGCATCATAGCTGCCCCGTGTCTGTATGACTATGCGAGTTGACTGATGTGCATTGACAGCTCTTACGTGTTCAGGTTTAAATGCCCCTCCTTGTCACCGCGGTAAAGTGGCCCTGCATTTCGTCGGGAGCGGTAAAGAGGTCCGCACTTTGAATGCGGTTGGCTCTTTTATGCTGTTACTTACGGTAAATGTGGAAAGGGAAGCCGTGACGACGAGAAAGCTAAATGCTTTATCTTTTAAAAAATCATTTAAAAAGAACAAAAAGAGGTTTGCGAATACTTTCACTGCCCACTTGTTCAATAAGATGCTCTCTACCACTGTGTAAAATATCATTCACTTTTACTGTAGAAATCCAGAGAAAATGGGGGTCAAAGTGTGCACAAGTGGTCCCAAAAGCACTTTTTAAAATTCATTTTAAAAAAATCTAAAAAAGTTCCCTCACTACTTTCACTGCACACTTGTTCAACAGGATGCCCTCTACCACTGTGTAAAATATCATTCACTTTTACTGTGGAAATCCAGAGAAAATGGGGGTCAAAGTGTGCACAAGTGGTCCCAAAAGCACTTTTTAAAAATCATTTTAAAAAAACTAAAAAAGTTCCCTTACTACTTTCACTGCACATTTGTTCACTGGGATGCCCTTTACCACTGTGTAAAATATCATTCACTTTTACTGTAGAAATCCAGAGAAAATGGGGGTCAAAGTGTGCCATTTTGGTCCCAAAAGCACTTTTTAAAAATCATTTTAAAAAATCTAAAAAAGTTCCCTGACTGATTTCACTGCAAACTTGTTCACTGGGATGCCCTCTACCACTGTGTAAAATATCATTCACTTTTACTGTAGAAATCCAGAGAAAATGGGGGTCAAAGTGTGCCATTTTGGTCCCAAAAGCACTTTTTAAAATTCATTTTAAAAAAAACTAAAAAAGTTCCCTCACTACTTTCACTGCACACTTGTTCACCAGGATGCCCTCTACCACTGTGTAAAATATCATTCACTTTTACTGTAGAAATCCAGAGAAAATGGGGGTCAAAGTGTGCCATTTTGGTCCCAAAAGCACTTTTTAAAATTAATTTTAAAAAAAACTAAAAAAGTTCCCTGACTACTTTCACTGCACATTTGTTCACTGGGATGCCCTTTACCACTGTGTAAAATATCATTCACTTTTACTGTAGAAATCCAGAGAAAATGGGGGTCAAAGTGTGCCATTTTGGTCCCAAAAGCACTTTTTAAAATTCATTTTAAAAAAATCTAAAAAAGTTCCCTCACTACTTTCACTGCACACTTGTTCACTGGGATGCCCTTTACCACTGTGTAAAATGTCATAGAAGAAAATGGGGGTCAAAGTGTGCACAAGTGGTCCCGAAAAGCACTGTTTTAAAAATCATTTTTGTAAAAAAACTAAAAAAGTTCCCCTGACTACTTTCACTGCACATTTGTTCACTGGGATGCCGCTTTACCACTGTGTAAAATATCAATCTCTTTTTACTGTAGAAATCCAGAGAAAAATGGGGGTCAAGTGTGCCATTTTGGGTCCCAAAAGCTCTTTTTAAAAATCATATTAAAAAAATCTAAAAAGTTCCCTGACTGTGTTCACTGCAAACTTGTTCACTGGGATGCCCTCAACCACTGTGTAAAATAGCAATCACTTTTTACGGTAGAAATCCAGAGAAAATGGGGTCAAAGTGTGCCATTTTGGTCCCAAAAGCACTTTTTAAAATTTAAGTTTAAAAAAGTCTAAAAAATTTCCCCTCACTACTTCACTGCACACTTGTTCACTGGGATGCCTTTACCACTGTGTAAAATGTCATTCACTTTTACTGTAGAAATCCATAGAAATGGGGGATCAAAGTGTGCCATTTTGTTTCCGAAAAGCACTTGTTTAAAATCATTTTAAAAAAAAACTAAAAAAGTTCCCTCACTACTTTCCACTGCACACTTGTTTCACTGTGATGCCCTTACCACAGTGTAAAATATCATCACTTTTAATGTAAATATCCAGAAAAAAGGGGTCAAAACTGTGCCATTTTTGTCCCAAAAGCACTTTTTAAAATTCATTTTAAAAAATCTAAAAAGTACCCATACTACTTTTAACTGCACACTTGTTCACCAGGATGCCCCTCCTACCAATGTGTAAAATATCCTCACTTTTACTGTAGAAATCCAGAGAAAATGGGGGTCAAAGTGTGCATTTTGGTCCCAAAAGCACTTTTTGAAAAAATAATTTTAAAAAGATCTAAAAAGTTCCCTGACTGATTTTTACTGCAAACTTGTTCACTGGGATGCCCTCTACCACTGTGTAAAATATCATTCACGTTTTACTGTAGAAATCCAGAGAAAATGGGGGTCAAAGTGTGCACAAGTGTCCCAAAAGCACTTTTTAAAATTCATTTTAAAAAATCTAAAAAAGTTCCCTGACTAATTTCACTGCACACTTGTTCAACCAGATGCCATCTACCACTGGTTAAAATATCATTCACTTTTACTGTAGAAAATCCAGAGAAAATGGGGGGTCAAAGTTGTGCACAAGTGGTCCCAAAGCACTTTTTAAAATTCATTTTAAAAAAATCTAAAAAAGTTCCAAGACTACTTTCAACTGCACACTTGTGTTTTTCACCAGGATGCCCTCTACCCACTGTGTAAAATATCATTCACTTTTACTGTAAAATCCAGAGAAAATGGGGTCAAAGTGTGCCATTTTTGGTCCCAAAGCACTTTTAAAAATCATTTTCAAAAAAACTAAAAAGTATCCCTCACTACATTCACTGCACACTTGTTCAACCAGGATGCCCTCTACCACTGTGTAAAAAATTCATTCACTTTACTGTAGAAATCCAGAGAAAATGGGGGTCAAAATGTGCCCATTTTGGTCCCCAAAAGCACTTTTTAAAATTAATTTTAAAAAAAACTAAAAAAGTTCCCTGACTACTTTTCACTGCACACTTGTTCACTGGATGCCCTTTACCACTGTGAAAAAATAACATTCACTTTTACTGTAGAAATCCAGAGAAAATGGGGTCAAAGTGTGCCATTTTGGTCCCAAAAGCACTTTTTAAAATACATTTAAAAAAAAATCTAAATAGTTCCCTCACTACTTTCACTGCACACTTGTTTCACTGGGATGGCCCTTTAACCACTGTGTCAAATATCATTCACGTTTACTGTAGAAATCCAGAGAAAATGGGGTCAAAGTGTGCACAAGTGGTCCCAAAAGCACTTTTTAAAATTCATTTTAAAAAAAATCTAAAAAAGTTCCCTGAGACTGAGTTCACTGCACATTTGTTCACAGGATGCCCTTCTACCACTGTGTAAAATATCATTCACTATTTACTGTAGGAAATCCAGAGAAAATGGGGGTCAAAGTGTGCCATTTTGGTCCCAAAAGCACTTTTTTAAAATTCATTTTAAAAAAACTAAAAAAGTTCCCTGACTACTTTCACTGCACACTTGTTCACGTGGGATGCCTTTACCACTGTGTAAAATATCAAATTCACTTTTACTGTAGAAATCCAGAGAAAATGGGGGTCAAAGTGTGCCATTTTGGGGTCCCAAAAGCACTTTTGAAAATTAATTTTAAAAAAACTAAAAAGTTTCCCTGACTACTTTCACTGCACATTTTGTTCAGCTGGATGCCCTCTACCACTGTGTAAAATAATCATTCACTTTTAACTGTAGAAAATCCAGAGAAAATGGGGTCAAAGTGTGCCATTTTGGTCCCAAAAGCACTTTTAAAATCATTTTTAAAAACTCTAAAAAAGTTCCCTGACTGATTTCACTGCAAACTTGTTCACTGGGATGCCCTCTACCACTGTGTAAAATATCATTCACTTTTACTGTAGAAATCCAGAGAAAATGGGGGTCAAAGTGTGCCAGTTGGTTTGGTCCCAAAAGCACTTTTTAAAATTCATTTTCAAAAAAAACTAAAAAAGTTCCCTCACTACTTTCATGCACACTTGTTCACTGGGATGCCCTTTTACCACTGTGTAAAATGTCATTCACTTTTAGTTGTAGAAATCCAGAGAAAATGGGGTGTCAAAGAGTGCCATTTTGGTCCCAAAAGCACTTTTTAAAATTCATTTTAAAAAAAACTAAAAAAGTTCCCTCACTACTTTCACTGCACACCTTTGTTCACCAGGATGCCCTCTACCACTGTGTAAAATATCAATTCACTTTTACTGTAGAAATCCAGAGAAAATGGGGGTCAAAGTGTGCCATTTTGGTCCCAAAAGCACTTTTTAAAATTAATTTTAAAAAAAAATCTAAAAAAGTTCCCTGACTACTTTCACTGCACATTTTGTTCACTGGGATGCCCACTACCACTGTGTAAAATATCATTCACTTTTACTGTAGAAATCCAGAGAAAATGGGGTCAAAGTGTGCCATTTTGGTCCCCAAAAGCACTTTTTAAAAATCATTTTAAAAAATCAAAAAAAAGTTCCCTGACTGATTTCACTGCAAACTTGTTTCACTGGGATGCCCTCTACCACTGTGTAAAATATCATTCACTTTTACTGTAGAAATCCAGAGAAAATGGGGGCAAAGTGTGCCATTTGGTCCCAAAAGCACTTTTTAAAATTCATTTTCAAAAAAACTAAAAAAGTTCCCTCACTACTTTCACTGCACACTTGTTCACTGGGATGCCCTTTACCACTGTAAATGTCATTCACTTTTATTGTAGAAAATCCAGAGAAAATGGGTGTCAAAGTTGTGCCATTTTTGGTCCCAAAAGCACTTTTTAAAATTCATTTTAAAAAAAATCTAAAAAGTTCCCTGACTGATTTCACTGCACACTTGTCCACTGTGATGCCCTCTACCACTGTGTAAAATATCCTTCACTTTTACTGTAGAAATTCAGAGATAATTGGGGTCAACATCTGGCTCTTGGGACGTGGAACGTCACCTCACTGGGGGGGAAGGAGCCCGAGCTCGTGGGGGAGGTTGAGCGATACTGACTAGAGATAGTCGACCTACCCCTCCAACACACAGCTTGGGCTCTGGATCCCACTCCTTGGGGTTGGACCTCCACTTTTCTGGTGTTTCCCGCAACAAGTCTCTCATTGTTGTGACGGCCTAGGCCTAACAGCAGTGCAGAGTACCCGCCTCTGGAGTCCTTGGGAGTGGTACTGGACGGTGCCCGCCCGGGGACTCCGTTATTCTCCTGGGGGACTTCAACGCCCATGTGGGAAACGCCAGTGACACTTGGAGAGGGTGATCGGGAAGAACGGCCCCCCTGATCTGAACCCGAGCGGTGTTCAGTTGTTGGACTTCTGTGCCAGTCACAGTTTGTCCATCACGAACACCATTTTCGAGCACAAGGTTATTCAGGTGGCACCAGGACACCCTAGGCCGGAGGTCGATGATCGATTTTGTTGTCGTATCATCTGACCTTCGACCGTGTGTCTCGGACACTCGGTAAAGAGAGGGGCGGAGCTGTCAACCGATCATCACCTGGTCGTGAGTTGGATCTGCTGGCAGGGGAAGAAGCCGGTCAGACCTGGCAGACCCAAGCGTATAGTGGAGGGTCTGCTGGAACGTCTCGCTGAGCCCCGTGTCAGACGGACTTTCAACTCACACCTCCGGGAGAGCCATGATGGTTCGGGGGACTCCTGAGGCAGCTGTCCAGTACCGGCATGACAAGCGTGCCGCGGCCCGGGCTGTTGCAGAGGCAAAAACCCGGACTGGGAGGAGTTCGGAGAGTCCATGGAGCATGACTATCGGTCGGCCTTGAAGAGATTCTGGCAAACCATACGGCGCCTCAAGAGGGGGAAGCAGTTCTTTTGCCAACACCATGTACGGTGCGGGTGGAGAGCTGCTGACCTCGACTGGGGATATTGTCGGGCGGTGGAAGGAATACTTTGAGGTTCTCCTCAATCCCCCCGTCACGTCCTCTGTTACAGAGGCAGAGGCTGAGGATGTTGGGGCGGATACATCCATCTCCCTGGCTGAGGTGACCAAGGTGGTTGGCAGCCTCCATGGTGGCAAGGCTCCGGGTTGGATGGAGATCCGTCCTGATTATCCTAAAGTCTCTGGATGTTGTAGGACTGTCTTGGCTGACACCTCTTGCAACATTGCGTGGCGATCGGGGGCGGTGACAATGGAGTGGCAGACCGGGTGGTGGTCCCTCTCTACAAGAAGGGGACCGGAGGGTGTGTTCCAATTATCGTGGGATCACACTCCTCAGCCTCCCCGGTAAGGTCTACTCCAAGGTACTGGAGAGGAGGCTACGCCGATGGTCGAATCTCGGATTCAGGAGGAGCAGTGTGGTTTTCGTCCCGGTTGCGGAACACTGGACCAGCTCTATACTCTCCATCGGATACTCGAGGGTTCATGGGAGTTCGCCCAACCTGTCCACATGTCCTTTGTGGATTTGGAGAAGGCGTTCGACTGTGTTCCCCGGGGTGTCCTTTGGGGGTTATCCGGGAGTACGGGTCCGGGGTCCGGGGTCCTCTGCTGAATTTCTAGACCGGCAGCCAGGGGTCAGAGGGGGTCCGGTTCGGAGACCACATGGTCTGCAAACAGCAGAGATGAATCTCTGCTGTTTGCAGACCATGTTGTCCTGTTGGCTCCAACAAACCAGGACCTGCAGCATGCACTGGGGCGGTTTGCAGCCGAGTGTGAAGGGCTGGGATGAGAATCAGCACGTCCAAATCCGAGGCCATGGTGCTCGACCGTAAAAAGGTGCCTTGCCCTCTACAGGTGGGTGGAGAGGTCCTTCCTCAAGTGGAGGAGTTCAAGTATCTCGGGGTCTTGTTTACGAGTGAGGGAAGAATGGAGCGTGAGATTGACAGGCGAATCGGTGCAGCGTGCGCAGCAGTGATGCGGTCGCTGTATCGGACCGTTGTGGTAAAGAGGGAGCTGAGCCGAAAGGCAAAGCTCTCTACTTACCGGTCAATCTTCGTTCCCTCCCTCACCTATGGTCATGAGCTTTGGGTAATGACCGAAAGAACGAGATCGCGGATACAAGCGGTCGAAATTAACTTCCTCCGAAGAGTGGCTGGGCGCTCCCTTAGAGATAGGGTGAGGAGCTCGGAGTAGAGCCGCTGCTTCTCCACGTCGAGAGGAACCAGTTGAGGTGGCTCGGGCATCTGTTCCGGATGCCTCCTGGACGCCTCCCTGGGGAGGTGTTCCGGGCACGTCCCACCGGGAGGAGGCCCCGGGGAAAACCTAGGACACGCTGGAGGGACTGTGTCTCCCAGCTGGCCTGGGAACGCCTTGGGGTCCCCCCGGACGAGCTGGAGGAAGTGTGTGTGGATAGGGAAGTCTGGGCGTCTCTGCTTAGACTGCTGCCCCCGCGACCCGGTAACGGATAAAGCGGAAGAAAATGGATGGATGGATGGATATTTTACACATTGGTAGAGGGCATCACAGTGAACAAGTGTGCAGTAAAAGTAGTCAGGGAACTTTTTTAGACTTCTTTTAAAATAATTTTTAAAAAGTGCCTTTGGGGCCAAAATCCTACACTTTGACCCCAATTTTCTATGAATTTCTACAGTAAAAGTGAATTATATTTTACACAGTGGTAGGGGGCCTCTTAGTGAACAAGTGTACAGTGAAAGTAGTCAGGGAACTTTTTTAGATTTAAAAAAAATGAATTTAAAAAAGTGCTTTTGGGACCAAAATGGCACACTTTGACCCCAATTTTCTATGAATTTCTACAGTAAAAGTGAATTATATTTTACACAGTGGTAGAGGGCATCACAGTGAACAAGTGTGCAGTGAAAGTAGTCAGGGAACTTTTTTAGATTTTTTAAAAATGAATTTAAAAAAGTGCTTTTGGGACCACTTGTGCACACTTTGACCCCCATTTTCTCTGGATTTCTACAGTAAAAGTGAATGATATTTTACACAGTGGTAGATGGCATCCTGTTGAACAAGTGTGCAGTGAAATCAGTCAGGGAACTTTTTTAGATTTTTTTAAAATGATTTTTAAAAAGTGCTTTTGGGACCACTTGTGCACACTTTGACCCCCATTTTCTCTGGATTTCTACAGTAAAAGTGAATGATATTTTACACAGTGGTAGAGGGCATCCTGTTGAACAAGTGTGCAGTGAAAGTAGTGAGGGAACTTTTTTAGTTTTTTTTTTAATGAATTTTAAAAAGTGCTTTTGGGACCACTTGAACACACTTTGACCCCCATTATCTCTGGATTTCTACAGTAAAAGTGAATGATATTTACACAGTGGTAAAGGGCATCCCATTGAACAAGTGTGCAGTGAAAGTAGTGAGGGAACTTTTTTAGTTTTTTTTAAAATGAATTTTAAAAAGTGCTTTTGGGACCACTTGTGCACAATTTGACCCCCATTTTCTCTGGATTTCTACAGTAAAAGTGAATGATATTTTACACAGTGGTAAAGGGCATCCCAGTGAACAAGTGTGAAGTGAAAGTAGTCAGGGAACTTTTTTAGATTTTTTTAAAATGAATTTTAAAAAGTGCTTTTGGGACCACTTGTGCACACTTTGACCCCCATTTTCTCTGGATTTCCACAGTAAAAGTGAATGATATTTTACACAGTGGTAGAGGGCATCCCAGTGAACAAGTTTGCACTGAAATCAGTCAGGGAACTTTTTTAGATTTTTTTAAAATGATTTTTAAAAAGTGCTTTTGGGACCAATTTTGCACAATTTGACCCAAATTTTCTCCTAATTTCTACAGTAAAAGTGAATGATATTTTACACAGTAGTAGAGGGCATCTTAGTGAACAAGTGTGCAGTGAAAGTAGTCAGGGAACTTTTTTAGATTTTTTAAAAATGAATTTAAAAAGGGCTTTTAGGAACAAAATGGCACACTTTGACTCCAATTTTCTCTGAATGTCTACAGTAAAAGTGAATGATATTTTACACACTGGTAGATGGCATCCCAGTGAACAAGTGTGCAGTGAAAGTAGTGAGGGAACTTTTTTAGATTTTTTTAAAATGAATTTTAAAAAGTGCTTTTGGGACCACTTGTGCACACTTTGACCCCAAATTTCTCTAGATTTCTACAGTAAAAGTGAATGATATTTTACACAGTGGTAGAGGGCATCCCAGTGAACAAGTATGCAGTGAAAGTAGTGAGGGAACTTTTTTAGATTTTTTTAAAATGATTTTTAAAAAGTGCTTTTGGGACCAAAATGGCACACTTTGACCCCCATTTTCTCTGGATTTCTACAGTAAAAGTGAATGATATTTTACACAGTGGTAGAGGGCCCCCCAGTGAACAAGTGTGCAGTGAAAGTAGTCTGGGAACTTATTTAGTTTTTTTAAAAATGAATTTTAAAAAGTGCTTTTGGGACCACTTGTGAACACTTTGTCGCCCATTTTCTCTGGATTTCTACAGTAAAAGTGAAAGATATTTTACACAGTGGTAGAGGGTATCCTGGTGAACAAGTGTGCAGTGAAATCAGTCAGGGAACTTTTTTAGATTTTTTTAAAATGAATTTTAAAAAGTGCTTTTGGGACCAAAATGGCACACTTTGACCCCCATTTTCTCTGGATTTCTACAGTAAAAGTGAATGATATTTTACACAGTGGTAGAGGGCATCCTGTTGAACAAGTGTGCAATGAAATCAGTCAGGGAACTTTTTTAGATTTTTTTAAAATGAATTTAAAAAGGGCTTTTAGGAACAAAATGGCACACTTTGACTCCAATTTTCTCTGAATGTCTACAGTAAAAGTGAATGATATTTTACACAGTGGTAGAGGGCATCCCAGTGAACAAGTATGCAGTGAAACTAGTGAGGGAACTTTTTTAGATTTTTTTAAAATGATTTTTAAAAAGTGCTTTTGGGACCAAAATGGCACACTTTGACCCCCATTTTCTCTGGATTTCTACAGTAAAAGTGAATGATATTTTACACAGTGGTAGAGGGCCCCCCAGTGAACAAGTGTGCAGTGAAAGTAGTCTGGGAACTTATTTAGTTTTTTTAAAAATGAATTTTAAAAAGTGCTTTTGGGACCACTTGTGAACACTTTGTCGCCCATTTTCTCTGGATTTCTACAGTAAAAGTGAAAGATATTTTACACAGTGGTAGAGGGTATCCTGGTGAACAAGTGTGCAGTGAAATCAGTCAGGGAACTTTTTTAGTTTTTTTTTTAATGAATTTTAAAAAGTGCTTTTGGGACCAAAATGGCACACTTTGACCCCCATTTTCTCTGGATTTCTACAGTAAAAGTGAATGACATTTTACACAGTAGTAGAGGGCATCTTAGTGAACAAGTGTGCAGTGAAAGTAGTCAGGGAACTTTTTTAGATTTTTTAAAAATGAATTTAAAAAGGGCTTTTAGGAACAAAATGGCACACTTTGACTCCAATTTTCTCTGAATGTCTACAGTAAAAGTGAATGATATTTTACACACTGGTAGATGGCATCCCAGTGAACAAGTGTGCAGTGAAAGTAGTGAGGGAACTTTTTTAGATTTTTTTAAAATGAATTTTAAAAAGTGCTTTTGGGACCACTTGTGCACACTTTGACCCCCATTTTCTCTAGATTTCTACAGTAAAAGTGAATGATATTTTACACAGTGGTAGAGGGCATCCCAGTGAACAAGTATGCAGTGAAACTAGTGAGGAAACTTTTTTAGATTTTTTTAAAATGATTTTTAAAAAGTGCTTTTGGGACCACTTGTGAACACTTTGTCGCCCATTTTCTCTGGATTTCTACAGTAAAAGTGAATGATATTTTACACAGTGGTAGAGGCCCCCCCAGTGAACAAGTGTGCAGTGAAAGTAGTCTGGGAACTTTTTTAGTTTTTTTTTAAATGAATTTTAAAAAGTGCTTTTGGGACCACTTGTGAACACTTTGTCCCCCATTTTCTCTGGATTTCTACAGTAAAAGTGAAAGATATTTTACAGAGTGGTAGAGGGTATCCTGGTGAACAAGTGTGCAGTGAAATCAGTCAGGGAACTTTTTTAGATTTTTTTAAAATGAATTTTAAAAAGTGCTTTTGGGACCACTTGTGCACACTTTGACCCCCATTTTCTCTGGATTTCTACAGTAAAAGTGAATGATATTTTACACAGTGGTAGAGGGCATCCTGGTGAACAAGTGTGCAGTGAAAGTAGTCTGGGAACTTTTTTAGATTTGTTTAAAATGAATTTTAAAAAGTGCTTTTGGGACCACTTGTGCACACTTTGACCCCCATTTTCTCTGGATTTCTACAGTAAAAGTGAATGATATTTTACACAGTGGTAGATGGCATCCTGTTGAACAAGTGTGCAGTGAAATCAGTCAGGGAACTTTTTTAGATTTTTTTAAAATGAATTTTAAAAAGTGCTTTTGGGACCACTTGTGCACACTTTGACCCCCATTTTCTCTGGATTTCTACAGTAAAAGTGAATGATATTTTACACAGTGGTAGAGGGCATCCCAGTGAACAAGTAGGCAGTGAAAGTAGTGAGGAAACTTTTTTAGATTTTTTAAAAATGAATTTTAAAAAGTGCTTTTGGGACCAAAATGGCACACTTTGACCCCCATTTTCTCTAGATTTCTACAGTAAAAGTGAATGATATTTTACACAGTGGTAGAGGGCATCCTGGTGAACAAGTGTGCAGTGAAAGTAGTGAGGGAACTTTTTTAGTTTTTTTTTAAATGAATTTTAAAAAGTGCTTTTGGGACCAAAATGGCACACTTTGACCCCCATTTTCTCTGGATTTCTACAGTAAAAGTGAATGACATTTTACACAGTGGTAAAGGGCATCCCAGTGAACAAGTGTGCAGTGAAAGTAGTGAGGGAACTTTTTTAGATTTTTTTAAAATTAATTTTAAAAAGTGCTTTTGGGACCAAAATGGCACACTTTGACACCCATTTTCTCTGGATTTCTACAGTAAAAGTGAATGATATTTTACACAGTGGTAGAGGGCATCCCAGTGAACAAGTTTGCAGTGAAATCAGTCAGGGAACTTTTTTAGATTTTTTTAAAATGATTTTTAAAAAGTGCTTTTGGGACCAAAATGGCACACTTTGACCCCCATTTTCTCTGGATTTCTACAGTAAAAGTGAATGATATTTTACAGAGTGGTAAAGGGCATCCCAGTGAACAAATGTGCAGTGAAAGTAGTCAGGGAACTTTTTTAGTTTTTTTTAAAATGATTTTTAAAAAGTGCTTTTGGGACCACTTGTGCACACTTTGACCCCCATTTTCTCTGGATTTCCACAGTAAAAGTGAATGATATTTTACACAGTGGTAGAAGGCATCCTGTTGAACAAGTGTGCAGTGAAATCAGTCAGGGAACTTTTTTAGATTTTTTTAAAATGAATTTTAAAAAGTGCTTTTGGGACCACTTGTGAATACTTTGACCCCCATTTTCTCTGGATTTCTACAGTAAAGGTGAATGATATTTTACACAGTGGTAGAGGGCATCTTGTTGAACAAGTGTGCAGTGAAATCAGTCAGGGAACTTTTTTTATATTTTTTTAAAATGAATTTTAAAAAGTGCTTTTGGGACCAAAATGGCACACTTTGACCCCCATTTTCTCTGGATTTCTACAGTAAAAGTGAATGATATTTTACACAGTGGTAGAGGGCATCCCAGTGAACAAGTATGCAGTGAAAGTAGTGAGGGAACTTTTTTAGATTTTTTTAAAAAGTGCTTTTGGGACCAAAATGGCACACTTTGACCCCCATTTTCTCTGGATTTCTACAGTAAAAGTGAATGATATTTTACACAGTGGTAGAGGGCATCCTGTTGAACAAGTGTGCAGTGAAATCAGTCAGGGAACTTTTTTAGATTTTTTTAAAATGAATTTTAAAAAGTGCTTTTGGGACCACTTGTGCACACTTTGACCCCCATTTTCTCTGGATTTCTACAGTAAAAGTGAATGATATTTTACACAGTGGTAAAGGGCATCCCAGTGAACAAGTGTGCAGTGAAAGTAGTCAGGGAACTTTTTTAGATTTTTTTTAAATTAATTTTAAAAAGTGCTTTTGGGACCACTTGTGCACACTTTGTCCCCCATTTTCTCTGGATTTCTACAGTAAAAGTGAATGATATTTTACACAGTGGTACAGGGCATCCTGTTGAACAAGTGTGCAGTGAAATCAGTCAGGGAACTTTTTTATATTTTTTTAAAATGAATTTTAAAAAGTGCTTTTGGGACCACTTGTGCACACTTTGGCCCCCATTTTCTCTGGATTTCTACAGTAAAAGTGAATGATATTTTACACAGTGGTAGAGGGCATCCTGTTGAACAAGTGTGCAGTGAAATCAGTCAGGGAACTTTTTTATATTTTTTTAAAATGAATTTTAAAAAGTGCTTTTGGGACCACTTGTGCATACTTTGACCCCCATTTTCTCTGGATTTCTACAGTAAAAGCGAATAAAATTTTACACAGTGGTAAAGGGCATCCCAGTGAACAAGTGTGCAGTGAAAGTAGTGAGGGAACTTTTTTAGATTTTTTTAAAATTAATTTTAAAAAGTGCTTTTGGGACCACTTGTGCACACTTTGACCCCCATTTTCTCTGGATTTCTACAGTAAAAGTAAATGATATTGTACACAGTGGTAGAGGGCATCCCAGTGAACAAGTGTGCAGTGAAAGTAGTCTGGGAACTTTTTTAGATTTTTTTAAAATGATTTTTAAAAAGTGCTTTTGGGACCACTTGTGCACACTTTGACCCCCATTTTCTCTGTATTTCTACAGTAAAAGTGAATGATATTTTACACAGTGGTAGAGGGCATCCTGGTGAACAAGTGTGCAGTGAAAGCAGTCAGGGAACTTTTTTCGATTTTTTAAAAATGAATTTTAAAAAGTGCTTTTGGGACCAAAATGGCACATTTTGACCCCCATTTTCTCTGAATTTCTAGAGTAAAAATGAATGATATTTTACACAGTGGTAAAGAGCATCTCATTGAAGAAGTGTGCAGTGAAAGTATTGTCAAACCTCTTTTTGTTCTTTTTTAATGATTTTTTAAAAGATATAGCATTTTGCTTTCTCGTCGTCACGGCTTCCCTTTCCACATTTACCGTAAGTAACAGCATAAAAGAGCCAACCGCTTTCAAAGTGCGGACCTCTTTACCGCTCGCGACGAAATGCAGGGCCACTTTACCGCGGTTCCTTGTCATAGCTGCTGCTCTGTGGGGAAGATAAGGTGAGTAATGTATTGGCAAAGTATGGCTCTGTTAAAGTTTATGGCGCTGGCACGTGTTTGCTCTGCAGGGAATCTGTGTTTACAGAGGCCCAATTCTGCAAGCCCCTAACTGACCTTTTTGTATAGTTTCCAAAGACCTGCATTTAGCGTTGACTCTTTTCTGCCCCTTTCATCATGGTTACCTAGAAAGTTACTGGAGGCACGCCAGAATAACCTGCTCAGTGTTCAGTTCCTGAGTGTGGATTCTTGAATTAGTGAGTTACTGCAGTGACTGCATTCACTTTTTAAAAACTCAACATGTCATCAAGTCAAATTTTGTCACTTTTCTCTAACAAAATATTATATCACAATATATTGTATCGGGGTTTGCCACAGAATTGAGTGTTGATACGGCAGACAATACTTTTGATATGTACACTTGTGGAACTGGTACAAACATATTACCTTCATATAAGCTATACGCTTCAGGTGGAAAGCCCTTTTGTTTTATGCACTTTTGATTACTTTGAATGAATGTCAGATTGACCGGAAGTATATTTGGCACTAGGCTGGGCAATATAAGAATGAAATTGGAATATATTGTGCCTCAACATATCAATATCATTATAGGAAACATATAGGCCCATGTATCGTGATATGTTTTGTATCGTGACATAGGATCGTCACAGCCCAAGTGGTTACAGTGTATTCTTTGTCTTCACTGTGTTATTGGAGCTCTACACTGGTTGCTGTGCTTGTGTGATATTTCTCATCAGGATTTCATTAGTGTGTTTGATATCACCCACGGGTAACAGAGGAGTTACATGGTGGCGAACTGACTCGGAGATGGCAGGTCAATCAGGGCAATCTCAAATCTCCAGCTCCAGTGCATGGTGAAGGTTTCTCTCCGGTCCGTTCCATTAAGCGACTATTTCAAGGCCATCTAATCTGATAAGTTATGATTGATTGGTTATATTACATTGGTATTCTGGCAAGGGTCCACCTCATACTTTTCGACCTAATCTTGAAGAAAGGGAGAATTTAAGATGTGTATGTGTAGCATTCATTCTTTCCAACAATGATAATTATGTTATTCATAATATCAAGTCATGTCTTCCATTAATGTATTTTTTTTATATTTGAGGCCAAGCAAAAGGTAATACTTTATTTGAGTGGGGTAATTTCTGCATATAAAGACAAACTACACAAGTAGTTTTCTCTCGCCCAATTTAAATATGTTCCCAGAAAAGCCTAAATAAACTAAAAAATGTATTATTTAGTTTTTGTTTTGAGATTTTGCCCGATGGAAAAAAATGAAAGAGGTTTGTACTAGCAAGTATTCTCTGTTTATTCTTCATGACAAGTGTATATGTAATCTTTGAACACAAAAAAAATCTGAAAAATTGCAAAGATATTTTTTTCCCAAAGGCCAACAGCCAGCGGAGAACGGGTATTGCACTTTTTCCAGAGTATTTGTATGCTTTTACTGTAGCTCATGCCATATTTTTCTTGTGGCTCCTGACTGTTTTGCGGAAACATGCTTACAGAAAACACCAGCCATCTTTTCAAAGATCACATTTGTTTGGTAAATGGCTACTTCAAGCAGAACCTTATTGCCGGCTGCAAATAACAAGTGCCCAAGTACCTACTGGCACCAATCAATGTTGACTTACAAGAACATTTATTTAAAAATTAAAATTGGAGACTCCAATAGTGTAGACTGACATGTTCTAGTCTCCCTGTTTTAGCTGACTTTTGGATCATCTCTGACTGATTTACACTAACCCAATATATTGATTTGATTTTGCTGTGCTCTCAAAACAACCTCAATCCACTTTTGTGCCACTAAATATAGTCAAAGTGTTTGTGCTTTCCCAAACCACAGTTCAGATACTGTATAGAGAATAGCTGTGGCCAGGGCCGGTGTGGAGTAAATAAATTTCCAAGAATTTCCAAGAAAAAGATGGTTAATTGACTGATGATGAAGATATTCAGCAACTTTGAGTTTTGCTCCACATATTAACTAATGCTAGGAACTGACACTTGAGCAACAAAGTCACAGTTGAACTTGTGAACCTTTGTCACAAGTGCTATGTGTAACTTTTTTAAGTGACAATAGCAATTGCTGCATACATTTAAAATGCATATATTTAGCTTTTCATTTAGTTATGAACTTGAGGAGCACCCTCACTCAGCCAATTGGGTTGTGGTCTGATTTACTCACAAAAGGATACTTAAACAAGACTTTCTGTTGAGACAACCAACAGCTATTTATGAAACAAATGTGGTACTCCAGTTTTAAAAGTACAGTAAAGCCATCTTCATGTTGACGGATCTATAAAAGTATGCCATTTATGTGCAATAATCTGGGACAAAATTAGTAAATACTTAAGTGCATCTATATTCCCTTAACTTGTATCCTTCTGAGAAGCACAAAACCACAGTGCCGTAAATACATCTTTAGTGAATAGCACAGCTTGAGCAAGTTAACTACCGAGCTTCATGTGATCTTTGGCTTCACTTACTTCAAACCCAACAGGCTTCCCCCTTTTCTGTGTGCGCTCATGCTCTGTAGCCTCAATGTTTGTTTGTACAGAACAATTTACACTGGCTGCGTACAGGGCAACCAGCTCCCGAAGGTGCGGCCTGTTTGTTTGGGATTGGTGCTGGTGGCAGTGGCTGAAGGGATATATTTACACGTGGTGGGTGGGGGTTGTATTCTTAGAAAGTGGGTGCAGGTCAGAGTGTGCAAAAGTCATAGTCCATCCATAGTGATAAGAACCAATAGTGTATAGGTTTTAATGTACAAAGCCCATGTCTTTTTACAGCCTGCAAAATTAGAATATTAAAGTTGGGGTACCTAAGTTTGAGACCACAAAATCTCGTTCCAAGCTCTGAAAACCGTTTGGTTCTGTCACTATTTTTTTATATATATATATATATTTGTGACCACATTTTTTTCAGACAGAAATTATAAAAAAAAGTTCACTCTGACCCTCAGCTCTCAGCCCAAAGCCGTGTGACTCACAGGGCCCTTTCTAACAAACAAACCTAAAACTACTAAAGAGATAACACATTATGCAATGTTACAAAGTTAATTTCACATACAAAGTGATTTTTTTTTTAGAAGTGGAAATGTTCTGGAGTTATCAAAAGAGAAACGTAATATCCAAATTTCATTTGTACTGTATTTATATTAAAACTTAAACTTTAGAACTCTAGAATTTAGCAGTTAAATAATCCAAGAGCATTTCCTTTGGGAAAGATTTTCTTTTTAATTAAAATCTGCCGTTTTGTGTGTGTGTGTGTGTAACCTCTCTCTCTCGAGTACTGCTTTCACAAAGACCAAAACAATGAATGGTTTGTTACTATTTTGGCTAAGATTAATAATCGAGTTGTAAAGGAAAAGGCTTGCAACACTTTCAATCTTTTTGGA
Organism: Knipowitschia caucasica; assembly: GCA_964034765.1. Taxonomy (NCBI): domain Eukaryota; kingdom Metazoa; phylum Chordata; class Actinopteri; order Gobiiformes; family Gobiidae; genus Knipowitschia; species Knipowitschia caucasica. The sequence goes on from OZ035843.1 coordinate 20,351,441, forward strand.
AGTGAACAAACTGCAAAAAAATAAAAAATAAAATAAAGAGTCTGCATCACTCCGGTGTGTACGTGTTGAGAGCACTGAGGGGGCAGTGAAATTACTTCATAATAAAGTAACAACAGTCAGACTCTCCTGGGGAGGATTATACAGGCTTGGACCCAGTATGTCGCACAATATTGAAAATGAAGCTTAGCCCACTGCTGTATTAAAGATTTAATCAGATTGTTGATAGCCACGCTGTGTTTGGATGACTAATTGTGTTTCGTCAAGAATAATTGTTGCCCTCTGACTGTGTGCTTGTTCAGTCTATTAAAAATGTTTAGGAAGGGGACACTGAGGGACAGCTGTAAGCATTTCCATGGATGTTAGTCATCCAAAGTTGTATTCTATGAACCTTCAACATTGTCTTTTAACAATCACAATCTCACACATTTTTTTTATTCAGTTTCAGTTCATATCAGAATCAATGTGGGTCATAGTTTAAAAAGTCAACTGTGAAATTCATTTTTAGAAATAGCTACACATTCACCATAAGGCTGTTATATTTTTGTAGAAGAATTAGTCCAGTTAAAGTGAACCAGACCCAAATAATATTGTCCTTTTTTTTAACCAGTTCCTCTAAAGATTAAGACCATTAAAGAATTATAACTTAATTTATTTACTTTATTTATCCTATATGAGTGACTATCTACCTTCATTAACAGTTCTATTTTCAGTCTGATCAATTTGTTTTCTTCTTCTCATTCATTGCAGGTAGTGGGGCCACTGCGGTGGTTCAAGCAGCCTACTGTACACCCCGGAAAGAGAAGGTGGCAATCAAAAGAATCAATCTGGAGAAGTGCCAAACGAGTATGGACGAACTCTTGGTAAGACTGACCTGTGTGGGATCAAAGACGCCGTAGCATATGTAAGGGATAATGTATAGGGCGGAAGCAGACCCCTCCGCTGCGCGTCGGGGTCCGCTTCGCCCTGTCGGTACTTATTTTCCGATAATGACCTGTAGGCTATACATTATCCCGCTTATTATACTGCTTTGTACCAACTTAACACACAAAATAAACTTCAGATCACTTTTATGAATGCCAAAAGTTTATTTAATGACAACAAATAAAGTAGTCCCAAAAAGTTTTCCCGTTGCTCGGCAACCGCGGGCAACAGTTAGGCTGGCAACTTCCAAACTAGAACTCTCTGGAACTGCATGAAAACTGAACAAAGAATTCTGAACATCAGCGGTGAGTGACCCATACATAAACCTAACCTAAATCCATAATTCGATCCTCTGCAAATGTGTCCGAAAATGTGCCGGTATCTTAAAATGTGCCGGTATCTACTTCCGGGTTTTTCGGGATCGCCTTTTCTCGCATTACATCAGTGTTTTTGTCATGAAAACGTAAACGGAAAATTCTGAAAACTTCCGTGCACTTGTATTAAGACTGGATATGTATAAATTACTCTCCGATTAACATTTCATTGCGTTGATTGATTGGCATTTGCGTTTATTGAGCGGCCAGAACTACTTCCGGGTTTTTCACGATCGCTTTTTGACGCAGAGAAATAGTATTTTTGTCATGAAGACAAGACCAGAAAATTCTGAAAATTTCCGTGCACGTGTGTGAAGAATGTATATGTATAAGTATTCTCCGATTAACATTTAAGTGTGTTGATTGAGCGTGGCTAGCTCCGGAGTGGCCGGAACTACTTGCGGAGTTATCCACGCATTTGAAAGACAAGCAGAGTGCGTTGCCATGGGCAGCGGTCATTATTGTTTTGAGAGGTCCGTTATAGAAAATAATGACCGGTAGAACGTTTTGAAATTACATTCAAATCAATGGAGCGTTCTACTGCTGCTGTGAGGAGCCGTATAATAAGTAAGGGATAATGTATAGCATACAGGTCATTATCGGAAAATAAGTACCGACAGGGCGAAGCGGACCCCGACGCGCAGCGGAGGGGTCTGCTTCCGCCCTGAAGGTACCAACTTAACACACAAAATAAACTTCAGATCACTTTTATGAATGCCAAAAGTTTATTTAATGACAACAAATAAAGTAGTCCCAAAAAGTTTTCCCGTTGCTCGGCAACCGCGGGCAGGCAGTGTGGCTATGCTAGCAACAGTTAGGCTGGCAACTTCCAAACTAGAACTCTCTGGAACTGCATGAAAACTGAACAAAGAATTCCGAACATCAGCGGTGAGTGACCCATACATAAACCTAACCTAAATCGATCCTCTGCAAATGTGTCCGAAAATGTGCCGGTATCTTAAAATGTGCCGGTATCTACTTCCGGGTTTTTCGGGATCGCCTTTTCTCGCATTACATCAGTGTTTTTGTCATGAAAACGTAAACGGAAAATTCTGAAAACTTCCGTGCACTTGTATTAAGACTGGATATGTATAATTCACTCTCCGATAAACATTTCATTGCGTTGATCGATTGGCATTTGCGTTTATTGAGCGGCCAGAACTACTTCCGGGGTTTTCACGATCGCTTTTTGACGCAGAGAAATAGTATTTTTGTCATGAAGACAAGACCAGAAAATTCTGAAAATTTCCGTGCACGTGTGTGAAGAATGTATATGTATAAGTATTCTCCGATTAACATTTAAGTGTGTTTATTGAGCGTGGCTAGCTCAGGAGTGGCCGGAACTACTTGCGGAGTTATCCACGCATTTGAAAGACAAGCAGAGAGTGCGTTGCCATGGGCAGCGGTCATTATTGTTTTGAGAGGTCCGTTATAGAAAATAATGACCGGTAGAACGTTTTGAAATTACATTCAAATCAATGGAGCGTTCTACTGCTGCTGTGAGGAGCCGTATAATAATAGAATTTATAGTTCAGTCTCTGGTTAACGTTAGTTTAGCTCTGCTTTTCATTACTGTTCTCAACCCTCCTCCAATCATCCTGGTCACTTCAAACACTATCCGGTTTGTTCTTCCAAAGAGTGTCCACTTACTGCCAGGAAACTATTACCACAGGGACATCTTTTAAAGCCTGTATTGTATCGCAATGCCCTCAATGCAATTTTCCCCAGCACGTCTTTTACTGCGTGATGCTTGGTTTACCTCAAGAGGAGAAAGGGTTTAATGAAAATCTCCAGCTAACACTAGATTAGGTACTGGAAAAAAGCTCATTGTGGATGATCTTTCAGAACATCAACATTGGATATGTATGATCTTCACACTCGCTGAAGGTTCTGGGGTTTGGGTACAGGGGCGTTTTCCTGTGAAGTTTTCAACCTTATTCAGAGCAAAATGACAAATAGCTTCTTAAGAAATTGAGTGGATGCAGTGTAATGATTAGCTAGCATTAGATGGGGTAAGTTAGTAATATGTATTAATATAGCAGCTTTGAAGCCACAAATCACTTTATAACAGTACAGTTAGAGGCCCATAAAACATTCCATTGATTAGTTTAATTGTGCTTTCTCAATCCAGGCATTTGAAACAAACATTACATAAAAAGAGCAGTTGATACCATGGTAGTGTATGTGTACTTCTGTATGAGTATCACCTGTATAAAACTATTGTATCTCAATAATTATGGTAATTTGTTGACATGGTGCAGGATAGCATCCGCAAATAGTTTTATTGTGAATGGAGTTGAAATATTCTTTTTATTTTTTACTTCTTTCAGTTTCAGTCAAGCCAACAGTGTCTTTTTGATGTAAAAATGTCTGTATTCTATAGATTGTGTTGCATTTACTCGAAATGGAATTATCAACCAAATCGATCAGTACACCACCCACATATTTTTTCCTGTAAATGGAAAACATCAACTTAACCTTACATGTCACTAAAATCTGTATTCAACTTTATCTCAAGACAAAAGTTGCGATTATGAAATTCTTCCCAAACTAACTTTTAAAAACAAGATACACTTAAATATTTATTGGCAATTTTTTTGGATTTGTTAAATTATTTTAAAAGAAGTTGCAATTCAAATTCTTAACATTGTATTGGAATCTGCTGTTATTGTTACGTTCAGCAGTTTTGCCTTTACACCCTCAAACAAAGTCTAACCGTGTATTTGATGTGGGGGCCAGCTGACCCTCTGAGAAGTCATGTTTCTGCAGCGTAATCTTGTGGTCGCACAGTAAGCCCCTCACCTCCCACTCTGACCGGGGGAGACCTTAGCCCTCCACCTCTGCAGATGAACGGAGGCTCTTCTCCGGTCACATGCACCAGTCCACAGCTCGGGTTTCCTGCCTGTGCTTTCCCCATAACTACGCTGCCTGCTCCTGGGTGCCCACTACAGCAGCGAGGAAGCTTTAAATTGAACCCAGATGGGGCATGCATGTAAAATGGGGCCTGCGACTTGTAAGGGAGCTTGGAGGCTACGGACATATTCAGTTAAACTTTCAGCAGTGTGATTTCAGTCATCATTCGAGCCGCAGTGGAATGTGTGAGTTATTCCTGGCACAAGAGTTGGATAGACATGCAGCACTTTGGTGATGAGAGTGTTAACAGATCATTTTATATCTCAGATGGCTACGCTGCCCTTGAGTGGCAAGTTTATTTCAGGCAATAACATTTATAACTATTTCCTGTTTTCTCTGTGGGTGATCAAACTACTACTATTATAATGGGTGGACTCATTTAGGGTTGTAATTAACAATTGCTTTGATAAACAATGTATTCTTTTGATTAATATATATATATATATTTTTTTTTATTGTTGTTTATATCTCGAAAGGTCGGCATCAAACATTTGATCTTGGAGAACATCTTTTCAGAGATGCCTTTTTTTTGGCCAATTTTTCTTCTGCAGTCATTCTTGAACCTCTTCTCAGCATTGTTAAAAAAATCAATGTACTAAATTAGACAAATAATTGATTAGTTGCGATTAATCGATTTTAACTTGTTACAGCCTTTGACTCATTTGTGATTTTTCACTTGGATCTTCATGAAGCCTTCATGAAAAGGTCAATAATGGGACAAGGTGCAAGAGAAGGAATGCGTTTGTTCTGTCATGACTAACTTGAGTCATGAGTAAATGCAGGAAAAAATCTAACGCTCTGTTGCTTCTATTAAATTTGGTGTTTTTTCTTCCAAATTATTTTAGGAAGTTTTGTTTCCAGAGATTGCAAAGCAGTTGCCTTTCTGTTCCGCTTGGTTGTATATTGCATTGTTGACAGATTGGGTCAGAGCTCATGCGGCTCTGAGTAACACAGACTGATGTAACATAGTTTCTATAGTGGCCGCTCTGTCCGTCTGAAGACTGTGATCCTGTGGCACCAGTGTGTAACAATGGGGTATTTATACAACTTAACAAATATCAAATGGTTGAAGGGCAAAGCACATGTGTCACCAACTGTTTCCTTTAGCTTAACTTCATCTTAACTTAAACCTAAATTTCTCTGTAAAAATGTTTTTTCGTTGAAACTTAAAAGTAAAACCACCTTTTTTTGAGACTCTCTGAATGAAATAGAAAATGTGTTTTGAGATACCAAGCATTACAGTAAGTACTAGGAGACAGTTCTAACATCAGGCACACGCCTGAGTCAAATTCTATTGTGTAAACTCCAACATACCTATTCTTGACGTGGTTCCCTTATTATGACTCCCCCTTCGATGATCTGTATTACCCACCTGCTCCTGCTGAGGCTGACCCCGGGGCTGAAGGCCTCTGATTCTGATGAATCGGCAGCAGAGACTGAGCTGTTCCAGCATTATGTGAGTTAAGCGTTTTTGCTGATGGGACATCAGCCTTTGATTGATACAGTGTCCCTCGTGCATCTATTTATCGATCACTTTGCCTTAAACAAATCCTCCTCTGTTGTGGAAGTGATTCTTTGTCTTGTTGAGCCACATAAGTGCTGTTTCTGCATTTTCTGAATGGCTGTGTAAAAATAGCATTAGAGGTTTCAATGTGAATTTAATTTAAATATTGTGCATTCGTAGCTCTAAATGCTGCGGTGAATCTTATTTGCGATAAAATATTTGATGTCCCTTAGAGGTGCACTGATACAAGATCAGTGCAGATATTGGAACATTTGTTACATCAGGCCATCATGAGACCTTTTACTGGCTGCTACTAACCCCGAACATCATTGTTTTACTCAAGTTGTTCTGTTTCTTCAGGATAAGATACCATAAATAAGTTTCCTGTAATTTGAAAGTATTGGTTCATCGCAGGTGTTGGCAGACATTGACAGCCAAAGTATCAACATCAGCATCAGCTGCTGTAACTGCTAGAGATTCTTAAAATCTAGAATCTAAAAGCCACAGAAAGAGCTGAATATACGTGGGCTAACCTGAGTTTAGCGAGCGCCTCTATCCTCAGATGACTGCAGACTGGTGCTGATGTGATGGATTAGACCTGTGTTCCAGCATTAGCTCAACTCGCCTGCTTTCCAAGCTTACCGTCATTCTCACAAGAAGGGGGCTTTATTAAGCTCTATACTGACTTCTTTCTCTCAAGTGATTTAATTTCAGCTATGAATTCCTCTAAAAGTGTGTAATGGTATGCATTCAATATACAAGCACACTCTATGGTGCTTGCAGGATACTAACAACTAGCTCCACATATAGAGAAGACCACATAGCAGAACAGATTACTTGGCTCCAAATGTACAGATTAAACATTATGTATACATGAAAGTGTGAAACAAAGTTTCTTTTCTTTGTGTATTTTCCACAGAAAGAAATCCAGGCCATGAGCCAGTGCCACCATCCCAACATTGTGTCTTATTACACTTCATTTGTTGTCAAGGATGAGCTGTGGCTGGTCATGAAGCTGCTCAGTGGGGGTAAGCGCACACATCATTGCATGTTCAAAATCCATAGTATTTTCAGTTTAGTTGTTGCTCCTTGCTGGTAATGGCGAGCGGGGCTACTTGAGTCTCTGATTGTGGGGAATGTGACAGCACTGATCCCATTGTGTCCTGTGTGACTGCAGCTCTTTCCGGGTTCAACTCACAGAAGTTAATAACAGGCTGAGGTAATAACAGGCCACAGTCATGGCATCCATGTGGCACCGCTGCAATTACAGTGAGATGTGCATGAGGCCACTGCAATACAGTAAATTATTGTATATTATATATTGTACTATAACCATAAAAAAACAAAACTTTTAATTGTTGTGTATTGAATTTGATTGCAATACAACTTAAACACCCTTGCCTAACTTTTTTACATTTAAAAATAAAACTAGGTATTATCTATTTACAGCAGATAAATAGTTTAAAAAAATATTTATTAGAATAAAGTATACAGCGTTCCTGAGACGAGCGATTGTTGCCATGACTGAGCTAACATGAGTTGGCTCATAAGCGGTACTGCTGCTTTTCTGAAAATAAAACACTCTATTTCTAGGGCTACCCCTATTTTTTTGTGACATATACAGAATGTTCTGGATTTTTTTTTCTCAAATATAAATTGGTACAGGGCCCATTAAGCAATGATTTATTACAGAAGACAAAATATGTAGGCCAGGGGTTCCCAAACATTTATCATAGTTGCCTGTGTATGCAGAGAACGAGGTGGATTGAGGAAAAATCCTGTGAATTGTTAAAAATTCAACAACAAACATGTTTGTGTTCTGCAGTCCAACTATAAATGTAAGTTTCCTACATTTAAGATATTTAAAGGAACTTCAATCTAATGTCTTGAGGGCTGCATTTTCCTCAGGGACATAGTTTGGACACCCTTATTGTAAACAAAAATAGACTCCCTTCACTCTTGTTGCATCAGAGTGGATTGAGTGCACTTGTTGTTAATAGGACCCAGGTGAATGCCACCCCCCCCCTGCTGCTGTGTCTGAGACTGTGCCCGCCACGCCACCTTCACATGGCCTCTCTCTGTTAAACCACGGCCCTAATGTTGAGTTTTATTGTGTCAGTAATTAAATGATGGTCCTGGCGATGCTTGCCATGGAGACGTAGCTGAGATGAGTCTGTCTTTATAGACCATCTCTCCACAGGCACAGCATACCAGCCACAGGAAGGCCATTCTGCCCGTCGGCAGAGCTGATGGAGCGGAAGGCACCCTACAACCTCTTTTTTGTGAATTTCCTTTTTGGGTGAAGAGGATCTGACAACTGGAGTGTTTAGAGTTCCTTATACAGATAAACCTCACAAAACTGTTAGTAATTTGGTGTCATATTGCCCCAAGAATGTATGAAAGTATGAAAGAAAAACGATTTTAAGGCGATCGCTTCACTTCTCTGGAATAGGCTGATTAATTGGGTGCGCATGCTAGGTTCTGTGGATGTTTTGTACAAAAAAAATATAGCTAGCAATGTAAATAAAGTTTACTTACAACTGCTTGGTAACTTTGCAGCTGCCCCACTGAGACACCTGGTGTTCCCAGAGGTCTCCCATCACAGTAGTGTCCAGGCCTTGCCCTGCTTAGTTTCTGAAATCTGACAGAATCAGGCTTTCACATGCGGGTGGCGCCACAAGTTCTGACCAAGTTCCCTCTCATGAGCGCATCAGCCAATCACATAGCTTGCCCTTCCTGCCGTGTCCTGGTTACATGCTCTGATTGGCTGGTGCTCACAAATTACAGCTGATTAAAAAAAGTTTGGAAAAAGGTAACTTCAGTACAGAAATGTGTGTACACTTGCCTTCTGGTGTGACTGTTTCACGGTAGTATAAATACGATGCACATTCATCCTGACGTGTTCCGCCGAGTCTCAAATGTTTTGAGCTGTGCTGTGATTGGTAAAGACGGACACAGAGGTATAAACAGAGCTTCCGTTGGTGGGATCACCCTCCACCGCAGTCACGCCGGGCGTTTCCTAGCATGCTAGCTCAAAGCCAAACCTGCACAGCTGTAAACTGTCAACAAAATAATTTTCAAGAAATTCCAGTTCTGGCTTTTCATTCAACACCCGTTAAGAGCAGCTATCAGGATGTGTAAACCCTTTGTTTCTACATGTCTCTGTTCTTTATATATAATGTATACAGCCTTTTATATTTAAAAATAAAACACATTTTACATTTATAAAAGTTAGGGTTAGGGTGAAGCAAAGAGGTTTTTATTAACAGAAGAACTGCAAAATATCATATACAGTGCCTTGCGAAAGTATTCCTTTCAAACCTTTCAAACACAGGCTTCAGACATAAAGATATAAAATTTTAATTTTTTGTCATGAATCAACAAGTGGGACACAATCGTGAAGTGGAACAAAATTTATTGGATAATTTAAACTTTTTTAACAGATAAAAAACTGAAAAGTGGGGCGTGCAATATTATTCGGCCCCTTTACTTTCAGTGCAGCAAACTCAGTCCAGAAGTTCAGTGAGGATCTTTGAATGATCCAATGTTGTCCTAAATGACTGATGATGATAAATAGAATGCACCTGTGTGTAATCAAGTCTCCGTATAAATGCACCTGCTCTTTGATAGTCTCAGGGTTCTGTTTAAAGCGCAGAGAGAACCATGAAGACAAAGGAACACACCAGGCAGGTCCGAGATACTGTTGTGGAGAAGTTTAAAGACGGATTTGGATACAAAAAGATTTTCCAAGCTTTAAAGGACAACTCACCCTCAAATCCATTTTTTTGCTGATAAACGGTATAAATGAGTGTCCAATAGTGTTGTCTACATATCCTGGTCATAATTTTGTCACTTTGGTGCAAATTAGTTGAAAGGTAAACTTTCTGCCTAAAACCGTCTGTGAGGCGCCATCTGCTGGCGACCTGTATTACTACATTTGAATTTTGAATCTGGCGCCAACACTGGCGTGGCAGCAAGACCTGACGTCTGGAGCAAGACCTGACATCAGCAGCCCCCCGCCCAGAGCTATACAAACGGCCCAGTCTCGTTCACGCCCCCTTTAGTCCTCCAGGCTACGCCCATTTAGAGGAAGATTTGAATAGGAAATGTGAGTGACGTAAGCTCCGAGGAGTGGGGGTGAGAACCACTTTAAACATCTCAAAGAGCACTGTGCAAGCAATTATATTGAAATGGAAGGAGTATCAGACCACTGCAAATCTACCAAGACCCCGGCCGTCCCTCCAAACTTTCATCTCAAACAAGGAGAAGACTGATCAGAGATGCAGCCAAGAGGCCCATGATCACTCTGGATGAACTGCAGATAACTACAGCTGAGGTGGGAGAGTCTGTCCATAGGACAACAATCAGTCGTGCACTGCACAAATCTGGCCTTTATGGAAGAGTGGCAAGAAGAAAGCCATTTCTCAAAGATATCCATAAAAAGTCTCGTTTAAAGTTTGCCACAAGCCACCTGGGAGACACACCCAACATGTGGAAGAAGATGCTCTGGTCAGATGAAACCAAAATCGAACTTTTTGGCCACAATGCAAAACGATACAGTGCCTTGCGAAAGTATTCGGCCCCCTTGAACCTTTCAACATTTCGCCACATTTCAGGCGTCAAACATAAAGATATAAAATTTAAAATTTTTGTCATGAATCAGCAACAAGTGGGACACAATCGTGAAGTGGAATGAAATTTGTTGGATAATTTAAACTTTTTTAACAGATAAAAAACTGAAAAGTGGGGCGTGCAATATTATTCGGCCCCTTTACTTTCAGTGCAGCAAACTCAGTCCAGAAGTTCAGTGAGGATCTTTGAATGATCCAATGTTGTCCTAAATGACTGATGATGATAAATAGAATGCACCTGTGTGTAATCAAGTCTCCGTATAAATGCACCTGCTCTTTTGATAGTCTCAGGGTTCTGTTTAAAGCGCAGAGAGAACCATGAAGACAAAGGAACACACCAGGCAGGTCCGAGATACTGTTGTGGAGAAGTTTAAAGCCGGATTTGGATACAAAAAGAATTCCCAAGCTTTAAACATCTCAAGGGGCACTGTGCAAGCAATTATATTGAAATGGAAGTAGTATCAGACCACTGCAAATCTACCAAGACCCGGCCGTCCCCTCAACTTTCATCTCAAATTAGGAGAAGACTGATGAGAGATGCAGCCAAGAGGCCCATGATCACTCTAGATAAACTGCAGATAACTACCTTGTAACACCGTATTATCAAGACTAATCTAAAACCATGTAACAAAAGGAAGGGTGGACGCGATTGGCTCTTTTGAAACCAACCCTAGTGCATTAAGATATGACCCGCTGATTTATTTGACAGCCAGATGTCGTCAATAGAACCATATCTGGCTCGCGAGCCATGGGTTGCCGACCCACGGTCTAAATGAACAACTTATTGCATTAAGACCCACCCCTCTTCCTGGCATCCTCTCTGGCCTTTCGCACAGTTGGCATCTGCTTTCATGATCGCCCTTTCTCTTCTCCTGTACACTGAATATCTGAAAGATTATGAATGTGTGGATAGGGATTGGAAGGATGATCTTGAGTTAGTTGTTAGTTGTTGCTAAGCGCTGACTTTTACACCACATCACATTTGCCTCAAATTGTGTGAGATTAGGTTAATCCTGCGTGAAAAGCAAATGATGACTGGACCTTTTTCCATGTTTCTCATCCAGTGCTTTGCATGCATTTGTAAAAGCTCAGTATATTCTTTGTGATACATTTAAACTCCCCCAGGGCATTCGTTAAACTGGGCCAACAGGTGCCATTTATTTCCTTACACGCAATCTGTCCCAATGTAAATCTAATATTTAAACAGCTGGTGTTTACGACAATTGTCAAAGGTTTGCAGTAATCAATAGTGTGATGTGTTGTGCAATATTCTTGGTAGCTAACTGTAAACAAAGGCCAAGACTTGTCTAATTTAGATAAGTAGAAATACCACACCATCTATATTTTATTGAATACAGCAAAAGAGGATGTACATAGGTATTTCCTCTGAGTTCCTTTAAAAAATGACTTGAGCGAGAAATAATTGTTTCAGGAATGCAGTCATTACTGTTTTTCTTCAGGCCAGGTCATGCTGTGTCTTAAATAGTCAGATACTTACTGGCGTTCCTCATTTCCTGGTTCATTAGAGCTACATCTCCCGCCTCACTTCTCTTTTGTCACCATGTCTTAACGGCCCTCCTCAGGTCTCACACACACGTACGCACACACACACACACACACACACACACACACACACACACACACACACACACACACACACGCATACACCATGGATCATACACACACACGCATACACAAACGCATACACGCAGAGAAAGTGCGTGTGCCAAAACAGAAAATCAATCTCAACAAGCCCCTACGTCATTGCCACTATTTGTATGTGTCCCATCCTGATGCTTTCTACTTGGCAATTATTATCAGGGGATAGTCAATATCGTCTCTCACGTAGGACTAAAGGATTAAAGTTGGACTGTGTATCATTGTGAGCAGAAGACTTTGTTTTGCATAGAATTCTGCCTCTACCTAAGCCCGAATGAGGGCCTTCTCCCGCTTGTCACCGAAAGGTTTTTGCTGTAATCTCTACACACTACTGTCCATACTATATATAATAAGGGATCCTTTTTTTCTTTTGTTCCACAGTGGGGAAATTTCAGTGTTGCATCACCAGTTACAGAGCAGTAGGAATGATAAGCACACAAAACAAAAGATCAGGTGCTCTTCAAGTAAATTCATAAAGTAACATGTATAGCACAAAAGGAATGGTCCGAGGCACACTGGTACGTCATGATGAAGCGTTTTTCAGCCACTCGTCTTCATCAGAACTGTACTTATTATTTATTTATGAGACTTCCAGACACCAACATTTTTTGAGTTGAATGAAGCAAGTGCATCTGAAAAGAATACACCGTAAAACATTTAAAACACTAATTTTGCCCTGTTTCTCATACTGTCTCTTCCAAACACAAGCTTCTCTAGTGAATGAATATGTCCCATGTCGCTAAAACCCAATCTACTTAGTCCTAGTATTTCATTAAGGACATTGTTGGAGGAAAACAAAAAGGCCACTTCCAGCCTTTGTTTTCAAATCTTTTGTGAGCAGAGGAGAAACACGCAGACGTCATAACTTGGCCGTTATTCACCAATGACACCCAATTTTCTCCTACAGACAGCCGATACTTAATTTTCTCTCATTTTTAGAAGCTGTTTTGAACTTTTCTAGTTTCAGAAGTCAAACAGCCCGTCTGAGCATTCATTCAAAGTGGTGTTTTATTGAGCAGGAGCCAAAACACAGGGAGGCAGGGTGACCTCACTTTTGGCACGGAAAAGAGTGAGTCATCTTCTATACCACTTCACTGTTCAATTTTACAAAAGAAAGACGACAGGCTGTTCACCTTACACCTTTATTCCGTTTTACACTTGACAATTGAACCACAAGTTGAGAATATGTATACATCCACGTTTTGGCCTTCTACATATACCTTCAGATCTAGAACAGAGCAGCGTACTATCTCATACTAGAGCTACAGTAATTCTGTGGTGTAGTGCAGAAATATGTGAGGAGCACCGCTTCTGTCATCACCGTGTGTGAGTGGAACGTACAGTACTCAGAAGCCCGTAAAGCGCTTTGTGTGACCTTGGTTCGTGAAATGCGCTATATAAATAAAGATTACTTCCTCACTCACTAGACTTGTTGTAATTTGATGCAATGTCTCTGTTAAGTACATTTGAGATGTAGTTCCTGTATGGAATGTGCTCTACGATTAAATCTTCTTCTAAATGTCCCTTTTTATAGGTGGATCTCGGTAATTAAAAATCAAAGTTCAAAAGTCTATTTACAACTTACAATGTGAAACTAATACGAAAGTGTGAAAATGTGAAAGGGAAATATGTCAAGCCTTGATTTCTTGTAATAATATTTGGCTCACAGCCTGTAAAAATCCCAAATAAAACATCTCAGAAAATTATACAATACTTTGAAGATGGACTGTAAGCCACAATCATCAAAATTAAAACAAAGAAATACTCGGCATATGTCACTTTGTAATGAGTAAATGATTGAAATACAGGAAAAAATTATTTATATACCGCCTTTCACAGACCAGAGTCACAAAGCGATTTACAATTGTTATTTTTTTCTTCTTTTTTTTTGGGGCAATTGTCCTCTCACTCCACACAGAGATGGGAGCGGGGTCGCCGAACAGGAGGCGCATGCCAGAACTATTGTACATATTTTTAGTAGTAGGGGAAACCGGAGTACCCAGACGAAACCTACGCAGACACGAGGAGAACATGCAAACTCCACTCAGAAAGGCCCTGGTCCGACCGGGATTTGAAACCAGGACCTTCTTGCTGAGATGCGAGAGTGCTATCCACTCATCCACCGCCTTAAAATCGTCGCTATACCCTTTTGTTATATCTACTATTCATAATCTCAAACCTCTGGACACTTCGATAATGTCTGTATTTATATTAGAATATGATTATGATTTATTTTCTTTTTTATAACTTGTTTGCACTATATGCCAAAGCAAATTCCTAGTTTTTCTGACTTCCTGTTACTTACGCTGAACATTTTCCAATCAGAATGTAACTGTTGTTCCCCTGGAGTTTTCCTCTGTGACTTCATCAAAAAACCCGGCAAAATTACATTCAACAATAAAAGTAACCAGAGGTGTTTTCCTGATTTGTTTAATCTTGTCTGCCAATCCAGCAGGAAGTATTTGTTTTTATAAATAAGATTCAATGGAGAAGCAAAGGATACAGTCTCGCCCTGAGGTGGCTTTCTCAGAGATGCAGGAACTTGAATAAAATAAAAAAAAAATGGTTTAGAGACAAACAAAGATTTCTTTTGATTGTGGTAGACAATAATGCTTTAATGAAACTAATTGTGTGGCCTCATTGTTTAATGGTCCTTGTATTTTCAGGGTCAGTCCTGGACGTGATCAAGCATATCATCTCACGAGGGGAACACAAGACCGGGGTTCTGGACGAGGCTAGCATAGCCACCGTGTTGAAAGATGTTCTGGAGGGCTTGGAGTACCTGCACAAGAACGGACAGATCCACCGGTAACCAAACTTACTTGATTTGTGTCAAGCCTATTGATTTCACGAAAATGTAGGAATTAATATTTCCCAAACAACAATTTTTTTTTCTATGACAAGCGGGGTTAACTAACTTTTTCCCCCATTATAAAAAATGATTCCTGTACATTTTACAAAAAAAATACGACAACACAAGCTCCATCTTTTGCATATTTGTAAGAAAGAGCCCTGTAAGTCACTTTTTCACCATTTAAGTCTCAAAGATGTGACCAAGGCTAATAGGCAAGGCAAGGCAAGTTTATTTATATAGCACAATTCATACACAAGGCAACTCAAAGTGCTGAACAAAATAAGAAAGCACTAAAATCATAAATAATCACAGAACATTAAAAAGAAAGATAAAAATATAAAATCCCTCAGATGTATGCACAGCTAAACAGAACTGTTTTTAACCTGGTTTTAAACATTGTCAGAGAGGAGGCCTGTCTCACATCTTCAGGAAGATTGTTCCAGATTTTAGCAGCATGAATCTGAAAAGCAGCCTCCCCATGTTTAGTTCTGACTGGGCATTAACAGGAGTCCAGTCCCTGTGCTCCTCAGAGTCCGGGCTGGTTCATATGGGACTAACATGTCACTAATATATTTTGGTGCGAGGCCATGGAGAGACTTGTACACAAGCAGAGCTGTTTTAAAGTCTATTCTCTGAGCCACAGGAAGCTAGTGCAGAGACCTGAGAACTGGACTAATGTGGTCGTACTTCCTGGTTCTAGTCAGGACTCGAGCTGCTGCATTTTGAATGTACTGCAGCTGCTGTAATACATAAGTGAAAACTAGTGATATAACTAAATTAACTATTTGGAATAACCCTTTAGTATGCGGTTTGAAAGTTGGGTACCCCAGCTTAAATTACATAGATTGATGGCTAGCCTACTTCTTATTCTAAACTCTTCTTTTTCACAAGCAACCACTACGAAACTGTGATAAATGTAAACCCTGGATTCTTTTCCCTCCTTTAACAAAAAAGTTGAATTATTATATAAAAAAGACGCAGTGTAGATTTATGTCTCATGCTTGTATGGAAAGGGTAAATTGTGTTTTAGGCTTTGTTGCCCTTTGCACAGGAGCACTTTGTAAAGGTCAAAATGTTCTATATCTATATAGTGTATGGAGCTGCAGTGGTGGTGTTGCCACTTGAACCAAAAGTCCCATTCCTTAGACACTTCTAAAGTTTACCACTCTTCAAGCCTCAAAGCAGCTCCTATGCAGACTAATGTTGCCCTATAATCTGTAAGCGGTACTGCATAAATATGTATTAGTGGAATTAGTCAATGGCAGATTTGCGTGCCACTGGAAAGGGGATCCTGAAAGCTTCCCGCTAAGCTAGTTCAAGTCCAGGCTAAGTCCTTCTACTCCAGCAGCTACAATGAACCCACTCACTGGAGAAAGTCACCCACCTCTGACCACTAGGGCATCTTACACACATGGTCCGATAGTTGATAGTTCATAAACATGGCATGGAGATTTCCCATACTCGGAGCACAAACTGAAGACCTTTTGCATTGCTATTTTTCACCACACAAGCGGCAACAAAGCTAATTCACAGTCTTCCCCAGTTTCTATACAGTTTAGCACTTATACTATATCCAAAGTGTTACAGTAAATTGTGATAAGTTAATTCATCATTTTTAATTCTCCATTGCATGACTTCACGTCTGTCTTTAGCTCACAGTTCAGTACCTCTCTGGGA
The DNA here is from genome assembly GCA_964034765.1 of Knipowitschia caucasica. Taxonomy (NCBI): domain Eukaryota; kingdom Metazoa; phylum Chordata; class Actinopteri; order Gobiiformes; family Gobiidae; genus Knipowitschia; species Knipowitschia caucasica. The sequence goes on from OZ035843.1 coordinate 20,367,974, forward strand.
TGTGTGTGGGCCTGGAAATACGACTGCATTTTCTCCTCGTGTAAGCTTGATCATATGATCATATACAGGAGCCTCAGGATAGAGCTGATGGATACAGTCAAGCGAAGGAGGATTAAGAAAGAAATGTCAGATGATTTGTTCCATCCAACGCAGGACAGGAGAAAAGCAATTAGAGTGTGCATCCCGGGCTGGAGGCCTGAGCAGAGACATTTACCACACGACGGTAAAGTGCCCCCTCTTCATTCACGTCAACCTGAAGAGTCTCCTATTTAGCCGTGTTACTTGTGACAAGTCAGAATATATGGATATATAGTGATATGTAGTGGTGTCACTCTTTATTATTGAATTACTTTTATTGTAGTAACTCAGAGGCATTACTGTTTAGTAAATATGTTATTGCTGCACATGGAGCACATCCAGCATCTTCTAAGCAATGAAAAATGAGGCCGACATTACAGCACCAGTGAAAACGGAGACACTGCTGATTGAGGAGGGCAATATTAATGGTGTATGGGTTAGTTTGTCACCTGGCCGTGTGTGTTTAAGTGGCCGAATCGTGGCCGGGACCAGGATGTGATCTTATAGAGGTGACCCAGCTGCAAAGGAAGCGTATAATTCTTCCTGACATTTTCATACCAGTACCGTGTCACCTGGCGGCCTCCAGACACTATTTCAGAGGGTCATAAATATGGGGTCGTTACCATCATATTCCCTCTCCACTATGTTGGCATCTGTTGAGTAACACTTCTAACCTTTGACACTTTCTTTACTCTGCATCTCTGCTCTCTGATTTCGGACAAGACGACTTGCTGGCGCAGTTGAAACTTTGTCTTTTAATGTTTGTAGCTACAGTTTTTCTTTGAACTTGTATAGAGCATTGTGTCACCACCTCCTCCTCCCTCGTGTTTCTGCTCTCCGGTGAATGTTAATGACTGTCTGCACTCTGCAGCTTTTTCTCACAGCATTACGATCTGCTGCAGTCAACCATATCCTCATCCGCTGAAGAAGCAGAGATTTAAGGCAGAAAGACTACGTTTAATGAATCAGGAGTTGTCTTAATTGCACTGAATTGACTCACAGGAGCAAATTATGATTTGGGTTTTTATAGGCTCTTGAAAAAGAAGAGTCGTGATTGTTGGGAGTGTTGTGTGTGTGGATGTTGTTATAGCAACATACAAATGTTTTTTCCCCAACAATTAAGCAATAAAAACCTGTAGATAATTCTGAGAAGCAATAATAATTTAATTCATACTTGTTCACACATAATTTGATTATTAGAAGATGAAAAACAGATTGGGAATTTTCTTCTTTTTCCCACAAACATTTTTAGATTTACACAAAGTCTGTGTTGTACTTGTACGGTGTCACTAAAAGTTCCTGCTCTGACTGGAAAGTACCTGCCCCAGAGAAGGAGCTATTAGCAATCATGTGCCTCCATGTTCCCAAAAAGTAGCTTGAGCTAAACTTGTTTCTTTGTAGCTTTACCGCAGGTTTTTTTTCCACACAACAGTAGCAGTTAAAACACATTTGTATAACCTGTTCCTTTCATTCTCTTATATAATGCATAGTTCATATCATGTAATGGTATCGTGTAGCAGCTTTGCCATTCAACAGGCAGGTTTTTATCCTGATTGACAGTGATTCTATGAGCAAGTGTTTGGTTTCATTATTGTCACTGTGGTATGAAGACAATCCACTCACACTAAAGACACATGCTGCCACCTCCCTGAACTCACAGACACGCCTTCCATTGTCACAACACTAAAATATTGTAGTGTATTCCTCTCACTAGGACGAGACTAAAGTTTGTGACTGATTTCAGTGAGGAGATTTGAATACACTTTATTTGGTTTGACGCCATATGTTGTGGTTTGCCGTGAGCCTCACTGTTTATGACATCCAAGTATTGATCAGACATGTCGGTAACAGATCTTTTGTGTATGCAAATCTGTATTGCAGAGTAGTTGAATGAAGTCATGGTTCATTGTGCAAAGACTACAGCTGAAAAGATTTGGTAGGAAGGTGTGTCCTATCTCTTCTCCAAACCCACATCTGAATACACTTGGGCTATTTTTATATTCATTGAGATTAAATTGGTTGCGAGTATAATCCAACTGAACAAATGCAATATTCACCTAAGAGAAATTGCTGCAATATTATACGACAACGCCCCCGTGTGGCCAAATGTGCCATGTGCATTTTATCAAGTTAAATTTTACTGCATTGTGTGTGTGTCTGCGTCTATGTGTCTGGCACAGGGAGAAACTGTATCTCTTTATGACAATTCATGATTCAGAATCATTTTGATTTTGTTTTTTTCCCCCACCTTTTTGAGTCTACTGTATGTTGCTATGACGACTGTTATTTACGTCGGCCGATTGGGCTTTGATATGAATTTGTGCAGCAGTCAAGTCCTTATCACCACCAGGGGAGGCTGCAAGAGGAATGAACCAATTAGTTGCATGCTGCGTAGCCATTGATAACCTCCCTGACAGTTTGATGTCTTGCCTTTAAAAGGGAAAACAGGGAATACTTATTATTTTATTATTCTTTCTGATGATTTTGCAGAGATCTAAAGGCTGGAAACATTCTCCTTGGTGATGATGGATCAGTGCAAATAGCAGGTACCTCTATACAAAGCCTTCTTTGTATTTCTGAGCTTGAATTGTGACTATTGCTCTCTTAGTTTTTGTGAGCTGTGACATCACCTCTCTCTCTTCTCCCCCCACAGATTTTGGAGTCAGTTCTTTTCTAGCCACAGGCGGCGACATGACGAGGAATAAAGTACGCAAGACTTTTGTGGGGACACCGTGTTGGATGGCTCCAGAAGTCATGGAGCAGGTCAGTCTTCATGAGGCTCGAGGAAAGCAGCTGGACACTATGAGTCAAGTCACTTAAAAAAAGAAAAATTGTCATTGTATAGCACATTTCATACAGGACTGAAACTCAATCCACTTCACGAGGACGGTGTAACAAAATAAATCACAAAAAGGATAATAAATTAAGATTAAGAGAACCGCCTAAGGACAAGAGCAGCTCATTTAAGAGTTTAGTAGTTGGAGCACATAGTTGGAGCACATTGATTATCATTATGGGGGCGTTTCATTTACAAAGAGCAGAATGGGAGAAATCTGCTTCTCCAACTTTCAGTCTCACTCTGGTTCGAGGTTCTGAGATTGCGCACAGGTTCATAAGGAACATGTAAATCAGAAATTATATAACAGCGCCAGGCTTAATTAGCATTAAATATTTACAACTGACCAGTTGATGAAATGTTATGGCTATTGAAATAATGATATAAATTGAGGATTTTTGAACACACAGATGTCAAACAAAAATGTGTATATTCCGTGCATATTGTAAACGTTTGCAGTAGGTTTACTGCTCTGTTGGTCCCGATAGACAAACGCTGATTTAGATTAGTTACTCTCACTTCTTAGCAACAAAAGTATACTTTAGCTTGGATGAATTATTTCAAACCAACACAATATATTATCACATACATTAACAGATATACAATTTGAAGGTTTGTAAAGTGGGTAGATGAAGCAAACGCTACCATAATCCCAATCCCGTCTCACAGTTGTATTTGTGTGCCTGAACAGGTTAAAGGTTATGATTTTAAAGCTGACATCTGGAGCTTTGGGATCACTGCCATCGAGCTCGCCACTGGGGCTGCACCTTACCACAAATACCCTCCAATGAAGGTGAGCAAATAAACTAACGGCGGTGCGTGTAATTGTCCGTGCCGTGGTGAAAAATGAAGTTGTATGTTTTGAATGGCACAGGTCTTAATGCTGACGCTGCAGAATGACCCTCCCGCACTGGAGACAGGGATCACGGATAAAGAGATGGTCAAGAAATATGGCAAATCGTTCAGGAAAATGATCTCGCTGTGTCTACAGAAGGATCCGGAAAAAAGGTTTTAGAATCTGTTCTGATTCTCGCTGTTCTTAGGACGTTCTGGTTATTCACTTTTTCTGTTTTTTTAGGCCTACGTCGTCAGAGCTGTTGAAGCATAAATTTTTCCAAAAAGCAAAGGTGATAAAAGACTTTTTTCTCATTATGAAACAGTACGTTTTTTTGGGAACTGATATTTTCCAATGCATTGTTTAAAGCTTGAGAACCCTAACATTAATTTTGTCCACTATTGTTTGTCCCAAATGAAAGAGTCTTGTTGAATTATTGAATACTGAGACATGATTGGCTTATGAGTGTAGTCTAAACACTCATAAGCCTCACACATGTTTAGTTTCACATGCATGCAAAAAATACATGCATGTGAAACTAGTGATGAAACCAAACTGCTTTGACAGATGGGAACTTATTGCATATATTTCATTGTCTTTTTTTGTAGCTTCAAATGCATCCTCTACATCTAACTGTGCAGAATGTGCAGAATCCATCATTTCCTCAGCCTCCCCCACATTTATTATATTCAAATGTACCTGTTTTGTTCTCAAGAAAGATTGTTTCCGAGGCAGGTAATCCTCGCTCAATCTTACTGTCGGTTTATTCTCGTAAAGTACATGGGGTACATTTGAGTGAGCTGAATGAATGAACTAAGTGTGTTGATATGAATTTAATGATACTGTCTTTATTTCACAGACTCATGAGTATTTACACGACCGGTTACTAGAGCGGGCACCCACAATAACAGAGAGGTCGAAAAGGGTAAAGTGCTGCCTGATTCTAGTTGTTCAGGTTTCGACAAACACTGAGCATCATTCAGTTGTGAATCTGGCGTGTTTCAGGTGCGCAGAGTGCCTGGCTCTAGCGGACGACTGCATAAAACGGAGGACGGGGAATGGGAGTGGAGCGATGATGAGCTCGATGAAGAAAGTGAAGAAGGCAGAGCCGCGGTAGCTGCTTTAAGGGTGAGTCTACAAAGCACTGGTAAAAACCGACGTGTAAACCTGCGCGCTCCCATTGAGGTGTGAAAAAACTGTTTATTTGGAGTAACTGGATCAACTAAGATTGATCCGCTATGTCATTGTGTAAAACTGATCTTTTTGAGACACAGCCGCTAGATGCATTCACGAGCGCAGTGTAAACATGCTTATCAAGGGTGGGAATTGGCAAAAATGTGACGATTCATATTGGGATTTTTGGGCCACAATATTATTGCAATTCTTAACATATTACATAATATAAATCAATTCATGTCCCTCATTATTCTAAGGCATTACAAACATGTATGAAAATAAGACTGCTCAACTCAAATGTCACATGGTCTGCAAACTAACTGAAGTGCAAAAAAACATAGGTGTGTAGTGCAAAGAACTTAATCCTTGAACATTCAGGACACGGGACCTTTTTACAGGACAAGACATCATTATTGTCTGAAAAGTGAGCTCCCAGCACATCACTTAAATGATTCACTTAATAGCACACATAATAGAGTAACTTAAACCTCAGATGTAAATTACCAATCACAAAAGGGAACCTGATAATATACTTCTCTCTAATGTATCAATTGCAAAATATGTGCAAAATATGTGCAAAATGTGCAAATATAATTGATTTTTCTTTTCCCTCACCACTAATGCCTATATTCAAAATATGCATATTTGGCCGCATGTAGCTCACTACTCAGCTACTTACTCATTTTGTCTCTCGCCACAAGGGTTTCATGGTTTTGTTTTGATCTCATGAGGCTAAAGCTAGAAATATGGTTTGTTTTATTTGTGCTGTAAAAACCAAGTTACTTGTGCTGCTGCCATTGAACAAAAACATTTTTGTGATTACATTTGCCCAGAGTGTGCTCTAACAGTGTATATGATGGCAATTACAGTTTCATATTCTGAATGCTAAGGCAAAGTTATGATCATAAGGCACACAGACAGGATAAAAAAAGGGTCCACAGAGAGCTATTTTGTATGCAATCCATATTCTTTTTCTTTCTTGTAAGCATACTCAATGTTTTTACTGTTGTGCCTTTGTGTAGATTGATCCATAACATGAGAAACTTCACCCTGTATTTGTCCCATGCATTAACCTTCCAGTCCACGTCCTGTCTTAAACTTCCTGTGCACTGTTTTACATTTTAGTGGCTTGTTCGTCCATTGTCTCTCTACTCAGTCTCTTTATGTTCTGTCCAACGGCCAAGGAGCAGCAGGGGAAGGCAGTTAGCGCCCCCAAGCGACAAGTGCGCTTCTCCCTCCCACTGGAGCGGCCTGCGTCCAGGGTTGTTCAACTGTCCAAACAATACACATGGCATCCCTTAACAAGGAAGAGCTCTCCCTGCTAGTGTCTTAGGGCAACAGAATAGGTAGTTCAAAAACAGTGAGGATGTGGTTATGCCAAATGGTTCAATGCTGTATGGGTCTTTAAAACCACTGCCTGTGATAAAGTTACATCTGAATTAAAGCAATAGTTTATAATCTGTATCATCATTCCTCATATCTAAAGATAATGACAACTCTATCTTTATTTTAAGATAGTCACGTGTATCATGTGGGTTTAGTTTTGTTGAAAGGGAGATAACTTCCTGGAAGCCATCTGTATTTTAATTATCATTATTAAAAATCAAGGTTTTACTCACAAATTGGTTTGAAATAATCTAAAGGAAATAGCTTTTCATCCTTAAAAGCCTCTTGTAATTCTAATACTTAATCATTGCTCCTGGTTTTGCTTTGTTCTTGCCTTTGTGGACAAACTGCCTCTTGTATTGCGTCCGTCTGTCTCCTTCATTACACCTCAGCTTTCATCAACCTTTTCCCAACATTTGAACTTTACAGCTGTTTACTTTTTTCTCCCTTTCACTCAGTTTTGTACTTACTTTAAATCTATGAACTAATAAATACCTTCACTTGTTTACAACTCATTTGTGGCTAAATGAGAGAATTTGGTACAATCTTGTTTTAGTTGCTTCCGTTTCCAAATGTGGTTTCAGTATTTGCTGAATGCATGAGAGGACCAAACCTTTAAACGTTTTTTTCCTTAATTAGTGAAAGCGTGTCACTCCCAACTCCGTTGTATGGACCTTTTGTGTCAGAAATATATATTTATAAATGTTTATTTTGTTTGGATTACTATTGTGTAATTTTGACTTCTCATAGACCAAAAAGGTCGTCAATAACGCAATGAGACTGTAAACAAAACCATTTTGTTGTTATTATGTTTTCCTAATCTGCGTGCGTTTGTGTGTGTTTGCTTCCAATATGCTTGTTTTTTAAACATTGCTCGTAAATGCATCAGATTCTTTGCTGATGTTTTGTTGTTTACTTTACAGTCGCCACGTGTTAGAGACGGACCCGAGAATTCAGAGGTACACTTCAATAACTCATTGTTATTTCAGTGTATCCATATTCTTTCTTGACTAATTAATTGTGGGTTTAGATTTTCCGGACTCCTGACCCTTCAAGCAGTAATCTCCATCCCCCAGTGGCTCATCTACCTCAGGCTGCGGCCAGTCCTCAGCCCACATCACCTCTCAGCCCTCAGGGCCCTGATGCCTCTGCTTCTGCTGCTGCTGCTGTCCCCACACAGGTCATACACTCACACTGTGCTGAGTGAGAAACAAGTGTCTGATATTTACCACAACACTTTTGTTTCATAGGCTCCAGCTGCTGTAGGCGATGTCAACGCTGCCATTAGTTTGGTATTAAGAGTCAGGTAAGTGTTTTTTTATGTTCATATTGTTTTGAAGTAACTGTGATTTACTGTGTTCTTGTTTTCTAGAAATTCTAAAAAGGAGCTCAATGACATCCGTTTTGATTTTACACCAGGAAAAGGTAAGTCCCTTATCTTGTAATATCAATTTACTTGAATGAATAACATTTATGGACAAAACATAAACTGCTCATGTTTCATAGTCACGTTTTCTGTTATATTTAGACACGGCAGAGGGCGTGTCCCAGGAGCTGGTGTCCGCAGGCCTGGTGGATGGCAGGGACTTAGTTGTAGGTTAGTCATGATCTGTTGACCAGGTCTTTCTCAGGAATAATTATCTTTATTTTCTATTCTTCTTACTAGTACATGTCTAAAATATAACTAAAAAGGTTAATTGTTTCCTTGCAGTTGCTGCAAACTTGCAGAAAATTGTAGACGCCCCTCCAGCCAATAGGAATGTCACTTTCAAACTGGTAGGAATTGTAATTTTTTGGGTGTTTGTTGTTTGTTTTTATTGATAATTATTGTTTGCATTTTTAAGGCGTCTGGGATCGAAGGATCTGAAATCCCAGATGACATCAAACTGATGGGCTTTGCTCAGCTGAGCATTAATTAAAACATTGTTTTACTTGGGACAGTAACTTGGCAAAATGTGAAAATATATAAAAAAAGTGTATTGTATTTTTTTCTCTTTTGATGGCTGTAAAGAAACCACTACTGCCAAAGAAACCGGTCATCGCCCATAGGATTTCAGTGGCATCACGGCGCAGAGCGGCTCAATATTGACAAGTTTACAGTGAAACATAGAAGGATGCAATGCTATTACATCCACGTTCAGTGGTTTCCCTTGCAACTTAGTTTCTTATCTAATTGTGATGCATTTGCACAATCTGAACGAATGCCCTTCAACCTGAAGTACAATGCCTTATATCCATCAGAACTGCTGAATGGTCGTCACTGAACGAGCATGATGTCTTCTGAAATGTGTGCGCTGGGTTCTGTGTTGTAGCCATGCGTTTGGTATTAGTCTCTAAAATGAACGGATGTCATTTATGTGAAAATATGAGCACTTGATTTGAAGTCTGGTCTGTAAATAAGGACCTCAGACTTTGTTTGTTTTTATAAGTTTGTGCTTCTCTCTTGGTCTTTTTGTGTCTTATGCCGTTTTGGTTTGTGTGAAGGAAGGTGAACATGTGACCACACTGCAAATATCACAACTTTTATTTCTAAAGTTTAATGTATTTTGGTTTTTGCTTTCTACAATATATATAGTTCAATGGGGTTGTGATTAGAGCAATATGCCCCATATCCCATGATTATTATTGATGATGCAACCCTAACCCTTCGATTTAACCCTGCATCCTAATCGCTTTAGTCCCAGGTTTTATACAAATGTTACATAGATTTTATCTTTTATGATTGTAAATGGGAAGTTACGACATCTGTTGGCTTTGCTTTTGATGTTTTGTGAAAATCAATGTGCATTATTGGAATACTCTGAATGGGGTTTAGTTTAGCCCATGACATATGTCTATGCCTTTTACTATCAAAAATACATAATTTAAGGACAAATGTGGAGAATGTCTAAGATGTTAAATTTTATGCCAGCCTTAAATTAAATGACCAAGTGTATTTTTCGCTTTAAAGACAAGTTTGTAAGTTCAGTATTTGGTGCCATTCTCCTGCTGCAAGAACAGGATCTGTGTGAATGTCTGATGCCAAAATGGAGCCCGGCTATGAAAAGGGGTTTTCTTCTATTGTTAACTGTTCCATATTTCCATATTCCTCATGAAGCGGCTTTTAGTTGGTTTGACAAATTGTAGCAACTGGATACTGGCAAAAAATTACTATTGCAATAACTCATCAAGGCTGTAAAATACTTGGATATCCAGTTTTTCATTCTTTCACTAAATCTGTTTTGGAGCATTCTCGATTTCAAAGCATGAATCTCTAATTAATTTCAATCAATAAAAAATGTGCATATCACTTTATTTTGTTTTCCTACTGCTGAGTTGGCTTTCTTTGAAGAGACAATTGATGTGCATGAGTCAAACATGTAGCTTTTATACCAGTAGTAAAGAAAACAGCCATGTCTTTAGAATTGGGTGATTATTAACTTGTATTCCAGAAATGGTTTTGATCGAACAGTTGGTAAAATAAAATTGCATGCTTTATCTTGTAAGCACACACGTTTTTGTACTGGTTAGATCCCAGTTTAGTCTCTTTACTAGTTACAAAGTGAGTGAATAATGCCACATGAAACTTCTTAGTGTCCATAAAAACGCCATAGACAGAGGCTGGCAAAAGTCCTAATACAGCTTTAATGTCATGTTAACGACCCATTTAGTTTGACATTTTTTTTCAAAGACAACGAGAAAACTAGATTAAGTACTTGTTTTTCTCGGGAAATTAACAAAACCAAGTGTCTAATTACAGCTGCTCTGTGACTGCCTTGGTCACTAAACAGCATCAAAAGTCCAATGTAAAGTCCAAAAGCATCTAACAAATATTTCATTTGTTAAAGTAATAACTTCTGTTGTATAAATTGGTTTCAGTTTTTTACAACAAAAAAAAAAGTTTATAATTTTGCTTTCACTTCATAATTGTATGTTACTTTGTAGTGGACTTCCAGGAAAAAGATAAATCCAGGAAAAAATAAATCAAATCTTTGTCATCATAAATATTAAAACATCATTGCTTTTAACAGGACACCATGCAGAGTCAATGGGTCAGCTGTTAAAAGTCTTGACTTGAACAGTTGGACTTCAGCATGAAGAGCCATGATGTTGCATATAAATACACTAAGTTAACAAACAGGCTGTAAAAAAGATAATTGTGTTTAAACATTAACTGATTGTGTGTCAGCAAACAGCTGCATGGCTGCACTGCTCAGTTCAGTCCACTCTCATGATGAGTGACTTCAGGGACATTCTGAGGGAGATCGGGGAGTTTGGCCTGTTCCAGAAGAGGCTGGTGGCGGCGCTGTGTCTGCCAACCCTCTTCACTGCCTTTGACGTGATCGGACAAGTCTTTGTGGGGCTTCCTTTTCCACATCACTGCAACACTGACTGGATCTTGCAGATTGAGCCAAATCTGACAAAAGAGAAACAGCTAAATCTGACTTTGCCTGTTAACAGCGATGGCCAGTACGATAGTTGTCTCATGTTTAAACCTGTTGATTTGGACTTGGAAACCATTGAGGCTTATGGACTCAATGACACATCCACATGTGAAAATGGATCTGTTTTTAAAGCAGTGGAAGGAGCCTCCAGCCTCGTGTCAGAGGTAAGATATGAATGCATGTGATCTCTGGATAAATACATGCAGCAGTGCTATAGTGTAAACAGTAAGACACACTGTTTACTGTACACAAGACACAAATCACTGTACATTAAGCTTCCATAGATGCTCACTCATCTATGGAAGCTGGAATCAAGCGGAAAGAGTGACTTAAACCACCGACCTTCAGTCCAGATCATGTTCAGCTGAATGATAAAATAGGACCTAATTTTCTATGTTCATTTTAGAAGTAAATACATTGCTTTGTAATAAATGATTAATGTTGTTTCTCCTCAGTTTGTCCTGGTATGTGACAGCAGTAGTTTAATAGAAACCTCTCAGTCTGTCTACATGTTTGGACTGCTGGTTGGAGCTCTGGCTTTGGGACTCATGGCTGACAGGTAACACTGTATATTGTTCCTTGAGTTGAAGGAAATGACATGAACAGAAGTTATTCATGTAATCTAATCATTCAGTGTGATGCAGGTTTGGTCGTCGCTTTGTGATCCTCCTCTCTCTCTTCTTCATGATGACGTTTGGAGTGGCGTTGGCCTTTTCTCCAAATATTTATGTTTACATGGCTATAAAGTTTGTCAGCGGCTTCTCGGTGTCAGGAATCCTCGCAAATGTCTTTGTGATAGGTGCGTACGACCTGCAGCTACAACCCCTTAGTTTATCATGGCTTGCTTAATTGTTACATTTGTGTTATCAATTTGTTGAATTTATTGATATCTGTCCCTAAAGTAACGCCCTTCAAAGTTGGCGTATGTACCTTTCCAACCACCAAAATATTGAGCAATGGAATAAAATATAACATAAAATATAACATTAATATATATTACATAAATAATAATGTATATTATTGAATTATTATTCAAAAATAAGTTAGGCACCCAAGCTTTAAGGTTACTGTTTGCGTCTTGATACCAGGGAGCCTCCTCAAATGCACAAAATCATTCAGACTAATGAAATTTTAAAATATTGTTCTTTGCAGGTGGTGAGTGGAGTGATGCCTCAAAATTCGCACTGTGCACTATCGCCTGCCACTCTTTCTTCCCCCTGGGTCTGATGATACTCTCTGGTTTGGCATATTTGATTCGCAACTGGAGAGTTTTACAACTTGTGCTGTTCGTCCCTCTCCTGCCTGTGTTCATACTGTTTTATTGGTCAGTAATACCAGGTTAGACAGTTGTGTTTGACAGTTTGATTTACAGCCATTGCAAGGACCTGTGCTATTTTTCTAGTCTTGCACAGTTTTTCCAATGTGGTTTTACTGCGAATGGCAAATACATTCTTTAATCTTGAATAAATTGGAGATTATGAACCCCTACTGATTGGTAGTGGTTGTGTGAAGCCATATATTGTTACAAAACTGTATCAATTTTCTATTCATAACATAATTGAGCGACTAAGAGATCTTAAATGTGCAGGGCATGCAAGGTGCGCCAGGAATTTATAAAGACTGCTGTTTTTTGCCAAGAAAAATGGGCAGCTTCATCATTACAGGAGATAAATAACCTCATCCACAGCTGTCATAGATGTTAAAGGGGAAATATACACTTGAGAACTGGGGGATAAAAACTTCCAATCAGGTCATTTAAGTAGCTTCCGGCGTCATTATAAATCAAAAATAGATTACATGTTTATTTGAAATGAAATGGCTTCATACAACCACTCACAGGTAGTGAATAAAGTGTTTATCATTCATGATCTCCAACATATGGCAAATTTTGTCAAACTTTCAAGCTCAACTGTAGACATATTGTGTACTGAAGGCCACACTTTAGTATCAGTGTTGTTATTTAGCTGAGTAGTACACAGATAGTTCTGATAGTGCAGTGAATACAGTTTAACTCTGAGTAATTCCTCAACAGGATCATCCCGGAATCAGCACGCTGGCTCATCACTCAGGGAAAGAAAAAGCAGGCCATCAGTGAGATCCGTAAAGCAGCTAAAGTGAATAAAAGAAAGGTTCCCGAGGAGCTATTAGAAAAGGTAAGTGCTGTTTCAATTAGACAAAATGCGATGAGAAATGCATTCGCTACCATAAGATATGCACTAACTTTCCCCATTATTCCAGTTAAGTGCAGAAGCTCCAGGGAAAAGGAGTAACATGCTGGATCTCCTTAAAATCCCCTATCTGAGGAAACGGGCGCTCATCATGAGTTTTATCTGGTCAGTAAAACCTGGACTCACCAACAACTTTCACTATTTCAATGAGTAAAACATAGAACATAATAAGGTAAAGATAATTGAAGCTTTTCTCTCAAACAATTCATGTTTGTCCCAGAAGAAGACTTATCATCACTTATAAATATCATTTACTAAGACCATGTGAAAAATGAAACCTGATTCTGAAAGACTGAATCGTCTACTTTCCTCAGCAAAAATAAGTTTGTTTCTAGCTGTTTTTGTTGTCCTGTAATCCCCAGTGGAAAAGAGGGTCCCAGACATGGATGTCATTTTGGAAGATACCCGAATGACTGTCTGAGGGAAAGATTTATTTTTATGAATGGAACTGCGCCTCTAGGCAGAGATCTGTGCTCTACGAGTGTGTTTTTCAGTATTTCAGAATCATGTAGTTTTGTCATGTGTTGTAGGTTTGCCACCAGCCTGATGTACTATGGCATCAGCCTGAACGTGGGCAGTTTCGGCCTGGACATCTACCTCACACAGTTTGTCTTTGGTTTGGTGGAGCTGCCCGCCCGAGTCGGCTCGTTACCGATGCTGCAGAGATTTGGACGCCGCATTTGTCAAACAGTGGTGCTCGTCGTGGGAGGGGTGGCGTGTCTGGTGATTATTGCAATACCTAAAGGTGAGAGGATGAAGATTAAGTTCAGAAAAATAAGGAAATTCAAATCCTGAGTTTTAATGTTGTATGCGGCAACAACAAAAAGGTCAAACCGCAACAATAAATGTTTGCAGGGCGGAGTGCGACAAAGTACACACATAAATGTTCTGTACTGATTAAAAGTTAAGTATCAGTACAGATAATATTGCACAGGACACTTTTTTACTACATTTTGAAGCAGGTATCTAGACCTTCTGAATATATTTCCAAATATATATTTTTAGCTCATTCATGGTTAACCTGCCTTAAGGTATAGAATTCTAAGCCTGACATTGAGTAAACAAAGTCCTTGAGCAAGATGACTAAAAAATGTTTCATGGCTTTTACTTTTACTGTGTATTTAATATCAAATGTACAATTTCCTGTCTGAATGTGTCTTTGTGTTGCCTCAGAACTCCCGGTCGCGGTCACAGTGATAGCTGTACTAGGGAAGTTTGCTGCAACAGCCTGTTTTTCCATTGTTTATGTCTACTCTGCTGAGCTCTACCCAACTATAATAAGGTAATATAGTTTATTAAGCCAATCAAATGAATAAATGCATGAATACTTACTCATGTGTCCTCTAGACAAAATGGTGTGGGTCTAAATGCCATGTGTGCTCGAGTAGCGGGCATTCTGGCTCCTCTGATCCGACTTCTGGACTCGTACCAGTTTTTCCTGCCCATGTTGATATATGGCACTGTGCCCATCCTGGCGGGGGGGCTGTGCCTGATGCTGCCCGAGACCCTCAATGTGGAGCTCCAGGACCACACAGAGATGTTGTGAGTGCATAAAGATGAAGAACGGTTAGAACTAGGCTATAAGGAATTATAATACGTCTTATGTTACATTGCAGAATGCCAGATAAGAAGACCAAGCCGACGGACACAGAGAAGAGTACCAGTATGTAATCCAAATGTATGTTAATTTCAGTGAGCGTTGTCATGTTTGGGTACAGTACCCAGAACCAAACCCTGCCCCGTGTACCCCCTGGCCTGTCGACACATAGCACGAGTACCCCCTGCTGTGAAGCGGGGAATCAGAATCTGTTACTGGGATGTAAAATTCGTTTTTGTAAGGGGCTACATTAAAACATGAGAGCTGAATGGGGCCCACAATGTTAATTATTGTAAACGTCATCTTTTACGTCTTTTAAAGTTTGATTTATTTAATTCATTGGTTGTCATTATGTAAGTATTTTAAGCATTTTTTTCTGAACAAAATTAGTTCATATTAGACTGAATCAAAACTGGACCAAAAGTATTAGGCTTGTTAATGCACAATGACCAATTATATGAAATCTAAATACATGAATTATTTTTATTTTGTTCTTGACAACAGTAGCATTAAAATGTCATGCTAGCTTAGAGAATTTTTTTATTCAAGTTAATGCTATTACTTGAAAATCCTCCTGAAATACCCTTGTGTACCCAGTTGGGAAACACAGCTGTACTGTAAAGTGTAGTAATTATTTTCAACTGTCATATAAGTTGTAGAGAGGATTTCTCACATTTGTAAACCCTCCCACTGTAATGCAGTTTGAACTTATGAACAACACAGCCTGGTATTTGTTTTATGGTATGTTTTTAATGGATTTTTTTTTTTTTCAAATCAGAAAAGTGTTTTGAAATGTATATTTTTTTCACTTTATTTTGCTCATCACTGTAAATAAAGTTGTCTATTTGTATTTCCATGTGTATACAGATTACCATATTCCTTCACACCTTTGGCCTTTTCAGTGTAGATGACTTCACCCTGGCCTAGTTATAACCACAGATAACCTGTTATAACCAATTATATAACACATTCATGTTTATAACTCATTATGGCATATTGATAATAATAAAAAGACCAGCTGCAGTTAAATCGCAATAAACTAATGTGGTCAAACATGGATTAAAACAATCTTTTACATATTCCTAATGTGCCTCAGACACAGAGTCAGTTGTTCGTCCCCGGGGCCTGATGCTGCGGTGTCGGCTCCATCTCCTCCTCACCGCCCTTTGTTCTGAGCAGCTGCTTGTAGTGAAAAGTGCAGTACAGCTTTCCATGCAGGGAGGCGTAGTTTAGCATGCTAAAGATAGAAACAGTTGTTATTATTGAAAGCCAACGCTATTCTTATTATACTGATCCCAAACATAGCTTTTGTCAGACACTTACACCAACACATGAGTGAATTTAATGTTCATTACCATTACAGCCTAGTTTCATTGAATTTAGGACTTTACTAAAACTATACAGGATAAAAACATAATAATTATCCAGTTTCCCTTTAAATAAAACAAAGTCAAACATGTAGGCTACGTTAGCATGGCTGAAGCTAAGCTAGGTGTGCTCATGGATCTATTATGGGTGTGCTAGCATGTACAGTAATGGTGCTAGCCCTGTGGATTCCACGTGAGTTTAGAAAACACTATCAAACTAATATACTATCAAATGAGCTGTGTTGTTATGTTATGGTTGTCATCTCCTGTTCTCTCACCTTAACTTCTTCTTGCAGTGTTTACAGCAGAAACACCGTTTGTGAAAAACAGATTTGTCTGTGGCGACTCTTTCCATAGAGTAAACAGGGCTGAAGCATGCAGAGCACTTCTCCTGAGACACTGGCTGAAACTGAAGGGGAAAGGTAAGGTTTTTAGTCTAGAAACATACAACACACATGGATAGCTTGCTTAGCATTATGGATGTAAGGTTTTTATTTATTATTACATGATACAAGACTAGACTACAAAATGTATAGAAAAAACACAACCCAAACATAACTTAAATCTGTAACAATTATTGATAAAACATGTTCGACTGTGCAGCTTATGCTACTGTGAGTAACTGAGATGTTATACCAAATGTATTACTATTACTGCAGGAAGAACATGTCCATGGAAAGAGGTTGAAGAGGACTATAATACACCAATGGACTAGAGTCAGATGTGTAGAAATTAATTTGCCATAAAATAATAAATAAAAAATGTAACATACTTTGTGCTAAAAAGAAAATCTGTGGGGCTTTACACTTTCTTATTCACTGGCAGCCTGACCTCAGGATGTATGGAGACCTGTTTTTGTGGCTCAGTGTTGAGTACAGTTGAGGTTTTGGTCGAGTAAAATTTGTTGCCAAAGGTATCTGTTCTTTCATAATTTTCCGTTATCGTGCTTGGACATGCATGACTTGTTTTCGTCCCTTTAGGATCAGTCTGTACCTCTAACATGCTAACCTCCCTTTTTGGTTTAGGTGGACACGGTTTCTTCCCTCCATGTCTAGGGTCCCCCTTCTTGACCTGTGAAGGACTATGACATGTTAAAGTTTTGGTTGTCCGGAATTTCTCTTCAGGTTTTGGGACTGAGCGACACGATGAACAAAAAGTAGTCTCGGGCGGAATATCTGATTTTCTAGCAGCTGAGATGGATATAAATGCAGGTGAGGATGTAGGACTTGGCTGTTTTGGAGATCCAACTTCACTACTTTCATTTTCATTTGTGTTGAATACACTGTCTTGTGCTTTTATGCGACTGGACCCGATGCTAATTGTGCTTATGTTACCTGAATAAGCTGGTGTTTGCACTCCTCCTAGCGACTCTTTAAACAGACTAGATAAACCTGCTATATCAGATTCAGATTTTAGATTTGAGACTGATAATAGTGCCTTTTTTATTGATTCTTCTATGTCCAGAAGTCTTGCTAATGTCTGCTCTTTCAGATGTGTAATTTCTTCACTTGCTCTGGCCAAGTCTCCAAAAACATGCGCCATGGGAGACCTTGTTTCAGAGTTTGATTTCACGGACTTGGGCCTTTCCTCTTTCTGCTTCTCTTGTTGAATTATGTTTTTGTTTGTATTGGAGCTCACAACCCAGTCCGGGACATCTTCAAATACTTTTTTCAGAGATTTGACATCTACCTCACTGGTGTCCTTCTCAATTTCTTCAACTCGGATGAGAATGTTCTCCAACTCTTCCTGCTTTCTCAAATTGTCATAGATTTCCATGGCGGCTGGAATATTGCCTCTCATGATCTCATCCATATGAACAGACAACCGTTGCCTCCGCTCATCCTCCGTTTCTTTACATGCTTTCTTTCCTCTCATCGTCACTTTCTCGCCTTCATTCAATTGTTCACTGTTGTTCGTAGAAGATGGGGTCACGGATTGTTCCTTGGGTTTGTTTTCAGCAATTTTCACTCTCTTTGGCTTCACCGGTGCAATCTTTGTTGTTTTTTTACCACCAAACATTTGACGTGCTTCGTGAAAGTTTACATGGCTCTCATCAGGTTGTTCTTGATCAATCTTTTGCTCTTGTTTATCATCTATACTGTTTTTCCCTGTGTTTCTGGATTCACTTTTGACTAGGCCTTGAGTTTCCATGTGATCATGTGCATGCTCTGAAGAAAATCCATTATTTTGGCCAGGTTCCTTTTCAAGTTTTATTTCCTCATTCTGTATTTGGACCTTAGGTTGTGAATCGTTCGGATTGGCTTTTAAATGTTCCGGTTTTGGAGGAAGGGCTGGTTTGGGCCGAAGGGGTTTTGTGCTTTTCTCTGTGACTAACTGTTTTTGACTTGCAATTTCTTTACCAGCAATATCAATATTTTGCACTACAACACCTTGATTATACTCAGAATGAGAGCCTACTTGTTGTGTGGTTGTTTCACAAGACGCTGCCTTAACAGATTGTGAGACTTTGTTAGAGCTTCTGTATATCATTGCTGCTTCAAACCCCCCACGGGCGACATTAAGATTCGATCTCTGCAAGGCTTGTAAAGCGGCTTGAAGTTTTCCCTCAAAAACAACTTCCTCATCTTCTGTTGTAGTTTCTGAATCAGGTATCTGAATAGTTGAGCTATCAGTACTCAAGGCTGTAACTTCAGTACTTTCCAAAACTGTTTGATCCACTTTGTGCTTGTCTTGTAGTTCTAGTAAAGAGTCATGAATAGATTTGGCCTCAACTGTTGCTTTCTGAAGCTGAGAAATTGCCACCTGCAGACTGGAAATTTCATCACATTGCCCAATGACCTCCACGTTTTCAGCTTGGCGGACACATTCCCCACTCCCCACAAAAACACTTTTTGCCTCTTGCCTCTGCTTATTGTTAGTGTCATGATCAGCAGTCTTACTTTTTTCCTCTGTCTTTATGGATGACCAAGAAATGTAATTACAAGTTTCTGGCTTTGGTTTTGCTGGTACGGAATCAGATGAGAATAAACCTTTCAGTCTTTTAATATCTACTGGCTCATATTCAACATCGTCTGCTGTATTATCACTTGTATTGTTGCTAGAAGAGTTCAGAGGTATTTCTTCTGTCACCATGTCTACCTCAGTTTGAAGCGATTTCAAATACTCCATATCGCCTTTTTCAATGCAACTCTTGAACAACTTGACATTACCTCTTGTAGTAATATCTGACTTTTCTGGCGTTGTACATATTTCTGAATGGCTTTCTTGAAGGCAGTGTATTGCTGATTGTATCTTTCCACTCCTCACTTGTGGTATATCTTTTTGAGTGGGTTCTCGTATCTCTGGCTCATCCTCTACAAATGCTTGTTGAGAGGGGTAGTAGCTTTTAATGTCTTCATTGTCAACATAATGGTACAGAGAGTAGACGCTAACTTGAGACAATCGTGCCACATCGTCCTGGATAAGCACCCCTTTCCTTAGAGAGTTATCCTGGGTAAGTATATCTTCAATAAGCTGCAGCACGTTTGCGGTTTTAAAGTCAGTGTCTGGATGTTTTTGTTGGACAGGGACGTTCACATCCATAAGCAACAATGCACCAGATCTGTCTTCTTTTATATACTTTATTTGTGGTTGTACATTCACTCGTGGCAACAGGTGCACTATAAAGTTCTGTGCTCCTCCTTCTGCTACAGTATCTTGCATAATCTCTGGACCTGTCTCAGTGTAAGTAAAGTTGACTTTTGTGGCATTCATTGTTTCGTGGACTTCAATGATGGAGCCTTTTGATTGTAGGACGTTGGCAGAATGCAGAAAGTGTAAGGTTTCCCTGATGTTCTCGACCATTGTCTCAATATCGTCTTTGTTCTGCTGCCTGATCTTATCGAAAGGCATTGTCTCAAAAAGATGTTTCCTGGTCTTTACATGTGAGACTTCACCTTCAGGGATATTTGCTTCTGTACTTTGAAAGGATGATTGCTGTTTTTCTACATTGACTGGAATAAATGGGTTGTGACGGAAAAGGTCCAGAGATGTTTTAATTGTGTCGCCTAATGATTCTGGCTCTGAGAAGGTAAAGTCCTCATCTGGAATCTCAATTTGTTGATCCGTAGAAGGAAGTTTGTGGAATTTGTGAAGGCTCTCAGTTTGAATATTTGGTATTGACTTGTTCACAATCTGGTTTCCTGGTTGGTTGCACACATTTTCTTGAGACTTATGTTGATATGAATGTGTTGCTTTCATTGTCTGCTCCTCAAAGAGCATTCTGGTTGAATGAACATGTATTCTTGCCTCTGCTTCTTCTATTAGCTCTTCGTCGTGCTTACTATGCTCTAAAAACACACTCGCTGCTGGTGTTTGGTCAGTTCCTTGTGCCATGTTGCTGGTATAAAGAGGTTCTTTTTGACCTGTGGTGGAGTTCTCAAATATCAAGCATTTTGAGAAGACTTCTCCCTCATATCCGGTTTCCGCAGCTGCCTCCTCCTCCTCTGACTTCAACACTGCTGCTAGCTCCTTATCCACAACTTTGTCCAACATTGTAATTTCTGGATGAGTGTGCTTCAGGAGCCTTTTCAACTCATTTTTGCGCCGTCGCTGTTGCATTGATCCTATAGTGGTTTTGTGCGGGTAGCCTTCATTTTCAGCCATCTTAAGAAAAAATAAAAACACTTATTATTGTGCTTCAGGTAGTTTGAGGAACTCCATGCAGATGTTACCTTCCAAATCATGCCATATGCTTCAACATGCCAGATATCAATGGTTACTAAAGCTGCTTTGTTATGAACCACCTTGCTGTCATATGTGTCCTCAAAATGGTTAAATTGTTGTTTGCAACAACGTTATTCAATTTACGATAGCTCAAAAATATGTGTTATTTGATTCACCATGCATTACAACAGAAAAGGTACTTTACCTTTGTTGATATTGTTCTCTTTCCCAATTCTGTTGATGCCACCTGAATGTCAATAAAAGACAGAATTTTATGAAAGCATAAGATACATCGTCTAAATGTATCTTTTGTCAAGAACACTGTGTCCAAATACAATCAAACAATCTTTTCATAAGGCATTATCCTTTATATCTTTCACAAAACAAGTAATACTTCTGTAAATTCAATAGATAATTCTGATTTACCAGAGTCTTTGTTTCTTGTGGGGAAACCTTTGACAGATACAGGGCAGATATGGCCTTTACAGAGACACTCAATTTCTCTGTGCTGTCTCTGAAGTCTGCGATAGACCTCCTCTTCTCCTCTGATAAAACAAAGACAGCACACATACAGATGTAAATTCTTTCTGTTATAAGAATTGGACACAATAAGAATACTAAAAATGAGAGTTCACAGATGTGGGCCAATTCTCAGGCACTTCCTAAACACATCTCAGACAGGTGTCATGTGCCCGGAGCAAATATAGCTGCAAGAGACGGCCATCCGACTCCATTGACACACATACTGAGCAGCAAGTGACGAAGCACTTACTGTATGAAAAACATAAACACAGCTAGCATAGTTCTTTGATGAATTTAAATACAATTAATATTTTTTTTTATTTTTTTGCTTAGTCATTATTATACCAAGCACCACAACAACAAAAATGGCTTCCACCATTTCTAATCAGAGCTATTTGGCTTTGTAAAAGAGTACACTCAACAGAACTTAAACTAACTTACTTAACTTTGAAGCCACAAAAAACTACCATGTAATAAAATTCATGTAATTAATTCCTTACTCTTTAAATGCTTGGATTCTATCTCTATTTTTCACGTGTATTATTGGTCTCTGTTAGTATATTTACATCAGCTTTTTCAGTGAAAGAGAGAGTACTCGCCCTCACTGAACCAATCAGGGCTCGGTATGTTAAAGGTACAATATTTACTATTAGATGTTGTGGTTTGAATGAGGCACACAATGTTACTTAAACAAGACTCGTTCTGTTGGGACAAATGCATTTATGAAACAATAAAGTGAGCTGTCTCATCAGAAGGAGCTTGCATGTAACCAGTGGTATCATTACTACTATTAAACTGGACATAGTCTTTATACTCTTATATCAAATTTGAAATAAAAAGAATACTCACTTAAAACCAGCCCTGGTCTAGCTTCTGGTCTTGGCCCTTTTTCCCTTGAATCATACTGATGAATACAGTACCATTTCCTAAAGGCGTGTGAGCACTAAACCAGTCTGCGCCTCTTTCCCCATCCCATTCCTGCCCCAGTGACAGCTGACCCTCACACCCTCCTACACTTATTCAGGGCTACAACGCGCCTTCTATTTCTGTCTCATGTCGGAGTGGTCTACCCTGTGCCGCACCAGGCTGAGTCAATCATGGTTCAGCGCACTCGCTAGTATACTCCATTTCACCTCTTTACTTTCATTCATACTTTTTACTGCTCTGAGTTACAGATGAGGAAGTAGCTTTGCAAGAGGGAAAACTGCTATCACTGCAAACCCATAAAGTGGTGTCTTTTTATCAGTCTGATTAAAGTAGGAGATAAATTGAATGCATGCTCAACTCCAGTGCACATACCGGCTTGAGACGTTGCAAGTTTTTCAAAATCTATTCCCCCAATAGTTTTCCTTCTTTGAACCTTAGTGTTATTCTCCACCTGCAAATGAGTACGGGAAAATGAGTCAGAAAATATTGATGCATAAAAATTACATTGGTCTTTCAACTATTACCTTTGTGATTGAAGCATTTTGTTTTACCATTGTTGCAAACTTTTTCATTGGAGACTCAACTTCAATGCTCGTTCCTTTCTCTTCATTTGAAACCTTGCTATTGGCAGACTTTCTTGGAGAAGATATGAAAGTGTTCTGTTCAATTCGGGCCTCAAATCTAGGTTCAAATTTTGATTTCAGAGCATCAATGTTGTGAAGACTTCCCATAGATTTGCTGCGGGGAAGACTGGGTGGATTTTTAGACTGTATCCATGTGTCATTATTGATCCATGATACAGATGAGTCATGAGCATTATCAACATTTTGTTTCAAGTCATTTGCTTTCAGATGAGATCGCCATATCTAACAAAAATAAATAGATGAATAGATACATTTGCATATGATAATGATATTGCCGCTGTCACACAACACTGCAAATAATAATTAAATCTGTTTTGGTTACCATGGTCAAGTCCTCTTTGGGTTTTTCCTCAATGTCAATTACTGTAGTTGTTTGGACCTGCTGACTGGATCCCACCTGATACCTGACACAATACAGTTTAGTTGAGGACGTTTATTAAAAAAGTTATTTACATGACTACGTTGTGAGTTTTACTTGGCGACAAGTTGAGACACAGATGTCCTCTTGTCCTGCAGGCTCCCATCAGTCCATGTCGGCTTTTCCCATGTCACTGATTTCAGAGACTGGCTGCGCTTGAGTATGCTTCTGGGCTCCATGATTTAACTGCAGGAATAAAGCGTTATCTTGTGAGGTCTATTTTCTAATGATTGACATATTTTTGCGGTAAAGCATGTTCGTAAACTACATTAGTATTTCTTAAAGCACAATCAGAAGCAACAAAACATTAGAACTTTAGAATTTAACAACATGTAATTGTTAAATAATTTGGTTTGACAAATCTTACCTTGCAGGTGACGGCTGAACCTGACTGTGAAGGGGTATGAAGCACTTTGATGGCATCACAAGACCGGCACACGGTGAGCAAAGTCCTTCTTCCTCATTACTGCATGCTCTATAAAATCGTTATTCATATCTATTTATCTTTTATGCTTAGTCAATTCTATCAGGTGAAAACTAAAGATTAATAAAAATAGATTAAGATTGAGATCCTTTAAAATTTCAGTGTTGCATTACTAGTTAAAGAACAGCAGGAATGAGGAGCACACATAAATTCTCTTACTTTAGCATGAAAAAGTATATAGATAGAGAATACAGATAGTGAGCTGAAATGTTGCGGTATTTCACAGGTGAAAAGAAGAATATCGTTCAAAAGTTCATTTATTTCTGTAATTCAACTTCAAATGTGAAACCAATATATGATGTAGACACATTACATGCAAACTGACATATGTCACATGAACCACTATTTCTACTGTTTGTTAATGTTATTTTATCAACACATTACACACCAATGGTTAGGAATCTCCAACTATTATCATTGCGAAATAAGTATTGAATCAGGATCAACCAGACATGATGGATCGGTGTCTTCCTCAGCAGACCAAGAAGGATGAGTAGAATGATAATCTTTAAAAAAGGAACAGTCATGTCATGTGCTTGGCTTTGTGGGCAGTGTAGTGGTTAAAGCGCTGCATGTGTAGTCGTTACCGCCGTAGCCTCACGGCTCCTTCCCGGCCTTGACCATAGCCTGGGTCATTATGCTACATGGAATCTGTGCCCACACACGCGTTCTTTTAAATTTCAAAAACAGATGTCACTTCCTCCATAAAATACCACAAATGGACGCTCAGCAGGTGACTGTTGCTGACAGTTTGAGTGAAGTTCACTGACCACACATAAGGTCAAGTAAAACTCCTCACCCATCACACTCTGCTCTGACACCCAAACATCTAGCATCAGGGGTTTTCATTTAAACCATTTTAGTAAATTTCACTATAATTTCACGTTGACCTTATTTCACTATTGTTTGCTGTAATATTCACTTTCTGTGTAAGTAGAGATGACAACAACACAACATTGTTTATTGGACTGGTACATGTTATAGTTCTACAGTTCCATTAAAAGTAAAAGTTTTTTTTTTATGTCAAGTTGAACTACAAACAACAACTCTAAAATGCATATGATACATTACGGCTTCCACAATTACTCAACACAAAATTCTTACCTTTTGTTGTAAATGGCATTGATTTATCATTACTACTAGTACACTAATATGTGAGTGTCGCCTATTTTCTGGACTTCCCTGTTTCCCCCGCAACTCACAGTCAGCAGAGATCTGACACAGTTCCAGCCTTTGTCAGCACACACAATTCATAAGAAACATCTTTAGTGCTGCTCTGTGTTAATCATTCTTCAGACAAAGGGAGAGCAACAGCAACGGCACACAGCCCTGGGGCAGAACCAGATCCTCCCCCCTCCTCCTCTGACTCCCGGCCTCATCCCTGGCTTCAAAACACTCACCCGTGTCTGTCTCAGAGGCACCGCGCAGATGAAAGGGAATATAAAATGTACCGCCTTTTGACTCTGAACTAGACTGTGTTATTAAGGCAAGTTTACAGCTCTCTTTTTTTTTAACAGACCAGACATCTGTTCACAGCCCATGTAAGTGGCCAGCTGGGGATAATCTCTTATAGATTTAGTTGACACACATAAATGTACTTATAAAATATAGCTCAGAAATCAACAATGCTGACAACGTACCCTATTTTTTTATGCTCTGCACATTCCTAGTTACAAATGACCGCAAAAAATATTTTTTTATAACACACAGTTGCACCATGTGTCCTGAAGATGGCGGTAAAGACCAGTCAAAACCACCCTGAACTCTTCTTTCCATATTGGGTTATGTGAGAGCAATACACTTAGGCTATTCAAGGCCAAACTAGGATGTGTCTGCAAACCAAAATAGCCTGGAACCTAGAGCAAAGAGAGGCCAGACTATGAAGAAAGATAACAGTTTTAGCTTTTATTTAGCTAGCAGTGTTAGATTGCAGAAGATTAGTTATAGAAAATGTAAGAAGCCAGATTTACACACATTTCCAATTATAATGATGTTGAATGTTTTCCAGTCATGTCCAGGCAGTGCCATTTTTGTTGTTGAAACTGGTGGAACAAGCGGCACAAGCTCACTGCAGTGTAATCACATGGTCCACAGTCATGAGTTGTTCTGAATGGACAGTATGCATGTGTTGTGACACACTGTGACCAAGCACTCCACTTCTGACTCATGATGGGGCTGATACATTTAGAGCATTGTTTGTTTGTTGTAATCAAACATGTTCTTTTTGATTCCTTTCCAATGTAGTTGTTATTGTATCACTCAGGTTTTGCTTCACTTGTTTTTTTCTTAAACTCAGTGAAGCAACATTATACTTCTACATTATAGTTCAAAACTACAAGCATCACAAATAGCAAAACATAACATAAGTTATTTCTCAATTTTCACTGTGGCAGTTGGGGGTAATATTTGTATGTAAAGGTCTGTACATGAGTGTTGAGATATAACATAAATGAAGTCATTTGTTCATTGAAAATTGAAACATAATTTTAGTTTGATTGGAAAAGTGTTTAGGTTACACTTCTGAAAATAAAAAGTTGAGGAGCACAAGCCAACACATGGTAATGATTAGTTGCGCTGTCCCTCCCTCCGCCTGAGGAACATGCGAGGTGCGTGTATCATATCACTGTTAGCAGCGTGTTACTGTGAAGGTGTGTGTTCTGAACGTGCTCTGGTACAGCTGAGGGGGCTGGCGCTGACCCAGGCCCCTTCCCCTTTGTCGCTACGAAGTAGAAGAAGCCCCGCCCACTCTGTGTGCAGCCGCCGCATGTGTGAGTGCCAGTGCAGTGTGCACACGTGTGAGCGCTGTGGAGGCTCTAAGCTGCTTTGTGAGGCTTAGGAGGGCAGCCACTCTGTGGCTACTCAAGCTAGTGTTCGCTACATGCCTGCAGGGGCTGGCGGCATAGCTGAGCACTGAAGCATGGTGCCCAGGGTCTCAGATAACAATACAAGGGCAGGGGCAGCCCACAGAGCCTCACTACTGGACTGTGTACTCCCAAACCCACTCAAACAAAGTGACAACATCGGCCACTTCAGGAAACTCCTGCTCCACTTTCTTTGGCTAATCCAGCAAAGTCCTTTTCATATTTGTCTTTGAGTTGTGCCCCAGAACTGATGAAGCTAAATAGTCTGCAGTTAGTAGATAATGTGTGCTGGCTCATTGGTGCAGCTCATTTGAGAAGTGATTAATAGTGGTGCAGATGCTGTGCTCATGCTGCCCCTCCAGGACTCTCTCCTGCAGGACCCAAGTCCTCTGCTGCATGTGAGACACGGGGGCTCCCTAAGGTCCGGCCCATGTTGGGCAGCAGATCAGATTTCCTGTCTATGTGCACAGCCTTTGCTCACAGCTTCACCTTTGTTCCTCCCCTGTCAGCATCTCTGCTCTCACAGGAAACGTTCTCTGCCATTCTGGCACCAGACGTTGCCTTGACACTCTTCTTTTTGGAGATTACTGTTAGTATGTGAAGTTATTTATTATCCATTTTTACTCAACAGTTAAACGCATAAGACATTACGTTGTTTTCCTTCAAAATGTGGTTGTTGATTCTTACATTGAGCCCTGCTGCTGGACCCCAGTTGACCCTGCAGTGGCACCAGCAGAGGCTGGGCAGAGCAGGAAGAAGTGGAGGGAAGTACATTAATGAGCCACAGATCGGAAAACAGCTAGTGCAGACTGCTGCTGCATAAGATGGAATAACACTCTGAACTATTGACTATGGATGCTTGCTTTGGTTTGCATGAGGAATGAAGTGCTACTGTGTGTACATGGTCTTTTATCTAATAAACTTTCTGTGAAGCAAAAGCTCACACGTAACCAGCAGCACCAGGAAAGGGTTGTGGTTTGACTGTGGGCCAGAGGAACCGTGTCAGAGAAATGTGATCCTGAGTAAGAGACGTCACAGCGGCTCCTGGAATGTCCTACAGAGACAGAACAAACTCCACCAAAGGCAAGCCCCACTGTCCTTTCTGTGCCAATCACACTTTCTACCACACCACTGTGAAATGCCTCATCTGTGCACCAGAGCAGTCCTCGGTGTACTGCTATGGGGACACTATGCAACAACATGTCTACATACAATTTTAGATGTAATTTAGATGGTTTAACAGTGACATTCCTAGGCAATATGTGCATTCCCCCATTACATTTGATGCGTTAGTTCACAATAGAACATGTTTTGGTTATGCTTACCCTGTCCACATGGGGCAGTGTTGGGGCTGTTTCCTTGTCCATGAAATCCCTGTCGACTTTAGGAAACTGATGCAAGCATGGACAAAGTAAGTTGCATCATGATTCTTTGATTACAGTTTACAAAATATGCTCCCTACAAACTCAATTCAAAGGAGTATTAATAAAACATATCATAGTTTCATCACAAAATATAAGATAAGATAAGAGATGTTGCAGCGCACATACACAGCACTAGTAAGAGCACACAGGAGCACACAAAATATACAATATAGGTAGCTGCTATGCTTCTTAGCTAGCTCTAAATGCTTCATAAGAGCAGCATGTATATATTGTATCTTTCATGTGCAACTGGCATGAACTATAAATACATAAAAGAATAATAAATAAATAATCACATTGTCACTCAGACTGAGTAGTACTTATACCACAGCAGCACATGCATGCTGCTCACTGGTACACAAGTCTGGAGTTCCTCACATGACCAAAACAGACATGGAGCCTCAACAACTTTGAAACTCTCCTGCATTTACTTATCTTTACCAATTATTCAACTTTGTCTTATGTTGAGACTTAGGTTATATTGCATTTTTTTCCGTTTACTAGTTTCGAATATATAATAGTAAGTACACTACTAACTGTGCATTTTCATTGGTAATTAGCTTTGTGCACCTGATCATTAGCATTCTGTGGCGTAATTCTCGTTCAGCTCAATCTTTTGCCTTTGTCAATGGGAACAAGTTGTCCTCACATACTGTTTTGCTGACACAACATATTTAGGATAAGAGAGATTTGGCTTTCACA
Source organism: Knipowitschia caucasica (assembly GCA_964034765.1). Taxonomy (NCBI): domain Eukaryota; kingdom Metazoa; phylum Chordata; class Actinopteri; order Gobiiformes; family Gobiidae; genus Knipowitschia; species Knipowitschia caucasica. Next base: position 20,396,548 of record OZ035843.1, read on the forward strand.
GTTAGTCTTTGTTTGCCCAAGTTTTAAACATTATATCATCTGAGGGGAAAACCCAAGCCCTAAAGATCATCCCAAACTCAAAACATGTGACCATATATGCCATATTATGCCCTGATAGAGATTGCTCTAACAGCATGGGAGCAGCTGAAAGGGCTATGTATAGATGCCTCCGTTCGCTCCAAATTCAGCTTGTTGTATGAAACTTCATGTGTGATGAGGCAAGCTGGTAAAGTGCTGACAGTCTGAGGTTGTTTTGCGGGGGGGGGGGGGGGGGGGGGGTACACACACACATATACACACACACATACACACTACCGCATCACTCCGACCACTGTGGATATTAATACTCCGCGGTGCCACAGTGAGAGAGTCACACAGGAGTGAAAATATCTGACAAGAGCTATTTATAGACATGCAGAGGACAGCCGGAATCCACGGCAACGCCATCACAACTACACTGGAGTCCTTAGAAATTACCTTAGCAGTGGTCAGCAAAGTGTCTCACTCTGAGTTAGTGGGGTAATTGTAACACTGCATTCAGTATTATGGGGAGTGTTCTTCTGACTTCAGTCGTTACACTTCACAATTCTGACATGATAACCTGGAGGCTTTTAACTTTTTTTTGAATATTTATTGAGATGGAGGGCAAGTGAGAAATTTAGTAGAATTTACGTCACTGTCTTTAGTTTACTTACCTGTGAAAAAAAAAATGGATGTATGTAAACATGTGTTCATTGTTTTGAATATGAGATTTTTTTATTTATATTTTTCACAAAATCACAAAGTTAGGTAGTTTCTCACCCTATGTGTTTACCTTTGCCATTAAACTCATCAACATTGTAAAATCCGGTAGATAAAGTGAAAAGAGTAAAGTAACATGTATGCAGGTGCGCCGTCCTCGTGCCCCTGGACAGGCACGTGCTTCTCCAGTGTCCTTTAGACTGTAAAAACAATGAGGGAATGCCTGAGGAATGTGTGTGTTCATTTATGTGGCGGGCTTTTTAATCAACTCCACATTTAGACTTTTTTGCATGAATAAAAGATGAGACAGAGGCACAAGCGGCAGTGTAACCGCTCAGTGTCACAGGAAGGTCAGCGGGTGCCGGGTGGACTAACCTTGATCTGCTTTATGTCGTCTCTATTGAGCGCATTCAAACGTACAGAGAGAGTGGGGATTTATTGTATAGTGTAGTTGTTCTCCAGTTGACCTCCATCACCTGCCTCATTAAGCCGATCCTGACCAGCACATGCAATACCTGCACTGCAAAAGAGAAGCATGACTTAAAACAGATTACTGCCTGTGACCTAAGGGAGCCCACAAACAATCTGACAAACTAAACCTGTTCACATTTTGATTATTGTAAGAGTTAACTATATGCTAAAACACACACCTTATATAACAATACAAGAGATGTAATTAATAACATGTCAAAATAGAAACTCATTTTATCATATCCCTTTAATTGGACATTTTCTCTTTCTCTTGTGTTTAAAACCCTGAGTAAAACAGTGGAAAATTCATTGGTTACAAAATAATCCACAGTGGCGGCTCTAATATGAAATGTGAGGCTGGTTTGATATTACTTTCAAAGGAAATGAAATTAAAAAACGTAATAATATGTATATTTTTATAAATGAAAATATATCACTGAATATAGTTCAGAATTTTTGTAAATGTTCAAATCAATTATTCAATTATTCCAGTATGCCGGCAGTAGTGGTACTGTGTATAAGGCCACTGCTTTGTTTTGTTGTATCCAAGGTACTACGGTCGACAGAACAAATTATTGACAGGAAACAAATGATTACAGCACTGTTGACAGAAGCTGTGTGACTTGTTACGTCGGCTTTGTAAACAAATACTGTACGCACTCCACGTTAATGGAACAAGGCCACACGGACATTTATGGATATTATTGCTTTTTGTTTCGGCTCATACTTTCTAATGACAACAAATGTTCTTGTATAATTGTGTCCATGGGAAAAAGTAGCTTCAAAATTATAGTCAATATATAGTTAAATAGAGTTTAATATAATGAACAATAATGAATCAATAAAATGTAATTGATTTATAATACATACTTAAAGAATGTTTTAGCATCTCTGTTGATACATTTGACAACCCTATTTGATAGAAATATTTCTCTAAAGCAAAATATATATATTTTAGCGGTATAATTTATAGTTTCTTATGGTTTTCAGTCCTATATTATTTCAGTCTTATAATTGATAATATACTTTCTTTTTCAGCCTAACAATTCCCGTCTGTAAAACAGTCACATTTTGGATATGATGTTTTTGTGTGTCTGTAATTGTTTTTTCATGTTGATTTACCTCCAAGGAAATATATTAACTAAAACTGAACTAGATTTAATTGAATTATACATGGCTAAATATTGGGACTGTCTAATATTTGCACGATGTCTAGGGCTGTTATTAATGATATTTTTTTATAATAGATTAGTTGACCAAAGATGACTATATTAATTAGTCTAATAATAGTGATTGTTTGTGTGAAAGGTCTGTGAACATGGGATTATTTTATACATTTGGCCAACACAAAGCTCAAGTTCTGCATCTGGAGATAGGTCTTGTTTGGTTGTTCGATTAAAGACACTACTTGAACTCTATTTAATTTAATTCCAAAGTCATTATAAAAAGGTAAGGTTCAAAGAAACGATTATCCATTACAAAAATAGTTAACTACTTTTTCCATAATTGATTAGATGTGATTATTCAAATAACTGAATACAGTCCTAAATATATCTGAACTTTAACCTTTTAGTGGATAAGACACAAACACAATGTAATCACAGTTCTTATGTTTTGACTTCAGGCTTTGCTCATTTAGCGCGGACATTCCGGTCTCTGCTCCTATAACTAGTTGTCCCCCCTCTCGTGTCGGTCGTGTCCTTTTGCTGTAGAAGTTGTCTGGTGACACATCTCACTCGCCCCCCTCTTCGCCGCCTCCTGTAGACTTCTTCATGAGTCACAAGCCCCAGCCAGACACTCTTGCCGTGCTGAGCAGACGCACCGGCAGACTTGGTCATCTGCTTGTCTCGTTTCAAAGGGGGTATAAATATGGCCTTTCTTGCAACACCGTGTACTTGTAAGTTTGAATGCTGAGGGAGCGTGCTCTCAGTCACATGTTTTGCGCCGTGCTTTCCCCCAGCCTGTCTGCTCACCTGGTGGTTGCCATGGGAACAGCCAGACAGCGGCAGACTTTGCACCAGGCTCCTCGGGGGACAGCGAGAACAGAGAGGAGCTGTAAGGGCAATAGAGTCTGTGCATAAAAGCTGTGGGCAACAACTTCACACGTGTATGCAAAGAAAATGTTCCAGTAATTTAAAGGAATGGGCTTTATCAATCTGTTTAATCCATAAGTGGCCTTTATAGATTTTCCATGATATCAATTCTTTATTACCGTGTAAAGAAAGCTGTTTAAAATCTACTACAGCTTGGAGTCTTTTGTTATAGTTGTGGATGAGTTTCTTTATCCTCTCTGATAGTAAGCTGCCCATTCTTCTTGGTAAAAAGCCTACAGTTACTATAAATTCCTGGGCAGCCTTGCATGAACTCTACGTTTGAGATCTCCTCAGCGCTAACAAAGATGTTATCATGAAAATGTTGAAAATAGAAAACACGTTCACTTATTTACTAATGATGAATGAAGTGAAAAAAGTAACTGTTCATAATCTCCAAAACATGGCCAAAAAACTGACTGTTTGTGTAAACTTTCAAGTTTTAGAATACCTTCAAATACCAATAACACACTTATAAAATGTGATCCATTGTCTGGAAATTCCTCCACAGTGATAAATTACTCTAAACAAGGTGTGAATGTATGTATGAGCTTATGTGGATTAGGTCGCGTTCATAGTTTTGGTTTCGTTTCATTGTTAAAATATGCTCCTCCACCTTTGTGTGATATTCTGCACGACTTTTCCAAATGTGTTTATCGGTATCAAAAATATGAAACATATCTATACCACATGACTCTGCTTTTGTAAACGCTACCTTTTTATCTTTGACCTCATGTGAAAACCCCACAGTGATAATCTGCTTTCTGATGGAGTCTTTAGGAAATGTAGACAAAGACGCCAATGTTAACACACCCTGATATCAGACCTTGCTAATCGTGTCATGGCAGCGCTCTCGCCTCATCTGAGATTCAAACACAGATTCTTTGTAGCTCGTCACTATGTCACTGTCTGATCATTTGCATTCCTAAGACGGGGTAAAGAAGAGTCTTCTTGTTATCAAAACAACTGCCAGCTGGATGGCGGCTGCATCGGTCACTCTTTCTGCACACTCTTTCTTGAAAACTTCATTAGACACTTTTTCTTCAACACTTTTTCTTTGCTAATTGTGCCTTCGGTCTTTTCCTGCCGATCCATGAATAGCAAGATGTTCCTGTCTTTATCGCTCCAGTTGCACACTTCTCTCTTTTGTGTTTTGCCAGCTGCCCTCAGAGGAGGAGGGGCTGATGTGAAAGCTCTGGGTTGAACATGTGTGCTCCGAGTATAATGATTGCTATATGCTGATGCTGTGTGCCGTCTAAAGGATAAAGGTAGAGGGTCATTGGAGCTTGCATAGTCTACATACTTTCAGTTGTCCACCTTCCACAATTAAACATAATTCAAGGTGGGGGTCATGAATTTTATTTTTTATTTTTTTTGTGTTTTAATTTTTTGCGTCCTTTTGCATTTAGCTTGTGATTCCAGTTTTAATGTCTGAACTTTTAAAGTAAGATATTTGATGACACCCGTGTGTTGGTTGTGTGTGTTTGTGTGTGTGCGTCACTAAAATGACTGTTCGCAATCGTCAAAGTTTTTACAAATAATATCTCCTTTTTGAATGATTTGCGTCTGGTTTGACACGAGCTAATGTACATAAAACATTGCTTATTTCTGTTAAATTAAAGGTGCAAGCCCTAAGTTTTAGAATAGATTTCTTGAGAGATCTCAATGTGAGGGGGTACAGGTTGTGGACCCACACACCAAATTTAGATAAGTTACATACAATATGTGCGCTTAAAAGTTCTCCAAGTATTATTGTCTGTGTGTGTGAAGAGACCTTTGGCCCCGAACATATGGGGCCTTATTGTAGTTTTTCCCAACCTCTTTGTGCTGCAGCACACGGCCACCAGCTGAAACCGTAGTTAGGGATGCAATGATTTCAAAGTTGACTTTATGATGACTATTGTGAAGGGTAATATTGTTATTTTACTAGTACTTACAGAAAAACAAAAGAGATTTAAATGTTGCTTTATTAAAATTACAATTGTAGTGTAATTGTGGCTACAGCAGAGACAGAACTTTCAGAAAAAATATAATAATTTAAGTTCTGGAGCTGCCTTTTTGAAACAAACGGTAAGAAACCTACCAACAAAATAATCAATCAATTATTAAATTCATTATAATAATTCATCGGTTTTATATAGCGCTTTGTTGGACACACAGAGACGCTTCACATTATTCATTCACTCCATACACGGTGCTGATGAAATTCTATTGTAGCTGCCCTGGGGCACAGGACAGCTACAGAGAGAAGGCAGCCAGTATGCACCATCACCAACCAGTCACACACACACCAGACTCATTCAATGTGGGTGAAGTGTCTTGCCTAAAGACACAATGACAGTTTTGCACTTTACAGCTACAGCTGCCCCACCTGGTGTTCCCAGAGGTCTTCCATCACAGTAATAACCCCGCCCTGCCCTGCTTAGCTTCCGATATTCATTATTTTTCCAAGAAGGTTCTGGGTTCAACTCTCAGCAACGATAGGGAAATTACCCTAATTACTTGGGCCAAAAACACTCAAACAAGTGCTATTCTTAGTGGAGTTGGCTCCATATTCCTCATATTCTGAATGAAAAAAACTCAAAAGAAAACGAACAAAATAAATGAAAATAGGTGAGAGATAGAAATGTATCGAATTTCAATATCAACAGGGACAATATTAACCAGCACACTAGTGTAATGCGGCACCGAGGTTGTATAAAACTTCCTTAGTGCTTCCAGCTCTACTTTGAAAGTTTGAAATATGAAAGTCTTTTGAGAAGAAGCAAACTCATTTTAGCTGGGATCTGCACTTTAGACTTTAAACCGTCTAATTTGTCATTGGGGAAGAACCCCATGCCTTCACCCTTCTGTCCCGCCTGCTGTTCCGGGGCACATTGTTTCCAAACAGAGCCCATTTTTCTGGGCACTTGTCCTGTTCACATCCCTTTACTTCCCTCTCCTGTGTGCCAGGCCAGGCCTGCACACTGCAGCTTCGGGCAAACAGAGCAGCACACACTGAACTAGACGGATTATCTTTGTCGAGGGAAGAGATCAGGACAGATTATCACATAACAGTCTTCACCATCAGTATTTCACTGCCTCCAGGGAAGAGCACAAAAGTCTCCAACTTGTACAGATCACTATCAGCCAAATGCCACGGTTAGCTCATTTAGAAGCTTTTAGTAGGAAGCCACAAGAAAAGGGTAAGCCTGTTTAGTAGTTATTGTAGCCTGAAGATGCTCTCCGGAGCGAGCGCCCTTGCAAAGAAAAAAAAACCTGCAATACTGGTTTCAACACTTCTAAGCACTTGTGAGAGAAAACACATTTCCACCCACACAACCTCTGGTATAAGTTTAAAGGTTATGACCTGACTCCACGGCTAAACCTTAGGGAAAAACTAGAAAGGAACTTGATACTTTTACTAATTTACGTGAATCTTTAATGGATTATAATTGTATTCGTAGAAATAATTTTATGGACAAAGCTATTGCAACATACTGCAATAGCTTTAATTATAAACTTAAAAACCTTGTATCCATTAGGTACTATGACATAACTTTGAAGTTTCAGCCTTCGTAGTTTCAGATTTGTAGTTTTTCAAGGTTCTGAAATATATTGTATAAAAATTATGTTAACTTGAGCAACTATTATCACAACAAACTTACAATATTGTTTGAGTCTTTTTACAAAACTTGCCGGACTATTAAGCTCACCGGTGTAAGCGCTCTAGCTACATTTAACAAATAAAATAAATTCTGTGCACAAGCAGATAGCCAACTGTTGACTATCTGCAACTGTCACAACATGATTTATTGATGAGGTGTCCTAAAGCTAAAAAAGATGGAGTCAAAATGACAAGTCCGTAAACTAATCGTACTAATCACATCAAAACAATTCCCTTGTACTTTGTGCATTTCCGGGTGTCGGCTCTTTCTTCTGTTCACATAAACATAAACCAAAGCTGATCCCTTGGAGATAGTATACCACAATAAAAAATGCATACATTGGCCACATTGCTCTATATAGACCACAGAGTGTGAAGGACTTAGTTGCAGTTTTATTCCCTAAGCCTTGGTCCTGTTACTGTTGCTCCCTGAGGAGACACTTGATGCATAATGGGCAGGGTTAGGGTTAGGGTTAGGGTCCTGTAGGATCTCGGATGGCCAAGTGTCCGGAAAGCCACCACTGGGTAGTATGAAGAATGATTCCTTCATACGTGGCTATGTCTTTGTCTGAGGTTAAAAAATGACCTCTCTGCTGTTTCATCGAACGCTGCTCTGTCTAAATAAAGTGTTGTCCCGTGGCTTTGAGCAATGATAAGTGGAGATTACCACAATTCTTGGGTTTGGCAGTGACGCTCCACTCGAGATTTGTGTCAAGGGAATTAATCACTGGCTTTTTCAATAGTAGATTTCCTTTGGGTGCCCCCAGTTCAATGCCAGGTTGAGCACATGCTGCTTTGTGGCATTTAGAGGACATTTCATTCTGCTTTTAACATATACTTTATTTACTTAAGTCAGCCTTTTTCAGCCGGCTGTAGATAATGTAATTTTATGACAAAATATTTAAGCAAAAGCACAATTTGTGGTCAGTTCCATATTATTCTACGGTGATTTGATTAGTTTTTGTATTCGGGCTGCAAGATTAATTGCAGCAGAATCTAAATCGCAATTTTAGTGTGTGCATTTTTATTGCATTGAGTAATTAGTAAAGTCCTTGTTAAAAAAAAAATCAGGGACATAATTATGCGAGCTGAGTACATTTTGACTTAAAAAAAGATTTTCAATATAAATATCTTTACGTATATGTAGATTGTTTTTATACATTAAAAAAATGAACTATTTTCTTCTCCCTCATTGCTGATGACAAATTGAGGGTTCAATCTCATAAAGGGGTTCATACATAACAGCAATATCAACAACCTGGAGGCCTGGGACAAACAGGCAAAGCTGAGAACCTGGGTCACACCTGAATTATTTTAATCTAGCTACTTAGCCATGGCTATAGAGGTAGTTCAATTTAGAGAGGTTGACATTTACCAATACCAATAAATCCATAGAGAGGCCCGGAAATTTTTGTGCAAATGCTTGTAATCTGGGAATGAGCGCTGATTTACTTTATTCCTTTTAAGTCTCAAAATACTCAATATTTTCTGCCTGATTGCCCATTTTTACATATTCGTATATATATTTTTCCAAAAAAATATATGTGCCTTTGTTAAGCCTGGTTAGTACTGTGATGGGAGACCTCTGGGAACAGCAGGTGCAACAACTGGTGCCAAAAATAAAGTGCCAAACTGTTGTGTGTCCTTATGCAAGACACTTCACCCACATTGCCTTGTAAGAGTCTGATACAGTATGTGTGTGTGGAAGATTGAGAGTGCTTCCGTAGATCTGCCCCAGGGCAGCTGTGGCTACAGCAGTAGCTTTATCCCCACTGTGTACAGATTGATTGGATAATGCCATGGGACTATTTTTCTTCTTCTGTATTTAATGCTTACTAAGACTTCACAAAGATATGTGCAATGTAAAGGTCACAATCTACTACAAAGATGAAATAAAGATTCATTTGATCTTAGTCATAGTGCTGGGCTTGCAGTAGCGGCTTGTGTGACTTATGGAGCAGCCATGACGTCTTTCTGTAGTTACACTGGCCATCACGTAAGCGCTAACGTATGAGCAGAGCCATAGTATGACTCAGTGAGATCAGCTCGATGGTGGAGGGATGGAAATCCAGAGATGCTCTTGTTTTTTCTGGTCTGACTCACACAGTGCTGGAAACGATGGCGTTATGAATGAAGCCCCCACCGAACTAATTACAAAAGGGAAACACTTATTCACCGGTGATGCAGTACAGCTGATGAAAGCATTTGTCATGGTAATCAACCTGCTCCTAGTCGATTGAATATTGATTTAAGTATGACCATTATGAGAACTGCAACGTGGGAACATTCTTGCTATGTTTTTTCAAGCATTCGATAAAGAGTGTGTATTTGAACTTTTGAAGGGAACATGCCAAATCGACTTCTAAGATGTTTTATTACATAACTATTTATTTCTATTTAGAAATTGTTTGTCTTTTATTTAACCAGGAAAGTTTTACACAAATATATCACACAATATATTAAAGCTGGGGCACCTAACTTTCAACCACAAATAGAAATTAACTATGTAAGCCATCCATCCATCCATCCATTTTCTTCCGCTTTATCCGTTGCCGGGTCGCGGGGGCAGCAGTCTAAGCAGAGACGCCCAGACTTCCCTATCCACACACACTTCCTCCAGCTCGTCCGGGGGGACCCCAAGGCGTTCCCAGGCCAGCTGAGAGACATAGTCCCTCCAGCGTGTCCTTGGTCTTCCGCGGGGCCTCCTCCCGGTGGGACGTGCCCGGAACACCTCCCCAGGGAGGCGTCCAGGAGGCATCCGGAACAGATGCCCGAGCCACCTCAACTGGTTCCTCTCGACGTGGAGAAGCAGCGGCTCTACTCCGAGCTCCTCCCGTGTGACTGAGCTCCTCACCCTATCTCTAAGGGAGCGCCCAGCCACTCTGCGGAGGAAGCTCATTTCGACCGCTTGTATCCGCGATCTCGTTCTTTCGGTCATTACCCAAAGCTCATGACCATAGGTGAGGGAGGGAAAAAAGATTGACCGGTAAATCGAGAGCTTTGCCTTTCGGCTCAGCTCCCTCTTTACCACAACGGTCCGATACAGCGACCGCATCACTGCGCACGCTGCACCGATCCGCCTGTCAATCTCACGCTCCATTCTTCCCTCACTCGTGAACAAGACCCCGAGATACTTGAACTCCTCCACTTGAGGAAGGACCTCTCCACCCACCTGAAGAGGGCAGGGCACCTTTTTCCGGTCGAGCACCATGGCCTCAGATTTGGAGGTGCTGATTCTCATCCCAGCCGCTTCACACTCGGCCGCAAACCGTCCCAGTGCATGCTGCAGGTCCTGGTTCGTTGGAGCCAACAGGACAACATCGTCCGCAAACAGCAGAGATGAAATCCTGTGGTCCCCGAACCGGACCCCCTCCGACCCCTGGCTGCGCCTAGAAATTCTGTCCATAAATACAGTGAACAGAACCGGTGACAAAGGGCAGCCCTGTCGGAGGCCAACATTCACCGGGAACAGGTCTGACTTACTGCCGGCAATGCGAACACAGCTCTGGCTCTGGTCGTACAGGGACCGGATGGCCCTCAGCAGAGGACCCCCGACCCCGTACTCCCGGAGAACCCCCCAAAGGACACCCCGGGGAACACAGTCGAACGCCTTCTCCAAATCCACAAAGCACATGTGGACAGGTTGGGCGAACTCCCATGAACCCTCGAGTATCCGATGGAGAGTATAGAGCTGGTCCAGTGTTCCGCGACCGGGACGAAAACCACACTGCTCCTCCTGGATCCGAGATTCGACCATCGGCCGTAGCCTCCTCTCCAGTACCTTGGAGTAAACCTTACCAGGGAGGCTGAGGAGTGTGATCCCACGATAATTGGAACACACCCTCCGGTCCCCCTTCTTGTAGAGAGGGACCACCACCCCGGTCTGCCACTCCATTGGCACCGCCCCCGATCGCCACGCGATGTTGCAGAGACGTGTCAGCCAAGACAGTCCTACAACATCCAGAGACTTTAGATAATCAGGGCGGATCTCATCCACACCCGGAGCCTTGCCACCATGGAGGCTACCAACCACCTTGGTGACCTCAGCCAGGGAGATGGATGTATCCGCCCCAACATCCTCAGCCTCTGCCTCTGAAACAGAGGACGTGACGGGGGGATTGAGGAGAACCTCAAAGTATTCCTTCCACCGCCCGACAATATCCCCCGTCGAGGTCAGCAGCTCTCCACCCGCACCGTACATGGTGTTGGCAAAGAACTGCTTCCCCCTCCTGAGGCGCCGGACGGTTTGCCAGAATTTCTTCTAGGCCGACCGATAGTCATGCTCCATGGACTCTCCGAACTCCTCCCAGTCCCGGGTTTTTGCCTCTGCAACAGCCCAGGCCGCGGCACGCTTGGCCTGCCGGTACTGGACAGCTGCCTCAGGAGTCCCCCGAACCATCATGGCTCGATAGGACTCCTTCTTCAGCCTGACAGCATCCCTTACTGCCGGTGTCCACCACCGGGTTCGGGGATTGCCGCCGGGACCAGCACCAGAGACCTTGCGACCACAGCTACGAGCCGCCGCATCGGCGATTGAGGCAGAGAACATGGTCCACTCGGACTCCATGTCCCCCTCCTCCACCGGGATCTGGGAGAAACTCTCCCGGAGGTGTGAGTTGAAAGTCCGTCTGACAGGGGGCTCAGCGAGACGTTCCCAGCAGACCCTCACTATACGCTTGGGTCTGCCAGGTCTGACCGGCTTCTTCCCCTGCCAGCGGATCCAACTCACGACCAGGTGATGATCGGTTGACAGCTCCGCCCCTCTCTTTACCCGAGTGTCCGAGACACGCGGTCGAAGATCAGATGATACGACAACAAAGTCGATCATCGACCTCCGGCCTAGGGTGTCCTGGTGCCACGTGCACTGGTGGACACCCTTGTGCTCGAACATGGTGTTCGTGATGGACAAACTGTGACTGGCACAGAAGTCCAACAACTGAACACCGCTCGGGTTCAGGTCAGGGGGGCCGCTCTTCCCGATCACCCCTCTCCAAGTGTCACTGACATTTCCCACATGGGCGTTGAAGTCCCCCAGGAGAATAACGGAGTCCCCGGGCGGTGCACCGTCCAGTACCCCTCCCAAGGACTCCAAGAAGGCCGGGTACTCTGCACTGCCGTTAGGCCCGTAGGCCGTCACAACAGTGAGAGACTTGTCCCCCACCCGGAGGCGGAGGGACGCGACCCTCTCATTCACCGGGGAGAACTCCAACACGTGGCGGCTGAGATGGGGGGCAATGAGAATAGCCACCCCAGCTCGCCGCCTCTCCCCGCGGGAAACACCAGAAAAGTGGAGCGTCCAACCCCTCTCAAGGAGTTGGGTTCCAGAGCCCAAGCTGTGTGTGGAGGTGAGGCCGACTATCTCTAGTCGGTATCGCTCAACCTCCCCCACAAGCTCGGGCTCCTTCCCCCCCAGTGAGGTGACGTTCCACGTCCCAAGAGCTAGCTGTTGTGTGTGCGGACTGGGTCGTCGAGGTCTCCGCCTTCGACTGCTGCCCAGTCCTCTCTGCACCATGCCACCACGGACCCCTCTGCAGGTGGTGGGCCCACAGGAGGGACTGCCCACGTCGTCCATTCGGGCTGAGCCCGGCCGGGCCCCGTGGGCTAAGGCCCGGCCACCAGGCGCTCGCCTACGAGCCCCGACCCCAGGCCTGGCTCCAGGGTGGGGCCCCGGCTGCGCCATGCCGGGCGACGTCACAGATTTCATGTTTGTGCTGTCCATGGTGTCTTCTGGACTGCGCTTCGTCTGACTCGTCACCTGAGACCTGTCTGCCATGGGAGGCCCTACCAGGGGCATGAAGCCCCAGACAGCATAGCTCCCAGGATCATCCGAGTACTCAAACTCCCCCACCACGTTAAGGTGGCAGTCCAGGGGGGAACTATGTAAGCATGTAATTGAACTAGCGTCTCGCTCTTGGTTCTATTACTAGTTTTTACATGCATTTTTTTGGGCCATTATCACATCTTTAGATCAGCTTTTCAGACAGAAATGTCAACCAATCAGCTCTCAGTCCAAAGCAGCAACAAGGCTCTTTCTTAGTGTGCAAAAGGTGACATATTTACATCTTGTATCACCATGCCATAGTGATTCACGTCTGGACAATCCCCATTCCCCTAAATCCAAATGGCTCTGCATGTCATGAAGGAGATAAAATCCTGTGCAGAATAATTTTGCAACAATAATCATAATGGTATTAGAAATGTGTACTTAATAATGATGCACAAATGCCATTAGAACTTTGTTGCAGACAAAAGCACAGTATGTCCCCTGTGCTTGTTTCCAGGTGACCAGACTGTTTGTATTTGGATGGATGAAGCCGGCCCACAGACATATGTGCTGGTCCCCTTATGTGGCAATGGACAAATAAAGAGAAGTTATAAAAAGCAACAAGCGCCGTCACTGTGGCATATTGAGGGACTTGTGTCATGCTCTGAGCCGTGGGTGAGGCTATTTATAGTCTCTGTTGCCTTTTATATCAGAGTGAGCAACTGTAGCCTCTATTCTCCTCTGACAACGCAGCTTTAGTTTTACAGTCACACTAGAGAATATATCCATTTAATAAATTATGTAGATTTATGTAGAAGCTGATCAAAAATAGTTCCAAAACAACAACGTACAGTATTTGTATCATGTTTTTCAGCATGAGTCTCTTTCCAACTACACAGTTACAAACATAAGCAAGGGGGAAAAAACTCTTCCTCTCTGAATGAAAGGTTTTGTGACTCAGATTGTGTTTTTCCAGTGCCGTTGGCTTGTTTGCACTGTGTAACCCGATAGGCCCCAATAGGAGTTCACTCCTCAGTGCTCGGCCCCCGGGGGCTTCTCAGGAGCAGAGGGCTTCTTCTGCCCGACACTCACAGCACGACTCCCCACTGTCGCCCCACCATCCTGTCAACTGGTTGCCATGGTGACCTGGGAAAACTTCTCCATTCTTATGACTACTTACCTCCCAGTGCCATTTTAACTCCAGGTGGAGAATTAACTGAACTGTTCTGCTCTGATTCCTAACATCACAAAATCCAATGAATTCTCCTACTACATTGTTAAAGGCTATTTGCTTAGTTTTTTTTTTTTAATAAAGCTTTGGTTGTTATTGATATACTGTTGATTATACAGCGGTACCTTGTTTATTGAGGGACTGAGGGAAAATCTATCACCAACTACGTATATATTTTAAGGTTGTAAAATCTCTCACTCCACACTCTTAGACAGACATTAACATTTTTTACAGTTTATCACATTGCTCACTAGTTTAAACCAGTATACCAAATTGTCAAAGAAAACTACTACTACTACAACTATGTTCAACACTACTATGTATTGAAACTTCATCTTTAAAAACATTTATTAAAATTTACATTGCTGGCTTTCAGTCACATGACCCGGGTTAGCTATCCACCTTATTCCATTATCCATATGGTCATCATTTTTCACTTCACAAAGTCAAGTCTATGTTCAAGTTTGCTAAATAAAAGTTTCAAGTTTCCCCACCCCCAGAACAGCATGTGAGACCAAAAGGTGAATGGCTTCAACCTGTATAATAAATAGCATACTGTTGGGGCGCCCCTCTCCCTCCTCTCACCTACACCCCCACTCCCCCCTCCCGCTCCTCCCCTTGGAGCCGCTGTTGCACAATACGGCCAGACTAGCGTTGCCATGGTGATCAAATATGCACGGACAAATATTGTTGGGGGATTTTGTTGAAGGTTTTTGTGCGCGCCGTTTCATGTAGTTTAGTCTGGGGAACAGCCTTGAATCACTGACCTCAGCCGATGCTACTCAGATCAAGGATTTGATTTCACATTTTACTTAGTTTTTGTTTCTTAAATCACAGTTACTTGTGTGAAGTGGTGTTAATCAGGCAGTCACTCAAGACTATTTCAGTAGACTGTCTCTTATTTAGGTTGAAGTATGTTGACTAAACTCTCCTTGATAGATAGATAGGACTTTCATGATAATACTATGTTGAATTATTGGATCTGTAAAACAAACGGCTGCAGCTATTGTAATCTATGTCATCTATAAAATATGACCTTCAATCAATTGGGTGAATAATCAAATGTATATAACGTTTACATTTTAGACAAAGGTATGACACAGAGTGGGGGGGGAAATGCATTTAAGGCTTTATGAATTCAGTTGTGTGTAAACAGCCCAATTAAGAAGTATTACACAATAATTAACAATTACAAAATAGAGCAAATACATATGAAGGTATATATTCGTTATTTTGAAATGTGGTGGCTTCTCGTCCCTGATTTGACAGAAAGAGCAGTAAAATAAAGGAATTAGGCATATTTGTTTTGAATGACTATATTCTCTTTCCTTTGCCTCTGACTTCAAGTCTTGTGCTGTTCTCTTTTCAGTTTCTTCTTGCAGAGAACAGCGCAGGATTCATGAGTAGAAACAGACAAATAAAACAGATGTATGTGGGAGAAAGTAACAACACTGCACATCCAGTTTTTATACCCAAGCTACAAAACGCTCTTTATTAAGTGACAACCGGCCTCATATGCACGGTAGATGGTTTTATCTTTTTTATTGTTTTATTCACTTTCTTATTTTTCCATACACAAACAGTTCCAATGTGTTGCACGGAAGCAAGATGACAATAAAATATCACATAAGTCTGCTTACTATATTAAAATGAGATAGGATAATTACAAGCTAAAATGCTAGTAAATAAAATATAAACTCTAAAGTTAATACAATTGTGCCAACAACTGATATTATTGCAAAACTGAAAATTACTTCTAAATTGAATACAATTACAATCATGCAGTTGATTTCCTACTCCCAGACGGCTTCATACTCTTGCTATTAAATCTGGGGGCATATTTTTTAAACCCTACTTTATCTTTCAGTGAACAGTCTGCCCCCGGTCCTGGTGCTCCCACAGACTGGAGCTGTGTCACCGGTGTGGGAGTGCGCTCCACCCTCCTCCCTGTCTTCCTCCGTGCTGTGACTCATGTAGCTCCTGTATACACACTACCTTCACACAGTTGTGAGTCAGCCGGCCGGGCACACCTCCTCAAGTGCCCCTCGACACTCACTTCTGTCACCACCATAAACCCTGTAAACCAGCTCCTTCATTCAGCATTTGTGATGTATGGACATTGTTGGACAGAAATGGCAACAAGAAGGTAGCTGATAGTGTTTTTCACTGTAATTGACAATATCAGTGACTGGATGAGAAGAAACATTCTTCAACTACATTTTTTTTTAATTTGACTTAAGAGATTAAAAGGGACACATAGTGTAATGGGCACACAACTAGATAGAGTAGAGCCAAGTAGGGCTGGTGGAAATGGGGCTTATGACATCACACTCTTAAAACACTACTTAAACAAAAGTAGTGCCATACATTAGTTTTGGCAATTCCTCAAGTGCAATGATGTTCCTCACACTCACATGCCTGTGTGTGCAGCCTATATTTTTTTAATGGGAAAAAATATATAATCAAATATCTCCATATTAGTTCACAAGCTAAAACAACAAATAGTGTAATTGCTATTGAATGCCCAATAGTAATAATATCATCAAACTTTCCTAAAATGTAATTCTGTTTTTATAAAAGATACTGAAATATGTACATGCACTCCAGTTCAGATAACTTTACTATGTCAATCTTTCCATTATTTTCTCTTTTCTTTTCCACATTAGCGACTGAACGTGTGTAGCTATTAGCTTTAGGTGAGCCACCGCATTAACTTGACTGTTCAGGCCTGACTTGAACTGCTCACATTGTTATCTGTGCAGTAATTCATTGGAGCCTGATAGCGATGTCTCCAGTTGTGCAGCGTTTGTGTTCTATTATGATGTCTCCAAGTCCTTTTGTACAAGCAGACAAAACCACAGTAGATTTGGCTGAGCTGTTGGTCCAATCAGCAGTATTTTCTCTGCTCTTGCCCCGGGCTGGAGTCAGATGTTCCTTTGTATGACCAATTTGAACACTGTGTTTTTACAAGAACTGCTCAGCAACCAAGAAAACAGCTTAGATAATGTGCACTACTGCAGTTACAGATCTAAAACAATCTCATCACTATCGCCTGACGTCATGTCCACTTGTACTTGGTAACAGAAAAATAGAAATAAACGTACAACTAAATCAAGAGACGTAAAGTCATTCATATACAAATATATTCAAGTGGAAGTCATGAACATTTATGAACATTAATAGACATTGGTCATCTGCCTCTTATGGACCAATGGCTCTATGTGTTTTTATCAATGCATTTCCTGTTTTTGAACCGTTTGATTCTCAGATCTGTGTCGGCGAATCAACAACTTTGTAAAGTCCTCCGAGATAACTACTGTTGTGATTTATGGCTTTACAAAAAAAAATTAAATGAATTGAATTCTGTGGATAAAAAGTGACTGGTATATGTAGGAAAATAGATGGATGAAATAAATGTTCAAATAAAAGAAATAGATATGTTTATTTTTGAGTTAATCTTTTTTCCCACTCAAAATAGATTGAAAATTGTTAAAGTCGGGGTACGTAACTTTCAAACCAGATATAATACATTTCAATAGTTCCTCGCTCTCGAAACAGTTTGGTTCTATCTTTAGTTTGGTTTTTTTGACCGTTTTTATATGTTTTATGCACATTTTTATTTCTAGTTTTCACTGTCACATCACAACCAATCAGCTTTTTTAAAACTGAAATGTTTAAAAGAGAGGACCACCCTCCCTCAGCCAATCAGTTCTCAGCCCAAAGCATCAAATAGTGACTCACGGGGCTCTTTCTTACAAGTTTGCAAAAGAAAACATGAAAGACCAAATGAACCTTTCTAAAATATAGAAAAAAAAACATGCTTTTTAATTGGATTGTTGCGGTCTGATGTATTCCCAAAATACTTTTATACGGCTCTTTCTGTGATGACAAACATAATAAGCATAATAATCATAAGACATAAGACCTTCATGTCAAATTTCTAATGTTAAATTACTGGGGGTTAAAAGTTAGGTACCCCAGCTTTAATTACAGTCGTCCATTGAGTTTTGATGGACATGGCTGGTCTTATCGTGTAGTTGGGTTGAACTGTTGCGTGGCTGCAGTTCAAAGGTGGCGGAGACTACAGCTGTGTGTGACGTACAAAGCTACTCTCCGCACTCACTGGATCAGGGCTTTCTGGTTAATAAATGTCAAAAACAGCCCTCGACCAACTCCACTGGCCGTTTTATTTGGACTTCTGAGCCGTTTATCCGGGTTTATCTTAATGCATACACAGTTAGTTGATCGTCAGCAGCTGTTACTTCGAGATTACTGTATTTACTTGTGAAAGGAAAAAGCGGGACAGCTCTGGCCATTTTTTTTATGACTCACAGGGAAGAAAGACTTCAGATGCTTTTGAGCAACATGAGAAGTTACAAATAAAGTCAGTTCTGCGTAGGTGTATGACCTTTTGTGACATTTGCGATTCAAGATAATTATTTTAGTGGCATTTTTGATGTTGTAACCTCGTTCATATTATTTAAAGTGTCTAATTTGAAACTAACAGAATTATGCACTAGACAAATATAAAGTCCAATCAACAGATAATGAGGTTTAAGAATCAGTGGCAATGCCTGCTGTTTAATGATGTAATAACATTAGGGCTGCAACTAAGGGCTATTTTGATAACTGATTAAAATAGTGATTGTTCCTGTGTTTAAATGATTCGTTTAATATGTGAATATGTGAGTTTTACTTATATTTGACACAGATAAAGCTGCTGCATGACAATAATTTTTTTTGTTTCGGATTCATGCAGCTAAAGTCTTCCTGAAAATTTGAGACAGAATTCTCCTCTGAAAACGTTCAAATTCAGGGTGAAAACATTTGTGTTTAGCTGTGCATACAACTGAAGGATTGAATCGTCACCTTTTTTAATGTACTGTGATTATTCATGATTGTGTCATAGTTTCGTTCTTTGAGTTTCCTTTCGTACAAACTTTTATACATACCGTAAATACATTTGCCTTGCCATTTTATTATTAATCATTTATGCATTTCTTAAATACTGTCCTGGTTTAATTCATCAAATCACATCTCAAAACACTTCTGTATATTGAGCAGTTAACAAATAATCGATTACTAAAATAGATTATTGAAGAAACTTGATTAGTTGAGATTAAATCGTTAAAACTCCTATGTACATATACAGTTCTCCGCTTTCATAGCCCATGTTGTATTCATTTTAGTTTAGTAATCACAATCTCATACTCTTAATGTTGTAATAATTCTTGTGGTGCACTGCAGGAGGTAAACCAACACTTTGATTGCATAAGATTTCTCCCCGCTCCTCTGCCGTAAATCAGCCCTCCCCGGGTTGAAGTAAAATATTAGTGCTCCATTACCCAAATGCTGCCATTCTCTCGATGAAGCGTAAGCAGCTATCCTGTTTTTATGAAGAGCTGCTTCTGCAGGACGGCCCGGCTGTTGCAAATAAAATAAGTTTATGGTCGTTGGTAGATGGGCTCATCAAATATGGTCTGCGTGTATTATTCATAAGATAACCGCTCGTGAAAACTATTGCAATCCTGTGGTCCATAAATCTTAGCAGGCTGTCTGAATGCAATGACTATGTTGACCATTTTAAACACCATTTGCCCCGACTGCATCATTTTACAAACCGGCTCTATATTTAAGATCTTATTTAGCCAATGTTTACATAATTTTATACAAATCAAATGTGTTTTGTTGCTTCTTTTGTTTTTTGTTTTTTGATAAGTTCTCCAACCTTGAATGTAATATGTTAGTATTTGCACTATCTTATCACTCAAACAGACAGTCTCTTTCCTTTGGAGCGGTAGTGTCTCTGTAAATGAGTTTACTCTGCAACTTGAAACCTGGCAGCAAGTTAAACTTTCAGCCAGTGAATATTTGTTGTTTGCCTGAGAGCAGCAGTTGATACTTTTTGGATGATTTTATAAGAGTGACTTGCAACACGACCATCACAATAATAAGTATGGTAATTTAGTTATAAAAAAAGAAGTGCAAAAGAAGTAAAACATCTGTGTGTCAAGATTTCTTTACATTTTAATTTCTTGAGTTGTGCAGATTATATATTTGTCCATTTGGCTTTTTGTTGTTGTTGTCCTGGACCTGCAGTGTTGTCAAAGCAAAAGTCAAGCATGTTCTCCCTGTCTGTGTAGGTTTTCTCTGGGTGCTCCGGTTTCCTCTACCAATATTCTTTTTTACAATAGGACTGGTTGGTGATGGTCAGAGAGTCTGGTATGCCAGATTCTGTCATCAGATTATAAAGATCAGTGTAACCACATTGGTGGATGATAAATATAATAAAACAAAAAGCAAAATACATACATTATAAGCTTGTGATCCATTCAGTATTACAGAGAATCTACACTCTCCCTCTGCTTGTTTTCAGCTGATGCTAAATGCACTGTGGTGTCTGTGTTGAGTGCTGTGTAGTGGCTGTTGTGGCTGTGTGGAGATTCCCACAGCGCACACAAAGCTTTCATTCACAGAGTCCCTCACTCGGCTGTCGCTCTCTCTCTCTGCTCCTCCGGGGGCTCGCAGTCCCCTAACTCACTCTTTCCCAATTAGCTGATCACAGAGGGCCAGGCCAGAGGTCACACACAGGGTCAAAGGCTTTTCGTTTCAGCTATTCTACCCCTTCAATTACCTCTATCAGGCGGGAAAGAAGCCTAAGTTGATTATTTGGTGGGGAACAACTGCTTTTATTAGGTTTACTGACCATAATGATGTCACACCAGTACATATTCACCATGCAAATGAGTCATTATGCTCTCAAGCTTTGATCATTCTTAAACTGTGTCATTGCGGTGTGTCGAGTACCCCGATATTTGTAATACATAATCATAAATACCAGACTTGAGAAGAAGTAATTGTCAGTCCCCAAATAGTTTGGCCACGGTGCAACCCTTTGTAACATGAAACATCCCCTCTATTGGTTCCTACTATCTCAAATGTGTTATTTGTAATTACCCGCCAAGGGGTAATGTGATCGCCTTTGATTGTGTGTGTGTCTCTGTGGGAATGGCAATTTAGCTCAAGCTTTAAACTAATTATTTATGATTATTATTATATGTTTCTGCAATTAGGATCTTGAATCACAACAAAACAGAACTACACCAAATCCACTGCTTACTTTTGTTTTTGTTGTTTTTTATGTCTCATATATTTTCAACATATTCTACTGGTTTTGTTAGTTTTTCTTTGGACATTCCTTTGTATTGTAAACAGTGCCTCTTCCCAGTATGGCCAAATTGGGTCTAGCACTGGGTAATCTTGAGAACTTGCCGATCAGCCGTGGTGAGATGGGGTCATGCTGTGATGCGGCTGGGCGAGCTGGCGGCGTGTCCCTGAAGCACGCCTGGTATGCAAACAAAGACGATACCGGAGGAACGCCTCATCACCACCTCCCTGTCAAAGCCTGCGATACGTGTGAATCAGCCTCAAGAATGCACACCTACACCCAAAAACGCACAACATCGTGACATACAACTGCAAACGCACACAAGGCAGATGGACTTGTGCACATCGCCATGGCAACAAACACACCACAAAAAAACTATTCATTTTGGCAATTCTTGTTATCAATGTGGCCTGTACGTTTGAGATGCAACACACACTGTATTGTCCCAGTTTATCATATCAAAAGTTTTGACATTATGTCTTTGTGCCAAATCCTTTTCTCTGACCATATTATCAACTGACCACTTGTAAGTTAAAGCTGTACCTGACTTTAATACCACGCATAAATAACTGTGTAATAAAAGCCATGTGTTTTGTGTCTAGCTCCCAAAACTGTTTTTTTTTCTAACACCAATTTTTTTACTTTGATATTTTTCAGCTTTTTCAGTGAAAAAAAGAGTACCAGCCCTCACTCACCTCTCAGTAATGCATGTAAAAGATAAAATGTTTTCTAATAATAATAATAATTATGGATGTAGCATGTTGTGGTCTGATTTGTTCACAAAATGTTTCCAAAACAAGACCCTGTTGGGACATTGTGTATTTTAAGTTTCCTTCCATGTGTATATTTGTAGTGGTTTATGTAATTTTAGAGAACAGTATTATTTTATTTTAATTTGACCTCTTATTTTTAATCAGGTTCAAATTCTGTCTTTCAAGAGTGACCTATCCAAAAGTGGTACAATCAAAGCGACAGTACAGGTAATATATAAATTACCTTTACAGAACATTAGATTGTTCTGTAAAACTGTAAAAAGAAAACAAAATAGTCTAGTCTTTGTAATATTTGTTCTGCACAAAAAAACAACACCAAGAAGCAAAGATAAGAAATATGAATTTGTACGTATCAAAATGAATAATAAATTATACAGTAGACACACCATGTACTGTTGGTTTGTCATCTCCGAAAAGTGTGAAACTCCTGGGCTGTTTTTATTTTTAAAACAGCCCAGTTGCACCAACACTTCCACTCCAAATGCTACTTTTACTAAAACCTTTTCAGAAAAATGTGAGAAATTAATGTGTCGGTGTAATTGCATGTTTATTTACACACTATATCTATTGTGTAGTATCAACATTTGAGTACATTTTCTTATCTTCTGTTTACTTCAGGTCTTTTCATGAGCCTGCTGCACTCGAGTATGGATGATCCCAGCTGAGGCCCTGATTGTCTGTCCCAACGCAGACCACAGAGCTGCGACCGCTAATGCTCCTCAGATGTTCGTCAGCTGATGAAGTCCTCCGTGTGGCGGCGGCTTTCACTGAGGCCACAGCTGCATACGGGGACGCTGTGGTATGAAATCCAACGGTTAAAAGGTAAACAATCATTCATGACCTATATTGTCACTGCCCTTTTTTAGTAAAGACAAAATATTGTGTTATCGGATTCGCAGTATTAGGTCATGGTTTGGCCCTCAAAAGGTTGCGTTCATGTTCAAAAACTCAGTTGGCAGGTGCTGATCCATCTCTAATGGGAAATGTTTTTAAATAAATGTCTTAAGGTTTTCCCTGGTCATTTGTTGTTAGGGATTAGATTCACAAACCTGCCATATTGTTCTAATGTCTGGCTAACATCATGCATATGTTTTTTTATTAATCGTCACTACTTCTAGACACCTTTATGATAAAACAATGAGACCATAGTTGATACTGTATGTACTGACAAAGACGATGTCGACAGTTATTGTTTCATATTGATTGGCCCAAGACGTAGAGAGAAATTAGCTCCAAGCAAGGATAGAAATCTAACTTTTGACAGTTACCATAGTTACCAGGAAGAAAAAAAAATCAACAACCCTCCACCACAATTTTAAACTATAGGTGCTTTGGAATGTGATGTCACATGAATCCAACCTGAACTGATCCATCAGGTGACAAACAGGGAAATATAATAATATATGGAGAAACGATACTAAAATGCAGTTTCCTTTCTTGCATACTAGAACGAGATGAGGGATCTGGAAACCTTTATCTGCCCGCACACATATTGTGGACCTACGTTACCACGTTATTAGCATTTGTCAGTGGGGATAGGACTTATCAAAGCATACAGCAAGCACAGGGGGTCGCGGCTTAATCATCCAGGGGATAGAAGGACATATGGCAGAGTGATTACAGCGGCATTCACCTGCTGACTGCCTTCCACAATCTGAATTAAGATGCCTTCCTCTCAGCAGGAGAGGGACTGTATCCGGAGACACTAAATGCAAACCGTCAGGTCACATCCCCTTAGCCAGATCAGGATTTTAACTCTGGGTCAATTCAAGGAGATTTCAAACACAGATTTGTAGAGAGTTTACCTTAAAGCAGATTATTTAGCCCTATTTGTCTATTAGTACCTGGGTATTGATTTCTTTATATAACTGTGACCAATAGTCTCATGCACAAAACGTGACCTTATCATTATAGTCAAATTGAATTATACTGTATAAAGTTACATTTCTATTGTCATCATTATAGTACAATTTGGATTAAGGACCCTTGAATGATCTTAAAAATCAAGTTACAAATGTTGGTATTAATTGTGACAAGACTTGGAGCACTTGGAGTTTTGTTGTGGTGTGCTCATACAGTGAGTAGGCCAGAGGCTGTGTGGGCCAGCACATCTAATCCAAGCAGTTGGGAGTGAGTGGCTGTTTTATCCAGAGCCATTTGATTGTATTAACTGAGGTCATTCGCCAAAGTGACCCAGCTCAGAACTGACTTACTTTCGAATGTAACAGCCTTCGTAATCATTTCACTTGGCTGCTAAGTACAAGCTTATTATAATCATCTATACCTCATTTTACTAATGACGTGCCAAATGTAACATTACGAGTCAAATGAAATGGTAACATGGCCTTTGTTGTATAATAAGCATTGCTAATGCTGTAATAGTCTTCACAAATTACAATGAACTAATCTAATTGTTGGCTAACTTTAGGGACAGAATTACTGCATAAGGACAGGATAAGGATAACACATGTTTAAGTCAGTCATTGATACTTAGAATGTATGTTTTTCCAGGAGTAGTATGCGATTGTTGTACAGACTTTTGAACAAGATATGAGCAACTTCATTGAATTGGATGAATGCATCAGAAAGAATATGGCAAATAAACTACATCCAATGCTTTTCTCTAAGCCTCTAATTCTATAATACAACCCAGTTCACTGGTTTTAAGCTGATTTTCTAACTCAAGTACAGTGATCCATATTGCAAATGTTTGTCAAATGAAAATTAGAGGCCGTTAGAGGTTGACTCACGGTTGCTTAAATTGAAATTTTTGTAGCCTTTCTTACCACTTTACCACTGACCCTCCTTCTGCAGGGCTTCTCTTGGCGTGTTGCATTGCCTTAAGAGGACATGCCATCACTCCTTATTACACACACAGGGAAAGGCAAGGGAAAATAAGTAGGCCATGCTTGCATTATCTGTTTTTCCCGCTGCGAATTTGGTCCGTAGCAAAGCTGACAAGGGCTGAGTGTCCAGTGGGGGATGTAGTGACATGTCTTTATAGGTACATTGTACCGAGGCATGAGATCCATCTCTTTAACCATCAGCATTTATGCATCATATTTCATTTACAGTAGTGGTCGTAATAATCATATTATGTTTAGGATGCCTGTTTCTTCACATTGACATTATCTATTTATGGGATGTTCACTAAATCTGGCCACAACCCCCTGGAATAAATTATAAAGTTTTAATTTATGATAATTCACTCAATCTTTCTATCTTGTACGTCTCTTTTGCATCATTATCATCATCATCTTCATCTTTACAAAAATGAAAGAAACATTTTACTATATTATATTACACATTATAATTTGTTAAACAATCACTTAATTCCTTGGACACTTAATTGGTCTCCAGGTGTTGCTCTGTGTGGTCAGGACTAACTTTTCTAGACAACATTTTGTGGGTGATCGGGGAAACCGGTGTGCTCCAGGGGAAACCCTTCCAGACACCCAAACATGCAAATGCAACACCGGGCCGACACAGGATTTGAACCTACAACCTTCTTGCTGTGAGTACCACTCAGGCTTGTCACAATACTGAAGAGGATGGGCTGATTATCTGCTAGTTATTTTTATAATAAGAATGAATACATTTATTTGTACAGTGTTAAGGAAACCTTATAGAATATAGCATTTAGAGCTGGTGCATTGAAGGGCATATATTATCAGATAGTTTAATGACATTTCCATAAGCAAACATTATAGAGGCTTTGTTATTTTGTGAAGTTATGATGACTGTCCAGACTCTTCAGCTTTACTTCTATGATTCCGTGTAATGTCCTCAAAACCTACTCAACCAACCAATGAAGTCACTTTTGTTGTATCCATTTGAGACTGTTGTAATTGACAATAACATGGATCAAATTATCCACATCGTATTTAGTTTTAATCCTGATAATCTTTGTTAAATCCATCGGTATGGGCTTGGATTAAGTGTTAAACTGAATATCCACCTGGAAGTTATTAGTTGTTACAGGAGAATAAACCTAATTAGGCATAGAGGGTCACTCCTGGGACCGTCCTGGGTGAGCTGCCTTCTGTTGGCACTAGACTTGAGTAGACCACCAATACAGAGCACTGTGTCGCTCCCGCCTTCTCTCGTTGTGGGCTCCTTTTCCATGCAGTCTTCAATTATTTAACAGGCACCAGCTTAGACAGTGCACTGAATGTAACTAGTGTTGCTTTGCGCAGCTCTGCCCAGGACTTCAATCTACTTTGTACCTCCTTACAAATAGACATGTCCCAACTTGCTATAGACTTTTGCCATCAATGTGTGAGTGCCCAGAGCAGCTGTGCGTTTGAATCCGGTCTTTCACAATCTACAATATGGACTTTGTAGAGCCTAATAGTACATGTTAAATCCTTTTCCAGATTAAATTCCTGGGACATAACTTCACACAATCTCGCATCATTGTAATACTGATACAATAGTGCATTCATCAAACTACACTCTGCTAATTTCCCTGTAGGCAGTGTGTTCAATTTCACTGTGTCCCTGCCTTTAAAAAGCCTATAGCCCCCTCCCGAGCAGTCAGACCCCCTCTCCTCAATCTCCACTTCCTTCTGTGTAGAAAAACGCTGATATGTGCGTAAGAGTGCTTATTTTTCTCCTCCATTACCAGATTAATTAAAGTGTGCCTCTTGCCAATGCCCAGACGGATCTTCAATACTTCAAATGAGCTTAATCACCATGCACTTCCTAATCTCCTGCTAATTTAAAGAATTGCCTGGAACATACTGGCGACTGGACTCTCCCAATATGCTACCAGAGAGTATTATCTGGACAACTATGCTTAGACATACTAGTTCCAGCTATGGCACAATCAAACGCTTCAATGTATTTCATGTGAAGAGGAGCTTTGCAGAGGCTCCCCATTTGGATACGGCGCTTAAAGATTTCACCATGTTGTGTGACGTGTAATGCAATGGTTTCCTCTGCCGGTGTTTTGTGGAGATAGTGCTGGGGCATAGATGCTGAGTGGTGTGTGTGTGCATTCTGGGCGGGCAGTCTTGTAGCTCTTTGTTGTCCACTTGTCAAGATGGATTTGGTCATTGGCTGCAGCGAGCAAGACTGACGCGAGAGCACGCAGCAGCAGCCTGGAGGGAAAGACAAGCTCTGCCCACTGTACTGATTCACACTGGACAACGTCTCTTGTTGTATAAAATGTCCCACGCTCATTAAGAAGAATGCATATTTAATTCCTATGTTTGTACAGTTCTTATGTGACGGCTAGTGTTTTTTCCTCATGAGTCATTAATGTAGTTATAGCCTATTAATTGTTTATGACAAATTCCCATGAACGTTTCATTTAAATGACTGTTTGTTCAGAAGCTCTTAAAACACAAAATGAACTAATTCCATTGAGATATCGAAGCTTCAAGATGTTGCAAGGCAAATCAATTATTGAGTAGGGCAGACTTTCCATTCTCTAATGCATATGCACAAAATAAATATATCTTAAGTGAGTATCTTTATAGTACTGCACTCCAGAGACCACAGCAATATCTGTGTCCACAGCTTGTTCTCTCTATGCAGTCAGCTGCTCATATTTGCATACAGTTATCAGGTGTCTGCTTATGGCCTCATACTGGACTTCTATCACCTGCGTGTCCTGCACGTATTCTCCAGACAGCTGTCATCTGGTGCCTTTTCCCCTGTGTTTGTTCAAAAGCTTGGATAGATTTTCTTAAAGTGGAAAACAGCCTGATTCATCAACAAGGACAACGCTGGTATTGGCGCCATCCATCTCTGACAATTGAAAAAGCCTCTAAATAAATCATTTATCCCACCGTCAGTTAACGTAACGTGGGAACATCCAAGTGCAAGGGGCCTAATGGATTCTGGTTAGGGAAAATACTCAGGAATCGAGCGGTCCGAGCTGGAGGAGGATGGGTACAGTATTTAGCTTGTGGATGTTGGTTGTGCAGAGTGACATTGGCCCTGTGTTGGCTTTGTGCATGCCTCACTGTGTCGGGGCCTCAGGGACAGAGCGGAGCACTGGGTGATAGCTGGATGCACAGAGTCTGTGGAGCTGCAGACACCCTCTAGGCTCAGTCAGGGGGACAGGGGTATGTGTCCTAACTGCCCCCTCCCCATTCTCCATCTGCTGCCCCACTGCACAGTCACACAGGGCAGAAGCAGAGGAGGGGCGGCTGTAGGCTAACTGCACCACTTTAGTCTCTCTTTGTAAATGAAAGTCTTATTTCCATGCAGCTTTTGTTAAACAACATGTGCCTAGACCTGTGCAGAATTGGACTTCAGAGGCTGATTAACACAATGTGGAAAAAATAATGGGCTGTGATCCCCTGCTGTGATCGGGATAGAATTACTGAGGAAGAGCCAGCTCTGTGTAATCCTGCATTCAGTACAGGGCATGAGCACTGGTCCTGTAGTGCCATGGAGGAGCCGTGATGACTGTTCATTAGCTCACTCAGTGGGAGCGAGGCAGCTCCTGCTCTGGAGATCCTGGATTAAATTGTACTCTAGCCTGCAGCAGGACCTGACACACGTCTCATTGTGAAACTGATCCTTTGCATCCGTGTGGGGCTGAGATATGATCGTCAAAGCAAAGATGCTTTCTTTTTGTTAGTAAACAAAGGAATATTATTTGATGGCCCACAAGCACACAGTGGGAGAATCTTTTCTCTTCACAGTGCTGTGTGAATGAGCATGGCTCATGAGATGAGCCTAAAGTCATTAATGTTAATGTGTGTGTGCATCCCGCACTATTCCCCGCGCGCCTCTATATATAGGGCTGTAATGATAGCCAGCTCGGGGAGATGAGAGCAGTGAATTAATAAGTCTTGGTAGAAGATCTGGGAGCGTCTCTAGACAATGCCGGGTCTCTCAGTGGAGCAGCAGTGCAGATGAGATGTTAAGAGAATTTTTTATCATCTCTTTTTCCACTCAGAGCTGCAAAATGAAATGATTTCTGGTGGAGGCACAAATGGTTTCATTTTAGCTGGAACGTCATTTCTGTCTGCCTGCTGCATAAATAATGTTAAAGTCGGACTATGTAGTTTAATTCTAGATAAATAGATTGCAAGCAGTTATCATGGCTTTTATAATTTGATAATAAAAGGAGCAGTCTCGAGTGTGCTCTCTTAATATATTTGAAAAATAAATGAGAGTGAGCACTTTTAAATGAACTGCTGTGGACTTTGTCTTCTGCCTCAGGTGAAGTGCACTCCTAAATGTTGTTCTCTTGCTTTGAGTGTGACGAGGACAGGACCCCCTCCCTCTGGTACCGTACGCTCCTGTGATGCTTAGCCAGATGAGTCCACGTTCAGCTGCGGGTTGAGCTGAGGATAAGATGCCCTAGTTGAAGAGTGATTTACTGTCTGTCTCCCCTGAGACCATGAGTATGTGTAGAAGGAAGGACACGCTATGTGCATCACACAGCTTTATGACAAGCAGGGTGACAGCCACTGTCCAACGCTTAATCATCACTTTGTTTGCACATACAATACACAAATGATTAGTAATACATTGTTATGATATCTATCTGTTTGTTTGTATTGAAATGCACTTTGCAAAAGATTTTCATGAGCCCTGTGCTTGAACAGTCAGTTGGACAATAACTTCACAATTACCCAGACAGATAAAATGTGCTTGGTTTAGTGGTAAGCGCCTCTCATGGCAACACTGCCATTAGCATTCATCTGAGCAAAGTCACATTCAGACACTAATCAATTTGATCAATATCTGCTTCTGAGTTGCATTTACAGCACTGTGACTTAAAGCAAAAGGTCTTTGGCCCCTGTGCAAATATATTGTAAAAGCAAAGGTTATACATATCCGTAAGTTTTATGTAATAATTGGCAAGTTTTTGTTTCTGTAATGGTCAAACTATGGCCCTTGAAAGTTTTGAAAACATTCTAAACTAATCTTTGTGAATAATGATGTGAGGAATGGGTGAGAATAAGACATATGCATATGTTTAAATATAAATTTGATCCCCTTTAACAATTCAAATTGAGGAGAGTTTGTAGGTTTTGCTACATTAACTTTTTAAAAGTTGTGTGTGCTCTGAGGATGCCCCAGGACCGAACAGTGTGCACCTGTCTGCCTTCCAGCTGAGATATCTGATTTTTAAACAGTGAAAGGAGGAAATGGATATTTAAAATGGTCTCACAAACGCTTTAACTCATCATTCTTTGGCCATGAGCATAGTTTTAGAATGAAAGTAATGCAAAGTAGACCACCTTTTGCGCTGCACCCCAAACCATAGTGACTTTGCATTGAAAGGATAAAGGATATTTCATCTTATCTTGAAACATATTTTTGGTGTGGCATTATACTTTCTGATGGGAAAGAGAAAGTATAGCAATTGTTAAAAGAAAAAATGCATTCAATTTAAATTTGAGCATTATTAAACCTGTTTAAGCAGTACAAAGTTTAAAAGTGTGTATATTTTATCTATATTTACATTTGTTTATTATTTCAAACTGAAAGACTGGTGTATGTCCTGTGGTCACTCTTCACTGGCTGCATATAAACAGTGCCTCACAGCTCTTGCACTACACTTTCAACTCGTGCAGCAACCCACCTCTTCACTCTACAATACTTTAGCTTCCACTATCACCCGGCACAAGGTTCTATATTCGACTCCACCTCCAGACAGCGCCTTTCTGTGTGGTTTCCATGATCTCCCCTTGTCTGTGCAGGTTTCCTCCAGACATGTGCTTCGTGTATGACAACCATGCTCCAATCACTGTGGAGTGAGAGGAAAAAGGGCCACAACATTTGGAAAGTGCTTTGTGACACTGTGATATTTATATAAAGTAAAATGACTTACAGTACTTACTATTTTTTTGGCATCCAAGAACCCAAGGCATCCCAGATCCAACATATCTAAGTATATCTTAACCAATCATGTAGTAACCCAATCTACTTGAAGATATTTTATTAGCAGCTAACACCGGTTCTTTGTGATTTACCGTAGGCAACAATAAATGGGCTGCAAATAGAAAAAATATGTGTGTGGGTTGCTAAGAAGTTGTAAAAGGCAGTAGAGGACTGACATAGCACAACTAAAGACAGGAGAGGATCTAGGTAAGACTAGAGTGGCACTGTGATAAAGAGGTCGGACTTCCATAAATATTTCCCTATAAACGTTTATCATCTAATTTATTCTTTTGTCTGGGTCTTTGCAAATTGAAATAAAACCATACCGTAAGCACTGTCTTAAAATTCCGGCCAATTAATAGATGATTAAATATTTTCTTGAACTGTGGGCCTCGTGAACTTGATCAAATTGTGATAATTCTGAATCGTTACCACAGTCAGACCCAGTTTCAGTCTTGATTGGTCCTCTGACTAAAAAGGAACTGTTCTGCTGTCCTGAAGGAAAATCTTGTAGTTTTACCGATTACAGATTTGGTTTTATTCAGACCTCCCCAAGTGCCAAGACACCCTCAAAATGAGCCCCCCTCATCGTTCATACTCAGGTACTATAGTAAATCCTTATTCTTCTCTTCCCCAAAAATCCTTTCATGCCCGACCTCCCACCGACTCCAGCCACACCAGCTCTTATTTTTTCAAAGGGGCCTTAATCATTTTAATATGAAAGCTGCTAAGTACCCCAATAATCACTTTGATGCAGTGGAGGACATTTGAAACGGACCCCCTCTGCATTTCAGCTTTTCATCATGCTTTTCATCAGCCCAGCGCCTTTTGACTAACACTGGATTCTGATAGGCATGTCATTTACAAGCTTTCAGCCAGTACAATGCCAACTCAATTAATGCCTACCTTTGACTTGAGCAAATACTATTCACTTTGTTTTGAAATCTGGTTTTGATATAAATCATTGTTTACAGACGACAAAGTCTTTGGTTTCATTGAGATGTTCTCCTTGTTGATTAAAAGAGCTGTTACTTGTGTTTGAAATGGCGATCTCTTTTACTTATGATGTAGAGACCAAATTATGTATTACAGAGAAATACATATTTATAGTGTATAGTATATATCGTCAATATCTGGTGAAGTATAAGTCTCCTAGTTTTCAAGCTTTCACCTGTCTGACTGCTGCAAAAACTAGGACAAGTTTGTCTTTATCTGCACACTGCAAACTGGAGCAAAACTGTCAGTGACGGAGCTGGAACCATACTGTGTTGCAAAACCTTTATTTATCCTGCGCTGGGCTGGAGATAAGAAGGCTATAGCTGCTGTGGTGA
The DNA here is from genome assembly GCA_964034765.1 of Knipowitschia caucasica. Taxonomy (NCBI): domain Eukaryota; kingdom Metazoa; phylum Chordata; class Actinopteri; order Gobiiformes; family Gobiidae; genus Knipowitschia; species Knipowitschia caucasica. The sequence goes on from OZ035843.1 coordinate 20,428,616, forward strand.
TTTCTACATGTTAGAGGTTAGCAAAGTTTACTCTTTCATAACTAGAATAGAAGTAGACTAGAGTTTGTTAACAAGCAAAAATGCATATGTTTATCAAAATAAGCATGTGTGGACCTAGGGGTGGGCGATATGGCCTAAAATTCATATCGCGGTATAATTTGGGTCATAGACGGTAGACGGTATATATCGCGGTATAATTTGGTGTGAATTTCAATATAGGTCTAGCAGGTTCTTGCATAAAATAGTCAAGATTGTTAATTATTTATATATTAGAATCTAATATATATATTTTTTGAGTTAGAAAATCAGTTGTGAGACGAATAAAGAGACAAATAACATACATTATTTATGTATGTTACAGTAAATACCATTCACTGTAAAAGAATTTTTAAAAAGAAAAACATATGCATTCATTTAAAATATAAAAAACTCACAAATGTTGAAATCAAAGTCTGTAGGAGTTAGACATGGTCATTATTTATAGTGTCTGAGAGTTTCGTGCAGGTACATGACTTCAGTAAAAGCTGTTTGTTTACAAAGCTGGTCTTGCCATTTGTTGACGCTCCCTAAGCGCTTTTCTCTGCGCTTGCAGTGCACTGGATGATTCAATGGATTTTATGTTCATTAAAACAGGGCATTGGATTTGAACAATTGATGTAAATGGTCATTTTGGCACAAATAATTTTGTTTAACAAAGTAGCTTTCGTGAGATATTGACCGCGGAGGTCCGAATCTGACGCTAACTTTCGCAAACTTCTGCTGTGATGCTGCTGCGGACACGGCACACGCATGGATCTATTTTGGCTCACGCTGGCGCTTCGAGCCTACGCCCCTTTGACACTGATTGGCCAAAAGGTAGACTCTTAAACTGTGATTACTGTGTGTGTATTTACCTCTGCTGGGGCCGCTGTGACAACAATACATAGACAGAAACACTGTGTTAATGCCGTGCTGTTGTTCGCTGTTTCCAGTGGTGTCCAATAGTGCTAGGCTAATGTGCTAGGCTAATGCTGCTGAATGCCGGTTTGTTTTGATGCTCTCTGCTGGCGTCAGAGCCTGCGCAATTTGATGACATAATGACCTATCGCAATATGCCGGTATAACAAAAATCTCTACCGTGGGCCAAATTTATACCGTCTACCGCTTATACCGTTTATACCGCCCAGCCCTATGTGGACCAAAACAATTGTTTATTTAATATCATTTGTTTTCTTTGCTCTCCTGGACCTGTATGTGTGTTCGTGTGTATGTTCATTTTTGTTTTTCAAAAATTAATGAAAAAGTTGTTAAAAAAAAGTATTCTGGCAAGTCTTGAACTGAACTAGTTATTTTTTGCATACATAGAAAAAAAAGATCATATACAATAAAAAAAAAAAACTTTTATCCACCAATTATAATTAATCACAAATTTTCATTAAAGAAAAACTTTTGCTATTAATTTCAATATGTACTGTATATACAAACTGAATAATCGCCAAATACCAGATTTCCTCTTAATAATTGACAGAGTTGTAGTGGAGAAGTTGTGTGTCTCTGATAATGGAGGACCAGTGCCTGCAGCCGGCTCTTCCTCCAGGGTTATATTTAGCCCGTGTGCCGTGGAAGTGGTGCACAACTTGTTTTTGTTCCAGCACTGTGCATGTGTCCAACTGCAGCGTAACACAGAGCCACCGCCACACACAGAGAAACCAAGGAGTGCAAATGCCTCTTTGTTGACTTATTTATCAGCTCTTGTGCGCTACCTCCGTATCTCTCTGCACGCCTTTTGGCAGTTGCTCTGGCCTTGTGGTTTATTTATACCACATCTTATTATATATTAATAAGTCAGTCAGTGGGGCAAGCAAAAAGAGCATTAGCGAGCGGCGTCCTGGCTGAGCGGGATCATCCTTCCCCCATGCCAACTTCTCCTGCTCGATGCCAAATGCCATCGAAGCGCTAAGGCATAGAGGTGCTGCCTGTAGCTGCAAGAAATGTTCCCTTCATTCTCAAAAGCTCTTGTCCGATCTGAAACAAAAGTATAAGAATCTTGAAACTTTCTCACATAACTTGGGACGTATGTGAAACTATTTTAATATCGTTCAAAAGTTAATTTGATTGTGTCATTCAACTTAAAATGTGAAACCAATATGATATGGACTCATTAGATTCTGTGAAAATGCTTTTGTTTTGTATAACTTTAATGATTCTGGCAAACAGTCCATTTTCAAGATATTATTTTTCATTAATCCTGAATAAAACAGTAAAACTATTTTTTTTTCTCAAGCTGTGAGCCAATTCAACATTTTAATAAATAATTAAATAAATGTCAATATTTGTATTTAGTATAACAATATTTAAAATGTAATTGTAATATGGCGTGTATTGTCATGTCCACAATTGTGAGTGAATAAATAAATACATAACATCTAGTTTTCCAATTTTGACTTTCACTTGTACCTGACTTTTATTAAAGTTTGTAAATGTAGTTAAGTTTAGTTGACACCATCTATACTTGTTGCACACTTGTATCACCACATCAAATAGGCAACTAGACCATAAACTAAACCTGAACTAGACCCAGACTTGACCAGGACTAGAACAGGCTCATATCTTGCCTGATCAGGACAAAAAACCCATGTCAGTTGTATTTGTTTAGAATAGTTCTGATATAGACACATTCTTAATAATCATGTGTCGCAGACCCATCTCAGAAAATACACTCTGTAATATGATGGCGTGGTCTTATGCATTCCTTCCCAAGCCTCCCCTGTGTGCCAAACGCAGCAAGACAAACAGAGCACAATAAAAAGTCTCCAGATCGTCTCTAAATCACTGAGAGAGGGCAGACCGGCGCTAACCTCTGTCAGGAATGTCACAGCAGTGGAAGGCGCGAGAGGAGCCTTGGCGGGAAAGTAGACCACCCAAAGATACCAAGCGCGCACACACATACACATGCGTAGTCTCTCCCCCCTCTTCAAAACTCAATCTCTACTTGTTCATGTTATGTTATGTCTCTCTTTCCTCTTTCTTATGTGAAACCCTGAGTGGCAGCTGCGAGGAGGGAAGCAGAGAAACGCTCCGGTTCCAATCCACTGACATCACAGTTCAACCAGGAACACATTTGCTTTTCCAACTCCAAACTTTTTCATTCACTAATTTATGCCTTTTACTTGGCTGACTGTCAAGACTGTTTCTGAACTTTTTTTTTCTTTTTGTTTAGGAGCCAAGTCAGGGTTAATATATTCCATTTTTCTTTCAACATGTTTACGTCATCTTGGGCAAAGAGATAAATCCAGTTTGACAGCTTATCTGTGTTCTAAGCAGTATTTATTTTGGATGTCAGTTTTGTGACTGGCTACAACAAGTAGGACTAAATTGTCACAGATGCAGTTGCAATAGTCGGACAATTACTGTTGTGCATTTTTGACGGTATTAGGCTTCTCCATCCAAATTGAAGTGGAAGTATTTCCAGCTGCACTTTGATTCCTTCTCAAAAAGACACGTTCTATGCATGTATGTATTCTTATAGTCCGAGCGTAAGTTTGAGTTTTATCTTAGGGCCAAATGAGGATGTGTTTGAAAGTTGGATGTGCAAAAATGTGTGCATACTCTTCCGTACAAATATTTATCAAACTCAGTGGGAGGAGATACTGTGGTATACAGTTTAACGCCATATTAGAAGGAGTAAGAATTCTGTAGCAAAACATGTAAAATCAAAAAGAAGTATTTCGCAGTTCTATAAATGACATATAAATTAGCAATTGTTGATACCTTCATATCATATAAACATTAGTTTAGCAAAATACTGTATATTCTACCATACTTTGGCGTTGTCAGCAACACTCTGCATCACAGACTGTTTACTACAGTCTGTGCCGGTGTCGTGTGTGTGCTCCATGAATTTGATTTGCTTATTGGCTCGGAACTTGACTGCACGCAACTGTCTGATATTCATAGAAGGTATTGCTATGCATAGGGGATGAAACAGCCGTGTACATTATACACATGTTTAAATGTATCCATTATATGTACTTTGGATGTTTTTCTTTGTTTGTTTTTTCCTGGAAATGTGCAAGGTGAAAAATATTTTTTATTTTTAATCTACTCACAGATCAGCATCAAGAACAAACTAAAGTCCCTCTAACATGGTTTAGCTAGAGATGCAAAACCCCTATAAGGAAAATGCTTATTCAAATTAAACCGAGAGAAAGTTAAAGTAGTGCCTGTGAAACTCTGGCTGAACATTTAAGCTCTCTTTAGTTAGTGTCGTATTGAGTCCAGGTGAAAGGTGATGGCGCTGAAGAGTTCATTAAAATAACTGCTGCCAGTCTGTCCATTGTGTGTGCGGACAAGTCTGTTTTGTCCTAATGTATGGATGTTCAGGGGTCCGCCGGCTTTGATCTGCCTGAATAGAGGCTTCAAAGGCATCAGAGGTGACTGAGGGAGAACCAGGGAAGGAAGGGGTGGGGGTAGTGAGTGGGACATGGCCTTATCATGAGGAAGCTGTTTAGTTGTCATGATGAATCTTTCACCATGTGCTTAAATTGCTAATAATGACCAGTTTGTATGATCAAGGTAACTATTAAGTAATGTAGCTCGCGAAAATTCAATTTGGTAGACGTCAGCCAAAAGCTACCCCCTCCAGGCCGGTTCGCTTCCCCAGCCTATCGCTCGGCAAACGCCCCCTTCCAATCATCCGTGCCGGACAGGCAGCCGCTTAAAAGCGGAGCAACTCCCACTCTCTGCCTTCTCGAAGCCTCGCAAGCTCCTGAAGCCTTGCAGAGAATCGTCTGGAGGAATCGTTTTCGTCTACTCACGCTACTCGGCGCGTCCCTGGCGTCCTCCGTCTGGCTGCTTGTGGTCTGCTCCTCCTCCGCGTCCCTGCACTGGTCTGCTCCTCTTCCACGTCCCTGCACTGCTGTGGTTCGCATATCCCCACTGCTCTCCTCCTCTGCGGGCTCTTTCTGCGGGCTGCTCCGCGGGGCCCTCCGCGGGTTTCTGTGCGGCTCGTTCCTCGTGGTCTGCTGCCGCACGCAGAAGGTCTGGCGGTGCCGCGTTGTCCCGTTGCTTTCCCAAGTCTCCTGGCATGTGAGTACAGTGAGTGTGCTGACCGCGGACAGATTAATCCCGGAGTTCTGGGCTGCAGGCGATTGGTTTTTGCCCTACGCACTTGACTGCAGGCGCCAGTTTTTTTTTTTTTTTTTCGCCCCGAGCTTGGTCTGCAGGCTCCGTTTCACATGTGTCTGAGCTAACCGAGGGGCAATGCATATTAAATGGCATCAATCTCTATCGTCTGAGGGATATACGAGGAGCTATGTGCATTAATTCAGATCATGTTCTGCCACTTGCAGTAAAACCATGCATTAAATAGCTAGGTCGCTGGTATTAAATTAGGTAACTAACTGCAGTGTTGCATTTTGAAAGTGCAGCAGGAAGAAAAAGGGCCAAACGTGAATCTGCAACGGGTGTGAAGTAGTGTTGGAGCTATGAACGCATGGATCAGTGATCGTTCATGCGCATCTGCCATAACCAAAGCAGAAGATGGCTCCAGGGGACGTCTGTTATTCGCATGGGAATGTTTCGGATTCGGGTTGATTTATTCCCTCAGGCTCTTAAACAACCGTGGGTTGGTTCTCTGACCGCCGCTGCTGCCGGTCCCCGCTGCCGTTCCTACTGATGCCTGATCCCGCCGCTGCTGTTCCTGCTGCCGCTCCTGCTGCTGCCTGTTCCTGCTGCCGCTCCTGCTGCTGTCTGTCCCTGCTGCTGCTCCTGCTGCTCCTACTACTACATGTGCCGCTGCCGTTCCGCAGGCTCCCAGGCTGCACCCGTCTCTGTGGCTCGGCTCTTTCAGACACGTACGTAACCTGGCTCACGGAGACAAGCGGCGCACGCCGGCGTGACACGTCTGTCTGTTCGTATGAATCGCTTCGTGGTGCTGCTGCTCCTGCTAATGCTGCTTCTGCTGCTTCATACTGTTACCGCTACTGCTGCTACTGCTGCCGCTGCTGCTTCATACTGCTACTACTGCCGTGCTGCTGCTGCTTCATGTACTTCGTCATCTCTCTTCACTTCGCTTCTCTTACTGAAACACTAAACAGCTACAACATATTCTACTGCCGTGGCTTTGATACAGGGTTTGCCGTTATTATCTACGGATGCAGCAGCTGCTGCTGCCGCGGCTGATACAGGTCGTTGCCGTTATTATCTGAGGTTACTGCCGCTGCTGCTACTGCTACTGCTACTGCTGCAACCCACTCTCTCAGAAGCTTATCCTGCTTCTAATGGATGCAGCCCGGCCGAGTATGCCGCGCGGCACTGGACTCGCACCTATGCTCCCAGGGTCACTTCGGCGGTCGTGCTTCATCTCTCTACTTAATCTTCTGATTCTATCAGATGCAGCTGGCCGAGTAGCTGCGCTGAGCCGTCAATTGGACTCCTAATCAAAGGCATCCATACCGTGTTCTTCACTCCTCTGATCGCAGGCTCCCCATCATGCTGCCCATCCTGCAGCGGCACTGAACTCCGGCTCATCTTCCAAGTACATGTCTGCCCTCCTCGCAGCATCTTCCTGCTCGCCTTCCATGGCTTCTCTGCATAAGCGTTTCACTACTGCACACTCAACCTTCGTGCGGTCCGAGACACGGCTTTTCCCGACCATCCTACTATCCTGATTATCTACTCTCCAACCCAAGATTCTAAGCGTAAGGGCGCCTGCAACTTCATGGCCCTCTCCGATATGTCTCTGCCCCTCCAGGTCTCGGCTTCTACACGGACGTGCCCCTTCCGTGGGTTTTGGGGGGTTTATTTCCAGGACCATCGCGGCCTCGCTGGGGCTCCCCCACACCTCTCTGCAACAGCTGGGGCGCCGGTCCTCTGCGGCTTTCTCCGCCTACATCAGGCCAGACGCGTCCGCTATCCTGCCTGCACAACGTCAACTGGCTTCCTCGTAAGCTCCCAGCAAAGCAATACGAAGCAAAGTAAGTGAACCAATAAGATTCTGGTGGCGGCACGCACTTCTCTCAAACACTCTCCGCTGCCGCAGCGTCTGACGGAACGTGATGCGAGCGCTCACGTTCCCAGCGCGCAAAGACAACCCTGCCGCAGCGTCTGGTTGATTGTGATGCGAGCGCTCACGTCCCAGCGCTCAAAGATAACCCTGCCGCAGCGTCCGGTTGATCGTGATGCGAGCGCTCACGTCCCGGCACTCAAAGATAACCGCATATAACGGTCACAGCACATAGTGATAGCGGTCATAGCGTTAGTGATAGCGGTCATAGCGTCAGTGATAGCGGTCATAGCGTCAGTGATAGCGGTCATAGCGTCAGTGATAGCGGTCATAGCGTCAGTGATAGCGGTCATAGCGTCAGTGGTAGCGGTCATAGCGTTAGTGTTAGCGGTCACAGCATAGCAAAAAATGGTTAGCGCATAAACGGTTCACAGCATAGAGATAGCGGTCACAGCATAGCGATAGCGGTCACAGCATAGCGATAGCGGTCACAGCATAGCGATAGCGGTCACAGCATAGCGATAGCGGTCACAGCATAGCGATAGCGGTCACAGCATAGCGATAGCGGTCACAGCATAGCGATAGCGGTCACAGCATAGAGTAGCCACGACGTCTGTTCCCTGCAAACCAGGCTGCAAAACTCCATCAACACACTCAGCCTTTTTGGGGATTGTACGCGCTCCATCGCAGGAGCCTCTCCGATCTGAAGGCCGCACCGGGGCCTAGGGCGCCAAACCACCTCAATAAATACTCAAAACCATTTTCGTTTCTCGTCTCTCCAAATTGAAATGTAGCTCGCGAAAATTCAATTTGGTAGACGTCAGCCAAAAGCTACCCCCTCCAGGCCGGTTCGCTTCCCCAGCCTATCGCTCGGCAAACGCCCCCTTCCAATCATCCGTGCCGGACAGGCAGCCGCTTAAAAGCGGAGCAACTCCCACTCTCTGCCTTCTCGAAGCCTCGCAACCACCGCCTCCCCTCCTCCTCCTCTTCACCCTGCCTCCAACCTGCCTCCAATCTGCCTCCAATCTGCCTCCAATCTGCCTCCAATCTGCCTCCAATCTGCCTCCAATCTGCCTCCAATCTGCCTCCAATCTGCCTCCAATCTGCCTCCAATCTGCCAAAATGCCGCCACCAGTGCCTAGGTCCCGGGGGATTGTACGCGCTCCATCGCAGGAGCCTCTCCGATCTGAAGGCCGCACCGGGGCCTAGGGCGCCAAACCACCTCAATAAATACTCAAAACCATTTTCGTTTCTCGTCTCTCCAAATTGAATTGACCGTTGAATTGCAATACCAAATGGAACAGCGCCAAGGTCTTGCTGCTCTCTATGATCAATGTCACCGTATTTAAAATTGCAAATTGTATAAGAGTAAATGTAAGTATTGAATTGATCCTGCTTTACTCTGACACATAGGGGCATTGCATTGGATATCATTGTATGTATTATTCACCAAAGACTTGCACAATACTCCAAGTTTGCTAATTATATTTTCTCTACAACTCATCACGATTGATCAAGATAATTAAGGCTGGTTGATTAACGCCATGAGCTAAATTAAGGACGTAAATCTAAAAACATCATTGAAAAATAAACAGACAGTGCCAGTGGTGTCTCAGTCAGTTTTTGTCAAATGTAGCTAAATAACTGTGATATAATTTCTTTTTAATTCACTTTCTTTATCACTTTCTTCATCTTTTATATCTGTTTTTATGTCAGAAAACAGCAATAAATGGCATGGATTCTGGATTCAACTCTGCTTTGATTTCGAAAGCACAAGCCGGTTTTAGCAATGTCTTTTAAACCTTTTTTATCAAGGACATATTTAAAAGCTATTATTTATAAATTAGTACATGAGTGTTACCTTTGCACCTTTATACTGAGACTGTGATAATGACCTGTATTTGTTAGCGTAATGGCACTTACCGGTCTTCGTTTAACATTACAAAACCTCTATTGCCTCCTTTCAGAAAGCCTTAATGGTACTGTAACTGTGCTTGAGCGTAACATTAGCTCAAGACACTGGGAGTTAATTCCAGGTTGAAAATTCAATAAAAAGTAATGGATCTATTGAATTACCTAACTAATTACCTAACTAATTAACTATGATATAATCTGAAAATGTGGCACTGTATTTCTTGGATCAATGTCGCCTATCATTAGAGATTGTTTCCCTTCCATAACCTTCCATTCCCCTCCTAAACAGAGGAACAATCAAACCACAGAAGAGGCAGTATGTTTACACAATCCTCAAACATATTGGTTTTAGCCAGACACATAAAGCATTTCAATAGCTCTCAGTGACACTTTCTCGTTTTTCTGATCCGCATCTCCTGTGCATGTTTGTCAGGAGAAGTGAGATGTGTGAGTCTGACTGACCAGCTGTCAAAGATAAGATCTGGACACTGCTCTGTGGTGCTGAGTGGCGCCTCCCGTCCCATAAAGACCTCTGCCTCCTCAGCTCTGGCCGCCTGCCAAGTTACCTAGTAGCAGGCAGCGGGAAAACAAAACAGACGCTCTTTTTTTTTCTCTCCGCACCATTTCTGAGATCTTTGAAGTTTCCATAGGCATCAGCAGCATTGGAAAAAAAAAAAAGTACACGGGAATGAGCACTGGCCGGGAAACCCCACCCTCCCCTTCGTCGCCCAGTTCTCACTAATTTCTAAGGACAAGGTTTTTCCAGCCCTCGGTTCGAGCCCCATCCGAACACAATGACATCATGCATTCCATTTGGGAAACTCACCTCCTGAAGCAGACGCTCTTACGTCGCGTTAGTGTGATGTAAACCGTGTAATTATCTGCCGTCAACATTAGGCACTACTATACTCTGTAAAGGATGCTAAACTACTAAATAAAATAAAAGCAGGATCCATTCCAGAAATACTCAGAGAAGGTCATAAGAATTAGAGTAAAGTATTAAACAACTCTTCATTTATACTGTCTGACATTTGCTGTGTTTTAATGTGTTTTTTATATTTTTATGTCCTGTGCTGCTCAAACAAATTACCCCCGGTGGGATAAATAAAGTAGTTTGAATCTGAATCTGAACAAAAACACTATGAGATTGCCTAATATACACCCTAAAGAATATACATGTTTATAAATGTTTCTCAAGCGATTTAAGACATTCAGAGAAGTCTAGTACGTTTAACATTTAAATACTCATCCCACTCCCAAAATATGTTGTGCATTTGTAGAGTGTAGTTATTTTCTTTTGATGTGTTATTAATACAAGCATTTGATCAGCCCTTTATCCATAACTGTCTACGTAAGTGTGATGTGAATTAACTGTTAAATATTTCCTGCTTTTCTTCAAGCATCTTGAGCACACACGGTTCTGCGGCGTCTGTTGTATAACTTTGAAATCACAGCTGAAACAGCCAGACTAATTCAAGCAATAACTTGGGGAAGATTTAAAGGATAATGGTGGGAAAGCCATTCAGCGTCTCTTGCCAGAGGGAGATGGCCGTAACAATAACAGGGTTCAGATTAAGGAGGAAATATTTTGTATGCTCACTCAAAAGTTTATTCAGTTTACAGGACATTTTCAGCAGGAAACAAATCCGAAATGATTCACAATGAGGAAAGGGGAAGATGGACATGTAAAAATAATCACAATAGACAATGACAAAACTTACATCTGTACAAGGAAGTTATTCCAGTGATGCACGGGAGGTATTTTAACAAACATGAAACCAAAACTCACACTCCTTACCTTTCACCTGCCATGTTCTGCATCTGAAAGAACAAAGCTATTCATCTCTCCCAGGAGATAAAATTAAGATTAAAAGATCCTCATTCGTCCCACTGTGGGGAAATTTCAGTGTTGCATCACAAGTTGGAATGAGGAGCACACAACACAACCGTGAATATTATGTATAACAATTTTTTTTTACTTTATCATACATACATTTTTTTATCTAAGTGTGTTGATTTGCTTGGCTCCACAACATTGTTTTAATGCTTATATCGTCATTGATCATAGATTTCTTTTGTCCCTTTGCATGTGGATAAATCCAGTCATTGCTACAATATCAACCATAGACCATGTTAACCATATCTATTGTTATTTTCATTACTGTATAATGCTATTTTCTTGAGTGTGTCACCTAATTATAAGAAGGAAAAACAACATAGTATTTGTTTTCTTTGGTGTGAACGACCTGTTGTGAGGAATACCCAACTTCACATTTGAAATTCAAATTAACTTCAGAGAAACTCCATCAGTCAAGAGTTTCCTCCTGCTTTTCACATGTAAATCATGCCGCGGTACTACTTCCTGTTTTCAAAGTTTACATTCTGACGCATTCCTTAATGAGAATTGAGTTTCTACTGAAGTCTTTCACTAACCTTCATGTGCCGCATGTTTGCTGCACAGAGGGGATTTCTGCTGCTGGCCGACCCTGCAGCTGTAGCGGCCACGTCGAGTCAACTGCCAGGTGCTTTCTGGACCCACACAAACCCACAAACATCCACTGAGGTCTTTATCCCCATCAAGTTCTTCTCAGAAACTAAAGTCAACACATTACTGCTACTAGAGACAATTAAAAAACATACTATATGAAATAAGAAAGGTCATATTATAGAAAAAACCCACTAGTTATGGAGTAAATATATTTCATAACAAGCCACAAAATGCATTTCCCCCGCTCAATTTTAGCAGACTACATCAGCTCTGCCCTTTTCTTACACAACTGAATTACAAAACAAATTCGAGGGACTGCTCTGCTCTGGAATATTCCACAAAATAGAATTGTCTTCCATTATGGAAACCAGCCGTTAAGTATGTGTTTCACTAATCTCTCAAGTTGTATTAATGAAGATTCTCAGAAATACTGACGATATAGTCATTTTTTTTTATCACCATAATTTGTTAGTTACTTAATCTGAAGTATCCCAAGTTATTAATTACAAGGTTGTTTTTCTCTTCACTAAAGCGCAGCGTTGTAAATTTATTTTCTCTTTTACACCTACTCAAAACTTCATTCTTTTGTTTGGAGCCGAGGAGTTTATTTTTACCACAAGTGAGTGTTTCTGTGCAGTGGTTTGTTGCCAGCAGCGTCTGTGGGAGTTGAGCTTGTGTCACTTTGCCATAGTCATTAATAAGCCAGTTTAAAATAACAGCACTGAAAACCCCAATTAAAAAGCACAGGAAGTCGTAAGTCTTATCGCACTAATCACATACGCCCTCCTACCTTGCTCCACTCTCGACAGGAGCCTCTTTCTGCTTCCTCCTCGTGTTGCCGGCACCTGTGGAAGCGAGTTTATCACTCTCAGCACAGACTGGAACATGTCGGCTGCAGCGTAGTGTGTGTTTTCGGAGGATTTCAAATGAGAGTCTTCCCCCCTCTCTCCTCTCTGCTCCAGCTGTAAGTCTGTCTCTGGGCTGATCTGATGCAGGCCACATGCAGAGCCGCTGTATAATGCTATTATTGACTTTACATTCAGCCTGCTTACACTCCCAGGACGTCCTCCAGAGATGGGGAAATAGGCTACAAACATTCCTGCACTCCTTTAAATAGAGTAGAACAGGGGTGCCCAAACCTTTTGCTTCCAAGGGCCAAAGTAAAAATTTGCCAGTGGGCCGGGGGCCAAATACATTGATATTTCGCATGAAACACAAATAAAATGTAGATTTGATCAAGTTCTATTAAATGCATTAATTATTGTCTATCAGTGCAAATCACAGCTGAATGAATGAAATCAACACAGTCTTAGTGAAATGGAGACTCCAGGGAAATATGCAGGTTTGAGGAGACTACAGTACGGAAAGATTCCGGCCGGGTAATCAGGGTCCAGAGGAGGGAGATTTTCTGTCATGGCTTATTTACAGCTTAAAAAACCTCTAAAAGAGAACAGAAACATACATTTTCTATGTAACTAAACTGTTTTTTAAACGCCACTTGTAAACAAATAATGTTCCTGTTAGTAAATGAAAGTACTAATTTATATTAAATAATATCATACTCCCAAATTAAATAATCTATATTTTTAACCTGCTCATGTCAGTAAACTGTTTGTTGAAGACCTTTTTCTAAACAGTTTTGCATTACTATATAGTGATTTATAATGTATAGGTTTATTGTACTAATGACATTTACTTTACAAAAGTAAAGTCTATTTTCATATATTTATTTTGAACAAAAGTTTTTAACTACATTTGAATCATATTACTTTATCTTATCTTTTATCAAAAAGGGGAGACATCACTGATCAGTAGATCTGGTTTTAGCACACTTTTAAACAATACATTTAAACATTAAGTAATGAATTTGGGAACATAATTGCTAACTGCATTTTCTAAACATGATCAGGTTTTAACTCTGTTTTAACTTAATATTTTTAACATAGGGCAAGTATTCTCAATTAGTTGTGAACTGAATATTAAACTAACGAAATCAGACTAGTTAACCATGATATGTTCCTTGAGTTTGTTTGGTTTTACCTAAACACAGTACAACATTTATAAACAATCAAAACAAAGTAACTGTTAAAGAGTCCGAGTTTCCGCTCCTCCAAAGGGCTCTTGAACGCATCATAAAACTCCGCGTAAGTTCTGACATTCAATGATCGCGAGTGAGGACGGCGCTTACCGGCTTCTTTCATGGGGTTGTAGAAGGGCTTGTTTTGCACAGTATTTGTTGCTTCTACTTGCGTGGATCGTGCGCTGCGATCCCTGCTTGTCCTGCTTGAACTCACTCTGAAGTGTGTGTGTCCGTCTTTTTAACACACCGGGTGGGTGCGGATTGCGCAGGTGAATAGTTCCACTCGCCATTTCCCTCCGGTGAGGAGGGGGAGTGGCAGTTCGCCAGCACAATCCTCTCAATTTGATAAAACATTAAATAGCTCAAAAAAATTATAATAGTAGGCTGAAAAAAAAGAACATAAAGGTGCCTTGCCCCCAATTGTTTTGAAAGATGTGTTTGATTTTAAAAAACATTTTAGTGCAAGTAGATGTGAACCATGAGTGAGGAGTGTATCTCGATACAACAGTAAAGTACTGGACAGTCGTGGTTCAGAGTGCGTTGGTGCGCCTGTGCGATCTCAGACATGTCACTGTTTGTTCAGCGAGGCTGAGGGACGCAGATAGAAACTTATAGCGGAGGTGGGCAATGTTTGGCGGGCCAACTGAAATGGTCCGGCGGGCCAACTTTGGCCCGCGGGCCCCACTTTGGGCACCCCTGGAGTAGAAGAATGCCTTGTTTTGGGATAGTATTTTTGCAATTAGGACTGAAATAAACAATTAGAAGTTGCCATGTTGGGAATTACTCAAAAAGTCAATCAATAATTTGTATTGTGAACATTGAGATTAGATCAGTTTGTTCAAAATGTTTATTTGGGAACAGTATGGCAAGAATAAAACATAACGTAAATCGGCTTTAAATTATATAAAGGCATTTAGGAGAATGTGTTCAGTTTTCAGCGAATATTAGGGTTGTAATTAACGATTATTATTGATAATTCATTATTCTATCTATTGTATTTTGTTTCTTGTTTAGATCCTGATCATTTTTTATATACATTTTACCAAAACAAAGAGATGAGGCCTCTGGAGGTCAACTTCATAGCTACTCGTTTCACATTATGTTCTTTGATTAAATTTTTTTTTAAACACATTTTATTTTAATTTTGCAGTCAGAGAATTATAGAATTGTTTGAGTCATAGAACCTCTCCTCAGCATGTTGAAGTTGATGTGAGATTCAAAACTAATTTAGTCAACTCAATTAGTTGGCTAGTTAACTATTTCTATAATTCGGGCGTTCTGCTCTCCCAAAATTCCATCCACTGAGCGGCGCTGTGATCAAAAAATGACACCGTTTGTTGCCCAGTTCACTTCCGGTTGATTTCATACAATGGCGAATATGGCTCACGAAAACAACAAGCGATTGACAGTGCCTGAATTGCGTGAAAGGTTGAAGCGAAAGGGTATTTGCAGTGTGGGAAAACGAAAGGAGGAATTGTTGTTGCTAGTTCAACGAGCGGAGGGTGTTTATGAAGATTTAGAAGAAGATGACAGAGAGCAGAGTGAACGAAAACGGCTGTGTGTGCGAGTGACAGATGGTGAAGTTCAGCTAAGAGGGAAGAATGTGAATTGGACGGATGATTTGCGCGATATGCCACTAGTTAGAGACGGGAATGTATTTGCATATCTGATGCATCAGTGTAAATGGGGATGGGAGAGAGTGAACAATTTCGAAAAAGATGATGGATACATGATGTTCAAAGATGTGCATGTAGAGAAGATGAGGCTTGGGACCATAACTGGACACACACACCATGTAAAAGTTGAAGGGAGTGTGCGACCGGAGCAGCGACAGACTGACAGTAGATATGCTACATGGGTTTTGTTGTCAACAGAAGCCAAAGTTATTTCTGGAGGATGCCAGTGTGTTGCTGCGTAAGTTTTCATATCACCCGATGTGTAGATTATGCATGTGATGTCATAACATAACAGCATGGTAGATGGCATTCCATTATGGCAACAGAGAAACGAGTGAAAAGTCTGCAATGGAAAATTCAGGATTCCATTTAGAATGAAAGTCACATGTCTGCCTACCCTGTAGCTCAGTAGCATACACATATGATATACACAGCTCATTATTATACAATAACATTTATCTTAAAATTATTATTTTTCTTTTCAGAGATGATGGGTCGTGTAAACATGTGGTCTGTCTCTTATTCACCATCAGTGACTTTTGCCAACAAAAACGAGACAGGAATCCTGAGGTGTGTACTGACATACCTATGACATGGAACAAGCCAAGAAAGGAATCCAACCCTGTCAGAGTAATTGACCTAGACTTGAGACAAGATAAGTCACTAGACAGAAAATCAAGACCACTCCCACAACAGTTTCAGCCAGCGAAGACCATCACAGATGAAGATATTAACAGAATCAGTACTGAACTGTATGATCTTTGCAGACTCAAAAAGAAAGGTATAAATTAACTATGAGACACAAAATGTAAACATGCACTTTATTTTACATTCACGCACAGCACTAAAACTATGCATTATTCATACAGTTCCTACTAGTAACTTTACATTTTCACTGTAATATAGAACTAATATTGGAAGTTGTATTCCAAACAGACGCCCTGGTACTGACACTGGTGGATGACCCTCCAACAAACATGAAAATACCTACCATTCCTGAAATCATGAAAATGTTTAAGGAGCAGCCAACCAGAACAGACTTTATTGAATACTTGAGGGAGGTCATTACACCAACACATCTAAAACATTTGCAGGTATGGCGTTCATATTTTGAATAAGTAAGTATTGATTAAATAGGGGGGGGATCTGTTTCAATTTCAAAGATATATTATTTTTATATTACAGAATTTATCTCAAGGACACTCTGAATGGAATGAAGCCAGGATAGGCCGCATTACAGCTAGTATTGCTGGTGAGGTCAGGTCTTTCAAAAGCAGCATCACACTCATTCAGAAAATCTTAGGAAGGGTGGCACCATTTACAAGTCCTGCTGTAGGTGAGAAGCATACCCGGTTGTCAGACAAATACATTTACCTAAATAATAACTTATTGTATATAGTATTATTCATATATTTTGCTTTTATAGAACATGGCAAGGCATATGAAAATGTGGCCCGCGTACAGTACTTGAAGCAAGAAAAACAACATCATAAAAACTTAGTTGTCGAAGACAGTGGTTTATTTGTATCACCTGAATTACCCTTCCTTGGTGCTTCCCCAGATGGAGTGGTGACATGCAGCTGCCATCCCCCAAGACTGCTAGAGATTAAGAGCACGTACAAGTTCCAAAATGTGACTGCACATGACATTCCAAAGGAAGACCGAAACTATCACTTAGAACTTATTGATGGTAGCCTTAAGTTAAAGAGAGCATCTAGCTGGTTCCTGCAAATTCAGTTTCAGATGGGTGTTGCAGGTTACATATCATGTGATTTTGTCTTCCACACACTTAAAGGTATTTCCGTGCTTCCTGTTGAATTTGACGTGGACTGTTGGGAGATGTTGAAAAGTAGAAGTACTTCAATTTTTAAAAATTACATTGTACCCCAACTTTTAGATAACTGAAGTGGTAATTCTAGTGTAGGGGAAGTACTGTATATTGTAGTATTTGTTGAATGTGTTGATATAAAAAGGCACTTTTTTCGTGGAAGCATTAAGATCGATTGCAAATCAACACGTTACAAGTTCAAAATTAAATTTTGTTGCAGTCTGTTACGGATAAAAAATGTAAATATTGAGAACACCTTGTGATGTACTTATGCACATGAAGGTGCATAACATTTTATTTGTTCTTAAAAAAATACTATGTATAAACAATACATACAATAATTTCTCTTCTCATTTTCTTACTTCCTAGATATAGAGCATATAACCAACACATTTCATTTTACAAACATAACGACAACAAACTTAACTGTTGTTTTTTTTTAGATTGAACAAAGTATTTGGGGAATCACAATTTTTGATTAAAGAGCAACATTACAAATTCACAGACTACAATGCAAAGAAATCTTTCTTTACAGCTAAGCACCCAAGATATTTATATAGTCAATAGGAGGGAGCTTCATGTGAGCAACTACTTCTTTTTCATTGCCTTTCTCTTATTTTTGAGACTATTGCGAACCCGAGTTTCACCTTTACCATAAAATAGTGGACCTTTCAAATTGCATAGTGCGGCAATGACCTTAACTATCATTGTAGATGTATTCTGAAGTGATGAGGGCATCTGATGCTTCAGCATTCGCCAGGTCTTCATTCTCTAAAAATAGCAAAACAATATACATCGATGGTAACATCTTTACATATGTACTATTTTTTTTTTTTTGAAATAGAGGGTATGCAGACATGTGACTTCAGTTATAAATTGAACCCTTAATTTTCCAGTTTCCGTGTCAAATCAAAAATAAAATGGCTGACTTCTCACTGTTGCTATGCCGTTGCCATGACGGAATATTATTTGCCATGCTATTACTATGCTATGCTTTGACATCGTGCATGCATAACCT
The DNA here is from genome assembly GCA_964034765.1 of Knipowitschia caucasica. NCBI lineage: Eukaryota > Metazoa > Chordata > Actinopteri > Gobiiformes > Gobiidae > Knipowitschia > Knipowitschia caucasica. The sequence continues at coordinate 20,446,605 of OZ035843.1, forward strand.
CTATGCTCTATACCATTATTGTTATTACTCAATTTTTAAAATTGACTGTACATGTCAAATCTGCACTCAACTGTCATTTACCTCAGTGTTTCCCACACATAGACTAATCTGTGGCGCACCGCCACAGATTAGAGACCGCCCGCCACAAATTGCGTTTCGTATTATTATATATATATTTTTTTTGTTACGCTATTTAAAACATGCATCGTCTAGTGCCGCCGCAGCGGTCAATTTGACAGCGGGGAGGGGGGTTTAAAATGTGGCGGCCCTTCGTAACTCTCACTCAAGCTACGCGTCTCTCCCACATACAGAGACCTACACACACACAGCCCCTCCCCTTCGTGCACACCGCGTGTCTCCGTCTCCATCAGCGATCATCGCTGTAAGCAGCTGTGTCTATTAATTTACCGCGGTAAAGTGGCCCGCATCTTTCAGCTCTATGAACATGCGGCCCGCATCGGGGAAAAGACGGTGCGCGTTTTGTTGAGAACTTACGGTAACAGCGGAACGTCCTTTCGGAGTCACCCATTTTTATCGAACAGAAAGCGCGCTGGGGTCAGGGAGACACGTTTTTGTGATTAAAACCTTATAGAGATGCCACCCGGCACACATAGCACCAGCCCCCTACGATTCCTCCGGCAGATTGTGAGTTCTCAGGAGGATAGCCACTCTATTGTTTACATGTATAAAGTACACAATTTGGTCCGCTAGTGCAATTTTCAAGTATTGTAACTATTTACTGGAATAAGGTGTGCGACTAATTTCACTTGACTCATGACCTTATTATTGCCCTCTGCCACTGTACCAAAGACCAGAAACTTTTACTGTAGAAATATTGAGAAATATTGAGGTAAAGTAGCCATTTTGGTCCAAAATACCTCCAAAATAGTCAAAACATGTCACTTTTGATCTACTGTAACTTTTTACTGTAAAAAGGTGTGCGACTAATTTCACTGGATTCATGACCTCAAGATTGTCCTCTACCACTGTACCAAAGACCAGACACTTTTACTGTAGAAATATTGAGAAATATTGATTTAAAGTAGCCATTTTGGTCCAAAATAGCCTAAAAATGGTCAAAACATGTCACATTTGATCTACTGTAACTTTTCACTGTAAAAAGGTGTGCAACTGATTTCACTGGATTCATGACCTCAACATTGCCTTCTACCACTGTACCAAAGACCAGACACTTTTACTGTAGAAATATTGAGAAATATTGAGGTAAAGTAGCCATTTTGGTCCAAAATACCTCCAAAATAGTCAAAACATGTCACTTTTGATCTACTGTAACTTTTTACTGTAAAAAGGTGTGCGACTAATTTCACTGGATTCACGACCTCATGATTGCCCTCTACCACTGTACCAAAGACCAGAAACTTTTACTGTAGAAATATTGATTTAAAGCAGCCATTTTGGTCCAAAATAGCCTAAAAATTGTCAAAACATGTCACTTTTGATCTGCTGTAACTTATTACTGTAAAAAGGTGTGCGACTAATTTCACTGGATTCATGACCTCATGATTGCCTTCTACCACTGTACCAAAGACCAGACACTTTTACTGTAGAAATATTGAGAAATATTGAGGTAAAGTAGCCATTTTGGTCCAAAATACCTCCAAAATAGTCAAAACATGTCACTTTTGATCTACTGTAACTTTTTACTGTAAAAAGGTGTGCGACTAATTTCACTGGATTCACGACCTCATGATTGCCCTCTACCACTGTACCAAAGACCAGAAACTTTTACTGTAGAAATATTGATTTAAAGCAGCCATTTTGGTCCAAAATAGCCTAAAAATTGTCAAAACATGTCACTTTTGATCTGCTGTAACTTATTACTGTAAAAAGGTGTGCGACTAATTTCACTGGATTCATGACCTCATGATTGCCTTCTACCACTGTACCAAACACCAGGAACTTTTACTGTAGAAATATTGAGAAATATTGATTTAAAGTAGCCATTTTGGTCCAAAATACCTCCAAAATAGTCAAAACATGTCACTTTTGATCTACTGTAACTTTTTACTGTAAAAAGGTGTGCGACTAATTTCACTGGATTCATGACCTCAAGATTGTCCTCTACCACTGTACCACTGTACCCCCCCCCCCCCGCCGACGACCACCACACATTGCCTTCAAACCTGTGGGAAACACTGTACCTGTATGGCCCTTTCCACATGAATACGAAGCCTTGCGATCATCCTGGTCTTGTGAATCTCCTTAACATTAAGCCTTCTCTTCTTGCCTTTGCCTGCAGACCACTGTCTAGTAAAGGGTGGAGCAATCAACACAGCTTCACTATGCAAAAGTAACTCCTCAATCCTGAATCCTCTGTCAGCCATAATATGGTCACCTTTCTCTATAAGATCAAGAAACCCACTTTTTTCTGTAATGAATTTGTCAGACACATTGCCACTCCATAAGTCACTTATAAAAGTAAAAGCTCCATTGGGATTTACTGCCACCAAGCATTTGTAAGTATTATGACTTTTATAGCTTGAATATGTTTGATATTGTTCAGTCTTATTGGCAGGTTTGTCAACATAAAATTCTGTACAGTCAATTACGGCTCTAGTTTGGGGGAAATATTTACGGAACTCCTTAGGCAATCTGGCTCTAACTTGGGCTTGAGATGGCCAAGTCAGAAGAGCAGGTACCAGAGTTTGATGTAAGTAGCAAATCCATGTTGTGGTGATTTCTGATACTTTAGAAGTGCTAACATGAAACAAGTCAGCCAGTAACAGAAGAGGTAAGTTCAACCTGAGCCTAACAAGAGTCATAATGAACTCAAAGAATGTTGACATCTTCCTTTTTCTGCCAGGCCTTGTTCCTCCTTCCCATTTCCTTTCTGCACTACTGCTGGTATTTCTCCAGTACTTCATATTCTTGGCACCTTCACTGACTGAGTTGAAAACCCCTGTTTGGAAAAAAGTACACTTTATGAAATAAAGTGCTTTGACATATAAAACACAAGAACAAATTATTGTCAGATTTTAAGACATTTTATTACTCTTTTTCTTGTGGGGGAGATTAAAACATGATTGAAAGATATTTGGACCAATGTCCAGTGTATTCCATACTTTTATATCAACTTAATATATATTTTTTTTAACAATATTTACAGATAAATGTTTTTTTCTTTCATTATTATACTTACCATTCAACAAGTCAGATGATTCAAGACCAGTGTAAAAATTTACTCTTTCATCAGTGTCTGTGACCATCTCAACAAAATCTTTTCCTGGTGTGGAAGTTGTTTCTGCCTTCTGAATCGATGCCTTAGCCAGTAGATCTTCAATGTCGTCTGATGTCAGGCTTGTCTGTGTGAAACTATTTACAAGTGTTGGAGCAGATGTCTGAAGGTAATCATGATCAGCAGGTTGACATATTTGATGGGTATTCTTGAGCTCATTCAACTCTGAAATAAAATGTTTAAAAATATTTATTAGATCAAGATATTTCGCATGTACAAAAAACATTACAACATTTCTCATGATCATCAAATAAATTAACCTGTCCTTAAATGGTAATGTGAAAACAGGTTTAAAATGTCAAAGTGATTTAAGTATTAGAGTATTAGTACATGTATTATCTTTACTGCAAGTTGTAAACAACTAATATCACTATGTGTCTGAATGGAAAATGTTGTATAAAGCATGCATATCTAGGATGAACATCTTGACATAATTAATTCTAAAGTCTGTATAGTGTTTATTTTTTTAAATTCTTTTATGCTATAGATTTTGGGGTTTTTTTTGGGGGGGGGAGTAGTTAGTATCTGATAACTTGAATGCATCTCCTACACTAGAACAGCATAATACATCAAATAATGATTATAGTTAGATTTTAGACACTTACTTCCTACATAGTCTTCCCTTTGACTTGGTACAGGATTAACAATTTCAGCCCCAACTTCAGGTAGATCATCACTGCTTTCCACAGTCTCCGGCTGGTTGTCATTCTCATCCATCATTGCACATGTCCTTCTGCTGCTTCTTGGATTTAAGGGCTGACCCCAGTTATTCCAAGCAAAATATTTTGGATCAGAGGTTGACGTTTTATCAGCTCTAATGGAGTCCTGATCAAAATGTCTTGAACACAAGCGGGTTAATCTGTTAACATTAAAAACATCTACGTAGCCAGTAGAGTCCCTTCCACCCCTCCTTACGAGGCGCTTCCACCTGCTGATGTCTCTGGGGTTTTTCGGCCACTTGACCCACCGCACGCTTGACATCCACGGATACCGACTCAGTTTTTTATTGCTGTTAGAATTACAATTAGCGGCGGCACACTTGAAGCCCATGACGAAAACACTCAACCAACTCAAGGAGAAAATGCGCCGGGCAGAGAGAACCGGAAGTTGCGAAGGCAACTGTTACCCATAATGCAACGCAAAATTCAGTCGCTCCCCCGCCCATCGGATGGAATTTTGGGAGAGCAGAACGCCCGAATTGATTAGTTTAATGTCCAAGGATGTGTGTCTCAATAATGTAGACAACTTTGAGTCTCTATCTGCCTTAAAGGTCAAATGGCAGCGGGACTAATTTAAGGTTTTGCTCTGTACTTTTGTAACAGTGATTTCCCAATCGTAAAGTCCCTTCTAACCTGCATTAATGATTTATCATGACACATTGATCCCCAGTTTCTGCAGCGTTGCCCAGAGTGCCCTATAGTAATGACGCCAGTGAGTGTGATGTCAGGAACTAAAAAGCAGCGGACGCCACAAGAAGCCTGTGTCTAGGAGCTCGAACATTAGCATAGCGGCTAGACAGGTCCGCTCTCAATCCCCCGTCATCGGCTCTGTCATCTGCACACCGCCCGCCTCTGAAGAACTAATAATATTCAAAAGTGATCGCGGAGCTCCATAAAAATGTTTACCCTGCAGAGCTCATCTCGCCACCGCCTGTAATTGGGGTGTGACCTAAATATATGACGCACGGTGCTCTTGAGCGAGTCGGCAGCCTTTTTGACCTACATATGAGAAACATCGCAGAGGCTTTGTTCAAATCAATACTAGCATCACGTCCCTGTTCTCTGCTCCAAGTTTAATATCTCTGCTGATGGTTCTTGTTAAGATTTTATCAGGCCACTAATTACAACGACTAATTGTTCACTACTTGTCGCAATGTTTTAAAGATGATTATGATTTGCATTTTGGGTGGAGAGAAAATGAAAGTATATTTTATGGCCAGGTCTGATCTCTTCTGTTGCTGCAATTGTGTAGATAGCTTTGTTTTGTATTCCAAAGCCAAACAGACTCAACAATAGTTATCAATAGTAAGTAACCCAAAGTGCCTTTTAGATCATAAACATACATTCACAGTGTCATCCAGATACATTTATCTGCCCCAATTCCTCTTTGCAAAGCTCAGAACATTTTCAATCCCGACATTGACTATACCATCATTTGTTTGTGATCGTGGCACAGAATTCTGTTTTAATTCTGATCATGTAAAGCAAGACAAGTTTATTTGTAAAGCACAGTTCATACACACGGCAACTCAAAGTGATGAACAATATAAGTTAGAAACAACACGACCTTAAAATCATAGATAATCACAGTACATTAAAAAAGAGTAAAGATGAATAATAATAATGTATCGGTTTTATGTAGCGCTTTTTTGGACACTCAAATACACTTCACATGTCATTATTCATTCACTCCATACACGGTGGTGATAAACTACTACTGTAGCCACAGCTGCCCTGGAGCACACTGACAGAAGCGAGGCAACCAGTACTGTATGTGGCATCGGCCCCTCCCACCACCACCAACCATTCACACGCACACCAAACTCATTCTAGTCAATGGGGTTGAAGTGTCTTGCCTAAGGACACAACGGCAGTTTGGCACTTTACAGCCGCAGCCGCCCCACTGTGGCTGGTGTTCCCAGAGGTTAAGTGTCTTGCCAAGGACACAATAACAGCAGACAGTGGGAGTCGATGGTGAAAGTCGGGCTCGAACCCACGACCCTCTGGCTCAAAGGCCAATGCTCTACCAACTGAGATACTGTCACCTTAGATGAAATCCCTGTTGTATACACAGCTGAAAACAGACTGAATTTGAACATTGTCAGAGAAGAAGCTTGTCCCACATTTTCAGGAAGACTGTTCTAGATTTTAGCTGACTCCCCATGTTTAGTCCTGACACTGGGCACCAGCAGGAGGCAAGTACCTGTGCTCCTCAGAGTCCGAGTTGGTTCATATGGCACTAGACATTTGTCATTCATCCAATTCCAGCTCTTCCAATTTAAATCTATAAGGACATTTTGTTATCTTAATTTTAACGATCAAAACATCCTGAAACCAGCTATGAAAATTTTACTAGCCGGGTTGTCAGCCCCTGGGCAAGTCCGGTTAACTAAAGTGGTCCTCTTACTAAAAGTGTGTCCTAAAGTATGTCATAACTTCAATGACTTGTTGTTGCCAGGTACAACATTTGATGACCAGTAATAGATACCTACAGTGTTTTACTCCTCCCTTTTTTGGCAACAACTAGTGCATCTATTTTCCTCAATGCAAAGTCTTTTGATATGTGAGAAGTACAGTTTGCAGTTTCTTCCCGCTTCCTCCTCCCTATATACTTGAATTACCGCATGTGCATTGTTCTGTGAGGGCAGGTGCGTAGACCACACCACCATCCAAAGAGCACGGTGCATTTTAGGTCGGCTACAACAGACCTCTCCAGTTCATGTTTGACCTACTTCAGCCTGTGGTGCGGACACCTGTTTTCTCGCTAAACTCTTTCACTTTTTTTTTCCTCCGCCTTTGGGAGATTTACAGAGCAGAGCAGTAGTGAAACGCTCTTTGTAAAGTGACTGCAAAGATTAGACACCAGATAACATCCAACACATCTTCATGCAGATGGTAAATCAAAACAAAATGCTGAGTGAGTGGCTAATGGGGCGGCAGCGTCTGAGCTGAATGCTGATTTATTTTATGTGAGATTTTTCATTTAGAGCGGAATTAATTCAACACGACAGGAAATGTTTTAATTCCTTAGTACTATTACTGCTTAAATCATATGCATGTTGTAACTATTTTGATGGATACTTGTCACCATCAGGACAATAATATTGCTTTACCCAGAATGCTTCACATAACAGTAAAAAAAATCATATGGGTATTGAGTCAATGTTTTGTGTTTGATAGACTCTACTCTTGTGAGGATCTTTTCAAATGAAGACACACAAACTCCTTATCAGCCCAGGCTCATCTCAAGTGAAAGACAAAAGTTGGCGTGGAAATTCATTAGGCCAATTCCCCGCGGTTTTGTAATTGATCCTGACAGATCCACCTCCTGTTGATGACAACCTCTTCCCCCGCAGCGAGGCCTCCGCGAGTGGGATTGATTTAGGACTTCCTCCCTACTCTGCTCCTCAGCTCCTCCGCACTGCCCTGGCAACAACAATAAACGCAGATCTGATGCTCCGTTGGCCCCCGGGGGTAAACCAGGGCTATTTTTGCTTTACACGAGCCCTGTAATTAGCAGCTTCCTCTAAAGCCTGAATCAGGAATTGTTCGGTGGAGATGGTCAGTGACACTCAGACTCACATAAATGTTAGTTTTGCAGTGGGCAGTGGACTCGCCGGTTGTTTATTAAAGGCCTCCTAACTGGCATTGTTTATTATGTATGACAATGAAGGTCAGGATAATTATGGATGTGGCACCTCCTATGGTCTAAGGTTAGCTCTCTGTCTGTGGCTGCTTTCACACGGGTCACAAGAATTGTCTGTTCACGTCAGTGGAACAAGCAAACCACATGTAATCTGCAGCTTTTGATTTACAGTATACTTTCACCAGCTCTAATTCAAATCCTCTTTTGTTTATTTCTCATTGTAAGCTTTCCATGGGAGCATTGTATATCTGTACCAACGACTGTAACAGTGTTTAGATGTACAGCTTGTATCCGCTGTGCGACCCCTGCATAATTTAATATTCCTTTACTATATTCTTTTGGCAAGGCATTGCGGGACTATTTACTATGTGCCCAATTTTGATGTGGCATTGGGGTAAAACATTCTGATTGAACTCACAAACTTCCTTCCACTCTTGGCAGTCATGCCTTTTGTGTTTTAATTCCCTGGCAAATGATCCCTTATTTGATTTCAATCTTCTCCTTTTATCATTCCCTTCCAACAGAGCATGTTTCCATTGTTCCATATCACTATAGTTATTGTAAAGCTTCTAACATTTTTTCATGGCACTTATATTATATGTATTGTACTTTTAAAATATTAACCAGAAAGCCATTCCAATGCTGTACATAAATGCTGCATCCTGTTTTGTCTAATTTGCATTAAGTCCGCCAGCCTTTTCCATTGAGCTTTGATAAATCCTCCATTAAAAAGCCTGGTAGATGCGTTTGGGAATTCTTGTTATTGATTGATTGCATATAGATCCTATAATGCAGTGTGGATCAATACTTGTGGCTGACTTTCGTCTTTCTCTCAATGCAAAGCCACATGCAAAGCCATTAGCCATAATATGCAGTCATTTGTTTTCAATGGGCAGCATTACATCTCATTTTGTATAATTGAAATTAACCAGCCAGTGTTGCAAATTGTTTCATTGCCTTTTCCGGCTCATCCCTCGCTCGGTCTCTTTCTCTCCGTTCTTGCGTAACACATCCTCTCCCTTCGTGTAGGCGGTGCGATTGTTTACACGTGATTGTCCGGAGCCCATTCACGTTTCGGAAGTGGCTCGTTCCCTGAGCTGCAGCCAGCGTCCCAGGCAGGAAATTGAGAGCAGAGCGACTGCCAGAGGGTGTGTGCGTTTGGGGTGTTTTGTGCTTTTGGATTTTTGTGGATTTGTCCCCTGCCCGGCGCCATCAAGAGGCCCACGCACAGGAAGCCCCCCCCCTGCCAAATACAGCTGACCCACTCCCACAACCGCACATACACAGCCTGTCTGCCCCGTCCTCGTGCTTCAGGCTGTGCCACAGAGGAATTGGGAAGACTAACTTTCACTGTTCTGTCTGAAGTGTTGAAAGGATGTTTTCTTACATGTATTTTTCTGAATGTTAATTAAAAGCAGTAGATGTGGTACAGTTTTAGTGGGAGTTTAGTAATTGATGTAGTGGTTGCAGCAGTAATACAAGTTCTGACTTGGCTGACTTTGCATGAACTGCATATTTGAGATCTCCCCTAATTGGCTCAATGATATTATAACTTTAAAAAAGAAAACACATTTGTTTGAAAGTATATTCCTTCACACAAAATATTAGTTCATCATTCGTAATCATAAAAATATGGGCAAAACAATGAAATCTCTGGCTAGGTAGGTAAACTTTTATGCACAACTGTACTTCTACTTATAAAACTCAACAAATACATTGTTCATCCTTAGTAAAATGCTGAGCCAATCTAATCTTTATTTCATACTCAAATCAAAATGAAGACCTAATTGACTTAATGTACAGTTGAATGCAAGTGAAAATGTTTTCTTTCAATTAGTATGCGTTATTGTTTGTACAGAATTCTTTTACTGACCAGTAATGGCAGTACTTCTATATTCACTTGTTCACCTAGGTCTTTGGGAAGGGAAAGTGTTTCAGTGCTAATCCACCTACTAATATGTTGATAAAAGGGGCCACCCTGCTCTGTAATGATGCCGTCTGTGTGGAAGAGCTGTATATAAACGTCATGACCGGGGCCTGACCTCCCCCGTACTGTTCAATAATCACACAGACACGTCCCGGGACCCCCTGACCCTACGGCATTAACCCTGTACAAACTCTACTCTAGTGCCCTCCCCTCGTGCACAACATACACCCTTTCCCTGCCTACTCAGATCACTAGCACAACCCGCTAATCAGCTTTTAGCAACAGGATCGAGACTTAGAAGGAGGTGAAATTAAGCCGCGGGCATATTTCCTCAGCAACACCTTGGATAATAATATCAGTCCACAGTTGGTGATTCTTCTCATTTTAGCTGCGGCAGACTGGGGAAGTATGGCAATCTCCACGCACTGCTGTCAAACTGGCGGCATGTCAATCTCCCTCTGCAGTTGGACCAATGAGAGCAGAGCGGAAACATATTCATTTGGTGCCGTGAAATGTTGTTTTCATTATTGGTAAAGAATTAATGAATAGGCTTTGTGTCTTAAAAAACCACTTTGATTTAACCAAACAGATTGATTCATATTATATTGATTTTTTACTAACCACATAATTCACACAAAGCCAGATGCAATGTTGAATTCCAAAAAAGATATCGCTTGTTTGGCAGTAAAAAGAAGCTGTGTCACCGGATAAATCCATTATTCTGTGCTATGAACTTGTACGTGTTCGTTAGCCCTAAAGCATTCATATTCAGCTCTCAAACCAAATCAAAATTGTCACATTAAGACATCAGTGTGGAGCTAATGAACCAGCCCTGGAGACACACTTGACCTCTTTTTAGGCGCTGTACATTACAGTTGGCCCAGCAGGATGTGGAGTGCTGGGGCTGCCGATCGCACAGAGATCAATGCACATAGCAGGGGGGCAGCACCAGATGATAAGCAGAAGAGGGAAAAATTTGATGACAAAGCAGCAGACGGCAAGACAAGAAATTGCCTTCTGAGTGACGGCCCACTTGGTTAGTCATTTCTCTTGAGCTAATGGGAAATAAGATGGTGATGCACTTGATCATCTTGATAGTGATGATCAAAGTGCCGCAAACACTATGTTAAAAAAGCCCCTGATCTGTGTGTGAGTGAGCGTGGAAAGGTTTGTGACGAGGAGATCTGGGAAGGTTGGCCCATTGACCCCAGCCACAAGAAGCTTGTCTTAATGTGATTAGTGCTGTTTGAGCAAGAGCAGGACGGAGACGGCCCTTCACTTATGAAGCCTCCTCCTCTGAAGACAGCAGCATAATAACCGCTGTTATGGACAGAACAAGCGAGCGTACAGGTTGTGTCTCAGATGGCTGACAAGGGCTTACTTAACTAAAAGCATACAGAAGAAACCAGAAGTGTGCATAATAAAATTACGTACATTTATTGTTTTCACTTGTTTTTTTGACCAAGATTATTTCCATTGGCCCTCTGAGACAGAGGTCTGAAGTATTTACATTATAATCTGTCATACATCATGTCTTTTTACACAGTGTATGTAAACTTTTGTCATCCCCTACATGTTTGCCTTTTTCTTCTGCTTTTTTCATTTTTTTTCATTTTCCAAATGTGGATTGACTGAGTTAACCAAAATGTTGCTTATACCAAAAATGACCATTACCAATTTGACTAACTCTGACCCACAGAATTGGCTCCGTATTAGATGTAGAATGTTTAGTCTTGTTCTAAAAACATATTTATTACATTTTTTCTATGTTGTATATGTCAGATGTATACCAGCCCTGACTTTGATTGATCCACGTTATTGAATTCAATACCATGGATCATTCTCTAGATGTAAAGGATCAAATGTGATAAAAGTTCAAATAGAATATTGATTTGGCCTATTACATACAATTTAATCTCTTGAAGTGCAATATATTGAATCATAAGCTGTTGCCCTGAGCTGGAAGACGTCCTCAGTAATTGTTACATTGAGTGAATTTCCCTCTGGGCTTTGGGCGTAATTGACCAGTTCACCGCAGTGGAGCATTGATAACCAAACAGGGCCAGCGCAGGCTCAGCTGCTGTGAAGGTGCAGCAGTGTGTATTAATGGGGCTTTGGAGTGCTCCTGAGCTGGGCATACTCCTTATCCTCATCACTGTTGTGTAAAGAGAGGAGGTCTAATCCTATCTGGACAGCAAATCCTCCTCTGGGGCTTGACTGCTGTAGGAACAGGCGACCAGAGTCCAGACAGGGGGCTGGTTCCTCTGTGTGTCCTGTACACACTGGGACAGAGCCAGCTCCAGTATCTGCACAGGTGAGAGTGCTCGGTTTACTCTAAACAAAGAGCAGTCGCGTGCAACACTTTTTTTTTGCTGTGGTTGAAGTCACGGTAATTAACTGTTCATCACAAAGAATCCATGGTTCAAGTTTTTGTTACGTCATAAGCAAAACACAGGCTGGCGGCGAGTAAAACACTAACACTAACTTTATGAAATAGACACACAAACTTTTAAACTCTATAAAAACTTTATATATTAAAGCAGTAACATAGTAATAACAGTAATAACAATAGTTGATTTCTTTCACGTTTAGTCTTTCAGTTATAGATTCAGTTATTTCAGTGCTTTTATTTCCTCCATTTACTTTTTACATTTGGTGTAATAGTTTATTCTCGACCAAAATATTTTACAAGCAAACATGTTCGGCGCGCAAAACAAAACACATTAAGATATCACCTGAATAATACTCACATGCCTCATCTGGCTCCACGCCTTTTTTGTGACGCACTTTGAGTTGCCTTGTGTATGAACTGGTTTACATAAATAAACTTGCCATGCTAATTTGATATTGCAGTATGTAAAGTCCAATTTGAACATCTAATCAAGTGAATTCTAATCTAATCTAATCCACTTATTTCAGGCCCTTAAAGCGGCAACATTAAACTTAAACCGTCCTTTGAACTGACAAGAATCAAGCCTCTAGAAAGCAACGCCATGACTCCAATTCATATTTATTAATTCTTTGCACACCAGGTACTACGGATGAAAATGAGCTAGTGGCTATGTCTGGTCTGAACAATAAGTTTATTGTCCAATGTCCCTGTCAATTAGATAAATAAATCAGATGTATCAGATTGTGCAACGGTTTTATGTGGCCAAGCCCTGAAACACAGCGGTTGACTATTAATCAGATCAATACAACTATTATTACCTAAAACTCTATTTCACTGAAGGCTGTATGCTTGGATGTCATGTGAACACAAACTCCGTCTGCACAGTGCCTCAAGATGAAGACGATGATAATGTGTGTGAATGCTTTTACTGTACACTTCTGTGGTTTATTGCCGAGCACTCTGAGAAAAACTTGACCAAACGAAAACAGTCGCCTCCCTTCACGTTGCTCTCTCCAGCCACAGAGAACAGCTCTTTTATTGTTGCGCTGCCTCGGCTTCCCCCCTTTGCCTTTCGACTACATTATTCCTAAATGACAAGCACACTGTTATTTTGAGCCGTGCAGCCGCCATCATGAGACATTAAAACACGCACAAATGATAGCATGCCAGGTCAGCTACACCAATCACTCACTTAAAATAAGCACTCCAGTCTAAATTGTACTCACATTTAACAAATAGAAGGTGAAATTTGATGGAAAATTGCAGGCTATAACGCGGGGACAGTGTTGTGTATTCAGCTGGTTTTATGTTGGCTTTTTAAGGATGACTCATGAACTTGGAACAGGATTTTTTTTAGTAGCAGATGTTGCAGGTTACATCAAAAAGCAGAGCGCAAACTGATTTAATGAACAAGAGACTGTATAATCCACTCTTTAATACATTTGATACATTTCTGCTCTAACTTTAGGTAAGGATTCGATAAGTTTGAAGTCTCTTTAGGGCATATGTGAGTTAGTCTGACCTCCAGTTGTATACATTACTATACCATAGTTGAAATCATAGCTAAAATGCTAAAGATATAGATTGTTTTTGCTTCTTTTTAGAGTTAAGAGATCGTATGATATTTATATTCATAATTCTCTTCTTAATCTTAATCTTAAAATGTAGCAAACATAATTCCTAATTTGGAGCTATGCATGGGTTTCAAAGTGATGAAATATACAGCAGCTAGTATCAATATTGTATCGTTTGAATAATCCATGAAAGAATTAGCGTAGCACATGTTGTTGTTCTTTGTTAGGTGAGTCAATCCGTGTTGAATTTGAATGAGCCAGTCATAGTGCTGTGTCCAGTCACATGCTATGAGCCATGGTGATCATTCCTTCACATCTTCATAAATTAACATTTTTATCAGTGACCTGATTTCAGAGCGATTAACTGCTTTCTTCCAAACGCTCCTTTAGTTTATCTATCTCAGCTCCACAGATCCTATAAATTGCAGCTAAGAGGGTAGGCAAATAAAGTGGTGTGGGAATCGGCCATTTTAATCCCTTTTGTCATTATCAGGATGGGCCCAACACCAGACTATGTAATGCAGTTTCAGTGCATTCAGGCATTTTAAAAGACACACCCGCCCTTCAGCCTGTAGACTTCGTATGAAATGTGTGCCCTGAACGTGACTAAGGCCAGTCGCTGATAGTTTTATCTCGTGGAGTAGACAACCTGACTACTGCAAATGATCAGAGAATATGACTTCCTGTATCCTGTCTCTGTTGCTGTGCTGGATGATGAGTCAGGTCAAAGACAGGGGATATATTAGTCATGCAGCAAAATGAAAAACACACACAAATAAATACCTCATGTTATGTATTGTGATATGCCGCATCATTGGTGAGCCAGAAAAGATAGTTGTAGTCATGGACTATCCTACATTCAACTCTGTCATGTTACGACCACAAAAATAAAGATATTTTATTGGATGTGTTTTGTGTGTGGAAGACCAATGCAAAGAGGCAGAGATTATTCAAGTGAACACAAAATGATTCATGATTTATGTACAGTATATGCTCAAATGATGATCTAACATAGTCCACAGGGTGTCATATAATCTCAGTATAATTACAGGAGATCTGTACGGTGAGGTTTAAAGTTGCTGTGGCCAGATGAGAACAAACATTTATGACTAAATTCAAAAAGCTATGTGTAGTGGAAAACTATAATTTATGATCACTCTTCTCACACCATCCCCAGTGTCAAACCTGGTGGTGGCGGCATCATGCTGTAGGGTTGCTTTTCTTCAGCATGCTCAGGGTCAAAGTTGATGGGAAGATGGATGGAGACAAATATTGTAAGTTCCCTCTCCATCTCATCTTACAGTGCTCAAACTGTTATGCAAAGAAGAATGGGACAATTCTGTAATTGCAGTATGCTTTTCAGTTGTTTTCATTACACAATTGTCTGCCACTTTGTGTTGGACTTTCAAAAAATAATCTAATCATATTATAATACTTTTGCTTGTGGCACTAAAGAGACCCAATTTGGGATCTTTTTTTATATTTTCCTGCGGTGGTAGCAAAACACTTTACAAAAACAATCGTCGATAAACAATGTACGTTCGTCCTGTTTGTTTCTTCAAAAGGACCAATAGAAAGGCAATGTGGCAAACAGAGAAAAACAGTGCCCGTGGAAAGGATACTAATCTAGACCTAATCCCAGCAGCATCTGTCACCAATGCATTAATCAGACAGAAGGGAAACATGTTATTGGGACCGCCTCCTCTTATCTGCAGCCCGGGTGATGAATTTTGCACTGGACATAGGTCACTGGTGTCGCAGCTTGGCCCCTTTTTGACAAGCAGCTTGAAATGCTTTCATAGCATGACAAAGAGGACATTTCCACAGATTAATGTTGTTCAGAGCTGGTTAGTGACACTCACGCTAAATGCAAAAGTGGATTTCAGAAATCCTAAAAATTTGATGGATTTTGATGGAGTAGAGATTTATGGCTTCTGGGGTTATAATCCCATATGTTAATTAAAAGGATATTAAACTTGCAAAATTTACAGACATAGCCTACATGTATTTTATAGTGACACATGGCAGAAATATATCAAACACAATTGCAACATGTTGTGTAATGATTTTAGTTTGATTCGGTAACACCATCTGGATTAAAAAAGGATTAAGAAGTAACATTCCAAGACACAACCTCCACATGGGCACAAAATAACATGTTTTTGTTTGGAATTTGGGATGGTTTCTAAGAAGGGATTAGCTTAAAATTTCCCCATAATAGGAATGTGCTTTGATGTGAAAACACAGTTGACCAGTATATTCATGTAGTGTTTTTAAACTACGGCTATCTTTAGGTCCATGACTGAGGTAACTGCCTCGTGGGGTCTGTGATTCTTCTTTATTTAACTTTATAGGTGCCTCGTGACCAGCTGTCAGACCCTTTGTCATCATTATGACCTCGTCAATACATTTCTTTCAGGATGATTGGCTTTGTGCTGACACCGTTCTCTACTAGATTAACAAAACATGAAGATGCTTAGTCATTTTTTATCAACTTCCTGCTTTCATCTTGTTGTCAAGTTTACATGAGCTTCAGGAAAATCTTTGTATCTGCTTTTTTTGGTTGCTATTTTTGTTTGTGAAAAAAGGAAAACAACAGCACATTTTTATCTATAAAACTGGCAACCCAAATTGAAATTGAAACTCATTCTGCTCCCTGAATGGACATCATATCAATTGCATTTTTAATTAGAAATAACTCTTATTATAACTGATATTCAAGGTCAAATTGTGATTAGCCTATTTTCTGGGGACACATATAAAAGATGTAGATGTAATTTAAAATACAAAAAATACATATTGTCCCTTTTAAATCAATCAAAGTGTATGTAAACCCAGGCACAATGTTTTAGGTGCCATGCATTGATTTACTCAATTTGTGTAGGATGTCCCCCCCCCCCCCCCCCCCCCCCCACACTCAAATGACCACTAGTGACTAAATGAAAGCAGTATTTAAGTGCATGGGAAAAGAAACAGGCATACTAAGAAAAGTTTTCATATGTGTATTCATTTGTAGATTTGGTAAGTTCAAGTAAAACTTGCACCAGAAAAGTGGCCCAGAATTACTGAGACAAGAAAAGTTGTCTGACTGGTTTGATTTCACTCCTGCCCTGCTCTGATTGGCCGTGTTTGTAAAGTAATCTATAACATAAAGAATGAGACAAGCTGTTTGATTAAGTGACAGTGTCTTGCAGTTTGTTTGTCTTTACCTCTGCACACACTGAATTTTAGAGACAAAAAACAAATCTGTCTCATCACAATAAACACATTGATTATACAATAAGGTATAATTAGAATAATGATTTAGACTGACTCACATGACAGGCAGCGGCTGCAGAAGAGGAAACAAATGGTCGCTTCAATGAATCCTCTTTATCTTAATTTCTGTTTATCCATATTCATCTCATTAGAACTGACTTGTATATCATAATACTCAATATGGTTCAATATGCTGCACACAAGTCGACACGCTTTGATATTCTATTGATGGATGAGCATGATTGAATGATTATTATGCACTACAGGAGTGACGGTAGCGCACATGCAAGACCTCAGTTCTTTTGTTATAATAGTCTATGAACTGACTAACTTATATAGGGGTAGGCCCACATAAGAATTTTAACGCTTCTGTCTACTTCTTTTGAGCCCCCTGTGGTGTAATCAGTATTGTTGTAGTATGTGTTAAGTATATGACACCCAAGCGCTCAATAAATGAAAATGAAAAATGAAAAACTAGTGACAGTGTAAGGTTGATTCTGGGCTCCATCAATTTCATGAATGTCTCACTCCACTCCTAAACAGTATTTATCACTCGTTTCTGTTTTGTCCAATAAATAAACAAGATATATAATCCATCCATCCATTTTTTTCCTGGGTTGCAGGGCAGCAGTCAAAAAGCACAGACACCCAGACCTTATCCACACACACTTCCTCCCAAATATTTAATAATTCAACAAAAATGCATAGGCGATTGAAAGACACAATATTATATCCAGCTGAGAGTGAATTTACTGCTGAACGTCTAATAGTAATAGCAATTTATGGCATTGACATTTGGCACGCCAATCTTCTTTCCTATGTTTACTAAATACAATAGACTTTGAAATGGCCTGACTGTCCATCGTAAAACAACATATTATTTCAATAAATCTTTGTGTATTTGACCTATGAATGAATTGAAAGGTTATATCCGACACAAACAGGCATGATTGTAGTTGTTACTTAATGAAAACCAACAAAGTGCATATTTAATTCAATGTGTGTGTCCAATATTATCTCTGCGCTGAGTGGTTTGAATGTCATTTTGGTCCGTGTCCTCAACAACCCTTGTGTAATCCTATAGAGGGCTGTGCATTTTAAACATGATATGGTATACCTTTGCGTTCCCATCCCACCTCACCGACCTTCATTGGCGTTCACAAATATTGCTCATTACGTAGAGGGTTTATGGGCTCGATATAGCCATTGACCCTCCGCCTGCTCCTGTCTCCCCTCCTCTCAAACCCTGTCCATGCCTAGTTACCACCAGGGCAGTAAATTATACTCCTCGAGCTCGGGATTAGGTCGTAGAAGGGGTAGTCACATAGCGCTGCAGTCAGATGATTGTCTATTCGTATGCCAGACAACTCTGCATTTTACTGTCCCTTCCCCCTGTTCCTCCGGCACATCAATCAACCCAATTTCCAGTTTTTATGTGTGCTTGGATATGAGGGAACATGCAACACTGTGGACTAGAATAATGAGCTGAATCAAGCAGGTTTTGACTCAAAACAATGGTTGCGATAGTTTACTTTAGAAGTAACAGAAAATATTTAGATTTGTCCTTGATTATACAGCAATGCATCTTAATTTCAGCTACTTTGTTGATATTCAGTTCTATTCAATAAATATTTGTATAGCTCTAAATCAGCAACAAAACATCAGAGAATCACAGGAAAGGCATTAATAACCAACACATATGAGGCGTTAAACCATAGGGAGTATGATGTCCATAAAAGTGATTAAATATTTCAAATACCTGTTGGCCTCTTCTGTCCTACCCATGTGGTTGCCTCCAAAATCTTCATCATTTCACTTTCAACTCATAATTTACATTGATAGCTTCATGAAAAGTTGCTTTGTTTGTGAGACGCAAGATAAAAGCCCTAACGGCATCCAGTCTAGTACACAACACTCGAATGATTTAAGCAATCCTTTTTGGACTTTACCCGGTGGCCCCATACGTATCACATATCAAGAGTAATACAAATTGTCCACTTGCCATAGTCAATATTTGCAGTGCATGTTGGGGGTGAAAGTAGCCTGTAAATCTTAATATAGAATATGACCTCAGCAGTGTCCTCTCCCCAGCTCCTACTATAGACGGGCTGTGCACACATGGACCCGTGCTCAAGGCGGCCGATAGAAATAGAATTGCTGCAGGGATTTCTCCAGCAAATGACCTGGAAAACATTGCCTGCTTGACTTGTGGGGGTAATATGTGTATCTCCTGCATGTCTTAGCACTGATATCTAATTGCACTATAACAAAGTCCACTCTCACTGTTTGTGCTTTTGTTAATAGTCTGTTTTTTTCATTTACACTATACAAGTACATACATGAGCAATGCATTGTCAGCTATGTGAGAATTTTTGTTTGGATTGTCTGCAAAATGTTGTCAAGAAGGGCAGGCATAGACGCAAAGTGAAAAGTGTATAAACGAGGATACTTCACTGTTGTATCTAAATGTACAAATGTGTTAAAGTTGAACTACAATCAAGACGTTTACAGGTTCGATCTGGGATATTTTAGCCAACCAAAAAATCATTTGTTTTTTTCTGTCACACACAACCAACCCCTAGAATATGTAATGATAAAAATAACAATAATAATAATAAATTTTATTACTTAGGTGCCTTTCTAGATGTTCAAGGTCGTCTTACATCACATCAAAAAGTACATTTAGTTCAGATACAAGTTCAAATACAAGTTCAAATATGCAATGTGGAATATATATATGGAAGAAGGTTGGTGCATCTCCAAATGGCATTCCTTTCCACGTCTCTGCAAACCACTGCCAAAACATTTAAGAAATAATTATGGGCACATTTTTATGAATAGAAAGGCAGTTGGCTGTGGATGTGTGCGTTGGAAGCAGCGTGTGAGGTCTTTGTGTCGGGCCAGTGGAGGGACCTGCTTCAGTGATTAATGGGGTTCCTGCGAGGAGCTCCGCAAGGCGCCGCACACATTCACGGGCCAGACTGCAGTCCTGCCAGGCTTGTCCTTCACATGAACACAATGAAGGCGGGAAGGAGGGAGGCAAAGGGGCAGAGGGGGAATGTTGTCTGGCTGTTTGCACTCTCTCTCTCTCTCTCTCTCTCCCTCTCTCATGTCTCTGCAGTCCTCCTCGCTTTCACTGATTATATCACTAGTTCGATACTGTACCATATATGTGCACTCAGATTGTGGCAGCTTCCAACATACCAGGCTGGTAAAGTGTGTATGGAGCTCAATGGTTAGATAAATGATAAATTGCTTTACTGTATCCACTGAGAGGTGATTTCAATTGAAAATACTGCTGCATCACCACCAATGGAGAGTGCTCTTGAGGGATTTAGACAATGTGAATAAATATGGATGTAACAATCAATCAATCAATCTATATGAACTGCTTAAAACTTGAAATGATGCCATGTCAAATGTCTAATTTAGTTTGTTATTTAAAGTTCTATTACTGAATTACAAGTTGCATTTTGTTACATAAAAACATGTTATAATACAAGAAAGATGTTTTGGTTATACACCGACTCGTATTCAATTTGCAAGAGTAACATTTATTTTGATTTGATTTTGAATGTAAATGGTAATAATTGTTAAAAAAGAAAAAAAATCTGTGAAATTGAATCGAATTGGTGCTGGATTGAGTTTTTACATCCATTACATTCCTAAGAATAAATTATTTTGTTTAAATTATTCTAAAAATATACCTTGTGATAATCGTGTGACATTCCCAGGTAATAAATCAGATTTTTAAACAACACTGATGCAAGTACAAACTCATACACAATTTAAACCAGATACTAATTATTAGCTATTCAGTCAGCCTCATTTCCTAACTACTCGTCTTCATCACATCACTTCATACTAATTGAATGATGCACTAATGATGGCTTTTATAGATTACATTCTGCGGTTAATTATTGATCATATCTCTGAGGTTTATCTATTCTTACAGTCTGTGATCTATACCCCAACATCACACACACAAACATGTATACCAGCCAAACATATCTCCATAATTAGCATATTAAAGCGCATAGATATTTGCCCGTGTATCTGTCTGACAAAACCTTGGCTCTGGCTCCCAGCTGAACCCTGCTCTTGTGATGTGGGAAAATCAGATACAACCACACGGCCTCTCCACAGATAAGTGAAGTGTATAGGCACAACACTCGGCAGCTTTGAAGCCCAAACTGTGGTGACGGGTGAGGAGCCTGCGGTGCGGCCCCCAGCCCCCTCCTTGGGTCCCTGCCGCTGGGTTTGTGGCCCCTGTTCGCAGAGTTAAACAAGCCCTTTAAATGGGCTTTGTGGGAGCGGATGTGTGGTGCTACTTGACCGGTTCCTCCCGGTCTTGGGTTTGTGTGTAAGCAAAGTGACATAAGGCGCGAGAGAAATTGAAAGAGAAAATTACAGTTTTTGTAATGAGGGGCAATTGGGCTGTCGCTAGTGCATAATGTTTTTGTTATGGTGAAATCTCTTAAAGGTACACTGCACATGATGTCCTTCTTGTTCTATGTCACTGCAGCAAAACCTAATGATAATAATAGATAATAATAAAAGATTATGCTATAACCAAGTGAGTTTAAGTTAAAACTTCCTTGAGTTGGTTGATAAGGAAAGTTATACAAGACCAAAACAGTATCATATGGATTGTTCTTTTAGCCCGAAGCCTGTTCTTTCGCCTTGCTATTATTGACATTTGATACTGGTGCAAAGAAATGTATTATAATGTCTGCTTTTCTGGTTGAGAGTTTGTTATCAGCTTGTTGCCATTTTATGTCACAGTGTAAGAGAAAAAATCTATTTCTTGTGTGTGTGTGTGTGTGTGTGGGGTGGGGGGGGGGGGGTCTAATGAATAATAGCTTAGCCTTGTGGTATGGCCTTTTATATAGTGCACTTTTAAAATCCAGCAAATACCAGTTCTGTAATGGCCACTATACATTGTCATCTAGATCTCCTCAGGTTGAAAACGACTTCCAGATAAGTGGAAACATGTGGATTTCAAAAACACATGTTTCCACTGCAAGTGAATTGTTTCCTATACCACAAAATAATCAATAGTAAGAATCAGATATTACATCCTCAAGTCATTAGAGTTGATGATGTAATATGATGCTGGTCCTCAGTTATTACCATACCGTTTTATGTGTAAACATGTGATTGTGTGTAATACTACTGCGTGTTGATCAGATTAAATACACTCAGCATGCAAGTCACTGTTGAGACAGCATTCAGAAGCCACAAAACTTGACAATCATTCCGAAAGGCTATCGGAAGGTCTACGACTGGTCCCACCCACCCCATCAGCTCCTCCATTAGCCCTGAGTTCGTGTGCTCTTATTTGGTTAACCCGCGTCACTCTCGGGGTGGGTGTCATTATCTCCCCTCTCCTAGGGTTTTCTAATTGGACCTCACTGTTGTCGGCCGGGCACCTGCAGTTGGCCTGTGTGTCACTGTAGCCGTGGTAACAGCAGCTCGGACCCCCCCTCTCCCACCTGCTCCTCCCCCCCTCTGTCTCTCTGCTGCGTATTGTCCCACTTCCCTCCGGTGAAAAATGCCACTCATTATAACTGTTATGTTGCTGGCCTCTGAGATTTAGTTAGTTAAGTGCACGTAGGAAGCCGCATTGATTGACTGTTTGCACATGTGACCAGAGCTGTATATTTACATAAACAAGCTGACTCAATTACATAAGCAGAATAAGTTAATTTGATACTTTGACATGGTCTGCACAGGCTGGCTCTTGTTTCACAGACTGACTTCAATAGGGCATTTGTTAATGTTGTAGTCTACCTTAATTTACAATCATTTGGAACAGGAAGACACACATCCACAGCTATTTAAAAAGACACCAAGCACCCTTTATTGAGTTTATTAGCCTTGACCAAAGAAAAAAAAGTCCTATTATGGCGTAAGTGTCGTTAGCGAGAGGGTACAGACAAACTGAAAGCCAAGCATAGCGTTTTAACAGTATTTAAAAGTCCACTGCCATTTGCCGTGAGGAAAATTGGTGCTGCATGGCAGAGTGGTTAGCTTTTCTCAATTGGATCCCCTGGCTGGAGGGATGTATGAATAAATGGGTAGAAAGAATAAGCCGCATAGGAGTCAATGCAAAAGTGTGTCTACTTAGATTAGATAGAATATTAAGTAAGGACTGACCAATTTATGGGTTTTCTGATTAAATTAGACGATTTGTGAATCTCAAGAGACATCGGTAATAGGCAGAGATTTCACAGATTTTGCAGATTACTCTACTCAGCTACCAACTCCATCTCCGACAAGATAAGTGTGTTTAAATTTTGAAAGTTCAGAATGCAGAGTTAAATTATTGCCTCTTGCCTTGATGAAGAGATGGGTTAACACATCACAATGAACCCACAATACTTTTTATTTTAAGTCAGAGTACCTCGGACCTTTTCCTCTTTGTTTTCCAGAGTTAAACTATAGTATTATAATTCACGCTTCTATAGTTGATATCTGTAAAAGAAAAATCAGTGCCACTCCTGCTAACGCTAGCCTGAAACTATTGAGATATTAATCCCAAGTTCATAGCCAAATTTAGCTCCACCATTATAGCCATATATACTTTTAAAGCTTAGAAAATCTAGAATCCAGTCACTACATTATTTATCTTGTTTTTATGCATGGAACAAAAAAACAGAATCCCAGAAAAATGGCTCAAAAATATATATATAGCTGAACAAACTTTGACACACTTTTTGTATCCACTAGAGACGTTTGGAACATAGTATCTCACACAACACAACACAATTACAAAGAATAGCGTAACATCAAACCAGTTATTAATTGTGAAATTAGCAATAGTCGTGGCAAACAAAACATTTACAGCCCTTCACGTATGATTTATGCAAGTCTCAAGAGGTCTATGTCCTCGGCTCTATTCTTTTTTTCTTTTTTTTAAATCTAGCATCATGTTTCTACTATTTCTCGGCCCGGTCTTGTCTCCACATATCACCTTTTATTGTCTGCATATATAATACTCTATACACTATGAGCTAGTGAAGCAGACGGCAAGAACAAAAAAGGAGGAAGTATCTGTTTTGTGAGTGGAATTGTGGCTGTGTGTGATTTCCGCCTGCTTGTGTCAGCGAGAGAGCGTGACGTTGGGCTGGGACTTCCATTACGTTAGGAGTGGCATTGCTGTTGTTTGGCAATGAGCTGTAAATGCTATCACTTTCTATCATCAAGGTATACAAGTATTCCTGTAAACGCAGTGGAAAAGGGCAGTACCATCCTTATGCATGTTTTGTTGTGGTCAAATTACAACACTGACAAAGACTTTTTTTTAAAGGATTCTTTTGTGAATGAAAAACAAATTCAATGAGTAAGTTTACAAAGTTTCCTTGTACAATTTGATTCAGTTGATTACGCAAATAAAAGGTGCGCCAACTTGAGGTGCGAAGAACAGGATCAAACCAATAGTGCTCTGTTTAAGGCGGCAGGTACATAAACTGGATAATACTGAGACAAGGCCAGCGGGTGTATTTAAGAGCACAGGGAAAAACCATGCTTATGTAAAAATGTATGTATTTGGACTCCTTTTGAAAAATTTTCAAAGCACATCCCTCGCTGCATGTGCTTTTTTGCTTTTGCTATGTGAGACAGAAGCAGAGAACGTGGTGCGTTTAATTACTTTGACGAAATTGTGCTTCTGCCTGTGTGAAAACCAAATACTCAAAGTACAGATGATGACTACATTTGCCAAAGGATTGAAAGTTGAGTAAAAGTGACATTACATTTTTGAAAAGCTTCACAAGGCTCCATCTGATCAATCCAATAACGCCCCCACCCACAGCCACCCAACATGTAGACTGGGACTAGAGTGGTCAGACTGGTTTGGGAGCAACAGTTTTTTAGCACACTTCATGCTTTGAACATATTTAATGTCAGCTTGCACTTTTAAATGATTGGCAGGGATCTGAAACAGAATAGTACAACAGCCAATTCACACCATGATGTAAAAACTTAGCGTTATCACATTTCCATCAGTGTCAGTGCACCGCAGCCATGATTCCGGTGCTCTCTTCTATGAAAGCACGTGTATTTCATGTAAACACTCAAGCCAGGAAGTGCTGCAGTCGGAGGAAAATGAGCTTCATCAGGCCTTTTGTTTTTTTGCTGTCTGGCCCTAAAGCACCACTAATATCCTTGTGTGCTCTGCTCCATAACATCTCTTTCCTACAGTTATGTCGCCGTAAAACAAGCCTTGCCAGATATTGATTTTTGCGCGATGCGGGCAGCCATCAGTCGCAGTAATTCTTGGTGGAGTGTCCCAGTAGCACCTCGACCTATGTGCTGACAGGAGCTTCACGGCTGTTGAGGGAGGTGTGATGGCAGCTTAGAGGAGCACAAGGATCTGACTGGGTGAGCGGTGATGAAGTGGCCCATTTGAGAATTATAGGTTAGCTCAGTCATTTGAATTGGATATGATCAATTCCAGTGTCACTCGCTGATAACCCGAAGAGTATCTGATTTCTCAGTGTCTCTGGTGACGTGTAAACATCACAGCGGCAGATGCACAAGAGACTCAAATTACTGACATAACTGATTCAGCCTATTAATATTCCGTGGTGCCGCTGCCATGCCTTCTGTCAGGCTTTCATAACCTGGACTCACTAAATATGAAAATCACTTGCTCCCAAAGATAACATTTAAATACATAAAGACAAGAGCTAAACATTGAAGCTGTAGCAACTCACTTTGAAACCACAACAAATAACTTTCTAATGAAATCCATGTAACTAGTTTTGGTCTCTGTCATATATTTAGATCAGCTTTGAATGTGAAAATCAAAAGCACTCATTCAGCTTTCTGTATGTAAAAGATGCAATGTCTTCTGATTAGATTAAGACAGCATGTTCGGTACTGCAGCTTTAGGATGAGAATCATCCTTTTGACTCATTTCTTTCTATTCAGACATTGCTCCTGCTTCTTTCAATTAGATAGTAGAAGTGTCAAGTCAGATTTCATTTAACTCTTATTTATCCATGATATTTTCGCACTATTAGGTTCACATAAAAGATTGTATTTTATATTCTGGTGCGCCCTCAGTATCAACATTCATACTGCATCGTGCCTTTGTTTAGAAATAAATGAATGAATGCACCTTATAATCAGGTGCGCCTAAAAATTACGAGTCTGGTGTGTGCGTGATTGATTGTTGGTGGTTGCAGGACCAATGGCACAGATTATCAGCCTTGCTTCCATCAGTCTATCCCAAGGCAACGGCAGCTACAGTAGTTGTTTGCCACCACTGTGTGCAAGACTCAAGACAAGGGCCAAAGATGCATTAGTAATAACATTATTAGTATTTTAGCTTAAAGGAGAGTCATGTCAATATAATGCCTGGTAAGGATATTTTTGCCTTGTATCCCACAAAGTCTGAAGTTGTAGTTGGACATTGACTTATCTATCCCCATCAACACAAGCAGGTTGTTACTACATCTTTCAGTGATTTGCCTAATTAATAGGAAATACACCAAATGTACCAAGTACTTTGTGTGACCCTGGTCTGTGAAAACTGCAAAAATAAATATTCCTTACTGACTTGCTCTCAGCTAATATCCTGGCGCCAATCCAGCAGTGAACAAATCCCGGTGATGATGGTGCATTTTATTTGAATATGCTATTTCATACGTAAATCTAATAAGTGATTAAGCTGTTCAGCTGAATGAACAAAACTCCCATTGCTATAAAAATGGAATGAGTCTGTCTGGCCCAGCAGTTATGAGAGCCCCATAAACCATAACGATCCCAAATATTGACCGCATATCCGTTATACTATTTGTTGTAACTTCATAAAATCTAAGCCAAGAAAAATTATGCGCATCTCACTATAAAAACAGCACATTCTAGATTGTACAAACTCACCTAATGTCTATCGACCCTATTTCAAATTCAAGCAGTTGCCATTAAAGGACATAATTATTAGCTACAAGGTTGTTTTTGCACAGACCCGCATGCTCCAATCTTTTAATAGTCTATCAACTAATCAATAATATTATGACAAAAGGAAGTTTATAACACATCAGACCAATGAATAAAACATAGCACAAATGTCCTGAGAGAGACAATCCAGAATGCATTACTCAGACAGCTGTGGGACGCTGCCAAGTAAACAAAGCATCTCTTCCCCCAAAGCCAAAGACGCATAGAACTAAGCACGACTGTATACTGTACACACGCAAGACACTACCCATTTGTTGCAGTGAAGACTTGCAAGTTCATAGATTTATTTTTGGATCTGGGGGATTTAGAGCATATGCACAATATTCACTACAGTGTCTATTAAATGCCAGGCTCGCAGTGTTGAGAAAACTGTATAGTAAAAATGAGTGGAAAGGTGTGATGTCATATCACTACACACAGATTCTTTAGTCTTCAAGTAAACCAGCTCTTCTGTTTGCTGATTGGCTGCTGCTCAGATGGGGGAGGTGTGCGTGCCTGATTTTTTTTTTTCTTTTCCCTCCTGCTTCTGGATTAATCCCTGTGCCCAGTGAGCTCATCTCAGCCTTGTCTCTTTCATTCGCTCATTGTCAAAACAGTAATTACACAGCACACGGCCATATGTGGGTGCTCTGGTCATTACAATCTGTTATACGATAAAAGGTGTGAAGTAATGCAAGCTATTCTTATGTCAGGTTAAAAATAACATCTGTTTTCATGCATTGGAGAGTCACAACAATCAGATAAACTATACCTATACCTACTTGCTTACAGCCCTACTATAGTGTGGCCTGCTTTATATAATAAGTTAATTCCGAGTTCAAACCGCATTTCCACATTTCAATTCTTTCTCAATATACAAACAAAGAAATTGCTTCAGTCATTCCTTTGCTGCTATCGCCATAAATTATCTCTAGTGACCCATTTCAGGTCGGTTGTCTGCCCTGTGATGAAGTGTGCATTGCACTGGTTGCCCTCTGCAGTGAAACACAATGCCATGTCTGGGGCTACAGGTGACCAGCTGTCTGCCTGTGTTCCTCTCCTCTGGGACAGCTGCAGCCATCAATCACGCCCCCAAAGCCCCGGTGTGCGCGGGCCGGCTTTGACCACAACAACTCTGGCCTAGTCTTCTCCCTAGCTCCTCCGGGGGACACTTCCAAACACCAACATTTCTCTTTGGACTTTATTTCAGGGCCCCTTGAGAAGGCTATTAAATCTTAGTGGACACGTTGACACCGCATACACTCTTTAAATCATTGGAGCTTATTTATGGAGTAGTTGGATTTGTCAACAGTGGTCACCTATTTAGAATTATGGTTTTCACCTGTTTCACTATTAAAAGCTATCTCAAACTTATTTTTGAGATCTATAGTTGTGCTGGAACGTTTACACACCCCGGCATAGATGTATTTGTTTTCCATCCGTGTCCACTGGTTGTATGAATCCATATATTGTCAACTAAACATGTTTTCTATTTCCAAATTATAGAACATATTTGATCCAATTTTTCATGCAAGGCGGCACAGGAATTTACAGGAACTGGAAGGGTTTTACTTAGAACAATGGGCAGCTTTACCATCAGAGAAGATAAAGAACCTCATCCACAACTATAACAAAAGACGCCAAGCTGTCATAGATGTTAAAGGGGCGATACACACTGAGAACTGGGGGATGGAGACTTCTGATCAGGGTCAGAAGAGAAGTTTCTGTTATTACTATTCTACAGGAGATAACAAATGTATTGAAATCTGGCCAAAATACCAGTTTTCCCATGGGGGAGTGTGTTTTCAAGATTAATTGCTATCAGCATGACTTTATCAACTTGTCATTTGCAACCAGGCATTTTAGTTTTGCACGGAGGAAAATATGTAAGTAAATCATGGGTGCTTCTCGATGGAACTTCATGGACTTTGAAAACAGTGATCACCTATTCAGAATTATAGATTTCACTTTGTTTTAATGCATTATTTGTACATGTTTTAAGAAAGGGTTAGGCAACATTTTTCTAAGATTTGTTTTTTTTTCTTTTTTAAATCTTTCTGCTCCTTTTCATTTGTGTGACAAGACTACAATTCTTGTGATGTATTGTCATATCTACAATTGAAATAACTAAATAAATATCCCTATTATTTTGCATAGCTGCCAATTTGATGCAGATGTACAATTACTTCTGCAACTTTACCATTTCAGAAATCTACCTTCCCATATATATATCTACTATTTCTAAGATGTTTTATCATATCAACACCTAACAAAAGCAATCACAAACTTATTTTTGAGATATAATTAGCATAGACATTTTACTCCTCTTAGCTTTCCACTTCCATCCTTTGCTTTTCCACTTGATATGTCTATACAATGCCAGTTTTAGTTTTGCATGGACCAAAATATGTTTCTAAATCCAGATATTCCTTGTGTAGTCATGGCCATAAATTGACACATTGTTGAGCCACTCCAGCGCCGCACGTGCAGTCACAGGCCTTTTTTCTCTTCCCGCAGATGGAACGCATTGACGGCCATTATTGTGCTGTTGGAGGGGCGTCTTCCACTGTGAACTCTTTGGCACACTTTTAAAGAGAGTGGCCCTAATGTATGCAGGCTTGATTCAGCCGTGGCTTGGGCGCTGGAGCCACCATCCCCCCCTTAGTCCAGAACTCTCACCCAAATTACAATTCTGAGAAGTCAGTCTGAACAAGTGTGCTGAGCTTGTCTCCTGTTTATTAATACAAGATCGGATGTGCTTTCCAACTATTATAAACGGTTCTAATCATTCAACATTTTCCATAGGTGGTGATTATGTGACATCACGGCATTCCAAAGAGCCTATTGTCTAAAATTGTGGAGGAGGGCAGCTGAAAAATCTTTGCGTAACTAATATGCTATCAGTGAAACTTCTAGTCTTATTTTAGAGCAAATTTCTCTGTAATCCTTGTGTTGAGAAATGGGCCAATCCATGTAACATTAACTTTCACGAAGTTCTCATCTTCCTTGCCTGTACATATCAACTATGGTTTAATAACTGTATCATAAAAGTGTCGAGGTGGCAACAAAGTGCCCAAGATGCCAATCATTTATATATATATACATGCCACTGGTCAGTATGTCAGTATGTTTAATCACTATCAAATAATAATCTGGGAAAATATTTCTTTCCCCTACTGGCACCTGCCCTTCTACTGAAATAGAATTCTACAACATGAATGCTACCTATTCTATCACAACAAATACTTAAGCAACTTCCAAAGTGTGTAACTTCTCAAACAATGTAGATACTGTATCACACACCCACTCCCCAAATATCTGCCTTACATTACATGACATTGAATCTCATATGTTTGAATTCTTTCACGGTCAGCATTTACTTCTAGCATAATTTTAGTGGGACCTGCACTCGGCTGATCTGCTGTTTGCCAACACATCCACTATAATTAAACTCCAAAGCTCAGACCACAGCAGCAGTAGAGGGAGCACTGTCTCTGGGCTCTTGTGGAACTTGTCAAACAGGGGCCTAATTGTTCATGTGGGGGGATTCTTACGTGTGTCGCTGCAGTGAAGAGAAGCAGAATTCCTATGTAATAGCTGTGACCGGGGCTTGTCATGTGACTTTCAGTGGATGGTCCATTGTTGTTGTTAAAGAAAAGGGGAAAAAGTTGCAGGCAGGCGACAGGGAAGCTCAAAGGGTGGAGTTTGTCTGGACACAGTGGCTGCTATCATGGGGGAGTATTGGGAGGGCTCGACGTGGATTACACACCTTGTACAGACAAACCCCAGAGCACGTTCCACTGATGAGGCTGCTACTGATTGTGATTAAGTTTACATAGAAATACACACATTCCCCTTGACATTGTTCCCCTTTAGTGCAATACTCTGTAAGAATGATGACTAATATAAAGACGCACATACAGTATTAAGAGATCCTTTATTCGTCTCACAGTGGGGAAATTTCAGTGTCGCGTCTCCAGTTAGAGTCGAAATGAAGATGACACAGTAAAAGATAAGTGGACAATAACTCTATACTGAAAATAATTGAAATCTCACACTTAGCATAATAAAGAAGCAAATATAAAATCTCTAGCTTTAGCATAATAAAGAAGCATACAAAATACTGTATACGGTAGTGTAATAAATATATAGTTGCTATTCTAAACGCTCTTCATTGGCTGCCAGCGGCCTTTAGGATCGATTATAAAATTCCGGTCCTAACCTTTTCAGCCTCGCACGGTCCGACTTGCTCTTACATCAGTGATATGGTCCAGACTTACTCGCCCGCTCAGGCTCTGAGGTCTGTGGGCGAGGGTCTGCTGATGGTTCCAGGCCCTTGTTTCCGGACCAGCAGAGACTGATGCTTCCAGGTGGTTGTTTTCAGGGTTTGGAAGGATGTTCGCTCTCTCTGCGCTCCAGGGACTTAGAGGAGACTTTTAAAAGAACAACTTATATGCTCAGAGATGGTTAGTTTTTTAGGGGCCTGCTAAGATTGTCATGTTGTTGTGGCCTTATATGATTGTGAGTTGAATTTTACTTTTTTGTATTTTAAACAGTTTAAGAAGTACTTGTGACTCTGTCTCCGTGGAAAGTGCTGTATTAATTTAACTTACATACATTTTATTGATACTTTTAGTGCGTTTTAGTTTTATGATTACAAATTTTTAGTGTCTGCCTTTGGTTTCTCAGGTTTCACAAGTTATAAAATCAACATAAGAGCTGATGACTTACTTGCTCAATATTCTTGCACCATGTATTACATATTTATCAATAGATCGTTACATACAAGTATACATTTCCTGCTCTAGAGTACAGTAATAATTTTTCATAAACATTATAAATATATTACACTTTGTCTTTTGTAGGAGATGGTAAAAAAAAAAAAAAGTGCACTATGTATCTTTTCTTCTTCTTGGTTGCTCCTGTAGTTTGCGTTTGCGTCTTTGGACTTGCTTCTTGTGTGTGTTGCTTCATTTGAAAGCTACTGATTGCACATTTAATAGATTTTTGGTTAATTTGACAAGTGATTAGAAGTACATTGACAAATATATGATGTATTGTGAACAAAGAAAGTGCTGTTCTGGTCATAAGGAGCTGTAATGAGGGTGAGTGCAGTCATCTATCGCTGCCTGCTTGTATTGGCGCGGTCTTAAATGGGGCCCTCAGGCTTAACAGTGTTGAGAAAGACCCCCTCTCTCAGCGCGGGACAATTAGCATGACCGCGCGTACTTAGCTTTAGAGACTTCTCCCCAAATATGCGATTCAAGCACCTGTATTGACATTAGCCGGCTCCAGCTGGGCTCACATGCGGATTCACTGGTAAATTCTGGAAAGGGTGTGACTTTGCACTTGCTTATGTCATACACACATTCCAGCAGTAATGTGTTTCCAAGTAAAGCTATAACAGGTCAGAAGAAGAAGTTCCGAAAAATTACTCGGAAGTAGAAAAAGGAATCAAATGACTATATTTTATGTTTATTTTATTAGTATTATATATGGTATGTATTTGAAAGGTACTGTGTAATCATGAAGTTACTGTTTCTACAACAACAGGATACACCCATCTCTGCTGCTATGACCTTATTTCTATTGTTAGCTACTTTTAGAATTATGTAATTATTTGTTTTGTTTGTTTGTATGGATAGATGCGTTCTGCTGATACTGGACACCTGAATTTATCCTATGGGGGATCAATAAAGTATCTATCTAGCTATCTATCTATCTACAGCATTCAACTCAAGGGGAGTTTTAATTCTTAGTCCCAATGTACCTGTTTTTATTGGTAATGAAAAACCGGAGCACCAGGAGGAAACGCAGCCTTGTACAAAACCTTACACCAAGTGAGGCTGTAAAGTGCTAAACTGTTGTTGTATCTTTTGGCATGAAAGATTTTTGGGGGTCAGAGGGGCCACTGACTGTCGCTCCCAGGGCAGCTGCGGCCACAGTAGTAGTTTATTACTTCATACACAGAGTATAAAGTGAATAAATTCTACCAAGTGAAGTGCCTTTGACTATTTATCTAACGCTATAACAACACATTATTATCAAAAGGAGTCAAAGTCCGAGACCTCCTTCACAAAACACATTTTACTTTGACTTCTTGCTGTGACAATTCTTTTAAACCTGTGATAATAATAGATGCCTGAGGATTGTCACCAATGATCTAGACTGTTATTAAAACATTTGGTCCGTTTACTTTGTTGTTGCACTGTCCTTCACCTAAGTAGGCAAACAACCACAAGTCATCCATACCACAGAGAAACATTCTGGACAGTTTCAGTCTAGACCTGACTAGACCAGACCGGTATTTGCTGAGCTTTCTCTTTGGGGGGGATAAAGGGATGAGATACCAGATTTGTTTTCTCTTTGTTGCCAAGAAGTGAAACTGAAATGGGGCACTTTATGTGATGGCTGTTGTTGAATATATATGTATTGTAAAGATATCGCTTATGGCTTTAGGTATTTGCTTGATTAGACACTGAGTGGATTAACAGGGGCAACATAGCCATGAATAATGCCTCATCATTTGTGTCGTCAATTAGCACTTTCTCACAACAATGATTAGTATTTGAAAGTTGGTTACATGGAAAATACACCACATGTATTTTTACGAAATGGAACCTTCATTCAGCCATATCATCTCTGTTCCAGTGAAACTGTAACTGATTTCATCCACTGCATGACTCCAGTGACGTGACAAATTCTTGGGTGAGTGTTTTAATAAACTGGAAATGAGACTCAGTGTGTTCCTGACAGTAATGTTATGCAATACTATATATTCATTCTAATGTGAGGTCATATTATTATAATACAGTGTTATTGTAGTCTTTGTAAATGGTAGTCTTTGTAAACCGTAGAAAAGCGAGCTCCTGATTGGCTGTTTGTAAATGTTCACTAAGATAATAAATATCCAGTTCCATGTTATTAATATGACATTTGTTTGTGCGTGCGGTGTGCTCCAGGTAGCAGGGACAGGCTCACGTAGCGCAGGGGCAGGAAGCGGCGTGGGCAGTCTCCTTGTGTCACCGCCTGCGTCAGACGCAGACGCAGAGGGAGTTTTCCACTGACGAAAAGGCTGCGCTGCTCTCACTCCGCTACAGACAAGAGACGCGCTGCAGCTGTGCGGAGCTCTGCTCTCGGACACAATAGACTGAGTGTAGAGTGAATGTGGACCACAGACACCGCTACTACCGCTGCTTTTGGATTACTGCTCCTTTATCGCATTGCCCTCTCGGCGGACAAGATTTGGTCCCTCATGGTGAAAGGATACCTCATTTGGTGGTAAGCAGCTTCCAAACAACTGAGAGTTAGCGTTTGTCTTCTTAAACAGAGTAAATGTTTGCGCTTACTCTCGGCAGAACCGGAGAACATAGTTTATGGCATTTAAATACACCGGCACGTGTTTTACGCAGGGATTTAACAGTTTGTGCTACTTTAGCCATCGGTAAAGAGAATTCGCGAGTTGTCTGATTCCAGCCAGCCTTGATGCCTCATTGATCAGATACTGGTATTAACAGCCTGTGGTGTTTCTAATGAAGTAGTTTGGAGGGACATGAAGGCGCTCTTTGGGTGTAAGTTGTAAGTAAAGTGTTGCACAGGTCTTTGTGTTTAGTGGAGCCGTGTGGAGTTGTGGTGCGCCTCTTGTAACTAGAGCGACTCCTGAAGGCTACAGCTGACAGCGGCGCTGTCACTACAATTAGTATTAATCAGGAGGAATGATCAGGTCACAGGGGCCTCTGTCCGCGGACTCCCGCGTGTGTGGACCCTACGGTGATTTACGCGCTTTACTTTGCGCACATTGGAATCCAGCCAGGTGCTTTTTCTAAAGTAGAGCGGTCATTGTTTGAACAGATGTCTCTCTATCAACATGTTGATTATTCTTTGTCATGATTTACGTCTCACTAAAGTTGTTGCATAGATGGGAGCGTTTAAAGTGCTTATCTCACTCATCGTGACCATAAGCTGCCACATTGTGTTATCTGCTGCAGGTATATTACACAAGCTCACTGTATGTTCAGTAGCGCTCAATGAACGCGTCTCTAGTGCGACCTCATCCGGATCCTTTCTGAAACTATGTTTTCTGGAATCAGCCAACAGAGCTGATCCTTTGTTCACAGACACTGCACTTACAGCTAAAGCCTTTACACTTCTTCGAAATTGTTTCCCATTGATTACACAATGAGTGGCTCTTTTTGGGGAATTGTTTACAGATTTTAGATTTTTAAGATTTTACATGTTTTACATGTTTTATTCGTCTTTCTTACTACATTTAATTAATGACATGGGCCTGAAATGTGAAATGATACATATGATGGATAGTGCATACCTTTTGAGTCTTTAAGGCCCTGTCACGTGTTTGTGTACACAGTTAACCTTGTGGTGCCTTCAGCTGTCAGAAGTGGAATCCATAATCTGTTTGGCCACTTCCTGCTCCTTTTCTCTCCCCCTCACTCTCTGTTTCTCTGTCTCTCTCACACACACACACACACACACACACACACACATTCTCAGGCACGAGTTTGTGTGTCCTCAGCTGGGAGGACAGGATGGGTTCAGGCGAGGTACTCCCTTACATTTCAGTCACGCAAAAAGGATGGCCCCATCGCTTTTGTGCTGGAGGGAAGTAAAGTCCGCACAGGCTCATTTGGAGAGCTATATGCCACCATCTGTTTTGTCCTCTCCCAGAATCCATGCAGCAAGTCTCTTCCACACTGGAACCATGACCCTTGAACTCTAGGCAACCTCCACCCTTCCTCCACAGAGGACAGAATCGCATCTTTGCACAAACTCTGACATTTTAGTCTCTTTTCATACAGTTTGTACAAATAATTACAGTCAGTTTATGGTCATATCAAGAGTTCACGAAATATGGAATTTTAGGTTTTTTTGCAAAGAGATGTGGGGGCAAATGAGGTGGCTTCCAACTCTGTCAGGTGTGGCTTGGAGAAAGGAGCCTTTGCTTGCTTTGGGCAGCTTAATGGGACTAGGACTTTCCAGTGGTTAGCAGCAGAAAACACATCTGGGTTAGATAGAGCCTGTGTTCTTCTCCCACTATTCCAGCCTGCGAGGCGCTGCCAAGAAAGGATTCCTGTGGCCCGGAGACATGACATTATTTATTTGTTTTGTACAATCCTGCTGCTCCTTCCCACTACCTCTCTTTTTTGGAATCAGAGGAACAGAATGTTTTCGTGGCACAGTGGCAGTCAACCCCAGTAGTGAGAACAACAGGCTCATAGACACACACACAGAGGCACTGGCAGCTTTGTACCAGTAGGTGGAGCTCCACTGGAGAACAGCTGACTCCATATTCCTCCTCAGCTGGTCTCAGGCAGTGTGTGAGTGTGTGAGTGTGTGTGTGTGTGTGTGTGTGTGTGTGTGTGTGTGTGTGTGTGTCCTCTGTCTGAGCCTTGACTCTGTGACGTGAATGGAGGAAGTGTGCTGCCTTTTGGAACCCAGGTAGTACAGATCATGTGCGTGCACGCTCCCAGGAACTCCCAGGCTCATCATTATCACATTTTATGAGCACTCCACTCCAGTGGCTCTGAACGGCGCACAGCCCTTTGTCACCGTGCCATGTAAATGCTCCCAGCTGGCTAAGATTAGTGCAACTTGTGGCTCCCTCGCACGCCGTTATCTTACGCACTGGGGGTCAGACGCAAAGAGCAAAGGGACAAAGTGAGTGGTGACTTGGCAGGCTGGAGTGTGGAGTACCTTGAACACGCTCTACTGATCGACAGCAGTGCCTAAACAAATTTTACAATCTGTAAGCTTACTGTAGACGGTGCTTTGTACAGCTAGCCACTAATCATACTATACACTATACGCACAAATCATGAAATGTCTTGTCCAAGGTCATAAGAACAGTGCTGGGATTTAACTGTGGTGCATGCTGGCAGGTTTTTTTTTTTTTTACTTTGCATAACCCCAATAATGATGAGATTGTGCAAGTATGAAATACGGATATTTTCACTAAATCAAAAACAGTGGTGCTTCTTGGGCACTTGTCTAACAACTTGTCTAACGTGTTCCAAACTATAATGAAGTCAAACGTTTGCCTCGCTCCCTTTTGGACGACACTTAATCTGATGGCTTAATGAGGACTTGAAGAGCTGTCCGTGATCAAATACAAATGAATTGAGATTGTGCAGGCACATTAGCAGCCTGTAGGCGTATGTATCAAGTTAATCTTATTTCATTGACATAGTTGTACATCTGACTTGATCCGCACAGTGCTTGTGGTGACAAATCTTCTCGTCAGTGATCTATCTTCCACAGCTCCGTGACAACTGGCTGGGGAGAAGCTCTGTGTGGATGCGTCCTTTTATCAGCCCGCCTGAGTGCGCTTGATGGAATGACAGCTATGCATAATTTAGCGCGCGTTAAAAACATGCCATGCCTCTCCGAATGGCCTGTCTGTTCTCATCCTTTCTTAGTCACAGGCAGTTCTGTTCTTCAAGAGTTCCTACTTTCATCTGCAAGTCCTTCTCCACCCTTTTGCAAATGACTCATATAGCTGAATTGTCTCGGCCCTTTTCTGCTGAGACTGCTGGTGCTCTCGGGGCGCCAGTTCTGTGGGGAGGCAGCAACTGAGCACCTTCAGATTGACTACATGCCGTCCCCATGCCAGGATTAACCTCTCTGCATTGTTTCTGCCCGTTGAACAGGATTAACAAATCAATGTGTCAGGTAGACTGCAGTCAGGAGACAATGACCCACTTCTGACACCGCTGCCACCCCATCTCCCCCTCCTCTTTCCCCCTTCTCCCTCACTGCAGCTTTTAATTAAAAAGACTTTGCTTAGCTGGCTCTATGCTCTCCCCCGAGGAACGCTCTCAGCTTTGTTTTCAGTTTTACGCTGAATTTACAGCAGGGGCAAGAATGCAAAGTGAAATCTGTGATCTGTGCATTCTTCTACATGCAACTGCCTCGGTTAAAAAAAAACTTTTTAAAAAACGCACACACATGTTGGAGATACAACAGATGCAGCTCCCATGCCGGACCAGGTGTTCCTCAAAAGGCTCAACAAGATAATCCGGATGTGTAAAAAGCAATTTGGAGATTATTTGGCGCTCCAGTGACTCCGCAATCTGCTTTGACTCGCCGGAAAGGTGGAGGTTGCAAGGCGAGCTATATGTTTGTTGCTATGAAGCAGCTTGACCTATTGCAAGGTGATTCATTCATCATATGGTATCTCAGCCACAGGGGACAATATCTGAGTGCAGCAGAAACATGGAACAATAACCTCCTGTATTCTGTCCACTCCAATGTGTCAGCCCCTGCCCTACCCTTGAATCTTTATCCTTGTCAGGCAGAAAACTTCTTTGCATAATTGCCCTGGGTTGCACGTAGGAGATGACCCTATCCTCACATACCTGGAGCCCACACGCCCCTCCCCTTGCTCTCTCTTCCAACTCTTGCTGACGTAGCTGATAAGACAAAGCTTGCATAAATCTTAGCAAGTTTCTCTGAAGTCTGGCCTAGTATCCGCTGCGTGTTTGGATGTCTGCACAGTGTTTTTACTCCGAACAAGTTAATTTTAGTTCTATCCGAGGCGCTCTCTAATTAGTCTAAAAACACAGAGAATGCAAGATTGTTTCCACCGTTGGCTGCAGCCTTATCATTTCATAAGTGTTGACCAAGCAAATATTTGGACAAACACTGCTAAAAATAATATGGGAAAAATAGCACACCATGCCCACGCCACTGCAGCTGCAAGACATTTTTTTTTTATTTTGGCCGCAAATGTGTAGGCCGTAAACAGTCTGATGGTGAAATGATCTCTTTATGGGCAAAGTAAAAGCTGCACTACACATCATTGTAGGGAGTGTCAGAGCTGGACTTAGGCCCAGTTCTGCCGTGTCTGCCCTGCCTCCCCTTACTCAGACCACCAACTTCATGAGGAAAATATTATCTGCTTTTCGTTAACGTATTGACAAGTTATGTTTTGTTTCCTGGAACATGCCAGCTTGATTCGTTTGTTGGGAGGGGAATAATTTACGGGCCATAATCAGATTTAAAGATATGAGCTGGGCTTTTTAAATGGCGATTGTCTGCTTTCTTCCTGTCTGCCTGTGTCTGTCGCTCAAAGGATTGATTGTTCATATCGCTGAGGCAGCAGTGGGCTCTCGTGGGAGCTCTGGGAGAATGTGTGTACAGCGGCTGCATTGGAAAACGTCTCAGCTATGCACCAGTCTTGGACATATATTTACAACTGGGGTGTTAAGAGGGACACGCTTTTCGCTAATGGTGCTATAGGTTGAAGCTGGTGTGTTTTCTAATCAATGCATTTGCCGAGCTGATGGGATTCACACAAGGGTGGGTCCGGTAATTGTTGACTTGTGCGAATAGGGACTGATTGATTGTTTCCTGTGCCATGGTTAGCTGCTTCTGAGTGCAGATATTTCTATGGTAGTGGATGGTGTAAAACAAGGGTTGCCTGAAATTGAAATTGTTTACTTAATTTACCTGCGCGGTACTTGTATTCATAAATAATAACTGATACAAGAACAACTAGGGTATTTGGAGCTGGAATACCCAACTTTCTAACAAATATAAAATGGAAAGACTGCTCTCAGCCCAAAAGATAACATGATTTCTACTAAGATGAAGCATGATGTGGTATGATTTATTGACAACATTTGACTTTTGCAAGACTTTCTCGTGGGAAAAATATTTTGTTATTTATGAAAACAAAATGTAGTTTCCCGGCTTTAACCCTAAGACTCTGGTTGAAATTTTCTGAGGGTCTGAAAATGTATATCATGCTCTCCTCTTTAGTTTGCTGATAAATGTCTAATGTGCTCAAATCCTTGTTTAGTTTAATTGCACACCATTAGGCACAATGCATCTGCTAATTGTCCTTTTGCTACCTGCAGACTCACCGCGCCGTCGCCATGAGTGGGCTTCTCAAGAGGAAGTTTGAGGAGGTGGACGAGGATCCGTGCTACTCGTCGGCCTCCCCCTCCTCCCTCTCCTCCGCCTGCTCGGCCTGGGACTCCGAGGGGGAGAGCTGCTACTCAGACACCCTGGATTCCACTCCCAGCAACCCCAGCTCCCCAGCAACCCATTTCAACAGTGAGTTCACCCCCCAGTCCTTTCTCTCGCCTTTCCTGCATCCACAATAGATCACACATGGGGCCTTTTAGCGGGCTTTTTACCCCATCACCCCGGTCTTTGCGCTCCAACGGAGGCTGCGATAAAAAACTTATAATGAATATGGGAGAGAGGTTAAGGAATTTAGGCAGCTGGCAGCTCATCAAGTACTTCACAGAAATGATTTCAGACGACTGCAATGAATACCTCCTTTGATGTCATGCCCCAAAGCTGCAAAGTGGCTAATTGTATTATACAACAGCTGCTCACCTAGCATCTTAGTTCCTGACTTTCACCGGCGCACGTTTCCTACAGGGACTCTCATCCAGCCACTTCTTCCGGTCTGTGTGTTTGTCTGTCTTTCACTGTACCCTCAGGTGAAAGGGTCGGCTCATAAGGGAATAGGGTAAACGGTGTTGAGGTTTCCAGGATGGCAGGGCGCTCAGCCAGCAGGAGAAAGAGTGTGGCACTGGGCCAAAGCTGGGAACACAACAGCGCCTTGTCTGGAGCCCGGGCTCGCACCCAACACAGGTGCGGATAGAAGCGGGGTAGGACAATCAAGAAAAGGAGGCGTCGGATTTTGTGCGTCATTAAAATCCCCCGCTTGTGTTGGGACAGAGAACGTTTTGGCATTGTTCAATAAAGAGGAAAAACAGCCCGTAAATCCTTTCTCATCCCATTTGGAGGCAGCCGGGCAGGTATCATTTGTCTCCTGCGTCTGTCATTAGCCTCACTGGATTTGATTGATGTTTGCTGAAGGTGGCACTTTGTATAGTATTAGATTTAGTGGAGACAAGAAACACAGGGCAGCTTTTGTGTCAGGCTCTCAGCTGTATTAAAACTAAAAGCATGTTGGGATTAACTGAAAGAAAACCATTCCGGGTGTATTGCAAATGGTAAAAACAGAGGTGGAGACAAATGATGAACATTTTCCAACACATGCTTTGAGGGATTATTTCTTGTTTTCATAAAGGCCCTCTGGCAAATTAGGTGAAGGGAAAAACCGGCCTCCACTGGGGCTAAAGTAGTGATGAATATTCTTGCGGTTGGAAGAGGAATTTATATTAAATTGAGTTTTTGCTGGGCTGGTTCCCACAAACACATGTTCTCTTTTATTCCCATATGCTTTTATTGGACTCCCTGGTTACAGTGAGATGGATTATTACAGAGTAGATTAGAATGGTCCTACCTTCTGACTTTGTTGTTGGAACATTAGAGGGACTTTCTGCAGCCATGGGACCAGTGTGGGCACTTTCTCCTCTCTGTCCTGGGACAGCCCGGGCCTCAGCCTTTTCGTAAGCTCTGACAGTTTACACCCTAGTTTGTAACAGCTTTTCCTCCTCCTCTGTACTAGCCGCTATGGGGAAATTCCTGGTCTGGGTGCTTTGTGATGCACAGTCGGCCAGTAACAAGCGGAATAGCCTCTGAGGTTTGGGTTTCATTTTACAGGATGTAAGTGTGTTGTACTCCTGGTAGCAGTAGTTTTAATTGGGTATGCGATAAGGTTTGGTCCAGGACCAGAGCAATGAATCAGAGGGGTGTCCATTTACAGTTCTCCTAGTAGCTCCAACATAGAAGACACAGCACTCTCTGGTGGTGCAAATGACAAACTGCAACTGTGATTTTCATAAGGATAATGCAGTACCTTGACTAATGTGCATTTTCTTCCTCAGCAACGTCTATCCTGAAGAAAACCAAGAGAACACGGCGAGCCAACGTGACCTTTGACCAGGTCACGGTCTTCTTCTTCCCTCGCTGCCAAGGCTTCACCAGCGTTCCCAGCCGCGGAGGATGCACTTTGGGAATGACCCCACGGCACAGTGACCTCCGCACTTACACACTTGCAGAGTTTGCTGTTGAGCAGAAGATACTGCGACGAGAAAAGCTTCTCTACAGGTTGAAACAGGAGAAGCTCGAGGCTCTCAAGCAAAAGGTGAGCTGGAGTACCGTATATATTATTCAAAAAGCATTAATTATAATTCTGCATAGTATAATCAATAACACCTTGTCTTTGCTCGTTCCAGCTCACTAAAAATGGGACTCAGGAGAGTGAGGAAGCAGAGGGGCTGACTGTGGACGACATCTCTGAGCAGGATCTTGACTTGAGCGGTGCTAACCTGGAGGAGGGCTCCTTTGTGCTTCCGTACACGTCCAAACTGCGCTATGCTCTGCTCAAAGCGGCTGGGGTGAAGAAGATCGACAAGGAAGAGAAGAGGCAGCTGCATGAGCTCCGACTCTCCAGGGAAAACTGTGGCTGTGACTG
Organism: Knipowitschia caucasica; assembly: GCA_964034765.1. Classification (NCBI taxonomy): domain Eukaryota; kingdom Metazoa; phylum Chordata; class Actinopteri; order Gobiiformes; family Gobiidae; genus Knipowitschia; species Knipowitschia caucasica. Next base: position 20,488,680 of record OZ035843.1, read on the forward strand.
TCAGGGTTTCTGTGAACCAGAGACCTGTGGCTGCAGCTTGGCAGGCATCAAATGTCAGGTGAGGATCTAAGTGCAGTGCTGCTTAACATCTGGGCTTTTTACTGAGAGTATTCTTTCTGTAAAAACCATTCAAAATAACCTGACACAGAATGTTTATATATTTTTAGATGGATCATTCCTCCTTCCCTTGTGGCTGTACAAAAGACGGCTGTGGAAACACGCAGGGGCGTATCGAGTTCAACTCCACCAGGGTCCAGACGCACTACATCCACACAATCATGAAGCTGGAGCTGGAGAAGAGACTGGAGGAGCAGTCGAGCTCAGACGAGGAGAGCAGGCGGCCTCAGGGGACCCCTGTACACAGCAACCCTCCGAGCCTCACTCGCAAACCCCTGTCCCCCATATCCATGGCCCCCTCATTCACATTTGGGTCGGAACTGTCTGCTGTGGAGGAGAACAGCTGTAGCAGTGACATGACAGACTTATCAGACTCGTCAGGTCAGAGCGAGGACTTTGAGGCGGGGGAGCGGCCGTGTGACCGCTGCTCACAGATGGACACAGACGAGAGAGGCTCCTGTCGAGTGCCGAGTCTCACCAACACACAGAGCTGCTCCAAATGCAAAAGGAATGGCATCGAGCAGCAGCCCTCCACTGAGGCCTTTGGTAGCTTTAGCATAGCAGATTTTGCGGATGAAAATGACAATATCAACTCTGCTTTGTTGGACTCTGAACAGACTGACAATCGAGCTACAGCCATTTCAGAACTCATAGATGAGAATGCCAACCAGGAAAACACTCTTTTCCACAGCGGCAATATTCCCCGCACCCCGTCCCCCACGGTGGACCGTTCGGCAAGCTACAACATGGACCTGAGCCTGTCCTCTGAGTCAGACCTGGAGTTCTTTGACGGCTTCCCCTGCCTTGGGCCCAGCTCGCTCTACAACTCACTGAAGGAGTACGAACACATGGACACGTTTTTTCAGTTCCAGCTGCCTAGTTACCCTAGCCTCCCCGCGGCCTCGGACCCCGGGACCTGCCTCCTCGAGTCGCTCATTGGCCTTTCAGAGTCCGTCCCCGAGCCCCCTGCCACTTTTACAGACAATCAGCTGTTGGAGGAAGCCATGAAGTTGTCTGTGATGGAATCTGTGAAAGTTTAACTCAAACAAGCAAGGAAACAAACTTGTCAGAGGCGAATTTTACATGCACACAGTGAGATAACTGATGTCTATAACAAGTGGTTTGTGGAGGAAGCTGTGATTCCCTATTGCCTAAAATGTTCAAATTGCCTTCAAATGTTAGTAAAGCGTGTGGGAGTATTGCTGTGTCAGTGGTAAACATGTATAATTTGACATGGTCCTTGAAAAACCAATGATGGTAACAATTCCTAAGAATGCTCTTTTAAACCAAATTCTATACCACAAGAGTTGACGAAAACAAAACCATGTCAGGAGGCAACACAGCTGAATGTGCACCTCAGGGATATTTTTCTAGCTTTCTAGCTTTTGGAGGCAATGTACGGAGAGCATCGCTGTGATGGCCTTTTTAATAAGACCGAGTCCAACCGCAAACATAGTCCAATGTGTGTGCTCCTGTCTCAGTGCTTACTCTGAAGAGCCTGAAGGGGGCGGTCTTTGCTGTGTTCAAATGGGCCGTGTTCCTCATGCTGTCCAGGTTTCGTATGGTACAGAAGTCCATCAGAAAGCTCCTCAATCAGCACTTTATCTGTGAGCAGACTCGTGTATCAATAGGCATTGTTTTGGTTGTGTGAGGTGGATTCGGTTTTAATGCGGGGAACTAGAAATAACACTCATACCATAGAAGCTGTAGCTGTTTTGTCTTTAATAATAAGTTATTTTCCTCCATGATTTAATTTGTATTTATTTCAGTTAAAGCCTATTTTCATTTACCAAGCACTGTGGTTTGATATTCACCTCTAAGTGCAATCCTTCTTACCTTTTTTTTTAATGACATCAATGCATTGTTATGGGAAATGGGACCACAAGTCCAAGTATTTAATATCTATTCTCGTATTCATTTACCATTTGTATAATTTATTATGTCATTTCAGTAGTAATTTAATTTATACCTTTGGCAATAACATGGGCTGTAGTGAAGTTTACTGGATGTGCCTGTTTTCAGGGAGCCACGCCTGCCATTGGCCTGTGCACAGGGCTTCCACTTAAGCTTTGGGACTGAAAACTGTGGAATCTCCCTAATCACTGAAACTAAAGTTTGGGTCTATTATTAAATGGCTGCCTCTATTGTAACCATAGAAAATAAACTAATATTTTGTAACTGATTTTATGTAGATTAACACAAACTCTAATCACTGACAAATGTAATATTTTATTAAGAGACTAATGAATAATTTTCAATTTGGGACAACCTTTGTAATAAAGTATATGAATTATAGAGACATTTATGTATGAAGGCGATAGCTCGAAGTCTGAAGTATTTTCATAGGCAGACTTTGATATGTTCAAATGCCATTAAAAAAAGAATCATTTGCAAAGATCAATTTGATTGTATTCTGAAGTTCTGGAAGTCTGTGACTTGGGTTACAATGTTATGAATTCAAAGTTTTTTGTGGGTGAAAATTGCATATATTATACAATTTTTATCATGTACAAAAGCTTGACCATGAAAGCGTTGCCTGATTCTTGAGGAGGGCTGAAGTGTTGAGTCGATGTACATATCTCACTCTTACAGCTGTTTTTCAGCCGCTGGACCCTTTAGACGTATGCATGCAGGTCCCGTTTGTTCAACTCTTCTGATTCATTGTATACTTTGAAAACAATGGAAATGTATTCGCTTTTTTGCCTTTTTGATTACTTTAAAATGTGTTTTGCCATAAAATGGGCACAGAAATTGTTCCTCTTGTACAAAACATCGTTTAAGATTGAAGAACATGGCAACAGTGAGTGTTATCAATGTAATGTATTACAGTACAGCAGTTTCATTTTCAAACAGTGTCTTACTTTGATGCCTTTTGTGTTGTACATATTTCTGCTTGAATGGTCCTGCAGAGCAAACAAAGCTGCTTTATTTTTTACATACTCACACATTAACCTGCTGTTCAAAACAATTTCTTTCATTTAAGCCATTTTGACAGCCTGTCCCTCCAAATAAAATGTTTTCTAAAAATATTTGCTCTTGTTTTATTTGCTTTGACATCTAAAGATATAGAAAGATTCTTCAGGCACCTGTAAAAGTCTTGTGTTGCGCTGTTTACATTCTCTGGAGTTTTGTGTTGGTCATGTGACCCTTAGAACTGCAGCCAAACCACTAGTAATAAAATAATGGTAATATCCTACTTCAGTCTATGAGTGAGACACATGAAAACCATGAATAATGAGGGTGGCCATCCTCTGGTGATATATCAATGACATCCACTGCCCCGAAGAAGACAGTGAAGTGAAAATCATGGTTTGTAGTGTACACTGGATATACACAAGTTGAGAGCATTCACACAAAAATCCTCCATTTTACTAAGTACTTTATCCTATTAGAAATTGAAGGATCTGACGGTTCTGTTGGAAATTATGCACTTTTTCTTGTTGTTTTAAGGTGTGCTTTTATTCATTGTACATTGATAATTTTGCATAATCGATTAGATTAGATTCAACTTTATTGAATTAATATAAAGTGTACCTTTGTAGATCATAATGAAATCTGGACAGAATACTCACCTTCAACATCTCTGAAATATATTCAGTCTGTGTATATATGTATTTGGAATTGGTGTCAATGGTGTGTATCAGTCAGTACATAATATTTGTAGAGATTATTTGAGGAACAATGGCGTCATCTGTTGACCAAAACAATAACTGCAGCACTTAACTGGACTGCACGTTATCTCTTTCTGACCTTTTGTTGCCAGAATCATCTGAATGTGACACATGTAGATCCTATGAACTTATTGCTGATGCAGTCCACCTGCTGGAGTTTACATAGAAACAGAACACACTGTGTGTATTACAAATGAATACTTATTGTTGTACCTGCTTTCATTTAAATACCTGATGTTTGTGATTTTGATGTTTTCAACAATGACATAGCTAAATCAGCCATTTTTAACCTAAGAAACTGGGAACACAAATGAGAGATCCATTCTGCTCTCTGATTGGATAATCTACTTGAACGTAATTATTATGAACTTTAGGGTTGTATTTTCAATTAAGAATGACTCCACTTTAAACTTGTATTCAGAAAAGGTCAAATAATGTATACATACATAATATATAGTATATATTTTTTATTTTTTTCTCACAGTTTTATGAATCTAAAGCCAATAAAAAGTCTCCTGAAGACCACTCAAATAGTTTCAGTTTTATTGATGCTTGAATCAAACTGATCTTAATACATCACCTGAAACACAAAAGGACACATCAGCAGCGGCCTCAGTGTCAGCGCTGACTTTGGTCCAATACATACCGAATACATCCAGTCCATGAAGGCCGACACTCTGGTGAAGACAGTGGGCTTTCGGAGCTGGTTGCACATACCAGCTGGGCCATAGCTGACCACACCATGGACCCTCCAGACGCCGTCAGTGATACAGGCCAGGGGGCCCCCGGAGTCACCCTGGGACATGGCAGAGGGCCAAAATCACACCTTAACAAACTAATAGTTTTATGCCATTCTCAATTTTAATTAAATTCAATGTATTCTTGTACAGCCCTAAATCACAACAGTAGTTATTTCACAGAACTTTTGATCAGAGAATCAAACACAAGAAATAAATCAGAAAACACATTGGAATTGGTCCATAAGGGGCAGACCAATGTCTGTAAGGGGTGATAAATGTTCATGAAAGTTGTTGAATGTTGAGTGTCTTGGATCATCACCACTGTCCTTTTAGTTAGACGTCACAGCACAGACCCTCCTGCATCGGTAAGGAAAAGTCACTATTGGACGCTTTGGGCTGAGCTGAATAACTGAGGGTGATCTCTTTTTGCGGCTTTTCTTCTGAAAAACTTACCTAGGCTAAAAGCCAAACTATACATGCATGTGTACGTGTATACATGTGTGTGTATAGTTATAGCAAACCAGAACCAAACTGTTTAGAGCCAAGTGATGTCACTCTTCTGATCAGTTATGAATGTTCATGATGTCACAGGATTTGGACGTCACATTCTGTTTATGATAACGGTAGAGTACCTGACATCCTGAAATGACACCATCTCCTCCAGTGCAGATCATGTTCTCCCGAGCCAGGCTGCCCCACCAGTTGGGCTGAGAGCAGACGGCGTGCTCCACCACCCTGATGGGAGCCTCCTGCATAATGTCAGGAACACTGCCTCCAACTGCAAACAACAATCTACTCATCCACTTATCTATCTAATACAGCTTTTACTACTTTTATTAGATCAACTCACAGTCTGTCAGGCCCCAGCCGGTGACAAAGCATTCAAAATCATGAGGCAATATCTGTCCAGGATAAGGCAAGTTCGCAATCGCAACGTAACCATTGTCGTACACCGACTCAGCCAATCTCAAAACAGCGATGTCGTGTCTGTAGGGACACAGAAACACCTACAATATTTTAAAACATTTCATAATCATGCACAGGGACTTGCCGCCGTGTCGGAACAGTTACAACTTTAACATTTTATCATGTTACAACCACAAGCATAACCATTTTTGAGCATGAGTTAAATGTGGATCCCCAGCTTTTCATGCAAAAATGACCTGTATGTTGCTCCATCCACGTTCCTATTAATTCTGAGACTCTTCCGTGTTCCCCCTGAAGAAAAGCAGCCCCACACCTTTGTTACCTGTTTCCCAGTGGTAACATGAGGCTGCCCCATATCTGACACTATGGAGAAAGTGCACTGAGGGAGATTTGAGCCACACATAACAATTTTCATTTGGAGTAAAAAGTGTAAAAGGTTACAGTTTGGTCTTCTCAGTATCTGCTTATTACAACTTTATTTCAATCTGGAGAGACGAGGAAACAAGAATGCCTTTGAAGTATTTTATTGAGAGGTAGTTTGGCGCCCTAGGCCCCGGTGCGGCGTTCAGTCAGCGAGGCTCCTGCGAGAGTGCGCGCACAATCCCCCGGGACCTAGGCACTGGTGGCGGCATTTGGCAGCAGGAAGCAGATTGGAGGCAGGGTGAAGAGGAGGAGGAGGGGAGGCGGTGGTTGCAAGGCTTCGAGAAGGCCGAGAGTGGGAGTTTCTCCGCTTTTAAGCGGCTGGCCTGGCCGTCACGGATTGATTGGAAGAGGGCGATAGGCTGGGGCTGTGAGGCCGGCCTGGAAGGGGTGGCTTTGGCTGACGTCTTCCAAATTGAATTTCCGCGAGCTGCATTTCAACACTGGTTTTATATTTACAGCTCATCCATAAAGGCCAGATTGGTGTAGTTATGACTAATATTATGTATGTCCAGAAAACTCCAAGTGAGCTGCAAATTTCGATGGCCTGATCTGTGATCAGTGTTGTCCTATAGTTGAAGCGGTGAATTTGGGCAGACAGCCCAGTCTTGGTAGTTGCTCCACACTCTTTGCATGCCCATAAGTAAACAGAGATGTTCAAAGCATGGGAAGCTCCGAAATGCTATCCTATCCCTTTTATTTTCTTTAAAAACTAAACGCATGTATCACTTTTATTTCTTCATTGTGGTCTTTCATTTAAAAAGAAAAACAATGGCTGTAGCATGACCAAATGTTCAACAGTTCAATCCGTCCAGACACTTTTCTGTATCAGTAATTTACCCAAGGCCAAGTTGTCCGTTCCAAGCCGGGTGCACAAAAATGGCTTCCACACGATGAAACTGCTCACTGCCTTCAAGAATGGCCAAGTTATACTCCCCCAATACGGCCCTGTACTTGTGAGCGTCTGAGCTGGAAGGACAAAATGTCATGTCATGTTAGCGCCGTTTATCTCTGCAAATGCGAGTGTGTTTAAAATCTCCAGAGGAAACCTGAGAATACAGTGAGCGGCCGTCACAACGTAGTAAGCATCTATGATTGTGCCCCCACAGATGTGATAGAAGGAACCATCATTGTAGGAATCCAGCTGCAGAGACACCTGTAACAGAGGGATCGAAAAGTATGTACAGTACATATGATATGAACGCACACGCTTGGAGGATCATACCTGCCACTTCCACTGGTTTGGCCGGGCATCATTTCCCCCAATCACCCTGTCATTGTGCACTCTATGGTCAAACGCTGGCTCTGCACTGACCAGCCCTGGAAAACAGAGAGGCCAAAGAAAATAGAGTCAAATAATCAATACATATTCAATTCAATTCATTTTAGTTTTGTACAGCCCTAAATCACAACACAAGGTTATCTCAGAGAACTTTACAAAACTTTTTAAAATTCGTCAACACAGATCAGAGAATCAAATCGTTCAAACAATAACACATAAAACACATTGCTATTGGTCGTAAGTTTAATGAGTTCTGATAAATGTCCATACATGTTGTGTTGCATGTGTAGACAATAAAGCCAGCTTACCCAGGCAGAATATGAAAGCCACAAACCAAGTCATTGTGAGGACTGGAGGACAAACATGGGTTGAACTAGGTCTATTTATACAAGCAGCAGAGAGAGTGGAAGATTTCACTAAGTTTGGTAAAAGAGCCAATATCAGCAGGTGTGGCATGTGGATGGAAGCCAGATGCAGGGAGTCCACACAAGGACGGTTACAGATATATATCCATTTACTCAGAGATGCCTGACTAAATGGATATATACTGTATTGTGGACTTTCATATAAAATCCTCTATTGCGTCTATTCTTCTAAGAAATTAAATTAAGCATCGGCTCTGTATGTTTTATTCTTTTATCAGTGATGGGAAAGAGGCAGATGTTATTGTTTCAGTTCCAAAGTAAGCAATGCCACATGTGAAAAGAAAAATACTTCTCTTGACACTATCCAAATGAATAGAAATAACAATGTTGGAATAGTCCCTGTTTTATGTATTTTTTTATTACATGTATAAGGTTCATTCAAAGTATTCACATGTAGTGGATGTAGCTTATACTTTGCCAATAGACAATACTGAATTAAGTTATTACATTTCAATTTGAGTGAATGTTGTTGGGAAATCGGCTCTACTGATTTAATAACACAATGTTGGCCCAGAATGTCCGATAGCTCCCCTTAAATGCATGCTGTATAGAGTTAGTCTATTGAAAAAATAGCTAAGTTAGGTCATTTTCGGTTTTTAACGGTTAATATCGGGATCAGAACCGGAAACAAAAAATCCAGATCAAAGCATCCCCACAAAACCTTGGGTACATAACATAAAAAACACATATTCTGGAGCCATATCAACCAACTCGACTCTGAGGAGCACAGGGACGGGCCTCCTGCTGGTGCCCGAGCCAGGCCCGAACATGGGAAGGCAGCACGTCTTCCCGAAAATGCGAGACCCGTGTTCAAATGTTCAAATCCAGGGTAAAAACAGTTCTATTTATCTGCGCAAACTGCTGAAGAATAGCATCTTTTCTCTTTTTGAATTTTCTGTGATTATTTGTGAGTTTGATGCCTTGGATGATTGGTTCGAGCTTGTTTTGTTCATCACTTTTGTTTTTGTGCGGGAACTGTGTTATACAAATGCCATTTTCTCTTGTGAATCTGGATGCAGCCTTGCGCTCCATCTCTCTGTGCTCGATGTGTTGTGTCTTGGGACAGACATGTGGCTGGGTGCAGTTCGATGTTTGTGGTCTCTTTATCTATTACTCAGGCCTTACACCCTCTGACAGCACTACAGCACCACTAGCCTCAGCCACACTGTATAACCCGGGGAGCAGAGCCGGTGATGCCCGAGAAACCCCTCCACCACGTCCTGTTGGCGGTGTTATAACAGTGTAAGACTATGGGGCTGTCTCAAAGCTCTTTCCTGCTGGACTCGGGAAATAACAGCGGATACCACGTCCATGGGGTGAGTGCAAGCTCCGATGGGACAGTTTGAAGAAGCTAAATGTTACGATCGCACCCGGGAACATGTTTAATATTAATACCGTACGAATAAAAGTATTAATGCGATGCGATTGTTACAAAAAAATGCACAAAAAACTCACTGTTGCCATGTTTTTGCAAGATAACACTAAATCGACTTGTGATGAGGTGGCATTCGATTCGCCACATATATTAAAACTAAAAATCGCTAGAACACAGACCAGAAGCTTTTTGGAGTTGGAAAATAGTACTAACGTGTAATTTTGTTAAACCTCTTTAATTGATTAACCCAATTCACGAAGGCAAAGAAGGATCGAGATTCAGGTATCCGGTTCCACGTGTCATACGCACTGTCGCCACACGAGGGCAGTGTTGTTCATTAGTCCTGAATCCTAATCCAATCAAAGGTGTATGAGGATCTTGGTGTTGCAGGTCCAACAGGATTCCCCTGCTCTGAAGGCTGGACTAGAGCCTTTCTTTGACTTCATTCTGTCTATTGGCAACACAAGACTGGTGAGTGTGTTTAAGAGACAGTCTGTAAACAATGACAACACATACTACAGTTACTACGGTATCCTCTTATGAAAGTCGGACGCAAGATACATCTACTACACTGCAAACATGTAACATAGAAAGAATTACAATATTCACTGACAAAATTTTGCCCTTGATTTAAGAAAGTAATATTCAAAAATATATAAAAGACAATAGTCCACAATGCAAGTTATTCTGCATATATGAAAATCCACTGAAAATTAGACACCAGGCACCAGATTTATTTTCTTTTTATTCAGAAATTTGATGTGAAACAGTCAGTGATGAAACTACATAAAACATATAAGATTGATTAAACAGAAATAAATAAACTAAGACTTTTCTTATTGAACCTTGTACAGCTAAAACTTTAGAATTTTAAGATTAAGATTAAAAGATCCTTTATTTGTCCCACAGTTGGGAAATTTCACAAGTTGTAGGACAGTAGGGAAGAGGTTCACACGGCACAAGTTAAGTGAACAATAGCTCTATACTAATTAGAATAAAACAAAAACTCTAACTCTAGCATCAATAATACAGTGAGAAGAAAATCTCTGTCTTGAAAATAATAATAATAATAATAATTTACAAAGGCAACTATCTCTCCACATTAGCAAAGAAATGTACAAATGATCAATATCAAGTTCCATAATACAGTGGTCCATCCATCAGTTATTGAAGTTGATATAAGTAGTATTTATGTGATTATTGTTTTAGAGTGACAGAATCAGGTGTAGTTTTAGACTTTAGACTAAGACTATTCTTATTGAAGATTTAAAAAATTCAATCTGGTTGTACATTAATTTGCTAATGGTTATGTTGTTAAAACGTACGTTCTTTTTTTCTAGAATAAGGAAAGTGACTTACTCAAAGATCTTCTAAAGGCCAATGTGGAGAAAGCGGTCAAACTGGAAGTGTACAACTCCAAGTCTCAGAGGGTGAGGGAGCTGGAGGTGACGCCCAGTAACATGTGGGGGGGTCAGGGCCTGCTGGGGGCCAGTGTCCGCTTCTGCAGCTTCGACGGGGCCAACGAGAACGTGTGGCATGTCCTGGTGAGTGTGGAGCCGAGCCAAAGCAAACATGACATGACATAAACGGTTGACCTTTGGTTTTAATGATTAATGGTTATTTTCAAATGGGCTTTCTCTGGTGTCAGCCCGGCTCAGATTAAGATGAAGAGATCCTTTATTCATCCCACAGAGGGGAAATTTCAGTGTTGCATCACAAGTTACAGACCAGTGGGAATGAGAAGCACAGAACACAAGAAATAAACGCAATAAAATAAAATAAAAATGTCTAACTTTAGCATTATAAAGAAGCAAGTATAAAATTTCTAACTTTGGCATTATAAATTGCCAAATCTGTTTGTCCAATCTGCACAATTTGAATAACATAAGTCGGTCAAAACATTCTATATTTAACAAAAGAGCTTTTCTTGTGTAGGATGTGGAGGACAACTCGCCCGCTGCCTTGGCCGGACTCATTGCTTTTGACGACTACATTGTGGGAGCTGACCAGGTACTGCAGGAGGTTAGTTATGTCACATTATTTTGACTTGTTACAACACACAAAGGGTTACAAACATGCAACACAATATAATTAAGAAACTCCTCGGAATATGAGTCAGAGCTGCCGTGTATTAGACATGTATAATGTTTTATTAGGGGTAGATCAAATCAAACAAGCAAAAAAGAGGCTTACTAATCTTGTTTCGTTTTCACATTTTTTTGACCAATGAGCTGATATTTGTTCATTTCCAAAGGCAAAACAAACAACATCTCAAGGCACACTAACACGCACTGTTTGAACTCCAGTGAATACGTTTCTAAAGCATAAGAATACGGCGTATGCAACTTAAACAGCCGCTATCCCCATACCAGTCCATACCAGTCCATACCAGTCCATACCAGTCCATACCAGTCCATACCAGTCCATACCAGTTCATACCAGTCCATACCAGTTCAAACCAGTCTAACCACATTTTCAAAAGCAACAATTTTGTAAAGTCCTCCGGAACGACTGCTGTGGTGAATTAGGGCTATACAAAAATACATTGAACGGGATACTCTCTAAGCTAACGTTTGGCAAATACATTGTGTCAAAAATCCAGCAACACCTGTTTACAGTGAGAATTGGATTTTTGCCACATGCTCAACTGAAGCAGCAAATCATTTAATTTCTGCAATGCAATTTAACGCCTGGACAAAATAGTGAGTAAGCCTATATGCGTCCATTTCTATAATAACTACAGCTTTTCCTCTGGCCCTGTCTCTCAGTCTCTCATCCCAGTGTAAACGAAGCAGAAATGGTTTGATCCAGTTTCTCCAAATGGACAGGGATTCCGCAGCTCAACCAAAGCACACAGGGTTTACATGCGCCTTCCTCAATCAAATGAAACTGCAGTAGCCGAGGGATCCGGTTTTCACTAGTGCCATGTTCTCTGTAGAGCTCGCTGCCAGCCCTTTAAAGTAGGACCCTTTTCTTTGATCCACTGCCATACAATATTCTCCCTGGCAGCGATCGTGAAAGCAGAACAGTCTGTTTTTGATACTCGACATGATGCGTTGGCTTTCCAGTCCCAATAGAAGAGACAGAGAATGATCCATGTCCCATTGAACTCTTAGAAGGTTCGGGATTTCACAAAGTATATCTGTCCATTTTTTTAGCCAAAGACAATGTGCCAAAGTCAGAGGAGACAGCCCCTTGTTGCCATTTGGTGGGATGTACAGTATATTCTATGATACATTATTTATTGATCTATTCCGGTAACATACTGAATCGTGATCAGATTGTTTTTCAAATATTCAGATACATAGAGATATCGCTCTCCGATCTGCCTCTCAGTGCATATAGCAGAGATAATAACTCTGCTATTAGCGGCACGGTGGCTGAGTGGATAGCACTCTTGCCTCTCAGCAAGAAGGTCCTGGGTTCGAATCCCGGTTGGACCAGGGCCTTTCTGAGTGGAGTTTGCATGTTCTCCCCGTGTCTGCGTAGGTTTCCTCCGGGTACTCCGGTTTCCCCTACCACTAAAAATATGTACAATAGGTCTGGCATGCGCCTCCTGTACTGGCGACCCCGCTCCCATCTCTGTGTGGAGTGAGAGACAAATGCCCTAAAAAAAAAAAAATAACAATTGTAAACCGCTTTGAGACTCCTATGTGCAGTGAAAAGGCGGTATATAAATAAAGATTACTAATAACACATGCATTATACTGTTATATATCCTCCTATGTCCCTGAAATAGTAACTTTTCAACAGGCGATTCAAGTGCGCCTCAAAGAATATTTCTGATGTTATTATTATTTTGCTTTCAGTCTGAGGATTTCTACTCTTTGATTGAAGCCAATGAAGGAAAACCTCTGAAATTACTTGTTTACAACATTCAAACCAACCAATGCAGAGAAGTGGTGGTGACTCCAAACGGTGCTTGGGGAGGAGAGGGCAGGTATGGATTTATCTGAATTATAATACATTCTCCACCACAGTATTTGGTAGTATTCGTTTCATCTCCATTAGCCTCGGCTGTGGTATTGGTTACGGCTATTTGCACCGCATCCCGACTCTGCCAGTTCTACCGACGTCGGAGGAGGAGCCACATCTGCAGGAGAATGACGCTGAGGAGATAGAGCCTGTTTCTCACGATCACACTGAGGTACCTGCGGAAAAAAACATTGGAGAAATATATTTGCTACTTTTTGAGGGGTAAGAACGCGTTGCTTTCATTCCAGGTGCCTTCTGAAATCAGCGAAGTCGAAGTAAAACAGATGAAAGAAGACTTAAACCTACCTCTTCATACAGATCAGAACACGACTTCTGGTGAGACACACAAAGACTATTACTACAATCGGAAAACGTTTATATAAATAGACGTTTTGAGATGGTCAGATAGGGATTTTCTGACAGCTGATACAGATATGTCTAGATTTTGTGGTCAATCGGTTCTATTTCAGTTGGAGGGCTGGTGTCAATACATCTCTGTTGGAAAGAAGCAATTTTTGAAAGAGATTTTTAAAAAAAAGAAAAAGAATGTCCTGTTGTTTTCAGGCAGGTCACATTCAGGCTTGTGGGCCAAATCGGGTCGAGACAATGTTTAGTGGCCCCTAAAATGATATTGAATTATTATCAATAACTTGCAGCATTGATCGTTATTGCATTATGCCATCAGGAAAACAGACAGATTTTATGTATTCTTAAATTTCAACCCAAATGTATAACTTTATATTTGATTCAGTTTGGTTAAATCTAAACAATAAACTTTTTTTTTTTTTAAGATTTATTTCAGAATACCTTCAGAATGTAACAAACAATTATAAGAAAATGAAATCACAATCAGTTCCTTGTCTTTTTATTCAGAGTTTGACCAAAATGAGTCATCACCCTAACCCTGTCCCAGAACATTTGATAATGATTGGATTCACAAAGCCCTTCCTGCAGACCAACATCATGCAAATGTTTTTGAAAAGTGTCACAGCTTCTAGACACCTTTTTATGAGAAAATAATTGGACTATAGTTGATAAGTACTGACAGAAGAGGATTTGTTTGTGTTTCATGTGGATTGTGACGGAGACATTTGCTCTGAGATTAATGACCATATTTATTTTGATCTCCACCACGGTTTGGAACAATCGGCTCTTTGCTCTGTTGTGTTGTCACATGAACGCGACCCAATTTTTACCAGTCGATGTCATAACCAGGGCCGAAATATGTTGTGGACAAAAGAATGATGTTGACAGGACAGTTACTGATATCAAACTTCGCTCTTTGAAAACAGGGCAGTGGTAAAATCCGTCACGTATGGTTGTATTTATTTCAGTGTTTTGCCGTTCACAGATACGTCCATCTTGCCTGAAGTGACCAGTCCAGATTTGTCGGACACGGCGTCCACGGTTCACCTGGGAAACAGCTCCATGTTTGTAAATTATGGAGATGCCGATTCCTGCGATCAGTTAAGCCTCGGTGAGAATTTTATTAATCAAAGCCTCAGGTCATAGTTGCTCCAGAGGAATCCATTATTATATTATTATACAAATGTGACTTTGAAATGATAAATGATTTTATAAAGTTTTTGATTGAATAATATTCTGATTTTGCTATCATTAAGACATTGCATAAATATACCCATTTTTCCCCATCATACACATTACATTTGATAGATATGCCAATACGTTTTTTGTTATGATCTTGATTATGGCTTACACTTCCTTTTTTTCTGAGATGTTATAATAGGGGTTTCTATTGTACAAGAAAGACAATTATGAAAAACATACCCTAAACATATGATACAATTTCCATGATTAATTACAATATTGACAATGACTAAATGCTCTCTTTTATCCTAAACCTTTGTGTTGTAGAAAACTCCTCATCGGACCCAAGGCCTTCGTCTCCAGAGAAGGACGAGCAGTCGGAGCTGCAGGAGGCGGACGTGGCCTCGGACGTGGATGATGCTTCTCTGAGCACAGGAGACGAGCTCTCTGCGCCCACAGTCACTAAAGAGGCTCTGTGTGACCACAGTCTGCCTGACCAGGACCAGGACCAGGACCAGGACCAGGACCAGGACCATTCTGACCCTCTGACCCCCGATCAGCCTGAGGAAGACTTGAACCCTGCAGCTTCCAACGATTAACACTTCTATGTAGCAAACGCACAGGATGAGATTTTATTTAATACCAATTTATTTTATAAAAATTTTTAGTATGCATTTGTCTTTGCTTAACGCTGTAGACGTCTATTTAAAGCCATTTTGTGAAGGGACGTGTGTAATGGATGATTTCGCCTGTAATTTTAGCTTGAATCTAAGTTTGCACTAAACTAAAGGGGATTTGCTGCTTCCAGTTCCACGCTCTTAAAGAATGTTCTGAAGGTTTAAACACTGTTATGTTTTCAAACATTACTTTTATGTCCATCATGATGAGAAACTGATGGATTTCTGTGATGAGGGATTTTACTTTTCCAAAATATTGTTTATAACATTTCTTCACTGTGAGTCTTTCCCGTATACATTTATATGTGATTCATATTTCATTATTAATTATGCCTTAAGACTGTCATTTATTTGATAATATTTAAATGTTGTTAGTCTATGAAACTAATACTCAGGATTCCAATAGAATAAAACATTGCCTTGCTCTTTCAGTGAGTTTTGTATTCTTTTCTCCCTCTGACGTACAGCAGATGGCACCAAATCCCTCATCGTCAACAAAGACAAGCCCCAAAGCTCAAAAACTCAAATCTGTTCCAAATTAGCGGCTCATTACATCATATTTCATTAAGGCGGAGATGTAGCGAAGGAGCGTTTGTCTCTACACTGAATTTAATTAATTTTAAGCTACATTTAAACAATATTAATGTGCCTTAAAAAAATCATTAAGTAGAACTATGAATATTCATCTATTCACATGTCAAATTCCACAGCATATGTTCTCTTAGGAATACTTACATGTCACAGTCAATACACGTCAGAATATTCAATCTGGGTCCATTCCTGAGAGTTTCCAAAAAGATATATGTATATATTTGAAAGAAAAAAAAAAAGTCTAGAGTGAGAAGAGACTGTGGCTCAATAATTTAGCAGGGCAGCTCCCCTCAGCAGCAGCAGCACCAGGGGGGGATGGGCTCCGGGCTGAGGGGCTGAGGAGGAAACATGAGAGCAGGGATTTGAGCTGATCCAGAGACGAGAGCTCTGGACCTGTCTGACTGATGTCATCAGGGCAGTCTGCGCCTCAAAGCCGCGTGTTTATCAGCTCTGTATGATCAGTGTGGGAAATATGATGTTATTGGTGTTTAGTGAGTGGCACAGCAGCTGCGTAATGGCTGCGTCAAAACACAAAACCATAGATTCCTCTGGCACAAGCAATTTTGTGTAATCTCTGGCCACAGTTTGAGATGATAGTGTGACGCATCTGAACCACGTGTCAAGTCCACTTTGGATCAAGTCTGGAGAAGGAGAGAAGAGGCTGGTGTGGCTGAGGCTCCAGAGCACTGAGAGCTGAGTGAGGAGGAGGAGGAGGAGGAGGAGGAAGAGGAGGAGAGAACACCCTGATTAAGGTGTGTTTGGTAATAGATGGAGGACGCAATAAAAAACAGACAAAACCATGTGGATATGCATTCAATGCTTTTTTATTTAACTGTCAGTATACAATCACATCGTTGCAAGGTTATATGTTGTATATTTCGTTAATTTTTTAAAATAACTTTTATGTTTTCACAGTGTGCTAGTTATTGGATCTTGGGAATGATTTCCCTTGATGAAGTCAGACATAAATATTCTTTAATTTATACAAATCAAGCTTTAATAATTGGTCCAGATGGAAATCCCTCTCATCACTTTGAGACATTGGGACAACTGGACAAATAATTACATTTTGGAGGTGGTCAAGGATGTTATTTAGTCATGGAATTGCACCACTTGACAGAGGTCAAGGGTCCTCTGAATATATCAATACTAAAAATATTGTATAAAAACACATTGAAGAGCCTATTGAGTGGCCTAAAACTTAATTCTACCGTGTACTGTATGTTTGAAAATGCATGAAAATACTATAAAAACCTTCTGATCTGTAGAGTGCAGATTAGAACTAGAAATGGTACAATGGCTGAAGCTTGTTGGCGGCCTTTAAGGACGTTAAATCTGCACAAAGATTGTGTGGCTTGAGTGTAAATCCTGAGCCTGCTGAGCCTGCTCAGCCTAACTGATGAGAAAGTCAGGAAAGTGTCTCCATTGTCTATGCAGCCACTCAATAACTGTTGCTCATGTGAGTTGCTCTTCTCCACTGGTGCCACTGTTAATCAAATCAGGCAGAACATATTGCTTAAGGAGCCTCTTATAATGATATGCAGCAGAAGCCATTTGTCAAACAAGTCATCGCTGCCAGTTCACTGGATACAAACATTATTGCCTCCTTTGATGGAAACCAGGCCCTGCACCAGTCAATAGTGTCTTGCCCAGTGACAAAACAATATGGTTGGTCCATCATGGTCTTTCTTGAATTTCCTGCTAAGTGACACGAGGCAAAGCAAGTTTATTTGTACAACACAATTCATACACAAGGGAACTCCAAGTGCTGAACAAAGCAAGATAGAAACAGTCACACATGGCACTAAAATCATACATTAAAAAGAGTGAAGATGAAATCCCTCAGTTGTGTGCAAAGCTTTAGATTTGAACATTATCAAAGAAGAAAGCTTGTCTCACCTTTTCAGTAAGATTGTTCCAGATTCTCGCAGTATGAATCTGAAATGCAGCCTTCCCATGTTTATTTCACTATTTAATTGAGCCCATATATTAGAGCATTATATGGACCTGTGTTTTTGTAGTTTAACCTTCTCAGTCCCAACACACAGCTTTTATTGTGATAATCCATCCACTCTGAGTCATTTGGCAGCACTAATCCCATGTACACATTAACAGCCTTTTATTTTCCCTGGTGTTTTGGTCCCCTCCCACCCTATTCCCAGAGCCCTCAGTGTGATGTGGCCTATATTTGGAAGGGCAATGCCTGGAGCTGTGTGCACGCCGGGCGTCAACTTGCTCTCTCTGCGGTGAGCCCGGCACAAGCAGGGAATCATCTGCGTATAAGTGCCCACGTGCCGGACCAAAGATGTACACTGCATAATTACGGTCATAGCAGCAGCTCTGCGAGGGGCCTAAACTCATTACAAGTTGTTTTTGTTGCATGGGGGGTCTCCAGCTGTTACATTGTTAGAGATGGAGGGAAACCACTTTTAATTAATTTGTTCAAATGTAGCTCAAAGCAAAGATGAGAACAACCTCTAAAGTAAAACATGACTTTGACAACAAGTAGTGCAGTAAATATTAGTTATCGACTCACATTTGGATTGCTGTTGTTTTAAGGCAGTGTTCACCTTTGGGAGCTGCAGAGTTTCAAAACTGAAACTCTGCAGCCTTCAGTAACAATGCAAAGTCATTTTCATTGAAGTTCATTACACGCAAAATCAAGCAAGCAACGTTTTTCTAATCTTCTCATATATTTTCTTTTCACATTGCTTTATGGGTTAAAAGGTAGCAGCAAAGTAGTACAGTAAGGCCTTCATTAAGTCAAGTTGTACTTTATTGTCCCTGTAAGGAAATACAGTGTTGTGGGAAAGTATTTATAGAGCTTGAAGACATAGACATACTGATTTTTTTTTAATTAGCAGACATTTTTTCCCCACATATATACAAACCTACATCAATGAGACATACAGTATAGACAGACATACAGGTACTCCTATTTTTGAAAAAATAACAGAATTGTTGTGATTTTACTTTCACTTCTTGTCTGTTACTCGTGTGTAAACTTTCAGTAAAAAAAATCAAGGTATTAATATTTACAGTATCAATAGGTATTTTTGATTTTCGGCTCGGTCACGGCCAGAGGACCTGTTGTACATATTTTTAGCTGTAAGGCAAACCGGAGCACCAGGAGAACATGCAAACTCTTGATCCTTCATACAGTTTCACTATTACCAAATTATACAACACTTCCTAACTGGATTCAAAACCTTTTTAAAATATGATTTACAAGATTTGTGCCTTTTTCTGTCAGTTATGTTATATATCAAATGAGGTAAATAGAATGTTGTTAGAATAATATCTAAATCAAAAGAAAACCCCAAATAGAGTCATTAGAGATGGGAATGTCTTTTTTGTAATCAATTTATCAAGTGGCAAAGCATGTATCAAAGATGAGAAATTTCTATCTAAACCACCAGAGGGAGGGGTTTAAATTAATTTTCTGTCAGTTATGTCAAATTTTGTCAACCCTGAACCTAAACCCAACCTATCATTCAACATATGACAGACTGAAATACAAGGAACTAGTTTGTTGTAGAAGCAGGAGCAAAAAAGTAGCAGCATTAGCGGTTAACTTATTATTGCAGAAAAAGAAGGAGCAGATGGACTGTTTTACATTTTTAACTTGACCAAATTATCTTAATTGCAGAAATGGGGCCTGGAAAGTTCATTTAAACAAAATAGAAAATGGTCACGTCACACTTGTTCATTTCACTCAGCACCTTTAAGAGACATATTAGTCACAATTACAATCTGAACCACAGAGCTGCTCCTTGCCTCAGCCTTTCGCCTCCCGCTCCATTTGTACTCATTTCCCGGTGACAAAAGAGGACAGAGACAGAGCGGATGGGAAGCAGCAGCCAATCAGGAGGTGAGCTGAGGGCGCGCTGCTTTATTTCCTATAACACTAATTACGGATGGTCCAGGCAGAGGAGCTGGCCACACTGATTGCTGTCAGGGTGGCCCCACTTCTAAGTCCAGTCTGCCATCTGCCACGGAGACTCCCACACAGGCTCCAGGAATAGGAGCCAATGTACAGCCACCCTCTTTACATGTAGGTTAGCTCCTCATAATCAATATCATTCCCAAAGAGAGTAATTAGAGTTGGAAATGTCTTCATGAGTCTACACAGAGAGGCTTTTGAGAATGATTTTTGGATTACATTAAATTAATTCTCTATTGGTTATTATCGTCCTGCGGGGATCTGTCACCACATGTTACTTTTAAAGAGGAAATATTATGCATTATTTTTGGCCTTAAAAATTATAATGATCATTTAATAGAGTTTGTGTTTTAGAAGATGAAGTAACATTTATGGCAAAACAATTATCAAGTATCTGCATGTAATTCTCTATGCTACCATTAGAGAGAGGAATTATAGTTTATTTTTCTCACATCTGTTGTAATTACACCTTACCATTAAGACAGGACGTTTTAGATTGAAAATGACGGAGGTTTTTACAACTCCGGGTCTTTTAATGAAGGAACAATATTGCAAAAAAAAAAATGTATGCGTCATCATAATTAACTGACAAATGTCCCTCCATAACCTTCTCTATCATCACTGCCCCACCCGCCGCCTCAGATCCACAGACTCCAACCTCCACGCTCAGGGCTAAATACCAAACCTTGGGGCACCGAGCCTTCGCCGCAGCTGCCCCCCACTCTCTGGACGTCACTCCCACAAACCATCAGAAACTCCCTCTCACTGCAGAACTTTAGATCACTTCTCAAAGCCCACCTTTTCTTTGTTCTTCAATGTTTATTTGTACGTATTTTGTAATGTGGCTTTAAGTTTGATGTTGTATTATTATTATTATCAATAAATGTTGTGTGTTGTTTGTGTTGCTACTCCATGTTAACGACAAGATAAGATATAAGTTCTCTCATCTGATTTTATCTTGATGAGTATCAGTACAAACTCATCCAGATACAGGCCCCTGGGGGTGGGATCAAACTCGACACTGCTGTGAGGCAAGTGTGCGAGTTGTGATGTGGATCTGTGACTTCGAGGAAAGCTTTTCGGTCGAGTGAGAAGCATTCCACACAGAAAGGAGCCGTTTTTTTGCTTTGGTGTTAGACGTGAGTGGATGTGAGGAGCGGAGTCAGCACAGTCCTGCTGTTCCTCTCCGTATGTGGCATATTTGCAGTGACATCACAGCCACGGTTCGGAGCCCATGGGCCCTGTCTCCTGTAGTTTACTTCATCTACCACTTACACACATGGGCCCTCGGGATGCATGCAGTGCTGTGGTCCTCCTCCTGAGTCAACTTTAATAAACAGGCACATCATGAGTCATTAACGTAGCTTAAAAGATGGTACGATCCCAGAATTGGGCGAAATCTGTGGAATATGGTGGTGCTTGAGACCAATACTGACATCAAATTTGTTCAGAGAAATTTACTAGTGAACGTGAATGTCTGGTACTATTCAAATCGGGCAGAGAGAGTGAAGCCTCTCGAAGACAGTCTCCCATCCTCACCTTTGCAGCTTCCTGAGTAGTCAAAATGAATTCAAATCCTTAAGGCCCCTGTGATTGATTTGACTATTGTAGTTAAGCCAGGAGGAGAGACTATTTTATGTATATTATTGTTGAGAAATACCCAAGGTGTCCCAGAAATATACAATCTTGTAAAAAATGAAAGACATTTTAAGTTGCTGACATCACCTTTAAATCTTCCTACTGTTTAGCATCTACATTTCATCATGTACTAGGAAATGTAAAAAAAATGTCATCCAGAGACTTATTTACCCAAGCAAAGGCTCCATTATCTTCATATCATTACGGTTTTAGACCACATTAACCAACTTAATAGCTGCATCCGCACTCTGCCATAGCACATAGAGTGTATAAATCCCATTACAGACAGTGCAAACAAGAAAAGCTCATATCGTTGTTAGTTATTCAAGGGGTTGAAAAATACGCTAGAAAATGAGCGAATCGATTGAACTATTTGTGGAATGATTTATGGCCCACTCCCACAAACAGCCTGGGCACTTATTTCCAATCGTGGCCCCTTCAATCAGGCCTGGTGCTGCTCCGTACGCCGGACATGCTGACATGCTGCTGACAGCCGTATGCACGTCACTCAGCTTGGGTCTTAGTAGCAGCAGACGTGCGCTCGATGCCAAAGATGAAACGTCAGCAATGTATATGTTGAAAGGCGGAGGAGAAATTCACAGCACCGGAGAGAAGGATTAGGCTCGGTGGCGGAGTGAGAAATGTTGCAGCTATCAGAGGTGTGCAGAGAAAGAGCAGCTTTAAGGTCTGTGTTGGAGGCATTGGAACAGCATGTGAAATATCATGATTTACAACCACCAGTACGTGTTGTCGTCTGTGGCCTGGAGAACTCAAGCATGAAAATAAAATATTGAAGGTTTAAAAAGATAAAGGCTTCAGGGGTGGCTGCTCTTCAGGATCAGCAGTAAAAACGCTGATAATGTGAGAGAGAGGGGAAAAGATCCAAGACACTCTATAAAAGTTCTTAAATACATAAACATGGATGAGCCTATGCCTGTTTTGTGGTTTCTCTGTTTATGTATTAGACGGCTTTTATTTATACAGTGCCTGGGGTTCTCTCACATGAAAAGAAATGGAAAATGTCATATTCCAAAGCGTTCATAAATAAAAGTAAATTAAAGGAAGAAACGGCTGTGAAAGTTGGCTGTATGGTTTTTGATTCTAGAATATTGAATTGACAGCTTTCACTCGGACTCTTTGATCGGTCTTAATTATTCATGCAGTGATTCAATAGTACTTATAGATTCAAATATAATCATGTTTGACAGACATCAGTTTGCAGTCACACCCAAAGGGGACAGGGCCACTTGGAGATTGAAAGATCTTTCAAAACAGGGCGAGGCAATCTCAGACTGATGATAGAAGGACAGATTTAAAAGAAAACACTAATGGGCAAATCATACATATCAATAGACCAAAGAAACCTGTTTGAATCCAAAGGGTCTCCTCCAAAGTGAGGCTTTTAAAAATGTCAATAGTGGTTCAATCAAGAGACAAAAACAAATATACATCCACCTATTAAAGCAAGAAACAACTCTCTCTCTCTATGTATGTGTGTGTCTGTGTGTGTGTGTGTGCGCGCCCTGGCTATTGGGTTATGTCACGGCACTTAAGCTTGAAATATGTAATAAACACACAAAAACAAAAGCAACAAGTGGAATGGACCTGTCTATTTCAGTAAAACAATTCTGTGGAGTGGACCATTCACATGTGGTTGCCTCCCACCAGAGCTTTAAAGTTGTCAAAATTGTTGTGTATTTGTATATTCTAAGACCAGCACAGACATGCAGTGTGACAACCACAGGCAACAGTTCGATGAGTTTTGTTGTGGTCAGCTCTTACTGCCAGAATAAGAAGCATCTATTCAGTATCTAAAACCCCTATCTGCATCATGCATTAATAATGTACTTTTTACTTGCTGCTGCTGCTGGAGACGGTTAAATAAAACACTCAGGAGCCCTACGGCGTGTGTACACATGCTCTTTGTTCAGATCTTACCCCCGAGTTATAATTCTATTTAAATCCTGTTCCTGTCACAATAGAACAGATTAAAATAAATACAGAATGCGACAAACCTGTGAAAACCCAATTATACTGTGTAGCCGTGTTGAAATGCCTCTCTGCACTTTTATTGTAATCTATATCTTGTGTTTCTGCGTTTCTCATGGATAAAGTTATTTGAATTGAATTGAAACAGTGTCCATCCAAACATGCCTCCTCCTCCCGGGATTCACTTTTAATATTAACTTTGAGAGAGTGAAAATGCCTCCATGATATGAAAGCCTGCATGGGCACTTTCTCTGGTCCTAAATCCCCATACTCCCCTCCTGTCAAGAGTTCATAATAATTCAGATATCATCCCTAATACAAATGCCCGTTTAAACACCACATATACACTCTGGGAACTTTTAATACGCTTTTAGCTTTTTGTTAGTTTATCCATGACCGGCATTGAGCCCGCAGCATTATCAATCCATCATAATCAGTGCGGTTGTTGGAGCAGACACGATTTAACGTAGGATAAGTGCTCGGGCGGACACCTTTTGTATGAAAACAGTGTCTTTATTTACCCCAGAGCCAGAGGCAAACAGAGCAGGCCATAGCGGGTGCCTCTCTGCGCCATTACAGAGACAAATGAGGATGAGAGCGCCCAGGTGAAAGCAGAGGGGCCGGTCTCCCATCACTTATCGGCCCGTGAGTCATCGGCTGGTCTGGCTGTGTCAACACTGTCCACCAGGATTGCCTCTCATCGGTGTGCGT
Organism: Knipowitschia caucasica; assembly: GCA_964034765.1. Taxonomy (NCBI): domain Eukaryota; kingdom Metazoa; phylum Chordata; class Actinopteri; order Gobiiformes; family Gobiidae; genus Knipowitschia; species Knipowitschia caucasica. The sequence continues at coordinate 20,512,709 of OZ035843.1, forward strand.
GGGAGGTTTTCTGAAACGCTGGTTGCTAATTTCTCTTGTTGCACTGTTGATCCTGTCCCCTGATGATGTGTGAGGGGCCCCTGCTGTTTATGTGATGTGTCGTTGGGGATTTAGGACACATACATTGGCCGCAGCCTGCACAAATCTGTCCTTTATATATATTTTTAATGCCATATTTTGTGCGGATTTGTATGCAGAGCGATGACATCTACAAAATATGGAATGATGGACTAGTTGATTTGATTGTGATTAGCCCCATGCTGTTATGTTGGCAGACTCAGAGAAGCTGCCTTTAACAAGTATATGGCAAAAAAGAAAAAAAGATGGCATCGTTTCGGGGAGATTTATGGATGTTGTGAAGGACAACATGGAGTTAGATTCTTTGGGGGAAAAACAGTACAGGAGAAGATGGAGGTGATTTACTTTGTGGCTCCACTAAAAAAGGGGGAAAACAAAATAATGTGTCTTTCCTTCTGAGCCAGTCACAACATCAACAGTTTGAAATGCATTCGTTGCTTGTATTTTTTGTGGAAATTTAGATTAGACTCACCATAGAACTTGTACTTATAGGACATCAACTTATTAATCAGACCGATATTTTGTTTTTGAAAAAGCGGTAATCGGCCTTAACCTCTTCAGCAGTTGTGTTTGATAAACCTCATTTTAAAGCTAATTTAATCAAGAAAAAAAAACTACCAACATAATTTCATTTTGCGTATTGTGAATCTGTAAATCAGTCTACAAAACTCAATCAGGAATGATGTCCAATGCCATGTCTAATAAAGATAATGATTTGTTTGTTTTTATTTAACCTTTTTTTAACCAGGAAAGTCCCATTGAGATTTATTACCACGTTTTTAAGGGAGTCTTGGACAAAAGGTACACACAGAAATTGTCAATGTCAATAAGGACGCCTCAAGTGCTCTCAATTTGGATTTAAAAGCATACCTTTTAAACATACCTACAAGAGTTAAAAAACTAAAATAACTGATTATTTAAGCATTTATATAATTACCTAGTTGCAATTTAGTGCTATAGCAAATATTCGCTTTAGCCTAAGAACAAATGGAAAAAATTAAAATTGTATATTGCCCATTGACAATTAATTTTGTCTGTGCCTCACCAGTTTTTAGTTATTATTTGCCCTATCATTTCTCAACAGCAGCAGTCCCAGTGCATTTTCCCTCACCACTTCTTTGTTAATTTAGAAAACACATCATCGGCACAAAAGTGGGCTCTTTGCAAGTTTAATTTAACTTGCTCTGCTTTGCGTTTTAGACACTGAGACGTGAGCTGTGCCTTACCAGTGCAGGAGGAAATATCTTGGGATGAGGTTGAAGAGGTTAATTAATCCAATATCCTCATCTCTGAAGTCGCAACCTATGTACTGTGTAAATGCTGTTTACCTCAAAATTTATCCGGCTTTAGTGATTCACTCCCAGCAAATACGAAAACAAAAGTGCGCAATGGAGTATGCAAATGAGCTGTGCGTCCCATGGCAACAAGTAGATAATTATAAGGAGCTGAAAATGTTCAATGCTTTTGTGTGAGCGTTGATTCTGCTTTGATAGAGCCACAGTTTTACAGAACCAGCATGAGGTGAGTATGTGATGCGGCTCCTATGGGTCTTTTCTCCGTCTAAGTGGCTGCAGTTGTGGTTGATCAGAATGGCGTGACCAGAGCATTGTGCCCTGCAGTTACCCAGCTGTCAACTGCCGATCCTGCTCTTCCAACTCTGCATTGCTCTATCCCGGCTGCGGGTTCAGCATGACATTTTCAGCAATCCCTCAGAGACAAGATGACAGCTCTGCAAGTGTGACGTGCTGATAGTTTTACTGGAGACAAAAGTTCAAACGAATAGTATTTAGAATTGGTCATGAAGAAAATGGTTTGGAAGATTAGAATTGGGGTTTGGAATTATGAAATATAACATTAGAGAAGAGGTCCTTTATTTGTCCACCGGTGGGGAAATTTCAATGTTGCACCGCACATGCAGGACACAGGGAGCACACAAAATATATAATACATTTTAAGTGGCTGCTGTGTTTCTTTTATTTTTTTTTTAAATATTGCATTGTGGGATTCTCTGTTTTGTTGTTGGTAAATGGACAACCTTGTAAAGTCCTCCGAGAGCCTCTTCTGCTGGGATTTAGGGCTACACAATAATAATCGAATTGAATTGAATTTAGACTCAATGTTAATGTTTCATGGTGCGGACATGTACAAGAATGATTACAAATACAAAAGAGCCAGGGATTGAACAGTGTAAAGATATGGACATTATTTCTGGGGTTTGGTTGCACTCTTTGGTGTTGCACTCACAATGGAACAGGCTGTATTCACATGCTTTCATTGTCTCTATAAATAAACACAACCAATTAACTGTTCACAAGAGCTTCAGAAAGTGTTGCCAAACTCCAATGTGTGCTTGTTGTCTGGAATTCAAGAAATAAATTCACGATTAGAACAAGAAGAATAAGCCAACAACTCAAAATAGCACAATAACTTTTGTGTGTGTGTTTTATATAATTGTGAACAAGTCCCTGTCCTCAATCTAATTCATAACATTTTGTTTTTCTTTTTAAAAGTACAATATTCCTCGTTTGGGAACACATAGCAAAATTAACACACACAAAATATGGCACTAAACATTTGTTTAAATGAAAGCAGATACAAAAATAAGTAGTCATAAATAATACACAGAGTCTGCAGGGTTTTTAGCTAAACCCCAGAAGGTGGAGTGCATCAGTAATCAGGGCTTACATTGCAAAAAGTGATCAAATATGAGGTAATAATTTCTTAAATCAAGTGGTTTGTAACTTATAGATTCTGACTGTCAAGAACTGAACTGAGACATTTCTTGAGTCTTTTTAAAACAAGATCATTTTGCTTTTGTCCCATTGGAAAATCTTGTTTTAAGGCAGACAGAATGTGCTCCAGTTTAAATACATTTTGCCAAATTTTTGCATTATTTTATTTATTTTTCATCATTCCTTGCAGTGCTGGCGCACGTCTGTGAGACTGTCTGACTCTGGTAACAATGTAATTTTGATAACTATTAGACCACAAAGAGTGCATTTTACATACGGCCCCTTTAAGTACCCCAGCTTCAAGTTTAAACGTTTAATATATTCCTTTTTTACGCTTCCAGACAGAACTACGCCTCTGTTTATCTTGTCTGGAAACATCTCTGCATTTCCCCCTCTTGCCGTACATGTAATCAATACCATGTCAAATCGTCCAGCCTTATGTGTAACCACACCAGAGCGCTCGGCCCAAAACTCTTTACCTCAAAGAACTACTCCAGTCAGAATCAATCCATCGATCGTGAGGACTAAGCAGGATCCATTTGCCCCCCCAAGTAATGGCCTGTATAGCACGAGACTGCGGTCTCACTCCAGCCTGTGTGGTGGTGGTGGGATTGGGAGTGAGATGCTTTTGGGTTAGATGAATGTGCAGAGTGGAGCCATATGTAGTCAGGCATTGACTGTGTATATGGACGAGCTCTGCAGCAGATAGGAAGTCTTCCATTTTGTCCGAAGCTCATCATGTGAAAACCCATGTGTGACGACAACACATCTGTCAGAGCCCGCTAAAACAAGGCTTTCATCCTCGCCGTGAAATGGCCGAGAGAAACATCAAACTGCTGACTATTCTGTCTCGGAATATGCTGCAAATTTTCTAATAGCAGACAATGTTGGAAAAGAAACAAACACAAGAACCAAGATTAATGTATTACGGCCCGGAGGAAATTTGTCTTGGACTCACTGGCTGCTACATTAAAAATACACATAAGAAACACATAGAACACAATACAGTAACACTGACAAAACAACTGTATTCTCAGTAGTTGAAATGCTATCAATATCTAACCTGGATTAGATATAGAAACATTTGCTGCCGCCAAACACTGAACCATGAACAATAGGTTAATGTCTGGAGAGTGTATGTCTTCAGGCTCTGGTACTGAAGGTAAACAAATCTTGTCTTATGTCTACTTCATCTCACTTCAATTTATTCTACCATCGTCTAACACCTTGCAGTAAATAAGGAAGAGATAGATTGATTTAGCATGACGGTCAATAGAAGCTACTAATCTGTGCTATCAGCCCCTCTAACCACCACCAAATACACACACACACACACACACACACACACACACACACACACACAAGGTAATATGGGTTAAGTGTCTTGCCTAAGGACACAAGATCAGTTTGGCACTTTGCAGCTTCACCGCTCTGGCACTTGCTGTTCCCAGAGGTCTCCCATCACAGCACTAACCAGACTTAGCTTCAAATCTCACTGGATCAGGCTTTCACATGCATGTATGGCCAAAACTAATTATGATTTTTAAATATGGAGTATACGTGTTGCCCATGACAATTGATATAATTGGTGTCTTAATATTATTTTGTTCCTATCACATATACCACAAACAAGCCATAACACTGTTGTCGGTTATGATGAAGTCCAGGGTCGTGTGCCGCATTGATTGGCCCCTGATTGGATTTGTCTGTGTGTTTATAATACGGTAACGTCAGCCTCTTACTGCCTTCAGGGACTTTTATCTGCGGCACATATTCACAGAGCAAAGCACAGACTTGTATCGCGGCTGTTGATTTCATAAAACAGCGATTGTGTTTGCTGCAGGCACACAACATAATCCTTATCTCTATGTCTGTTTGGAATGAGCTCTTCTAATATTAGACAAGTATTATAGAGCCGCAAAATGTCATAGACTAACCCAGTTTGGATTTGATTTGATCCCACACTTATCAGAAATAAATGTACTGGTTTACTGCTACTGTTTTGAATTATACTATGCACTTCTATATGCCTAGTTAAAACATCATGCAACAAACAAAAAGATATAAAAGTACTTAATACGTTGAACCCATGAGTACAAGTGGCTGTGTTTAAGGGCAAGACACTTCACTCTTGCCTTTGAAGCAGCCTCTTTTTCTCTATTTTTCTGTAGTACTGTAGATGGACACAGGGCCTCCTTATGCTCAAAAGCATGTCATCAGAAATAGAACAATAGTGTTTCAGCCCAATAATAATTGCTTTTCTGAGGTCCACAGGGCTCAAAGCAGCTTATCCTTAGTTTCTGATTCATTAAATCAGCACATGAGTCAGCGTCCCTCCAAATCTCATTTCTTTTCCATTATACTCCTATGCCTCCATGTTGTGCCCCTTTCATCTGTGAACCCAGGCTTTAGGACGGCTACTTTTATACAATCTGGCTTTTCTGTTTTTTGTGTGTGTCTTTTTGGTGAGATTTTTCACTGAGCAGATCTGTGATGTTTGTGAAAGAACGCACACAGTGAGCCAGAACAAATGTTTAGAGCTTCAACAATATCACAGCTGTTGGAACACTGTTTCCACATGATAAATATAGGGCCTCATCCAATGGCGTTGTTATGGAAGTATGTACAGTATGTATGCATTTATTTATTATTATTTTAGATCATTATGATTTTTTAATACCACAATGGAAAAAAAAAGGTCAGTACCTGAAAAAGCTTGTATTCTAATAGATACGTTCTCTATACAATATACAACATGAGAAAATGCTTAATTGCTGCTAATAAAACCTTTAAAAATAGATGGTTTACACTCCCTAAAGACAAAAAAAATGTATATATTAGACTTTCAAGACAAACTTGCAGCACTGAGAACTTTTTGTTTAGCTTTTTTCTTGTATTGGCAATCGAGAGTTGTCCAATATTGATGCTCGTTCTATTTGCTGCCTGTCCACTTTTCCCATTTCCCTTCAGTCTGTTCTTTTTGCAGAAATCCAGCTAAGTCCACACAGACTGAACTCCATCAAACTTCAGAATTGAATGTCTCTATCTCCTCCGATCACAAATTGAGTGATAAAACACATGTGCTCCTTTGTTACACTTCCTCGAATCAGTCCCAAAATGAATCCAAATCAAGCCAGTCGTGCAGTAAATTATTCATTACTTTTTTGTTGCCAAAGCTTTATCGTTAAAGAGACACCAGATGTAATTTTCATGAGGTACAATTTGGACAATGGAGCATCCGCCTCATTACCTTGGATCGGCTAATTTCCACTTCCAATGAGCAGCGTAGGTATAATGAACAGCTGCTTTTTATTGACTTCGTTTCCTAAAAGCTGCTGCTATAATTATGACTTTGACGGCTTGATTAGCGGAGAAATACTGAGTCCACAAACAAATAAAACGATATGAGTGACAAAGAATAGGAAAGAGTACAGAAGCACAAAACCATGAGCCAATTGAATTTCAGAGTTATTGCACTTGTAAATATTGAAATAAAGAAAGATGGATCATGTGTTTAGCAGGTTAGTGGTCTCAACAAGATTGTATTGATTGTATGGAAATAATCATGTCTTTAGTATCTTAAATAAATATTTCAAATAAATGATATATACTAAAATTATAGGGACATGACTTTGAGTTTCAACACATTTTATGCCTCATGCTCATGGGTAAGATAGTATGAAAAAGTGTTTTTTATGTACACTAGTGTCATAAAAATGCTCTCCCCCTACTGCCCTGTTTATCAGGGCTGGGTGTGGCTTTCCTGCAGCAGAGCAGCACAGGTGGCTGCAGTCTATATCATCAGCAGTACAACCACTCAGCATCCAGCTGCTCCTGACACTTCATTTGTGCTGATTTACTTCACTGTTTAAGAATTCTACTAATTTTGTTCTGCTAATTTATTTATTTTGGCTCCCGTCCTTCCTGCTGGCTACTATTTTTTATGCCCTTAAGAAAGAATATTATTTGTAATATCACATTAAGGAATAATCTATTGACTAGTATGTTTTATTGACATTAACATTGACATTTAATTGATTTTTTATGCGAGAGTTAGACATTTTTTTGAATAGAGTTATTATTATTATTATTATTATAGAGTATATAAAGTTATCATTTAGAATATAGTTATTGGAGTTATTAGCCTGTGCTGTGTGATCTTCATTCCTACTGTCTGTAACTGATGATGCAACACTGACGAAAAGGATCTCTTAAACTTACTTAACGGTGAACACACACTTCTCTTGAAAGTCATTGTCACTATAAGTGGGATTTTTTCTGTGATAGTTTAAGTAAGAAAATGTATTTTGATAGCAACTGTCTTAAATCTAATCTTAAGTATTTTCAAAGTAAGTAATGCGCTGGTATTTGTAACTGAGTGGCACACAACACTGATTATATAAAGCTGCTTTTTGTAGCCGCCGTTCCTTTTCACATAACAGCCTTGTCACTCACTCCCACAGTTTAAATAAATGTCTCCATAATCTTGATAAATTAGCATCCCACCACGTCAAAACACACATAAATATGACACAGCAGTCGGAGCGGACGAGCCTGTAGATTCCAGAAGCCGGACTTTATTTGATGGGTAGGATTAGCTGCTGTTGGGTCTTCATCCGGGAGCAGGAGGTGATTTCGAGTCAGGGGTGTACTTATCCATTGCTTGTGGGTGTGCAAACATGATCAGCAGCCCTTAACATGGGGACAAACTGATTTAGAATGCACATGGATAGAACCAAACCTAATTTTGCACCTCACACACGCAGTTTATCACCTGGTTTACACATATATCCCCCAGACACATTACCTGAGCCCGGAGTACGTCACAGCTCTCAGTGACTCACGCTGGTCGTGACCCCAACACTGTCATTGTTACCCCCCCTTTTATTCCCCTCAATGCAGGACTGATTATAATACCATGTAATAACTGCGTTGAAAATTGAATGCATCACAAGCAATCCATCGCATGCAGCATTACTTCTTATCGCCAGGTAGCCATCAGCAAAGTATATGGCAACCTGATTATTGTCTTGATTGCATTGATTTCTATTTAACCCTTTAATGTTCACTCCTTGACTAAAGCAATCTATTTCTTTTTTGGTTTCCATAACATGTAGGATGCACTAATAACCCCAGATTTGTTTTAAATGATAGGCCTTTACTAAATGGTTGAGATGCAGTTTGATAGTAAAAGTGCCTACAACCAAGTGAGATGCCCCCAAACAGGTAGATTTCAGGTGCAAGCATGCTTAAAGTGGATATACTGACTCAAAAATGAAAGGGTTAATGTTGATTATTCAGCTAATTCTCATTGTCACTCCTATAGCCGCTATTTTTTGTTCAACTGTTGCCGAGCACAAGCCCCATGTGAATTTTAATTGGACGTACAAATCCTTCTGTTGTCATTAAGAAGCACGAAAGCAAGGGCCGTGAATTAGCTACGGCAAAATTTATCGTTAAATCTGTGCCCGGTAGCATGTCTGTAACGCAATGTGGCTTCGGCTGATAACAAGATACAGTCCACACATACATACACAGAAGCTCTCATTCATATAACACGAGTGCCTATCTTTGATCTTATAGTAAGTGGAAAAAATAGGCCACTGACTCCAGCCCAAATAAAACATGAAAAGAGTGTTTGTGGAGACATGGCCTGATTTCACATCACCTCTGCTCCTCTGTGTCGAACTCTCTCATATTTTAACATTCAGCACATTCTCTGAAACAGAATTTGGCATTGGGGATGAGGCGCTCCTCTGCTGACAGCGGCCCCCTGTCGCATACATACTGTAGCCGTCCTCACAATGACTTAAACAGGATGAGAGCAGTTGGAAAGGTGCAGAAAAGGCTGTGTGTTTAGTGAGAGAAATGGTGGTTCTACAGGGAGATGTGTGTACGCTGGTGTCGAAATGAGGGCATTTTGTGAATAATGTCTTTTGTGAAGTTGCTGTAGCCAAGCTTTTTGTGGTGGTGGTGAGTTGGTGGGGGAAAAATGCTGCCATTGAGGAAGAGTCACTGCTAATGAGGATGTAAGGAGGAGGTATAGCCACAAAAGCCTAAACACAACACACGCTGGTTTATCTCTTTAGGTGCCAAAGTAGCAGATTTTCAGCATGGCACTTTCTACACAGTGAGCTGGCTTTCTCTTAAATCATTTTCATAAACCTTTATTTCTGTTACTGATTTTTCCGTCCTCTATTACTGTACAGTTTCACAGCTCCAACTTGTGTCTGTTGACATCACATTTCTGGACAAAAAAAGGTGACTAAAGGATGACTCTAAATTACAGTGGGCTATTCAACCACAAAAATACATACCAAAAATAATCCAGAAAATCGAAGACCAGCTTGTGCTCCGACAATGTTCGAACCCAAGTTAAAAACAGTGCACACAACTGAAGGATTGTAGCTTCACTCTTTTTAAATTTTCCTATGATTATTTTTGATTCATTACTCATTTAAAATGCCAAAGTGTGATTGTTTCTATCTTCTTCTGTTACGCACTTTGAGTTGCCTTGTGTATGAACTTTGCTATACAAATAAACTTGCCTTCCCTAGTCATATTATGCAAATTGAGTCTTGTTTTTGATCCATTCATTGCTAATATCCATTTGTCCAAACGCTCCTGTCTCAGTTGCTAACGTCATGAAAGCAATGCCCATATATGGAAATTGGCTACATCTAACTTATGTTCAAATGAGCTTATTCCACATTCAGCAAACACTATGGGTGACGTCAGCACTCGTCAGTCTGCTCTTAATGTACGCCCTATGATTGGCACTGGCAATACAGTTTTGTCAAAAGAAACAACAAAAAAACAAGCAACATGAAAAAAGAGTGGCCTGCCTCCGTTATCTGCATCACTGAATACAAAACAGAGTGTTACATTTCACTGCTCTGCCCTGTTGAAGTCAAAGTAGCCGATATAACACAAAAAAAGGCTAGCCATTATATTTCTGGGTTCTTATAAAACACATTATCTGCAAACGGCGCCGCAATCCAACCATGAAAATGAAGTAAAGGGTGGTCCATGCTGATAACAGGTTTAAGCCGGTTGCCAGGTAACCGAGAGAACATCACCTGTGATTTGCCCATATTGTCTTTTACAATAAAACAACAAACAAGGATCTTATGGTTCAAAACATATAACAACCTTAAGCGGTGACCGGGGCTTTGCTTAGTCTGCTCCAAGAGTTTACAATGACCACTTTCTTGTGTCGCTTCTCTTGGCAGTGGACCAATGTTATTCAGCGACTTTTTCAATTCTCTGGTTTGGTCCTGATCCATTTGCCATCACCTCTGCAGCTCAAGATGTGGTGACCTGCTCTATCTGCTAACAAGGCAGTAAATATAATGGCCACTGGGAGGGACAGACAGTCAATAATAATAATAATAGAATAAGCTATAGCTTGTTCTGTGCGTTCATGGCATTTGCTGCTGCAGATCAGATTCAACGATGAAGACGAAAATACAATAAGGTTAGCTCTGTGTCTGGCCCTACATGTCTGCAAAGTACTGGAAAGGGCAGTCTATTGTATATGCGCTCTGAGCCACTGGCAATTTATTAGAACGTTGTGTGAAAGCCAAATGGTTGAAAATAGCTGAATCGATGTGGTAACGTTATCAGGAATGTCTTTTTACAAAGCGCAGAGCTGCATAATCAAATAGAACAGTAGCAAACAGAAGTGACATAAAGTAATTTGACAGCAGCAACAGATCTCGCCTCTCGTGTACTCCTTGCCCTTTCTGCATTATTAGAATTCGCATGTGCAAATGTGATTCTTCAAATTGGGAAGTAGCCACCAATGCATCATTTATCACAGTGTGGTCTTGTCTTTCAGTTGTAAGATAACATAGAGAAGGCTGCTTTTGCTTTAAGAGGTTTTTCGTTCGTCCCACAGTGCATAAGATAAAAGAATGATAACTATACAAATCAAATTAAAATAGAATAAAATCTTTACCTCTGGCATCAAAGAAACAAGTAAAAAATCTCTATCTTTAACATAAAAAAGAAGTATAAAATCTCTTTATTACATTTCTCTGGTCACTTATTGATCACTGTTAAATGTCTATTGTGTATGTTTATATTAAAATTTTAACATTGTTTAATGCATGCCTGTATCTTTTACCCATATTTATCCCTTTATTCCTTCTTTTTACCTATATGCCAAAGAAAATTCCGTGTTTGGTGCTTGGCAATTAAACATTCTCCCATTCATTTTCAAACAGAAAAGTTCAAGCCAATTCAATTTTATTTATTTTTGTATTGCCTTAAATCACAACAAAACACACTGGTCCTTAAGGGGCAGAGACCAATGTCCATAAATGTTGATAAAGTCCATAAATGTCGTTGAATGAGTGTCCTGGATAATCACCACTGTCCTTGGACCCTCCTGCATCGGCAAAGAAAAACTATAACACCTAGTGCCAAAGGTAGCGCAATGCAGCTTTGAGATTGCTTTATAGTAGCATCAATTCTACCAAAGCAAATGTTTATTTTTTACTTTTTAGCAACCGTGTGAAGGCCAGGGGAATCAGATGTCACAGGTCTCTGCTTTGACTGATTGGAGCCACGTTGTTTTCACATCCTCCTCATCTCGTTTTCATTATCTGATTCTTGTCAACCTTTTCAGCACTAGCGCCAAATTAGCTTAGCAACCTGTTTTATGTCATAGCAACGGTCCTGGCGCAGATAAAAATAATAGGACGACCAACATACGTCAATAATCAGACAGAGACAGAGATACTAAATACTAGATCAATACTGCATTGATGGAGAGGGAAATTATATTGTCCAATTGCTCACATACACATCTGCATTAAAGACAGGTTTAAAATGGAGTGTGACCTGCATATTTTGTTTTGTGGATTTCTGTTAAACATTATAATCTGAAGAACTGAATGCATTTGTTCTGACCCACATTGTTACTAGTATCTATATCTGAAGCATGCATTGTTATTATTCATTAGTAACACAAGTAATGATGTCTCTCTTCTTATGTAAATGAATACAAATCCCATAAAAAAGCTTTGTCCTTATTTTGATCTGGAAGGACTCGAAAATAAACCGGGTTACGTGTTCCATCGCTGTCTCCTCTGTTTTCGTTTCTCGACAGGAGCTTATAGAGTCATATTAAAAAATGTTTTAAAAAACTGCAGCACAAAATACAGAATCAGAATCCTTTTTATTGCTATGTAAGTAACAAACAAAAGTTACGACTTGGAAATTGTTTTGGCAGAGAGCTTGCCACTTCGCCATTTGCGGCGCTGTGATGTTGGCGTGATTATTTACATGCAAATACTTCATGAAAACACATCAAAAATATCCATCCATTTTCTTCCCCTTAATCCATTATCTGGGTCGGGGGGGTGGCAGTCAGAGCTGCACCCAGTACGCAGAGCACCAGCCCCTCACTGCTCCTCCTGCAGGTGGTGAGTCCACAGGAGCTGAGATCTTTCAGTGGGGGCTTCAGGCAAAGTGGGGTTAAGTGTCTTGCCCAAGGACACAACGACAGCAGTCATCAGTGGTAGTCGTGATTTAGGTCTTACGGTGAGCTCAAACCCACAACCTTCAGGCCCAAAGGCCAGTGCTCTACCAACTGAGCCACTGTCACCGCAATAAAATAAAATAATATCCTAATAGTTTCCTTGAATATACCAGGCAAATTCCAGACAGGTGATAATAAATTAGAGACCATAAACAACCTTAAATATATATAATCAATTAATTAACCAAATAGAGTCACTGTGCTGGTATTTGGTGCACAGTTATGACCTCAGGGGGGTTGTGCTTGTACTGCTGTTAAGTCTTAATGGATTTATTGATTTATTGTCGACACTCCTATGAGATCACTTTGCATAAAACCAAAGGACTGCATTCAAATCCAGCTGTTACGTTCCAGGCTTCACCCCCAATAAAGCTTGCTTCCTACAGAGGCCGGGTTAGCATTAGCATAAGCAGTCATTTTAAGGAGTGCTGTTCTAGGAGAGCTGATGAATGATGTGGGTCCTGGGTTGATATGGGAGAATCCATAACGCCCCGTACTAAATCAACTCTGACCTCTTCATCGCCAACATTCTGTCTTTAGACGCTGGGGGTTCAATGCAGATGAACCGTCTGTCAAAGAATAAGGCATATACTGCAGTAATGATGAGACCCCATGTTACCAATATAATTACAAGCATCCATCACATTTGTGTCACAGCACAGAAAATGTGCAGGGGAGGGTTGCTACGCTGCTATTGATTTCTGTGTAGCGCATGAATTAAAAGAATAATTCAGTCTGACATTTAGAAAAAGAAAGTCAGTGCTCATGATGGCAAAATGAATGAAAAATACATCTTACATGTTGTCCTAATATTTCATGTTTGTGGACACCCTTGGCAGGTACCTTTGTCCATATTAGGGTTGTCGATTCATCACTTAGAATCAAGTTTTTGGAATATTCATAGCTATTTTAGATGGATAGATTCTTCATTCATCCCACAAGTGGAACTTCTGGTGACCAGGCAAAACAGGCCAAGAAACATATACCTAAAATTATGAATAGAAAAAAAATCTATACATATAATCCTGGATAAAACGAACGTCTTAAACAGTCTTCATCAGCTGACAACAAGTAGCATTCAGCTGGTTGTCTCTCTGTGGATTTGTCTGGCCAGCTGGATGTCCTGGGGCTGGGTGGACGCCCTCTTGGCATCCTCACACAGACCCACCCGGTAGAGATGGAGCTCTGGAAGGATCGGTCAGTCTTGAACACCCTGATGTTGGGACTCAAACAGAGTAGTAAGTAAAAAAAATGAATCAGGAATTATGTAAATGTGTCTATTGATTAAGCATCTGTTCGGGGAATAAAAATCTATTAGTGCGTCCTCCAGTGGCTTCTGCTGCTGTATCTGCAGTGAAGCCGTATCCATTCATATCCATTATTCACTGATCTGCATGCATCTGATTGAATAACCGTTACAACCGCATAGTACAAATGGAAGCACGCAATTTCTACACTGTTGGCACTAGAATATGAGTTTATACATAGTAACATGTGTATATCCGTGATGACATCAGCCCCAGCCACAATAGCAGCTTGTTTTGTCTCTTATAGTGAGCCACATGGGGCCGTGAAGGACACTTTCTTCTCAGGTGCCACAGGATCACATTTCCCATTGTGTTGCTTTGATTGATTTCCTTCAGCGGCTGTTGTCAAAGTACACGCTTCACCAGCTATTTTATGACAGGCCTCAAACATGAAGCACAGTGTGTCCTATTGATCAGTCTGTGGCAGATATAGTCCACGTGATTGAAGAATGAACTGAGAGATAAACCAAAAACAGTCAAACAGTGTGAATATGGGTGGTCTGTCATGTTTTATCACTTGCATATCATATTTCTACAACCAAAAAGAGTCATTTCTGAAAAGGGACGGCAAAATCTAGCTATTTAGGCTAATTTGTTCAGCAGAGATGTCCCAAATACCTTGTCTCTTTGGTCAACAGATTTACAAACTGCTTCTTGAATTCCCCTGGCGAACCAGCCCCTGCGGTCCTAATCAATAGCCTCATTGGTTTAGATGACTGTGTGTGGGCTTTTGACTTCTCAATCTGACTACAACCTGCCTCCTCTACCTATACACACACCTCCATAAAACAGAGAATCAATCCAGACTGAGTGTTGTGCTATTCTGCGACAGTGTGTTTCACGCCGTCACACCTCATAACTCCACACAAGCGTTCTCCTGCTTTTAAAATGATGGATGGAGAAAGACTTTTGATACTGTTTCTCTGAGCTGCAGTAATCTATTTTTTATGTTTGTTTTTGTCTCAACGATGTGTCTGTAAATAAAGACCGCTCAGATCTTTTGCTTGAGAGGATGACGGTTTACACCAAGAATTCTCAATAATCTGTTTTAGAAATTTTCTCTGCAACATTTCTTCTTTTTCTTTCTTTTGATTTAATGTCAGCAATTAGCATCATGCCAAACATGGCTTTACAAAACATAAAACAAGTACAAAATCATCAAACATGTATGGTTTTTCTGTTCTTGCAAGAATTGACAGCATCTCTACCAATGTTCAGCTTAAAATATATATTATCAAACAAATTCTCTGCAAGATGATAAAGTTGTTGCTTGGAGATGTTTGGAGTTATTGTTTCTATGGTACTTTGCGAATCTTTTCAACCTCAACTTATGAATTTTTCTTCCTCTTGAGTTCGCCAGTCCTATACAAAGCTGTATTACAACAATAATTATGTCTATCGTTTTGATGATGTCCTCTATTTGAATATTCTCCAAGGAACTTTGCTCACTGCATGGCTGGGACTGCATCAGATCTAAGGCTGGTCTGGAGTGGGCTTTAAAAGGGTTGAGACCAAGGTTAATCAAAACCAGCGCCGACCGAGGCTTAATCACAGACCCGGCGATAGAGTGAAGCACCTGAGGCCAAGCGCTGCTCCTCCAGATGCTCCTAATGTTATTTTAAGAAAAGGGCTTGTCCATTCTGTAAGTCTAATACATTACAATGGGTATAGTCGAAGCAGTGCCTTGCCTAGACATCTTATCTCCTCTGCTTTTTGTATCCGCAGCCCAGGGGTTAAAAAATTGTCTAAAATGCCACAGAGATCATATCCGACTGACAGGAAGGAGCACGGTGAACATCTTTGATTGCACCTGTGTTACTGACGAAGGCAAGGCTTGTCAGAAAGAATTTTGGGCGGTTATATTTAGTTCTGTTCAACTGGGAGTGACAGAGATCAGTGTAGGAAATGGGGATCCAGCTTTTACATTTCCAATTCTGATCTCGATACTTCAGTCTTCCCAGCCTGGTGCAGGTCTACAACTTTGTTTCTGGTGCTTCCTTGGTCTTGGCCATAGTTGAGTTTGGAGTGTGACAGTTTTAGATTGTGGATAGGCGTCTTTAATACAGATTACAAGTACAAGCTGGTGTCATTAATACAAGTAACCAGTGGAGGACAAAGAGGTTACAGGCCTGTGAGAGCCTGTGTTGCTTGTTTGTGCGTGACTAAATACTTATTTTCCACCATAATTTGCAAATACATTCTTCATAAACCAGATGATGTGATCTTTCTGGATTTATTTTTCTCATTGTGTCTCTCACAGTTGAGGTATACATATGATGAAAAGGACATCTCACATCTTTTTTAATGGAGGACTTGCACATTTGGTGGCTGACCATTTTTTTGCCCCCCATTGTACTGTATATGAACAGCCACAAGTAAAGGGACTGAGCACACATTTTTCCACTCAATTCATAGCCTGTAGAAGGAGTGTACTGACCGAGCGCTGATGTCACCTGCAGCGTTTGCCTTATTGCAGAACAATATGTTTATAGCTGGCGCAAACAGGCTCCATGGGCAGGAATCTGGAGCCAAATCTGTTAATCTCTAAACATTTTTGCAAGTTTGGCAGCGAAGTGCGGCAGACTATTCAATGACAACTGAAACAAAGAACCTAAACCTAAATACCAGTGAAACATATTATAAAAACCTCTGCAGGCAGAAGCTAGGGAATGAAATTACCGTGTTAGAGCCTCGACTCTACTGACAAACTGATAACATCGCTCAGGCTGTGAGGAAAGTGTTAGCACTCATCATCACTGTGCAAAAGGAGAGCATGGTTTCTCCGTCTAATTGGACTGCTATCATGAGTGTGTAGTGCAGAGGGATTCGGAAGTTGGAGAATAACTGGATTTTTCTTATACCCCCTAAACGGGAACCCTCTTTTTCTAATGAATTATTGAAATAACTATATTTTTAGACCAGTGCCAGTCTTTGAATGAGTCACATGAGATGAAGGCGTCACTGTTTGGTTTGGGGCATGCAAATCAGGAGAAAAGCCCTGATTTCTCACCACTGTGGGGAATAAAGTTATTGTTAGAAATGTGAACAACACTTTGGCGCTTAGGAAAGGAGAGCAACTGTGAGGCTGAGAGATGATTTCATATGTTTCAGAACAAAGAATTAAATTATTATATGAACATGTGGCAACAACTCAATTAAGCTCTTGTAACTAATCCTGATATTTTATTCATGTGGAGTAACCAGTATTGCTGCATGTGTAAATGTGTTGCCATGGTACCTCTCAGTGGGTAGCCTCTTCTTTAAGGTGATGAGCTATAAATTAATTAGAATTTCATTATGGTAAAATGATGACGGCTTGGCTGTTAAATCTAAATTTGTATTCAAAAATAACAGTGATAACTGATAAAATTTTGATTCCAGTGGACTAAAGAGACATTGTAAAAGGGGTGTGTTCTTCATGCCAATTTATATCAAAAGGATATATAGGAAAAGATGATTGCACTCACTGTCCATCACTGGCCACTAAGAAAGGGAAAAGCCAATCCAATTTCCTAAATTCTATTATGTAGTAGAGGAGAAGGATTTGCTTGTAGAGGCTTAATGCATACCAAAAGGTGAACTTCAATTCAATAAGCATTTCTTTTTTTCACGTGTACTGTGTTTTACCCTTTCTATTCCATAAAACACCAGTAGTATGTCACTAGATGCATCCTGTGTCATTTTAGATTCCCAATAAATCATCATATTTGCTGTCACCTGCTTTGTACCTCATAAACCACAGATATTACGGCTTAATCAATGGTGAGTATAGCCTTTGTCAGAACAGCAAATAAATATGGCTTCCAGGAGGCTATGAGAGCGATGATCAATACGAAACATACTTGGTTTTTCCAGCAACCCAAAACTACTTAGCTATTTAATCACAAAAGCAAAAATCTATTCCAACCCTGAACCTCTTCAGAAACCCTTTTTAAAACACAAATCTCTCACTTGACTGTCAAGAGACATTTTTAAAAACGTGAATACTTTTTTGTGCTGTGTTGGAGAATACATCACCTGTCAGTAAACATGAAGCCTGTTTAAGTCAACGTTAAACCAATCAATCAATCAATCACATTTCATTTATAAAGCATTTTTCATACAGATAATGCGAAACAAAGTGCTTTACAGATTGGTTGATAACAATCCTTCCCATGATCCATGATAATTTGAATTACTTGTGTGATTTTAATGTTTCTTTTTGTGTTTTTTAAAAGCACTTTGAGTTGCCTTGTATACACCTGCCTTGCCCTGCTTCGATCAAATATTTGCATGCAATTAGTTTTTATAATGTATATAATATAATTCGGACTTCAACTTTTAATACTGGTTGTGTATGATTTTAAGTTTTACTTATACCTAACAATATGTGAAATTAAAGGGGACTGTTTTAAGCCTGGCCTTGAGACTGCCTGCGTCTGGGAAGCTGATTCCACAGTAAAGGAGCCTGGTAGCTAAAAACTTTATCAATCCATGAACTCGAAATTGACCAAGGGGACTCATGAGGCATACCCCACACCAGCCTCCTGTTGCTCTGCTGTGGAACTGTCGCATATGTGAATGTCTTCTCCACAGAGCCCCACAGAGGGCTCCATGATTCTGCAGCCTCACTTCATCAGTGGCTTTTGGATTCATACTGCACATTTGCTCTTTTCCGTTCTTCCCTTTTTAATCCGCGCATCATGATTGGACTTTCAGTCACTAGATTGGCTTCACAGGTCCCACTTCCTCCACACCTGACTTAAATGTGTACGCATGTTTTAGCACACCGCCTTGAAAAACACGTTAGATCTTACTAAATATATGTTTATTAGCAGTCAGTGCCTATACGCGTGTGGTAAAGGGACATAGTGAAGCCGTGCCTGTGACAGTGACAGTCCCTCCCCCTCCCCCCCTCCTCATCTTCATCCTCCTCCTCCTCATCACCATCAGTAGGAGCAGCTTGCGTGATGCTTTTTGCTTCTTTGGAGCAAGACGCTGCGGCTGCAAGCGGCGCATGCAGAGAGCAGTCGCGTCTTCAAGAGGCGCTCCACACGAAGGGAACATGGGGGAATGGCAGCTGCACTGGACCCAATGTACGGAGCAAGGCATTAAGACAACTATTTATTTATGACAAAGGAACAGATACACGCATTAAGAAGGACTATTAGAAGCCAAAAGGTAAGACGTGCCCAGACTTTGTCCGACACTGTTTATTATCGACCGTCTATTTTCATACATGTGAGTCATTATTCTTCGTGAAATATGCAGTATATATACAGATGTGTATAAATAAACGAGCTAACTCACCACTCCTTAAACACGTTTTTAACATCTTTGGACAGATGTGTAAGATTCACAAAACAACGTCATGTCAGCGTTCAAAACATAAATATGTTTATAATTGGTGTTGTAGGTAGACTAGTTCTAATACAAATCCGTCGTTTTTCACGTTGAATGAATGAATATTTTAAATGTAGGAACAACCCCTAGTTTGAAAGCGAAATTCTGTATCTATCTGCCCCCTTGTGGCTTTCCCTCGGCTCATCCTGAGATTAAGTTCAAAGAAACAGGATTTCGTATGTGTTATGTATTTATTCATTGTTGTGGGAAATACTAGATGTATTACTCTGTTTCAAATGGTGTAATCTCTGCCTTACGTTGTTCAATTCTGTGAATAATTTTCCATTGTCACATTTCTTTTTAAAATAGACCAATAGATATTTATTTTAAATGTAAACTCAATGTTCATCACACACTGATTTTGTACATTTTGCACATTTCACTGACTGCTTCATTCATCATAAATGGCCCACATTCAGATTGTTCCCTGTGTGACTTCCTGTTATGTAATTTCATCCCATCACTCTGCATCAGCCTCACAATGTTTGCTGCTTATATGAGCTTGCATGGGATATATATAGACACTTGTGTGAGACTGAGGCGAGTTAAAAGGTAACTTACTTACAGTATACAGTAAGCGAAAAGAAAGTCTTTTTCACTCTGGTGTGCTCTCGAGTAGGGGCTGTGGCCAAATGAATTCAACAAGAGTAAAATCTTCACTTATATTGTTGTAACTATTATATCTGTTTTCTTTTTTCATGTTTAGACTTGACATCTGACACCCAAAGAAACATGGACGGATCCTCACCTTCCCCGCAGAATGGATCTAAAAAGCGGGTGAAGATCCACCCAAATGCAGTGACAGTCAAATATGCCACACACTTCCCTCAGCCTGGGGACGAGGGCTACGATGATGCACCTTCCTTTGAGGAATTTGGGGCCT
The DNA here is from genome assembly GCA_964034765.1 of Knipowitschia caucasica. Classification (NCBI taxonomy): domain Eukaryota; kingdom Metazoa; phylum Chordata; class Actinopteri; order Gobiiformes; family Gobiidae; genus Knipowitschia; species Knipowitschia caucasica. Next base: position 20,532,638 of record OZ035843.1, read on the forward strand.
TTGCAGAGGCCACTGTAGGAAAGAGACTGGTCACAGAGAATAAAGGAGGCAGGACTTTATTTGGGACTATGGATACACCGGCTAAGCAGCCCAGTGCACCAAAGGACAAGGGGGTGGAGGGTCAACTTGCCAGCTTTGGGGAGGCCAATGTACTGGCCTCTAAAGTGACATGGATGGCCCTGTTTGGAGCAGCAGCAGCACATGGTTGTGTGTCTTTGATCACACGTTTGGCAGCAGACCGCTCCAAAGTGCCCTCCCTGGAGCTGCTCTTCATTCGCTCTGTCATTCAAGTGCTGTCCATCCTTGTGGTCCTCTACCTTCATGAGCCTCCCTTTGGCCCCAAGGGCTACAGGCTTAAGCTCTTCTTCTATGGCATATGCAATGTGATCTCCATCACCTGCGCCTACACCTCCTTTGCCATTGTTCCACCCAGTAATGGCACAATCATGTGGCGAGCATCCACCACTGTGTTCAGTGCCATCCTAGCTTTCCTGCTGCTGGACGAGCGTCTGGGCTACACAGACGTGGTCACTGTTGTGGGCAGTGTGTTTGGCTTATGCCTTGTGATGGTGCCCAACATCGCAGATGAGGAGAAGTCTCGGCTGGGCTTTTGGAAAGAGGCGTTTGGTTATACAATGACAGTGATGGCAGGTTTAACTGCAGCTCTGTCCATGATAGTCTACAGGGCCTTAAAAGAGCGGGTGAGCATGTGGACTGCACTCTTCACCTTTGGCTGGACAGGCACCGTGTGGGGAGCCTCCACTATGTTCATCATGCAGGAGCCCATCATTCCTCTTGATATGGAAACCTGGGGCTATCTCACAGGAATCTGCATTTGCTCCACAGTGGCATTCTTGGGAGTCTACTATGCTCTAAACAAATTCCACCCAGCCTTAGTCAGCACTGTGCAGCATTTGGAGATCGTGGTGGCCATGTTCCTGCAGCTCATTGTGCTCAGGATGATCCCGTCTGTGTATGATGTGATCGGGGCCCTGCTCATCATGGTCTCTGTGTTCACACTGACCGGAGTTAAGTTGTACAGGGTGAGCCGAGCCATGAGGCAGGACTACCAGGAGATCCTCGACTCACCCATCAAATGAAAGTCACAGTTTCAGTCTATGTTTACAGTGTTGCTTGGTTGTGCAGTTTAATGAATGTCTGGATCATTGATGATTTTGTATTGTGTCGTTTGCAGAGTGCTGGTTTATTTATCTAATGTCTTAATATTTGTCTGTGATAAAAGACTAATGTTAAATGACTATTTCCTCTACCAAAACAAAACAATACTTCTTTCACTTAGTGAAATGAAGGCCAGCTGTGGCATAAGAGAATGCCGACTTTGATGACCAAGACGGAAATGCCATAAGCAATGTTATATGTTATTATCTGTTGTTGCACTGCCACACTTGCACTGTACTATAAATGTGAGCCCAGGTACCATACAAGAAACCAGATAATAAAATAAATACCACATTCAAAGTCAATTGTAGGACTTTGTTCAATAACCATGACTTTCTCGCTTTTAGGTTTTCATCTAATTCATTTTATATTTATTAATTCATGTACATGGTTTGGGAGCTCACCAGCTCAAATGATCTCTTTGCCAATAGCTGTCTTTTGGTAACACATAGTTGTAAATCCTTACATGCCATGAGTGCTCTATTTTGATTGTTATTGTTATAATATCATATTTACAGAATGTAGTGAATTGATGAGATATTAGTGGACATTGCTGATGATCAGTTTTTCAGTTCCTACCATTTATTCTTTTTTCTTTTCCACGTAGTGCTATACCAGAATAAAACTATAATTGGCTTACTAGAGACAGTGCAGATGTTGTATGAAGAGTCCAGCAGGGGGCATGCAAAACCATGGTTGTTGAGGACCGGGCCTTAGCACAGGGTCTCACAGGCCTCCGTGCATCTTTTCCTTTGTAAGTTATAATTATGACTAAAGTATACCACAAGTTCTAGACCTTGTGATATTGACTTCTTTTGTAACCGCTATGAACAATGTATAATCTTGATCAACAATCTTGATCTTGGTTTACAATCCTAAATAAACTTTGTCTGTTTCCATAAAGAAAGTACAAAAACAGCTTAGAACACATTGGCTTAGTACATACACCCTGCCCCGCTGGAGCAGTACAGTGTGCATGACAATTAATTGTGATGAATACTAAGCTGCAGCTGCAACATGAATGCAAAAACCCAAGAGCTGCAGTGTATATGATGGATGGGTCCGCCGTCCAATCACACAACAGGTATGTGTAAACCAACCATACAAGAGGGCGGGACTTGCGGTCTGAATAGCTAGCGGCAGCTAGCTGTAGCCTGGGCTAGCCGCTATGCAGAGACATGCTCAGAAATGAAATGATGCCACTGCATCGAGGCAAAGGTTTCCATCCGCTATATTAGCATTTTGAGACTCATGAACATCTGGCCGCTTGTTGTGATGCCGAATGTACTTGGCAGTGGCACATCATCTCTCTTTTTTCCATGGCATTTACAGTCATTATCACTGTCGGAGAAAACAAACGGACTCACGTTACCACAGGTAAGATGCGCTGTGAGCTTGGATCTGAGCTACAGAGACACACACACACACACACACATATTATTATTATTATTTTTGATTCATCGACTGTCCATCGACATATGGCTAACAAAAGCATTTGATCAGCGCGACATGGCTAACACACTTCTCCAGGAGCAGCTAGCTGGAGGTCTCCATATGACTCCGTTATCATATATACATATGTTTACCCTGATGTTGTGTCAAGTTTAAAGCCTCCATAATGTGTCATTATGAGGTTTAATATGGGAACCGAATGTGTTTGGCATTTGTTGGTATAGTTTAGTTTATTGGAGGAATAGGAGCAGTCCATACTGTTTAACCAGCTACAACGTGTGGAAACGAAGCCATTTTCCACCAGCTCCTGATGCTCCTGATGCTCCTGATGCTCCTGATGCTCCTGATGCTCCTGATGCTCCTGATGCTCCTGATGCTCCTGATGCTCCTGAGTCCTGATGCTCATCAGTTCAACACAAACTAGAGTCAGTCCATATCTTCATCAAAGTGTTCTTGTCCCTGACTTAGCAGGAGATGGATGGCAAGTTCAAATCCGTGTCACCATGTAGGCTGATACTATTGTACTATTGTATTACTTGTTGCATGTGTTGTCCTCTGTAGTATGTAAAGCCTGTCAGGCTATGTGCCTCATTTGTCCCCTTGACAGACACCTTCTATCACGAAGGATTTGGGGAGGTGAGAAAAGAATGACCTTTGGCCTTTTTCTAAATGGGAGTGGGGGAGGACAAGAGGGCTAATCATTTTGCACAGGGTCGTTTGGTGTTTTTACAGTAGTTTACATAACTGTTGAGTACAGTTCATGGCAACATGACTCCCTGTTGTCTTCTGATTGTGCTTTTTACCACCTACCTCATTACCACCTACCAAACAACCCTTGAAGTAATTACATTTGTAGGATTGAGTTGGTTAATAAAAATATAACATGATAAAAAACATTAGTCTAAATGTCCATATTCTTCTTGAATGTTACACATGATCTATCCAGCAACAAGCAGATGGCACCACCAAGCCATGTTACAGGTCATCTGTGGATCTTACTGTCAAATATGTGATCCATGATTTAAAATGATGATGTTTTTTTCTCTTGACAACAAAATGTCTAGATTTGGATAAAAACACCATTAAATACTGTAGACAAGAACGTGTCATATACTGTAAGTAATATAAAACATACAACATATCTCCATGGAGTTTATTCTCTCGGTTGCATTAGAATTGCACAAAAATGGATTTTGTTCCATATTTAAGTGAAAATGTAGGACACGTACAATAAACAATCTCAGTGTGGTTAATATAAATACTATTAAGTCTTACTTCCTTTTTTTATTTGTTCATTAGGTATTTCCCCTTATTGCTGTGGTTGTTAAAATGAGGATGTGTGTATTGCATTCCTGCGTATTCTCTGATGTAATTACTGACATTTATTAGTGTTTGTATTTCCCTTGAATGACTGAACAATCCAGATATTTTATGCTTGAGTTGTTGGGTGCAAGTCTCAACATGTGTCTCTCTCAAACTTCTGTCCCAAGTGGATGTTCGACCCTAGGGCTCATATTTGTGAGAATGAACAGGAAGTCACAGTATCCATTTCACCTTTTTGTGATTGATGAATGAGTGTCCATGTTAACTGCAGCTTCTCCATAGTTTCAGTCGTTTCAGAATATTCTAGTATAAATACTTTTGTTTTTTTGTTCTTTGACAATTTCTTGTAAAAGTGTCTTGTATCTTTTTAGAGAAAATATCACCATATAAGCCAATGTCTCACCATCCTTCTGCTTTCTAGACTTGAATTACTATTTTTTTGGAAATCCCCAAGAGTGGGTTTAACTTTTGAGGCAACCTGAAATGTTTATTTTAACTTTTGTCTTTATTTCAGATGTCTTGGATGTGGCTGCAATTGAACCAGTAGCTGCAAGTAAATAGACCACCCAGCACTATTACGACTGGTGACTGCTGCAGCGACCGGCGGGTGTGGATGTATACACTCTGCTAAAGGAGGTTGGTGGATGTCTCGAGAAATAGATCCTTTCTCCCAGAGAGCCATTATCTTTTGTGGGGCTTCTTGTAACAGATGGGATGTGTTTCCTTCTCTGAGGTCCGCTTTGCCAACGTTAGTCCACTCAACTTGAATCTCTTAACAGCATTGTGTGTAATAGATTGATAACTTGGTGTATTTAAATTAACATTAAATTAAAAGGATACTTCTGAATTTAGCCAAATTGTGTGAAATTTGTAATTGTGGAAAGTCTCCTTAAACAGCATTGCATCACAGTAAGTAAGTAATCTTTATTTATATACCGCCTTTTCACAGACCAGAGTCACAATTGTAAAATGTAATGCATCCTTTACGCATTATCTTGCTATTTTTGTCAATTGTTTTGTTTATTTTCATACGCGCATTTCCATTTCCCAGAACTAAAATGACCCACAAAGACGTAATAAACACAATATTTAAAAAGGTTTCTGAAGTGCATCTTTATATTACAAGTTTCTAATTTTATCAAAGTAACAAGCTAATATTTCAAATGAGAGTAAATCATCAATTCTCAAAGGACACAAACCACAGAGCTATTTTTGGCAATTCTCAAGTGTAGTGGGCGATCCCTCAGGGCGCTTAACCAAATGCTGTCACGAGTGCTTGCACACTCACAGCCATTTTACAGTCTTTTAAACTAACTCCCCCCATCAGAGGTATTTTGCAGTTCAAAGTAAAGCCAAAAACATTAACTGGAGTGTCCTGTGTGCTGCCCTCTCCTGAATGTCTCGGGTCAAGCCAGTGCTCTGTCGAATTGCGTCACTTTCTCATCCTTTACTCTGCTCGGTGTCTGCACTTCCTGTCCCACAGCTGGCCTGCCACATCTCCCATGACCCTTTGCTGCTGCACTGTTGATTTGTTATGAGAGAATCCGGGATGACTGGTGGCTTGGATGAGTTTTGTCTCTCCAGGGTTTTCTGGACTGATGTGAAAATGAAGCCGACATGATTCTTGGGGAAGTTCGGGGTATGACGGAGTTGTGCAGTGCGGCTCGAGTGTGCCTGCCTACAGAGTACATTCCAGAAGGCAGCAGAGCCCTGTGATTTTAGCAGGCTGCCCTGGGGATTAGGTTACTTTGTCTGCCACCGTGAGCTCATGCTGGTGCTGTCTCAGTCCATAAAAATGCTGCCCTCTCTGGTAATGCAATACAACTCTCCATAGTACTTCCAGTGAGAAGAAAACAATATAGTAGATAACGTTTGGGATTTGTGATTGAATGTCTGTGACACACTTTCCAGAGGAAAAAGATTTATGTGAAAACTAGAATTATAACCAAACTGGAACTGCATTTTTTGTGGTTTCAGATGAAGGTAATCTCTAGGGAACTGTCTGTCCGTCATTGGTTTTTGTTCATGCTTTTTACAATCATTTTGTTTCGGGGTCTTTTCATCACACCTACTGCATTTGTACAGTTTTAGACGAACAGGTAAACTAAAGAAACACAGGCTTCACCTGAAAAGGTAGTCTTGGTCTGCTTTCAAATGGACTCTGCTGCAATTAGTTGAGTCTAAATAAAAGCTGCCATAATCTGTCAAACATGTAAAATGTGTCTTTTCTGGGCTTTAAGAGCTAGTGATGCATTGTGCTGTCTGTGAGACTGTCCTGTTGTCCTACGCTTATAACTATAGCGCCAAGTGTGACGTGTGGTTCACCCATGAACAAGCGGCTCCATGTCAAATGCATGTCAAACTGCTGGAAGTGTTGTCACAATGCTAAACTTGCACTCCTTTCTGATATTAACCAATATTCCCTGCATCAAATTTAAAAAATGTCATGCCTACAGTCATTGTAAATGCTTACTTAAATGGCAATTTGACAATAGATCATATACTGCAATTTGGAAGAACTTTGAAGGCCTAGAAAGTAGCTCCCCAGGGGAAGGGTTATAGACTCCTGTGCTCAGAAAAATCTATCACCTATTCATGTGATGTGTTGCCTAGGTTGAGTCTGGTTTGTGCATGAGTGGTTGGGGGTGATCAGAGGGGCCGATGGCACATACCGATTGCCTTGCTTTTGTCAATGTGATCCAGGGCAGCTGTGGCTAAAGTGGTTTATCACTGTGTATGTATGAGTGAAAGAATGACATGTGAAGCATCTTTGAGGGCTACTGACACAGCGCACCGCCATCTTGGTTCAGTAAGCCAGGATGGAAGATGATTTACTGCATGAAAACCTTGAGGGCCCGCCTGTGCCTGGTCCTTCACGCAGACGCCGGCCTCCACAGCTTACCTCGAGTGAGTTAGGGTCCTATACAATTCTAGCAAACTGAAGACAAACCTTCGATCTTCTAAAATGTAGCCTATATATGGCACACTGGTAGATTTTCTGTGACAGTGCGCACACCACGAGGAGCACATACCCTCACACACATCTATAGCTCATGGCAGCTGTTGTGGCCCGGATGTGGTGCAGTGTCACATGAAGTTTTGTAGTGACTTGATAGAACTTGACACGGTTGCACTCTGTATCACAGTCAGTGCAGTTGTTGCGTTTTGTGGTTTGTCATGATCCTCACACAGATGGATAGATGGAGCCCTTAGAACAACCTTTTTGTGATTGTTTGACATATCGCACTGATAACAGCTCCTTCTGGGCTCATGGGAAACTTCTGTGACCAGTGTGGGCACTTGAGTGGTTCCCAATAACACAGGGTTATATTTTGACACTGAACTGTTATTACTAACTTTGACTTATGCAACAACATTGGGAAGAGAATACAGACTACGCTACAAACCGGACTCCATTCTTCTTTGGCTCCAAACCGGTCAGACTACTCTGGTCCTAGTCTACTTGCGGGGTGCTTTATATGTTTTGAAACCTGTTCCATTTCAAAACTGAAAGCTATATCTTTCATAATTATCTTTTCTACACAAAGCCATCATTTCTAGTTTTAAAACTGGTGGGTAATATTTTAGACTCGAGCTGCCTTTAAGTTAGCATAGTTTGGAGATCTACCAGTGGATTTATCTTACTGCAGAAGGGCTGAGTGTGGGCGACAATGTTGTAAGACATTCTTAGAGCACATTTATACAAATCTGATCAAACTGGGCCCAGTTTAGTATCAAAAGTTGAAACATTGTACCATTCTCGCAGCCGGCTCTGTCCTTTTTGTCAACGGAATAAAAAATCAGAGGAATGACCGGGAGGGCTGAGCTCGCACTCAGTGTGACACAGTTTGACTTTGTTGTTTCGAACCCTGTACCAATTGGTTACGTTCATAATGCAATCTAATTATGCTTGAATATGGTTGAATTGGGCTGAGACCTATCTCTCTAGCAGGATTCAAGAGCCAAATCTCAGCGCTGATCAGGATTCGATTCAGGATTCGATTAGTTCATGTGTCACCAAGCAAACGCCTTGTGAATGGGCCCTTATTGGGAAGATCCTCCACAAATGGTTATATACTTGTAAACTGTGTTTATCTTTGGAACAATGGAGACAAAATGTGAGCAGTTTGACCTGTCTGACCTCCTGTTTAGAGCCTCGGTGCTGCAAGTGGCCCCAGCTCAATCCGCAGCTGCCAGATGCACTCCAGCATCTGTCACTCCAGCTCTGATCCTCCCTCACATCTGCACCTTGTAATTCCCTGCCACTACACCCTGCCACTGGAGACGTGGGGGGTCAGGGCTTCAGATTGGGTGCCACGCTTAAAATTCGACGGCAACGAAAGCTGATAAGGCTTCTGTCGCTAAATGTTTAGAGGGAAAGCGGGAAAAAGTGTCACACCGGGTCGTGATTGAGCAATGTCGTAAGTGGAGACAGATTGTATTATCAAGCCCAGCCTTGGGAGTGGAGAGTGGAGAGGACATGGTGGCTTTGTTCTGGTGTTGGAGCCAGCACTTGAATATAATTATGTTGTTATTCCAGGCCCTCCCTAACATCTTCCATTGGATATATATTAGTTATACCAAGATGGAAAGAACATGTAATGGCATGCAAAGATATTAAACCAAGCTTCCTCTTCTGTAGTTCAGTGTTGACAGTAAATTCCATCATGTTGAGCAATTAACTTATCCCTGATTTACAGTTGTCTGTGCAACAATGAAAACTTTTTTATCTATTTCCAACTATTTTGATAAGAGATAGAGCAGTAATTACATTTATACATTTAATTTATGTTTTATCAATTGCAATCTTTTTTCTGGAAATGGAAACGTTCTCCCATAATTCGAATGTCCTCCTTGTAGCCAGCTCCTGATTTGTGTTTCTAATGAAAAAAAAATTGATGAAAGATTTTTTTCCTTTGACACACTGATGCAGAAGTGACATATCGTATCATTTTCAGCATTTCAATTATGATCCCACAGCAAAATCAATGAAATCATGGTTCCTACTGTACTTTATACAACTTACAAATCAGATGAACCGTTGAAAAGACAAGTCCAATTAATCCTCAATCACTACCAGGAACAGCCTATCCTCTTTGTTTTATTTTGCTTGTATCCCGCCCTTTTCCCACTACTCCGGTTTGCCCAGAAAGTCGTGTTCAAGGCGTCTCTGGGGCAGCTGCTGGTGAAACTTGCACTAGTCCATCAAGAAAAACCAAGAGCCTTCGATCAATGAGGTCACTGTCTGGTCCGTAAAGTTGGAGAGAGGGGGAAAGGTGAAGTACCGTGCCCCTCTCTCATGACATGCTCAGGCTGAGACTGAGCTGATGGAGCCTCTGCTGTATTAACCTCCAGCGCTCACGGCCGCACTAGGTCACAAGACCAGAGAAATGAATGCGCTTTTTGTCACACCAGTTTCCCCGGGTAAATCTTGGGTTATAAATAGTGTGATCCATGTGATTTGACAGAAGTTCATATTCTCACAGGAATAGATTACTCTTACTTCTTCCATACTTGTATCGGTTTACAACAAAGGGCAAGCAAGCACACTATGGTAGAGCGTGGTTGTTGTTCAGACACTTTAAAACTCAAAGAAACAACTGCTCCAGAGATTGACAGTGCTTTCAGGAGATTTCGGAATCCGAATTTTGCAAGATCAATCTTTAGTTATTGAAATGCAAGCATGACGCACTGTAGAAGGTGGACGGCACCAGTGGATGGATGAATGGATCAGAGGAACCTCGACTGCATCATATCAAAGTAGCGTCATATCAAAGGCAGTAGTGCACATATGAAATCACTCATTCATTCAATCTCTGCACCAAACCTCCATTATGCAATAAACAGCTCGGCAAAAAAGGCACACGATTCCAGTTCCTTTTGCCTTTTGGGTTAGAGCAACCATATTAAAAAGCTCAATTTGGTTATGAACAGCAAAACACAGTTGTTCTAGGCATAGGCGTGGCACTGGAAAAACATAATGAGTAATTTATAGTGTCAAGAGTCTATGCTAACTACTAGCTCCAGGTTGTAAGCATTGCATTGACTCACCAGATCCCTCTGGATTGAAGCAGTGTTGACAATGTGTGAGGAACAATGGTAGGAGTAGTTAAGAGCATATCATCATGAATAAACGTGCAAAAGTAGTGGTACCGGCTTCACACAGACAGACTGAGGCAAGTAGTGTGCTGGTTTTTAGCAGGAAATGTTTACGTGGGAGTTATGGGAGTACTCTGTTACTCGTCTTAATTCTCATTATAACATGGTCTCCGTTCAGCAGTAAGCTTTGAGCCCCAACCTTGATATCATCAGTGATCACGATTTTAAGTGTGATAAGTAGATACATGTTGTTTAAATCCAGAATCCATCAACTTTGGCATTGATCTAAAACCTAAGTCTGTTTTATCTTTTTTGTGATTTGAAGCGGGTGATTCTTTTATCTCTCCTCGGCTTGACCACTGTACTGCCTAAGCGGCTCCCTTCTTAAGCTTAGTCGGTTCAAAACTCTTCAGGTCTCTTAACAGATTATGGCAGCCCTTTTTAACTGTATATTCATTGTTAATATCATTCTTAATTTCAACAAATTAGATCAATCTTCAGAGGAGTTTTGGTACCAGGGGTTTGTGTAATTCTGCATCCAAGACAATTCTGGTTGTATATAGGGTGTTATCAGTCATGGTAGGATGAAAAATGTCACACAGCTGTATAGATAATGGGTGAAAAATGTGTATTCTTTAAAATTGCTTTACTTTTTATAAATGTTTGTTTTTGTATACATGCATAGGCCGAACTTGTTGACTTGTGACTTTCTGCAATACAATGGACAATAGTTGGACAGCTGCTGAGAAAACGTCCCTTTGCCAATTCCTGAAAACCTGCACCTGGGCCCGCTTTTGCTCTATCTGTAGAAAGCTCAGTAAAAACAGCATGGCTTATAATTTTAGTTTATTGTGGTGGCTGTCTTTGAATGATGCGTGTAATAACAAAGTCTCATTTTCTTGTGCCTAGGTCGGTGGAGGAGTTTTTAAGCCCCCGGAGTTCTCTGCTTTGATGCAGAACAGGTACAGTTGCGGTATCTTCTCCCACACATAGTTTCAAAATGGAGCTTTAAAGCATGTTTAAATGAATTGGTGCGTAAAAATCTCTGCACACAGGCTTGCAGACAGGGGACACAGAAACAAATACTCCAGAAGAAAAGGCTCTAAATCTTGATGAAGTGGCATCATTTTTGCTTCTACCAAAATAATGTTACAACTCACTATTTAGAGCTGCAGCTTATAGTGAAAGATATTCAAGATTCAAGTTAATATTATGTAAAGGCTCTACTGTATATTGAATGTGAATTACTAATATGATTTTATATGAATACTGGCTTATTAAAACTGGTTCAAATAAATGGGTAGTCTTATCTTGAACACATTTTGTCCAAGTAGGAAGTGTCAGACTCAACATGGAGTCTTTTCTAATTGAAATGTGTTTTTATTGTTTTCATACTGAGAGCTGATTATGGCTAGTTCAACCTTTTCACTTTTCTGTCTGAAAACAACTAATCTTAAGATGTGAAGGAGGCTGAAAAATACATGTATGTTAAAACTAAACTGTTGAATTTTATTACATCTTTAATCATAGTTTGATTGTGGCCAGTTGTAAAAATAGACACATAAAATGCATAGGCATGTTTTAATTGAATTACCGTGCATATATAGAATTAGTTTGAACCAGTTCCTTGTCTCTGCTCCCAGTCCAAGATGACGGAAGAGGTGATTGTAATCGCCAAGTTCGACTACATGGCCCAGCAGGACCAGGAGCTGGACATTAAGAAGAACGAGCGCCTCTGGCTTCTGGACGACTCCAAGTCCTGGTGGATGGTCCGAAACGCCACCAACAAAACCGGCTTTGTGCCCTCCAACTACGTGGAGAGGAAAAACAGCGCCAGGAAAGCCTCGATCGTCAAAAATCTGAAAGATACACTCGGTAAGTGCAAGCAGCCGGTTAAGTTGAGAATGTGATGCCTTTTATTGTTTGGCAGCCATTTCTTTCAATCAATAACTATATATTGATGTCTAATTCAAAGTTCAAGAGATTAATGGAACATGAGCTTTAGATAGTTGCGCAAAGCTTTCAGTTGCTTTTAGTCCACTGCAAGTTTTCCTCTTTAAACAGGAGAGGGATGGTAAGTGCCGATGCCTTTAGTTCATCCATTTGGTATGTGTGCAGTCCAAGCGGAGGATTTCCCTGTGACCTTTTCGTTAACTACTCTTAATACAATGTTCGCTCTGCTGTTGGCATCGCGGCAATATTCCTAAGCTGAGCTGTGTGCCAGGAGCGCTTTGAGCCAGGCGTAGCTCGCTGTATGAAAGCCAACGTTGCCATTTGTCTTTGCTTGATTCTTTCTGGTGACAGATATTTAGCATCATTTGGGAGACTCACTCTGACCACTGGCATCCCAGAAACATGGTGAGATCCTACCACACATTCACTTGGCTTGAGTTCACTTTGTCAAATGAAAAAGTGTCCAGCTTGGCCAAAATATTTTTGAAATATTGTAGTTCTTGTTTACTCAGCGTTCTCTTGGTGGTTGGTAGGAACTGCCCTGTGATACATGACGTACCTGCAGCAAATCATGTCTTTATGAATTTAAGAGCTCCTTTTGGAACACATCTGCACTGGGGCGAAAAACACTTTTTCCTGAACTGCATGGAAACAGTTCAGGAAATCGGGTATCGGCCAATTGCAGAACAGAAATGTCCCATGCTTCTCCCAGTTAACTTTTAGTTTTCAATGTAGAAGTCCTACAAGGGTTGCTTGAGATATCAATAATCTACTTTAATATTATAAAAAGGCAATATGGAAAATTTCAGGTAGAAGGCTTCAACATGTCCCAGTTTTCCCCTGGAATGTTCCAGAGTATGCAGCATTTATCTCTGGTTCATTACATTGTCATTGCTGAAATATGTTAAAGCATGCATTCTGTGTGTATTTGGTGGCGCCACTGGCTCGGTTCTTTTGAAATAAAGAATATTACTTTGAAAGATGGATTTAAAACAAAGATTCAAGCATAAAATGGCTACACTACTGTGTGTTTATGTGGCCACTATCAGTGGATGACATCACTTCTGTGACAAAGGTTCCCCCTCTGATGCTGCAGTAAATACTTCCCTGTGTTTGCTTTGCCTCCATGTCTTATCGCCATAGTGTTGTGTGTATGGCTCGCAGTGTGGCTTTAGTGTTGCTGTTACAACACCTTTGCACCTGTCGTTACACATTGATCAAATAACTGCAGGTGAACAGCTGCGTGGCAAACTCAAAAGCTCATGTTTCAACCTATGCCATAAAACATGAGCTAAATCTGATACAACTCATAAAATCCTTCCATGCTTGATAGCAGACGGTTGGGAACCAAGCAACATAAACAATCTGTTGTTAAAGGATTTTAGTTTCTCAGTTCTTGTTTGTGGAGACGTTTCACAACTTGCAACAACTGCACTCGTGTGCTGATGTGTACTCAACAAATCCTCAATCAATTTTTCCACTCTCGTTTGTCCTCTTTTCACACACTAAGGCCTGCTTTATAATGTAGAGCTAGCTTCACTTTCGCCATATCTTCTTTCCTTCATCTGTCTTTCTTTCTCAGCCTTGGTCTGAGTTTAACCCCCTCCCTTCTCCATGAGGCCTCTCCTTCAAGAGCTGAGCTAGAGGCCTCTTTATCCCGGCCTGCGATTGGTTCACAGGGGTCACATGGTCTTGAGTGGGCTGCACTGCTATCCCTATCCGCCCAGCTCTTTGGGTGTTCACATGGAATAACTTCACAGCTGCAGTGGGAAGAGCGCTGGGGCCGGGACACAGAGGGAGAGGTGGCGAGCCCAAAATGGACATGGCAAACCTTTTCAAACACATCTTTCGTGAGTTTTACACATTCCTTGTTCTGTCTAGCTCCTTGGTGTGAAGTTGTAGTAACCACTTGGGGTTTTACAAGTGGTTTTCAAAAGTCTTTGTCTCAACTTGAAGCCGAAATAGACTGGCTCCTTCGCAATGGAGGAGTGGGTGTCACTTTTTTCATTTTCCTTCCAACTGTGTTCAAACTGCGATTCTTAAAGTCTATGTGATTGAGTGCTAATAGTTTGTGGAATGTTTTAAATGAGGAGGTTATTTGTGGCAGTCACTTTTTAATAGTAGTGGGTAAAGAAGCCTTGTCCTAGGTTTTGGAGTTGGAGTGGTTGCAAGACTGGGTGGATGTGCTTTGAAAGACTTTTGCCGAACTGAAGCCTGTAATTGGCTGCAATCTTTCTGTTTGTCTCCTCGGCACACAACTAGTGCCCACAGAAATCAAACCCCATTTCTCCAGCATTTGTTTGTGTGAGTGGGTTGCAACTCAGCAGATTACATTATCATGCTTTAAGACCCCCGCTCCACCCTGATGGGGACTATGTGGAGACATAGCCCAAGTCTGTTTTCCTTTATGCTAACCCTGAGGGCGAGCCGCCCCCCTCCGTGTCATGAGCTACAGTGGCCGGGCAGCGGACTCCTGAGAACACTGTAGGCATTGTACTGTGAAGAGGAAAGGCTCGGTACTGATTGATGGGACCTGGGTTCCCATCTCCTTCACCTCAGTCTCTTATCAGAGGAATGTCAGTGTCCCGGCAGCTCTGCAGCCTGTGGACACTTTACAGACACACTGACACACTTTTTCAAAAGGCCTGACGCACACTCAGCCTGTAATCTCACCATGTAACTGTTGAGTGCTATCTCCTGTCTGTGCCTGTGTTCTTCCACTGGGATCTCTAGTGTGTCCCTTTCTGCTTTGCGCATCCTAAAAATGAGACCCATAGTTTTAATGAGGTCAGTAGATCCTTGTACAAGTGGAGATGGGCTAATAAAGACCTTTAACTTGTGTTAAGGGGGAACAGTGAGTGTGGTTCCCTCCCTGCGTTTTCCTGTTTCAGAGCCACCCCAGTGAGCGGAAACTCTAATTTGAGCCACATTTCAGTGCAAGCTTTAGGAGTGCAGGCACAAGAGGAAGTGAGAAGTGAAGAGGAAGTTGAATCATTGTGCTAGCTGTGTCTGTTGAGTCTAATGGAGGCCGCCATCGCTGTTTTGATTTGTTTCTTCAAGGCCAGACACTGGCCTTAATTTGGTTAATGTAGTGGTACAGATCACTGGTATTCTCCACTCACTATTTTTGTGTTTTGATATATTGAATACTTACAGCGTAAACTGGAAGTCTACAGACTGTGTACAAGGTGTGTGTTACAAAGTATGTAAAGAAGTTGGACAGACTTCTGTTTTTAGCTCTTTGAAGTTTAGTTCCCAAAGTATTTATCAAAAACCTTTGTTAAATACATGTGTGGAAGGTTAAATAATGTTTTGACCTTGGAAGCTGACATTTTTGTGAATTGGAGGCACAACTTTGGGCTACTTCACAAACGGACCGTTCTTATTCTGATGGCAATTAAAATTGTTCAGTGTACAATTCTTACAAATCCATTTGTGCCACTGTTATTATTTTATATATATATATAATATATATATATGTGTGTGTATACATTTGATTTTCCTACCATCACAAATCCATTTTGTGAGTGCCAAACGTAACGACTGAACTGAATATTAGAGGTTCAAAGCTTCAATATTTTAGAATCTGTTGTAAATTGGCAGAGCTGAAGTTGGCTTGATGATCTAACTTCTTTGGTTTAGCATTTTGTTTTGCACGCATCAGATATTGTTTATAATACAGAAAGTGAATTATGCAGATTGTAACTATAAAATGGGGTATAAATGTTGGCGAAGCTTAAGTATTATGTGTTGAAGGCTGAGTGACGGCAGTAACTTCCAACGAATGATCCAAAGTATTTGTACACTTTGGTGAAATCTCCGCTGGTGGCTGATGCCTCATGAGATTTTAATTGGCAAGACCCATCTCGTCGTTTATAGCACATGAAATGGTTGCTAGTACAGGACTGTCCATTCTCAGCTTGCTCTTTTCCACTCCGTTTCATCCCAGTCTCTCGGCTCGGAGCTTTTGAAGCCCTCGACAGTTGATGTTGAAAGGGCTCCGAGTGCTTCCTGCGTCTCTATCATTCGGTCATATTTACACCTTGATTGAAGCAGCAGGCGGCTTCATTCAATCAGTTTGGGCATCGTTCCATGCTCTAATGGTGATAATGGTCTAGTAGTGGGCCGCCATAATTGTTGTATTACAAATGTACTTGTTATCCCATTTTAAAACATTACATTTATTGACTTGGAAGATGCATGGGTTATTGATTTAAACAAAAATCTTCCCATGTTTGTTTTTTTTGCGCTGAAACAAATGTACTCATTTTAACATACAGTATTTGATTAAATACTTGGCGTGACTGAGCTGTTAATTTGTCCACATTATGGTTAAGAGTAAGCTGTATTAAAGAAAATGTGTGCAATGTTCCTTTCACTGTTGCTTAGATTTGGAAAGGTGCACAGTTTGTCTGCTCAATGTCAGAGGAAATACATTCCACCATTTTGTATTCATCATTGTCATTATTGATGAACTTTAGTACATTTTTAAGCAGTTCTGGATGATTGACAAACTATAACGGTGCTTTTCTTTTGGGTTTGAAACTGGTTTGGAAAGGACTAGCCTGGTCGTACCACACCATAGTACAAATTACATTCCGTACTAAGGTCTGGAGGTGCTCCATTGAGCTCCGTGAACAGGTGGGAGGGGTTAACTCCTTTTGCAGATTGAAACGATTGGATCTGAGTTTACCGTGACGTATGTAGTGCGCCCGAGTCTGTTGTTAGCATTTAGCCTATCCATCTCCTTTGCCGCTAACGGAGCCCGTGGGGAGTAGCGCCACAATTTTTTTTACCCTTTATTACATTACCCTTGCTCCGGCTTCAATTTCTTGAGAGAACCACACTAGATTACTTTACTATCGCATTTTTCGCCATTGCCAAACTACAACCTGCCTGTTCGACCCAAACTCCTGACATCATCCACAACTAACTGCAACGCCGGCCTTCTCTGAATGGTCGGTCGAAATTCAACCGATTGTAATCGCTAACACAGGGAATAGACCCAGACGTTACATGCAGTGAAATGATGATTGAACGGAGTGTACGGATGGCTAGGGCCAGGCTAGAAAAGGACTAATGTTGGAATCGTAAACAAACTACAAGCTTCCTTCTGTTGTGCGTCATTGGGGAGGAGAGGGACGGCAAGACATTCTGTGATTGGTCCACAAATTCATGCAAACATTTCGGCAATTGTTTCCTTGCTGCTGTTCAGTTAGAAATTATTCGCTCACCGCAGAATGGTTATTCCCAGCTACTGTTAAATGAGTTGAAAGCAGCACTCTTCCTACATGTTTACCATTTGAAACAATTTTCACCCCTGAATAAAACAGTTTTCTGGGGGTTCGTTCTGACTTAATATTAAAAACCAGTATTTCATTGACCAGAATATCCACAGCAACAATCGCAAAGGAAACTTCTGTTCTTACGGAAATGAATCGATAGTATTCTAAAAATACTTGAGTGTGATGGTGCAGTCTTAAGGCCGGAGCTGTCAGACTGGCTGACGCGGGGTGTTGTCGTCCACAGAGGAAGAGCTCTGGAATGGAGGGAAGCGCTGGGTCGAGAGGGCCCCGGTGGACAATGAACGGGCAGCCAGCTCACAGGGGCCTGAGATGAAAAACAAAATCACTTCCTGTGTGTTTCTACTCGTTCAATAATGGAAAAAAATGCTACGCTGTGTGCTGTAGCAAGGGCACTGTCCTTGTCATCAGAGGTATAATATTCCATACAACGGAAGCATAGTTGGGGTTAGTTGAGCTGCGGAGGACAATGACACAATGTATTTATCGTGAAAGACTCTGGGTCCTGTACAAATGGTAAACAAACTGTTAGACTGTTAGACTTCCAGCTCGAGTCTCTTCTTACAACTCTGCTTCAATTCATCAAACACTCACTTTCTGTTGCTGTTCTGTTTGCTCCTTCTATTTGGAACGCCTTTTTTTTTTTTTTTTTTACCTCACTTTGTCATTGAGTAGCTGTGATTAACCGCCGGCTGACGATTCTCACTTTCCTTCCGCCCCTCTCAAACTCCGGAAAAAGCATGTGACTTCTAATCGACAGAAAAAATGTCCCTCTTAAATATATCAGCAGTGCCATGGCTTGTGTTTTTTTTTTTGGGGGGGGGGGGGCGTAGCGTGGAGTCCACATGTGCATCCAGGCAGTTGAAGACTACTTTAGGTTCAGGTATAGATCAAGTTCAAAGAGGATTTATCTCTGGTCTGTGCAGCTTGTTAGGGGAGCGCGTGGGGGCAGGGGCAAAACGTGGTGTATTTTTAGCGCTGCCTCCCTCAAAGCAGCACTGTCGGTAGTCTGCCCGGCCATATGCTGTGTGCAAATGATATGTTAGTAGCTTTACAGTATTGAAGTGATTTTCTGCT
Organism: Knipowitschia caucasica; assembly: GCA_964034765.1. Taxonomy (NCBI): domain Eukaryota; kingdom Metazoa; phylum Chordata; class Actinopteri; order Gobiiformes; family Gobiidae; genus Knipowitschia; species Knipowitschia caucasica. The sequence goes on from OZ035843.1 coordinate 20,551,024, forward strand.
AGTGGTGGCATTAAAATGTCCCGCCGTCCCAGTGTGTCAGACGGTGTATGATTCCTGTCTGCCTTCTGAGCCCCAGACTGCTTAGTCATTACAATTAGAGATGCACCTATCCACGATTTCCATGTCCAATACCCATCTTGAGACTATGGCTTTAAATATCTGCAGATACCGTGTATGAGCAACATATTATAAAATGTGTCTATTTTGTTATTTTTATCTTTCATCCTAACTACAGCACACACTTCTCAACTAAAGCAAGACAAAACATTCCCAATAGACGGCTGAAAAAGGTTGAGACTGAAGTAGGCTTATTGCTAAACCCTATTAAGGGTCTCTAGTGTTTTGCGAATAATCCATTTATAAGCACTATGCCAGTATCAGATTTCAGCGACTACAAGTGTTGGGTGTATCTGTCTCTTTTGTCGACCAGTGGTTTTTTCCAAGGCCATCCCAACTTGAACTGCAGACTTCTCAACCCCCTCCATCCAAAATAGCAACCCTCATGAAAACGTAACCTTGTAATTGTATTAATAACAAAAGTATACAATATTAAGTACCTAATTTTAACCTTGTTTTGTTATCCTCTGACCAAGGCTCGGTAGTTTCTGTAGTCCCCCTGGTTGGGAACCACCAACAAAGTTGTCAAGTATAAGGACTATCAAATACAAATGTGTCTTATTTGAAAATGCCATTATTTTTTCCATCACTTGTTAGTAAATGTGAATAGCTTCTGAAAATGTATAGGCGGCAGTCCATACAATCTGATTTTGTGCTTTTTGATGGCAAACATCGGTGTGACTGTAGCAGGAACTAGAGGGGACAGCAATAACTGTCTGGTCCCACAGATAAAACTGTGATAGAAAAAAAAATTCACGCAGGAAGCAGACGCACATAGATAAGAGTCCAGTCATTTCATGAGTCCATATATTTTTAGTTTAGTTATAACTATACCGTTTTTCATTCTTTACAATTTTATATTAACAATAATAAAACCTTGGATGTGGCTCAAAGACAAATAAGAGTATAACGTTCATGCACCTCTGTCTTTTGTAGGAGATCCAGGGCATGACGAGGCCTAACCTCTGCTCAGATCAGCTCTTGACACCCTGCTCAGTCTGTAGTTATGTGCAGTGGTGGCACTAATAACAGGCTCTCTGACCGGAGGCTGTCGCTGCTACCATCAAATTTGTCCTCTTGTGCCTGAGTCACAGCAGACACCCCTCCGTAACCGATCATCTGCGTAAATGTGCTCCGTAACCTCCAAATGATTACAATTACTGCATTAGTTACTATCGTGTTAGAAAACCCGGAGCAAAGCAGCTATTTAACAAGACTAACAACTTTTTTACAAACTTACATGGAGCCAAAAGTGGAATTAGTCAGAATTGTCAAAGCACTCTTTCAATTGGTGGCTGTAAATGAAATACATATTGGTTCACTGATGGTCAAACTAAATTATTGCATCAAAAAGTCCTATTGGCTCCAACCAAATTAATATAATTATGCTTAAAGTGAATTTATTCTCTCACTCATTTTTTTAAAGGAAACTCTGAAAATTAGAATATAGAATGGAACATTCAAAAGTCCAGTAATTCAGCTTTACATTGTGAAAACTAATATATTGAAAATGGACTCTTGTCATTTTGATTATAGCTAACAAAGGCTTGAAATATGTCGCTTTGTAGTCTAATGTCACATATTGGTTTCACACTTTAATCTGAATTACAGAAAAAAACAACTGTGAAACAATATTCTGTTTTTTGAGAGTTTCACCCGTAATATGGATTATGGCTTTACGTGTATATCTTATATAGTATATAGTAACAGGAAGACTAGGAAATAGCATTGGCTCTCGGTGCAACCAAGTCAAGAGTAGAGAAAGAATAAGGCTTAAAAAATAAAAAAAATTTAATCAAATTATTACGATTTATAAAATAAAAAAAATACAATGCAAATGAATGTATATGTAATGTATTTCAAACTCAAAATAATCACTCAAATGTCACCACCACTTCACAGGCCCGAATCAAACCCATTGGAGGCGTTTGCCTGCTGGGGTCACCTGATCTCTCCTGGACACCCTGGGCTGTACCTTTTTGACGTGTGCGACATGTAGAGCTGACCCTCCCGCTGCGCAGACTTCCTTTGGGGCTAGCTAGCGGCATGGTTTCACCGCTGTGTCTGTTCAGAACTGCCCTGCCAAGTGGAAAGTCTTGACCAATAAAATGATGACCACACAAGCCTGGCAGACCAAAGGCTGGTATTCCCCGCTCTTAGTCAGACCTGCTAAGTGATGGGTCGAGCGAGCGCATGTCTGCCATGAGAATTACGTTAACACAAGAAATTACAGCCTTGTTCTGATTACGCTTAAGATGCTCTCGAAAGGCAGCTTTTGAATTTGTTTAACTAGTTTATTAAACCGGTTTGGGTCAGTTCAGAGAGTCTTGCGTAATAACAAAATGTCATGTCAATATCAAATGAAACATGGCTTAAAAAATGTCTTACAAAAATGTTTTATCTACAGGCTTGTCACAATCTAGTGATGCCTTTTTTGTGTAGTGTCATATTTTCCTTATACTTTCTCAAGATTCTCTCCATGGAGTTGTTTTTACCATGTACTTAAATGCGTTGCAGTGATGCCAAAGTTATGCTAGCAGTGGGAGTGTGACTTAATGTGGTTTGCTTTTACAGTCTATTAAAATGAGCGTCAGGCGTGAGTTTGGCGTCAAACTGTGGTGCACGGCAGGCTGCAGGTGGAAGGGCATCTCAGGTGACTGCGTTTCAGTCTTCAGATCACACTGCTCCAGAGTCTGTTAGTTGGCCCAGTCACAAATGTACTCTGTGGGGGGCAACCCGAGAGCCTAATATCCTGAGGTGAACCGTTCTGAGGCCTGTGTGTTGTCTAGGTTTGTAATAAACAAGTTTTCATCACATTGTAGTTCTGTACTAACCACACAAGCTTTGGTTTTTGTTTCCTTAGCACCACGACTTAATCCCAAAGAATGTATTTTGGCTTGTAGCGGAGCTGTGGCTCTGAGCTGAGCCCACTCCAGTTGTTTTAAGCCTCAATGAAAGTACGCCAATTATTTGGGGGGATGCCACTGACCTATGGGTACATTTTGAGGTTCTTTCTTACAATGTAGATAGATGGATCGGTAAGTACTTTATTGTCAGACACAAGGATCCAAAATTAGTTTTGCCCAGTTCAGCATCTCCATTCAACATAAAATGTAAACACATACAGGACCCTCTGTCGGCCCTGTCATCTGGATGTGCACACGTAACTTTGCTCAAGGGTTTTTTTTTGTTTTTTTTTCTCAGAAGCTGCTTTGGTTTAAAATGGATACTTTTTTTTTTTCTTTTACTGCATTTCCTTTCCCCTAAGAAGAATTAAGCCTTTGGTTGTGCCACTGTTACTTCATTTAAACATTTTAAATGTTTTCTTTCACAACTCTGACTAGTGGCCTTTGGGTTCATGTTGTAAAGCTGTAGTACAAAATATTAGATTTATTGGACCTTTGACAGGCAGTTACAGTAATAATACAGTAAGGTACAGACTGTGAGATGTTTCCATGACCCCAAACAGAAATGTGTGAGTCAATTTGTTACAGCTTCCTTTTCTTTGTCCTTGCAGGGATCGGGAAGGTAAAGGGCAGGAAGGGCGGCATGAGAGACACTGCCTCCAATGTGGACTCGGACATGTACGACAACGGGGAGCGTCTGTACGACCTGAACGTGCCCGCCATGGTCAAGTTCAGCTACACGGCCGAGCGGGAGGACGAGCTGTCTCTGGTCAAAGGCACGCGAGTCATTGTCATGGAGAAGTGCAGTGACGGCTGGTGGCGAGGCAGCTACAGCGGCCGCTCGGGCTGGTTCCCTTCAAACTATGTGACAGAGGATGTGGATCGAACAGTGGGGGGTCCAGGAGGGCTGGGCGATTCCGCGGTGTCACTGACAGAGAAGCTGACCGCCGTGGTCAACAACACAGCCAATGGGAACAGAGTTCTTCACACGGTCCAGGCCTTGTACCCGTTCAGCTCGGGCAACGATGAAGAGCTGAACTTTGAAAAGGGAGAAGTGATGGAGGTGGTAGAGAAACCTGAGAATGACCCAGAATGGTGGAAGTGCCGCAAAGCCGATGGACAGTTGGGCTTAGTGCCTAAAAATTACGTAACAGTGCTGGACTCCAGCTCCCATAAACTCCTGCCAGGCCCAGCCGGACCCCCCACCCCTGACTGTGACTACATCTCCCCGTCAGGGACCGGCCGCTTCGCCGGGAAGGAGTGGTACTACGGCAAAGTGACCCGGCACCAGGCAGAGGTGGCCCTGAACCAGAGGGGCAGCGAGGGAGACTTCCTCATCAGAGACAGCGAGTCATCGGTGCGTCCTCTTACACTCATTTGTAACACTAAGAATGTGTCAGCTGTATTTTTAGTGTTGCTTAGAAACCAGCAGACACCAGCTGTTTACATGGTGTTTCAGATGAATCACATTTTATAGCATTTAAATACAAAGACCTGAATCTGACCTAATATATATTTGTTTCCCCGCAGTATGCCACGTCTTGTAGTGAAATGATCAGTCAGCTCATGCTTGATAATTTTTCATTCTCTTTTTGCAGCCCAATGATTTCTCCATCTCCCTGAAGGCACAAAGCAAGAACAAGCATTTTAAAGTGCAGCTTAAAGATAACCTTTACTGCATTGGACAGCGTAAGTTCAACTCTATGGAGGAGCTTGTGGAACACTACAAAAAGGCGCCCATCTTCACCAGTGAGCAGGGAGACAAACTGTACCTGATCAAGGCTCTGGCCGCCTCCTGATCCCCCTGTCCTAAATGTGGAGGATACACAAAAACACACTAACATTGAACTGAAGCCTGAGGATTTAGCACATCATCAGGACTTTGAACATATTGAGAGCATTCCAAGACGAGGAGTGGAAAAAGCATGGGAGAGACACTCGGAGGAGGAGACCTAAGACTATGGACTCCTGAGAGATGACTACAGACCTCTTGGTCGCTTATTTAAAATGATCCCAGATGTGTAGTCCATCGGCAATGCCATGCATTTCCTCCTCTGCATCTATTAGACTTATATTTAGTTTTTCTCTTTTGTTAATATATAATCTTTTTAACATTCTTTTTTTTTTCTTTTTTTTTTAAATGGATGATTTTAACTGTCTTGACATCATCTTTTTAAGTCATTTTCAGACATGGTTGAAACTGTCTTAACTGGCTGTGGACACGCTAATCAACAATCTTTGCTAACTGCTTATGCTGAATAAAAATCATGTGACCAAAATTTATTTATTGACACTATTCTCTTAGGCCTAGATCTCAGTAAAACATGCCCGCGTTGATTGTTGCAAAGCAGTGGCACACATGTAGCCTGTTACTCCAATAGTAAAACAAAGTTATGATGTTGCGCTTGCATGCAAACGTGTTTTCACTGTGTCAATGTGATAGCGGTTTGACTCCCGTGAAGACCCTCCCCCATCCCTCACCCTGACAGATGAGAGCTGTGTGCGCGCTGCCAAAGGGGACTTTCCTCTGCAGATAAGGAAAGTTCAGGCCGTGTGCTCGTGGTACTGAGGGGGAAATGGCTGTCCAGTCAAGAGCATGATGTCATCACTCCTGAACAGGCAATCAGCGAGGGGCTGGAGGAAAAGGTTGCTTAAAGGTTATGTCAGTGCGGTTATGTAGAATAGAATGCACTTCTGCACCCAAGGTCAGAATGTATGCTTTACTTTGCTGGAGTTGGAATACACTTATTGATTTGAACGTTTATAAATGGACATTTTGGTTGTAAAGTGGACAAGGAACTACTCTGAATAAACCCCTTACTGAAGCAGCATTGGAGCGGGCTGAGCAGCGATGACGATGATGATGATGATCAGGATAGTGATGAGTTCTGCAGCTGTAGCAAGTTTGGAGCTATCGAGAAGTCGGGGGATTTCATGGGAGGAATGGAAACCGACCCTGTAAAACAAAAGTGGTGACTTGGTATCTTGGGAGGAGTCCTGGATAGCTTCTCGAGTACAGAAATCTGGAATTGTTGTCTGGGTGGAGAGAGCGCAGAGAACATTAATACAAGAAGCAAAGTTGAAGGCACAATGGAGTCGATGTGAGCCGTGTATCCTGTCATTTATGTGATACGTGTATGTTCTGGCCATTCTCTCGAGCTGATTAATGTATACTGTGCGATTTTATGACTGTGTGAAGGTTGTTTTTTTTACTGCACAAGCTAGGAAATGTATGGTTCTGTGGTAGCAATGGAGGTGATTGGATTAGAAGTTGGCGGGAGTGTCTGCCTTATTTATTGAAAGTGCTACAGAATGTGCTTGATTTGAGCGTATTATGACTGACTACTCTTAATTTCAAGACCTCACAAACAAGGTGTCTCTTTTTCAATTAAAACGGTAAAAATAGCCGATGCTACTGTGTATTTGCTGGTTGCTTTGACCCATCTTGTTTTAAAGGCAGTCAAAATCGACTCTTCAAGCTAGAATTTTGTCTTTTTCTTTGCCGGGTGCTTTCTTAACTGGGTTCAAAATCTGTTTTTCAATGTAATCTTTTCACATTTGCCTCCCCATTCGTGTCTAGGGATCAGCGTTTAACAAATTCCGCTAATTGGCTTTGCTTCCAACGCTGTTTTTCCCACCACTCTTCGAACCAATACGCTATCTGGAGTCGTAAATCCGCAATATGATAGAATTACCGTGCGCGCCGCCTACTCTCTGTGCCCCATTTAGAAGGATTTAGGAGCTGCTTTTTTTTTGTTTTTTTTCAACGTGCCTTCACTGCTTCTGGTCTACCAAAGGTTTAATGTCCTTTTTATCACACTGCTTCCATGTCACCGCTGTGTTCTGTCAGTTTGAGGCTTTGCATGTGTGCGTCAGTGAACGGGAGGTCGAGCCAAAACATCTCCTCCGGCCATTTCCTCACATACTCCCCACTTTGTCCATGTTTCGTTGTAGTCTGTCGTATCAAGTGACCTTATCATTGCTGAGAAGTGACCGATCAGGCTGAATAGTCTGTTGACCACACAGTTGGACACATTTTTGAGCGGATTCCATTATTTCACAATTGTCAGCTTGTGATGAGAAAAGCTGATAATTTATTGCTGTTTCACAACTGAAAAATTCAACATAAATAGGTCATTTTGGGGAGATCCATTGACTTCTTGATTGAACCTAGTTATCATCAACCTCATTGATATTTAGGTTCACACATTTCTAATCTAAATTGCTGTGAAAATTGCATGCAATTTTTTTTTCTGACAGCCATTCGTCAACAAATTGAATTAAATTTAAATTATAGGTGAGTTACGCAACGTTTTCTGTCAAAAAAAAGTGTCTATTTTTGCATCTTTGACTTTGATCATGTAACATTTTTTGTGGCTATAATGGATGGTGCCTTCACTTTTGATTGCGAATCTATTGTTTTATAGGTTTTGTAGCGCCAGGGATCAGCTGAGAGGAACCTTCCAACCACTTACCGTAATCTTGTAGCCTAGACAAAAAAGTAAAGTAGGTAAAGTAAAAAGAAGGTAAAGATACCATGATTCCCCCACAGCCACTGGATCAATACAAGTCATGGACAAATATGCAAAAAAATTATACACTTTTATTTTCCACACAAAAAGTTGCATGATGCACCTTTTAAGTAATGCCACTTAACACATCTGCCATGTTCATAGTAAGATCACAACATTATCAAACTAGTGGACAATACGTATAATTGTGAATGGGATGAGATTTTCTCATATAGAGTTCTGAATGGCCTCACTCATGAACAGGCAGATGATTTCCTCTCTCTGGTGATCTTAATCCTGCCGTCCAATGAAAAACCAGAGCTGTGAGGCGCTCTAGACGTGCGGTTGTTCTGTTTCGCCTGGTCGCGTCACTTCTTGAGGAATCATGAATGCTTATTTGAGTTTTCTTTTGACAAACGTAGCTTCAGGTGTGATGTATTCATGACCTCAATCTTATGTAACCACATCAACAGAATCCTGAAGTGTTTGTGATCATAACACCCATTTAAATGTCAGTATGTGTTTCATTGAATTTGACTTAAGCTGCTCATTGTTAGTGAAAGTGCCAATTATTTCAGGGGTGTCAAACCGGACCTCAAGGCTGCAGGTTTTCATCTCAACCAAGCAGGAGCACGCAGACTCCACCCATTTCCTCAGGTCTCCAGGTTAAGACTGGGAATGGGTGGTTTCTGTGAGCTCCTGCTTGGTTGAGATGAAAACCTGCAGCCACACCGGCCCTTTCTGAAACCAGTTTGACACCCAATATTTATAGTATTATGCTAACTAAATTTTAGGCCAATATTACTCAAAATATGGTGTTTTTTTTAATATAACTGCATATCTTGATGATTTGCCAAATGATATATTCTGATGTGTGTTTTCATGCTTGCAGTCGAGCCAGTTCAAATGTGAAAATATTGCATTGTCAAATATACATATGTGCATAAAAATGATTCCACAACATACAGGCCGCACAAGCCCCGGACATTACTGCTTTACATAAATCAAATCTGCTTATAACTAACATTTGGGCTGCCGCTGCAAATTTTATCAAGAGATTTATTCTATTATCCAAATGCAGCTTAAGGGAATTCTTGTCTGCAAACGCAACCGTGAGAAAAGGCTTTATACAGATTAATTTCTAGATAATATTCCAAACAAGTGGCCCATGTTGACGTTGGTGCTTTGTGCTGCTTACATTTCTATGGTGTTCTTTGTCCCGGTGTTCGGCAGAGTGTGGAGTGATGGAGGCAGTGCTGTGAAATGTAATGTCATGCTCTTATTCTGTTTTCATGGAGGAGACGACTTCAGCTGTAAGAGTTACGAGAGTCAATTATTAGAGTGTTCAAACGATGTCAAAATAAACTATGGAAAATTCGATCTGGTTTGGTTCAATTTGTCTCAATCTTCCAGGCATCTAGGAGTGATTTGGAAATGGATGGATTTGTGATAAAAGCTGGGTTTCACGTGCATGTATTGTTGGCCTCTGTCACATCTTTAGATCAGCTTTTTCTTACCAGTATGCAAAGGATCAAGATGGTGTGATAATTTTATATTTATTACAAAACATTACCGCTACAAGGCTTTCTGTTGGGAAAAACAAGTTATCTATGTTGAAGTTAGGTACCCCAGCTTTAAGGGTTAACGTATGAATGAATAAAAATATTACAAATACATTGTACTTTTATTGTGCTTTTTGGTCACTCCAAGGTGCTTTTACAAAGGGACAGGTAAAAAAAAGGATTAAGTTATTTTACCCAATCCTTAAGAACAACATCTACATGTAGCAAATCAAGACATCAAACTTCTTATCTTCATTGATAAGAGCGTTTACATTTATAATTGCACTGTACACAACCAGTCAAAGGGTTCATAACCTCACTGCTCTTGTGTAAGTAATTCAAGGTGGCCTTTAAGATGCAATATTTATACTGATGATTCTCAATATATGTATTCGGGAAAGATTAATGATATTTACAATCCTTCCCGATAAAACCCAGCCCTGACAGGGCTCGTCTCATCTGCAGTACCAGCCCGCCCTCATGTGGGGACTTTCTGTACTGCATGCTGCTATTATATCTAGGTTGAGATGCATTTCTTCAACCGAATAAGGAAGTAATATCCTTGGAGAATGTTTCTGGGTCCATTCTAGATCATACAGACTGCAGATCAATAAAGTTAGTTTGTGCTGCAACAGAACTTTCAAGTGGAGGCATCTCTAATCAGCACAGGACCTGAGCCCCACACAAGTACATTCATCCTGTACTTTCAAATGACCAAATGCAACATTCATGTGTTTATGGTACATCCTAAAACAAATTGTTGTTTACGCAAACCATCCTTTTCCATGTAATCTTCAATACAATTATTTAGAAATATAAAATCATTAATACATTCAATGTCTAAAATGTAAAATGTTACAATCAGTAATTCATTTCTGTAGTATCAAAGGGTCTTCTTTAGGAATAGTGCGTTAGAAGAAGTTAGAAGTACAGGAGATCTGAGACGGCGCTGGGCAGATGGGTCATGAACTGCGCCCTGATCCACCAGTGCGGCTCCGCGGGGGAGTAGCGGGTGTATGGCCATTTGGACGTGACCGCATCAGTGATGTCATTTAGGACCGGGGCCATGTCCTTCTGCCCACTGCTACAAAAGGAGCGCATGAGCGCCATCTGCTGTTCAAAGTGAACCTTGCCATAGTCCTCCTGCACACAGGGAGGGGCCTCTGCCCACAGCTTGAGAGATGTGTTTGTCACAATGTCTCTGGTCAGGACTCCTGTGGCCTGGATGAAGTTTCCAGGTTCAATAACGGACACTTTGACGCCCCAGGTCTTCATCTCGTATCGCAGACAGTCGGAGAACGCCTCCACACCATATTTGGACACACAGTAAGATGAGCGCATGATGTTCCCCATCCTCCCATACAGGCTCGCTATGTTCACCACTCGACCTTTAGAGAGAAGGACACACTGTGAACAAGAGACACACAACAAACCACATAACTACACAAAAGCAGTCTGTGTCATGAAATACATAAGTTCCAGGTTCAAAAACTACTTGGTCCTGTCACTAGTTTTAACAGACACATATTTCTGCCACAGTCACCCAGCTCTCAGCATCAAACACTGACTTAACAGGCGCTTTCTTACAAGTATGCAAAAGATAGTCTTCATCTTTTTAGAAAACAATGTCTCATAATGTGTTCTTCTACAAGACTTTCTGTTTGGTGAAACAAAATGTATAAGTTATTCAACAAGTTAGGTAGCCCAGCTTTAAGATATTATGATAGTATACTTTCAGTTACATAACGAGAGCGTGTTTGTCATATATAGCATTTGTATTTCTTGGTAAAATGAGGTTTTAAGTTCTTTCCCCCTGCATTATCCACATTCCTCATGACATTCCTTGCCTCATGAGTCAGCTGTTCTTTGAAACTTGTCAGGGGGGTTTATGGGGGTCTGTCAGAGGGTTTGTCTCTGTGTACAGATGATATCAGCTACAATCTGCTGATTTACAGATACTACAGTTCATTAATACACACTGTCTCATCCAAACACATAAATACAAATAACCTTTGGCTCTGCGGATCAGCGGCAGCACAGCTTTAGTGATCCTGATGGTGCCTATCAGGTTGACCTCGTACACCTGTCTGTAAGTGTCGATGGAAGTGAACTCCACCTCTCCAAACGAGGCCACTCCAGCGTTGTTCACCACGGCCCACAGCACTACACACACACAGACACACAGACACAGACACACACACAGTTAGAACATCCACAGCTGCAGTTGTGATTTGTCTGTGACCTGAAGGAGAGGCAGCTTCACCTGTGTCTCCGAGGTTGAGTCTGATGCTCTCCACGGCCCGCTCTGTCTGCTCCTCGCTGCACACATCCATCTGCAGGACCTTCATTCTCTCTGACCGCATCTCCTCCAGCTCCTTGGCCCCCTCCCCTCCTTCGTCCTGCACGGAAAACCATTCATCCAATCCAATACACTTTATATATATATAGCACATTTTGGAAAACAAGTTTCCAAAGTGCTGCCCAGATAAAAGTAACACATTAAAATATGTCTTCCAGTTTTAAAATTAAATTAAAAAAAAAAAATCTATATACAGTCCTTAAAACAGGAGAAACTAAAAAAGTAAAGTCACCTTCAGGAGGCACCCGGCAAAGACCGTGAACCCGAGCTTGTGCAGGTGTTTGGCCAGTCCGAGTCCAAACCCTCTGTCACAACCAGTGATCAGAACCGCTTTTCCTTCCACCTGAAGAGACAGAACATTGAGCCTTAGATAACTGCAGCAAAGTGGTTAGTTTAGCACTCTGGCTTCTCAGCAAGAAGGTCCTGGGTTCAAATCCCAGTTGGAACATGGTATTTCTGTGTATTCCAATGTGGTTTTACTGCAAATAGCATGTAAAATGAATCTTTCTGAGTGGAGTTTGCATGATTCTCCATGTCTACGTAGTTTTCCTCTGGGTGCTCCGGTTTACTTTACCACTAAAAACACGTACAATGGGTGAGGGTTGAGTCATTGTGTCTTTGAGTTTGTGTTGAGTAAGACTGTGGGACTACAGATAGAAATTAGCTACAATAAGCTACAATCTGTTGTAAATACAGCTGCTGTCGTTCATTATTATACACTGGCTCATCCAAATCAACAAATGGTGATTATAATAGCCAATATTAAACTTGTATTTTAATCCATCTAACTTTTTTTTTCATTTAACATTACTATTTTCATCCGTAGTCCCTGGGCAGAAGCAAAGGGAGCAATCAGGAATGAATAAATGGAATGGCCTTGCTAGAATTTAAGTTAAATGTAGCACCCTCAACCGCAAAGAGACAAAATATTTACAATATGGACAACACACACAATTACTAATAATCTGCTTAATGACTACACACTTCTCTTTTCGCTGTGTCCTTGAGTTGAAATTGTCCCAGTGAGCTCCACTCCCTCACAGACAGAGGTGAGGTCCAGGCTCCTGCTGCTTTCACAGAGAAACAGGACCTAAAGTTCACATAACAATCTCCTCTAGATGTGGCTCTCTCCTCACACCTTCTCACAAAGACATTTAGGGGTTGGGGTGCCAGGTTGTGGAAAATTGCATACATTAAACAAATATTAGTAAACTGGACGACACTCTCAAATGTTAATAATTAATATTTCTGGATATGTGGGAAAAAAAAAGATATGACCTCGGTCTTTATCTACTAACTTTTTATGGCATGTTTGTATAAGCTCAGAAGAGGTTGCATTGCAGAGTCTTAAGTCAGTGACCGGTTGTGCAACAAAACGTGAAAATATCATTGAATGCATAAAACGCTTTGCTGCATCTGTTCCTCATCCTCAAAACATTCATAATGCATCGTAATTATGTAGATAACTGACTTATCCAAACACCTAAAGAAGCTCCACATGGCATTATCCATTCACTGGGGAAGACTGCTGGATACAAGGCAACTCACCTGCGCCAACATTATCGATCATCCTCACACACACAAGACTCATACTAACCAATGTAGGTGAAAAAGTGTTTTGCCTAAGGACACAACAACAGTCTGGAACTATTCAGCCACAGCCACCTTGTGTAAACCAAACATCTCCCATCAAAGAACTAACCAGGACCTTTCCTGCTTAGCTTCTGAGGTCCAGCCTTTCAGACATACAGTATAACAGGGAAAGACAGGACCACCCACACTCAGACAACTGCAAATAGTGACTCTAAAAACTAGGACAAAGACAGAATGTTGTGATCAAATTTGGTCATAGCATTTTCATTGATCTGCTACATCTTTTTTTCATAAGGCTCGGCTAAAATAACTTAAACCAAAACCCTTGTTCTCAGTATTGTCAGTCAATATATATGACATTGTTCTTGGAATTAAAAAAAAAAAATTTTAACCTGTCACTTTGCACCTTGGAGTGACCAAAAAGCACAATATAAATACAAATATGTTAAGGCAAATCAAAAAGCCTGGGTTATGCAATGAGGAAAAAAAAGTTAAGTACCCCAGCTTTAAAATGTTCAGATTACACCATATCATAAGCGAGGTATAGGTGCATGTGCAGAGCTATTATGCATAACAATAATAACACTATCTAATCACCTTTATGCATCCTCTTGGAATCCTGGGCATAGCAACAGAGACCACAAACATTAAGTAGAGTCCCACAATGCACTCCGTGACACTGGTCTCTGGTATCCCGAGCAGCCACATGCCCGCGTTGAGCAGGACCGGGAGCCCGAAGCCCAGGAGCAGCGTGAGGAGGACCGAGCCCGACACCAGCAGGACCACTCGAAGCCCGGGCACCGAAGCCATTTTGATGGAGTGTGTTTACGTTCCAGGCCAGGGTTTTGATCAGTTTTGATGCGTGTGTGTGTGGGATCAGATGTGGATCAGACGTGGATCAGACGTGGACCACCCTCTCGGCACGCCCCCTGCTTCATTATTCAAGGAGAGAATAGTGTTTCTGTCAAAGCGCTACTGTGGCGCATGAGACCACAGAGTATACACGGATAAAACAGATTATATATGTAGAATATTTGTGAATAAGGTCGATGTCAGCTCTGTTGCAGGTGTGTCTCATGCGTGTGGTGTGTTTTCATGTGTGTGTTCGTGTGTGTTTGTTCTGCTCTCGTCCAAGTTCAAGAAAGACAAAACCGGAAGTAACGAGTTATCACTTCTCTTGCTGTAGAAGAGTCACTATACTCTTGGTAGAGGGAATAATTAGTCACTTTATTATAATTTTTTTTTTCTGGTTTTGTTTTTTAATTTGTTTGAGGAGATGGAATCAGGTTACAATTAGAGTTTTGGTAAGTGTTTTTTTTTTAAATCTAGAATCAGCTTTAATTTTTACCGTTTTTATTTCTACAACAGCTGTTAATTCATTCAGTGCACAGTGGTGATAAGTTGCCCTGGGGCAGACTGATGGAAGTAAGGCTTCTAGTCTGTGCCATCATCAACCCCTCCGATGCAGCCGCCCCACTTTAGGCAGCCTCCCATCACAGTACTAACCACGCCCTGCCTGCTTAGGTCTGACAGGATCAAGCTTACACATATGGCATGTGAAACGAAGGAAGGACACCAACAAATATACTACGGTACTTGACAACCGGAATTATAGTTTTAATATTCGTCATGGGAAAAGACAATGCAAAAGTCGACAACGTTCTCAAATGAGGACCACATGGTACAATCCTACTGTAAGTGAATTTTCAGACAGTAATTCTAGCCAGGTACAGAACAGTAGTCAAACATGTCAAGGCACTGATATCTGATAGAGCATGTGACTTTTAGAGAAAATGTAAACATCTTTTAAGTAAATATGAATCAGAATGAAACACATATGAAGGACAAACAAACAAACAAACAAAGGTACATGTACAAAAAGAAAAAGAAGAATGATACAGAGTAAATGACGCAAATAAAACCAGTTCAACTCCCGTTTCTCCATGTAGCCTGTACGTCGTAAATACTAGGGATACAATGTTTGATTTAATGCTGGCTTTGTGTCATTATAGATACAAGCTTCTCTTAGCAGTTCTTTGTCATGACATTCACTTTCTCTGCTTATTTACCCACAAAGGCCAGTGACAGCTCTCCAAACTCTAGTTGAGGCCTAAGGTGACGTTTGTTGAACTGTGTAAGTTCTGTTTTTGCATCAGACTTGAACTCCACTTCATTTGAGGAAACTATCGAGCTTCGCCTGGATATTGTCAAAGGAGTCCATTCCCAGGTAGTCGGCCTGGCCCTGCTCCCACCTCTCCTTCCGCTCCTCTGAGGACATGAGGGGCTGAGGGGACTGGGACTGTGCTTGTGATGGGCTCTCCCCCTGAAAAACAACATGTACTTTCAGACACACTGAGATTTTGCAGGTCAAAAATATTGTGTTGAAGTCTGTGGAACATTTATTGACATTTATTTACGTTTATGGACATTGGTCAGCCTCCCCCTTTAGACCTACGCCTCCTGTATGTTTGCTAGTATTGCAATTCCTGTGTTGAAACGGTTTGATTATCTGATCTGTAAAGTCCAGCCACAGTTCTGATTTAGGGCCATACAACCCATTGAATTGAATTGAACTTAGTGTTTAATAATCTTGCACAAAAGGCTTGTGATTTCCATAGTTACAGAGGGGTAAACAACTGTTCTTGACAACCGCAAGGTACAGCAGCCAACGCCGCTCACAGCTGGATTTCTATATGATGATGTAACAGTTCTGATGTATGGACTATAATTACTTGAGTTGTCAGCGTTAACTCAAGTGGTGGTTGTCAAGAACATTTGTTTCCCCCTCCATAACTATGGAAAAGATCTCTAAAAGATGTACAGACATGCAAAAAAAAAAAACTAAAAACATGTGCCTGCATGAATCAATAACATGCTCAATTAGGATTCCATTAAAAAAACTAAAATAAAACTTCTTGTAAAGGAGTATATGGAGGCAGACCAAGGGATGGGGGAGAGGGGCAGGGCCGGAGAGTGTTTGAGCCGGTGCCTGGGTTAGTGCGTGTGTGACTGTTCTGTGTTTTATGAGTGAGAGGGGCCCGAGCCAAATAAGCATCTGCTTTGTCCAAACATAGACTGTAAATATTAACGGACGTAGTCACGCCTATTTCTGCTTTTTCAAAATGGCAGGAAAATTTGAAAAAAATGCATTTGCTATGCTTCCCTCAGCATCAGCCCATTAGCTTTGGGCCAAGAGGAAAAAGGCGCCATACAAATGCATTGGATAATTCTCTTTCCAGGTCCACCTCCACCTGCTCGTGGTGGTCTTGCAAGTATATGTCAGTGCAAGTGCTCATGGACGTTTTTGAGCCGGGACCCGCCCCCACGGTGTACATAGTTATGAAATAATGAATACATATAGAAAAAGCTTACCTCCACGCAACCTGAGTGGAAAGGCTGGTCTCCATACTGCTCGTACAGCAGCGGCACCACTGCACTGGAATACAACATCCACCAGTCCATGAGGAAGCTGGGGTGTGAGGTCGCCTCCTGCGGACTGCCAGAGATGCGCTTTGCTTTGGGGTCAAACGTGTAGCTCCATGGCTTTGTCTGCCCAAGGAAGTGAACCACCTTAGCATTGCCACCATATCTGCAACGGGATACAAGATGGAAACTGGTGAGCATCTGTTACGGACCGTGGCCTTGATCTGGCTCCCTTTTGCATTTTGTGCTTGTGCATCCCCCTCCCTCCCATGTCCCCTGTCTCTGGAACCTTGGCCTGTGATTGGAGGATGACTGGCCCTCCCACTTTCTGGAAGGTGGCTGCTCTATGTGCTGATTGGTGCAGCGGGTCTACACCTGGCCAATCCCAAGCCCTCACCTGTGTCACTGACTTTGAAGTGCTCGTTTTGTTAGGCCCGAGCCCCGAACGGGGTAAGGGCCTATTGCTTTCAGAATGGTGAATGCAAGTTGTGGCGGTGCGTGACTGACGCGTCAGCGCCCGTCACTCACCCCGACGTGACGGTTGCGTGCGTAAACTCAAACGCTTTAAGGCCCTGTTTATACTGAGACGCTGCGCAGACGTTTCCAGGCTATTAACAGAAACGACCAGGCTCCTAATGCAAATTTCTCAGCGTTCACATGAGGTTGAAAAACGATGTAGTTCTAGCGCCCGGCCAGTAGTGGGCAGATAAACTTTACAACACTCACACGACCCCCAGCCCCGTGCCCAGCCCCCCTCTCGGCAGTGTACTCACTTCCTGTACCAGACCCTCAGAAAGTACCAACATCATTCTGCATTTTAACAGCAGCTGTGAAAATGGAAACTGAACCTAGAGCTTCGCGTGGTCTCGTTTGGAAGAACGAAGGAGTAGAGGTATCCTCTGTGCCGTGCTGGAAGCCCACGAAGCTAGTTAGTGTGCGCGGCGCCATTGTTGTTGATGTTTGTTCTCCGCTACTGCGCATGTCCAAATTTACGTGCGGGGAGCAGCGCGGAGGCGGGGGTCAGAGCAGAGGGGGATTTCACACCTTTTCCCCTCTCGCGGGTGTGAAAGAGCCCCCGCTGTGCAGCGTTTCTGAGTTGTCCCACTCTGCAGGCTGGATCTGAACACTTACGTTTTCACCTGGAACACAGTCTTCGTATGAACGGTTGGTAGCAACCGACATCCAACTCTACCGTTTTACTGCTACATTGTCTTTGTGTAAACTCAGCCTAAAATGATGTATCACGTGCCATTGAAACCTATATTGTTTTTGCTCGAGACGTCGAAAAATAAATTCTTTATTTCTTTCTTTCTTTCTTTTTTCTTCTGCACTTTGAGCCTTAATTTGACCCCCTGAACGTGCATGAAAAGTTGTTAAATTTTGCCCAAAAATCAGACCTGGCGAAAAATTTGATATTTTGGTTTATTTTTATGGGACTTTTATGGGACATGAAACTTGGTACACATGTTTCTCAAGTGAAGACATGAAAAAAATATTATGATGGCTCCGCCCTCTGACAAACAGGAAGCCCATAAATTTCACAGCAAAATGGAAAAATGAACAGCAATCATTTTCATACATGTCGGTTGGAAAGCGACTCCTCCTCGGCCGTTTCACCGATTCGCCTCAAAATCGCTCCACATCATCTCAACACATGTACCTTCAAAATGACCTCAGGGATTTTTGATCAGTGAAACGTTGTTTGAGCAGCGGAGCGGCAAAATGTGACCTTTTTTTGGCCGTTTTTGACAGTATAAAATTTGCTCCCGTTTGCAAATACAAAGTCCGATTTGCACAAAACTTTATTACAAGTGTGGGCGGCACGGTGGCTGAGTGGATAGCACTCTCGCCTCTCAGCAAGAAGGTCCTGGGTTCGAATCCCGGTCGGACCAGGGCCTGCGTAGGTTTCCTCCGGGTACTCCGGTTTCCCCTACCACTAAAAATATGTCCAATAGTTCTGGCATGCGCCTCCTGTACTGGCGACCCCGCTCCCATCTCTGTGTGGAGTGAGAGACAAATGCCCATAATTAACAATTGTACTGTAAACCGCTTTGAGACTCAGATCTGCAGTGAAAAGGCGGTATATAAATAAAAACTTACTTACTTACTTACTTACTTACATTGTTTAACTCTAGGGTCTAGGTCATTTGAAAGTGAAATGATTCAAATTGACACATTAGCGCCCCCTACAGACTATTTCAACGTTTTATATGGCCATTTTCAATTTCAGTTTTTTCAAAATCTTTGAAATTTTGCACATACATCTGTTTTGCCCTCTTGATTCAAAAAGTCAATAGGGCCCAAGGCTTATTTTTTACCCTGTTGCCGTGGCGACGACAAACGCTCCCCATTCATTGTCTATGGCAAATGTACACCTCGCACAAACATCCAACCAGCCTCGACCGTTTCATAGATTTGGCCAAAAAGTTGCTCCACATCATCTCAACACATGTACCATCAAAATGACCAAAGGGATTTTTGATCAGTGAAACGTTGTTTGAGCAGCGGAGCGGCAAAATGTGACCTTTTTTTCCCATTTTGACATTAGAAACATAGCTCCCTTTTGCACAAACCAAGTCCGATTCGCACCAAATTTGAATCGGTTGTTCAACTTTTAGGTTTGAGCAAACTGAAAGTGTAAAACATTCAATTTCAGCATTAGCGCCCCCTACAGACGGAGTCAAGTTTTACATGGGTGAGAATGGCATTTACTAAGTCTGATTTGCACTAAACTTGACTCGGTTGTTCAACTCCTGGGCCGGCGTGGTAGGGGGCAGCTTGGTAGGGGGCAGCTTGGTAGGGGGCGGTTTGTTTTTGTGACACTTTGCTTTTGTTGAGACAGTAGTTATAATTTACAACCCTTTTAGTTCTGTTTTTGTCCAGTTAGTTTTATTTTGTTTTGTTTTTTACCCATTGGTTACTCCGTTTTGTCCTTTTTTTGTATTTTACCCATTGGTTTTTGTTAGCCTATCATTTACATTCCTGTTTATTAAATTACTACTTTTACCATTTAACAATTTGGTTTTCGGTTTCCTCTCTCACCCTAGCAGCATTTGACATAACAGCCAACAGAGACCCACAAACAAACAAACATCTTAGCCCCAGTTGACAAAATATCCTATATATAACCACACACACTTACTCATCATGGCTTTACAACACAAAGGCACTTAAATTCACGTCTATAGAGATGCATCAGCTGCTGGGTGGTTTAGGTGGATTTGCCAGTGTGCCTTTGAGCCTGTCACTGAGGGCTTACCCGTGGTGCTGTTGGAATCTATCTGCTCATCGCTCAAGTAATCTGATGTCACTTCACAGTCAGCACACCCTCCTGTGATAGGGCTCTGGTTACATCTGGCTGCTACAGTTACAGACGTGTTACCACATAATACTTACACAACACGGACTAATGGGAACAAATGGAAACAATAAAGAAGCAGCCTCACTCCCGACGTACTGTTTAAATGCTGGGAGGTATGTGTAGATGGCGATGCTACTGAGGTTGTAGATGAAGGGAAGGTGTTTGGAGATGTCAGCTGTGGCCCAGTCGCCAAAGTAACCGTTTAAGATTCCCTGGTCGCCTCCTGGAAAAAAGAGAAACATGTTCTTCATGTGGAAAGACTTTCACAGTGTGATGTCTGTAACTCAAATCTATTTTGGAGTTAAGTACGTCACTGTAGATAGTGTTCCAAAATACAGACGACCATAAAGAATGCACACTCAGAGTATGTGCCGGGAGTTACTGTTTGTGTGCCACAAACAGTAAGTTTGTTATTTCTACAAATGTTATCAGTGATATTTGATGATTCCTCTGAGATTTAAACATTCAGGAAAACTACAAACCTGCATTAAACATGGAGCCATGTACATTTGCCAAGTTCAACTTTATTGTTCCTTAAACAATGGAGCATTTGTCTTGAGCCTGAAGTGCAGAGGTACTTATTAGACAGTGTTGGGTAGAATACTGAAAATGTATTTTGTTCCAGAATACTGAATACATGTCTACAATATATTTTGTATAGTATTCCGTTACTTTGGAAAAAGTAGTACCTGTATTCTGAATACTTTTAATTATTATTATTTATATTATTACAATATAATTATATTGTGTAATGTTTATCTATACCTGTTTAAATAAATAAAACATGTTCTTGTTTATTTTTGTAAAACAAGTCAAATTGCTTCAACAGCTGCCATTTAACAACCAGAAAAAATAGAATCTTAATTTAAGAATACGCAAAGTTTTCTGTTTTTAACCTTAAAAACCTGAAAAAGTATGCATTCCTATGATTTTCAGAGTAACTGTATTCTAAATACTAGTAACTGTAATGGAATGAAGTTTCTCAGAAAGAGTATTCTGAATATGTAATGGCGATACATGTACATAATACTCCAATATTCTTCAATAAAGGTGTGGTCAGTGAACGTCAGACAGTATTTTGAGTATATTGACCATATGTTGTAAGTTCACCATGTGAACAGTGAACTGGACAGACACACTTAGACACAAGACGTTCTTGGCAAAAAGTAACTTTTGAATACTGTGTGAAGTGAAGTGGCTAATATTAGATGCAATGACAGCAGGTCTGAGCTCTGCCCAAAGTTTGTGGCTTGTCACTGGTGGCTACTTAAAAAGCTAAGCTCCTGTCCATCTCTCCAATTCATCTTACTACAAAAATCCTGCCTTTCACTGAGCTCATTAAACCAGACAAATGACTAGTGTGATTTGTGTCCACAAAACAGGATCAAGGAGGAAACATGGGCCAAAATGATCAAATCCAAGAGACAGTTATGTTAACTCCATTCACAGCTACTCAGCTTAGAGTAATTAAAACAGAGATCATGTGTTGTGGCCCAGCTCCAGTGCAGGAGAAGCCCAAACTGGTGCTGGGTTTCAGAAAGTCATGAGGCTTGAATATTAGAATTGTTTTGGCTACTGATACTAAAATCTACCCCACCCTTTTACAGTGACTTTGTGTGAAGAATGTCTTTATTCTGCACAGATGCTGCAGTTTGCATTGACAAACTTTAATATAGAGCTGGATTCTTCATTTTAAGAGGATAAAGAGAAGTATGCAGCTGTGGCTGTGCCAGTTGGACTTGGCTCTGAACCACCAGCACAGACGGGACACACTGCTGTAGTACAGACCTGTAGTGCATGTGCACATTACAGTATGTATTCATCAGAAATGCTAAAGGTCAAAGCATCAACTCATGCTTCAGAGCACATGAAAAGATATGTCTATAAATAAGTCTGCCTGTCCATTAGCATTAGCATGCCACCAGGCGTGCACACCGACACACCGGCTACACTGCACTGCTTTGTGCATAGATTAATGATTAAACAAATAATCTTCTAAAATATATGTTTCTTCATAAAACACTTCACTATATACATTAAAACAATAACAATGTATCAACTTTTTACAGTACCATGAACAATGATCCTCTCTGATGCCAGCTTCACAAAACATCTAATCTCTCAGTCCTGAATGAGGTACACAAATGTCTCCACATGACTTCAGCCTGCCTCAGGGCAGATGTGGCTACAACAGTAACTTACCGTGTGTGGAGTGAATGAGTAATGCAGTTAAAATGATTATATACTTACTTACAGAAATCCTAGATTAGTTAATAAAAAACAGTTTCAGATTACTAAATAGCCCTTCATTCATTGGTTTTACTGGTTTATAACTAAAGCTCACCAAATACATTTGAATCTAAAAAGTATCACGAGTGACATTAAACCGGAGGCAGAGGAGTGTGAATGTCACCTGCTCTGTGCATAACAGGCCTCTCAAATGTGTGCTCCCCCAGTCCCAGCTCTCACTCAGAATAACTTCTGCCTGAACAACAGGCTCAGAGCTGCACTTCCACAGCTCCAGACGCCATTCATGCTTTTTTCAACGGATGATTTAACGGTTTATTTGAACGGATCTTATTACAATATTATACAACAACTCAATCACAGATGTTGATAACCATGGCATAAACGTTATATCTATGAGTTGGTAAAAAATTATTGGAGGTAGAGAAAAAAAGGACAAGGGAGACTAATGCTCTCCTAAAGAGAAGTAACCAAAGAACTAAGTGAGATTGACACATCGTGTTCATAGTAATAATTCGGCCACTTCAGCGTAATCCTCTCCAGAGACTCAGACCTACAGCATGCTGCTGCAGTCACCTCCAGGAATGAGGTGACATAGTTTTCAGTAAATTGGTGTATACCTGTTCCCAGTGGGTATGTAGTCCTACTGAGGATACACAAGTCCAAATGTATCAGACAGACAGCCACAGCAGAAAGACATGTGATTGGTGCATTTGGGGATTCCAGAAAGGACTCACTCTGGAGTCCAGACTTGAGTGCATGAGACGGTCATTACAATTTCATATTGTGCACATATTTACCTCCCGTGTAACTGTAGGCTGGGGTGTGTTTCAGTCCATGGTTAGTGAGTATAATAAACCAGAAACAGTTTGAATGCATGGCTGTTGTGTCGAGAACAATGATACTCTGCACAGTGCATTATGGCTCCTGCAGGTGTCTCCTCTCTGACCTGTACATGTACATGTACACAGATGTACTACTACCCCACGGGGGTAAACTGTGTTGTATGTAACAGAGCTGCTTACCGTCAAAGCTGCCGTGTTCCGTACTGTACTGCAGCAGTTTGCCATATGTCTCCATTGAAGGACAAAACACAAAGACTCCAGAGTTAAAGCAGTCGGGCCAGCCGGGGTCAGGGGCCGCAGACAACTCCTGTCTGTCAAACAGCTCATCGATGTTGGAGAGCACCTGCAGCCGACATGATCACACTCAGCGTCAAAGGGAAAGTGATTTTTTGTTTGTCTCAGTATGCATTTTTTTTACCCTTGTCAGTTACTCTCATTATCTACAGGGTTCTATACGTCAAAACTTACCATATTGTTTCAGTATTATGACTTTATTATCTGTAATTGTGTTACTTTACATATAAATAATACTATTGCGCACACACACATGCACACACATCTGAGGATCCCTTAAAATCATGCATCTCTCCACATATTTTTGTTGCTTGTTGTATATTTGTTGCATTATTGTATTGTCTTACCAGAGTGTCTGCATCCATAAAGACACATTTGGAGAAGTGAGTGAGCGTCCAGCAGTGGAGCTTGGTGAAAGTGACCCCCAGGTCCGGTCTCTTCATCATGGACAGATGTGCCGTGTCCCCGCTGTCCAACACGTCCACCACACGGACCTCGTCAAAGATCCTCTGCAGCACCCTCCTGAGCGGGGAACAGAGTCACACTCGGACCTGCAGCAGTCTGACAGACCTGGGACCATACTGGGAGCGTACTGGGAGTGTACTGGGAGCATACTGGGAGCATACTCACTTGCACGGCGCTGACACCTGTGGCCCAATCAGGATTACCAGCTTCTTCGCAGTCTTGTGGTTCCGCAGGGACTTGCCCAATACCATAGCTCCCCGGGCATAGCTGTCGTTGGTCGCCAAAGTCACAAAAGCCTGGTCTGCCAAAGGAGAACAAAACCGTCATGCTGATTCACCTGCAGGTTAGGTTCAACTTCTATATTACTCCTGCTGAAATGTTGTATAATTTTTGGGAGATATTTAGGGGTTAGGTCTTTAATTCTTCAGTCAACAAGGAAGAAAGAATTTGTCTATTAACCTAGTGGAAACCCTAACCCTTCAGTCATACACCATGTAGCTATCAGTAATGTATACACACAAAAATTCCACTCAGAAAAGCACTGGAGGAGAAATTTAACCCTATTTGGACCTTTTTGCTCAAAAGTGAGAGCACTAACAACTCAGCCACTGTGCCACCCTCATACTGAAGTGTTTACTTTTAGAGTCAAGCCAAGTCAAACTCTCAAATCACGTGTTCAATCAATTATTTAAATGATTTCAGTGATTTGATGTTGCATTTCCAATTCTGTTCCCTGCTTCCGGAGTGATTTTAGGCAGAAATAGTTGTCAATCCTTACATTTAAGTTTTGGGTCAGATAAATACAGATTTTTTTTTAGAGCATTTGCCCAATTTTTAGTGACCTGACCGTCCGCTTTGGCTTGTTTTCAATCAACCGACAATGTTTTGATCTATTCTATTGGATGCTCTTTCGGATTCCTGATGCGTACAGTGCAGACAAGTCACACCCTATGTCACTCCAAAAAGTTCCCCTAGAAATACACAACATGTACCCATCATGCAAGAATGAGTCCAGTATGAACTTATTGCTTTATTGTGAGATTTATGACATGTCACCAGTGGAAAATGTGCCATCGAACTGCCAGGCCAGGTCCAGAACAATGAGTGTCTGTGAGAACATATAAAAGCAGATGATGCCATAGTCCAGGCACTTCGTAGAGTTGTGTGACCCTAGCAAAGTAAAGCCAAGTAGCCTGCAAGACTTTTTTTTTTTTCCCATGAGCAGAGACTCACATGGCTCTGTGTACAGTGCCACGCCCCCTCCTCACACCTCTTTTCTAATTGGAGGAGAAGAGATGTGAGGAAAACCACAGCTGCAGACGCACAGAGACCTGCAAAAACGCACAATTTGTTCTGCAAAAGCATAACCATGAATGTCTGTTTGTCTGTTTTTGAGAAACACATGACAACTTTACAAAGAGAGATCAGCCCATTTCATAGAAGAACACAGTGTCCTAGAGTTACGCGACCTAAAAAAAGGGCCCTTCTCCTAATATAGCTTCGTGGAGAGATGCAGCCTCCGTTTGATGATTGCTTTGAAGATCTTTTGATTTAACTGTACAGCGAGTGCTTTTATTGCCTGAAATTGATGATCAGATAATGCAAAAGGATAGACAATAATCTAAATGTCAACGAGTGACCGGATCGAAACTCCAACGCGCACAGGTCACTTTGACATGGGGTAAAACGGACACCGCTTTTGAACCGCGCTCCAAACGTATGCGTAATGAACCAATAATAACACAGACTGGGTTAAGATGAGCAGAAAGTGATAGTAACAGTTTGAAAAGTGTTGAAAAAAAAGTTACATACCAGCCATTATTGAAGACGTGTACTCAAGCTACGGGTGTGTAGCCTGGGCTTAGGGACAGGGAGACTTGGAGAAAAGGGCTGTCTAAATATACAGAGGTGGATTTATAGTGCTGTCCCACCACGGCCAGGAGCGCAGCGTCACGTGACACCCCCTGCCCCAAGTGAGGGAGTTCATCTGTTCACTTCTGCGTGTGCTACTTTACTCATCATGGATCTATTATAGTGGGTACTCTGTCTACACGGGTTTGAATACGTTTATTTATCACTCACTTTTGTGGTGGCTCCCCCTGTCATTATAATACTTGCATTATTATATTTTATTCCTAAAAAAATGTGATCATGTGGTCAGAAGCGGCGAGTTTTCATTTTATTTTTTAAAAACATTCATTTCATGACTAGATAATCTGTTGTGTGTTGTGCGTTGTCGCCCTCTGCTGGTTAAATGTAGAATTACAATCAAGTAAAGAGAAAGCAAACAAATCTCCTGGTCATGTATATGGAACACAGTCCTTGATTAATCCTCAGTTATAAATGGTTCCTTGTTTGCAAATAGTACGTTTATCTAATGTTCAGTGATGGACCACTTTTTGCTTATGCTAACAAATACTTTACTTTTACAAAACTGAATTCAGGAAACCCAAAAGAATGAATAGCCTTTGGCCTCTTTCACATGTAGCTCATGAAGATGCTTGGCAGAGCGGTCGCACTGCCTGGACGCGGTCGTCACGTACTGAATCCTTAAACAGGCCGCTGCCTCCCACTCTGGCCCCTGCCCCTGGAGCAAAGCCAGATCCACGACCACGGTTCAAGAAGTCTGTGCCAGGCTGAAGAGATCCATTGTACCCTAACAAATGGAAATTGTAATTCTTGGAAGAGTAAACTGGCTAAACAAGCAGGTCGTCATAAGTTAAATAATTCATAATGTAGTGTTGCTTGTCACACACATTGTGGACAACAGCATCCATCACACAATATCATGCACACACACATTTGATTCAGCATGTGGGGATGGATCATTGATTTTATTGTTTGCTCTCATCTTGACATTCTGTCAAGCACAGCACGGCAACATGGCGGGAGGTGTCCGTATCCATGGAAACAGGCTTGAGTGGGAGGTCTGGGGGCTGGTGCAGAGGAGGGGAGCTGGCAGGGGTCCTGGCAGCGTCTCTGTCTTTAGTACAGGTTCTTCTGCACATAGGCGGCGATGTACTTGACGGCCAGCATGGTCTCCTCACACGTGGGCTTGATCTGAGACTCGGGCAGCAGGAAGCCGTAGCGCCCAGTATCGCGCAGCTCAAAGGTGTAGGAATACTTCACCCCCAGGTCATAGGCCCAGTCATCAGAGCCACCAGCAGCAGGGTCTGCACACAACACACACAGGTGCATGAGCCCTGGCTTGCTCGCCAACAACAGCCCTTTGTTTACTAAACATCTGAACTTCATATAGAAGCAGGCAAGCTGGATATACATTTGCAGGTCCATAGTGAATACATCATACTGTCGGCCAAGAATATAAGACTCAACATAGACTCACAACCCCCCCACAGTGAGAGGAACACAGCTGTAGTGTAATGTGCTTACAGATAGTGGTAGCTCCAGGGCCACTGGTGTAGCGGGTCCCGTACAGACTACGCAGGGCAGAGGAGGCCCCCTCAGCCACCTTCAGCTGGGGACAAACAAACAGGGTTAGAACAATCACAAAATAAATATGAACAGGTATTTATTTACTGCAAAAACTAAAATAATAAAACAATGTATAAAAACTATCAAAAGTCTTTATGAAGTCAGTTGAAACAGTCTGATTGATCTGCAGTACATTTTACAAGAATCCAGCTATCATGAAATCTCTGAATGAAGCTAAATTATTGCTATGTAACTGTTGATAATTAAGATGATGGATTTTAGTTGCAGAGCTTTTGTTGTATGCCTAATATAATACACATTGAAATCACGATTGCACAAACACGTTTCGATTCTGCAATAGCAAACAATATAATCAGAATCAAAAACTCATCGTGCAACAATATGTTTTATGCCATAAAGCACATCATGAAATACTCTAGTTAGCTCGCACAGGAAATGAAAACCTCTGGAGAAAAGCACAGAGGAAATGATATTTTGGGATAGTCAGAAAGCAGATATGGAGGATGCGCCGAGTTCCTTTGTTCTGTAAAGTGTCGGAGAGAGCTTAAATTACACACGTGGGTAGTGCGGGGTGTGTGGTGCGAGTGTTAACTGCACAGTGTGTGGACGCCCCAGCGAGAGCTAAAAGACCCATGAGAAGAGCGGGGAGTCAATGATTTGCAGCAGCTAAGTGTGGCTTTTAGATAACAGGCTTAATGGCACTAGGCTGACTTCATGCCTAAGCTTTTGGAAACTACTTCATAATCGCTTTTTCATGAGCACCTTTTTGTTATGTTTTTGGGGAAGATGCATCCAAGATTTCAACCATTTATGTACAGATAGAGGAACCGATTTGCTTGTGAGCTTTTGTTAATGATTGATGCGAGGCTTGAAAGCACACATCAATACCACGATATTTAAACAACTATTCAACTTTAGCGGCCACAGTGATACCAGGGTAGAACAACCCTGACATTGGACATTGGTCAAAAATAACCATTGTATTAGTCGGAAATGAATCAATCAGTTGGTCACGGGCCAAGCAATTTAACTGGATTAACCAATATTGAGATTATTATACACAGACCGACCAATTTGTATCAGTTGTGCGCTTGATAGATAAAAGACTGAACATTTAAATTAAACAAATCAGGCCACAACATTCTGTCTTAATCAGTTTAGAACTATTGTGATATGTACACAAAAGATTCTTGGGAGTAACATGCAGATTGTTATCATTTTTTTAGTTCAGGCAACTGGGATTGGCGGCCTTAATTGAAACCTTCTTAATAATAGGAACAGAGGTCACGTATCACTTCTCAGGATATGTTTTGAATACTTCTGCTAGAATCTTTAAATACTGCAATAGGTGGTGGTACTGACCAGTTCGCTGTGGTGTGCGGCCAGGCTGTAGGAGTAGGAGTAGGGGAAGAGCAGCAGCTGGGAGTACGAGTGGATGGTGAGGTAAGCCTTGATGACGGCCTTGTTCCTGCGGATGAAGTCGGCCACATTCTTGACCTCGATCTCGGACTCGGGGGAGTACCCACAGAAGGTGTCGCTGCAGGGGTTGCTAGATGCTCCCAGGGCTGGAGGAGACAAAGAGACATGTTGTTAAATATATGTACACTGCAGCAAAAAGGGATGAAAAATAAGTACAAGTCAAAAAAGCCTAAAATGGTGCTAAATTGTTGCTATTGTTGTTGTGTTAGACTTACTGCACCAGCCGGCGTTGAAGTTCCTGTTGGGATCAGCTCCAACGCAGTTGGATCCAGATTTCCTGGAGCGGGTCTTCCTCCACATCCTGTTCTAAATGCCCAAGAAATAGAGAAAAAAAAAAACAATCTTATATAAGCAATTATCTGACTTCCCCCGAATATTGAAAGCTATTTTAAGGGTTTGTGTTCATTAGTAAAGGAGCACTTCACTCAAGCTTGCCAATAATAAAGTACACAGACAAACAATGGTGTGGGTTTTCACCATTTTTCCCCTTGTCTGTGTGGAAATATTCTTTTTTAAATTATTATACTATTTATATTCTTAGTTATTGAAAGTTAAGTTTGAGAGCTCCACCTTGTGTCTGTTTCAATTTCCATTTATGTAAAAACGTAGATCTTAAAGTTATTGTCAGTTACATACAGTTTGTTAAGAGAGAAAAGCACTCATTAAACCCGCCCATGTTCACTGCAGCTTCCTGATTGGTCAAAATTAATTCCGCCAGAAAATCTCACTGATCGTAATAATGTCAAGGGGAAGGACTATTTTAAATTTATGATTGTTGAAAAATACTTACTGTACACATAGTACATGGTCCCAGAGTCAGAAATGCACATTATATTAAAAATGAAATACAATTTAAGCTGCTGACATCACCTTTAAAGGATTAATTTTATATTTGGAACTTGGTGACAAGGTTGAAGACTTAATAGTTTTTAAAATGAGGTATTGAAATAGTCCCTTACGCTCTTGTGGGTGTAGTCATAGCCATCGATGTTGAAGACGGGCAGGACGTACACATCCATCTGGTTGAGCAGGCTGGTCATCTGAGCGTCGCTGCCATAAGTGGACAGAGCCTGGCAAAGGGACAAGGATCTCTGTTTGTAACGTCTGTGCACAGATTGGACTCTCATGGTGTTTGTATTTCTCAAATGTCATTTCCCACCTCCTTCACAAACCACTGGCAGAAGGCAGGGGAGATCCACTCTCTGGCGTGAATGCCACAGTCCAGGAAGATGGCGTTCTTAGCCACGCTGGACTTCTTCCCGAGCTAGAGTTGTACATATTAACATTATTAGGACATCGCATCATGTCAAATGATATTCAAAGAGAGACATCTTTTTTAGCTTTAAACCATGTTACAACATAGTCACCTTGTCAAAAACAGACAGAGTTGTTTTTAGATGCATGCGTGCTAATACAAGGAACATTATGATAAAAAGTTCCTGCCTCAGTACAGAAAAAGTGTGACGTCATTGACCCACTATGACATCATTTTCATAAAGCCTTTTAAAGTAATGAGCCTTAAATTATTTTTGATGATTTCTCAAGTGAAAATATGTTCTTTGTGATCAATTGACTGAGTTTGTCAAATTTGAAAAAAAAAAAAAAAAAAAAAAACAATTTCTACACCTCCCTCTGGTGGATACTTAAGGTTATGGCAGGCCAATAGCATTATTTGATTGTATTATTTTTTATTTACGCTTTTTACTTGTTTAACCATATTTTCTACTGAATATTCACATAGTAAACTATGAAATGACAAAGTAACTGTACATTTAAAATGATTTTGCTGTTTGCATACCTTGAGGATGGTCATGGGGCGTCCCTCGTAGGTGTTTCCGATCACTTGTTTGCTGATGAGATTGGCGTTGGAGGAGGCGATAGAGTTAATCCAAGACTGGACCTGAAATTCAAACAAAAAATATGATCTCCAATGCATTATTAGCATTTGATAGCGTTTCAAAGCAAATTATTATCCATAGCTGGTTCCTTACAGTGTTCCAGTTGTTGTATCTGGTGTAGCTGTGGGCTCTGGGGGTAGGGCCACTGTCGCGTTCACGGTTCACAGCTTCCTCCAGGTCTTCAATGAGGATTCTGTACATAATATTGTCTTAACTTTGACCGACAATAAAATAATTAAAAATTGATACACTGAAGAACTAAGTGGAGGAAAGAGAGTGATGCCTCTAACACAGTCGCAGTAGTGGGAGAGAGGTGTTGGGTCGGAGAGTGTTTGGTATGTTGCCTTGTCCTTCACCATGTCTGATATTGCTGGTATAGCAACTGGTTTTGCTTTTGTATTGTTTATTCGAATATTTTTTCTCCAAATCATTTTGCCTCATCCAACCTCTTTCCAAAATGGCGTCTGCTTCTTTGTTCTGTAAAATTGTGTTGTACAGGTTTTTAAATACCTTGATTGATTAAATAAGGTAATATAATAATAATATATAGCGCTTCTTGGACACTCAAAGACACTTCACATGTAATTTTTGCAAAATGATTCACTCATATATAGTGGTGATAAACTACTTCTATAGCCACAGCCGCCCCGGGGCTGACTGACAGAAGCGATACAACCAGTGTGTGCCCCTACAAATGCCATGAACCATTCAGGCACAATCCAGACTCATTCTAGGCAATGTGGGTGAAGTGTCTTGCTTAAGGACACAACAGTAGTTTGGCACTTTTGAGACCGCCCCACTATGTTCCCAGAGCTCTCCCATCACAGTACTTACCTGCCCTTCCCTGCTTAGCTTCAGAGGCAGGACTAATCTACACTTCGGCATGTGTTATGGCTTACTCATGCTCCATATCGCTCTGGTGCAGTTTGGTGCTGACCATGTCCAGGTACAGGGCGGGCACATGGATGTCCACGTCGATGTCGATGGTCACCAGCTGAGGACTCTCGGGTCTCCAGAAGTCCACCTGCAGAGGACGCCAAACAAAAACACTTCTTGTTCACATCTGGTTCAGACTTAAAGAAACTACAAATGATGGGTGATGCCGAGGGACTTAAAAGCATGATCAGACAGTCCAATTGAATGTGTTTGCCCATTAGCAGAGCGGTTTGACCCCCGTAGAGAGTGAGGATAGCACTGAAGGTGGGGGAGTGTGAGTGTACCTCCATGCTGTCAGCCAGCTCTTTAATGAGGGTCACATGCTCGTCAAGCACAGGCTTCAGACGGAAGACTTTATCTCTGAGGAAAAGCACATTCTGACTTCATATTCACACGTCAAGTATGGATAATTAAAGATAATAATAAATAATCATATTTTCCATATGGAAAGTGCACCTAATAACAACCGTATGGGCTATTAAAAACCATTGTGTGTATTGTATTGTTAAACGCATTATTTTGATAAGACTAAAGACTGAGCAGTTTAGATTATAGTTCCAGGGGTTTTTTCCTCTGAATATTGACATAATGCCATTAATCAAAATTGTGTTTTGACTGCTAATATTCATGAATGACGGTAACAAATGTATAATTTCTCATAAGTTCAATTATCTGCACATTCTCATTTACATGAAAAAGAAGGCTACAGTAATGAATAGACTGTTACTTGCTGTGCGTCTTTTACAAAAAATAGTTGATTTCTCATTAAAAGTTTGAAGGCCAAGTAAATTAAAACTTGGAAAGACAAATGAGAAGGGTGACCTATACCCAAACCATTGTGTTTTAATCTGACACTCAGCAAGCTGTCTTTCTCACTATGTGATTGATGCTAATCACAAAATCATGATTGCACGTCTTTCTTAAATTGCACTCTCTAAAACCAAAAACACAACTTACCCCTCAAAGTGGGAGTTTTGGGCCAGGGCAACAGCCACCAATCCAAGCAGCACAAGGACCTTCATGTTGGCAGTGAGGCTGCTCCCACCTTTGAGTGGCTCTTATAAGGCCCAGGGCAGCACCTGTCCACCAATCCCCACGGCCTCAGCACAGCGTCCAGACAACCTCCCCAAAGCGATACCACCAGGACACCTGCTACTTTTAGAGCTTCCAAATCTATGGTTAATCATTGAAAACTATTCTTTGAGTCCAAATGAAGTTATTAATAAGAATACCACAATATTCTTTTATTATTTGACATTTTATTGATATGTCTTTAAACACTTTTAATTGTACACTTGAACGTAGAAAATACAAAAACACCATTAAATATCACAAATACATCCACCATATTAAACATTTATTTAACCGTATTTACATGTGACAATCTATAATTAATGTATTATTATTTCTATTTTATTACATTGCATCATATTTCAAACAACATCTTTATATACATTATACAGATCACAAAACATTAGAATATCCTTCACATCATACTGTATGTTGTTTTGAACAATGCTACATGTATCACAGCCTGAGCAAGAATGACTGCATGATGAAGTGTCATTTCATACATGTTGTGCACAATAATTATATTGTCATTAAACTACAACAAAACGGAGTGCCATCAAGTAATTCTTTACATGCAAACATTTTTCATATGGGTTAAGTTCTTTTGATCAAAACACTGCATTACAGATGATTGTAGTTGGGATCTTCCACAGGCCTAAGGAGAGTATGCAGCATGAATGTGACGTAGTGTGTATATTGGTGAGGAAGGACTCAGCTCACAGACAACATTGCAGAGTGAAGAGCATCAGTCTCAGCTCGGGTCAGTGCTTGGTTTAACAGTTGGGGCTTTAAAACAGACTCTTCCTATCGTTACGTGTTACCGCGCTCAAACACTTATTCTCATTTAATGTCAGATGAAGACTTGTATTTGACGGTCAGGCTGAGGGCCTCGGAGGCTCTGAAGGAGAGAGCACTCATTTTGGAACTGATGCTGGGATGAGCTCCGCGGATGTTAGCGGGAGCACAGTGCAGGAGACGCACCAGGTTTTTACGGAAGTTACGACCAACAAACCCGTACACAATGGGATTCACACAACTGTTGAAGTAGGCGATGCAGATGGAAAAGGGCATGGCCGTATCAATGATGTCCAGAATGTGACAGTTGTTCAACATTTTGAGCTGGTACAAGAGTTGCATGAAGTGGAATATCTGGTGAGGCACCCAGCACACAAAGAAGGCCAGCACAGCAGCGGCCAGCATGCGCAGCACCTCATCCCGGGACTGCCGGCTCTTCTGGATGTGCCTTGCCCCCAGCAGAGCTCTGCCGATCAGGCAATAGCACGTAATGATGATGATGAAGGGCACCAGGAAGCCCAGCAGGCTCTTCATCACGCTGATGGCCAGCAGCACCTGCTCCAGGCTCTGCACATTGTCCTCTGTGGGGTGCAGGATAGCACACACGGTCACCGTCAGGTTCTGGTTGTTGATATTATGGATGTCTCTGGTGAAGGCTGTGGGCACACTGAGCAGCAGAGCAAACAGCCAGATCAGCACACAGGTGATGCGAGCATACAGCACTGTGCGGAACCGCCGTGACCTCACCGGGTGGACAATGGCCAGGTATCGGTCAATGCTGAGCGCGGTGAGGAAGAAGATGCTGGTGTAAAGGTTAAACATGGCCAGAGCTGCTGTGGCTTTGCATAGGAACCCCCCAAAGGGCCAGTGGTACCCTGTGGCTGTCACTGTGGCCCACATGGGCAGAGTGATGAGGAAGGTGAGGTCAGAAATGGCCAGGTTGAGCACAAAAATGTGAGCCACTGTCTTGAGTTTCATGTAACAGTATATGATAGCCACCACCATGCTGTTTCCCACAATGCCAATGATAAAGTTACAGCCGTAGACGATTGGCACCATGGTGAAAATGAAGTCATGATTTCCAGACAAGCCACAGGTCAGGTTGATCCTGTCACTTTCTGCTCCAGAGGTTACATTCTCCATCTTGTTTTAGTGTCAAATCAGGAGTAATAGGGAGGCCCTGTCGGCAGGGTGCGTCTGCGCTGACGGATATAGGCCTTGGGCGAAGGCCTCGGCGACTCCTATAAAAGAAATAGAGCAAAAATGTCACATGCAATCTCAGGGAAGAACCTTCATTAGGAGTGGCACGGCCCATAAACACTAATCCACACGAGCACCCATCAAAGTGCTCACCCTACACCAGCTCATTAAGGACGCAGACATTAAAGCTATCCTGACGCTTTATGTTATTTATGTAAAATAAGACACCATTAAAAACAGATGTTGTATGTTATTCAATATTCCAGAAATGCTCCTTAAAACATTACTCTGACAGTCTGCATTCTGCCTCCTCCTTTAAAAGCTCACTGGGCTAATAAACGGCACCAGTAAAACGATACAGTGTTTTTGTCAAATGGCCCGTCCATCTGGGTGGACCGTGCGCACTCGGAAGGAGAACCGTTATGCCTTGTGTTATGACCTGTGTTAATGAAGAGTGCCTGGCAAAGTGCGGGCTCAGATAACAACACCATTAAACACGGAGGTAGTGGAGAGAGAGCTTAGGCTGCAGTCACTGTAAAAGACATGTCACGTTTCCAACCCTGGGTGAGCACAGATACATTGTACACAGCATGAGAACTTCTAATCAGCACACACCTAAACAAACACGACAGCGGGGATTCTGCTCCATGGAAACTTTGCTCTGTGAGAAAATCAAACCTGCCTGCTACTGCACCAAAGAGGCCTCAGGGCATTTTGTGCTTCATTTGTAGCAGACGAGCTGAGATAAAAAATAACTCTTGTCTCTTTTTGGGAGTCTACAGAACAGCCTCATTAGCTCAGTTAATGCAATAATATTAGCACAAGCCTTTATTGCAATTATTAAGTTAAGCTAAGTCGGGTATATTTGTGCTAGTCTAAATTGAGGCGACATTATTAAAGTTGAAACCTGAAGGAAAGAAAGTTTCTTCAACAGTTACTACCAGTTTATTCCTGATTTGAGTCCTGACTAGAACCAGGAAGTATGACCACATTAGTCCAGTTCTCAGGTCTCTGCACTGGCTCCCTACAGCTCAGAGAATAGACTTTAAAGCAGCTCTGTTTGTGTACAAGTTTCTTCCTGGCCTTGCAAAAAGTACATCTGAGACATATGAATCATATGAACTAACTCAGACTCTGAGGAGCACAGAGACTGGCCTCCTGCTGGTAACCAGAGACAGGACTAAACATGGGGAGCCAGTGTTTCCGATGCTTTTATTCTTTTGTTAAGCACTTTGAACTGATTTGTGTATAAACTGTGCCATACAAAATAAACTTGCCTTGCCTTAATTCTGTACATAATGGCTGTACATAACTTTCTGTGACGGACCCTAACAGGCCACTGATGTTAAGTGTTCCATGCTACATATATTTGATCATTTTAAATATTGCATAATTCCATTGTTTACATCTATATGAATATAATAATAATAATAATAATAATGCATCGGTTTTATATAGCGCTTTTTTGGACACTCAAAGACGCTTCACATGTGTCATTATTCATTCACTCCATACACGGTGGTGATAAGCTACTACTGTAGCCACAGCTGCCCTGGGGCACACTGACAGAAGCGAGGCAACCAGTATGTGCCATCGGCCCCTCCGACCACCACCAACCATTCACACACAAGACTCATTCTAGGCAATGGGGGTGAAGTGTCTTGCCTAAGGACACAACGGCAGTTTGGCACTTTACAGCCGCAGCCGCCCCACTGTGGCTGGTGTTCCCAGAGGTTAAGTGTCTTGCCAAGGACACAACGACAGTAGTCAGTGGGAGTCGATGGTGAAAGTCTTGAGCGGGGCTTGAACCCACGACCTTCTGGCTCAAAGGCCAACGCTCTACCAACTGAGCTACTGCCGCCTGCGGCATATAATGGTGTGTATAAAAGGTGTGTGGAAGCTTGAATACAGTTCCCTTTGTTTCCACAAGATGGCAC
The DNA here is from genome assembly GCA_964034765.1 of Knipowitschia caucasica. Lineage (NCBI taxonomy): Eukaryota > Metazoa > Chordata > Actinopteri > Gobiiformes > Gobiidae > Knipowitschia > Knipowitschia caucasica. Next base: position 20,587,479 of record OZ035843.1, read on the forward strand.
CCTCTCTTAAATATTTTCATGTGGGTTGAACCCACAACATTGTTGTCTATTTCGAAAACCAAAGTTGTGGTTGTAGTGTAATCTTATGTGATAATACGATGATATAATTATCATTCAAAAGCTTAGAAATAATATTTGGAGTAACTTGAGGAATTTTGAAAATGACTTAATTCATTGCATTCCTCCTCGGCTCTGGGAGGCATTAGGCTGTCTACAGTGATTTTATTTTTACCAGGTTTCTGTATGGATTCTTTGAAAAACCCTGTGAGCGCTGAAGCAACAAGCGTATCAGTTGCAGATGTGGAGGCGCATGTGGACAGAGCGCGGCTGCCAAGGACAACAGAAACATGAATGCAGCCTGGCATGGTAAGTACTGCAAAGCACCAGTGCAGATGTCATCACCGGGATTTTCCCGATGCACTAACGACTTTCACAGGAGCTGGCTGTACATTTAATCTGTCCTTGAGAGACAAGACATGCCATTTATAAGGATTATGAAGAGATAAAATAACTGAGAAGAAAGTGACAGGGAATGCTTCCGACTATAATTGGGAAGGTTGGTATTTAACACTAGAACTCGCAGAGCAGTCACTTTGACAGTTTTGGTTTTGGAAGAGTAATTACTCAGCGTATGTATATTTTTGGTTTTCATAAATGTGACTTTTTTCTGTTTCTATATGTAGTTTATTCTGATGTGATTATTTTTGATGATGATCTTGAATTTATGAAATGTGAGTAGTTCATGGCCACCAACATTCTGACCGGTTCAGAGCCATCTCAGCTTGAAGCCATGTGGGTTACCATAGAAACACACTGACAGCAGATAGCATTTAGTAGCTTCTCAAAACCTGTAATTGTTGTATTTCAAGTTATCTTAACCGTTTTATCATTCATCAAAGATACAAAATATATATAAATTGCTTATTTTGAATGAAAGTAGTGAAAAAATAACTCCGGCTCTGGGAGTTTTAGTAGTTTCAGAATCAAGGGAGCCCTCGTGTTAAAGCAGCAGTATTTTTCCGTGAGGGCAGTGGTTCGTCAATACAAACAGTGACTTATTGCTCAGTGTATGGTGCATGTAAGAACAGCCCATTATAAAGGTCAGGTGGCACAAACAGAAGTCTCGGAAGTCGGTCTATTACCCCGTCTGTGGTGCTAACAGTGAGAGTGATACGCCGCATAACTGAATGATAGCCATAAACTCTGGGTGACCACTGACAGGAAGGTAAACACTGCCTTCACAAGGTCCACGGGCAAAGCTGCATCCTCTCGGACAATGCACCCGCTATTTGAAAACACTCCTCACAATGCTTACATAGAAAGATAAAAATAAGCAAAAGGGAAGTTCTGAGACATTTTTACTGCAGAGACAACTTGGTGACATCATATGAATTTCCAGTCTGCGGAGTATGAGTTTATGCAGCATGAGGGGGTGTGGGGGACTTTGATTGATAGAGGGTGTTGTGTCTGGAATATACATGATTTACTTAAACTCTTCAAACCTAGGCTGAATCTATGTACATGTACAGTAGATCACGGAAAAACGTATTTGATAGTTAGGCTGCCAGAGATGGATTGCATATTGCTTTAGCTGGATACACAGTTTGCATTTCTATCCCATTTAATTTTTCTTATTTTTTCATTTTCTAGTGATCTTAATTTGGAGGCATCAAGCAAGGAAGTGACAAGTATTATTATACAGAAATAATACAAGTCAATAATTACATAAGATTCATACTGATGAGGAATAAAATAAAGTAGGAAGAGGAGGGGGGAGATTCTAATCCGGTTTAAGGCCTTTTCTCTTCTATCTTAAAACTTCAATACCCACAAATGGAACTATATCAGTACTAGTTACTTGCTCTCATCTTAAAGTGTCAAATAGTGACTCTCTCTCACAAGTATGAACAAGATTAAATGCTGAGGGATAAGATACCGACAGCAAGTTGTGAGCTGATTTGTTCACAAAATGTCACTTTTCTGTTGGGACAAAAAACATGTGCTATTTAACTGGTCATTTCTGTAGAAAAAAATTTAGATTATGAAAATAATGGCAGATTATTTGTAGATATTATGGACATGTCTAGTAGCTTGAACATTTTCAGCATCACCAGTGCAGATGTCATGACTGGGGATGTGCTTTTAATTGGTTGTTGCCAAAGGACTGAAAAAATTGCTATTTGCTAAGTGCATGCATTCAAATTATGATTGCCATTCTAGGGGACATTCTTTTGTATCCGCGATTAATCTTGTTGTGCGGGCAAGCCACAAAAAGCCGGAAATTTGAGGTACATTTGATCGGTGAAAGTTGAATACTGTATTGTGCGGAACATTCCCGGCCTCTTTATGCAACAAGCAGGTGAAGGACATTGTAACACTTTTATATATTGTCTTTCAGTGTACTTTAAATTATTTTGTATCTATTTTATTGACTTCTGGTGTAATCTTTGGGAGAGTAAGGCTTCAGTTTACTATTTTTAACAGCCGTCAAATAAACATATTTTCCAGAAGCGTGTTTCTCATCATTGACAACTTGTATGGTGCTCTATTGTGATGGAAAAAAATCGCCCATATTCCAGACTTTACACTACACTCACTCCATTTGGCAAGAAAGTATCGTCCAGTAAAACGTTCTAGCATTCAAAACCCAGTCCTAATTGACTCTGGAAAAAAGCAGCATTCGTTCGGGATCATGGGAATTTCTTAAGGAAAAGTGTAAGGAAGGAAGGAGGCGGGAATGAGCGTATGAGTGAGTGAGGAATTCTAACCAACTCAACTATCTTAGCCGTCTTTGTAAGTGTCCGGACAGAAGCACCACCATCTGGCCGCCCTCAGCGAGCCACTAAATCTCAGCTTCATGGAGTTAATGATTTATACGTGCCCATTATCAAGTGAGGAGTGAATCAGGAGTACGAGGCCCGGATCACTGCGTCGCTCTCCCCACGTCTCCCCTCCCTCAGATCCTTGTCAACAACTGCTTCCTCTGCTCTGTAGCCCCCTCATCCTGTATTCTGATCTGTCTTAGAACACAATGTCATGCACAAAATCCATTTTCAACGCTTGTAGAGCATAGGTGCATTGAGCAATGTTTTAGATCCTACCACCTCCCCCCGTGGCTAAAGTTTCCCTCCTGTACAACAATCAACCTGGGGAACTCTGAGGTTTATTCTCTGTTACATGAATCACACATGTTGATGGTCCATAATAATAGCTGTTGTAGTAAAGAAGAAAGTCTGCTTCCTGTTAGTCTTCATGTGATGGCGTGGTACACATAAAACCCTTTTGGTTTTTTGCATTAAATGTGAAAGAGACAACAGTTGGAGCCATGAAAATGTATAAGATACAGAAGACTGCTAAAATCTACAGAAATAAAAGCAAGAAAAATGTAAGGAAATGTTTGTGGAAAGCCAGGTCATTGTATAGAAAGTGTCCTGGGTTCAGGAGGTCAGGTAGACACTCTGCCTCTCCTGCGCTTAATCTTGAATTTTACAATGTTCAAAGCTGCTGTCAATAAATATTTTTTGGATAATCAATTAATCTAGCAATAATTTTCTCAATTTATTATTTTCTCAAAACGGTTTATTATGAAAGTTTCATTTAGTATGTGATTAATGCTCTGTCTGAGTCTTAAAATCAAATCTCTAATCATGATTTGAAGTTTGTATCAAAAGCATTTGACGGTTATTGAAAAAACTTGATTAACAGATAAAAGAAAATGGTCTCCCTCTTCAATGATACTGGCTTGTATTGGTTTCTGAGAACTTAATACGTTTATCATAAAATATATATAAAATTTTTATAATAGTACAGTTTTCTGCTATTGTTATACATGCTCTACTTCCACTTCTTTTGTGATTTAAACTAATTGATCAAATGAAAAAATATTTGCGGGATTAATTCATTATTAAAATAATAATTTATTGACAGCAGCTTTGAACGTTTTAATACTGAAGATTTACCCTGTAGGCGCAAAAGAAGCAGAATGTCTCCATCTTTATTTTTTGCATCATGGGATGAATGTGCAATTTTGTCTTGATATAATGTGGAATTGTATCAAGACCATCTCTTCTTTAAGCAAAATAACATAAGAAAGTCAAGATCAAGTGCATCCCTTCCTGAAGAGATATAGATGGAAGTCCCAGCAGAAAAAGTGACATATTGTGTGTTTAAAGTGCTGAAAATTTAAATATCTGTCATGTAATCCATTAACCCAGCCTTTGGGGACTTGACTAGTGGTGCTAGCTAATGGAAATATTGGCCCCAGAATGAAGATGGCCTGCATGTTTTGTTTACAAATGTATCTTTTTCATGTCAATTGAAGATTAAACAGAACCAGCTCCTGCTACTGAAAGCACATGCTATCTCCCATAACGATATTTGAGACGGATGATTTGACATTAATAACAAAACAGTCCATAAACTCTCGAAGTCTATTTGATGGAGAAGATTGTCTGAACAGGATTAGAGTTAGGATTAGACCATTTAGTATTACGTCTTCGCCGCAACATATTTCCCACGTCTGTTGCCCTAAAATGACTGCATGTCATAAGCTTTCTTCCTCTATACCACATGCGTTGTCTGGCTGAGGATTAAATTTCTCATACATGAAGATTTCCAGAGGTTAATGTTTATTGGAGACTGGACTGACTGAGTTTCGTAATACAATTTTTGGCTTGTCATACATAGGCTCCGTAAACTCTATACAGCCATGTAGCAACTAAATAATTACAATGTGCAACAGGTGGCACTAGTTACAACCCCGCCAGAAGGAAATATGCGTGATTCAAGACATTGTTGTTGCTTTTATGAATTAAATAATATGTGTAACTTAGCTCTATACATCTAAACACCTAATGAAAGTTGTTTAAAGTGTCTGTAATGAGAGTTCTTACCTGAAATGCAGAACCAAAAGCAGTTGTTTCTTAGGGAAGACAGCAACAGGACGACCACCACCTCTGTGCCACTGACCGCTCCGGATCCAACTTAAGTGGTGGAGCGAGACGAGCAGGAATACGCCTGACACACAAAAATACAGCCCCCTCCTTCATTCAGCGCACACACACACACACACACACACATAAGGAGAAGGCAACATCTCACACCAGCCGGCACAGCATTGTCCGTTTGTGCCTCTCTCTCTGCAGGGCACAACATAAACAGCATGTTACACAAGAAGTCCCCTGTGTGCTATAGTCTGGGTCTTCCTTTCTCTGTCACAGAAACATGGTGTTCTGCTATTATTGGACTCATCTGAGACTAGTACACAAGTAACTCAAGTATAAGTACTTCAATACAATTATATTCATGCGGCGGTTTTTAGACAGACTACTTTAACTTGAGAGTAATATTTAACAGTGTGTACATTCCTCCTTTTCCTGTTTTCTTCCTACTTGACTATTAAATCACAATCGCAAGATCCTTCAGATATGAAGATGATTGTCTATTTTTTGTTGCCTTTTAACCTTTTGTCATAATTGCTTCTCAAAGCCTATGACTCAAGGGCACTTTCTATACAGCGGTCAGGTTTCCCACATTTGTTTTATTTCGTCATATGTCTTGAATGATTTTATTTACTTTACAAATGCTGGTTTTAAGCTGCCCTCTTACCTCTTACAAACTACCAGTGCTCCACATGTTGTTGTTAAATTTCTCACAAAACTCTGGCATCTAAAAGTGAGTAAATGATATTGTTTTTGTTGATCCGATGACATTCAATAAAAAAACAAGAGCAGAAGTTCCCTTGAATACAATTTCAATTTACCTCGCGCGATATGTTTTGATATATCTATCTGAAAATTCTTCTCTTAATCATGGCAGAGCTGCTGTGAGGCCCACACGTGTGTTATTGCAACAGCCACGTAACATTTGAATAAACTTACTTTTATGACGTTTGCCTGTCTGCGTTACCGCCGTCATGTCTCACCCTAAAACAAAGACTGTCCCGAGTCGCTGCATAAAAGGAATAGCCCACTGTCTGATTGTGACTGGCCCTGTCAACACTTTATTAATAGCAGCTGCCCTTCACTTGCATTAGTTGGTATCTAGGGCTTAGGAAATGGGAGTACTATGCTTGGCCTATTCTTCTGGAGCCTCCTACGCTTACTGCAAGGGCACAATTTTGATTTTTTCACGTAGGCTTTGTGAATTGAAGGATGTAGTGAAACTAGATTGTTAGGTGGTGACTCTGCTGATGACTCCCCAACCTACCACTTACAAACAATATGGGAAATGTAAACTGCACTTTCTGCGATCATGCTAATTATTTTGTATCTATTTATGACTGTTGTCACCCAGCATCAGGAACAGGTTTGTACTAAAGATATTTGCCTCTCACTATTCTTCTCTTCCACCAGGTCATGACAGGTGATGAGAATGGGCTCAGCTCTGCCCTCCACGGCCTGTGATTTCACATGTCACAGAGATGGATAGTGACGGATGATGTGGTCCGACTGCCATGCAGCCAGTTTCAGTGTGGCTGGCGAAGAAAGCTCCCCCCGTACTTGAGGGTAAACAACAAAAGAAAGGAAAAACAAACATTTAGGACTAAGTGGTCTCGTTTGGTGGCTTTTGCTCAACCAGGTGTAGCTTGCTCATTGAAAACCAATCACATTCCCTGGGCTTTGAAAGTAGCACACAGCTCAAAGGTCACATCGGTTCAGCAGGTTCATATTGTGTGTTTACTAAAAATACCAAGTATACAGAAATGGCCTCATAGCTCATGTTTAAGATGGTCTGCTTTAAAAGAAGGAACATCGCTTCTGTTGTTCATGTCAGATAGTAAGGGAAACAATCACACCTACAGGCCTCATGATCTGATCAATGATATTCTCAAATATCATTCAGAGAATGATAAGAATCACATATTATCCTGTCACAGCACTCAGTGGCCCCTCAGCGTCCCCAGATGTAAATCTATCTATATCTTACCCAAGAGGCCCATCAGGAAGTGAAGAGAGAGTTAAGCATCAACTCTGTAATATGCCTGTACTATTTTGCAGATAACTAATAACTCTGTGCAGGGACAGGATGTTGTTGCAACACCACTCGCTACACGCTGGCTTTGAGCAGTCACATGTAAGATGAAACACATGTTGATTTAAATATACATCTGCATCTTGTACCTTTGTAGAGCCGTTCTGTTGTCTTCTCTTGGGGTGGCGTATGGCCAAAGTATAACTTCATCTGTTGGGAATGAACAAGTTTTGTGCAACAAAAACTTCCAGATTGTTTAAAAATGCATATTGTGTAATATCTATGAATGTGTTGTAACCAAAGAATAAGCCATGGAATAGTGCAATCTATCAAGTGCAGTGAAATCCATCAGCAGAGATGTGGAGGCCAGTAAGAGGACATGGCTGCAGCACACCGCTTATTACACCCTGGAGGTGTGATTGTGGCCAATGTGCCTGCTAATCCGATCACGCTAACCAGATTATCAATGATAGCACTTAAGCTATATTAGAATGAATTGATGACTGGAGTAATTACCGGCAGCAGAGATCACAGAGAGAAATTATTGAGCAAAACAGCAGACAGTCAAATGCCAACCCCCATTGCACCTGCTCAAGAGGCAAGCATGTGAGCTCAGGTGACACACCTTAAATCCTCAAATATGCCATCAAAGGCTGGACTATAAGGGCTCATGAGTCTGTCAATCATGATTACTACCATATACTACTTCATTCTATAAAGATATTTCAGAAAACCTAACAATCCTGGAATGAATAAACAGTAGGTTATTGGTGAATGATTTCCAACAACCACAAAAACCTGTTCAGCACCTCTTCAGCTCGTGTCCAGGCAATTCTCATCGTCAGGATTAGGGCCCCTGGGTGCCGCTTAGTTCCATTTGGCTGGCGGATGGGAAGAGGCAAATATCAATACAAGTTTGGACGCTTAAAGATACACTTAGTTTCAATGTAGGTTTGAACATAATTTCCAGCAGGAACATCCAGGTGGAGTCCATTATGTATCAGTCCCATGCACTTTTGTTCTTTGGTGTAAGTTACACCTGTATTTGACAGAGCAGAACATATCCGCGAAATGTTGATAGGCCGTTGTGTAACTAACTTTACCTTAAATGGAATTGCCTGAAATCTTGGTCTTGTCGAATGATGTCTCTCTGGGGAAAGTCTGTCAGTCTGGGATAAAATATTTCAATAATGTAGCCTAATAAATTGAGAATAGCCAAACGTTTGCTTTGACTGGTGTTCAGAACTTCAGATATATTGACAGACAATAATTGACCTAAAAGCGTGATGAGTGTGAATGTTTACTCAATGTGATTTTACATTTAGAATACTTCTGGTCCATATAACCGTGGTCTTGATCACGTTTTGCATGGCACATCGGCCCAACATAAAAAAAAAACAAACCAAGATACATCCTTACCTGAACAGCTGTTCCAAACATAGACTGTATTGTTCCGCCATGTTGGCGCGGGTCTGCCGCGGGTCTGACCCGGGTCTGACCTGTCTGTTTCCACCTGAGAGCCTGAGAGAAGCTCCATTTCATCATCACGGTAAGAAACATCTGTCCTCAGCGATACCCATAGACATTCAGCCACTTCTATGTCCTCAACCGTGGAAAGAGTAAGACACATGTTGTTGCTAGCACACTGCTAAGATGCTAGCAACAAGATGCTACATATTACTGGGAACAAAGTTTGGTTTTGAGTTCAATATCAAATTCGTGTGGCTTTTAATCTGACGGTGGAACCTTTAGCGTTTGATATCATAAGTCTTGTTTCCACTAGCCCTACTTAGCCCTACTCTACTCGGCTCTACTGCCACCGATTGGCGGCGTTTCCACAAACCCTGGTGTAGCTTGGCCCTGGTTATGTTCAGGCCAAGTTGGTACTTAAGTGTTCTAGTTGTCGGTGATTGGCCAGTGTGCTGCTTGAAGCCATGGTTACCTCGGAATTTAACTGGATACTGGTCTGTTGTGAGTAGGTTACTAGGATACAGTACCAGATAATAAAGCATAATGGAAAAGCAACCAGGTAGAGTTGAGCCGAGAAGGGCCAAGTAGAGTAGAGTAGGGCCATGTACTAATTAATTAATTAGTATGAATAATACCTTGCATTTGTCACAAGTCCTGACACATTGAGTCTTGTCCATGGATGTATTATATTATTGAGTTGTACAATAGTAACATAACCACAAAATGGTGTCTTCATCTCATTAAAAAACATGTGGTATTTTGCATACATACCATAGACCTATGGTATGTATGCAAAATACCACATGTTTTCTAATCTGCATACACAAGAACACTGTTGACTATTTGGGCTGAGAGTTGATTGGCTGAAAGAGGATGTTCCTCTCTTTTTCACTGATAAAGCTGATGTTACAGACCTAAAATACATGCATGTGAAACCAGACTGTGTTGAACTAGGAAATAGTTGGATATTAAGATGAAATTCTATTGTGCAAGTTTCAGAACGAACATTCTGATATTATCAATGTATGAATTATATAAAAATGTGTTATGTAAGTATGTAGCCTCAATTTTATAGTTTTATAATTGTTGTTGGCATTATACACCTTCCCCAGGGACAACAGCTGAAAACTAGCTTTGCATCTAATGCTGACACATTTACAGAAATGTTCATTAATGTGTAATTTTTTTTAAGAATACATTTTACTTTTCACATGGGCTACAGAATGATATTTATAGTCATGAACTCTTTTGGCTATTGATCTTTGATTCATTTCTGAATAGACAAAAATATGTTGCTTGTCGATTAGTGTACATGTAACTTTTGTCTTTTTTGATTAATGGACCCAGGAAGGGATCCTAATGGAATCCACATACATCAACAATAAGGCTACTTTGTGATTATGATGCATCCATATCAGGCAGGGGGCTTTGAAGATATAAACATGGTTACCACTGCTCTGGATGCTCCACTAGCACTAGAGACTAGTCTAATGTGACTTTAACAAGGCTTTTATTTTCTGTTTGCTGTGGAGGTGTCAAGGACAACCCATGCACCCTTCTGTGCAGCCAAGGCTCAGAAAATATTTACAGCTCTCTTACACTATAGACCTTGTTAGTGTTTTCGCCGCAGTCTAAATGGGATCTGTGTGGAGGGGGATGAAAGGAAAGTGGACAGTTGGTTTCCAATATCCAGACCCAGTGGTGTGTGTCGTCCTATATGCCCGAGATGGGGTCTGGAGATTAAATCCATCTGAGCATCATGGAAAGCACTGACCTTCAGTTCAGTGGGACCATGTAAAATTATGTGGACAGTACACTCCTCCTGGTCGGAACCACATACAGATATGTCAAGGAAAACAACTGTATTAGACAAACAGGATGTGTGCAGAGATCGGGGGAAAGTTGTGGGAAGGATGGTAGTGGGCCCCTCAGAGCCACATTGTTTAGGTCTGCTCCCCAAGGTTGCATTTGGACAAAAAAGGGAGGGATGAGAAAATGCTGAAAGTTTTGAAGGATGATATTCTGGCCCATTATATGATAAGGATAAAGTTAAAATGGTTGAGTCATGCTGCCGTGTTCGGTTCTATCTTTTAGCCAAGGAAGCTTTATAATATGAACTAATGGAAGAGGGTGAAGTAATGTTGCCTCAAAGCAAGGAAGTGAATGTGACTCTTCACAACGTATTTCCTATATTGAAAACATTTGTTATGCCATTGGAGATTTCTCAGAAACACATATAGAAGTAAACACATAAATGAAGAGAATGTTTGTTTTTTAAGAGCAGGCTCAAGGCGGAACTTTTTTGATCAAGCTTTTTCGAGTATTATATTTTGGTTGTATTTATTCTAGCTATGATAGTTCATAGTCATTTTAAGCTCCACTTTATATAGTTTTTTGATGCGTAAACGTTTGTCACGTGGCGTGAGATGAAGTAGGACCCAAACGCAGGAATGCAAAAAAAAAAAGATTTAATAAAATAAAGTCCAAGGTGGAAACAAATCACAAAACTCAACTAGAAATGGTACAATGGCTGAAGCCATTGTGAGTGGCTGCATAGATGTTGGAAGGGTTAGGGATGAAGAAGGAAGAGAAAGGGGAAGAAGGAGGAAGAAGGAAGAAGTTGAAAGAAATAAAAGAATAAAGAAGAAAAAGAAGAAAGAAAAGGAAAGAAGAGGAAAGAAGAAGAAGAAGGAAGAGGATGAAGAAGGAGGAGGGAGGAAGAGGAAGCGGAAGAAGGAGGAAGAAGGGGAAGAAGGGGGAGAAGGGGAAGAAGAGGAAGAAGGGGAAGAAGAGGAAGAAGAGGAAAGAAGAATAAGACAAAGGAAGAGGAGGAGGAAGGTGAAGAAGATGAAGGTGAGGAAGATGAAGAAGAAGATGAAGTAAGAAGAATGTGTTGTAAGGTGTTGAATTTGTTGTAAAGTGCTAAATGTGTTGTAAGGTGTTGAATTTGTTGTAAAGTGCTAAATGTGTTGAATTTGTGTTAATTTGTTGAATTTGGTGAAAGCGTTGAAGAGTTGAAAAGTGCCAAAATCTAGAAGAAGAAGAAGAAGAAGAAGAAGAAGAAGAAGAAGAAGAAGAAGAAGAAGAAGAAGAAGAAGAAGAAGAAGAAGAAGAAGAAGAAGAAGAAGAAGAAGAAGAAGAAGAAGAAGAAGAAGAAGAAGAAGAAGAAGAAGAAGAAGAAGAAGAAGAAGAAGAAGAAGAAGAAGAAGAAGAAGAAGAAGAAGAAGAAGAAGAAGAAGAAGAAGAAGAAGAAGAAGAAGAAGAAGAAGAAGAAGAAGAAGAAGAAGAAGAAGAAGAAGAAGAAGAAGAAGAAGAAGAAGAAGAAGAAGAAGAAGAAGAAGAAGAAGAAGAAGAAGAAGAAGAAGAAGAAGAAGAAGAAGAAGAAGAAGAAGAAGAAGAAGAAGAAGAAGAAGAAGAAGAAGAAGAAGAAGAAGAAGAAGAAGAAAATCCAAAGGAACAGAAACAGGACAGAACTTGACGAGGCAACACAACGAACCAGCAACAAGGGGAGAGGAGCACAGGGTACATATAGACACACACAGACACAGGTGAAACACATTAGGGCGGGGCAGACAATCAACAGGGAACAGGACAGGAAGCAAAACTGAAATGAAACCCACAGAACCAATGTCAAAATAAAACCAAATACAGAAATAAAATCCACACCACGGCAACGTTGGCGCGCAGGTTACGTCCAAGAATAACTGCGATGTTGCCTGTGGGTTGTTTGGGAAGGGGAAGTTATTTTAAAGATTTTTTTGCCTTACATAGACTTAAACATATTGGGCCTCATTCACGAACGGTTCTTAGGAACAGATTTGTACGTAAATCCTACTTACGCGGTTTTTACGAAGAAAGTGGCATTCACGAATATTTCTCGTAACCAGAATTTCACTTGGGCAAGTACAAATCCTACGAGTCCTCAGGAGCACTCGTACGCATTCAGTGCCGACATGTTCACACGCCGGGGTTGTCCTCTTTGGTGAAGTTGAATAAAAATACAACATTCCAGTGATATGTCCGTCATATCGATGTATGTATTTATTTATTTGTAGTAATCTTTATTAGTAATCTTTATTTATATACCGCCTTTTTCACTGCAGATCTGGCCTACTTTTTAATTCATTTTGAAATGAAATGTGCCAACGCTTTATCAAATACATTGGAAATCTTGCCGTGTATTAGTGACCCCTTCCTATTTATAGGGGGCATTTCTTTATCCACGGGCCACAGAACAACGGCATATATACTGCTGCTGCAGGAGGTTACTGGGTCCGCGCTGAGTCTCTGCGCTGGTCTCTCCTATGGATCTATACGGGTCTGCACTGGTCTCTCCCATGGATCTATACGGGTCTGCGCTGGTCTCTCCCATGGATCTATACGGGTCTGCACTGGTCTCTCCCATGGATCCATACGGGTCCGCGCTGGTCTCTCAAGTCTGGTCTATGCGGTCTCTCTTCGGTCGAAGTTATTCGTGAATGAGGCCCATTGAGAAGAGGTTTGAGAAGAAAATAGTATCTTTAATCAAACAACCCAATTTGTAATGAGTCATCTCTAGGAAGATGTTCTCCAGGGAGTTTGACTTGAGCTTTGGTTTTGTCAAATGTAGAAAAAAATTCCCATATTCATTGACCTTTGGGTCAATACAAACAATGGGCCTCATTCACGAATAACTTCGTAAGAAACTACTCAACTTTCTTCTCAAGTTGTCCTTAAGTAGATTTCTAAGAAGTCCCCACGTGGGATTCATCAACGCACTCGTAAGCCGCTGAATTGTTCGCAGCTGTTCTCTCAGATTGATGAATCCCATTTCCTCGTAAGTAGAGCGCGCGTGCCAGGTGCTTCATTAGCATAGGTACTTAGCATAAGTAACCGCCCACTAATGCCCATATAAGGGACTGCAGGGCCGTGTGCAGACGGCAGAGGAAACAGCAACAGGCCTTTACACGGAGCAAAAGTCACCCTTTTTTCTTCTTTTACCAGACTGAGAATAAAGTTATAAAATGTTGACTTAAAATTCGAAATATTATGATAATAAAGTCGAACTAGCAAAATTATGAGATTAATCTAAGAATATGATGAGATTAATCTCAAAATGTTATGAGCTTAATTTAAAAATATATTATGTATTATTTTAAAGATGAATCTCAAAATGTTTTGAGATTAATCTCAAAATATTTTGGACCCTGGGAGGAGATCCAGCGCGGACCAGCGCTGAGACCAATGCAGACCCGAGGAGAGACTGGAGTGACCAGCACACAGAAACCAGCGCTGACCTATAGGAGAGACCGCATAGACTGGAGTGACCTGACTGGAGAGACCGCATAGACTGTAGTGACCTGACTGGAGAGACCGGTGCGCAGAGACCAGCGCGGACCGAAGAGAGACCGCATAGACCAGACTTGAGAGACCAGCGCGGATCCGTATGGAGAGACCAGTGCAGACCCGTATAGATCCATGGGAGAGACCAGTGCAGACCCGTATATGGGAGACACCAGCGCAGACCCGTATAGATCCATAGGAGAGACCAGCGCAGAGACTCAGCGCGGACCCAGTAACCTCCTGCAGCAGCAGTATATATGCCGTTGTTCTGTGGCCCGTGGATAAAGAAATGCCCCCTATAAATAGGAAGGGGTCACTAATACACGGCAAGATTTCCAATGTATTTGATAAAGCGTTGGCACATTTCATTTCAAAATGAATTAAAAAGTAGGCCAGATCTGCAGTGAAAAAGGCGGTATATAAATAAAGATTACTAATAAAGATTACTACAAATAAATAAATACATACATCGATATGACGGACATATCACTGGAATGTTGTATTTTTATTCAACTTCACCAAAGAGGACAACCCCCGCGTGTGAACATGTCGGCACTGAATGCGTACGAGTGCTCCTGAGGACTCGTAGGATTTGTACTTGCCCAAGAGAAATTCTGGTTACGAGAAATATTCGTGAATGCCACTTTCTTCGTAAAAACCGCGTAAGTAGGATTTACGTACAAATCTGTTCCTAAGAACCGTTCGTGAATGAGGCCCAATGAATTGATTATTTAAAAGAATATCCAGTATTTTCAAAGTAATTGTTTATTACAACCCCAGTGTTATCCGATACTTGCAGTGTATTTGGAGCCCTGCGCTGCCCAGACCTGTGGGTGCGTGTGTGCGTGTGTGTGTATGCGTGTGTGCGTGTGTGTGTGTACGTGGGTGTGTGAGGCGCTCACTCTCAGCTTTTTGGCCTGCTCCTATCCCAGCAAGCCTTTCCTTTCGTAAACAGCATGTGGACAACTCTGTGGTAGCTTTCTCACCCCTGACCCCTGTGTAGTACAGTCACATGTTTGTCAGGAAGCATAGAAAGAACAACATTTAAAACATTTACAGTACAATAATATGACAATTTTACCAATTAAATATGCAAAGTTGTAGTGTATGTTCTGTACCTGGACCCCTGGGTTACGCTGGTGCTTGGGGAGTTCAAACTCAGCTGAGTCAATAGGCCTGAGGCCCTGCACACATAAACACACGTATACACACATATACACACACACAGTCCTCTGGGGACTGGGTTACTGCGCCATGCTGACCATGTTTCGTCATAATCTCATCCCTGTCCCAACAAACAGTGCTACAGTCTTTGACAGATGTGTTTTGAGGACACTCACTCACAAACTGCCATATGGAAAATAAATATCCTTCTTTATGAACCGTTATCAAAACTAAAAATTCCTGAGGCTCTCTCAGGGTGACGACGTATAGCAGTTGTTTTTCGTCAGTTTGGGATCAAATGCCTCAGCCTGATATTGAATACCAGTGGATGTAGACATAACATGTCATTTTTATCATGCCTCTATATGGTTTGCTTCATTCTTGGGACTTTGGTAAGTTTGGTTTTTGGCCAATGATAGATTTTGTAGGTTTGGTTTCTTAAGGGCGGCACGGTGGCTGAGTGGGTAGCACTCTCACCTCTCAGCAAGAAGGTCCTGGGTTCGAATCCCGGTCGGGCCAGGGCCTTTCTGAGTGGAGTTTGCATGTTCTCCCCATGTCTGCGTAGGTTTTCTCCAGGTACTCCGGTTTCCCCTACCACTAAAAATATGTGCAATAGGTCTAGCATGCGCCTCCTGTTCGGCGACCCCGCTCCCATCTCTGTGTGGAGTGAGAGGACAAGTGCCCAAAAAATAACAATTGTAAACCGCTTTGTGACTCTGGTCTGTGAAAGGCGGTATATAAATAAAGCTTACTTACTTACTTACTTACTTAAGCTGCCAGAAAAGCTTTCCATGATTCACGTAAGGTGAACATTTATTATACTATTTACATCACATTTACCAGCACTTGACTATAACAAAGCTGGAGGGGTTGCATTATTTGTCAACTCGTCTGAAATGTATTGTGGAAGATGGCTGTGGCTGTGATGACTATGGCTGTAGATAACATACTTGAATAAACATATACTTGTCTAAGTTTGTGTTTATTCTAGCCACTAATTGTGTATATTACATACAGTCCCTCTAACAAGCAAACCAACCAAAATAAACAATGCCACTGATATATTCCCACAAGTTATATAATGGAGTAAGGAGAAACCACTGGGTTATTCTCATTCCACAAGGCACACTGGGCCTTGTAATATAGTACATTATTGGACTACAATAAAATAACAGTGCTAGATAAATCTGTAAAATATATGTTATTAAGTTGTCAAAGAGCCAGATATGCAAGTATTTTACTGTAGATGGTGAGAACATGGCGGATGTGGCCAACTGTTTAATAATTTCTTAGTCAATATTGGATCGGATTTGGATAAACAAATAGCAGATGTGGGAAATGATGCAACGCTCCACGGTAGAGAGATTTCTATGTTCTTTGATTGATGCTGAAGAAACAGAAGGTATAATTATACATTTGTCAAAAACAAGAAAAACAACCTCAGGTGACTGTGGTGAGATTGACATGATAAATGTTATTGAGGGTGTTTCAAATCCACTGATTGACTGTAATTTTTTTTTTCAATCGTTTCCTTATCAAATAAAAAAAAATAGCTGAAGTGATTCCCCTGTAAATGTCTGTAAAACATTGTGCTTTTAGCTGGAAATCAAATATTCAGAAAAAGTTGGTGTGGGTTTAGTTTAAATAGGTCAACTGCACTAGAACCAGAAAAATCAGTTATTGTATGAGAGGTGTGTTTATTGTTGCTGTATGCATGTATAATAAGAACCATACTTTAGTTGTCACTGTGATTTCTGCTGCAGAGGCAGGTGATGGAGGTGGGTGCTGTGTGGAGGGTGGCGTTTTCTTTCATTTTTCTTTTACATTTAGGGCTGAGTGCAGCATTGGACTTGGACTTATGCTTCACAGCAAGAAGGTCTGAAGTTTGTTTCCACCTTCAGACTGGGCCTTTCTGTGTGGATTTTGTATGTTCTCCCTTTGTCTGCGTAGGTGTCCCCCGCGTGCTCCGGTTTCCGCCAGGTGCTCCAGATTCCCCTACCACTAATACGCCAGGTGTTCAGTGTCTCACTTCTGTCAACACAGTGTGTGGAGCATATAAAAATGACCAATATGTCAAAATTGTAATTGTTTTGTGGGACCTTGTATGGTGAAATGTACTTCATAAATAAAGATTACTTGCTACTTACTGTTTCAGGGAAATACAATATAATATAAGAAATTATGTACTGCATTGATCATAGTTGTCCCTACAGATGTCTATATAGGACACGAGTAGCACATCAACTTCAGGCCCCGTTTATATGGAGACAATGTGGCAGTAAAACGTTATAGTTGGATGTCGGTTGCTACCCCCCTTTCATACGGAGACTGTGTTCCAGGTGGGTGAAAACGTAAGAGTTAAGATCTAGCCTACAGAGTGGGACAGAGCATATACGCTGGTCAGCGGGGGCTCTTTCACACCCGCGTGAAGGAAAAAGGTGTGAATACTTTAGCTGCTCTGACCCCCACGTCCCCGCTGCTCCCCGCACGTAAATTTGGACATGCGCAGTAGCCGAGTACAAACGTAAACAACAATGGCGGCGGGTACACTAACTAGCTATGTGTGCTTCGAGCGCTACACGGAGGAGATTTCTACTCCTTCTTTCGTCCAAACGAAACCACGCGAAGCTCTAGTTTCAGTTTCCATTTTCGCAGCTGCTGGTAAATGCAGAATGATGTCACGTCTTGCAGAGGAAGTGAGTATACTGCTGGGAGGGGGGGTCTCGGGTGTGTTGTGTTGTAAAGTTCCTCTGCCCTCTACTGGCCGGGCGCTAGAACTACATCGTTTTTGATCCTCGTATGAACGCTTTGAAATTTGCATTACATCAGTGGTCCTCAAACTGGTCCTCAAAGAGCAGTGTGGCTGCACTGGTTTTCATGCCAATATTTCACAAGTGAATTCAGTTTTAACCTGAAGACTTGACATGGGTGGAGTCTGGTGTGCTCCTGCTGCCACACTGACTTAAAAAGGTATGGAATTTACTACATTGCCCCGAGGTTTGACAAAAACTTAAGATCAGAGTCGGTAATGTTTCAGGAAATGGAAAATAGAGGTGCATGGTGACAGTAAGTCTGTATAAACGGTTTTTTATGACAGTACAGGCCTTCTGTATTTCTGTACATTTCTTTACCCTATGCTCTCTCTATGTAATTTGTAGTTTCCAAATCTAATTTTGTAACCTCATTGCTTTACACATGTTCATTTTAAAGCAGAGGAATGCTCGTTCATTTTGATAGTGTTATTATTCTTATGATGGGAGGCTTCTAAATTGGTTATGAGCTGCCTGTTGTTTCTTATTTTCCCCTGATAATCACTGAGACATTCGGTGCCCCATGGGTGCTCGTTGTGTGTGTTTCGAGGGTCAGCTGTCTCCCGCTGGGAGAGCTGGAGTGGATGGGAGGAGGAGCACAGCCTAGAGGAAATAACACAGCAGCAGGGAGGCTCATGCCAATCAACGAACGGGTATGAGTGAAACATTAGCAAGAAAAGACTGACGTTCACCATTTCCCAAGATTGTGTGAGCTGACGATGTTACCCCTGAGAGGAAAGAGCTGGTTCATATAGTGTGAATGGCTCTACAGGGTGTTGCATTGTTTGTTCTGGAATATTGGCGACCTCTTTCCATATGTGCCTTTACTTATCTCTTGCATTCAATTTCCTTCTTATTGTTGTTTAGGGCATGAAACATAGTTAGCAGTTAGCACGCGTCACAGCCTGACTCCCTGTGCCCATGAAGACAGGAGGCACCTCGTCACAAGAGATCGCCTAATGAAATGTCTTCCAGGGAGCTTTGTCAATATTATCCTCCTCTCCCCAAAGCTTGCTGATAGTCTAATTTCACTCACTTTCCTAATTAATCAGCGAGGAGTGCAGAAGGCTGAGGCATGAGGACAGAATAAGTGGACTGGACACACGGCTGTTGTTGGAAAGTGTCCACATCAACACCCTCAGAGAAGCTTAATCCCCACTAGAGACCAATCTAAGGATTTGTTTGGCAACTGCTGTGCAACAATGTACGTTTATTGTCTAACAATAACTGTTAAGACATGTGTCCAACAGGAAGAGCTGATGGTCAGGCAATGTTTGTGAAAACGCTGGTAATAGAATAAAATGCATTACTGCTGCTGGCACACTGTTTATGGTAAACTGCTTAATACAAATTCTTAACTTAGTAAAAACATTTTTGGTGCCATGACTCTGTGTATACTTTCCCAATATATAACATATACTTCACTTAGCAGAAGGCAAAGAAACACAAGTTTCCAGACATTTGAGAAAGCCTATAATTCTTGGTTCAACCTGGAGAGACTACAAGAGACGAGATGCGTTTAAGAGTTGTTTATTTTATGGATTGAGTTTGTTTATTGGTTTGGAGCTTAGGCCCCGGCTGTGGCCGTGCTCTGAAGAGATCTGCGCCTGGGTGCAGATCATGATCCCCGAAAAGAGAGCTTGGCTAGCGATGCGTTTGCCACGACTTGGTTGCTGCGTTTATGGAAGGCGCATGGTGTGAGTGACTGTTTCCGTGCGCGAGCTCGGCTCTAGCGCTAGGCGTTGGCACGTGCACGAGCTCGGCTCAAGTGCGCGGCGTAATGTCCGTGCGCGAGCTCAGCTCTAGCGCTAGGCGTTGGCATGCGCACGAGCTCGGCTCAAGTGCGCGGCTTAATGTCCGGGCGCGAGCTCGGCTCTAGCGCTAGGCGTTGGCCCGCGCACGAGCTCGGCTCATGTGCGCGGCGTAATGTCCGTGCGCGAGCTCAGCTCTAGCGCTAGGCGTTGGCACGCGCACGAGCTCGGCTCGAGTGCGCGGCGTAATGTCCGTGCGCGAGCTCAGCTCTAGCGCTAGGCGTTGGCACGCGCACGAGCTCGGCTCGAGTGCGCGCCGTAATGTCCGGGCGCGAGCTCGGCTCTAGCGCTAGGCGTTGGCACGCGCTCGGCTCGAGTGCGCGGCGTAATGTCCGGGCGCGAGCTCGGCTCTAGCGCTAGGCGTTGGCACGTGCACGAGCTCGGCTCAAGTGCGCGGCGTAATGTCCGTGCGCGAGCTCAGCTCTAGCGCTAGGCGTTGGCACGCGCACGAGCTCGGCTCGAGTGCGCGTTGTAATGTCCGGGCGCGAGCTCGGCTCTAGCGCTAGGCGTTGGCACGCGCTCGGCTCGAGTGCGCGGCGTAATGTCCGTGCGCGAGCTCGGCTCTAGCGCTAGGCGTTGGCACGCGCACGAGCTCGGCTCGAGTGCGCGGCATGCTGGAATGAGGAGTTGCCACCACCAGGAGATGCATACGTACTGTTATAGAAGTTTCTATCCAAAGCAAGGAGCAAGCTCAAAAGTATTTGTCTTAATCAGGAGCGTAAGTTTATTGTACACACGTGCGGAGAGCTAACATATACAAAAGGCAGCATACACCAGCTCTGGCGCGCAGAGCTCAGGTTCCTGTTTACATAGACAACACATAAAGACAGTCACGCCCACAACAGATGGGAGGGGGCCACCAGTACAGGAGGCGCATAGGGAGCGTAGGCGCCATGCCCGTGGTGAGGCAATCAGACAGTGGCATGGAGGTGCAAACAGACAGACAATGGTCATGCAGGATGTAGAGAGGCAGGCATACAGATGCAAGATGCGAAAGGGACAGGGGTGAGACAGTGATTTGCATCATTGTCTGGCGGTGCGGGAAGGACTGGCTCCTTCCTGCAAGTTAGCTGGATAGAGCAGCAGGGGGGAGTGAGTTGGCGTCCCCGAGTCACAGGCAGATTGCCATCACACTCCTCTCCCGTGATAATGTAGAAACTCCAGTTTTACAGAGATCACATTCAGGTGGGTGAGTATTGACCTTGACCCCTGAGCAAAACAAGAGTTGTTGATGGGCAGGCTAGGCTGCCGTCACCCAAGCCTCTTGTATTACGAGGGTGTGGTCAAAGCTCTTCACTGTGATACCCTCCCCCTAAACTGTAGGCGAAACAAGTGGAAAAATAAAAACAAGGTAAACAAGAAAGAAAAACGTTAGACAAAGTCATCGTTCCGAATCGCTGATATAATCAGGATCGGAGTTCAGTGGGACAGCGGCCAGGTCCGCCTCGGGGTCTTTGTATTGAATGGACACAAAGTGAGTGGATACCATTTTACCAACGGCCCGAAACACCATAGGTAATACACATGAAAATAAAATCATAACAGTCAATAGGGCTAAACCAAGATTAATGAGCACACTCCGCCAGGAGGACAGGAGCCAGTCCTGACCGTGAGGAGTGTCCGTGACATTGTCCGCTTGCATGGCGTCCCGGAGTCTAGTCAGATTGGCTATGCCCTGTTGGATAAGACCTCCGTCCTCATCATTAGCCGGAATATATGTACAGCAGGATGACCCAATGATCGTGCATACGCCTCCCACAGACGCGGTCAGGTGGTCCAGGACCAGCCGGTCCTGAAGAACAACGGCACGTAGGTCGTGAAGTTCAACTCTCTGTGATTCAAGTATGGCCACTGTGGTATTGACAAAACCTGAGAACCTATAGCTCAGGGTCTCCGTCCTTAGCATTAGTTTACCTACACCCAGGCTGGGGAATAATGCTAACATTATTTTCTGGCCTGTGGTCCATAATTTGTGGTCATCGGGTACATTAGTGCCCCACAGGGGGTCGTCTCGGGATTCGGAGGCAGGGGAGTTGGGCAAAGGGGGTCGCCTCGGGAACGCTGGGATTCTCTGGGTGTTGTTGTTGGCCTGCTTCACCGACGGTGGTCGCACGCCGGCCGACCTCTTCAGCGTAGGGAGCCGCGGATGGGCCTGGTCCGTCCCCACCCTCGGTGTCCTCGTCTATGGCCCTCAGTGGCAGCACCGCACGACAGTGGTAACGGCAGTGTCCGTCACCAGGAGGACGAGGAATGGGCCTAGCCAGCGCTTGGACCGCCAATGTTGTCGTCTCGTTTCCTTCACCAGGACCCAGTCGCCTGGCTTGATCTTGTGCGGAGCCGCCTGCGCAGCCTGTGGCAGGGCGCTCCTGACCTGGGCAGAAATAGAGGGCAAAAGTGCATTAATTTCCTTACAATAGGACAGCATGTCGTCATCACACAAAGAGGTGCTTGGCAAATCTCTGGTCGGGGGTCCCGCGCCCAAGTTGGGTGGTCTGGCAAAGAGGATTTCGAATGGGCTTAGGTTTGACCCTGACCTGACTCTCATGCGCATGTACATGAGGGCTAGCGGCAGAGCTTTGATCCAAGACAGGTCTGTCTGTTCGCAGATTTTGACAAGTTTGTTTTTCAGAGTGCCATTCTCTCGCTCGCACGCGCCTCCACTCCAGGGGGCGTAACTGCAGTGTTTACGTATATCAATGCCCAGAAATTCACCTACTTCCTCAATGACTTTTGCTACAAAGTGACTGCCATTGTCACTAGAGATTTTTTCCGGGACACCCCATCGTGGCACAATTTCTGTGAGCAGAGCTTTCACCACCGCATTGCTCGTGGCGTGCTTACATGCAAATACTTCAGTCCATTTGGACCAGAGATCCACAAGAACCAGACAGTATTTCTTACCTTGGCATGGTGTGAGTTCAACAAAGTCCCTTTGGACATGTTGAAATGGGTGCAGGGGCGGAGGATGAGCAGCCTGTTGGATAATTTGGGACTTACCTGGGTTGTGCGCGAGGCAGATAGCGCATGTTTGGCAGAATCTCTGTGCAAATGCCGTAAACCCCTTTGTATACCAATTTTGTGTGATTAAATCACACATCCCTCCTTTTGAGGCATGGTCTCGGCCATGTGCTAAAATTGCAAAATGTCTGAAGAAATGCCGTGGTAAGCACGGTTTGCGGTCTGGTCCCAGCCACACACCATGCCGTCGTTGAGCCCCATTTCCTTCCCACAGCACTGTCTCTGCTGGAGTGGCCAGCGCCTGCATTGCTGACAGAGAGGAGAAAATATCAACGTCTTGAGTGAGGTAGTGTGTGTGTGTGAGTAGAGGTGCGTATGCCGCTGCCTTCGCCGCCTTGTCCGCGCGCCGATTCCCTGCAGAGATGGGGTCAGTGGCATTAGTGTGGGCCTGGCATTTGCATACAGCGATCTCTAAGGGCAACATTACAGCTTTCAGCAGACGTTCAACCTGTGTGGAATTAAGAATTGGTTTACCATCAGATTTCATGAAATTGCGGTGTTTCCACAGTGCCCCCCAGTCGTGCACCACAGAGAAACCATAGCGCGTATCACAGAATATGTTAACAGTTTTTCCCGCTGCCAGCTCACAAGCCCTGGTGAGGGCGACCAGTTCAGCGGTTTGTGCTGAATGGTGATGGGGCAAACTACCAGAGTCTATAGTATCAAAATCAGAACACACAGCATAGCCGACTCGGTTCTTCCCAGTGTTGTCACGTGACGCGGCTCCATCTGTATATAAAAAATCAAGTCAGGATTAGTCAGAGGTACCTCTTTCAGGTCTGGCCTGGGAGTGCACATCTGTTCTATTGTGGCGATACAGCAGTGTGCCTCCCCTTCCTCTGGCGTGGCAGCAGTGAGGAGGGGTTCAGCTGTGTGCATCTTTTCACCGTGACATTGGGGAGTTCAAAGAGCACCGTGTTGTATTTCAGCCAACGAGCCGCAGAAAGGTGAGAGGTTTTCTGCTCTAGCAGGATCAGGGAAACAGCATGGGGCACAAGCAAAGTTAGTTCAGTGTATCCCACAAGGTCACGTGATGCTAGGGCCGCTTTCTCAGCGGCAGCCACAGCCCGCAGGCAGCGGGGCAACCCTGCTGCCACGGGATCGAGTTTTGCTGAGAAGTAAGCAGTGGGTCTCAGCGGCCCTCCGTGAGACTGCAAAAGTACCGACACCATGCACCCACACCGCTCATCCACAGTCTGAGTGAATGGCCAGGCTGGGTCAGGGAGACCTAGTGTGTGTGTGTAGATTTACTGTTCCGTTCATCTCCAGTTGCTTTCTCCCGGATCGTCCTCAATTCATATTGTGGGCTTTGGTGCCAAAGTAGAAGCTCATTTCCTCATGATCCATACTACTGTCATCCCTGAAGCAGGGGTAGTTTATCTCTCATCTGAAAAAGAAATATTAGAACACAAAAAACACAAAAAATGCCCACTTTCGCTTGTCCATCTTTTTTCCAATTGGGCAAAACATAACTGCATTGACAGACGGTGTGTGACATCAGCCAAATACAGACTTAACAAAATGTATGTTTCTAATTTTATACTCCCCTAAATGTGAGTTTACAAACCAAAGTTGTCCTTCAACCAACGACAGCTCACTGAGGTTGGACCGAATCACTGTCAGGACAAACAGCAGAGGGAGGGACTCCCAATATCTTCAGCAAGGTATTTCATCTCAGAGTACTTTCCGCAGAGTACTTTTCTCAGAGTACTCATCCCAGAGTACTCTCACTTTTACACCTGTTCAATAAAGCTTGTTATCTTTGAATCTCTAGTACTTACACCGTATGCTGTTGACAAAAAATAATTATTCCATGATCACATTAAAACATTACAGAAACATTTGTTATTCCATGATTCCGTTCAGCATTCCTCATTTCACTCCTCATTTCACACCACACTCACATCACACTCACATCACAGGCCGATTCCCCACGTTAGTATGTTGGTCCAGAGTCTGTTAAGGTCAACGTAGTGTACTTGACATGACGCACAAACATATAACGTACACAAAACATATAACACACACAAACATATAACACACACAGAAGGCCTGTAATTTTAACTTTTTTATATTTTTCCATGTCCAATTACAATTGTCTCATGAGCTATTTCTATTGTTGCAACTTTCAGAGCCTGCAGAACATGCAGAGCTCTAAGAGGTTTTTCCTAAAAGGATCCATTTCCAACTTTAGTGTTTACCACGTGGTCTGTACTTCGGGCTTATCACAGATTGTGTCCCCTATATCTCTAATGAGCTCTTGTTACTTGAAAATGTTTATTTTCCTTCTTTTTTCTTTTTCAATAAAGCCAGGTCGGATTCATTAAAAAATGTAAATTAGTCTCAAACTTTAGTACTTCACCTTTGTTTCACGATAAAATGTTTTTGTTGCTCATTAAGTAGCACAGATACCATAGAGTAGTGCCTATCTCAATAAACGTACTCCGTTTGTAGCCTATCTTCACTACACTGAAGCCATGAATTTTCAAACTCCAAGTTATTGTCTGGGAATGACCGGAGAGAGCAGCTTAGGTCGTTCGCGTGGTTGACCTCCAAATTTTGTGCGGGCGTAACTCTATCCACTGTTGTGGCTAATAACTTAGCAATCTCAGGGTTTGGTGTCAATTTCCAGTGGTAGTTAACTTTTGGGACCGGTGCCTCCTTGTGCATGCCGGTGAAACATGGAGCATTTGCTAGGTCACTAGCGTGTACCACCCGTAGGCCGCTTGGTGTTGAGAGCAGATTTAAATTGGGTCTGCACATAAGGTCTCGGCCTAGTAGATTAACCGGGCACAATGGGGAATATAGAAAAGAATGTTTAAGCTGGTTGCCCTGAGAATCAAAACACGTTAGCGGTGACGTAAATTGCTCTTTAGTCGTCTCTCCCGACGCTGCTAATGAGAATGTGAAGCGGCCACTCATTTTAGGGGAGACAGAAAGGCTGTCACTTTTTAGCACAGAATTTGTTGCCCCGGAGTCAACTAAAAAAGTAACATTTTCGCCACAGATTGTTAGCGTATGTTCTGGAAATTTAGCATGAATTTTCTCAAAAAAGTGCCAATTGCAATTTGTTGTTGTTCAAACTTACATGAGCGGTCGCTTTGGTGACGAATGTGAACCCGGGTTTGGTCAGTCGCTCGTGTTTCCTCCACGCCCGCCTCTGCCGTCCTCTGGCCCCGTGTGAGCTTGAGCGTTCCTCTGCCTTTAACGCCTCCTCCGGTAACAGTCCTTCGACCCATGTCGAGCACAAAGTCTTTCCGCCGGGCTGTGGAAGTTTCTCAAAGTCCGCAGGAGGCCCAGGTAGCCCAAAGCGTTCAAATAACGTTAGCCTGTGGTCCATGAGGGTTGGTTAATACCCAAACGTGCCGGTCCCAATGGCTTCTTCTGTTTGCGGTGCGGGGGCAACTTCCAACGGGGTTTCAGCGGGTGCGTTTGGTGTTTCACGCTGCCGCCTCCGTGGGGAACAGTCACGGGATTTGGAGCAGTTTGTCTCTGGCCTCCAAAGCAGTTGTCGGTGTCTCACATATCTGCTTCCGCCGCTTCTTCTTCTGTGGTTTCCTGAGCGTGTATCTGTTTCCGCCACTTCTTCTTCTGCTCCCGGGTTTGGGCCCACTTCTCGCGGGGTCTCAGCTGGTGCGAGCGCCGCCGTGGTTGGGGCGTGGGGCTGGTGCTGAGGCTTTGAGGCAGAGGCCAGAGCGCGGAGGAAAGCGCCGACAGACCTGGACAGGGAGAGGAAAAGGGGACAACAGTAGTCTGCTCATTTTTTAAAAACCCAACGCCTTGTTTGGGCGCGTACTTAGCATGGAGTTCTGCTCCTTGTGTGAAAGGGTTAGTAGGTGAGAGAGGGCGGTAGGGTGGGGGGTGTGTGGGATGTGTGTGTCCGCCTGTGTGTCCGCCTGTGTGTTCTCCGCTTCGGTGAAAAGCGGAGGAGCTATTGTTTTTACATATTTCTTTCTCTAACGTCTTTTGCCGTGATATTCTTAAAACCAAGTATATATTTTTTTTTTCTTCTTCTAAATTATCACGCAAGATGCGTAATTGATTCAGAGACATAGAGCCTCTATCGGAAAAGCCAAATGAACTGCACCATAGGCAAGCACTCCATAGCTTTAGATCCGAACTGTTTTCCCATTGCCATTGTAACGGGGGACGTTAACATTCCCCTCGGTGTGGCATCTCTAGATTGATTTTTCCCCATTTTCTCGTACAGAACAATGGACCTAACCCGTTTAGTCTCTCCCTGCTCTTACCCACTTTGGAGCGCTCCGTTCCCCCCCCGTGGGTTCTATATACCCAACGAGCGCGCGTTCTTGAAACGGAGCGGGCCTGGCTGAAGGCACTAGAGATTATCTTCAGGGTCGCTTACTGAGCGATACTAACACGCAGCCGCTAGCTTCAATCTAGAACAAAATACCCCCAAAAATCCCGCACACAGTCTATGCTGTGGCAATGAATGAAATACCCCAAAAATACGTAAATAAACAAATCCCCGTGTACACTTAAGTGCTGCCCTGGGCTCGTTACGCAGATGAAAAGACAAAACTCACCAAATCAGGTTCTTTTTGGTCTTGTGTGGCCAAAGATTCCTTTCATGCGCCGGACGAGCGCGCCCTCCCTTTGTCTCTAAATAGAGCAGAGGCTGGTGTTGTTCCAGGTCGGCCAAACGCAGCCGCTCGTCCCCGCCGGAAAGATCCCATGCCAAGACATGCCAGCAACGCCAAATTGTTATAGAAGTTTCTATCCAAAGCAAGGAGAAAGCTCAAAAGTATTTGTCTTAATCAGGAGCGTAAGTTTATTGTACACACGTGCGGAGAGCTAACATATACAAAAGGCAGCATACACCAGCTCTGGCGCGCAGAGCTCAGGTTCCTGTTTACATAGACAACACATAAAGACAGTCACGCCCACAACAGATGGGAGGGGGCCACCAGTACAGGAGGCGCATACGGAGCGTAGGCGCCATGCCCGTGGTGAGGCAATCAGACAGTGGCATGGAGGTGCAAACAGACAGACAATGGTCATGCAGGATGTAGAGAGGCAGGCATACAGATGCAAGATGCGAAAGGGACAGGGGTGAGACAGTGATTTGCATCATTGTCTGGCGGTGCGGGAAGGACTGGCTCCTTCCTGCAGGTTAGCTGGATAGAGCAGCAGGGGGGAGTGAGTTGGCGTCCCCGAGTCACAGGCAGATTGCCATCACAGTACTTATATGAGAGGAGGCGCTGGGCTGCCAGAACGGATGAACGTGGTAGAGAACCGGGGACCGAGCTCCTGGAGAGATGATTGAGGGAGTCCCAGGGCAGCAGCCCAAGTGGCTGCTCCTATCCGGAAGGAGTGGCGGATGTAGAGAAAGTAAGGGAGGTTACATGCAGGGAGCGCAGGTTTTGAATTTGTTCAGACCAGGGGGTCGTCGAGGGATTGTTTAAGGAGTAATTATAGTCTATGAATGTTGATAAAATGTCCATACATGTTGTAGATTGTAAAGTATCCTGGATCATCACCACGGGCCTTCTAGTTGGACACTAACTGTCCAGACCCTCCTGCATGGCAAGGAAACCTCACAAAACCCCGTGGGGAAAAAGTGAGAAACCTTCGGAAGACCCTACATTGAGAGAGGGAATCCACTCCACGGACAGACAGGCTAGTCGTCCAGGACCTAAACTACAGAACAAGGACCATTGCCAATACTCCTTTAAGGATCTTCTTATGAGGGTGGAGCAGTGTGACTCGAAGTGGATTTTAGAGAATGTATTTAATGCCGATGTAGATGAGGCAGTGACGGCAGTACCCGCGATGCTGATGTCCAGAGACTGAGAGTGTGCAGTGAGAGGGAAAGGAGAATGCTGAATGAAGGATTAACTGCTGGTGTTTAGAGCGCTGATATTCGAACATGATTCCACTTGGGGAGACTAGAAGGTGAAAATGAGATTCATGAAGTACACTTACCCAGGAAGATTGATGTTCAATAGGAGATCTCTGGACCCCCAAAAACCAACGCACAAGGGCCCGGTCAGAATGAGGGCCAGGGTGCGTCAGGTAAGGCGAAGCGTGAGACAGGCCCGGCGGCAGGAGCCGCACCAGGAAACCAGGAGAGAATATGCCTGGGGAACATGAGAAGGAGCACCGCCTACAGCCACTCAGAGTGCACGCAAACCGTGGCGGGCAGTGCTGCACACCAAAAGCCAATGAGTGCGGCCTGGGGAAGATAGTCGGCCAGGTTTGAAGGCCACGCCGAACAGTACTCATGTAGTCTTAGCAGGCCAGCGTTGCAGCAGGCCACCGTCGCGGCGTCGTAGCAGAGCTTTGGTGCGGCATCACGTTCCTGCAAAGCTGAAAAGAGAAACCTCGAACCACTATCACTCGAGTGAAAAGGACCAACGGGCAGTGTCAGACCATGTCTTCAATCAATCAATCAATCAAATTTTATTTATAAAGCGCTTTTCATACATAAGATGCAACACAAAGTGCTTTACAGATTGGTTAAAAACAATCCCGCCGACCCAAGACCCCTCCCCCAGACCACCCAACAGACCCCCCCCAAACCACAGACAAACACACACACACGCGCTCATGAACACTCATACACACACACACACACACACACACCAGTAAAACAATAAAAACATGATGAGAGACTTGGCAGGGTTCAGATGCAACCAGCTGAAAAAGCGTCATCCAAGGAGCCGTCTGCACCAGGAGCAGAGAGCCGCCCGTAGCCACAGGGGACGACACAGGACCCAGAGGAGACATGAAACCGAGGCCCCAGGCCCCCACCAGGCCCAAGAGTCCGACCCCCGCAGCCACACCGACCACTGCTCCCGGTGCAGAGGGCTCCTCCAGAGGAAACACTGGGTACACTAAAAACAATACAATAAGTAAAACACTAAAATGTGAGACTAAAAGGAACACACAATACATGAATAATAGCAATAGCAATATAATAAATAATAAATAATAAAAGATAAATAGAATGGAATAATAAAAACTAATCAAAAGCTACTCTAAAAAGGTGCGTCTTGAGCCTACTTTTAAAAATATGAACGTTCTCTGCGGCCCTGAGCTCCTCCGGCAGACTGTTCCAGAGACGGGGGCCGTAGTGCTGGAAAGATGCCTCGCCGTGAGTGTGTGTCCTGACTTTGGGGATGGTTAGGAGTCTGCTGCCGGAGGAGCAAGGGGCCGGGAAGGTTCATAGGATAAAAGCAAATCTGAAAGATAAGAAGGCCCAAGACCATTAAGACATTTAAAAACCATTAAAAGAACCTTAAAATCGATTCTGAAACACACGGGGAGCCAATGCAGCGATTTTAAAACCGGTGTAATGTGGTCCCGCCCCCTGGTCTTAGTCAGGACACGTGCGGCCGAGTTTTGGAGTAATTGAAGACTTGCAATGTTCTTTTTGGGAAGACCAGAGATCAGGGCATTACAATAGTCCAGCCATTCCCAAACTCAGTAACACCGAGGCCCCCTTAAAAATCTGACGGGTCTGCGTGGCCCCCCAAAATAATAACCAAGAAGACAACATTAAGAATAGGCTCTTCTGGTTATTTTATTTTGGGGAAATAGCCTCTGCTACAAACATTGTAATACAAAAATGATTACAGTGGGTTAGTGGGCTAACCCTATTCAAGTCAAATAATGAACACAAATATTTTAATATTACAAACAAAACATTATAAATTTAACATTAAATAATTATATTATTTTTTTAATTTTTTTTATGACCTCCCGCGGCCCCCCTGCAGTACCCTCGCGGCCCACCAGGGGGCCGCGGACCCCACTTTGGGAGACACTGCAATAGTCAATGCGACTGGTGATAAAAGCATGCAACAGCGTCTCCGTGTTGCCCCGAGAGAGAATGGGGCGGACTCTGGCGATGTTCTTTAGATGATAAAAACCTATTTTTGTGATACTCTTGATGTGAGGAATAAAAGTCAGCTCAGAGTCAAAGATTACGCCCAGATTTTTCACTTGTGATGATGGATTAAAAGAGTGTGATTGGAGTTTTGATAAAAGTTTCTCTCTCTGGGCCTCAGGACCGATGACTAAAACCTCAGTTTTGTCCTGGTTAAGCTGGAGAAAGTTTTCTGCCATCCAGGATTTCAGGTCTAAAATGCAGTTAAAAAGAGCATCCATTGGCCTGGTGTCATCAGGAGACATGGAGATGTACAGCTGTGTATCATCTGCATAACTGTGGAAGTTAATTCCATGTCTCCTGACGACACCGCCAAGAGGGAGCATGTACAGGTTAAAAAGGACTGGACCTAAAATGGAACCCTGGGGCACACCACATGTGATTTTATGGACCTGAGAGGAGCAGGTATCCAAACTTACCATGAAGGATCTGTCTGTTAAATAAGAAGTGAACCATTTGTGGACAGCACCAGAGAGGCCGAGGTGTTGTAGGCGTGATAAAAGAATTGTGTGGTCTACTGTATCAAAGGCAGCGCTAAGATCCAGTAGAACCAACACAGTCACCTTTTTGAAATCATAACTTAGTCTAAGATCGTTTAAAATCTTTAAAAGAGCAGTCTCTGTGCTGTGGTTCACCCTAAAACCTGATTGAAATTTCTCTAAAATTTTCTGCTGATCTAAAAAGGCATTGAGCTGGGTAAAAACAAGTTTTTCTAAAATTTTGCTTAAAAATGGTAAGTTGGATACCGGTCTGTAGTTGTTAAAATCATTAAAATCTAAATTGCTCTTCTTCAGAAGGGGTCTCACCACAGCCGCTTTGAAGGCTGCAGGAAAGACCCCAGTCTGAAGAGAGCAATTCATCAGGTTTAAAAGCTCCTCTCTAAAAGATTCATAAAATGACTTAAAAAATGGAGTGGGGACTGGATCTAAAAGACATGTGGTGGGCCTCACTGAGGAGAAAACTTTATCAAGCATCTCAGCATCAACCAGGACAAAACTGTCCAGTGTTTCCTCTGGCGAAGACAAACAATCAGATGTGTTAAAAACAGTAGTGCGGTTGGATAAAATGTTACATCTGATTGTATTTATCTTCCCCGTGAAGTGGACTGCAAAATCCTCACAGAGGGAGTCTGTGGGGGTTAAAAGAGACTTGCTAAAATCAGGGTTTAAAATGGTGTCGATGGTTGAAAAAAGGATTTTTGGATTATTTTTGTTCTGGCTGATTAGATTTGCAAAGTATTTGTTCTTATGATTTCTAATTGTGTAATTGTATGCTTTTTGATTGTTTTTATATATTTCGTAGTTGATTGTTGTTTTATTTTTCCTCCATCTTCGTTCTGCCACCCTGCACTCTTGTTTCATTTTGCGTACTTCTTCATTTCTCCATGGGGGTGCAGATTTTGTTTTTATGATTTTTGTTTTTAAAGGAGCCACCTGATCCAACGCAGAACTAAGTCTACTGTTAAAATCATTTGCTATAAAATCACAGGGGGCAGGTAAAACCAAGTGGGGAGTGTTGTTTAGGATGTCGATGAAATTTGCAGCCACTTCAGGGGTTAGATGTCGCTTCCTCACGGTTCTCACAGAGGTCTCACGCTGTATAAAACCAGTGATGTTAAAAAGCACACAGTAGTGGTCCGAGACAGCCAAGTCGACAACAGAGGACACATCCGCAGTCAGGCCATAGGTAATGACCAGGTCGAGGGTGCGTCCCCTGTTGTGTGTTGGCTGTCTGACGTGTTGGGTAAAATCCATGTAATTAAGAACATCTAAGAAATCTAGGGTAAAATTGTCAGAGGGATTGTCAATGTGTATGTTAAAATCACCGGTTAAAATTATCATATTGTAAGAATTGTGTAACTGTGATAAAAACGCTGAGAATTCAATAATAAAAAGGCTGCACTTTTTAGGTGGCCTATAAATAATTACTGTTAAAATTTTGGGGTTGCTAAAAACAAGAGAGTGATACTCAAAACTTGAGTATTGGTTAAAAACAATAGGTTTGGTGGCCAGGGTGTTACTGCATATTGAGGCTGTGCCGCCACCTCTCTTTCCTTCTCTTGTTTTAAAAGCAAAGTTAAAATTGGGGGGGGAGGCCTCTGTAAGAACAGCCGGAGCATCCGGACCCAGCCAGGTCTCAGTTAAAAACATACCATCCAGCTCGTGTTCTAAAATCAAATCATTAACAGTAAAAGTCTTATTTAAAAGGGAGCGTACATTTAAAAGGGCAAACCTGATGGTAGATGGGTTGTTATTGTTGATGGGGAGTCCATAGTTCGAAGTGGGGGGAGCAGAGGATGAGAGAGGGCAGGGGGAAACAGTGATGAGGTTGGTGAAGGACGGTTTCCTGGGTATGGACGGTCTGTAGGGGCGGGGTCTGGACAAAACTGTAAATTTGTGCTGGGGAAGAGAGCAGGGGTTGATGCTGGGGCACAGACGGGCAGGAGGGATGTGGGATGTGGGGGTGGGTTGTCAGAGGTATGTAGGATGGGATTGGACTGCGTGGGTGATGTTGGAGATCAGGTACCGGTTGCCAAGTGGGTTGATGTGAAGTCCGTCGGGTGTGAAGAAGGGGTAGCGGTTCCAGAACAGATTAAAATTGTCTATAAAACCAAAGTTGTGATGGAGTGATGTTTGATTGAGCCAGGTGTTGAGTGATAAAATCCTGCTAAAACGCTCCCTGCCGCGGTTCATAGTGGGCAGAGGACCGGAGATAAAAAAAGTTTTCCCTGAGTTTGATAAAAGGTTAAAAAGATCCTTAAAATGGCGTTTTGTGGTCTCGGATTGGCGGAGTGAAGCGTCATTTGTGCCGACATGAATTATGATCCGGGTTATTGTGGAGGGTGCTGTCTGAATAAGTGCGGGTAGTTTAATGAGGATGGTGGGGACTGTGGCTCCAGAAAAACAGTGTGTGATGGCATTAAAAAACTTGCAGTGTCTGATAATACACTTCAGTCAGACCACCTCTTCAGTCAGACCACGTCTTCAGTCAGAGTCAGACCACGTCTTCAGTCAGAGTCAGACCACGTCTTCAGTCAGAGTCAGACCACGTCTTCAGTCAGAGTCAGACCACGTCTTCAGTCAGAGTCAGACCACGTCTTCAGTCAGAGTCAGACCACGTCTTCAGTCAGATCACTGACCTGATCCTTCGATGCCGGCTCTTCCCGTCCTTGTGAAGCAGAACTCTCCAAGCGTTGGATTGTTCACCCACCAATAGGGAACGCGTGTCCATGGTCGACACTGGTCCCACGATGAATGGATGAGAGCACACGAATGCGTCGAAGCGTGGCGTGGAGAATGCGGCAGGAGGCGGACACCGACGTGGCGTCAAACAGCGACCACCGGCGTGGAAGCGTGCACCGACCGACGTACGGCGATGAAGCGTGCGGCCGCCGACGTGCTGCAATGAAGCGTGCGGCCACCGACGTGGCGTCGTCGAAGCGTGCGGCCACCGACGTGGCGTCGTCGAAGCGTGCGGCCACCAACGTGGCGTCGAAGCGTGCGGCCACCAACGTGGCGTCGTCGAAGCGTGCGGCCACCGACGTGGCGTTGTTGAAGCGTGCAGCCACCGACGTGGCGTCGTCGAAGCGTGCGGCCACCGACGTGGCGTCGTTGAAGTGTGGGGGCGTTGAAGTGTGGCGTTGAAGTGTGGCGTTGAAGTGTGCCGTTGAAGTGTGCCGTTGAAGTGTGCCGTTGAAGTGTGGCGTAAGGCCAAAGCAATGGGCAATACAAACAGCACAGAGGGGCTCGGCCGCGCTCCGACCAATCAGAGCAGCTCATCAAACACGGACAGCCCGGAAGCAATGCAGTGGGCAAAACTTACAGTCCACGGTTGTGACGGCCCCCTCTGCTGGGCCTGTGGTGGCAGTGTTCATATGACGTTCAGAGATGATGGGAGGCAGCTGGGAAGTCATGTGACCTCCCGGATGCTTCAAAAAGCGGCTTCCCCTCACTCTCTCTCTCTCACCTGGCTTCTGGGCACCGGCCGGCGTGCCCGGACTGCCGCTACCATTCTGGGCCCTGTTGGACCAGCCGCCACGCCAGTTTGTCTTTTCATTTACACGCGCTACAACACAATATATGCACTACAACGGTTGTCCTACTGACTTTCAGATACAACACCTTGCACCCCACAGCATACCATTCACTTACACTGATTTCATACAGATTACTTTATTATTGTTTAAATAAATGCCCCACAGAGGGTTTAAACTTCTCAGTTTGTCGTGTCCTCCCTCTCATGTTATGGTCTCACGAGCCGGGCCGTAACAAATGGGGGCTTTCGTCCTAAACATATTTGGAAAGTCATTCAGTGGTGTTTTGGAATCTCCCCTAGACGTGGTAGTGTGTGTGGATTCAGAGTTTGTACGCGCGCGCTGTGCGTGAGTGGATCCATTGACCTACTTTCTGTGAATCTGTGAATGGACGTGACGTCACCGCTGCTGAGGAGGCGAGTGTACGTGCAGTAAAGTTGTGGTGAGGACACGGCTTCGCGTGGAAGTTATTGGTTCATTCAAGACTACAGGTGAGTGAAGTGTTTTCTGTCTTGTGTCGCACGCAAATGGCTTCTGTCTACAGCTGGGTCTCCTGTTAGGCGAAGTGGTGTTGCCGCTTCAGGCTTCACCTGTTTTGTTTTTGTTTTAATAGTGTCGTGGGAACGCGGTTGGTGTTCAATGCGCGAGCATTGATCTCGGGGGCACTCCGTGGAACTGTTTGCTCCACTGGTTTCGTGCTTAATATTCCCGCTGCTGAACCACGTGAAGAGCTAGGCACAGTTAGGCAGGTGAGTTTTGGGATAGGTAGGCAAAGTATAGAGGGGATTCTGGTTGTGTGAGCCTGTTGCTGCGCACTGGTTGTGACACTTCCACTCGCAGTGTAGTAGTCTGGTTTGTTTGTTTGTTTATGGCTAACGCGTGTGTGTAGTTTGGTATGAGTATGGAGTCTGTGGTAGAGGATTTTGTGGCTGATCCCACTGTGGGGAGGCTTGATGAGTGTAGTAAGTCTGATTTGTTGGCGATCGCGGCGCACTATGAAATTTCCGTGTCAAAGCAGGAGGTGAAAGTGCTTAAAACGCAGGTTCAGTCAGCGTTGGTGGCGCAGGGCATTTTCTCTCCAGTGGTTGTGTCTGATGCGGAGATGCGGAGAATGGAGATGCAGCTGGAAATGCGAAAGTTAGAACTTCAAGGAAAAGAAATACAGGACAGAGAGCGGGAAAGAGAGCTTAGGTTTCGGGAAAGAGAGAGCCAACAGCAACATGAGTTTGAGCTGCGTAAATTGGAGCTGGAGGCGAGTTTCAGACAGGCGTCTACTCGTTTGTCTATCAGCCAGAGCAGTAGTTCCCAAGCAGAATTTGACGTGAACAAATGCATCAGATTAATTCCACCATTCACGGGGAAGGATGTGGATAAGTATTTTGTTTTGTTCGAGCGTGTGGCGAGTACTTTGAGCTGGCCCGAGAGTGTCTGGCCGCTGCTGCTGCAGTGTGTGTTCACGGGGAGGGCGCAAGAAGCGTATGCCTCGCTGTCACCGGAGGATAGTTTGCAGTATAGCAAGGTAAAAGTGGCAGTCGAAAGGGCGTATGAGCTGGTACCGGAGGCGTACAGGCAAAAGTTTCGCCGCTACAAAAAGTTAGACACTCAAACCTACGTAGACTTTGGGCGTGAGAAGATCTCATTGTTTGAGAGGTGGTGCGCTGCACAAAACGTTAGTACGGTGGACCAGTTAAAGGATTTGATTTTGATGGAAGAGTTCAGAAACTGTGTTCCGGAGAAAATTGCTGTTTATCTCAACGAACAGAGGGTTGGGAAAGTAACAGAGGCCGCAGTGTTAGCGGACGAGTATGTGCTGACCCATAGAGACTATGCGCAGACTGTGGGCTCGAGGAACGTTAAGGTATGGCGTGAGGAGGGCTCTGCTAGACCAGATGTGTCAAAGGTTAGTGCTAAAGGCTCGACCACAGGTGATTGGGACCGTGTTTGTCACTTCTGTCAGAAGCGTGGACACATTAAGGCGAATTGTTATGCGCTGAAGAATAAGTCTGGGGGGTCCCACTCTGGGGGGTCCCACTCTGATCCTAAGGGCGCGGGGTTAGCGGTACCGGTGCGTAATGGGTGTAAAGAGCGTAATGAGCATGAGGTGGAGCGTGTTGAGTCTGAAGCTTGTATTTCGTACCTTCCGTTCATCCGTGAGGGCTATGTGTCGTTGCTGGGCAGTGACAAGAAAGTGCGGGTAAAGATATTGAGAGATACGGGGGCTTTTGATTCTTTTATTCGTGCCGATGTTTTGCCATTGTCCAGTGAGTCTGAGACTGGGGCATGTGTGCCAGTTCGGGGCATGGGATTGAACATCCTGTTTGTTCCATTGCACAAAGTGTCTCTGGAATGTGAGCTCTTTTCTGGAGAAGTGGCGTTGGCTGTACGACCTGCATTGCCGATAGCGGGGGTTTCTGTCATTTTGGGTAACAGTTTGGCGGGGTCTCGGTTGTGGGACGCTGCTCCGTCACTTGTGCCCATGGAGGCGGATTCCGGGCCACTGGTTGTTCCCCACACCGATGGAGATAGTGCGGAGTTTCCGGAGGTGTTCACAGCGTGTGCCGTGACTCGGGCCATGGCGCGGGCGCAGTCTGGGGAAGAGGGAGGTGTGAAAAACATTATCTTTCCCTTGTCTGATTTTCCTGTGGCTTTGACTCATAGGGAGCTGGGGCTGGAGCAGCAGGCTGATGTGTCCCTAAAGAGCCTGTTCGAGCAGGTGCGCCCTACAGGTGAAGCGGTGGACAGTGCGTGTGGGTACTTCCTTCAGGAGTCACTGTTGGTGAGGAAATGGTGGTCACACGTTGGCCCAGCCAGTGATCCTGTTTTTCAAATTGTTGTGCCCAGTAAATTTCGCTCTGCTGTGTTAAAGGTGGCCCATGACGAGTCTGGACACTCTGGCGTGACTAAGACTTACGACCGGGTCCTGAGACATTTTTTTTGGCCTCGTCTTAAGAAGGACGTTTCAGCATATATTAAGACATGTCATGTGTGTCAGCTTACAGCCAAGCCCAACCAGGTGTTGAAGCCATTCCCATTAAGTCCAATTGGGGTGACATCTCAGCCATTTGAGCACTTGGTTATAGATTGTGTGGGCCCATTACCACGCTCTAGGGCTGGTTCGTGTTATTTGTTGACTGTAATGTGTCAGCTGACGCGGTATCCTGCTGCCTATCCGCTGAAAACAATCACTGCCAGGGCAGTGGTGCGTGCCCTAACACAGTTTATTTCTGTGTTTGGCATTCCCAAAGTTATCCAATCCGACCAGGGCACTAACTTCTCGTCTCATCTTTTTGCCCAGGTTTTAAAGCAGCTTCGGGTGCGACATAGGATGTCTACAGCATACCATCCTGAAAGCCAGGGGGCTTTAGAGCGGTTCCATCAGTCTCTAAAGTCTCTACTGCGTGCCTATTGTACAGAGCTGGGAGGAGACTGGGAGGAAGGATTGCCGTGGTTGATGTTGGGGGCCCGTGAGGTTACCCAGGAGAGCACTGGGTTTAGCCCTAATGAACTTGTGTTTGCGCATACAGTTAAAGGTCCCCTTGCAGCAGTGGCAGGCGATTTCAGGGAGCCTGAACCGCCAAAGAAACTTGTGGACTATGTGAATGGGTTTAGGAGGCGCTTGTATGCAGCGAGAGCATTGGTGCAGGAGAAAATGGCTGCTACACAGGGGAAAATGAAAGCACTGTTTGACCGGCACTCAGAGGTGCGTTCATTTTTGACGGGGGATCAGGTGTTAGCCCTGTGTCCAATGTTAACCTCTCCTTTTCAAGCAAAGTTCACAGGTCCTTATACGGTACTGGAGCGAAAGTCTGACCAGAACTACGTAATCTCCATGCCTGAGCGCAGGAAGAAGACTCAACTGTGCCACGTGAACCTGTTGAAGCCATACTATACCCGTGAGGCTGATGTGGAGCAGCTGGGGGGTGGCGAGGCTAAGGCAGCGTGCGCAGTTGATAGGTTTGTTGGGGTGACTGAGTTCAGCACCACGGACAGCTCCCTGTCACCTGGTGTGAGAGATGACGGGGACGCTGGTACTCTGGTCAGCGCTCTTGTTCAGGGGCGTCTTAAAAACTCGGAAACTTTGAGGAACTTGGACTCTCTGTTTGCTCATCTGTCGAGGGACCGGGCAAAACAGTTAGTGCAGTTGGTGCATCAGTTTCCTGCTTTGTTTTCGGACACACCGGGTCGCACACATCTACTCGAGCACGATGTAGATGTGGGTGACTCCAAGCCTATAAAGCAGCGTTTTTATAGGGTTAATTTTGAGAAGCGTCAATACTTGGATGCAGAAGTAAAGTACATGGTTGAAAATGGGATTGCAGAACATAGTTGTTCAAGCTGGGCGTCCCCATGTATTCTTGTGCCCAAATCTGACAACTCTATGCGATTTTGTTCCGATTTTCGCAAGTTGAACGCGGTTACTAAACCAGACTGTTTCCCATTGCCGAGAATGGACGACTGCGTGGGATCAAGTTGGTTCCGCTCGGTTTGTCAGCAAATTCGACCTTTTAAAGGGATACTGGCAGGTGCCGTTAACTCGACGAGCCCGTGAAGTCTCCGCGTTCATTACACCAACAGGCTTGTACTCCTATACAGTCATGCCATTTGGTCTACGAAATGCACCCGCAACATTTCAACGACTCATGAACAGCGTCATAGGAGATATGCCGGGTTGTGCGGTGTATTTAGACGACGTTGTTGTGTATTCGGACTCGTGGGAGGAGCATTTGGCACGCATTGAGGAGCTTTTCACTCGTTTGGTAGGGGCGAGGCTAACAGTAAACCTTGCAAAGTGTGAGTTTGCGAAGGCTACTGTTACTTATCTGGGACGTGTCGTGGGTCAGGGCCAGGTCCGACCCGTTGCAGCTAAAGTTGAAGCCGTTGAGCAGTTCCCTGTTCCGGTCACAAAAAAGGAGCTAATGCGATTTTTGGGACTCGTTGGGTACTACAGGTGTTTTTGTAAAGATTTTTCATCGGTTGTCTCACCATTGACAAACTTGCTGCGTAAAGATATTACATTTGTGTGGTCTCCAGTCTGTCAGCAGGCATTCGAGCAGGTGAAAAGACTCCTCTGTGCTGCTCCCGTGCTGGCCGCGCCTTGTCTGACCCAACCATTTCATCTCTACGTGGACGCAAGCCACGTGGGCGCTGGGGCTGTCCTTACGCAAGTAGATAACCTTGGTATCGACCGGCCGGTCAGTTATTTCTCTAGGAAGTTCAACAAACATCAGCTGAATTATTCAGTGATTGAGAAGGACACCTATGCGTTAATTCTAGCGTTGCAACACTTTGACGTCTACTTGAATGGCAGCGTTGAGACAGTGGTCCACACCAACCATAATCCGCTCACGTTTTTGTCAACTTTTAAGTGTCCAAACCAGCGGTTAATCCGTTGGTCACTGTTTTTACAATCATATAACTTGGACATCCGCTACATTAAAGGATCCGATAACGTGGTAGCTGACGCTTTGTCGCGCGCTCCGTTGTGATAGTGTTGCCATTGTATGTTCCTCTCTTCTTTCTCGCTCTCCTTGTATCCAGGTTTCTGTGTGCACCAGTTGCTGGACGGAGGAGTGGACCGGGACGGAGGAGTTGGAGGACGCGCTGGTGGCCGTTCTTTCTTTTGGCGCCTCGTTGCAGGGTTCCTTTGGGGGAACCTGCATTTTAAGGGCGGGGGTGTGACGGCCCCCTCTGCTGGGCCTGTGGTGGCAGTGTTCATATGACGTTCAGAGATGATGGGAGGCAGCTGGGAAGTCATGTGACCTCCCGGATGCTTCAAAAAGCGGCTTCCCCTCACTCTCTCTCTCTCACCTGGCTTCTGGGCACCTGCCGGCGTGCCCGGACTGCCGCTACCATTCTGGGCCCTGTTGGACCAGCCGCCACGCCAGTTTGTCTTTTCATTTACACGCGCTACAACACAATATATGCACTACAACGGTTGTCCTACTGACTTTCAGATACAACACCTTGCACCCCACAGCATACCATTCACTTACACTGATTTCATACAGATTACTTTATTATTGTTTAAATAAATGCCCCACAGAGGGTTTAAACTTCTCAGTTTGTCGTGTCCTCCCTCTCATGTTATGGTCTCACGAGCCGGGCCGTAACAACGGTCAATTAGACAGAGCGAAGGCCAATGCAGACGACAAATGTTATAGTCCATGGTTACAACTGACAGCCTGAAGGTCAATGCAGTGGGTAAAATGTTCAGTCCATAGTAAAACGGACAGCCTGGAGGTCACTGCAGTGTGTAGAATGTTCAGCCCATGAGTAAAACGGACAGCCAGAAGACCAACACAGTGGTTAAAATGTGCGGTCCATGGTGAAAACGGACGGTCTAAATGCCAATGCAGATGGTAAAACGAACAGCCTGAAGAGCAATGCATCGGGTAAAAACACAGCCTGCGAGCCAATTCGGCGGGATTAACTGACACGCCGCAGTTCAGTACAGTTCATGGTAGTGCGGAAAACAACGAAACCGACACTGTACCGTGAGTGGAGGCAGGGAGAAGGGTGGACAGCGGCAGGCAGACAACGGCAGGCAGACAGAAGTCCCGTTCCCGGTATGGAAGCGGCAGGGTGCGGCCAGAGTAACGCCTGGCCGCGAGCAGCAGCGGCCACGGGGAGACGAGCGGCAGCGAGTCCGCAGGAGAGGACCCGCGGTGAGCCGCGGTGGAGACACAGCGACCATGGCGCGCAGCCCCCAATATGTGATGTGGAAGAGGAGCCGTGACCATGCAGGACGAACAATGTGCGAGGCGTGAGTAACAAGGTGACGAAGAACAACCCATTGCAGCTTGAAGTCCGTTTGGTGAGCTGTGCTCTGCTGTTCTCTTAAACGCTGGCTTGATTGACACGGCTGCGGGGAGTTGATTAAGACAGGCTGAGTAAGGCGTGGTCAAGCCTGGTGTGATAACGTAGGTAGTCTACCATCCTGAATCTCCGCTTCAGCTGCATCTTTAAATGTCCAGGTTATAGCGCTCTATGTGATCCTGGTAGGGGATATTTTTTACATTCCACTGATCGTCTATGTCTATGTGTATGTCTATGTAAATGTCTATGTGTATAAACACCAAATTTCACTTGGTTTTTAAAGCAATTTTAGCACAACAAACATGTAATGATACATATGGACTGACATTTTTAGAATGGGTTTAGCAGTACGTACATTAATACTTAGACTCACCAAACCACACAATATTCCAACCACCAGTGAAATATAATACTTTGTCTCTGACACAGGTACGTGCCTGAACTTCTCTGCATGCAGCACGTAAATCCTTTATGTTCTGAGTTGTAATCCAAGTTGAATGATGGGATGCTTGGTTCACGTAACCAAAATGATGAGTGTGTCATTTTTATAAACCTTTAAGGAGGCATAAGTCTCTCCCTGATCTCAGTAATTCAAAAAACATAACTTAAGTGAATGAGGATTGATGAGGATGGGTCTGCGTGAGTCTGCTGTCTGACCACAGATGGAAACCATGAGGACACAAACTTATCACTCCACCTTCTTCTTTTATTTTACAAATGTATTGCTTCCTCAAGGTATCTTAGGCCCCTAACTTGTCATGACAGAAGTATAGTTGATACAACAGTTGTTCAGCACTAGGATTATGTTTTCCTGACCATAGATACTGTACATGTTTAGAAGGTTCTGGGATCGGCTGGTCCAATCACTAATTACAAAGAAAATTGTAGTATAATTTGAATGGCCAAGAATAATACATCTTTTCTCGTATATAATGACATTCTAGGACCCTTCAATCACTACTACTGAAATAATCTCTTGAAAAGTCAACAACACATGAGTGAATTCCAATGAGCCGGAATTATTCAGGTAATATTTTTTTTTGTCTTTGGTCTGTGTTTTACCTTTCTTTTTTATATTACTTATTTTGGCTTTAGGCTGTTGACAACATGATGGCCCTACCTCAAATATGGCTGATGATGAATGGATCTTTGTTCCGGTTTTGATAGTGTTGTAAATTTGAATGTGTTTATTGAATGTGTTCTTGATTATTGCTTGGTAGACCTACGTCACAGTAAATAGGCTTTCCAAAACCTGTTTGTCATGTTTATTTAATCACTCCTGATGGGCTTTTGCAGACAGGTATTGGTCTCATTGAAAATCGGGTTAGCTCTTACACCGAATGTGGAGAAGGCCTGCGACTCTGGCCCCTGCTCCATTTCCCCCGGCTGCATTAGCCACTTCTAACAGAGTTACGGCACACATCTCATTTTTCATTGGATTAAAAGGCTCGTATAGATTTGCCCGTGACACAGTGCTGTATCAATTCCCCAGTGCAACTGTCCTACTGTTCAGGTGGCCCTGAATCTGATGTACTACTTTTTATGGCCTCACAAATGGTCTCTCTCTTCTATCTTGGACCCAACGGGTAACACAAACTGCTCATTAGCTTTATGTTGTTTTGGTTTGCCTAATCACATCAGTAAAGGACAATAACCGCATTATACTAACACAAGCCCATTAAAACTTTTAACAAGGCTGATAAAGAACGTTCTTTTCTCAGGAGAAAGTAAATAACAGCCAAACATGTTGAGAAGTGGAAAAAGTCTGGACAAATTAAC
This sequence comes from Knipowitschia caucasica, assembly GCA_964034765.1. Lineage (NCBI taxonomy): Eukaryota > Metazoa > Chordata > Actinopteri > Gobiiformes > Gobiidae > Knipowitschia > Knipowitschia caucasica. The sequence goes on from OZ035843.1 coordinate 20,630,586, forward strand.
CATACACTTTTCCATAGTTTTGCATGCTTTGATGCATAGTACTGTGCCAAAAATCACAAGATTGTAATTTTTCTCAATCTCAATTGCAAAGCACCAATCATGGAGTTGCACACTCTTTGGGAGAAAGAACCGAGCTAGAGCATGTTTGTACTGAAATATTCACTATTAGTACTTGTTGGATTAAGTGCACTTCTGTACAAACGGCAACAGCCTTTTGTATTCAAAATAAAGTTTTTCTGGTTCCCATACAGGCCGCACTTAAATATAGGCCGCAGGTTTTCATTTAACATTTAACAGACAGTAGATGGAGCCCAGGGGGCGCTCTAATGAAATCAAAATACAGACATTGGCCGCATTGCTAGCGGTTCATAGTCCAGCAAGCTTTTTTTGATTCTGCCTCAGATGGTATATTCTATTATTTTGTTTTTTTGCAATTGAAAATACTACTACTACTACTACTACGGGTTGTCAGAAGTATGAAAGAGTACAGTGCTTCAAATAGCATCAATTCTATACTCATTTCAGCAAGTATTTATTCTAAATAAAATAGAATAAAACTTTTCCTGAGCATGTCTTGTGGAAACATCTTTTTTAAAACTAAAAGCTAAATTGGCCAAAACAATTGCAGCATTAAAATTGTAATCGAGGCGACAGTGGCTAAATTGGTAGAACATTGGCCTGAGAAGAACATTGGCCTGAAGGTCGTGGGTTCGAGCCCACCACAAGACCTACTTCACGACTCCCACTGATGACTGCTGTCGTTGTGTCCTTGGGCAAGACACTTTGCCTGAAGCCCCCGCTGAATAATCAAGGCTCCTGTGGACTCACCATCTGCAGGAGGATCAGTGAGGGGCTGGTGCTCTGTGGACTGGGTGCAGCTCTGACTGCCACCCCCTTACCCAGATATGGATTAAGGGGAAGAAAATGGATGGATGGATGGAAATTGTAATCATGTATCGAGGGCGGCCCAAATAGAAAAATGAAAAAGTTTGATATGTTATAGTATTTTGGGGATACATTTGTGCAATAGCCATTTCCACTTGAGGAAAAGTGTATATAATAAGTGTATATTGAGTATTCGATTCTCTTTACAATTAATGGTGCTTATGGAGAAGAAAAAAACTTATTTTGATACTTCCTCTGACATTTGAAGGACATATATTCTTTAAACAATGCTGTTTTTTTAAATGCTAATTTTAACCTTTCCAGGGAATGTTGGTTACTGCACATTGGTTCGTGCATGTTTATATGACTGTGCCCCAGTAGTGCAATAGAATAATCTACTGGAACCGGCGAGCATTCACTATGCACTGGAATCAAATGTTCAAGCTCCAGTGTCTAACAGTGACGTGAGGGAGACAGAAGTGAGTCAGACTAACTTTGAGAAAGGACAAAACATGGAAGTACACCAATACTTTCTAAAAGGGATAAAGGAACATGACTCAGAGTTAAGCAGAAGAGGGAAGGATTATGATTAATTTGTAAGTTAGTCTACTTTTCCTTCATGTCCTCTCAACACCCCACATCAGACTACTTTGAAAAGTTCCAACTGCCATCTGTATTTCTTTTCCTCAGGGAAATGTGTGTGCAAAAATGTATAAAGAACTTGGCATCATTGGCTGTGTAGAGATGAAAAAATAATCACAAAATAAATTTGTGATTATTTGAATTTGAAAAATATTTTCCAATGAAATAAACTTGTTAGATTAAATTCCAGGTATGTGGCGCTTTGCATAAATACTGTAAGTAAGCAACGCAAGTAATCTTTATTTATATAGCGCCTTTCACAGACCAGAGTCATCACAAAGTTCTTTACAATTGTTGTGGGCATTTGTCACCATACAGGAGGCACATGCCAGGCCTATTGTACATGTACACATTTAAATATTGTACACAGGGAGAACATGTAAACTCCACTCAGAAAGGCCCCGTTCCGACTGGGATTCGAACCCAGGACCTTGGTCAATGAATAGCCTTTTTGCTACTGAAACAATATTACTGACTAGCTCCAGTAAAAGCTGTTCAATGCCAGATTAAAAAAAAAAAAAAAAAGTAATATACAATGACATCATGCTATTACAGGCCTGAGACAGGAGCTTTTAGACAGAAGGGGCGGAGTTACATGTTTGTGCCAGATGTATATATATAAATGTGGCCCAAACATGTAACTCTGCCCCTTCTGTCTAAAAGCTCCTGTCTCAGGCCTGTAATAGGCCTGTAATAGCATGATGTCATTGTACCACTTTGACATCACACTTTAAATACAAAGATTGCCCCTAAATCAGTTTTCAGTTTAACCTAAGAGAAATGAGTGCCTTGTGTGTGCAGCCGGTAATTTGCAAATTGGGAAAAAAAAGACATGAATCTTCTTTTAGAATCTATAACCTAGTTTAAGGAATAAACTAGGTTTTAGATTTTAAAACTTGAAATTACAAAGTAAAAAGTATCATTATCATTTTAATAGTTTAAATAATGTATAAGTTGACCTTTTTAACTGAATATACTCTTTACCATCAGACGATCAGCTGCTCAGTCAGTTGTGTGCACACAGTAACCCAGTCACACTCACGTCATACACGAGGCTTTCAAGCTCACACATAAAAGAAGCCCTGTCCCTTAGCCAGCTCATCTGGACTCACAGGGAACCAGAGGCGTGAAAACATAGACCATCACACTGTCCGAGAACGAGGGACGAGTGCCACTTCCAGTCAAGCTGCCAGTCTGTTGTCATTTCCCTCTGGAAAAGTATGCATGAGTAATGTCTCATGCATACTCAGATCTGCAGTGAAAAGGCGGTATATAAATAAAAACTTACTTACTTACTAATGTTCGACAGTGGCACAGCGGTGATTGTAAATAGAAGACCTCTAGAGGACAATTATGTATGAGAAACTCAAATGTTGGGCAACAAAGACATGGCGATTACCATAGTTGTACATAACGTTCCATTGCCCCATTCCATCTGGCCCACTGTGGCAATGATTATCATTATTCTTGGACAGGACGTTCACTGTTTTTTATGGTTATAATCAACATTTTTTGTTCACTTGACTTGAAAATAAGGTTGTCAAAAGTATTGAGTATCGAGTGCTAAAGCTATTGAATACATACTAGAATTTGAGAAAGTATACTAAGAATAGTAAAAAAATATACTGTGACTATAAAAATGTTTTTTTGTGGAGAAATTATTTTTATTGATACTTTTTATTTATTTTTATATTCATAAAAATAACATGCAGAGGTTTTTTAATAAGCTATTTAATCCTTTGGATGATCTTAGACAAGCATGCATTGGCTCCATGGTCCCAGATCTGGGAGTTCAAATATGAATTGGATGACTGCCCTCTTGTGGTATTTATTTTAATTACACATAGTAACACCAAACTTAAGAGGCCAACAATTTCACAAAAAAGTAGAGTGAAAAGAATTATAAAGATAATTTAAAAGATTCTCATAGTTTATTTCTTTCTCTTTTGTAGGTACATGCTCGTTTTCCTTGTACACCTCATGAAACACAGCAGCTGTTGTGCTTAGTTTTGTACTGACATCAAGAGTTCATTTAAGGTGCTCAGCCGTAAAATGGTGCTATAATCACTTAAGTCCACGCAGTGATAACTGTTAAGTCTGACCACACCACTGGATTTCAAAGTGCTGGTGCATGCATTTAGCAGCTGAATGTTTGCAGGTCCCATGGTGAGAAGTAGGGGTATCACATCAGCACCTCGCCTTGGGCAAAGAGGGAACATGTTGCAGCATTCGAGTCAGTTTGCATCCCTAATGTCACAACAAAACGGTAGCCCGGCGGATACACTCAATGCTTTACTTGTTTATTTATTTCACAATATTTTTTGCCCCCTTCTAATCTCCTGTTCCCGAATTAATTACTCAATTAGCATAGTAAATTAGCAAAACAATTATGATGCATGGAAAACTTCCAGCACACACCATCGCACAGTCGGCCTGGATGTGTGTGTGTGTGTGTGTGTGTGTGTGTGTGAAACGCACAGCAAATTGCAAAGCTTGTAGTCAAATAAACATTGTTACAAATAGTGCCCGTACATAGAGAAATGAGATACCCTTTCCACAGTGTGAGGTGCAATAAACATGGTTGTGGAAATGTAACAGTAATGTGTTATAGGAGCTGTGAATTAATTCCTCATGTTTCATAGATGGTTCCACGCAGCGCACTGAGAATGAACGGTTTTCCTCTTTCTTCTACTCCAAACACAAGTGAACTGCAAAAAGACCTCTTAGAAGCTTTTCAGAGACTTTGCTTAAAAACAGATCAGTCATGAGTGGTTAATAGGACTATCCTTATTCTTTGCAATGCAACGTTTGGCTTTTGTGTGTATGCCACAAATTAAGCAGCCACACATTTATGTTCTAGCTAATTAGATGCCACAAGCTCCATGTTTGCTACATGGAGGGGATTCTGGATATGAAAAAGCCACCCCAGTAATTAAAATAAAGGGTTTATCTATCTGCAGTGCTATGAACAAGATAAAGCTGTTTGCGCTAAGAAGCAATGGGTTTATTTTTATTATTATTATTATACATTAGTATGGGACAGGAGTATACGGTATTGTATATGACACACAGTGTCATATACACACACAGTCTGTACACACAATGAGGAAAAAGTGGAAATTCAGGGTACAAAAGTAGAAGGGTTACCTTGCATTGTGTTCGGCACACATACTACAGATAAAGGTGGCATCATTCCATTGCAGTGGGACATGTTCCATGTCAATATCACACTTCTCAGTATGAGCTCAGGGTTAGTGTGTCATTAGTTTAATGAGGGCTGTCCACAGAGTGCTCTGTGAAGAGGCCGCTGTCCACAGCTCCTGTATTTAGATGACAGTAAAGAGAAGAGCAGATTGCACTTCAGAGTAAAGTAATGTGATGTTCTTCCACCCATACTGCAGATCAGAAGTCACATATCACATCACATATGAAGCTGCTCCCTTTGTGATCACGTTGATTTGTTTGGCAAATGTCTTTTAGCGTTTGTCAAGGCCAGCGCAATCTGTTCAGTCTTGTCATGTCAATAAAAGCTGCAAATGAAAAGAGGAAATTGAATTGAGTACGTCCCACTGACCGCCTGGCAGACACATCACATACTGCACTGAGGACCTCAGTTACACTTTCATTGTGACTGTGTTTTACTTAAAAGAGTAAAGCCACTCCAGGGATAAAAGCGCTCTTGGTGTCAGTCGCCAAGGTCGCTGAATAGAGCTGATTGAGAAACCGAGAGGGTACAGTTTGCACATTTTGGCTTGTGTTGTGAGGCTGTTTTCAAAGCATAAATAGTCCTTTGTTCTGTCACTGTACCTTCCTGTTTCTTGATGAACTATGCAAATATAGCAGGCAGTAAATATCGCAAATAAGAAAAATGGAAATCTATTTGAGCAACAAGCTGCTCCTATCTAATTCAAACTCCATCGATCTTACTAAACTGTGTTTTCTGCTTGAGATGACACTCTGAAATGCTCTTTTTCCTCATTTGGAAGAAAGTCAGCAGTCGTAGAGTTACCAGTCTTCGCCTGTCAGGGCTGTCACAGCTGGACTCCGTTTGTGAGTTGATTAAAATAGGAGAGTCCATAGCTAATTAAAAAGCTCTTCCTTTTAATACTGGAGTGTTAAATAAAGCAGAGGGAACAGGGATATAAACAGCCTCCTGACAGATCCTTCATTTGCACAAACTACAGGCTCCTGCCGGTTCAGCCCGGTGTGACGAGAGTGTTGATTTGGAGAGAGTCACAGGTCAAAGGCCACAGTTGTTGAGACGCCATTGCATCAGTAACTTGCTGTCCTTCTATTGTGTTGATCTTCGGCTGCATCAGTTCCTCGTGTCCTTCCATCGTTTTGATCTTGGCTGAATCAGTATCATGTTCATTGTTTAGGGATTATGTTGAATCAGCTTTAGGTTGTCAAAAGTATCAACAATGAAATAGTAATAAATGCTAAAATAGTATCAAAACTATCAAATATGTAGATAGTTTTAAGCACAAGTATTGATTTTTAAAGGGAGGCTAACTTATTCTCGTGAATGCCTCAAAGTGTTTTGTCCTTGTGGATGCTTGAACCCTTTTTGTTGAAGAACATCGTTGAACAGCACCAGCTCCGTGTCTCCACTGCGCATGTTAATACTTGTGGTATCATAAAAAAGTACTTTTGTTTTAGTAAAGCATAACATCTCAAAACGAGCATCTTTAAAATCTCAAATTAGGTATATTGAGCTTATTTGTTAGTATCATAAAACTAATCTGTTCCTACGATCCATACGTAGCTTTGATTGTATGCTTAGCGTTAGTGTTGGTCTCTTAACCTGGAAGAGTGAAAACAGCTTTCCTGTCTCTGCTAAAGTCTTCAGTTGCTTCTGTGTTTATTTTATGAATGCCCCAGTGGTTGCAGAAGGTTAGGGCTCCCCCTGGAGGTGAAGGAATGGGTCAGCAGAGAAGACGGGCACAAGTGTTTTCTCCAGTTTCAGGTTACAGTCTCTTTTCTGCAGTAATACCTCTCAGCCACTCAGTGATTTATGTTGGGATGGCCATTTGTCGCGTGGTCTACTCTTTGAAGGACCCCTTTGTAAAATATTTCAGTTCTTCCAAAATGATCCTTGCATTCCTTTGCTTCGGCTGCAGCAGTTGCTTTCCACAGATCAAGCATAGGTTACAATGAACCTTTCCTGGAAGTCCTGAATGTGATCTACCTATGCTATGTTGATGCTATGTTGGGTGTGAACTTTGTCATTTTACTTAAGGTCAGAAATCACAGCGGTTCCATGTTTCTGCCTTCAGACACATCAGAATTTAAGTCCACAAAATGAAGTTTACTCTTTTTTAGGAAATATATTTGTATATTGAAATCAAATAGGGTGCATCCAACAATTCCATAAGCTAACCCAAATATTTCAATATTTGTGGTTGTATGGCGGTGGTCCCATCACTTGATTTTGGTCTGTCAGATATCTGTCTATGAAAAACAGTCTAATATTAAAACAGATTTCTTTAATGTGGCTCTTCTATCAGTTTCTCAAAAGTCCACATCGACAGCGTTTAAAGAATGCATAAAGAAGAAAGAATAAACTGCTTCAATTGCGTTTAGATATTTTCTGTCAAATTTCAACCCTGTCTTGTGGTAAAAAAAATATGCGGACTTCAGGAAAAATAAGTAAAGCAAAACTCCAATGGCCAGCTCAATGACGTAAGCAGGACTAAGGAAATATTTTGAAGTTGTAAATCTTTCTCTACCATCACTACTGCAAGAAAGGGAATATTGTTGTGACTGCCGGAGTAAAAGGGGACACTTCAAACTACAGTTGCATATAAAAATGACTTTGCTCCTTTAGGCTTTGTGTGGCCCTCCAGTTTTATTAGCCTACTTCTTCAGCATATATTGCCAACATAAATATGGCACTCCTCCACGGGACATTCTTCGGAGGGCAGTGAAGAGCAACAGCAACAGGTTTGGATACACAACTTTCCTTTTACTGCACTTTCTCTGCTTCCCACCAGTGCCTCTTTGCAGTGATGCAGCTCACAGGCATAGATTATAGAATAAACAATGTTGAATATTTACTATCCTAACCATTATACATTTCTCATTTAGGGTTCTACAAATTGAATTTTAGATTTATTTTAAAATGAAATATAATACCATTTTTTTATTTATTAAAATTGATGTTCTTATTATGATTTTTTTTTCATTTATGTTTTTATATTTTGACTTTAATAAGGAAATAAGGAAATATAGATTAATCATGATGGAGCATTAAGGGGCCATCTGTCTTGAAAAAAATGTCATATTGAATTATAAGTTCTTTGTGTTAAGTATCCTGTTTTAAATCTTTGGTGGAATTGAATAGAAAATGCAGTATTCATCAATTCTCTACTGGGACCCTCTGCAGGTGGTGATCCCACATGAGGGAGGACCCATGTGGTCCCTTTGGTCAGGCTCTCGGATGGGCCTTCCGGCAGAACCTTACTAGGCAATATTGCGATCCTTGATTTTTCAATATCCAATTTTTTGACAGCATTTGTTAGACCAGTCAACTAGAACATGGTTGCCATGGTAAACTGAAAGATATGCCTCAAGCAACATACTTCAAAGCACCATACGGGCACCAAAATCCCCCACCACAATAAAGTAACCCTGACCCATGATAGTACCATGAAGATCATCTACTTTTACAATAAAAAAAAACGCTTACAATTCAACAGCTCTTTGATTTGTCAAATGAGGTAAGAGATAATGTAAAACTTGGCTCTGCAGTTTATTGTATTTCTGAATTTGAATTTAAAACATTGTTTTAAATGGCTTCACTCCCTATACTCTCTTTGAGTCCTATGGTCTTTTAAAGCTGGGGTACCTAACGTTTTTCCATAATAGTACATTTTGTTTGTTCCAACAGCATCAGTCAGGTAAATGAAACATTTTGAGAACAAATTAGAGCAAACTGAGCTGTATCTTTTGCCTACTTGCGAGCTTTATCCAATCGTATTTTGCTTATTTTTTATTATTATGTATGTCTTGATAAGCAAATGGCATGATGCATGAACTGTGCAATACTTGCCTTTCCCTTGCCTTCCATAAGTAAATTGATCCAACTTTCTGAAATCATGGCAATATAAGCGAGTGACAGAGGCTCCAAGGCTACTATGATGAACAACAGGAAAACCCAGTTGACTCCATCGCCGCCCTTTGGCTACAACCCTGTGCCATGTGCCTCAGAAACATGTGCTGCTATTTTCTGGTGCCCACGGCCACATTTCGGAGCCTTTAAACACATCCCGCCAAGCCTTGATAAATCTGGCTTGAAAAATCTCATTTGCAGAGAGTTAGGCATCTGCAACAATATTTATCTTCCTCCCAGTCCGACGGTAACGACTCTGGCTGGATGGATGGGGTGTTGCCTTCAGGTGCACTTTTAGGACCATGGGCTCCGATCGTGACCGAACGCATCAAGTCTGCTCAGTAAACATATCACCGCGCTTGAACAATCACCCATTAGCATAATTAGCCAGCCTCAATCCTGGAGTCTTTATGTATGAGCGCGATGTTGGCGGGTGGGTGTTTTGCCATTGTTCCCCGGCAATTAAAGCCATGTAATTTCAGCGAGAACAAACATATTTTCGGGGGCTGGGGGTGAAGCTTGCGGGCGTACAAAGTTGAGGAAAAATAAAAGTCCTCCGTGGCACCAAGTCTCTTCTGATGATGTTTGGCTAATTATGCAGGCAACAACTTCCTGTGAAAAAAAAACGGGAAGTAATCGACAAAGGTCTACGCCCCGAGCTTATCGGGGAAACATTGTGCACCGTCTGGATGTATGGTCTGTAATCTTTGGTGTGGAAAATGAAGATGGAAGAAAGCAGAGGACAAAAAAAAAAGAAACAAATTGTAAAGGTCAGCTAGCAGTGAAGGACTCTGTCTCAGATGTAATTAACCTTTTGATTTAGGACGTGCTGTCTCACAAATAAGATGACCACTCTATATTTGGACATCATATAGTGGGACTGACCAATTAGCATAAGTGACCTTGTCTTATCTGTTGCCTGTCATGCCAACTTGTCTTCTCTGGCCAAAGGCACTGCACATGTAAAGACATTGAATGCATTGGAATACTGGGAGAGCAAGAGAGCTCTTTGGTCATTTGATCTTTTGACGCATCCCTGCTCTTTCTCATGGGAAAATTACAATTGTGGTAATTCTTGTGGTAAATCAGAGTGCCAGTGACAACAGGGACGTTTGCGTAGAAACATTTATTTGCTGCGGACTTCCAGAGTTATTGGGGTTTACATGCAAACAATTCGTGAATTAATTGGCGTATGACAGAGAAGCAAATATGACAGAAGTATTGTCCAAAGATATAAAACTTGATATAATAAGATATAATAAGTGTTAAAGATTATGAGGATCCGATTTGGTGATCTTTTGTCAAGTTCACCAAATCTGATATACATAATCAGTTTTGTCCAATACTGTATCTGAATATGTATTCAAATTATTGTGCACAGTTATCTACGTAAAAAAAATGTGTTTCACTCCATACAAAAAGGACAACACATTTCTGGAAAAAAATGGCACGAAACCACAGATTAATGAACAAATGCTTACTGAACAAGAGGAGTAAATTTTTCAATCAATAAGGGCCAAACTTGGCCCATGAGGGTTTGATTGAGCTAGCGGGTAAGCATTGTCCATCTATACCCAGTTTATGTTCCTGAATATTCTGCTTTGTGCTTAACACAATAAATTATGGTTTTACATTTGAGGAATTCTGAATGCAACCTAGGTTCATTGTGTGTCTCTGAGCTGCTGTAGCTGCAGTTCTCCAGCAGAAACCCAGTGTATTAGATCACCTCCCTTTGTGATCTTCAGCATGGGTCTTCACACGCTCAGAGCCGACGATGGGCTAACGAGGGGAGCTCCAGGAGAGCGTGGAGAGGGCGGCACTGTGTACCCATGGGTGGTGCTATGTGTAAATCGCCCTCACAGCAAGAGCCACACATGTAAAAATATGGTCTGTTTTGACAGCGCTACGACTTTATTGGAAAATAGGATGTAAATGATTCCAGCGCTCGACGTATTTTGATTTTGTGCTTCAAGTCTAGCCCTGGGCAGGATGTGTCTCTCATGTTAAATGGTGTTTGAGAGCTATTATACTCCAAATGAGTAATATGACTGGAGATCTTTAGAATACTGAGGAGGCAATAGTGACAGTATCTGAAATGAACTTTGTGTATGCTACTCAAGGGACTTTCAAAATATTTAGTGTGCAATATATCAGTCAATGCTTGAGGCAGCCAAGTGACAATGAATTGTAGACCTGACAGTTACCTCGTCAAAAATAATTATACTCAAAGAGGATACATCATTAACAGTGCAAATATAATGTATTAGATGTCTCAAAGATGACAGATAATTACACTTTCACATGTTATTACATCAGATGTCCCATTCCCAATTGGCATGTCAAGTCAATATTGTTGTTAAAAGTTCAGTTCAGTTCAAATGAAGTCTTTACTTTTGATTGCTGGTTTCTAGTGTTGGAAAAACACAAGACGACCACAAGTATTTCACAAAAGACGTTGAAAGTATGTTTTTGTGGTGTGCACTGACTTTATCGACTTGATGAAGAATCCACCCACAACACACTGTAGCTGAAAAACCTTTAGCCCTGGATGAAACGCTCATAATAAGCATCGGTGCAGGTGATTGGACACATAACAAAGACAGCCGATCTGTGGAAGAAAGGTGCCTTCTTTGTAGCTCCAACATCTCCTGTCCGAGTGTTTATTTTGGCCGTAGCCCCGTGTTCAGATCTTCCTCGAACATCAAAGTGCCCTATCTCCAGCTGAGATCTGATTGTTCTATCCCAGTTTTAAACCACCGGCCAAGAGGAACAACGGTGTTTTCTCACTCTGCTTTTGCTCCACATACTCTTATTTGCTCACTTTTCTTACAGTTCAAAGCTGTGGCCCAACAAGACGAGGATATTTCTCATAGTAATACCAAAAAAGGGATTGTTTCAGTCAATTCAGTTATCATGAACCTTCATAGTTTTGGCTTAAAGGCAAGATATCCTTTAGTCCTATGAAGCCAAAACTATAATACTATAATACTGAAATACTGAAAAACTGAAAAACTGAAAGATGACAGTAGCTCAGTTGGTAGAGCATTGGCCTTTGAGCCTGAAGGTTGTGGGTTCGAGCCCACCACAAGACTTTCTCCACCGACTCCCACTGATGTCTGCTGTCGTTGTGTCCTTGGCAAGACACTAGGTGCCACAGTGGGGCGGCTGCGGCTGTTTAGTGCCAAACTGCCGTTGTGTCCTTAGGCAAGACACTTCACCCCCAATGCCTAGAATGAGTTTTGTGTGTGTGAATGGTTTGTGGTCAGAGGGGCCAATGGCATATACTGGTTGCCTGGCTTCTGTCATTGTGCCCCAGGGCAGCTGTGGCTACAGTAGTAGTTTATCACCACTGTGTTTGGAGTGTATGAATAACGACATGTAAAGCGTCTTTGAGTTTCTAAAAAAGTGCTATATTAAACCAACGCATTATTATTATTATTAGGAAATCTCCAAACATCTTCCCTTTCAATGCTTCAATGCCAGAAAGAATGTCACAAGTTATGTCACTTACTTAATACTAGGACAGGGCAATGCATTATACTGTATCAAGTTTTCAAAAAAATATGATTTATGTAATTTATCTGGAACTGTTCTATTGTGATATCATAATTTTTATTTTAAAGCTGGGGAACCTTTAAAATCATAACAATTTGAACTTTTTCAACTAATTCCAACTAATCAGTATAGTTCCTCGCTCTCAAAACAGTTTGATGCGATCCCTCGTTTTTAGATGCTTGTATTGTTAGGCCTCTGCCTGAAAAAGCCGATCCTAAAGATGTGACAGAGAAGGGAAAAACAAGAGGACCACCTTCACTCAGCCAATCAGCTCTCTGCCTAACGTCTCAATAAATGATATGAAGGTTATTTTGTGTTTTTATTATCAACACTTTTTTTTTTTTTGAATTCTATAAACTGTAACAAAAAAGTATTCAGTGTAAATAAATTCAATGTTTTAAAATTCAGTGTCCAAAAATTCAATGTTTTAAAATTCAGTGTCCGAAATATTCAATGTTTTAAAATTCAATGTCAAAATATTCATCCATCCATCCATTTTCTTCCCCTTAATCCATTTCTGGGTCGGGGGGGGGTGGCAGTCAGAGCTGCACCCAGTACACAGAGCACCAGCCCCTCACTGATCCTCCTGCAGGTGGTGAGTCCACAGGAGCTGAGATCTTTCAGGGGGGGCTTCAGGCAAAGTGGGGTTAAGTGTCTTGCCCAAGGACACAACGACAGCAGTCATCAGTGGGAGTCGTGAAGTAGGTCTTATGGTGGGCTCGAACCCACGACCTTCAGGCCTAAAGGCCAGTGCTCTACCAACTGAGCTACTCTCGTCAAAATATTCAATGTTTTAAAATTCAGTGTCCAAAAATTCATTGTTTTAAAATTCAGTGTCAAAATATTCAATGTTTTAAAATTCAGTGTCCAAAAATTCAATGTTGAAAAAAATTCAGTGTCCGAAAATTCGTTGCATTTTTTTTCGCTGCTTGAAATTTCATGCTTTATTTCCGGGTAAATCAAGAACAAAGCAATCGATCAGCCAATCCTCCATAGATGTAGCCAGGGCCAGAACACGACTTTGGCTTTATCCGAATGTCCACACTATATCGTGCGGGACAATTGTGAGTGAGTGACTGAGTGAGTGGACTCATTCTGATGGCGATTCGGACGCTGCACACTATTATTAGGCCGTGCTGTTGTACGTGAGCGTCCCGCTGTAGCATGGATCACGGAGCGGAGAGAGGAGCGGCCATGATGAGGTAAAGGTAAATGTTGAATTTATGTTTTAATTAGGACATAACATTTAATTGGAGGTGGGAAATACCCTTCTATTGTTATATCAGAGGTCTGTTTGGTGATTAAACAGATTTTCTTTGGACTTTTTCTCCAGCCTTGAGCTCCAATGCTAACACGCTAACCACGGGTGTAGAGCTGCGCTGATGCCCAGAATGGAGCGTCATGCCCTGGGAGTCATTTTGAGAGCTCCCTTATGCTAACAGTCTTAACTGTGGAAGTAATTATGAAAACCCAAAAAGGCGGCTTTTGTATCATACTTTCTCTGTTATAACAATTGTTTTAAGAGTAATCATTAGTCTTAAAAATAATGTAAATAATGCATGTGTTTAGTGCGATTGATGGATTTGCTATGGCCCTCGTTTGTGCATCACTTTGTTGTAAAGTTATTTGTATTAAGTAGAAACGTGATTATGTGCAGGGGGACATCTGTGAACATGAAGCTGGACACAGAAGACGCGTGGACTTGAACTTACGGACCAGATTTAAGGTCATGAGTACTTACTTTTTGAGCACAAGCTCCTTGCCTCTTGAAATCCAACAGACCTGATCATAATGGCTTAAAAGTATTTGATTAGAAGTATTACTTAAACACAAGCTATGAAACATGTTTCTCACGGATTGTGTGGTTGGATAAACAAACGCATACATCACTTTTTATTGCACACAAAGAACTAAATCATAATTAATTTATTTTATTCCAGGTTGTGATGAGTCCACCGTAGAAAAGACAGTCAGAGGCAGACGTCCAGGGACCTGCTGTTGTTGCTGCTGCATATGTCTTCAGAAAATGAGAGATGTGTTCTAACTATCCATGACTTGTAATTAATAAAACAAATGAACATATTGGTCGTTGTAGTTTATATCGTAATCCACAGAAACTGGAGGTGATGGAAATGGATGAAGAAATGATGCCTCTGAAATACAGCTGCCTCTGGAAAAGAAATTCACAAAAAAAAAATCATTAATTTAAACAGACCCGGTTCTTCTGGGATTAAAATGAGCCTTTTGTTACAATCAGACATGTCGACATATATGTTCATATACATGTACAAATTAATTAATATAAATACACAGTAGTAGAGTAGAAACAGACGCTCTGAGGAGGAGCAGAAGTACGATGCCTTTACAAACACACACATGAACTTAACATGTCATATCAACAGTAAATGTAAATACATTGCCAGTCTTTAACAGGAGGCTGGTAGAGTGGGATTTACAAATATACTCAATTAAACCCATATCTATCAGTCTGATTCCTCTCTGTAGCATTAATATTGAATCCATGGGTTTGTTTTCTCCCTAAAGAATCGATCCTTCATTCCATCTTGGTTTCACTAAGATGTCAAAATTTAAGAGTAAAGATAGAATAATTATCGGAGGTCTAGATACATAAAAATGAACAACATAATTAACAACAACCCCTTAGCATGCTCTGTCTCTAAACAGTCAGCAGGTTTCGTCCTTGCTGCACTGCTAGAATAATATACACATTGAAATTTGGAACATGGTACATACGTCACACGAGAACCGCAAACCCCCGTGTACTTGGCTTTCCTGCGGTTCATTTTAGCTTAGCATTAGCAAAGATTAGCTTTTGGGAATCGCCAAAACATAGACGCCACCTACGCGGAGCTAGCTAATGATAAGCTAATGTAAAAACATGTTCAGAAAGTACATGTTACATGTGCGTGTTACATACCAACTAATGATGAGAAAACACACTTACTGGTTTGCTGTGGACGCCATGTTCAGATGAACAAGACAGTCGTGTTCTGGCCCTGGCTACATCTATGGAGGATTGGCTGATCGATTGCTTTGTTCTTGATTTACCCAGAAATAAAGCATGACATTTCAAGCAGCAAAAAAAAATGCAACGAATTTTTGGACACTGAATTTTAAAACATTGAATATTTTGACACTGAATTTTAAAACAATGAATTTTTGGACACTGAATTTTAAAACATTGAATATTTGGACACTGAATTTTAAAACATTGCATTTTTGGACACTGAATTCTAAAACATTGAATTTTTGGACACTGAATTTTAAAACATTGAATTTATTTACGCTGAATACTTTTTTGTTACAGTTTATAGAATTCAAAAGCAAAAAAAAGTGTTGATAATAAAAACACAAAATAACCTTCATAAAATGAGTGCTCCAAAAAGGGACGCAAAACACAAACATACTGTGCTCTGATTTTTTTCCAATGACTTCTTTTTACAAGTTTCTTTTTATTAGAGCGAACAATTATATATTCAAAATTGCTGCTGTATTCTCAAAGACAAACGCTCCCCTAACAATGGGATTTAACCAACCATGATTAAGAATCTTTTTATAGCATTGTGAAGTTTAAAAATTTTGGTTTTACTATAACACCCAGATACTACAGCAAGGACACAACAGAAGCAAAGTTTATATTTTTCTCGTTGTTGCAGAATAAATAACACAGTCTTCTCTTGAACTTCCCCAACTATGTTTCCAGATGTGGCCCGGAGGTGGAGGTCAAAGATAAAAGTACCAGGATGTGGCATACCCCAAACATGGAGCAGCACGAGCGCCGGAGGGGGGCCGCCCAGCCACGGACCCCGGCGAGAGGGTAAGTTATGAGCCCCCAACTTCGCTCACGTTACCAATAGCAACACCGGCAAAATGTCATCCTGGGTAAATGAAAGAACTGTTAAAAAAGAAGTTGACAAGTTGTTGCGTTCCCGACCTCACGCTAACTCCATACTCGCTCCGTGGGATGTCGCTCACTGCTGCAAAACCATATCGTTGGCAGAGATGATTTAAGAGTGTGTTTTTGATGCTCAAGATGGATTGCATTTCAATCATTTACAGTCAAATTGCTGGAGTACATTGTCTGCAAATTATGCAGCAATGTGTAGAATTGCTTTGAGTTGGGCGGTTATCAATCTAATGTCAAAGCAATGAAGAAGCTTGATACTAAAGAGAACTTAGTCTTCCCTAACAACAAATTAAAGGGTGATAAATGTATCAGTAGTGGCCCAGCATCTCTTTTGTTTGTTTACGATGAACGCCTTGTTTTGGGTTATTAGTCAATTTAGCTTGTGTTTCACAGCAAGAAGATCCTGGGTTTGATTTTATCTTCAAACAGGGCCTTTCTGTGTGGAGATTGCATGTTCTCTCTGTGTCTGCATAGGGTTCCTCCAGGTGACCCAGTTTTCTCAGGGTGATCCAGTGTACCCAGTGGGGGCGGATCCCGGCTCAAAAGTGGCCAGAATGATGTGCGCTGACATGCTTGCAATACCACCCCGGGCCGATGAGGGCGGACCCGGAATAATTAGCCAATGCTAACATATAGCATCTTCTTACCTCTCGAAAACGTCTTTACAGAATGGACCAAAATTTGGCTCTTGGCCCAAAGCTCCGTTCCACATGTGTGTCAATGCTGAGGGGGGTGAATTTTTTTGGACCAGTTTGGACCAGTCTAGTTTACTCGCTGTGAATTTTTGAAGTCTCTCAAAAAGAAGAAAAAAAAGAAAAAGACGAGTGCTATCCACTCAGCCACCGCTGAGTGGATAGCACACTCGCCTCTCAGCAAGAAGGTCCTGGGTTCGAATCCCGGCCGGACCAGGGCCTTTCTGAGTGGAGTTTGCATGTTCTCCCCGTGTCTGCGTAGGTTTCCTCCGGGTACTCCGGTTTCCCCTACCACTAAAAATATGTACAATAGGTCCTGTTCGGCGACCCCGCTCCCATCTCTGTGTGGAGTGAGAGATAAATGCCCAAAAAATAACAATTGTAAACCGCTTTGTGACTCTGGTCTGAGAAAGGCGGTATATAAATAAAGCTTACTTACTTACTTACTTACTCTCGTTTAAATGAATGGGTTTCCTGTTTGGCGACCATCACTGTGTGGAGTGAGGATTAATGTCCACAACAATTGCTTTGTGACTCTTTTCAGTGAAAGGCACCGGGGTCATATTCTAGATGGTGGACATTATATTGAAGAGCTGAAGAGGAGGATGCAGGATCGTGAGATGGATCTGAGGAATGATAATGAGCTGGAGGAAAAACAGCTCACATCACACAAAAAGACTAGAGTTTGGACTTTGTCATCAAAAACTCTTATTGCTGAGATAGAGGAGGAAAGCTTTCAATGCAAGAAGAAGAACAGCTGGATGCTGGAGGAATGTCACGCCCGGATTCTGGAGGCTTGTGAGAATGCCAACAGGAAAATGAAAGAGAAGATGCTCTGCCTGGAATCTGCCTTAAAGACTATGATGGAGCAGAAAGTGAAAGTGAAGAGCGGACAGAGATAGAACGTTTGGAAAAACCACCAGGCAGAAATCCAGCGTTTGAAACGGGCCTGGATTGCATCTGAGGAGGCAAAGGCAGAAAGTTCACTGAGAGAAGCCATGGAAGAGAATGAACGCCTTAACTGAACTGACTCTGAGACACACTCTCTGAGTATTTAATACACATGAGTATTATGTGTGTATTATGCACAGTGGTGGTCAGAGGGGCCAACTCAGATTGGCATCCTCCTTACACTGGCAAACCCATTTTAACGTGCTACAAGCTTCTACCACGGGCACGGATCTGAAATCAGGCTTGTCCCTGTGCTTCAAAAGACGACGCTGTTACATAAACAAAAGCAATCGCGCTCACTGGGGATTGGTGGAAATCCATCAGTAATCACAACTATGTCCAGTTTACAGCCCAAGTTAAGCAAATAGTTTTCTCCACTGTGTGTGATTTTCATACACTGTACAAACCTTCTAACTGACTTGAATGAAAGCATAAACAAAATAGTAGCCTTTATTAGACAATTTAAGTAATTTCTACTGTTAAATAGTTCTTGACACTGTAAAAATCAATAACAAAAGCAGAGATTCAGTAGCCTATATTAGACTATCCAAATGCATATATCCTGGACTCCCTTGAAAAAGAAGTTCTTTATCTCAAAGGTTAAATAAAAACATAAAAAAATTATCCAATCCCTTTTCAAACCAAGTCAAGGGACATTTAGAACAAGTTAAAATATGTGATTAATTGCGATTAAATATTTGAATAGTTTGACAGCACTTTATGTATTTGAGTCACATTTTAAGTTGAGTTAGAGAAATGTGAACAAACCAAGTTTCACCTGTAAACAATACTCTCAACATTATTCATTTTCACATTTTCAAGACTTCTCATTTTGCCCTCCTTTAGTCTATTTCAATGGGCGTTTGAAAAGCCGCTGTGTTTCTTGGCAGCAGTGCCATAATAACGGTGTTTTCTTGACGTTACAGTACACAGAGCAGCCTTGGTGGACGCAGTGTGAAACTGCATCAAAAGGCTGAGGAGAGGGACTGTCAAAGCAGAGGTTTACTGATAATAAGTTGTATTATGTTACAATAGGAATCAACATATTTGTAATAGACTAAAACAACATTCTTCATAAATCATGTGTGAAATCATATCATTGTCTCTGCTGGGCATCAATCATAGCTGTAATATAGTTAGTTAGTCATGTTTGCTTCTGTAATTGCATACTTTGGAAATTATATTCAGATTTTGATTTCAATTTGAAGGTAAACGATGGAAAGATACAAAACGTGCCTTAAGAGGAGGTTTAGAAATAGACTGGATGTTCATTTCTATATTATTTAAGTTCATTCTGTTTCCGTTTTGATAAATTAGCTGGGGTATCTTAACTTTAAAACCACAAAAATGTATCTATACTACAATACAACA
Organism: Knipowitschia caucasica; assembly: GCA_964034765.1. NCBI lineage: Eukaryota > Metazoa > Chordata > Actinopteri > Gobiiformes > Gobiidae > Knipowitschia > Knipowitschia caucasica. Next base: position 20,649,721 of record OZ035843.1, read on the forward strand.
AGTTCCTCGCTCTCAAAACAGTTTGGTTCTATCCGTTTATGTATTTTTTGGTCTCTGTCACATCTTAAGATAATTTTTGTCAGACAGAAAAGTGGAAAAAAGAGGACCACCTTCATTCAGCCAATCAGCTCTTTGCCCATTGCCTCAATTAGTTGCTCACAGGCTCTTTCTTACAAGTATGCAAAATACACAATGTTTTCTAAAAAATGGAAGAAAACAAAATTGATTATGTATTCAATTAAAAATGTTAGCTGCACATACTGTATATTATGAAAAATAAATAACAAACTAGCACTAATATATTTGATCAAGATCTAGAACAAACACCATGCAGTATTTGAAACATGCTTTGATTAGAAGACTAGAAAAGGAACATTCTTATTGTTAGATTTAGAAGTGTGTGGAAGCAGTCAGAGCTTTGACTGATGGCTCTGGCTCAGCTGCGGCCTTCCCAGCCTCTCCCCCCTCCGCTGTGCTCAGCTTAAATAGAGACATCACAACTTAGTTATAAGGAGTGTGCACTGAAGAATATGCCTATGAAATTGGACTAATTTCTTAAAAAATGCTAATACGATTATTTGGAGTGTGTCGGCGGCTTAATAAGTGTGGAAATTGGCCTGTCATCGCAGACCTGAGAGTGGTGGTAAATTGCATGATTACAGTCGCAAAGCCTTGGCCTACCACATTGTTTCTTTACATCTCGTAATCTCAAAATTAAAATGGGCTGGACAACTCCATTATAATTCTAAAAAGTGGCTAACATTAATTTGACAGAGACAACTTTATCGTGGTATTATGGTAATAATGAGATTTAGAGGCCCTGCAAAGATTACATGTCCCCTGAGATGGCTTCTTTTAATATTAGGACTCCTAAATTTACTACTCTTCCCGTAGTCCCTGGTACAGATGATACAGGCAAGAGCATGGAAGAGAGGAAAGATGAACTAATTAAAATGAATAAAAACATATTACGTAGTTTATGATGAACAAAGCAACATAGACTGTACTTTTTCTTAAGTTTGCGACTTCACAAATGAACATAGTTGGCCTTTTTGGGGGGAAATTGGTTGATTACAACAGTTCTTCAAGAGGAGGATACCCCAAAGAGCCACTAGATGGAGATAGATCCCACAAAAGAGCAGTGGGACCTCAGTGGACACAGGACAGTGCAATAATCCTGCTTCCCCAAACACAAAGTGCCCTCAGGTCTGTAGGGTGCATAAATACTGTACACATACATACCATTGGGGCAGTTTCCTTTATTAAAGTAAAAGTGATAATCACCTTCTTCCAGCCTTCATGGCACCTCACACAGAGAGCTAATTAACCAGTGTTTGCTTTATCTACTACACCCAAAATAGAAGGAGCACACTTAAGGGTTTCTTTTGTCAATTTTTGTTCCTCTTATTAATATTGCATGAGTTTAAACTAATTGAACAATCTTTATTTCTATTTTATGTTTGGCAAAAAAATATAATAACAAAGAATTAAAACCAAAACATAATAATCTACAAAAAATAATATTAGTTAAATGTAGCAATATGGAGGGTCTATGTCTTCTCCAGGTTAATTACGTAAGACACAATTGTTTGAAAATAATCTGAATTACTTTTTGAGATAAGGGGTAATAAGGATAATTATGATTCAATATGTTTGCAATAATTGAAAAGCACTTTTTTAATGGAGAAAACATTTTCACTTGTTAATAATACAGTCTTGGATGTTTTTTTTTGTTCTAATCACACAATTCTGGTCCAAAATATTATGTTTTTCAAGCTTTTAGTGTTGCAAAGGTATAGTCCATAGCACACAGGCTGTCCATTATCAGCCTGACTTAGCATGTTACTGTTCTAAAACATAGGCACTTTGATACAGGTTGTGCTTTTACTGACGAACTTGGTCTCGTTCGACTCCTTGTGTTCCAGGGACGAGAGCGAGTGACACAACACACACAGCAGTTTAAGGAGAGAAGGAAAACAAATTCAGATTGTGGTCCCTCCGGAGTCAAGGTGAACTCAACAGATGTTTAATGCCATGAAGGATGCCACCGTTCGCGCGCCTCTCTCAGGTGGATCGTGCCATTTAGCATGTAGCACTTGTGACAGCTAATTGACTCTGGGATCCGGAGAGGACGCTGGTGTCACGGTAAATAATGCACATTTCAAAGCCTCGCAATTATGAATATGGATAGCTCAAGTTTGTCACATTAAACACTCGCCTTGAGATCGTGTTGAATCGGGTTGTTTTGAAGTAAAAAAAAGTGGGTGTGTAATGCCATGTGTGTGCTACTATGGGAATTCTATCTTAGTCAAAATCCACTAACTGTCCAATTTGGATCTGTTCCTGGCTTATTCTGCTGTCTGATGTTTTCTCATACATGGGGACCCAGTTTTACAACTCTTAGAAAGATTAGAGAATGGGGAAAAAGTCACAAAGTAAGTCAAAAAGCTTGAATTAGACGAAATGCGTACTAATTCTGGCACATTGTGACTTCCTTAAAACAAGATCTGCCAACAAGCAAAAATATCTTGCTTTAAAAGACACAAAACAACTCTCTCTTTGTAAATGAGACTAAACAGCTTCTCCCATATTAGCACGTCTCGTTTTAAGACTTCACGTGAAAAAAAACACATCATATAAGCATTTATTACCTTCATACTTTATCATGCAGTATTTTATCCTCGTTTCAATTTTCCCAAAACATTTGAAATAACATCCTTCTGTGATCTCCGAAGGCACAGCCCAGTCTCGCAATGCCCCAAAACACATTTCCCCCCCAACTCCGTCTAGTCTTTCCCAAGTCAAAAGTCCCTCTCAGCTGTCGCGTGTATGCAGCTGATGTATTCTAAATCACCCCCATGAATTAACCATTGTTGTTGGATGATCTCATTTGCGGCCCTGTATTGAGCTCAAACTTCTAATTCTCTTTATATACTGAAATATTAAAAGCCTAATATGTCACGTGTCACTGGCATCATTTATCATCATAGCCGCGCCGTGTCCTGTGGGCTCGTATAGATTTCCCTTCAAATTACTTTTGATTAAATTGCCCACGATTGTTCACTGCTTATATGCCTGTCCATCTATTTCATTTTAGCCCTGGCACCATTTGCAGCTGCCCATCTCAAGCTATTGCCTTCATTCACCAAAACGACCCTAACATCCCCATGCTTACCGATTAAAGAAGTTGCCTTTTGTAAATTTATTCCGCTATTTTTTCCCTCTTACATGGTCATTGTCTGGTTTGGAAGTTTTTACCCCCTAAATGGAAGTCACGCTAATTTTCGATTTCCCCCTTTTCTTGGAGAAGCTATTTAGAGATACAATGTAAGATGTATCTGATTAGTCATTCAGGCCGGCCCCTCGCTTTTATGCTTACATTAAGTAACACAAAGAGCCCCCCTACAGGTTAAAGTTTAAACGTGGATTAGCCGATAAAGCAACTTCTGATTAGGTTACAGCTAGGGCTCGGAGGCAGGCAGGACAAAACGACTTTTCCCTGGACATTATTTCACAAACATCTTCCTTTCTTCACATCCCCAATCCCAGCATGGATATCTATTTTGGCGCAAAAAAAGGGAAAAAAATCTTGGGAACAATTATGCAAATGCGTGTAAGGCGATGCACAATACAGTATGGAAATAGCTGGCAGAGAAAATGGACTCATTACGGACAGATGGCATGAGTGCTAAAAGCCATTTGTTCTGGATGCAAAGGGAAAGCCATGGCAGACAATGTCAAAAAACCTGGGAGACGTAGAGATATGTTTTTCACACCAAGCTGTATTTGTTGTCGTGCTGTAGTTCTTGATTATTTGGGCGCGTTGATGGTTATAAATGAGCCCTCTCCCAAAGCAGATGAGGCAGACTTATATGCATCATGGCGGCATATGCATTTTGTTTAAGTATGGTTTTTTTTTTGTCTAGTGCAGTTGCTTACCCTCTTGTGTATATGATGTCATGGATCACGGCTGTTTAGAATGCAATACTGTCGGCTTGCGCAAACATGAGGATATTACCGATAGCCTTTTCAAGTGTTCGACCAGGTAGTTAAATGGATTGGAAATAACACAGTTTCTAGACACAAATGTATTGAATGATTTGGGGAAACAAGATCTTTCAGGTGCATCCAAATCCATTAATCTTTTGAGACTTGAGACAAAGATTATAAAATAAAACAATTCATACGACATTATTATTATGAGAAGTTAGCAGGTTTGCCATGAATCATAAATGTCCATAATGTCTCAGATCTATTTGAGTTCCAGGCAATATCACACTTACATATTTGAGTTCAATGTCTTTACCACTAACTTCTACTGGGCTAAATATGAATCCAAATTTGGATAAATCAGAATGAAATTTATTGAGATATATTGATATGGAGTGGACAAAAGCAAAATATTTTAGGAACTACGGTTTTCAAAAATATGCAGATATGAATTTATACTAAAACTAGTATCGCATCGTAATACACAATTGAGCCAGTATCAATACTTGGAAAAAAATACAAAAACAAGACAAGACTTTTTTTTTTTAACCTCTTGAGTATTTTTGGAATAGCTTTGAACCGGTCACCTCCTCTAAGACCATCGTTGATTAGCTTGGACGGCACCAGCTCCCTTTATCCACTGCTTTAAATGTTGAACTTTATTTGAAACATTTGAATAGTTGTGGAGCCATTAAAAATACTATTTTGGTTAAAAATACCATCTCAAAAAGACCTTCTCATAATGACTGTGAATCAAATTAGGTATCTTGTATCAAGTCTACTCATTAGTATAGAAATCGAGTTTGGATATTGCAGTAATGTGACAACACAACAAATATTATAGCTTCTTAAACAGGCCTGTTCAACTCGCGGCCCAAGGGCTAAATCAGGCACTCTACACAATCTTATCTGGTCCTCAGCCCATGTTCACTCCAAAACAAGATGGTTGAATCAAGTAGTTTTATCTTAAGTCTATTGTTGCCTGAAGAGCAAAGCATTTATTCTTTTAGGTGAGATTTTTTTGTCTCTTAAAAGTACAGACATTTTTGCTTATCCCATTGGCAACCTTATAATTCCTAACATTTTTGATAATTTTTTTGTGTTCAAGATTGTCTGGTTTCAGTCTAGCTACCTGATAAGTAGTAGGCCAGTCCAAGATTTGTATGAGTTTGGCATTGATCTTCCACAAAAAATATGAATTGCAACTGAATTAGTTAGAGTATGTAGGATTCAGCCATCCAGTTCTTGAGAAAAAAGGTTGAATAGCCCTGTTCTTAAACGGTATTCATTTACAACAATGTGCCTGCTACAAGTCAAACAAACAATGTAAAATTGTAACAGAAGCCAAAGTGCTAAACATCAGTTAAAAGGAGTCTTGTGTGAAACAAATGACACAGACGTATGCATGACAGCAGCTCACTGACTCCATACGTTTTCTCTTATAGGGGAAATTGAACTGCATATGAAAGAGCAGCTAAACGCTCACCAGAGATTAGCCATCCCATATACTGAAACGTGCTTTGAAAGGCAACACGGGCGCCATGTCGCAAAGTGAACAGTGGGGTTTTTCCACAATTAAAAAAATTACCTCTTTGGTTTTTCTGCCTCTTATGTTTGCAGTGGATAAGATGGTATTATCGGCCGGGCTTAGCCGTGGGTGGGAGAGACATTATTTGCGGCAGAGATAAAAATCCGGTGCAGATGGTGTGGAGCAGGTATAGGCCGAAGAACATGCAGTTTGTTTAGGCAGTGGTTCTCCATAGGCCTCCACTGGTCCCTCTGACTGGGCCTTTGAAGTCACTGAGGTTATTGTTGACTGTTCCACCGCTGTCTGCAGCAATATTCATCCCAGCTCAGCGCGGGACAGGCAGGGGAGAGGCGCGCGGAGAGAAAAGCCTGCCATTTATTTCAACGCTAATTTTCCTTTGTGATGGATGGCTTTCTTATTGTGTCATTTGCGCCTTTGAAAAATGCTCCTTGGAGCAGAAGAAATTATAGCAGCCTCCGAATCATACAATCAAGCACAGTATGGAGGACACATATGATTGACTAAACCAGATGAAATTATACAAAAAATATACTGGCTTCTGAGATTAAACTTCTCTCAAGTTGGCAAAATAGAATTATTCAAAAACTATGATATTTTATTTGTATTACACAATTACAATGCCAACATAAGAGGGGTTTAGAAGTCGTAATCAGCTGGAACACAGGAATGAAGGAATGATGAATTTTAAATATCAGATAACATTTAGCATACTAGCACAATAATGACAATGTCTAATATTCATTTCAATATTGTTTATATTGTATATTATGATTGTTTGTAGAATTTATGCAATTGAAACTTGTGAAACATCTACAAAATACTGACGGATTTTGAATGTCGTACCCAAAATTACTTTCTGACACCAGTGATTTGCAAATCACTGGTATCAGTTAATTACAGTTAGAATCATATTTGTAGATTATAAGATAGATAATATGCCTGTGCATTTGCGCATATTTAAATTTAGATTTTAGGCCAACGTTCTATTCAGTGACATAAGAACATGCTATTATTTCTACCTGTAAAATTGGGCCAGAAACCACAAAATTCGTCAGCGGACATAACCAATAAATTGTACCCTGTCACATTTTAAAAGATAACCTACTTCATTTAAGAAGTTCTGAAATGATTGTGATTTCATTTATGAGACAAAATGTTGTAATTAGAATTTCTGCCATAATCGAGCAGCCCTATTTCTACCATTCTAACCACTCTAATTTAAACGCATCAAAGTCCACCCCGAGAATCAAACCTTAAAGGAAAGTTTCTGAACAAGTAAAGGGAGAAAATCAAAGGCTCTCCCATTCACTCTCTGCCTTTGTTGTATTCAGGTTGGCTTTTGTCCGTCCTCCCACTATTGTGACAGGACACAGAGACTTCTAAAGGGCAAAGTTTCTTATTAAATTATTTCTGGGTGAGATGAACTGAGACTGAATAGAATCATTAAACTTCACCAGTCATAGGGATCCGTGCACCCTGCAAAGTCGTCCACCGACACATGAAAAGCTGTGCGTTTTCATGGTCCCTTCTAAACCTTTAAGTTGCATTGAAAAGATATGACATGAATACTGGCAAAAACACAAGGGCAAGTGAATGATGCCTTTTGTGGTAAGTAAACATCAATCATGCTCAATACTCTGAAAAACAATGTATTTTTGTTTGCATTTCAGCGGCGACAAACAACACTTGTGGACTGGCTTAACGTTGTCAATTCCCATTACTCAAAATCGGAGGCCAATCAGAATTAAACTGTGGCCCTGTTGCTAGGCAGCGGAGTTCGCTTGACACGGTGTCTAGTTTTTCTTTCACGGCATGACAAGAGCCAAGTGAATGGAGTTTAGAAAAAGTTGCTTAAGGCGCTCAGAGGAAGGGGATAATTGGAGGCTGTGGATTGTGTAGTGCTCCTTCTGTGTGGAAACTTGCAGGGCTGGGTGCACACACAGTCGCACGCAAACCAAATTTTAACTCTTGTACACAAACTTGACCCCGGCACTACTGCAGGCTCTCCACACTTCATTTCAATGTGGCCCAGCGACTCTCGGCTGATTGTACTGGCTCCAAACATTCGCAAATACCACAGCACTGGCAACTTCTCTCACTGGCAAGTGTGAGAAGTTGCCAGTACTTAAGTTGTGTGTATGTGTCACATGAAGTATCTTCATGTTCCACATACATGACAACACTTTGTCAAAGACGTTTTTCCTTGCGATGCCAACAAACAATAGTATATTCAGCCAAATATTTAACACTTGGTGCCGGTGGTGTAGTGAGCTTCTGAACTTCTACTGTCAAAGTGTAGTTTCAATATACTTTTCGAGCAGTCACCTGTGGCCCATCTGATGCAGTTCTGCGACTGTGTTTGTGGTGGAGTTTTCTATTTTTCTTTATTTTTAAACATTATGTGTTCTGCAGAGTCTATAATGATATGTTATATACTCTAACTTTTAATGCATTACATTGTTGGGTTAAAGTGCTGCTGCCCTCCACACCTGACTCGGCACATTGAGTTTGTGTGTATAGATGCATTGATGATGGGCTTAATGTCTGACATGACCCACACTAATGCCCGGTCTGTGGAGGTGCTCTCCCAGTTAAAGAGGAAACCAATTAATGCTAGATTAACATTCATGGTTATTTACAGTTGCCTTTGTGCCTGTTTCTGCTCTTGGACTTGTTTGATGAGGATGGGAGCATGACCGGGAGGGGTCCAGGAGAATGGGGGGTTGTTTGGACGCGAGAGGTGCTGCGAGGTGGCTGGGTCCATTGTGAGGACACCTCCCCTCTCATTATGCCCTCTCAATCAGTACTCCTGCTCACAGGAAGCCCGGGCTGTAAAGCCCATCTGCCATAGCTAATCTACAGGCAGGGTCGCGCCTGCGTCTGGGCCTGCTCCCTCCACTACTGCATTATTCTCAGATCCAAGGCTTCGCCAGGGATCAGCCAAAGCCCATTAAAGTCAATAATAGGCCGAAATGACAGGCTTAGTGCGGATCTGGAGGAAGTCGAAGACCAGTTTGAGCTGTGAGCTCTGATTAATACAGAAAAGCATTTTGGGGAGAGAGGTTAGACATAGAGAAAGTGGTGACGGAAGGAGGAAGAAGAAAAAAATGACCTTCGCCCATTGTGCAGAATTCCTCAACCTCTGGGTTGTTAGGACTAGTGCTACCGTCTGAAGCATTAGCAATCCTTGAACTTATTTTGCTTTGATGAAGCTCAGACAGGATGGGGCGAAAGCAAGAGGGGAGGGCAGGGGAGATGGCGCTCAGGCAGGGGGTAGAATTCAAGCCATGGTCCACAGAGAGTCCAAACCCAAGAAGTGTCAAGAGTCAGTCTGAGAGGTAAAAACAAGTGGGCAATCTCAGCAAGCCCAAGCACACCACCCAAGACATACACACACATGCAGCCATGAGGTGCTGGGACACGGAAAGAAGAATGTCATTGCACTGGACTGTTCCATCCTTTGCTGATTATTCCACTGGCTGTGCTATGTGCTATTATCGCTATTATTATCCATTTGTATACATTTATATAGATATACAGAGCAGTTTTATTGTGTGTGTGTGTGTGATTAGTATAACAATTCTTGTAACAGTAACAGTTTTAGGTGCAGTAAGTTTGTTATTGCGCTGAAATCAGACGATCACTTTCAAAGTGTTTGTGAATGTTGAATAACAATACTGTTCTTTTGGACTTTGTGTAATAAGATTTCTAACAAAGTTATTCTTTTTGCAAATTTGCAAATATAAGAATGTCTTTTTGCATGTTGCACTGCAATAAAACAGTGAGAATGTTTGTGTTATGAGTGGAATGCAAAATAGGTTGTGGAATAAAAGACTGCCGCTACTACCACAAGCTGGGACTTGGTGGGTAGAAAATGTTTTGGAGTGTAGAGAGCATGGATAACACTGATCGCTGGAGTGCTTGCGACGTCCGCAATGGGGATGTTTATTGCTACCAAAAGCTTATTCCACTTTGTGCTTGAGCTCAGCCGTGGGATTTAACGAGATTTGTCACCAGGCCGACAGTGGAGTGAGATTATGTGAAACAGTCCCACCTCTGCTTAACTACTGTAAAAATTGCTTATACGCCTGTGAAGGAATTGGAATGCATTCAGGAAGCCCAATGATCATAGATGCCTCAAACAAACTGCTCTGATTGGATGATCGCTCCAGACAGCCAGGGAGGCAGGAAGAAACAAGTTAGCGCTGCATGAAAGGTACACCAGACCATTTTTTTTCTAAGAACCTTCACTATTGATCTTGATTTTACCTGGACCTTCAAAAACAAAAACAAAAAGACATTTGGGCACTCTGGACTCAGAGAAGTAATGAAGAATTTAACATCCCCAAAATGTTTCATCGACATGAGTGCGTAAAAAGATATGATACATCAGAACTGACAAGGCCTCTGGGGAAACACTTAAAGACTTGTTTAATGGTATCGATTTTTATTGTTGAGTGAACAGTGTGAAGCCTTTGACTGTTTTATTGAGCGGATTTAGAGACATGCTCTTAAACAGAGAGAGGAAGAAGACTTTCACTTCTTACATTTAATCCATCAGACAATGCGTGTGTTGAATTTTAATAAGCTTTCTGCTGTCTGTCCAGTAAGTTGTATTGTCTCCAATTGTGTTCTAACCTTAACATTGGACTCAGTTATCAATCTTAAGGTTAGAATGTTAGGATCTCAGGAACCACCACATGTTTTCTCTATATTTTTATATTAAAGCAGAATTATGCAACTTTGTGTGTGAAACAAAAGTGGCTATATGAGGGGTCAGCATGGTGTCTTAACTTTTGATCAGGATTGTGTCTGCAGTGTTCCAGGATCAACTGTTTTCTGTGTATGGGTCCGTCAGCAGATTTAGCATCCTATAGACAACTGATAGAAAGTAAAGGTGCCATGCTGCCCCCTGGGTCATAACAAGGGCAAATACACAACAATCTACATTTTTGTTAACATAAAAAGGGGCATAATGCTTCTTTAAGTAAGGTTTTTCCTTGTAGATGCAAGAGACTCAAAGGGCAATGACACAGGACACTCTACATTCAACATTTATGGAGATTTATCAACATTTATTGACATTGGTCATCTGCCCCGTATGGTGCAATGGCCCATACTGTATGTGTTTTTATCATTGCATTTCTTGAGAATGAACTTGATTCTCTGATCTGAGTTGGCGAATTCAACGGTTTTGTAAAGTCCTCCGAGATAACTACTGTTGTGACATCGGACACAGGAGGAGCAGAGACAGGAGAAAAGTAACACAATGCGATATCATAATGGTAAAATCTCTCTGACCCAACACCACATCTTCAGAAGCACTTTTTTATACAGTTTTTATAAAAATGCAATCAGGTTTAAACATGTTTTTCAAATCATTTCTTAATCTATTCCAAAGAGTAGCTCATATTATAAAAAACTCACTTTATCAAGGCTTAAGTCAGAAAAATCTCCTCTTTTGCTCTTAATTGCTAATCGTATTGTTTTTTTATGATGGGAAAACTCTCAAAATCATTCTAATAAACAGTTATGTGGAGTTCATTAAAATAAAAGTGTTACAAAATTATTTTAATAAGGTCAGAGTAAATATTAGTTATCAACAAATTAGCCACTAACAACTGTGCAAATTAGCAGCTTGATCTGTTGGCGCCAAAGAACATTTCTACCTATTGTCTCTTTCACATGAAATTTATGAAAAATACCAACTGTAACTCCCCCAAAAAAGTGTAGAAGGTTACCGATCATCAACCAACTTCAATATGTATCCTAATTCAGTTTTGTTTTGTTTATTTCGGTCATCATCAACTTAAATAACAGGATATTTCATTCGGGCATAATCACATCACATAAAAGTCAGCCTCTGTTACCTGGGAGATTTGATGAGATACATGTGTTAAGTGCTGAAGTTTGTTTTATAAGCGGTCCGTCCAATGCATACATTTTGACGTAAAGTCTTTGATGTACAGCAGGCAGTGGATAACATTTCTGCAGAAAAATAGACGTAGGCCCATTTAATTTTCTCCTAACAAACGCAATAGTATTATTTTGTAACTTCTATTCATATTAATAGCGATAATAACAATTGCTTTGTGTTTTCCTTATTGGATAACTGTGGATTGTTGCAAGACACATATTGTCCTCCATGACTCACAAGGACAATAAACTATATTCTATCATATTCTAATTCTAACTTAATGACCAATGATCATCCTGATTTAAAATGTTTAGAAATACAGACTTCACTCACAGTTTGCAGAGTTATTACTATTGCAAGCACCTCTTTAGTCTCTGTACTTTGTCCTTCTATGACCCTGATCATTTTCACCGAGGATGCTTTTTGGCTGAGCTGCCATATCGGGATCTCCTAAGCACTCATCCTTAGCTCGCCAAATGAACCCTTGCTTTCCTGTCGACTACAAAAGTGCCACTGTGTACTGTCACCCGGGCTTTTCTTCGTTTTTCTGCGAGTTGGTGTGATTTCTATATCCGTTGTCATGGCGATGTGCCGAGGAGGGAGAAAAAATGGAGCTCTAACCTCTGGCTTGAGCTCGACTCCCAGGCCACAGAGAGAGAGAAGGGAGGAGAGCGGGAAGGTCCTGTTTGTTTGGACAAAGACAAAGTTGGCTCTTGAGGAGGTGAAAGTGAGACATTGGCCCCGTGTCAAAGCTTTTGTACAGAACACAATGGCAAAATAACAACAAACAGTATAAACGCTTATATGAGGAAAAAGGCCATAGAAAAGGACATCCTTAAAATGTTATACTGGATATGTACAGTTTAATTTTTCTCAAAATACAGTTTTAGCACCAAAAATATTGACCGACCGAATTGTACGAAAAGTTGGGGTACCTACATTTTTGTTTTGTAAATAACATATTTTGTTTTCACACGGCAACTCAAAGCACTTAACAAAACAAGAAAAGAAACACTAAAATCACAGGCATTAAAAAGTGTTCGGAAAAACAGGCCTCTAATCTGCGATTGAATTATTTGTGTTGGTTATTCTTCTTACACTTTGGCCTCTATCCCTAATTTTAATGCATCCTGGGCCCTCTAACCCTTTTTTGATGCATACCGGGTTGTCAATCCCCTACAGGTAGCAAACCAGTCTTGAGTAAAAATCAAAATCACACATGACAATAATCACAGTGCATTAAAAAGAGGGAAGATACAATCCTTCAGCTTAATGCACATAACCATGCCACCTGTAAAAAATATGCTGTATGTTGAACAAACACATTATCAAGACACACATTTGGCTTCACGGTAAAATCAAATACATATCTCCTTGCTTGTCATTTAACACAATTTGACCGACGTGCAAGCTTCGGCGATGTTCAGTGTGGTCAGTGGTGGTTGGATGGCAGACTGACAGACAAATTGGGCAGCAATGGAGTGATTGATTTCAGATTTGAAGCCCAGATCTTCCCATTAATTCCACATGCTTTGGCCCTCTAATTCATCCCTGCTTTGGACTGACACATACAGTTCACCAGATAAAGATGATATGATGATAGTGATCTGCTGTGGTAGATGTGAAGATGGATGTAAAATGGCTCACATGCTTTCTAATGACAGGGGAGGGCCATGGCCAGTGGAGGGGAAGAGGGTAACACCATTTTCTGTTCATTTGGCAACGTGCCCAGACCTCATTCAAGCAAAAAGTCTCCTCAATCCAAACTTAATCCCAGCCAATTAAATGATGCCGTTCCTGGTCCTCCTTCATCGTTATGCTGATGAGCTCACAATTCATCACCGGAAAGGAAGGAAGCCAAGCAAGTAGCAAGCAGAGAGGAAGTGAGTAAGGTACAATGTCTTTAACACTCTTCTAATAAACCACAGCTCTGCAAAGTCATACAAACATACAATTAAAGGTGGAATATTGATAGCGAGAAGAGTCAATACAGATGTCAAAAAGGATTTCGTTGGCAGCGCAATTATCTTTTTTTGTAATTTATATTTTATTAGTTTTCTTTTGCAGTCATACATTAATCAGTAAGCATTCCACAGACGGTACAACCACAGTTATTTGAAAAAAGTAATATAAAAGGAGAAAGTAAGCAAAAAATACATATATTTTAAGTTAGAATTAAAACATCTTGATTAAAACGTTTTCCCCTTTGCAAATTATTCTTCATGAACACATTTTGCTTTTAACCTACGGCCCCTGTGTGTCCTATTCGTCTATCCTGTAAAATTAATCACAGCATTGAATAATATGAGTATTTGTTTTATAGCTCGACCCAAACGTTTACAAACATGTATTTTTTCTATTAAGACACAGTAGTAAGTGCTTAGTGTGACCTTTTTCTGTGAAATGCGCTTTATAAATAAAGATTAAATAATCTAATTAATTGGTCCATGAATCTTTTATAGTTTAAACTTATGGCTGGACTTTTTATGAAGCTGGAACCCTGTAGTTTGGCCTCTGCACTTTTGAAAATCTTGATTGAAATTTCTTTGGTCAATTTAAGCGTGAGTAAAGCTGCTGTCCGTTGACTGATGGACGGTAGAATTACCCTTTTCACAGCTGAGGCAAAATTCACTAAAATTAGGATTTACTCACAATATACCTATACTTTTATAGATCCCCATAAGGAAATGCATCCCTACCTCTGCACTTGACCCACCCTTCAAATGCTGCTTGGGCTGCTAGGACCCAGCTCCAGATTTTGATGCTAAGCTTGGTCAGGAGTCAGGACTTGAGCTCGAGGATTTTAACTTAAGTGGTAGGGTAAACCAGAGCACCTGGAGATAACCTATGCAGACACAGGGAATATATGCAAACACCGCTCAGACATCCAGGACCTTCTTACTGAGAAGGAAGCGTACTAACCTTACTTACTTACTTACTAATACAATGTTGTGAATTATAGTAATAGTGAGCTTGAATTATTAATAGTGAGCTTGAAGTACAAACTGGTCAAGATGGTTGATTTGAGTGATATTAACGGTCCATGCTCAGGAGAAAGAGCTAGTTTTTTGTGTGTCATCTGACTAAAAAAAAACTAAAAACATTGTTAACTGCAAAGTCCCACTACAGTGTTATAATTGAAAAGTGTTTAAAAGGTTGAGAACCACAATTGTATTACTATTTGTTCATAAAATCTCCCATCTCACACGCACTATGGATGTGGCCTACCTCTGTTGAAATATCTACTTTTGACTTTATTGGAATGGAGTTTGCGGAACTTGTTTTCCTTTGACAGTTACAGTTGGCCATTACACGATTACTATACTATTATTATAAGTGTAATGTGTTGCAATGTAGTGACAAACTTGAAAGAGCATTGATCTGAGAGGGGAGCATGAATTAATATTTATTGATGTAGAAAAATATGCTTTGTGCTTTTCCCCGGCTCCTGGAGAGAAGGTGTGAAATCTAATAAAGCCATTCTCAGGAGGGGCGGCTTTGATCAGAGATTCTCCAAACAAGCAGTGGGTCCCATGCGAGCGCAAAGATCCATACACGCCGACACGTGCAATCTTTACATCTCTACCTGTGTTTTTCCTAAAGAGACTACTGTATTGGAAACAGCTGAAGCATTTTCACTACAGCCCCAGGCAAAGTTCTGCGCCTCACTGGAGTGTCAAGAGCGCGCCGTATGTCAGCGATTGCCATCCGACTTTGCGGCGTTCGTCTGCGAGGTGGAAATCAGATATGGACATGTTTTTATGCTAATACCGCGGCTTACAGTAGCACTATGTCACGCGGCGTGTTTGAGCCAGGATGTCGGTCTCTAAACACAATTATTTGCTTTGTTAACAGTGTGAAGCGGGGTGTCTCTCTGAGTAAACCGGTGCATAATAATGTACTTTCTGTAGCCTTAGGTTATCTGTCTTAATAGAGTTATTCATATTATAATCTCCAACGTTTTAAATCATTTGAATTTGTGAGGCAAACGTGGATTGGCCTCACAGCTTGATTTCATGTATTTATCTCACTTTGACCATTTACTTTATGATGTTAAAGCTAAGATGTTTGCAACCTAACTTTCAAAACACAAATCAAAAATAAGTATGCCATGAAATCTCACAAGTTCTTAAACCTCTAAAACAGTTAAAGTCTGTCAATGAATTTTCACAGTGGTATTTTTTTTTCTTTTTTTCTGCTTTTTCTGACCAAAAAGAGAGGCCCACCCTCACTCAGCCAATCAGATCTCAGCCCAAATGGTCAAATAGTGAGTGTTGGTCAATAGGCTGATGTCATGTTTGACTCCCCTGCGTTCAGGCTTATCACACCTGTCACCTGCGTCAGTGTGCTGTGGGAGAGGAGGAATTCAACTGTTTTGTACTGAACATAATCCAAAAGAAAGACTAAAGGACAACCGCAGATAATGATTTTGTTCTTTAAAAATAAACTGTAAAGAATTGACAACTTTATACAGAGGAAGTCACATGCATGGGCATTTAACATGTTTATTTAATTTAATTTAGCACGCAAAAGAGAAAACATTTGAATAAGTTGAAGACAGCATGTTAGGATCTGGTTTGTTCACATTTTACTCAGACTCAGTTGGGACAAACAAAATGTATAATTTATGGTAAAATAACATACAGAAGCTTTATCACCTTCTGCTGAGAGCAATGCTGCATTGAAGAGACCTTGTTATTTACCATTAGTGCTAAATGATTGTTTCACTTAAGACTAATAAAACGCTAATGTACTTGTAATCATTGTTTGCCAAACAGCCCGCATCTACAGTGGAAGAATAAAACAAAGCCAAACCATTCTTACCTTCAGCGACGTGGGGCCGGGATGGGGGCGACATTATGCAAAATCAATCATCTCCCAAACTCGCTTTGGTTCGTTTGAGTAACGGCTGTTTCTCACCTCACATGGAGAAAATCAAAGAGTGAACCGTCAAACATGAGAAGAAAGCAGATTCAAAAGTCCAGTTAAGTCAAACCTTTTATTAGTAATATAATTTCTTTTGGGGCTGCAACACAAATGACTTTTCTATTATTTCTAATGAGTAGGGCTGAAACGATGAATCATATCAGTCCAATTAATTCCTAACAAAAGCTTTGGTTACAGTGTATTTGCCTCAATAGTGCCAGTAGTGCCTGGTGCCAACACTGCTCTGAACAACAGGAGTTGGAAATATTATCGGTAATTTAAAATTGTATTTTTTAAATCTAGAATATATGATGATTATGCAGTTAAGGTAGTTCAAATATTTATAAATAACTTGGATAAAAGGTAAAAGTCAATTGAATGAAATAGCAGCCCTAATGAACAGTTCGTATTTAGATCTATTTGTTGCTTGCCCGTTAAAAGGCACAGCTAAATGAATTCTAAATATATAAAGAAACAGATGATAAAAAACTCTAAATACATTTTATAAAACCACTTTTAAGTACATTAAAGTATTGAAGTAAAGTGGGCGTATGATTATTTGTGATCAAAATAGTTGCAATAATCATTAGTTTAGCCCAAGTATCTACAATAATCGTGAATAGTATGTGGGTATTGAAAGGCGTGTGTGGTGGAGGTGTGGGGAGTGGAGGACACAGATCCTGGTGCTGGCACTGGCTCCTGCAGCGTCAGTGTGGCCTCTCTGCGGATGCTCTCACTCTCCAGAAGGTCACACAGGAAGTGGCCCGCTCCCCTCACTCTGCAGCCAGCCTCTGTAAATAGCCTCACCACTTTTTAAATGCAATCCCAGTCAAACCAGTCAAACGAGCCAAAGCAATATTTGCAGCTTCCATATATGCATCAAGGCAAAACCCTTAATTAATTAGTCTTAGTGTATCACCAAACTTAGACTGAAATACGGTCGGGCAGGACCATATTGACCAATAAGAATAACTGGGATGACAAAAACAATACTTTTATTGCCAAACAATAAATACATTTTAAATTCTAAATAATACATGTTGTTGGGTCTGACTGCCTGACTCTGCACGGCTCTGCTCAGTTTGAATGTTTTGACACCCACAAAGTGAGTTATGTCGAACACAATGTCTTTTGTTGCTTTTCCATTTAACCACAGCCTCCAATTGAATCATTCAACTCAAACCGCAGTGTTTTAAATCTTGTAAAGGAGCAGGAACACATTTAAACCTGCTAAGAACACGCTGCAGCGGGATGGGCCTGTGCACTTAACTAACAACTTCCTTCACACTGGCTGCACTTTGACAAACAGCTCTGCTCCTGCGCTCCTTTACGCCGTGTGGCTCAGCATTAAGGCTAAGGCCCGCTGGACAGGCCGCTGACGGATGGCTCTATTAGAACCCCCCACCATGACTCCTGGTTCTATCCCGGGCCCTTCCTCTCGATGGGGACGTGCTGCTGACAACGCACTGATGGGGAGGAAGACGGAATAGAGCCTCCGAAACACATCAGCAACCACTTTCAGAGATGCTCCAGCAGAAACATCGCATTGGGCTTCTGGGCAATTGCTATTTTGAGAATTTAATCAAACTGATAAGTCAAGAGTCGAGCTGTACATTGGTTACACAGGCTATACATTTATACATTTACCTTAAATGCTATATCTATTTTTACTTTTTAACTGTTTGCACATTTCCTGCAGTGATCGTATTGAGGTCTAATGCAACATGTACATTTTTCCGTTGTGAGATCAATACTTTTTTATCTTATCTTTAAGATTTAAGATTTGACAATAGACTGTTTCTGAATACGTTTTCAACAGTCGTGCAAAAATTCAGGAAAATTTTTGTCTCCGAATTAATCTAGTTGTAATAAAATATTTTATGCTTTTAATGGTACAAAGTTATAAAAATACATGAAGTGATGAAGTAATTCCATTAAATTAACCAAACATAACTTCTGATCACAATTCAGTTGTTGAGATACTGGTCATATGAGATGGACAAATTACAAAATACAACACTTTACAATGAGACCTGATGTGTCCAATTAAGAAAACGTTGAATTGGCGAAAAAAGTAGCACTGACAAAAACAGGGACACACGTGAGAGGAGACTCAGAGGAAGGAAAGGATTTAGCCATGCTTCACCTTCTTGCATTGAGCAAAGGAACAATGGCGTATACCCAAACACAACACATACTGATCCTGATGCTGCCCTCTTGGTCTTGGCTTGTTTCTGGGACCACCATGGAAGGCCAGTGAAAAGCAGGCTTCCAATAATCAGCTCTAAAGGGGTCCAAAAGTACAATTCATATCTCCGCTCTTCTTGCGTAAAGAAACCACTGGAGCAGGAAATGACAGAGGATGTTTTAATCTTCAAACGGTGGGCAACATACTCCCTCGGGCGCATGAGTCTGCTCGGATGTGACACATTCACAAACCCAATGCAGCCGAATGACATGGTGTATATAGAATGTCTAAGTGGTGCGTAGAGGTCTATGGACAGAACTAGTAGAAACCTGTGGCACCATCTCAAGAACTGCACTGCAAACATTACACTCAAGCACAGCCCTTTTGGGAATACAACATGACGGTGAACATGCAAAAAATCCTTTCACAAATCAAGGGATATATCTAATAAAAGTACTTGCCTTTTTATAAGGGAACTGGCACAAATGAGTTTCCTGGTTCAAATTTGGACCAAAATGAGCTCAATTCATCACTGTCAATATGCACAGTTCTCTCAGGGTAGATAGACTTGCATATTAATTGAAAATAATCAGATTAAGCCTGTAGAATGTGACATTTTTAGACGGGCACTTTATCTTCTGAGCTGGAGAGATGCAAGATTGCCTTCGTAAAATCAGAGAACAGTGCTTAATTGCATGTTATCACCCTATGATTGCCTTGGCATTATATAAAACAGTATGGTAATTACTCCACAGATAGTGATGTAAATAGCTTGAGGTGCCTGCTCTATAAGAGGAAGTGTGGAGAGGCCATAGGGCTGAACATCTGGGCCAAGAGCCTGTACAATTAGAGCTCTATAGTCAGGTGATTAGCTGCAGTATGTCAGCACAAACATGGATGTGACAGCAGCCTTCACACTTCACTCTGAACACTTGACTCTGGCCTTCGCAGTGACAGATGAAGAGACCCTTAAATGTCCACAAACATAGGTTTGAAACATAGGAGGATGTACATAAGAGCTCTGTGTCAGCTGGGTCTGGTGCACAGATGCATTGTGGGCCAGCTGGAGGTCCCTCCCTCAGCATTGGGGCCCCAGCCCTGGAGGAAGGCACCTCTCAGGGCTGCGTCATATGTTCTCAGCGTTTGTACAACGCCTGATAAATGTCATGTAAGAGGGGCTTTGTGTGTGGGGCAGTGGGGGTTGACTGTGATTGCTGGTAATAACTGACTAATAGAATAAAGCAATAACGCACAGCCCGAGGGCAGAGCTCTGTACCGACAATTTCATAACAGATTTATCAATGTGTGTAAATTAGCATTTCAGTCTGTTCACTTTCCCATCTGAAGGCACTCCATCTGAGAGTGGGCCCTAAAACACATCAAATGTAGGTCTTCATCACTCTTTGAACGCCCCACAGAGAGGCAGGAGCTTGTGCTGCTTGATTTGAGAAAAGGGGAAAGATTTGCAGCCTCCATACCAAATTTCCCTTTAATGTTTTTTGTACAATTGTACTTGTACTTCGGAAAGGTTAACAGTTAAGATGAACCGACGATTAATAAGGTCTTTTTATGACGTCCAGAAATTAAGATTGTTACCATGAGAATGGAATCTGTGACATGTGAAAGTTCCTTTCATGGTGTCCGCTCTGCCATGAGGCTTCGGACAGCAGCCTCATTCACACTCCTGCCCAATGTTCTGACTGTCTAGTCGTAAGCAGGAAGTTTGTTAACAAATAGAACTGAACTCCTGATGTCGGAGTAGTCCAAATAAATCTGTGCATATTGGTTCACATCCATCATAGTGCGTAGCCAGGGGTCCACACATTAATAGCGGTGTTGTGAGAGTATCCCTTGTTTGGCCTGTTAATGCGAGAACATTAGTCAAGAGCAGTCTCTGGGGATGTGAGCCGGATGCCTCTGCTCAGTTGACAGGATACATCAGTGAATGGGCGGAGTGCGAGATACTACAGCAGTGAGAAATAGCCAATAAAAACATGACATCCTCACACTTGCTAAAGAGAGGCCTTTCAAGGGTCACTAGTTTCTTAGTCTGCTTTTGTCATGTGTCTTGGGATTAGCTGTTTCTCTGATAGAAATATTTGGAGACGATAGAATTGAACAGGAGGGGGTGTCTATCAATATCCAGCAATGGGGTTTAAAAAAAGTTAGTACATTTTAAGCCCTTTTTTATCCTTGTGCTCAAGAAATCTACTTAAGCAAGCTTTGCCGTATAGCAAAAAGAAAAATACTCATCCTCAATAAAAAATGCTATTATTCTAAAAAAAATTATTGAGACAATAAGATGTCATTGTCAGCTATCCTTGCATTTCCATCATATCAATAATAATCTATATATTTCAACACATTGATCACAATATTTTTTCTGAATTACCTGACCACTGCCCACCTCTTGTTATCAACACCATTTTTAACAGCATTTCCTTGTTATTGCTACAACTCTAATGCTTGCACTTGACAGAAAAGTATAGTATTTAAGTTAGGTGTTTGTGCTGTTGTATCAACTAAGTGAACGTGGCACTTTGTCCTCCCGTCTTAGCAGCGTTTAGTGTGCGTCCGTGTTCCGTGAGCTGGCAGGCATGTGGCTAGTGGCAGTAGACTGTGGTGAATGAGTTAAATCAGCCCTTCGTGAACTCTGTGCAGGAACGTCACTGGAGGAAAGGGGCCAGAGCATCACGCAAGCAGGCTAATCCAACAGCGACTCCCCACTGGTCCCAGAACGGCTCAAATAACTCCCCATGTGCAGCCAAGGAGAGCAGAGGACAGACACGCATCACAGGGAGGCCCAGGGGAGAGGGATTCATCCTGGACGCACACAGACTATTGTTAGCCTCCACTCACTGTGTGACTATCATCCATTTGGCCAATACTGAGACGGGACTGTCGGAGCTGATGGCTCTGTGGACTCAGCTCCATCACAAAGACTAGCCGTCACATGGAATCAATAAACTCCAAAACCAGTGTTTTCTCTGTGGATCCTAAAAGTTTGATTCAAGTGACTGTATCTAAGTTGTGTACATTTTGCCATGCACATATAATTTCAAATATTTAATCAAATTTAAAATTAGTTTTTTTTTTCTATTAATAAAAAGTTTATTCAACGTTTTAATAAACTTAACACTGTATATGCTGGTATCCATGTTTTCCTCTTCTTCAAAATGAGCCTTTTCAATTGATATCCATTGATCTCTCAAAATGGTCTTTGAATGGGACATAATGATATATTTTTGACTTATCGATAATTGCAGATATTACTGTAATTTGAGTCACCCACGACCCGGAGATTGTCAGCCTGTGTTGGAAACTGAAATGTCTTTAAATTGAACATGAGTTTCCCGCTCGAATTGGAAATGTTGAGAATTGCCATTTGAAGCCAATCCTTGATGCACATACTACTTTTCCAGCTGTATACACGGTGTAGAATGATTAAGGTGAAGCCTGTATCTCTAAGCTTCTTTGGATATAATGAAAGGAAAGTGCCAGTCAGAGCCGGAGCCGCACTCCTGGCAGACATAGCGGTGTGTGTGTGTGTGTGTGTGTGTGCCTACATGTGTGTGTCTGGGCCGTGCAAGGGGTTGTGGAGGGGTCTGGAGGTGACTGCCCCAGCTCCTGGACACCACCTGCTTTGCTTGTTCACGCTGTCATCGATGGCCTTTTTAGGCGCTTGCACAGTCTTTAAGAGTTTAGCTATGCCTTTGATGCTGGCTGTGATTTTTAGAATATGCACAGGATCAATACAGACGAGACTTCAAAGCTGAGCCACTTCTCACCTGCTGTTGGCCACTTCTGAGCGTCCTGGTCTCAACAAGCAGCAGAGCTGGCTGGGGGCACCGCTCTAGAATCGATTATAAGTTTGGAAATAGATGAAAGAAAAATGACTGATGTTAATTAATAAAACTAATTATGATCATATTGCTGTCAATTGCTCATATTAAATGAAACATGTTGAGTGGGGATCTTGTATAAACGGCCTGTTTGTTATTACATTTCAACATTTATTACGAATGAGCTGGTTTAACAACGTCATGCCACATCCCAGAATCCATCAAAAAACATTGAGTCGGGTCAATGTTGAGCCATTTTCCATTAATGCTTGATCTTAAAGTTAATAAAAACATAATTTATGGAGAGAAACGGCACCTTATCCAATGACCTAACACACTCAAATATATGACAGCCTGTTAGTACTTATACTGTAACCAATTACCATGCATTTCTCCTAAGGTTTGTGTTTTAATATACAAAGTTCATATCCTATTGTATGGTGGCATAAAAACAAAGTGTATATGTGTATCCTTACTTACTTAGGTCGGTATGTTACATTTGTTGATAATAGTTGTAGGCATTCCCTATCCTTCACAGAAACTACTTTATAGACCATAAACATGCATTTTCCCCCTGGAAATAGAAAAGGAAAGGCAAAAAAATCTATTCTCCTAATTCCACTGTAAACTTGCATTGACTTCAAAGTGCTCAGATTAACATAATAATCTCCCATAGCAGTTCTCTGGGACGTCTCGAACATGTCAGTCAACACCAAACAGCCTCTGTACAAATCTACTAACCTAAGTGGCAGGAAGTTCAAAGAAGCAGATCGTAATGCATGTTATGGAAATAAACCCAGTCCTGATTATCCTTTAAATCTCTAACTGCCCCCACCCCCTCTTCCAAGAGAAAAATGTCTGTCACCATGAAATGACTATCCTTTATTACATTCTTCTCCCCTAATCCTCCTCAATTTATTAGAAGGGGGAGTGCCTGGGTACAACAATGCCAAAACTCATTTCTATGGGGGCTCACACGGCATGGTGTCCTTCAAAGGGACAGACAACTGATTTCTAATGCAGAGAGGGGGGAAGAGGCGACCCCTTCCTCTATGGCAAATGACTTGTGTTTTGTTTTGGGGAGAGACAGCAGCAGGACTTCTTCCGCAGGTGCGTGGCTAATTACAGGTGTGGACACTTTTGCAACTGCACACTGGGTCAACCTTTGGCTTCCAGTCCAGACGTTAGCCAGGTACAAAGAGAATAGATCTGCAAGAGGCTCATTAGCATAGGGTCATTCAAACTGTGCTGTAAACTGAAGAGCCCTATTCAGAAAATTGTAATAGTTTGATGGATATTTCAGTGTGGGAAAGCTAAACTTTAAGCGCGGAATTGACAAAAGACTTACTGTCCGCTGAGTGCTGGCATATTGTTCCTGAGAATAAATAATAGGAACTTGAAAAAGGCTTTAAACGGCTGAATGTCCAATCCTGAAATTGGAAGTTTAAACAGAATTTAAGTCACACTTTTTTAAAATAAAATGTGTTCAGCCTAGCCAAATCCCTGTGTCAAATTTAATTACACACTTAAAAGAAACATGTGAAATACCAGAAAAATTGAGCTTGGGGTGCACAGAAACTTCCAAATGAATGGACTCTCTTGAAATTGCAAATGAGAGGAAATTACTCATCAAGTGATTATGAAACTGTTGGCATTATAGAAATCAGGGCGAAAGAATAGCGTCTGGGGCGAGAGGGGGAGAGAGGGGGGACTGGCAATTAGTTCTCAATGGACGGAGGATGAGGAGGTGGCAAGTTAAAGTCTCCAATCTGAAGGGGCTCCTTGTAAAGCTAATTCTAGTTAATGGCCAAAGGGAGGCGAGGCGTGCTCCGAGTCGGCCGCACTCACATCCGGGCGCCAGGTAATCAGGGTGACATTAGCGACGCGTCCCCAACAGACAGCCTCGTCATCAGGAATTTTCTTCATCGTTGCCGAAAATGCCAGACCCGCACACCTCTGACTGCGTAGCCTCCACATCTATTACCCTTATTGATTTGGCGTCCCGCTGTGGCCCTCTGGAGACCCCCCCTCCTCCTGCAGCCATATTGAAGTGGATCAATCCTGCGCCGGGGGCCACAACTCGATAACAACTCGGAGCTTATATAGACGCGTACGCTGTTTACATCCAGGAATGAATCTACGTGGAAGAGATAGTTTGTGTGGGCCGTGCTGATATGATGGCATCGTTTACCTGCATGCGGCGTCAATATGACTTTGGATGGACAGTATAGTTATTTTCTGAAACTTTTCAAAGTGCTACGTCAATGTTCGAAAAAGAGATACTAATTTATACTTTCACATTGCAATGGTCAAACTGCAAATATTTGAGTTCTGATGTTTGAAGGATAATAGAAGGGGGATTACAGTGTAGTGATAAATTGACTTTGCCTTCACTCCACATTCCGATCGTCCCTTTGACTTTTTCTTTACCCTAAGTTTGTGATGCATGTGTGATTCAGCTGTATAGTGAGCTGCTGCTATGTTGGCACTGTGTTGTGATGATTTTTTCAGTGTAGATGAGCATTTTCTCCATGGTGTTAAGCAGACAGGCTTCTGTTGGGCACTGCTGCGGTCACACTG
Organism: Knipowitschia caucasica; assembly: GCA_964034765.1. NCBI lineage: Eukaryota > Metazoa > Chordata > Actinopteri > Gobiiformes > Gobiidae > Knipowitschia > Knipowitschia caucasica. The sequence continues at coordinate 20,674,713 of OZ035843.1, forward strand.
CCCATTCTGGATATGGGTGTTCATGTTAACCAGGTTTACCCCATAACAGGCAAAAAATTATTAACTTAGTAAAAACCTTTTCAGTAACATAACTTTGTATTTGCTTTACCTAATCTACATACCATTTATTTTCCCAGCAGAAAGCAAAGAAACATAAGTGCACACAAGTTACAAAGATACATCTATAATTGATCCCTAGAACCGACTCGGACTCTGAGGAGCACAGGGACTGGCCTCCGGTGCTCAGAGTCAGGACTAAACATGCGGAGGCAGCATTTCAGATTCATGCAGCTACAATCTGAAACAGTCTTCTGAAAAACGTGAGACAGGCTTCTACTCTGACGATGTTCAAATCAAGGATAAAGACTGTCTTTTAAGCTGTGCGTTAAACTGAAGGGTTATCTTATGATTTGATTGCCTCGTGTGTATGTTTCTATCTTGTTTTGTTGCACACTTTGAGTTGCCCTCGGTATGAATGGCCGTCCTTTTTTACACATCCATAACATAATTGCCAGTTAAACTACTGTTTGGAATATTTTCTGTTTACTGAATCGCAATAAAAAAACACTTATAAATGTGCTTTTTAGAAATATTTTGCTTGTCAAATTTGTCAACAGTGTGACCTAAATAACCACCATTATCTCTTGGGCGTTCACTCACTTGTGATTTCTTGAGTTGTGCTATGCTGTGGTGCTCAAAAGTCAAAACTCTTACATTGATTTCCAGTGAGGTTAATTTGCAGTAACAAAGTGCCCCCCAGAGTAAACATTCTGCAACACTTGAGGCAATCAGCACCACCCTGCCCCACCATTGTACACTTAAAGTTTAATCAATGCAAATTACATGTCACTAAAACGCTTCATATTTGGTCGTCTGATGCCAAAAATATCACATCCACCATTCAAGTTATTAGATTAGTACGTAAAATCAAGCTTTACTTTGCTAATTGCAAGGTTCAAACAGATGTAATTGTGTTTTGTTGTCCGCGCGGCCATATTTTTTTCTCGCTTCTTTTTGAAGTGCGATCCCATGAAAAAAAGCATCTGTAAAAACAAGAGTCAGCGCCTTTAAACTTTGAGCACATTCTCAGTGACCAGCTGTAAAAACTCCACGGCCCACAAACAGGCCCATAGACTTTGTAACACTCCGCTTTGATCTCCAACCATTATTACATCTTTGTTTATTTTTTTATTCTGTATCCCATTATAGTTTCCTTTGAATATTTATTTCAACTGTTGTTATAACAGATTAAAATAACACTTAAAACTGAGGTACTTAACATAAATAACACATTTTGTTTGTCCCCAAGGTAAGACTGTAAAAAGTTTAACTACCCGGTATTTAAAATGTTCTGAACAAATTAGACCTCTTTCATAATCGTATTAGAAAATATGTCATCTTTTGCATACTCAATTGAGGCTGGGGTATGTAATTTTTTTTCTTTCATTTTTAAAATAGATAATACATTTTGTCTGTCCCAACGGAAAGTCAGCAGAAAACATTATATATTTTCCACATTAACATTAACGCTTCGGGCTTAGAGCTGATTGGCCGAGTGAGGGTGGTGCTCTCTTTTCTCGGATATGACAGAGCCAAGAAAATACACATGAAAAATATTAATGGAAACAACATGTTCCGAGAGTGAGGTACACTAAATTTGATTGTTTGTGGTTTGAAAGTTAGGTACCCCAGCTCTAAATGTGATCAAATAATGGTGAGAACCGGATCTTGAAGAGAGCACTGTGAGTCACTATTTGATGCTTTGGACTGAGAGTGAGAGTGATGGTGGTCCACTTTATATTTGTATAACCCTAAATCACAACTTCAGTAGTCTTTGAGGACTTTACAAAGTTGTCGATTCACTAACAACAAATTAGAGAATCAAATGGTTCAAACACAGAAAATAAGTAAAAAACACAGAATATAGACATAACATAGAAGATTAGTTCATAGGGAGCAGGATGACCAATGTCCATAAATGTCATTAAATGTCCTCACTGTGCTTAGACCCTCATGCACATCGCTATATAGACCACAGAGTTCAAAGAATCTGACAAAAGTATAGCGACTTATAGTCCGGCAATTACGGTAAACAACTGGCGACACTCCAGCCTTTAGTGAGTGAGAATGGAAAGAAGAAAGAGCCTGTACACAGTGGCAGTAGTGGTGGTGATGGAGCTATAAGCATTGGTGTCGGGAACGCTCATCTGCGACTCATCATCAGCCAGTGGGGCCCAGCGGGGGGACGAATGTACACCCAGGGCAAATCTGTAAACACCAATTTAATCTGCATGGAGGAAGTTACTGTGATCAGCGGTGACAGCCAAAGCCTCCAGGCCATGCCAACTCACTCTTCTTCCCCCCATATCTGTGTCACACGCAGACATTAAGCCATTATGGACGTCAAAAATCTGCCACAGAGAACTTTCTTCCCTTCTGCCAGTCAGCACTGCTCCATGGATTTTCACTGTCCCGGGAAAAGAGCGTGTGTGCGTGGATGCCCTGCAGTGGTGCCTTAACATTAATTGCCGACAAATTGCCAACGACCTTTGGAATTAGAGTCGACATTTTAATACCGTTTAATTTAGTAATCTTTTGCCAGATTTTTTCATCTTGACAATTATGGGTAAAAAGCAGTGGTGAGGAAAATGTGCACCCCTTGTCGGTCAGATGTTGTAATTAATTTGAGGTCGTATGGCGTCTTAAGAAGATTTGCGTCCATATCTTTTTCGTTTGAAACTGACTGTGGGTGTTGTTTTACTGGCAGTGGACCAGACTGTGCCAGAATCAACACCAGAGACGTTGAAATTTAACAATAATGAGAATTACTAGCGGTTCCTCCCCCGTTTTTCATACCCTAACATTCCGATTTCATGGGTGACACTTAAAGACCCCCCAGGCTCACTAATGTGCGCTTGGGGACCCATGTGGTCGTCATAGCCAGGGCGTCCTATCAGATATAAGGATAAGTGTAACAGTGCTGTTGATACAGCCTGTTTATGGTTAACAAACACATTCTTTTAGGATTAAGTGTTGTGCTGCAGGGTCTCGCTGCACTGTCTTATTGAACACAGACCTTTAATTGGGTAAAGTCAAGCTCATGCCAACAGTTTTCCCAACACCAGGAGGACCTGATGTCACTGGACTGGTGTTGGAGCAGACTCAGTCTGCGATCTGTCAATCCTTTTTGGGGTCACCATGTTTTCAATGACAGGGACTTACACGGTTCAGCAGGCTTGGTCTCTGAGAGGAGAGAGGGCTGGGCCAGTGGGCGATCACTGCCTCCTGGGGTGCCCTCTGACAGAGCAGAGCATCAGGACAGATCTAGGAGGGCACAGGCGCAATGGGAGAGTCCAGGGAGTAGCCCTGCAGCAGGACCACTGCCTACCGTCCATTACTCATAGCTCATTTACAAACAAGGGGAACCTGCCTGGACCTGATTGGGCTTAAGGCCTCAGACTCTCCCCACTTCTCTGTTTGACTGGAGACCAGTGCACCTGTACAGTCTGACCTTACAAAAATATGGCACAAAGCTGCATATTAAGTAGGTGATTTGATTTACCTAACTCTGTGTATATTTTCTATTTAATCACACGGCAGTCCTGCCGATCCGTGATTCCATTTAAAGGTGGCGGAGGCTGGGGAACAGCTCCGGGAGTGCCACATATTGCATCACCCCCACTGTTTTAACCGATTTACTTCATATCAGCGAGCCTGGGCCGGGGATTCCTGCACGGGAAACCTTTGGCATAATGCTGGGCTAAAATAATTAGACGACACCTTCAATTGTCTTGTCACCCCTTTAACCGAGACACTCACTGTGGATAATTGAATGAGCTGAAAGGGAGGAAAGCCCAGACAATTCAGCAAACTCGTAAATCTTCCAAAAACGTTATTTGTTGTTGGAAAAAAATGGTTGAATCTCATGCTGTTAAATTCCTAGTGCCTGCTGATGTCGATTAAAAGGACAGTCGGCTGGACACCCCGTCCCACTGGGTAATGGTCAGTGGTCAGCCTGTGGCCCCCTGCTGGTCTGAGTAAATTAACATGGCCCAGGACATTCTCTGTTGTTTTAAATCACTTAACAAATACATGGGCTGAAACCTCAGGAGGCCACATGTCACGAGCTGAAGCACGTAACGCACGTAGAACTGTTTGTAAAGCCATCATTTATGTAAACGTTATCTACTACATGTTTTTATTAGACCCAACTGTGTGCTGCATAGTTGTGTACTTCTCCCCGGGACACAAATAATTAGGATTTTCAAGCTGAAAACTCATGCAGAGTATGTGAGATACAAGAAATTATTTGACATCTTTCTCCATCAACTTTAAGACTCTGTTTATATGGTATAGTTAGTATTTATAGTATAAGCAAAGGAAGGTTTCTCACCCATCATCTGTACTTCTTAGCAAGTAAATCTCCAACGCGCGGTCCGAGAATTCATTCCCTGAAGAAGTCCCCAGGTTGAGGACGAAACGTCGGGAAAACTTGCTAAGAAGTACAGATGATGGGTGAGAAACCTTCCTTTGCTTTGACTAATCCCTGTACGACTGAGGGCTTACACAAACTTATTTATAGTATAGTTGTCTTAATTTATTTCGGCGGATTATCAGAAGCAAAAATCTCGTCTTTAACCATGGCTATATGTTTTTTATATGCTGTAAACGGTGGCAGACAAAAATGGATATAAAAATACTGAACTGAACTTGCATCTTTAGTATAGAACCTTATTGTTTTTTGGGTTTTTTTGACTGTTGAACATGAGTGAAAAATTGAAGGTGACTTTAAACATGTTGCAACCTCAGGAGAAATTGAATTAAAGACATAATTATACCATTTAAAAATGAAGATAGTCTAATTGAAGCAGCTTAAGTTGCCTTGCTCCTTAATTGAAGTACATCATGAATGCACGGCGAATCTGTCCTGGCATGTTCAAACCAAATCTAAATCTTAATTAAATTTGGTGCAAAAGAAAGTGCAGGAGAGGAGCTCTAATCCATTTAAAGCAAAGATGGTGAAGGGCTATTACGGGGTGTTAATTCGTTAATCAGAACTCTGTGTGGCTATCCTTTACTATAGGAGAGTCGGCCGTATATATTTGAACCACGCAGCGGGCGGTGTACACAAACAGCCCCTAGCCATTGTGGATGTAGGTGCTGGGCCAGGAAATTAGAAACACCATTGAGTGAGTTCAGAAAAATGCCTTGTGATGTATGCTGCTTTTTCATGGCTTTTCCCATTATACCGCCCTATTATGCCAGTGTTGATATTTCCTATTGAAATGGGATCATCCTCAAACAAGTACCATAGACAGGTAAGCTCAGAGTATAGGGGTGGGTACAAAGCCACAGCGGGGGCCACGTTCTCGGTGTAAAACCTTGTTAATAACGACATAATGGACAGCGGAGCATGGCCCGACTACGGACTACAACTTCAAAGTGGCCAGATAGGGATGGAAAGGCGAAAGGAAAAGGAGCTTAGCAGACGAGGAGGACCTTTGTATGTAATGGAGACACCATCCATCGTCGTGACACAGCATGGCCTCTTGCTTCTCAACACAAATATATGCACAGAAATGCACAACAAAGCCAATTGCCGTTAAGCCGCCATTGAGTCCCACCATCCTAATAATGCTGCTAAAACCATTCAAGATGTTTTACCAGCAAAACAAGAAAAGTTGAGGGCACATCCTTGACAAAATCCTCTTTTCAGCCGGTAATCCACCTTGCAGCATTTTACTTGAGGAGTGAAGTGTGCAACATCTGATCTTATCCAAAGGCTTTTCACCAAGTCTTCGTCAGCCTGATTATATTCCCGGACCCTTTCACTGCCTCCCATCACACCTGGGATAATAAAGAGGATTTAAACAGGTCTGAATAGGTTAACCAGGTGTTGAAACAAATAATGGTTTAAAATTGTAATTAACATGGGCTTGAATGGAGCATTGCCTCTGCTAAAGGTTCCTGTTGAATGACCACAGTATGCAGGGCCTGAATGAGAGGCTCTCTTTGTCACGGGAGAGAATAAGGAACTAATGGGGAATTAAGACCTTTAGAGCCTCTGTTATATGGTCTTTCCCTTTTCTTCTCAGAGGCCGTGCCATAATTCTCAGTAAAGCTCAGCGAATTAGTTGCACTTTGCTTGTAAATATTCAGAACGCCCTGCTAAAATAAAATAACCTTATTACCTAAAAAGCTTGGCTATATGGAAAAAAAAATCACATGGTAATGCAGTTTCTCTCTATACAAATGAATATATGTTTTAATTAAAGGGAGTGTGTGAGATTTGCTCGGAGAATTGCGGCGCTATCCCCAGACGCAGACGTGATGTACTGTACATCCAGAGCCCTCACCTAACACTTAGACATGGAAAGCATTAGCATTTAAATGGCCTCCTATTCTTAATGTGGGCATTTCATTAAGAGCCTTGGCGGTCAAAAACACATGCCGCCTCTGTAGCTGATAGATGAAGCTGAACAAGAGCTTAAGAGAATAGAGAATTTATTGCCACTGTTTGTTTTAGACTAGATTGAAATACAGAAAAAATGGGGGTTTTTTTTGTCTCTTCTCCGCGGCGTGAAGTCAGAGCCAAAGGGTCACATTCTGCAAAGTTTCCAAACATCAGCCCGAGAACTTCCACACGCTTCTTCATTTCCTCTGAGTGTTTTCAAGCCCCCCACTGGGAAGGTCCTAATCTTGACGCATCAAGCAATGAACAGAGAAAAAAGACTGATTGCAAGTGATTGACAGGCCATGCCGTTACCACAGTAACTCCTTTTTGGCTTTCTATGGAAGTCCAATTCATCATCAGAATGGGATGACTCTAAAAGGGCCCATTATCATAAGGGTGCACACATGTGAGTGCAGAAATTGACTACCTGGGAGTCGATCGAACTGTCTGAGTCGGCACTCAACACGTGTGTAAAAATAACAGTTCCATCCTGACATAGAGCTTTTTGTTCTACTGCCTTTTACATCTGCTGCTTCTCTCAGGTCATGTCAGTGCAAAGCTTTAGGTGACCCTTAGAACAAATAACAAACAGCTAGGCTCAAGGTGTGACACGACTAAAAAGAAAAATATGTTTACACTCCAGTACTATATTCAGTTTAGTACTAAAGTTGAGCATGTTTACATGACATAAGAGGAAGAAAGCCTAGTGCCCCATGCAGAGGCATGAGTAATGAGCAAGCCAACCTCCACAACCCTCCCCTCTCTCTCTCTCTCTCTCTCTCTCTCTCTCTCTCTCTCTCTCTCTCTCTCTTTCTCTCTCTCTCTCTCTCTCTCACACACATACATGCACACACTCACATGCACGCACACACAATTCTAAAGATGTCTCTGCACAATACAGATTTCTTACATAAATTGACTTGCCTTTTTTAATGATCTAAACTCTATAGATACAGATACATAGTTACATATACTGTATTTGTAATTTACTTGGTTGAAACACTTTGATAATACCCTCATATGTCAGATGCTGTTTCAGCATTTATATGTAACATTTTATATATAACATATTTTATATGTATATATAGATGAAAGATATATGAATTCAGATTCAGAGATTCAGATTCAGTTTATTTGCCATTTGCAGTAAAAACAACCACATTGGAATACATTAGCAAAAGTCTCCAGTGTGCACAGACAAATACAGACATAAAACAACATTAAAAGAAACAATAAAACAAATAAAACAGTAAACAAATGTCACTGTGAAATCGATCGACTAAAACAGTTTCAAAACAAGTGCAAATCATTAAAGTGCTCTGTTCACACTGATAACAGCTTGTGGATAAAAACTTAGCGTAACGAGATGTCCTGCATCTCAGAGAGCGATATCTTCTGCCAGAGGGAAGAAGCTGGAACATGGCTTTCCCAGGGTGGCCAGAAGAGTCATTGACAATCCTAAGAGCTTTGTTTAAAAGTCTGGATTTATAAAGAACCTCCAGAACAGGAAGCTCACAGCCCACGGTCCTCTTTGCAGAGCGGAGCACCTTGTTTAAAGCTCTCTTTTCTTTATCTGTGATGTTTCCAAACCACACAGACACAGAACCAACAAGTAAACTCTCAATGGTGCAGCAATAAAAGTTAAGCAGAATCTTAGAGTTAGTGGTAAATTCTCTAAGTTTACGCAGAAAGTAGAGACGCTCACGAGCTTTCTTAACGACTCGGTCAGTGTTTTTAACCCATTTCAGGTCGTTAGACAGAGTTAAACCCAGAAACTTGCACTCCTCTACGATCTGCAGCTGGGAGTTGTCGATTACGACAGGCAAATGAGAACTATTGCGACTGAAGTCGTAGACCAGTTCACATGTTTTCGATGCGTACAACTGGAGGTTGTTAGCTTTACTCCACTGAACCACATTTTGTATCTCTGCTCTATAAGAGGATTCATCATTGTCACTGATGAGACCGATGATGGTGGTGTCATCAGCATATTTGATGATCAAGTTTGAGTCAGAGGAGGACACACAATGGTGAGTGTACAAAGTAAAAAGCAAAGGACTCAAAATACATCCCTGAGGAGAACCAGTGAAACCAGTGAATGAATGATATGGTTGAATTACTTACTTATAAATAAGATTTAGCTTTTTATAACATGAATGTATATTTTTGCAGTGAGAGAAGAAGTTATAAACAGTATGTTTTGTTCATAGTGTCCTTAAGATGCTTATGCATTATCTAATATAGTATATATAATAATATAGTATATACAAGTAGACTTGTGGAGAAGCTAAAGACACATTTTGGAAGTACAGTGTTGACATCATTCAGTTACATCCATTCCCTTTCCTCGTGCTGTTGTGTAGCAAGCCTTCCCCCGAGCAGCTAAATCACACTTATGTTTATTCTTGTGAATATGAGTGGTCCCCTATGAAGTTGATACACACATTTGATGCAAGCGTAAATAAACAGACTGTATATTCAGGGCTGCAGTATTTACTATGTGTTTACTGTATATGTGGACCTGAGTGGTCAGGCAGCAGGCCAAAGCTGTGGTGAGCCGGGAGAGCGCGGGCGTCAGGGCTGTGTACCGTCACTGTGTCAGAGGCAGCAGGGGCCTGGGCTCCCATGCAGGTTTCCCATCAGCGCACCCATGGACCTGAGCCGCCCAGACAGCACCGCGGCACACTCCAAACTTACTTAGTGTAATTAAAGTTGAGAAAGGTTAAAGTTTGACGCTAAGACAATGCGATGGCTTTCCTACTCCAAGGCAGGAGACAATACAGGGGACCTCGTCAAAGTGCCTAAACGCTAAATCTGAGCGCAGTGGAGAGCCAGGCAGACATCTGGGGGATATGCAGCCACTGTCATAGGTGTGGCGCTGGTTTGAAATAGTCAAACAATACAGCGCACGTGTTTAATTTGATATGCTTTCATGTCATTAATTCGATTCAGAGTCGTATAAAAACACCCAACCGGAAGAATTTGTCTCGTAATCGTCTGCACAATAGACAAACACAACAAGATGTAATGTCAAGTCAAAGGATCCTCAAATGTGCTGCCTGGTGAATAGTGCAGCTCAGCATTTCAGTGAGTTAGGGTTTGGGTTAAGACAAATGTTGTAGACTCGTGCATGAAATGTGCTATTATTATTATTATGAAATGTGGCTTCTTGAAAATAAAGATTCTTTATTTGTGTAAAGGATGAATATTGTACAAATCACACTTACTGGTTTAAAGTTGTATTTTGAGAGATTTGTCTATGTTTGATTCTTTACATTGCCGGTTGATTTTTTCCTCCTAATCCTCAGGTTTTGTTTGTTTGTTTACAACCACACTAAAAAAAGTTATTAGCAGATATTTGCAACATTTTCAGGAATTCTCTCGTAAATGAGAGAAGGACGAAATAATTACATTTTGGAGGTATTTTAGATCACATCTGGATACCTCTCGGCAGAGGTATGCACTCTCATATGTATTTCTAGTTTTCTTGTTGATGTGTTGGTTTTGTTACAGGCATTTTACTAATATGCTTCTGTCAGCACTGGTCTTCCTTTTGTTACGTAGTGAAGCAGTGGAGTGAAGCAAATGGAGATTTAATCAAAGTTAAAAGGTATATGCTGCAAAAACATATTTTTAGCTATTTACCATATTGTAAAATTGTTTTTTTATCAAAACGTTTTGTTTGTTTGATTTCCATATCTATCCACCTTAAAGATACTATACCCAATTTTTTTTTTTTTTATGAGTTCACAAAAATACTTATTACTACATACAAGTTGTATTATAATCCGAAATTGAATTGAAAACTTGAGCTCATTGATTCAGCTTGTGTATGAATTCAGGCCGTAAAAAATGCTGCGTAGAGACTTAGTGTGACGCCCGCTCTCCTCCAATCACAGAACAAGGCTGCGTCCTCTAGCCTCTACAGCGCTGCTAAACAAGAGCTGAATGGAGGCAGAAATTGCTTATATACCTGCTCTGGTTGTTACTGCATACACAGCAAAACAGCCCGAACGATTCAACAGTGAGGAAGAGAAGAGGAACTAAAGCGAAAAAATTATCAAAGAAGAAATCAAGCCCTTGTGAACATATAGCTAGCTTGCATTGTATCCTCAGGAGAGACTTGTCTATGGGAGACATAGACAAGTTATATATTTTGTTAGCAGTGCCTTGCTTTTGTACCATTTCATCAGTGATTGTTGTACAGATGAGAGCGTACCCTTTTGTCTAAATGTTTCTATCCCAAGATAACATCCTATTACATCAAGGTCAGAGCCGTTTTCTGCCTTTTTCAACAAAAGTATTGCCTCTAACTTTGTTCTAGAAATGTTTCTGGTGAAAATAAGCAGAACTTAAACAAGTAAACTCAATTCCTGCCTCTTGTGGCAGAAGTGGGCATTACATACTGCGTGCATGTTTTATGTTTTTTATGTATTTTCTACTTGATTTCTCCTTCTAAAAGATGTAATGCCAAAGTTAATTGTCTCATTATTGTGTTAAAGAACCAAAAATAATGCATTTTAAAAAGAAAAAAAATCAAATGTTGTACATAATGTACACAGATTTAGTATGAAACAACTATGCAAAGACTGAAGATCTATTAATTTCCCTTCTCCTTTTATGCAGAGCCAGGTATCAGCATTTTTTGCAGGGATACCCAGAAGTCCCTCTCCACATCTGTAGGCGTTCCCAGGCTGGCAGAGTCATGCTTCACCCCAGAAACTAGAAGGACCAATCTCAGCTGTGTGTTGTCTGTTCATTATCTGCTGTGGTTTTGAAGACTGTGTATTTGAGGCCACTGCTTTATCAATGTGTGCACACATTCACAGCACTGCTCCCTCTGATGCTAATGTAAAGGTGGTCCAGTCAGCCTCATGGTGTCAGCCTGTGTGTGTCAGTCGCCCTTACACTGAGCCCAGTGTTTTGTTGATGTGTCACTTGCACTCTGCTCCTCTTGTGAGATCAAACCCACTTTCTGTAAATGATAGCCCTTTTGTCTGCTTGTAAATGCACCCTTTTATTCTTGAGCACTCTTTCCTGGCTACTGGCAGCTGTCATACAAAACCAAAGAAATCATTCCAAATTAATTCATCCAATCTATAAGTAATTACATTTTCCCCCCCAAATTCCCCCCAGTTGACTCCCCAACATCATCATCCACCCGTCATAATTATTGCTCCCAGCAACAATCTATAGGCCCTGAACAAATAAACAGGCACTGGGCCGGATCATTTGTAAAGTATGCAGTGATGCCTAATAGAAACATCATTAAAATCACACATTTATTATGCAAACGCTGATAGAGTTAGTTATGTCTGTCCAACTGTCTGCATTACAAATGCCTCACTTGATTAACTGTCAAATTTGATTACAGATGCATTATATATTTAACAGCTGTAGGTCGACCCCATCCTGGGCTTCTCCTTTTATGTTTCCTGGTCACTCATTACCATACAATTTGCAAGCGTATGTGGCTGGGTAAATGAGCGTGTTTGCGGCTATATATAAACAGTTTATAGATCAGGGCAAGCTGTATCACAAACGACCTGAGGTAAACCTTGTGCTGCTTGTGTATACTGTAATGAGAACACATGGTTTAACTGCGGAGGTGAAGAGTCTAAAATCTCATTAAAGGAACTCTGTGTTTGCAAATGTGCTGATGTGGAAAATAAACTACAGCCACAAGTTAACTGAACCTTTTGCTGCCTAAATCAAACATATAGATTTTTTAGCCCCATCATTTTATACAGTTTTCATTGGACTATTTCTCAAGTGAAAGCTCCATAGCTGACCTGCAGCTCTGATTTGTGCAGGTTTGGTCAGTTTAGACGAGGCAAGGTTCCACATAATAAATCAACATTACAATTATTTGGACAAAGGACTGTTCTTGTTTTGTTTTCATGGTTTCTTTTAATAAAAATAAATCTTGTATTTCCTCATATTGTCAACTAAACTAGCAATTACTCAAAAACAGCAGGACAATTTCAGGATCAAAATAAATGCGAAACTAAAGGTTATAAACAGTGGAATAATGAAGTGCACTGTGAGCTGTCACACACAGTTATTTCCTGTGAAGTGCTTGCTCACACAACTATCACAAGGTCGGAGACACATCTTGTTCACTCCTTGCCCCGTAACTCTCTCATAGCATTTTTTAATCCAGTTCAGATTAAAACACTTCTTTTCTGATACTCCGGGTCGGCAATGTAAAGCTTCTAATCTCTAGTTCCCAACCGCAGAAAATCCTATTAAGATCACCTTCACTTTAGCAGCCACATTGTTACAAAATGCACAATCTGCAGCTTCACCACTACATTTTTAATTGAGGGCAGCGTGAGATAGTGCACTGTATGCAAAACCATTGGAGTGGTTTTGAGCATGTCTGTCAAGCCAAGCCGCCCCGCTACAGGCCTCTCTGGGGGCTCCGGGCTGAGAGGCAGGGTGGGGGGTACAGGGCTTCAGGGTGTCACAGTGTCTCTGGAGAGGTGCTGCTGGGGAGGATTTGACTGATTAGGTAATATTCCTGCATGTTCTCATGTAAGCAACATTCTGAGACCTCGTTTCAGGAGGCCTATCCCCTGTAATGCGCCCTGGCGTCACTCTTGCATGGCTACCCTCATCTCTTAACATGGCGACGGTGCTGTGCTTAAAGAGCTGCCTTGATGGCGGTGGCAGGCATCAGCTTTCCATCGCAAAGCCACTTACCCAAGAGGGCGCCCCCCCCGGTGAAGACGGTGACGCCTAAATTGCCCTCACGTCCACCATGGCAACCGCGCGGCGACAGTGTGTCTCGGTAGAGCTGTGCTACCATTCATCATCATAACCTCCTGTCCCACAGAAATGACCTCATAAATGCGTCCAGCTCATCGACTAATGAGAGGGTGCTAACCTGTTGTTTCTGACGGCAGTGTCACTCACCCAGAGTTAAACAGAAAAAAAGAGGTGGTTTCCAAGGTGACCGTGGCAATGGCGAGCATGTCAGGAGAAGGCAACAGAATTTCAACAATGCAGTAAACTTCACCCATCAAATTATTCGATGATTGCGTATGGTTAAATCACTTTCGGCAATTTCTCCAAAGTATGTGTTAGTATCTAAATGTAGCTCAAAGCAGGGATTGTTAAGGGCGGTGAATAACGATTTTTTTCAGGTTGATGATAAAAACTCTGTTATATTGAATGCTAACAAATACATACAACTAGTGACTGGAAATATATAGTTTGATTCCATTTACCACTGGAACAAGTCAATCAAATAAATGCAACAAATCAATTATTGAAATAGTTGTCAACTCATTCTGTCAGACTATTCTATAATGTCTGCAGAATGAAATTAAAATGTGTTTACAAAGTATTTGCATTCAAAAAAAAAAAAAAAGAATACAGTCAAATCAGTCACTTTGTTTAGCTAAAATGTATAAACAACATATTCACTAACCTGCCGGGAGCCAAGTAACTAATTAATTAATATCTGTTTTTTCTGTGTGAGTTTGAATTCAAAATGATTGAAATTTGAAGAATAAACAGCCAAAAAATCTATTATCAAAGTAACAGTTAGAAGAAGAAAAAGAAGGTCCGTTATTCGTCCCACAATGGGGATATGTATACATTTTTTAAGTATTTTTCAACTAATTCTTGTATATGTATTGTTCAACTTTTCATTTCCATATTCACCCAATCCCCGCCCACAGCTTTGTCCTATTGGTTCCTAAAATACAATCACTAAACTGAATCACCACATATTTCCATATTTTTAACTCGATTAAATGGTTTTGCATCTCCCAATTGATTTGCGTCCGGCACCTTGTATCGTTCAAGTGGCAAACCATCGAAAACAGAAGCAAAAGCAGTCCTCTGAGATAAGGTTTCTTTGATACGGACAACCTTCCTAACAAAACCTCTCCGCTTGAGAGATGTAAAGCTTAATAAACTTTGTAAATGCAGCTGCTTTGAAACCCAAACACAAGAGCATGCATCACTTGACTGGAACGATCCAAGGACATTTTGGCGTCGGCTTTGATGTCCCTTCCTGACTCTCTCACAAATCGGTAAATATAAATTGAAAGATCAAACCGTTTTTTGAAATTCCCCACTCTCAAATCGTATCAAAGCACCATTACGCGCCCCATCTAATATTCACCGTCAAAGAAACCTTTTTACACCTTGCGGCACCTGCAACCCAAATGACGTGGGTATATGCTATCTCTGCTGATTCTTCTGGGGCAGACTTAACGGTAATTGGACAGTAATCATATTATTAGATTATCTTTTGTAAAAGGAATGAAGGCCTGTCTTGGCGAAAGCAAAGCAGAGCACTTGGCTAGAGTCATGGATATTATGGGGAATGGGGGGGGTAGTTAAGCCCCCTTTTTAAAGCATAACAGCTTTGGTGAGAATAGATGAGCCTTTTATTTCTTTGGATTTGGGATTCATGGGCTTCAAGAGATGCTAAACTCAATTTCTGTATCCCTTTTTCAAATGAGCATGTGTTGATACGAGCCGCGGTTTTAGGACGCCGGACAACCATCTGTTTTAAAGATAAACGCGTGATCAAAGGGCATAACAAAACGTGTAAGGGCCTTTTTTTTTCTCCTCTTGATGGAGAGTTTAAAGAATGTGCAGCGGTTTCCAGGGGATACCAAAGAAAAGCTTTCGGAAATGTGGGGAGGAATCGAGCTGAAGGGGAAGCTTCTGAGACAAATTCCCCACATAGATTTGTGTGTGTGTGTGTGTGTGTGTGTGTGAGATTTGTCCTGCATCGGACTTCTTCTTATCACACAAAGAAGAGACCGCAGTGTGATAAGTGTCTCCAAAGCTGTTAATAAATGGTGTTTATTAATAAAAAAGGGGAGAGACATACCGGTGCCCTGTCATGACCTCAGCCCCCTGCGGAGTTCTGCTGCCGTTTTGCTGCTGGTGGCAACTGCTTAAAATAGTTTCTTATTACAAAGGGTCACGGAGGTAAAGTATTCCAATGACTAACTACAACGAGTGCCTCTTTAGACTAGATTGTGTTGGCCAATAAACCTGGAGAACTTTTCGGTTACTGTTAAATACATAAATACCTTTTGACCCAATAGAAAGTGTCTTGTTGAAGTAACATTTTGTCAACAAATCAGACAATATCACGCTGTCGTTATCATACAAGAAAACATTTAATCTTTTACATACTAAGAGCTGATTGGCTGAGAGGGCTGGAACAATCTTTTATTACTGAAAAAGAGCTAATGTGACATAAGCTAAAAACTAGTGGTAGAACCAATCAGCCCTGATAGCTGGGAACTAGTTACATGTATATATGAAAGAGTTACTGCAGAAAGTAAATGTTATTCATGACAGTTCTCGTTGTTGAAAGTGTAAAAGTTCTAGTTTGACGCAGTAAAAGAAAAAAACACCGCTAGTGCAGAGCAGATTCATTTAATTAGTCTAAGTTATGCACGCAATGTTATCAGTCGAGCCACAAGGGGTGCACTTCTTAAACCAGTTCTTAACCCTTGAGAGATGAAATCAAGAAACAGCAATTAGAATTCATTCTAAGTCAATATGGAAATTAGCATGCATAATGACAGATCAAAAAAGAAAGAACAACATCCTTAAGTCATATACATCCCTTATACATTCATGTGTATAACATTTAAATTGCATTACGGTCTTAAAAGGCAAAATACTGTCATTATGCAATCAGAAAGGTGGATGTTACCTAAAGCCAGTTTCATCATAAATATAACATTTTGAGAAAAAGAGAAAGATCATGATTGAGTAAAATTAACAAATCAGACCACTACACACTGTCTTCATCCTATTAGAAAATACATTATCTTTGCAGACATGTTAGAAAGTTCGGGTCTTTCGCCAAAAGTACATGTTAAAACTAGTTGCTCAACCATACTGTGTTGAGAGAGAGGACCTAGTTAGATGGATTATACTTTTCTGGTTTCAAAATGAGCATTAATAAACACCCTTTCTAATCTAGAATACGTGTTCACTCTCATATGAGGTTTTGTGACTTTAAGGCTAGGGTTCAAGACGACGTTTGCAGTGTAAAGCCGGCCACTAGAGTCTGTTTGGTCTGGAGCTTGTCATCCTCGTGAAGGACACGGTCTGGTCTCAATGTTGGATTTCATTGTCAAAGCAGCCCTTTGATTGGTCATGAGTTTCGCTTTGCACTGTATCGGAAAAGCCCCATTCTTTTGGAGAAATTTCAGGCAGATTATGTACATTTGAAGTTCAGGTAATGCAGATAAAGTCACAGCTCCGTCTCATGGGTGGAGTAGCAAAGACCTGACCACGCTGTCGGTCAGGCTTAGGTCGTCTTGGACTTAAGTTCCAGTGAGACCATATTCAGAGCCACATATCGGGAGATTGGTGTGTGTGCATGCATCCAGGCAGGCAAGGTGCTTGAGACCATGATTGTGACTTATCAATTTAACTTTTGTATCGCTTATCTTAAAACTTCAATCGACACACAGAGCAACTGTGACACATAAGCACCACAAATGAAAACAGAGAGAACCCTTGTGTGCTCTTTTGTTGTCAAAGCGCTGACAACTTCCCCTCTCCCATCTGGAGTGAGTGTGCTTTAAAGTAGTGCTCCTGTGTTACAGATGAGCAGTGGAGGTGGAGCCGGCCTCTCCAGCCTCTTGACCCTCTTACACAGACAGGATTAAAGAGGCGAGAGACATCTGACAGAACACATGCCAGACACACTCCGCGCTCACTGTCCTGCTTTACATATGCACACACACACATGCACGTACACACATACACGTTTTTGTTACCTGGTGGGTCCCTTTGACAGGGCCGTTCAGAATGGGACCCATAGACATAATCTTTTTTTACCAAGACTTTAAGTAATACAAAACAGTCAATAGAAACCAAACAACTATTTTAAAGGAATTTTATTTTAGATTTTGTTTTCGAATTGCAGTGATTCTATTTTTGACATAGAATTTAATGCCACTCCATGTCCGATGTCTAAGGTCATCTGGTGAGGCATTAATGCAGGCCAGGCAGTGAGACTTCCCAGGGACCTTTCCAGTCTGTATGAAAGGTGTCATGGTCTTCTCCACAGCCTTCACCTCAGATGCAGACCATGGCTTTCTTACACGTTCTAGGGAGAGAAATAAAAATATATTAGCAATATACACTCCCAGGGTGAGGACCAAGCAGCCTGGCTGTAATCCCCCACCTGGTACACTTACCAGAAGGGGCACTGCCACTAGCATGGGGTGCATCTGGATGAATGGTTGAAGGTTCTCCGCTTGAAGTTTCTTTTAGCCCGTCCGTTTGTGAGAGGATCTCTACTGCTCTCCCTGTCGCACAGAAAATAAAAATACAAGTGGCCTTTAGGGGAAAAAAATCATACATATTTTAATAATATCAAGAATTACCTTCAGGCTCAATTTGTATCTGGTCGAGGCTCTTTCCTTCGAATTCCGTCACTCTTCCCTGCTCCATGGCCATCAACACTTTGCTGATTTTGGCCAGCTCCAGTGTCCCCTCTGGTAGTCTGTAATATTGCCTGTGGATGCGAATGTCATGGCCGAGGAAGTTGGCAAGTATGTCCATCTCATTCTCTTTCATATTGAGAACTGTAGACATAGTAGCTATGTGCTTTCTAAGTTTGGTTGAGGATAGCATCTCTGGATGCACCGCACCACATTCTTTGGCTACCTGGCGTAGGGAGTCTGATCCCCTGATGTGGGTGTCTGCGCCCGGGCGGGAAAAGAAGTATGGGTTATGGTCAGAGATGGAACAGGCCCTTCTGTTCTCCACCAGCACCTCCATCGAAGCAATCATTTCAGGAGTCAAAAGAACCGGCACTTTCCGACTTCTTTTCCCTTTAATTTCAATGCGTTGAAAATGTTGACACAGCTTTTTCTCAAGTTGGGACAGTCCCAGAGCAATGTCAGAATGGATCCCAGTCTTACTTCTTAAGGTAAAGGCTGTCAGTGGCATCTTTGAAACCTCACCTTCCCTTCTTCGATTGAAAATGATGACCTCACAAAGAGTCAAAACTGCCAGTTTAGACCAATGCTTAGACGTTGGCTCACTTATTAGGGTTTGCACATATTCAGGTCGACATACCTCAATATGTGCATGCATGGCTCTAACGTCCTCAGTCAGAGGGAGCAGGTCCGGAGTGTTCCACTTGGCTTGCCGGAGGGTCTGTAGGGCAGCAGAAGAAACACAGACGTCCCACCTCTTCTCAAAAAGCAGCCGGCTTCGTTGGAGGTTTTTAATAAATAGTTCATCAACACAATGCTCCATTTTTGAGTCACATTCAAGAATATCTGCTAGCTTTCTGAGGCTATGGCCGAGTTTGAGGGCCAAGGATGGAGTCTTGTATCGATTTGTTTCCTCATCATATCCAGCCACAGACCTGACTGCATCAATCACATGGTTAAAGTTGGAAGGAATAAAGAAATCCTTAATTGTTTTCAGTTTCCCTGCGGTTTTTGCTTCGTTAATTAACCTACCGACTTCTCTCATTTTCTGCCTAATGTAATCATGCTTTGTCTTATCATGCCCGTGTTTTAAGTACAGGTGCTCTCCGAGTCTCAGAATCCCCTTTTCTGCTTTGACAACACCCGTGACCTCATCCTGATGCATTGCCGAAATTAAAGACCACAGCTTTTTGCTGATGCCCTCCGGTACAGGCTGGGCTAGGGAGCAGAGGGACTGGACCCTACTTCTACCTGGTTTAGCCTGGGCATCTTTCTGTGAAAGCCGGCACCTGGCCACATGCCTCCACAGCGACTTTCGCTTAAGCAATGCCCCACAGTCTATACAGTGCAAAAACTCACTGGATTTAACTGGGGAATTTGGCTGTTTAGCTGGGACTAAAGTTCCAATGCCGGCCTTTAAAACCTCAAAATTGTGCTCACGGTTTCCACTATTCCTGATCAAATCAAACTGAAGTTTACGTGCTTTAGATTTCACAGGTAGAGCCAATGCTCTGGCTACGTCACTTTCATTTCCATGTTTTCTAGTCAAATGACGGGACATTTTGTGGCAGGACATTGAACAGTAGAGGCAGAAGTGTCTCTTGCTGTATACTCGCCCCCCATTTTTCTTCTTTTTTGCAGCTGCATGATAACAATCTTATTTGCCTTTGGTTCGTCACTTTCCGAGTCTTGAAGAAAAGTGTTTTTGATTTTTCTTTTTCCATACTTTTTTACAGGTTTCTTCTTGACAGTTAAATCGTCAGAATCTGAGTCGACTTCATCAATTAGGGACTCTTGACTAAGCTGCACAAACAACAAATAATTTGTAATCATTCTATATAACAATTTGAAGTCATGACTTGTAGTCAGCACTTACCAGTGGTTTGTAAGCGTGCGCTTCAGTGTGCTCCTCCATGATTTCTTGCAGCCTAATGAACCACACACTTGCACCTTTTTCTAGCCTGACACCTGATTTCCTCTGTTGTGCTGCTCCATGATTGGCTCCAGCCTGCTGGACTGAAATTGCCCCAGTGTGCCCCTCCTTGATATCCCGCAACCCACCACCAGGGTTCCGACACATAACACACTTTTTTCAGGAAAGTAAACCTCCAGGGGTCCTTTCCATATTTTTACAGAGACTGCATAAGGACCGTTAGAAAAGCATTACCCATTGATTATTAAGCTTGGACCAGTGGGGTCCGGTGTTCGGGCCCCACCACGTAAAACCAGTCCCCATGACGTGAGTGGAATCTCAGGTTATGGAACCCACCAGGAGTTGAAAACAAGTGCACACAGACACACGCGCACACATGCAGGCACGCACACACACGCACTTGCATCAGTGTCCTGCACATGCACAGTGTAGATGTCTCACTTAGGCCCCCCAGACTTTAAATCTAAAGTGGTTTCTAGTCTTACTGTAATTGTCCAGTGATTTCCCCAGTTGGTGCTTTTGATGGCACCAATCAAACATATTACAATATTTTCATACACTAGGTATCAAATATTGTCGTTTCATTAGTTCAGGTTTATTCTGCAACAATAATGCAAAGCTTAGAGGGCAATATGGTCTTCACAAAATTTATTTGGGACAATGGAAAGACATGATGTTCAAGTGATCAGGCCTCTAAGGTCACAGCATCTTCAGTCAAGTCTCTGTTGTTTGGACTAGCTAACACCTGTCTTTGTTGTGACGCAAATGGTCATATAAAAGGCTTGCTCTATCTTCATTCTATCTGAAACAACTGGATGGATATGATGGAGTTATGCTGCTTGCTGATGAAAACGAGTTGATCACTAATAAACAGAATTTTTTAACGATAGAATGAATAGAATAAGTGAATAGAATAATTCATTTATTGACCAACCCATACATGTGCAGTGAAATGAGATTTTAAGACTTTAATAGAGCATTTACCCTTTCTTTATTTACATAAAAATAAAGGGTAAATGTTGTGTTTTTCAATATTTAAAATAATAAAACAGTAGATAAATAAAATAAATAAATACATTTTGAGTAGCTTCACATCCAAACTGGTTTCAAAAATTCTAAACCACTGCAGTAAAAGATTATTCGAAATAACTATCAACAATCGAAAATAGCCTTACTAATGAATCAGTCTCAAATACCTTTGAGAATTTAATTTTTTTTTTATGTCTCGATAGTTCTTTTAATGCTTTATTTCTAGTATTTCCTCCCCTCTTCATTTTGTTGAAATCTTCTGCATTTTGATCCAGTCCGGTTCCCATTATCGGTTTGTTGATTATTCTTAGCCGAGTGCCCTCATTAAGTCTGACAAGTCATGCAGTGCTTAAAAATTGGAATGCTGCAACAACAGTGTAAGCATTAGGATCAGTGACTGCCTTAACTCCCAGTGACAAGGAAAGCCTGGCCAACGACTCGTCTTCAGTCAGTGGGAAATCTTCAGCCTGGATGCCTTCTGCCAATTCAACCTGACAGCGCCTCAAAGTGGAAGCTCTTGCATTGGGGGAAGGCTTTCTGCTGCAGAGCTGTATTATTATCTTCAATCAATATAAAAAGTCTACAATAAGTGGTGCCCATGGCTTGAGAAAATATGGTCTGAACACTTAGAGTTCATGACGTCCAAAAACCACAGTGATAAGTTATTTTTTGTGGATATATACAAGTGATCCTGGTCCTGGCTCAAGGACTTAATTAATCATTTCTGAGGACGACTTCACAACTCAGACAATGTGCTGAAACTTCCATTCAAAACAACAGCCCAGTGAAGCAGCACGAGAGCCAAAGGAGTCAAAAAGTTGTACTCTGCTCAACCAGGCAGTGTGTCACATTTATCATGGGATTTTCTAAGATTGTATGCTGATAACCCAACTTCACCATGTACCTTTTACGACCACTGTGTGCTGTAGCTGTAGCTTTAACTTAACCAATGCTAGTAGTCATCCACTCCTATGGATCTATTTGATAAGATAAGATAAGATTTGCTTTATTTATCTCACAGAGGAGAAATTTACATGTCACATTTGGCATGGATAGAGACACTCAGATTGTGCAAAAGGAGGAAATGTGCAAACATGTTACATGCAGGATATATATGTACAATAAAGTGACAATAATTATGTGCAACAAAAGTGACAAGTGTCAATTGATATACAGTATTTTGAATGTTTTAAATGTTTATAATAATATAATATAAGATAAGAGATCCTTTATTTGTCCCACATTGGGGAAATTTGAAATATCAATCTAGACCTAAAGAGGCAATTCCACTGAGTGTCTTGACAAATACTCCAGATGTGGTGCCTAACATTCTGAGTACTAAGGGGGAAAAACAAACAAAGCAAGTGTGTACTGGTGGTGCTCACGAGGATTGTGGGAGCAATGCCGTTTTGAATTTAGGTGGGGGAAAATCACTTAAACATGTATGAATCGCTCAAAACAATTTAGAGTGGAGTAAATCACGGCAGTTAACAGCGTGTGTTCCCATTATTGTCATATATGTTGCCAATGGATGAATGTATGCAAAGCAGATGAAGAACCATAAGCACCACAAACACAGACGGCTGATTTTAGATGAATCCTGATTTCTTTGTACACTTTCAGAGCTGACATGAGCTCGAACGTGCAGATTGTTTACCAAATCTGCATGTTAGGCTCCCTCCATGCACTTGTTATGAACACAGTCCTGTTTGTGCTTTGTGCTGAGAAGAGTCGTGCGCTTCCATCTGCTTCTGGTGACGCTGAGCTCCGGCCAGCCGGACTCTGGCCTGGACCCAGCCGCTGTCACCAGCCTCACCCGCTGGGAGTACGAGGAGCACAGACTGGATCCACATGAGAAGGACTGTTATGTTACCGGCTCAAATAGTCTTGCAGCAGTTGGCTCATTAGTATTTTGTGTCTTTCCCGATCGTGATCTACACAATATGATTACTTTTATGTTGTAACATGAGAAAGGAGGAGCATGGTTGAGTTTAGCTGCAATGGTCCTGGCAGGTCGTCCATTTGACAAATGGGTTAAATGCAGAGAATAATGTTCAAAGTAAATAGACTTAAACGTTTGTGTATCTAGTCTTTTTCCAGCCACTCAGAGAAAGGTTTCAGTGTTGAATTGTTGGTGCACATGCAATATTATTTTAGCTGTGAGAGCTGTGTGTGTTATCAGTGTGATTGTTTGTTTTCACTTCAAATATTTGACTTGGACGAGTTGTAGAACCAACCATCAAAGGACCAACACCGTGGATATTGGTCCTTTTGCTTGTATTATTTTTCCATTTACATAATGAACTTAAACAGACCGCTTGTAATATTTCTACATTTTGTATACGAGTCCCCAGATGATAGGTCCACATGTAGAAATCCTACATCATGCAAAATACAATGGACATTATATCCAAAATACTTTTTACGGTTTACTGTTTTAATCAGGTCATCCTATCAGAGAGCAGAATGAGTCTCATTTAGGTTGCCAGTTTGTTCAAGGAAATTTTCTCTAAAGCAGATATTAACTATGCAGTCACACAGAGTTCTGGTAGGTAAACCCCAGAAGGTGGATTGCATCAGAAATCAGTGCTTAGAAGCGACATGTGTTACAGACAGGTTACAATTCTTGCAACAAATGTATTGACTTTAATTGTGCATTAAGAGTGCGTATTTCATTCTGTCCTTTTAAGATACCAAAAGTTGACCGTGAAACAATTTTGCTGTTGAACATTTTTGCACAGTGATGGGACTTTCCTGTATTAAAGGCGCTAACATGCTGGTCCTCTGGTATCGAAGAGCGTTTGCTAAGCAGAGTGACTCCAAGTTCATCACAGATTCTTTGAGAGACATTTTTGCATTCTGATTCCTCTGTGTCAACGTTTTTAATTATATGTTGGCAGTGCTTAAGATCCCATTAAACGTGAGTATCATTTGGATGCTTGAAAGACAGCTTAGTGTCAGTCAGTCCTCTTGTGATGGATCAAATAAATCCTAGGCTTTCTAATCCGGCCATGTTAAATTCATTTTCCCCAACCTGCAAATAAATCGCCAAAGACAAGCCTCTGAAATGCGTAATAGCAGATGTCACTGCGTTGGGAGACAAGTTGGAATACCCTTATTTCACAAATGTCGGATCAGACGGAGAGAAGTCTCGTGGAAGCAGATTGTCAGCCTCAAAAGAGAAGTGCGTCGTGTAACGTTTGTCAGAAATTTCACTGGGAACACAATATAACCGGGATTGTGCTTAACAGAGCAGTATGGCAGTCACTCCATTGTAAAAAAAAAAAAGATTGATATTTTGTTATTCAATTGCAAAACTGGCGGCAGAGTGGCAGCTGTTGGCACTAGAGCTTCACAGTATTAATATCCTGGGGTTGTTTTTAACTCCAGAAGGGCCCTGGAGTTTGCATGTTCTCCCTGTGTATGCGTCGGTTTCCACCACATGCCCGTTTTCCCCCACCCTTAAAAAAAACATGTCCAATAGGTCCCGCACTAATGCATTTGAATACATAGTTATTTTTGCTTAGAAATGGAGGTACCCCACCCCTAAAATATAGTAATACAATGTATTTATATGACTATGAATATATATTATTATTCTGGGGACTCACCTTAAAAAAGATACAAGTGCTTTAAGTGGGAAGTGGGTTTAATGAATTTATATAAAGAACAATGGATAGAAAGTAAAAAACATTTCTGAAGGATTGTATCTTCACTCTTTTTTATGTACTGTGATTATTTATGACTTTCCTTGTATGATTGTTTCTTTCATGTTTTGTGAAGAACTCTGAGTTGCCTTGTGTATAAACTGTGCCTTGCCTCGCCTAAAGAACCAGATTGCAAGTGACCCTGACAGATTTTCAGATTGCCAAATAAATGTTGCTTTTGCCTTTTAAAATATGTGTTTGCTACTGACCAGACCATGGCATGTTTATATGTTGCTTTAACCACAATGGAAATCAATGCAAAAAGCCCGACCAAAGACCTTAGATGCATTCTTGTTCATCATGCACACAATACTCAAGAGGATGGAAAGTGCCCTCTATAAAAATAAAAGCACTTGCTGCACTAAATAGCATGTGGGGATTTGCGCGCCTGATTGCTGCTTGCTGAACCTTACGCTGGTCTTGCACATAACCGCGATGCACAACAGAACGCCGCACTTTGGTCGCTCATTCTGCCAAACGCCGTTAAGAAATACGTCTCAATTAAAAGAATCAGGCCTGATCCTCGGAACGCCTTGTCCTCTCAAATTAGCGCACTTCCGGGTTTCTCAATCAGGGCATGGGATAAGATTAAGGGATTGTAACCATTGAGCCAGTAGCAATGAACTGAGACTCGACACGTAATTACTGCACCTCATATTGACAAAGTGCCTATTGATTTTTACCATGTCACAGACCGTGCTAAATCGCTTTAATGCAAACGCGTATATAGCTTTTAATTTGCGGCGGACGTGGCGAGGCAATTTGTTCTGCTGCACATACATATTTCTCCCAGACTTCCCCGTTTATTAGTGAGCTGTGCATAAATTTGATTTCTTCCTGTTGCAGGTCCAGGATGAACAATAGGGGGTCGAGTGACTGCATAATAAGGCTGACATGCTAATCAAAATGCTGTTATTATGGTAGTTACGCCTTTACCTCTTAATGACTTTACATTGTGCTACCTATAGCGCCGCCAAAAGACAAGTAAACGTGGGCAGGAATGCAGATTTTCTTTGGTCTTCCACTTAGCATCTCGCAGTCTGTTTATGTTTAGTAGACTAGTTCATCTGGTTTACTTTTAAGTGATTGAAGAGAGTTATTTTGAATAACACAGATATCTTGGTTGGGGAAAATTTTACTAAAAAGCTTTAACTACACTAAAATACATCTGGAGTGCATTTGAGTTTATTTTTTGTTTCTTAAAGCTGGGGTACTTTTTCTACAAGCAATACATTTTGTTTGTCTCAATAGAAAGATTCTTGTTCAAGTGGACTGATGGACTCACTATGGACCAATGGCTCCGATGTGTTTGTTATTATGGCATTTGCTGTAAAACCTTTACACCTCTTTTAATATTATTTTCAAGATAGAGATTTGATACTTTTATTAATGTCAAAGAGATTTTGTTTTATTTGAATTAGTATAGCTATTGTTCTCTTATCTTGTGCCGTGTGCTCTTCATTCCTACTGTTCTATAACTTGTGATGCAACACTGAAATTTCCCCACTGTGGGACACATAAAGGATCTCTTAATCTTAATCTTAATCTTACTCTCATTTCTCTGTTCGAACGGTTTGATTCTTTCTTTGATTCTTGATCTGTTCTTTTTAAATCCTCCGACACTACTTCTGTTGTAATTCAGGACTATACACAAGCACAATTGAACTGAATTTAATTGATACTGTATGTAAAAACAACATGCTGTCCCATTGAGTGAACTGAGAGCTGATTGGCTGTGTGAGGGTGGTCCTCTCCTTTGACGTTTTCTATTTGAAAAAGTTGATCTGAAGATGTGACAGAGGCCAAACACACAACGGTTTAGAGAGTGAGGACGTTTGGATTTCAGCACAGTAGTATTTTTGGTTTTAAAGGAGCTTTAAGTGCTCCTTCCCCCTTCATTATCTTATATCAAGCACTATGTATGTTTTGATAGGAAAAGACCAAAGTGTCACTGAGAATTCAACCCGTCATTCATTCCAATATGAAGTTTGAGAGATAGACTATGAACCATGTCTGTGTGGTAAACAGTGACGTTATAAAGATAAAAAAGTATAAGATCATTTAGTTTAATTAAAGGTTGTGGTGCGAAAAGTAGACGAGTTAATATGGAACATCTAACCATTCTCATTTACCAACTCAAAGTTGTTTTCTTAGCGATTCATTCACGTCTGAGTAATTTATAATCTACTGAATCCGAGACACCATTACTGAGTGTGTTCCCTTTTTGCCTTAATGATACACTGATATTTTGGCAACATCACTCTCTGGCATTTCGACTCCAATGAAAACAAGAAAATCATTCAGTTTCTTGCTAACAAAGAGACAAAGTGTTGGGAGCCACTTTTACAGGGACCACCAGGTGAAATTAAGATCAGGCAATACTTGACAGTCAGCAAAATCGGTCTTGCAATGAAGCAGCAGCAAACACAATAACTACTACGACTACTCTACTTCTATCAGGATCGCGAGTCCTTTTGGTCCAGGTCCAAATCTAAAAAGTAAGTTTATTTTTTTTATCACAGGGGTTGCCCGGTTTTGGGACATGGTTCCTATTGCCCTGCTGTCCCCTTGTTCTTCTTGTAAATTACTTCTTTCTCTGAGCTTGGACTTTACGGCACAAGAGATAAGGTTTTCTTGGCAGGGCTCACGTCGGCTGCAAGGTGGAAGCCCCCTCATCCGCTGTCTCGCTGAATAGGTCGTGACATTCACTTTTTTGCATATTGATAATAATTTAAATATAATTAATGGCCCTCTACTACGCTTTTTGTAGTAAGGCTAAAAGATGGCAACAATGCATATTCGGGAAATGGCTGGGGTCTGAGATGGTTCTTAAGGGGCCTGAAACTCAACGGCCCATGTAGGTTTTATAAATTGAAGTGACTTGTTTCTTCCGTTCCAACAGTTTGTATCAATATTGACAAATGTTCAAAATATGTCATGATAATCTGGTGTCATCGCAGAATATTCTAGCACAATAATCAATATATTTTTTCGTCTGAGACATATCGTAGCTCTTCCAAATCACATACACTGTTGCCTCTCTCACTTCACGATGCAATTCATCACCAGGCTTATCACTATTTTGTCAATACAAACTCTCTGTATCGCAAGTCTGACGAGAAATCCTTTGGTCGCCGGATTCCAAAAGGAGCCAGCAGCAGCCGCTATTCTCCATAGATCTGAACGTGGCACTAAATACACTGTAACAGATATATTAGCGTTTCAGATGTTTTCTCCGTAACTGTTGTAATGCGCACGTCCCTCTTCCCCAATGAGACTTGTGCAGTTCATTTCAAAACAGCTAACGACCCCCCGCTGTTTGTTTGTATTCCAGAACGCTCCTATACCTCGGAGAATGTCCCCCCGAACTCCAAAATTAGATCAAAACAATATAAAACACACACCATCCCAGAGCCAGCGGTCCAGAAAAGCAATAACCGGCTTTTTTCTCATAACTGCATTAATGGAGTTCATTCATAACAGTTTAGACTAATTCTAACAAATTGAAAGATGGGGTCGGCATTAGCAGCAGTGAACAAGTACAATGACAACTTCATTACCATAAGTACAAGTGTGCATCATGGAAATCGTATTAAAAATTGCTCCCCAAATTGCCATATTAGTTTCTTTATGGGGTAATTTCAACTCTACACGCAGTAATAGAACATTTCCTTTACCCTCCAGTGCATATTAAGCCCACTTATCTTTCCTTATAAACTCCGGGCTTTGAGAATTTTATGGGGGAATGGGGGACTTTTTTGTTTTCCAGTGAATAAAATAAAAGGAACTGGCCATTTATACCGATGTATCTTTTAATGAGAAACGTTACAAAATATAACATGTAAAGTGGAGAAAGTTGGATATCCACTGGACAATAGTTTTCTGTCTGTTCAGAGTTACAGTAAATATAATTGAATAAATATAAAATCTGGGGTACCTAACTTTCAAAACACAAACAATAAATCCATGTTACTAGTTTGGGGGGAGGTCTTCTCAGGTCCCAGTCCAGTGTTCTGAGCCGGGACAGTGACATCTCAGAGGGCGACGTTATTGTGCAGCAGCATGTCTCTCACTTCAGTCAGATCCTCTTTACACACACATTATATTTCTGTTTGTCTCCACCTGTTTGACTATTTATTGTCTTTTCAGTAATTGAAAAGTCCACTTACAAAGTCCTTGAGTAGTTAATTAATAAATGATCGTACTTTGATCGGAAATATTGCAATTTCTCTCTCCGACAGTGGAATAAAGGCATCAGCACAAAGGCCTTGTTACTGGCGTTTTCATAATTGAGAGTGGCCCTATCGTGGTGCCCTACAGCTCGTCATTAATCAGGCTGAAAGAAGGCGAGGCGGCCTGACAGCTCCGGACAGCTCCGAGGGCATGTGCTTTTTCAGGTAGGGCTCCAAAGTCATTCATCCACTACTCACCGCTGCACTTAATTGTTTCCTGACAGACTACAATTCTATCTCCTCAAATGATTCTTAATAAAGGCTGTTTTTCAATATTTCAGCTTTGGAGACAGTTTGAAGGGATTTTGCAGTTGCCACGCTGTCGATGTGATTGATCAACAATATCCAAGCAATTTGGATAGAAACGACACAACATATACATATTGTGGGTGTTGGTGAGATAAATGAACATATAATTGGACTTACAAATCTATCAGAATGGGCAACATCTGCCTTGAATGCAGTGCAAGAATGGGGGTGAATGGACTGTAAAATTAACTCAGGAAATATCACTATTTGCAGAAACATGAATCTAATTTTAATCAAGATTGATGCATGATGATGTTGATGGAGCTTTTAATGGAGCGACTACGGTCAATCCTCATGAAAGTCTGTTTTTGGAGCAGAGGATGAACTTTGGAGGAAGATGTTTTATCTGGAAGGATAGGACGAGCAGGACAGCACTGCTTAAAAGTATAAACATGTGTGGACTCCTGAGTGGTACTTGTCCTGCCTGTTACCATGGAAATGTTGTTCCTCTTTTTTGTTACTTCCAGAACCGTTTGATACTCTTTGCTATTTTCGGCGAAATCATAAAAAACCGACGTTTGCTTTTTACCGGTCATAAAAAAAGACAGATGTACAGAGTGTATGTGGCTGAAAGGGCACGTGTGATTGGTGCAGAGTCCAGTGATCGACTGAGAGGTTGTGAGGTAGACCAATTACATTTATTATTGGTAAAAACTCTCCATTAATACCTTTAAGCTATGAACATACCGGATATGGCATTAAACAAATCTATTCTCATTACATTGTATGGTTTTCAACTTTATCTGATTTGGTTCTTCTATACTAGGCAATTATAAGATGTTACAATTATAAAGTTGAAGAACCAAAGACAAGATGAACCTTCCAAAACTAAATTACCTCTTGTAAGTCACCTGATATAACTTTTAATAAATAAAAGAAAATGAACAAAAATCCCCAATTCAACAGTGAAAACTTTATGCATTATTTAAGAAGAAAGTAGAAATAAATGAATAAATATGCAGATGGAGTCTCAAGTAGAGTGAAGGCCTCCTGCTACGAAATATCGAAATAATAACTTTTAATTGAAAACAACTAATGCCAATTCTACCTAAGGAATCCGCCCTCTTCTTGTACATACATCAGCTGAACTTCACCGTGACAAGTTAAACCCACAGGTTGGTACCACGACAGAGCTCATTACTATTAAAGAGTTCCATTAATTAAGTGTTATAATTGGATTACGGCAGGTGCACCAGGGTGGTCACTGGTGAGAGCGTCCCGAGTGCCACGCCTCTCTGTTCTCTTCAAAAGCAGCATGTCCCCTGTCTGCTGGAATCGCTCTGCTCTTTATTGATTAATGGCCCTAATTTATTACTAAGAAGATGGCTGCAAGTAGTGTTAAACGTACAATTAATCAACTTTTCAGCGTTACATTATGAGGAAATGCCACCAAGAGCAGGGGGACCAAGTGCGGCTCTTACCCCTGGCTCCGGAGTCCAAGGCGCTGATTTGAGCTGGAGTTAAAGAGTCTTTCATTGCTCTAATACCTTCTGTCCGCGGTGACAAATGCCTCCGACACAAACTCAACATAATTCGTCTTGATGGAGAGACCGCCAGGTTCAAGGCGCGGTTCACAGTCAAGAATAATGAAACCCCCCAAGACCGTCTATTAATTTCAGAATAGCGCAAGGAAATGCCCCAAGCTTCAAATATATCACAGATAAATCAACAATATTATTAAGACTTAAAACAGATGAGAGGTTACAGAACTGCAGGCAACACTACAATGAATTTCAACTCGCTCTCGACTCCACCAGGCTATTATTTCCCTTTGAGCCAAGACGTTTATGACATTTTAAATCCAGCTTTGTAAAAAAGCACAATTGATCATAATTTTTTGAATGCGCAGCCCTCGTGCAGCAGCCTGCATTTATTCTGAAGGCGTTTAAAACCGTCAAATAGCTGACTGCAGCCGGTACAAGGCATTCACACGATGAGTCTAAAAGTAGCAGTTTAAAGATGTGGAGAAAAAAGGCACCACTTAAGTTGTTTCTTTGGTGGAACTTATTAATGTGGAATGTTAACAAAAAGAATAACATTCCTATTCACTTCTTGTATAGCTCTAAATCACAACAGGAGTTTCTTGAAGGACTTTGCACAATTGTTAATTTGCCAAAAACATGAACTCAATTCAAATTCAATTGTTTTTCTTTCCCCCATGTTAATACAATTTCATAAAGGTACTTACATGTCCCAGATCATCACTGTCCTCAAAACAAGTGAGAAACCTCGGTGAAGCTCTCAATGAGTGCAATATAAGAAACACAGAGAAGCTGTTTGTCCACATGTGTAGCAATGTCTGGAAATGCTCAGAAATATTCATAAATGTCCAGATGAGTTATCCATCCTTTGCAGGCCTTGTACCTGATTGGCTTTCTTCTGCTATTGAGTTCTCACTTCCCCACATATTCCCCATATTCATGAATGGACACCTAATTCCTGATGAGAACAGTGTAGAATCTGACTTACACATCTTGTACTGTAATACTGCTAAACATTATTATCTGAAGAACTGAATGTATTTGTTCTGACCCACATCGCTTACCAATCTATATCCTAAGCATGTGTCATTCAAATCACGATATCTCCTTTTGTTCGATCTGGAAGAACTCGAAGATAAAGCGGGTTACAGATGAGATCGTTGCTGCCTTGTCTTCACTCTCATCAAGATTTTTTAGCAGCGTCAAAGTCTCCCGAGTCAGCACCAGCGCTTGAGAACCCTGAATGAGTAGTCTCCAGTTATAGCATACAGTTGATACGTGAGGGCCTGGGTCTTAAATGATTGAAACTGGTTACAAATTAGTAAAATAATATGACCTCACATGAGATGTCAAAAACCCAAAAGCTGAAGGCTCGGAATCATCTAAAATTGATGAAGTTTCCGAATTGTAAAAATGTAATCCATTTTTATTTTACAGTTTACTTTGCTGGAATACAGCTAGAAAAATGAATATAGGGGACTGGTGGCAAAAACTTAGCTACATTTAGTGGTGCAATACATTTTGTGAGAACATGGCCTATAATCTTGTTATTATTCTATCATGGATTATTATTTCGATCTGCCAGGTAATCTGTGGGAAATATTGGATTGGATGTATTATATCAATGTTACTTTAAGATCACGGTGATACAACACGATAATACACTGTTCACAAACATGAAAGATCTTCAATCCAAACCACCATAATCTCTCTCTCTTTCACTGTAATGACATATTTATTTAATTATTAAGTCTTTAATTCAGACACACAAAGGGTCCATATAAAACAAACACAACAAGAAGAATCATATGAATCAGCACAGGCTCAAAATAATCAGTAAAGACACTTCTACTATGGCGGAACTGTTTATGACCATGCTATCCTAAAAAAACCCCAATGCAACTCTAAGGCTGAAAAGATAAGACAATGTTAAATATATTTCATGCCCAAAATTTTCCCTTATTCCGATTTGTGATATTGGCAAGAGTCGGACGAAAGCAAGAAGTCCATTCGATTCAAAATTCAGGGAAGTGTGAAATTGGTTACGAGTCACTGTGAATGTTATAGTAGCTTTGAGTGTTGTTCACAGACATGTTCATCGGAGCTT
Source organism: Knipowitschia caucasica (assembly GCA_964034765.1). Classification (NCBI taxonomy): domain Eukaryota; kingdom Metazoa; phylum Chordata; class Actinopteri; order Gobiiformes; family Gobiidae; genus Knipowitschia; species Knipowitschia caucasica. Next base: position 20,707,409 of record OZ035843.1, read on the forward strand.
TGCTGGACCGCATGAATACTTTATAACTCCTATTACAAGCCGTTAATATTTGTCATGTTAGTCATGATGAGGTCCTTGTGTTTTACTGGGGACAGAAAGCTTCGGGTTTGGATTTATTTGACTGTGAATGCTGCTTTGTATTGAAGCGATGGTGATGGTGTTGGGCCAGTGCCGTCTTGGCATTTGCGCTACACTTGTTTTAGAGATTTAATAAAAATCATTTAATGCAGTTTTACAACATCATATAGCCGCTAGTATATTTGGAGAAATGGCTTTTATTCACTGTCAGAGTAATGTTTTATATAAGAAACCCCTTGTAATAATAAACAATTATTTTATGAAGGTTATTGCACATTTTCCTTAAGTAAACATGACTAAATGAAAGCATATTATTTGTATTTATTCCGCCCATTGCCTTTTATAGCATCAGCACTGTATTGAAATGGAGGTTTGTGTCCCACAGGAGCCGAGCTTAAAGACCAGTGTTAGCACGTATGCGAGAAGCTGCAGCCGCCTGCCACATAATCAATTAGGTCTCTGAGGTAAAGCTAAAGGTTAAAGGTAATTGTAAACACACTGCTATCTGGTTACAATGGGGATGTGAATTCCCCCAGGGCTAGCCCCAGTGTCACACTCACAACAAGGTCAGAGAGGAAGCCGTTTGCAGCTGAAATCACAGGGGAAATGTAACATACTCCCAAAAAGACTCCACGCTCCGACATGACAGGAAACAAGCCCTGTGTCCTGCACATCAGGTGGAATTATCTGATCTCTGTAATAGACGGTCACCTTGAGGCTCATGTTTAATTTCCTACGCCTCACTCATGTCTGTTCCATGGCAGGTGTTCAGGGCTGGGGCTGCAGCATGCTTGGCTGAGCTGGGAAAAGCAATGCCACATGATGATCGGGGACAATCCTCTGGTTTGTCAAAACCTGGCAGAATCCCTGCTCCAGCAATAGCACCTTGTTAGATGGAGGTGCTCAATCAGGGGAGTGCTGGAGTGGCCGGCCAGGTTGAGAGTGGTGATTACCGGGGCACGGCTGTCCAAAGCCAGTGAAATGCTCCACCTCTCCACAGGAGGCCTCCTGACATTCAAGCCTGCATTTTCTGAATCAGTCTTGAGTGATTAGGGCAGCGACAGGCAAAAGGACAGATCAAACAATTATTCCTCCTCTCTGTCCTTTTGACATGTGGAAGAGCAGAAGGCAGCTCCCATTTCACCCACATTAATAAGCTCGCCCAGACAAAATGCTTTTATTCTAATCATTGGATTCTTTCCCTAAAACACAAATGCGTTTGTTCTTTGATGGAGACATGTGTCAATGGAATCACACGCTTTCTTTAGGGAAGGAGCCTTTTTAATGTCTGATGTTGTGTTCTGTATTTATGTCATGTTTTTCTTTGTCATTCCATTTTTGACCTTTGTGTTTTGTGTGAAGAGAGAACTCAGATCCTTCCCTTTATTCAACAAATACAAATTGTTTACACTCTTATACAATTTGTTTACACGTTTATGTTGTGTGTATAAGACCATTATTAGCGGATCAGGTCTGAATGATAATCGTTTCCTTGTGTTTTATCTGTATGTAAACATACCAGTTTCTCGTCTCGTCTGCTGATGGTTATCCGCAGTTTGCATAAATGCACATAGGCTTTTGATTGTACCTCAATATTTCTCATATTTTCCAACCATAACTGTAGTAATCCCATTGTAAAGGGCCCAGTATAAGCTCATTGTGCAGCTCACCCACAAACACTGTGCATGTTTACTTTTCATGCTGCTTTCAGCGGGAGAAATGTAAAAAGACTAAGCTGCTGTATCCAAACAGCATTATAGAACACTGTGTTCTGCTGTGGGGTGTGAGCCCCGCTAAAGTGTCTGTCTGAGGTGTGTGTGTGTGTGTGTGTGTGTGTGTGTGTGTGTGTGTGTTTGTGCGTGTCGTGTGCGTGTGTGTGTGCCTGTGTGTGTGCGTGTGTATGAGACAGAGGCTTACGAAAGTTATTCAACATGAACTTTTGCACATTTTGTTATGTTTAAAACCACAATAATAAATATTTCATTTTGGACGTAACAAAATGACAAACAACTGTGAAGTGAAAAGAAAATGATACATGGTTTTGTTTAAGAGGAAACAATGGGTGGGAGTGGGAGGATTGCACACATACAAGAGATTATATTTAACTGTGGTCTGCAATAAAGAATCTGTTTGTGGTGATAAACATGACACAAGTTGAAGTTGCAAGCCACTGTGTGTACATACATATTTTTGGTACAACTTGCATTTAAAAAATAATGCAATCATTTCTTTAGAACTAAGTAGTATTGGTATGTTTTTTTTGTTTTTTTTTAACAGAGACAGTGTACATAAAACCTAACTGAAAGGAAAGACGTAATGTACCAGGTTTTAGCAGGAGTACTGCTAATTAATCGTAATTATCACTTTAAAGTCCCACCCCTAATGCATTTATAAGGTTAGGGCTTGGCCTCTCATTTAAGAAACTCCAGCGTATTTACAAGAGAAAGGGAGGCCGTTTACTGTGATGATTGTTGCATCTTAGGAAATAGAAATATATCTTGATCTTTTGTATTGCTGATTAGTAATCTTGTTATAGCTTTGTATAGTAATATTATCTGCAATTGGTCATTAGTGTGGGAAATTCCTCCCATAATAATTAGCAGTCTTAGATAATGAATATAATAATAGACAGAGGTAGTTGAAAGGATTTCCTCTTCGCTCTGACACTGTACCGAGAAGATTATCCAGAGATTACGGGTAATGAGTTGAGAAATAAATTGAGAAAATGTATGCTTTCTGCTCGTGCTTCCAGTGATCACCTGCTGCAGACACAGAACAGACACAGCCCCAATGCAGCACTGAAAATAACTTTAAACATTATCTTCTGCCAGAGCCGCTCCGAGAAACTCCAATTACTTCCGGCAAATAATTTGAGCGAGCTAATCCGAGGATAAAATGACACAGTGTATAGGTTTAATGACGCTGATAAGGCAAAGACTGTAATCCTGCACTTGGAGCAGCAGAAATGTCACACTTAGATCAGCATCAACAAAAACACGTGGGATCACAGCTCGGAGAGGAACATTTATGGGAGAAATCATGGTTTCACGTCTCACAATCAAGTATTGTGAGACGTGTGATTTTCATCCATGGGAGAACATGCATATCCTCTGAACCTCAAAGAATCTTCAGCTTCTAATCTTTTTAATGTTATATTGCCAGAGAAAGTTTCAAGTAAAGACAGAAAATGAGAAAAATGTGAAAAAGTGAGTTTAGATTCAGGGTCTAGACAGAATATTGCAGACTAATAGGCAAGGCAAGTTTATTTGTATAGGACAGTTTATACACAAAACATTTCAAAGTGCTTAACGAAAAAAGAAAATAACTATTAAAACATTACATAAGGCATAAATAACAACATTAAAAAGGTTGAAGATACAATCCTTCAGTTGTATTCACAGCTGCTGCTGTGCAGAACTGTTTTCAACCTGGATGTGAACATTGTCAGAGAAGAAACCTGTCTCACATTTTCTAGGAAGACTGTTTCAGATTCTGCAAAAATCTGAAATGCAGCCTCCCCATGTTTAGTCCTGACTCTGGGCACCAGCAGTAGTCCAGTCCCTGTGCTCCTCAGAGTCTGGCTCATATGCCACAGATGTACTTTGGTGTGAGGCCATCTTCAATATTCCAGGCAGGGTTATTAAAAGTATAAAAAAAAATCAATCATTATTCAAAATTAAAACAGTACTGAAAGAAAATCCCATAAACGAGACAAAATGTGAGATAAAGACATTTCATCTCAGAACTAGAACTTAAAACCTTAAGGTACCATTTAAACCATGGACCTCCAACCTGTAGCCCGGGATTTACTAGTAGCTCGCCACCCCTTTCCAACTAGCTTCCCAAAAACGATTTAGACATTTACCCTCAATATTTCAAATTGTATGTTCCCAATGCCTACAACTATTGTTGATATTTAACTTTGTGCAATAATGCAATGGATTAGATGCTCATAAAGCAGTCCGGGGCATGGCATCATTCTACACTATGGACTCAATTTCTTTTGAACCACTTAAAGGAGTAGCTTGCTTCCAATTTTATCTTGAAAAAGTAAAATGTAAAAGGTTTGATACCTCTGATTATAACCATATCCAGTACTAGCTGGATAATGAGGAGTGCTACTTTAGGTGCTCTTTAGTTCAGGGATCAGACTCAAAATGCACTCACTCAAAGTGATATTACAAGCCTCTATTTCCACTCTGCATTTTTATTTGTTTCTTATTTTTTTTGGCACTAGGCCTTCACTAGGGCATATTATTTTACATCACTGTGGTAGCAAGATTGGTATTGAGTGTATTTTCTTCGGAATGATTTTAGTTTTTTTTTGACGATTTTTTTGTGATTTTAGTTTTGTGACGACATAGTATGCACATTTTTGGGAGGAATCTGAATTGAAAATATTGAATGACATCAGACGCACTCCGTATTTGTCATAACTTGCATTTAAACACATTTCAGACGGCCACACCAAGTGACAAAAAGGGCACTATTGGATGTCTTTATTTGCCAGTAGCATATTCATGGGCTGGTGTGGAGCCAGTGGGCGGGGGGCTCTGCTGCTGAAAAGTAGCCTGGTGCTTCAAAGGAACAGGGATTATGTTTTTTTTTTCATCCCATAATTAATATGACTGAAGAGAGAGCACCTCCAAACTGGACAGGGCACCAGTGTCCTGCTGTGGTAAGAAACAGCCTCCTGCTACCCACAATGCACCAGGCCTGGCTTCATCAAAGACACAATGGCATGTTCGCCCCATGTCCTCATTCAGCAGACATCTCGCATTGTTGCCAGATTCAAAGTCTGCGTTTTATTTGTATCATGTTTGGGGCAGGTGATAAAAGTGAAATGCTTGTTGTGAAACTTTGCAACGTTCAACAATAAGGAATGATGCAAGAATAACACGGACACATAGCAGCATTAAAAAGACTAAAAACCAGCACTAATCTTGTCAGGATGAAAGGCAATTTTGTGTTTTATTTCAGAATTGAAACTTGTTATTATGAGTTTTTAGGTGCATAGCAATGGCAGTGCAGCATCTCCGTGGTCAGATGCTCCAAGTTCAGACCAGGCCAGACCATTACAGACAGACGGAATAAGGAACTATCGGTCATCACCCAATGAACTAAAATATACAAAAGCAATCTTGACAAAAAAAATCTAAAAAGCGGAAGGGGTTGAGTGACACATTCAACTTATTACAATAAATAGATTATAGCAAATCACATCCCACTGCTACCCCAACTTTATCACAATGTCAACACCATAGGCAGAGTTGTTTGTATCTATCTATCCATCTATCTATCTATCTATTTCTCTTCGTCTCTTTCTATCCGTCCTTACACAATGTCTGTACTTTTGGTTTCCACTGTATTGTACCATTCATCTATGATTGATTGATGAGTCCATATCATATCTCTGACTATACATTTTAAAATGATGTCTATATGTATACATGTTTGTCAAGCTTCCATCATCACCCACTGTTACTACCAGATCCAGGAATACTCCATCTGCTGCCACATCCCTCCTCCTCTTCCTCCTCCTCCTCCCCATGTCCATTACTGTATACACCGTGGGCTGACATTTTATTCCCATGTAGTGATCTCATGGCAGAATACAGGTGAAAGGTTACACTGCTTTCAGAGGGAATGCTGATTTGAAATTGCCAGCAGTTGTTTTGGAGAATTCCCTTGGTCCCTTTGAAGTCTTGCACCCCACTGAGTGTCCTAACTTTGACACAGAGAGCCACAGCTATTTATACATCTTGTGGGAGAATAGGTTTCCCCCTTGTAACAGTTTTTTTGTGTGTGCAAGTCTGGGCTATCCCTGGAATCCGCCCATTGTGATGCGTTGCAATGTTACCCAGATAATCCGTAGAAGTGAAAGCCTTTATGAATCATACATGCTGTTGTTATTTTCGTGTCTTTTCAACTTCCACCCAGCGGACACGTCTTGAACTAAAGCGTCTCTTACAATCCTCTCTCTCTATTGATTCTCGGGTTGGAAATTTATGTTGCTTTTCAGCGTGGACCCCCTACCGCGGCCCTCGCTGCCTTGCCCCCCAGGAGGGCAAGCGCGACCCAAGTGAGTGCAGTTGAAGCCAGATGCCGAAGCAAGCGCATCCACTGAGATTTCGGTGGCACAATCAACCGTCCAAATACCCAGACTGAATCGCCGGCAAAGCTCGCAACTTTGCTTTTTTTTTTGTTTTTTTTCTCAAGCAATTGTAAATCACTTCAAAGATAACTGTTGAACGATGAAGACTGAAAGAAACGGCAACACAAATGTGAGACAAAGCAACCCAGCCGGTGCACCTTTGCCACTTTTTTTTGTAAAGGCCTGCGTGTGAACAAAACGGCCTCTTTGAAGTTCCCACTGTACTACGGCATCGCTACGGCCAACTCCTAAGCTCCTACAAAAATGCGCCTGGCCGATTATAGAAAATGCTATAGAATCCAGTCATAAATCAACAGAATTTTCAAGCCAATGGGCGGCACCATGGGGCGTTTACGTAGCGTGTGTGTACAGCGCAGTTAAAAGGAGCATTTTGGCACTTAAAAAGGAGATCATTGAGACATCACAGCTCCAGAAACTTCAAGGTCAAACACTAGCAAATAAAAACGACACGCAGAGAGAGACACACATAAGGTACAACGGGAGCAGAAAGTCGTTAAGGCTTTTATCTTGAAGGAGAAAAATCCACCCGACGTCCCATAGAGTCCTGATCAATCACGGCTTGACTGGTTCAAACTGTTTGCGCTGGCTTCCACATCTATCACCATCCCATGCAATTCTGTGTCCGACTACAGCATCTTGGAAAAAAAAAGACTTTCAATTAGGCCATGGCGAAATAGATTCACGCCATTTGATTTATAGTGCACGACTAATTGCACAAGTCTCCCTCTCTCTTTTTTTTTCAGTCTTGCAGTGGATGCTGAGACTCTCCCCTCATCCAAGGCCTTCTACGGCTTAAGGCTTAAGGGAGGTTTTGTTTGGAGTCAGATGGGGCCGAGTGGGACTTGTGAGAATGTCATCTATGTGCCACTTTTTATGAAAAGATCTTCACGTGGAATTAACGAGTACTCGGGCTACTACACAAATCAAAATCAGTTACATTTGGAAGTCATTAAGACAATAATTGAAGTCAAATGCACATTGTGTATAATGACAAAAATAGGCAGAAATTATTTTGATACACATTTAATGGTTTTTAAAGAACAGCAGAATTTGTTCCCCCTTTTTAAGTGAAACATTGTTCATTCAATTCTTATGTAAAAAACAAACACAAAATACAAGGCATGTACTCTTGTTTCTTTGGGAAATCTTACCATAACACAAGTGCAAGACCAATACTTTTTTTCATGATACAATATGCTTTCCAATGCGATCATTCGATACATGATATATTGTGATATACCATAAACACACATATTACGTATAGGAAGTAAGTGTGGAGATGGTTTACCCAGATGGAATGGGAAAGCGGGCATTGATTTTTTCATTGAGTGACTAACAGTAAGTCGACATGGATCAATTGTATGCTGAACTGTAGGTATTTCCTCATAATAATGAAATAGATAACAAATATCAAGTTCTAAAAGTTAGAAATCAGATCAGTCATTCTGATTCTGGTCAGGTTTGGATTATTTTATAATTATTTTACTTACTGTACAGTGTGGCCCTATGTATTTTTGCTTTCAACCACTGGCACTAATAAATGAAGAAATTGTAGATCAATATTGCATAAGGAATCATGTATCGCTCCACTTTTCTCCTCAATCTACGTCCCCCCCTCACCAAGGGTCATGAGCTTTGAGTAATGGCCGACAGGATGAGGTTGTGGATACACGTAGTTGAAATGAGTCTCCGCAGCAGAGTGGTTGGGCGCTCCCTTAAGACATAGGATGAGAAGCTCAATCACAACGGAGCAGCTCAGAGCGGAGCTGCTGCTTCTCTACACATTGAGAGGAGTCAAGTGAGGTGGCTCGGGCATCACCAAGGGAAGACCCAGAACACGTTGGAGGGACATGTCTCTCAGCTGGCCTGGGAATGCTTGAGATTGATGAGCTGGAGGCAGTGGATGTGGATAGGGAAGGGAGGGTGTTCCTGTTTAGACTACTGCACCCGTGACCCGGCAACGGGTAAAGCAGAAGAATCTGGAAGGATGGATGTTTTGCAAAATTGATAAACCTTCTAATTCTGTCTGCGCAAACAACATACAGTATATTCTTCTCCAGATTTTGCACTGTATTTCAAGTTGTAAGTATTCCAATGTGTATGCTGGAGTTGTTTCCAAATTGCACACTAAACAACATACTATTTTCAAAACTAAATCACAAAGGTCTGCCAAAAATTATATACTGCAATGAGCACATGAAACTGATTCAGATTTATACCATGTACAAAGAGGAACACCTTGAGGAACCTACAAAAACCTGTTCATTTTGAAAGAAAATCAGGACATCTCAATAGCACATGAATGCCTATGAATGCCTTTGCAGATTTCATATAATCTCTTGAGGATATTTGTTCCTCTCCTTCCAGTTTGTTGCAGAGTGAGTCTGTGACCTGATTTGACATGAAATCTATTGTCTATACACAAATGGGAAAGCCCTTTAATCAAAAAAATATTAAGAACATAGCCATATTGTGATTGCCAATAATGCATGCAATGGGCCCTAAAACACATATACAAGTAAAATAGCTTTAGGGCTTACCTATCTTACCAATCCTGCAACAGGAAGACATTTTCCACCACACATTAATCCAGCAGAGATGCATTCACTTTCCTTGCATCTGTTCTATAGTATGCAGATCGTAGATTATGTCATTTCCTTAAACGCTGCCCTGCAGCCTATAGCTCAGGGGAGATAGGAGGCTTAACAATAGGTACAAGCCAAAGGCAGAGCACTGGGGCACAGTGCACCTCATGAATATCATTAACTCTGAGCAGCAGCTGTATTACTTTGGGATTACAACTAACCCCGTAATGCTACCTGATTGTGATTGCAAACTGGTAATGTATAATAACATAATCATATGTAAAGCAAATGTAGAAATACAAATCATGTTGTGGGTTAGTTCCAGCAGAGAGGGCATGCAGGCCGGAGGTTTTGATCTCTTGAGGCCCTTTATGGAGTTTAAGTCAGAGCTGTCCTCAGGGTAAATCTCCACGATGAAGCACATAATATGGTACAGAATATTTAGACACATGCTTTATCACTACTGCTACTGTAGAGCAGTGCAAAGAGGGCTTTTACAACTTATCCACCAAGCACATAATTGCACAGCCCACTACACTCTCACTCTTGCATTTAACACCACTAATCAATGTAATCAAGGGACGTTTGATAATGTTCTTAAGTCGACTTTGCTGTTGCTGTGTTTTTGCTAAACTCATGGTGAGGAAGTGAACCTGTGAAATCCTCACACTGCACTCTAGGGCCTGCAGCAGCTGAGGTGGCACTGCAGGTGTCAGCCTGGGGGTTAAGTCCCATTTCTCATCACTAAAGTCACACATTCACAGGAGAGGTGTCCAACCACACATAGTGACTGTCTGTAGCATTTCAAATTGAATTAATCCTCTTGCTCATAAAGCTGCAATGGAAAAATGTGAAATTAGTTTGTGTAGAAAAATGGCATATTGACTTAGTGGCATTATCCTTCCTGAGATAACATGTTCCTAAATGTAGAGCTAAATAGACGTGACTACTGTATTCATTTGTGTGCAATGTGTGTACACTGATTGGAAAGAAATGAATACAAATGATTAAAAAGTACCTTACGATGTTACTTTGAATGCAACTTGTTCTCTTAAAGTTGTTAAAGAAATGGTTTTCCTAAAACTGAATTACCAATTGGACATTTGTTTTTCTTTAATTTGATTTAGAAAAGATACAGCTAGACTCTGATATCTAAACTATATATTCTTAATGATAAGGTGGTGATCAGCCGCCTCGTTGCCTGAGCTTCTCGCTGCAGACACAGCCTCCTCACTCCGCCTTAAGGAGATGAAAGAACATCATGCCTGATGTGTGCAGCACCAGCGCCTTGCTTTGACGGCTGCCATCGGCCAGCCCACATAGACGTGTTGTGACAACAGATGATCTGCTCAGGTACAGCATCTTTGCGTTCACATCCCTGCTCTCTCCAAAGAGGTTGATTTCAAAGTCATTGCTAGTCCGCCTTAATCGTCGCACCGGTTCTGCTTGTCCCTCTCAATGTCACAGATCCGGATGAATGCGGTAAATATCAGCACATAGTCAAAGTTGAGTAATTATGGCAGTTTATCTGTTGGTGTCAGCCCAGGGTCTTGGTCACGAGAAGCAGGTGAGAGATGAAAGGTGGATCATTTACCATGTTTGTGCAATCAGCAGGTTAATACTGTTTGGAAGGTGAAGTTGTCCAACTCTTGGATTAAGAATAAAGCTGTACTGCATATTTTTGCATGAAGGCTGTTTAATCCTTCCACATTTATGTTACTTATAGAAAGCTAATTAGCATTTGCAACAGATCATAAAAATCTAAACAGACAGCTGTGGCAAGCAGTGGTAATGGGATCCTGTTCATTGTTACTGTAAAACTTTTCTGGAGAGAATTTAGCTGTAACCATTCCAATATTTCTCCAATACATTTCTCTATATTCTCTCCTTCCTCCAAATATTTTATAACTTTGTTTCACAGCAATCCATTTATTGATAGATAATGTGTGTTTTGTGCAGTTTGCTTCTCAAACTTGACAACAAAGTGACTTATATACACACTGATACACAGTAACTACTTAATTTGATGTGGAAATTCATGTTGTTTGGTTTTTACAATATAAAAGTAGTTTGGTAATGTATCACTTAACATCAGAATGTTTCTTCCTCTGCAATTGGCATGGAAAGCAAACAAACAAATCTGCCTTTAGAGATTGTTAGAGCCAGACACCCAAGTCAGTGGGGGTCCTCATTTTTTAAGGTACGTTATCTCTTTTCACAACACTAGGGGAATAAAAAATGTTATTATGGGTAATTTTGCTTCAAATGTTCCTCAATACACATTTTGAATTCAATTTGAGCCCATGATGGCTGAGAGGTCCTGGCAGATGTCTCCATAGCTCCTTTAACCCCAGCATGCCCCCCCTCTCACTACCCAGCCTCAGCAGCCTCCCTGCTGCTCAATACCATCTCATTTGTCATATGTATCAAACTTGAACGTTTGGGCTCTCACATATGGAAAGATCTGGCCGTGGTCCAATCCTACGCTGAATAAACACCCAGACCATTTGCAGGTTGGCAGAAGATGAGATATTTGTCTCTTAAAGCAGTGGACCTTGCTCTTGTGTTGTCTCTATAATGCATTACAGAGACTTTCTTTAATCTAGTTAGAGGACATAAAAGTTACACATGTAGTGATTGGCTTGGGAGAGAAATCATCCTTTTTGTTCACCTTTAGAGCCATTTGTGCAAGCTGATTTTATACATAAGGCTCATTACCACCTTTCAGAATGACGTCTGGTCCCACTAGGGGATGAATACAATACAATACAATTTCTGATTAATATCGTGGATGACAAAGTATAGCTACTTTGTGAAGAGATATTCCACACATTTGACCTGGTTCAGATCAAGGGCCAATACAGGAGGGTCTAGGACAGGGGATGATCTGGGTCCATTATGGACATTGGTTAACCCGTTATCCAGACCAGTGACTTTTAGGTGTATTATTAGTGTATTTCTTTGTGTTCCATGTGTTTTTTCCCCTAATCTGCTGTGGAAGAATTGAGAAAGATGTGACACCCCTTGAGACGACTGCTTTTCTGATTTTGGGCTACACAGAAATACATTGACTCCATGTGTGACATTTAACTATAAAATGTGCCTTCCTTCTTTTTGTTGCTGTCCTGGTATTAAACATTTCACTCCAAAAAAATCCATAACGAATGGCAATTAACAGTTGACAAGACACTCTTAAACCTTGAGCATTGTTCAAAAAGCTTAACCCACCTCACAAAGAGAGCCTTACACTAAAGGCTTTACCTTATTGTGAATTCATGGCCTGCTCTTGTTTGGAGATGCCTCTTTCTCTCACACAAAAGCAAACCGTTTCTGTCACTTTAAACAAATAACAATGATAGAACAGGCTCGCACTTCCGCTGAATGCCAAATTCCCTCACAATGGATCTCCGCGCATCACAACAGACACTATATTAACATTTTCTTTGCAAGCAGGTACAGAGGGTTGTCTTTAGCCCACTGTGGCTGAATGGGAATTAGTGGATAATCAGATATTAAAAAGGTAAAAAGAGGACACAAGGGAAAGAGCACGAAGAAAAGGCAAATCCCAGCCCGGGGCCTTAATGTGGCCTCACAATGGCCGCGGTGGGCAGTGAAGGAGTGCACGATTCTTCCGAGCCCCCTCCCCTAGCGCCACCTGCATTACAATTAACCTCATGGCAACCTTGAGCTCTCTGATTAGTGATGGCCTATTGTCTGGGGCGCGGTAATGCCTGGCCCCCGCACTGCCCTCCGTGTCACTCACATCAACAAATCAAACCTGGTTTCACAGGGAGTCACTGGCTTTGCTAACATGGGCGAACTCAAACTAGGCTGACGGGAGCAGGGGCTGACACGGGGCAGCGGTAATGGAGCATGTACTGTAGAGCTGTAGAGGGAGGTGTGGAATCTGACCAGCATGTCTTGACTTTGCTAAGACAAATAGGAAAAATGTTCATTATAAGTATTTAAGGCCAGGCAGATTGTCTATATTCTGTATTAGTAACTCGAGGATGGTCTGGCTCTGTTCTGACATATTTCTGATGTACATTGCTCCACATCATATAAAAGCCTGTGTCTTTTACACAAGTGCGATCGCTGCTGCCTCTAGCGTCATTATTCATACAGAGGGAAAGGAGAAAGGGACGATCACTAGTTTTTAAAATCTCATACTAAACGACATTTTGTATAGTTGTCTAAAATAATTGTTGTTTCATTGATGGCTACATTAAATGCTCTAATTATTTTTTATAGATGTAAGATTTAGCTAGTCCTGATTTAGATTTAGCTCGTCACCTGTTTCTGAACTCTGAGGACCATGTCATTGCTTGCATTACCCCAGGCTGGAGAACACAAGGGGCATTCCCACTGAGCATAAACCAAAAACCCAGTGTCGCCTCTTCCTTACACACTGAGCGTTATGGGCTGGTGGGTTGAAACTAGTTTACAAGGTTTTTTTTGCTGAGACAAAGTTTGGACACTAGAGTTCAACTATTGCAGTAAATTAAACAGCAATAAAAGCAAGCTGTTTTATAGGTTGTTGCATTGGAGAAGTCACACGGGGGTCAAGTGGAGAAGTCACACGAGGGACAACACTTTGCATAATGTCAGCGTAAAAAGACAAAGCTCTCACCACAACGTCTGCTTTTTCTTTGTAAAGTTGTTTGAAAATCCACATTGGTTGACAAACTTCCTGTAGTCCAACATCACGCGATTCCCTGTGGTCCTGGGTTCTGTGACTTTAGAAAATTGATATTGAATGTTGTTTTGAAGTTTGTTTTGATCGTTTTTATGTTGACACATTCTTGTCTTCCTCGTGGTGAAAAGCTGACGTGGGTTCAAACTAGAGATGCACCGATCCAGCTTTTTTACTACCGATACCGATAGAGCTATGGGTATCTGCCGATACCGATATTGACCGATACCGGAAATGATCATGCTAAAATGTATTTAATAATTGAACTCTTTGTTCAAGTAACTGCAAAAGCAGTGGATGAACTAAAGCGCTAAACTTTCCAGATAAAAATGGATTCAACATAAATGTGCAATACTGCAACTATAAAGAGCTGCTCAATGTTCACATTAAACAATCCAACACTGTATTAGACCTTATACATTTATTGAATATAAATGTACTTATATTAACTGTGTTTGAATAAAAAAAAACACTTACAACAAACAAAACACGCTGCATGAAAATGTAAATAAATAATAGTACCGTAGCTTTAACTGGATTTCAGATATGTATTTGGCGACGGCATGTACCTGGGTTCCAAATGGTCTATGGGGCTGCGAGTCCATGATGAACTCCAACACTTTGGGGTTGTTGCTGAAAAGCTTTTTGTGACGCTGCGTCAGTGTCATCTGTGTCTCGTTGTTTTCACGTAATCTCCTTTCGATGCAAAAACTCCCCATGCTGTTTCTCGTGGTGCTTAGTCGTGTTGTATTTCGCTAGTTTACCGCCGCGTGAACAACCCTGATTCTTTCCTGCGCTCCATGCTGTGTTGTTGTTGTTGTAGAGCGCCACGAGGAAGTGACGTGTACGTGAGATCTGATAAATTACTTTTAATTAATTCATTTTATACGTATATGTACATTATGCACAATGTATTTTAAGACATTGTGCGGTACCTGGTATGTAATACAAAACATATATAATTTTTTTTTTAAAAAGAAAAGAAAATGGATTGGCAGCACGGCGCCTCTCTCTACGCAGATATCCGATCCAGTATTTTTTCTGGTATCGGCGCCGATATCGATACCAGTATCGGATCGGTGCATCCCTAGTGCAAACAACACACCTACTATTCCCACTGTTGTCCCAGGTTGAAAAACAAGTCAAAAAACGTTTGTCTGGGTTGTGTGTAAATACCTACAGGTTAAATCAGTGCACCAAATGATATCAGGAAGCAGGTTCAATGAATGTGATTATTATTATTATTAAACTGCTGCTTCACATGGATATTCCTGTTTATTTTCCTTTTCCTTGTTCCATCCTGAGTCATTTGGAGAACATCTTTCCTTTTATGTAGGCCTAAATCAAGAAACAAATTGAAACTCTATTTGCGCAGAATAGAGCACATTTTGGCAACACTCACATGAGAAGTAAAACTGGGGTTGAGACACTGTTGATATTGTCAGAGATCACTGATACCCTTTGAAGACTCAGCCTCATCTCTTTTCTCGCTTGTATAGTTCTGTCTCCATCACCTGGGGCCATGTTATTCTGCATTAGCTCCGCGGATCAACAAATCCAGTAAATTGGTCCTTCGTCTGCCTTAATTGACAAACACGCTGAGAATCCTAACATTTCAGAGCCCATTCCGCTGCCGCTGAACTCCAAAACTAAAAAGGTATTTGAAAAATTAAAAGCACACCAGATGTCGAGATCGCTGGAGGAATAAAGCGACACATTAAACGTAACATCACCTATTGCTCTGGTTGCAATCACGGCGGCTCTCGGGGGAGCTGTTCACGGTGTGCCGCCAACATCCTCCACACGTCAAGGCTGCGGAGAGGCCTGTGCGAGCAGAGAGAAGTGGAGCTGAGAGAAGTGGAGCTGAGGCGTGCATTATGTGGATATCATGGAGACATTGGCGGAATTGTTTGTTGAGCAGAGTTTGAAGAGCTTTGTTGGTTATGGTTGTTTCAAGAAATATAATTGAATCTGTGTGTTCAATCAAAATGAATTATTGGTCACTTTGGACTTATTCTTTTTTTCTGTATTTTGCGACTTGTGTTGAATCGCCCTGGGCACCAAAAAGGTTGGCAGGTATTTTGGCTTATTTACCACGGGGAAGACGGGAAAGGGTACTAAAGTCGCAGTGCACTCAGGGAATGGCATTGGAATGGATTATGCCGAGCTTTTCATCCATGTGGAGAAATGTAATCATTTTCAACCATATTGAAAAAGTTTACAAAAGAAAGAGCTTCAAATGAGGTTACATTTCTGACACGCCAGCCCATGTTGCTTAGTGGGAGAAATATCCATGTTTTTGTGCAGTGGGGATCAGGCTACTGGTTTACTTGGGGCAAATTACCTTATATTTGTGGAGATGTGAAAGCACCAGTTGTAGTATTAGTAGTTGGACCTGAGTCAATGTAGGCCTTCCTGAGGTTTCTCACCCACTGTTTTTATTATTTCGAGCCTCCTGACAATGCAGGAGGGTCTATTGACAGTGGTAATGATCCAGGACACTTGACATTTAACAACATTTATGGACATTAATGGACATTGATCATCTGCCCCTTATGGACCAATGATTCTATGTGTTTTTATCGCTTCAGTTCTTGTGTTTGAAATGTTTGATTCTCTGATCTGTGTTTGCAAATTCCTCCGCGATAACTACTGTTGTTATTTAGGTCTATACAAGAATAAATGGAATGAAATTGAATTGAGTTGAGTAGTCGTAGTAGTGACATCAAAAGCCAACTGTGTCTTTCTGATTCCGATCCTTTCTACTACACGACTCATGTGTTAGTGGAATATGTATCATCCCAAATGTTGTTATGAAAACAAACAAATTGCACAAACGCAATGCATATTTATCACTATAATGACGAGATGAATCAAAATGGCTGGAGTCGCTACTCGTGTTTTTCGCTACATGTTTAGACTGATTAGCAATTTTCCATAAATAATAATATAACGTGTAATCACCGTAATTATTGTAAATAGACAACGCTTAGTATTCACGTGTGGTTGTGGGCGATCCCTTTAGTTTATTCCCAACTATTCAAATTAAAAGCCTTATTTAAGCTGTTTATGCCCTTCAAAATAAAACATGTCAAGATAAAAGGAAACGCAGAGTGGCCATTATGAAACAAACAAGACAAAATCTCTCCCAAAACAGCAATAGTTCCATTATAAATTTATTGAAGAAACACAGAAGTGACATGTGCTATCTGAGAAAGTGTTCAGACCAAAGACACAAGAAGCTTTTCAGTTGTAATTGCCAGTTTGTTGACATTATTTGGAAATTAGAATTAGCTTCGGAGAACACTGCGGAAATGATTTGTTGTACTGTGGCACTAATGGCCGTCCGAGCATCTCTGAGCGCCGAGAGAGGGTCAATTTATTCTGAGATAAAAGAGCATCTCCGAACACGCACACATTCAAAACATATGGCATCGGTTTAGACAATAAAACACAGTAAACCTGGCTTATGCTGTACAACACAAGGCATTACATGTTTGACTATAGAAAACGCAATACAACATGGACATATATTCTCACCTGGGAGAATATTTAGCATTCGGGACAAGACAAGTGAATAAGTCCAATTCATAGAGGCAAATTGAGCTTTTTTAAAATTCACAACATTTGGTCACAAAGACGTCATTGAATAAATTTGACCTCTGCAGTGATTTATTAAACACAAATGACTTAGGA
The DNA here is from genome assembly GCA_964034765.1 of Knipowitschia caucasica. NCBI lineage: Eukaryota > Metazoa > Chordata > Actinopteri > Gobiiformes > Gobiidae > Knipowitschia > Knipowitschia caucasica. The sequence continues at coordinate 20,724,636 of OZ035843.1, forward strand.
ACCTATACTTTTACTATATATATTTTTTTAATTACTAATTACTATAGGACCCAGATATGTGTGTCACAGTATACATCCAGTTTATTGTTGTTTTCACCCCTCATCCTCAAGATTAACCCTTTCATGTTCATTCCTTGAAGATTTTTTTATTTTTTTGTGAGATGTGGGAGCACTAATAACACATAAGTTGTTTTAATTTTGTTTTTTTAACCTCTAGTTCTTTTTGAATAGACCTTTACCAATTGGTTGAGATGCAGTTTGATGCTAAAAGTGCCTAAAACCAAGTGATAGAGACGCAACAGAGAGGTAGATTTCAGTTCCAACCTTCAAGTAGTTAAAGTGACTCAAAAAGTGATCCACCAAATGCTTTAGGAAATAATCCGCTTCAAATCAGCCTCACTGATTAATACATTTTGATATTTACTCACCAACAAACGACAGAACCTGGCGACAGCTCCATCCTGCACTGACTCCTCGCTGGTCCAGGTGCGACTGGAGCTTGCACAGCGCCTGCAGCAGTTAGGGCGTTTATGCCGTGTCCAGTGTGCAGGTGGCGCTCTAACTTCTAGGGCACACCTGGCACCTGATCCGCAGCCATTAGCCCGCTGGCCCCCGCTGTCTCCGGGACCCTCCCCCGGGACGGCCCCTCAGCGGGCAGGTGCACGACGGGGCCCGGCCTGATAAACGAGGGCTCCGGCGAATAGCGCTCTTTACTTGGATGAGAGCAACTAGAGCTTCTGTGTAATTCCATGGGACACACTGTAGTTAATAATGTTAAAATATAAACTTCGACTTTTACACCGTTCACGTTCATAACTGATTTTTAGTAGAAAATAACATGATTTTATATGTACAGCATGTTCTCCCTGTGGACCAATGGTTCCATATGCGTATGTTATTATTCCATTTCCTGTGTTCAAACGGTTTGATTCTCTGAACCTGTTGTGATTCAGGGCTACACAAAATAAATGTAATTGAACTACATAATTTCTGTGGGGACTGGCTTTATGAAAATACAGGCAGAAAAAAAAACATGTGTCCATGAAGAATACAATGTGTTAGACCTTGGACACAAAACTACATTGTGGACCTCTGGAATATACTTATTTTATAGGAACAAACCGGTTTTAAATGTTTTAGTGAAGAAACTTTAGCTTTTCCACGCTCTCTTCTCTTCCCTTCTTGTGAAAACATAGGTAATAACACTGCTGCTGTTTTTGTAGCTTCCCAGTATCCATTACACACTTCTGTATCCCGACCGCGGAGGAACAGCCCAAAACGGCACTAACACAAATGTGAAGTACTTTCTGAAACCTGCCTTTCTATATTTGTCTAAAACATTATTATGGACTGCTTTAGTACAACACACTTTACTGGAATAGTTCAACTTAAAACAACGTTTTCACCTTCTTTATGGGGACTGATTGTTGCAATTTCTTCTTGGTATTTTTATATCTGAAAAATACATTAAAAACAATGCATTTTAAAAAGAATTCTATGAACATCAAGTTAGTATTTCACAGACTTATAGGTAAATCAGTCTGGAAAGACTCAAAACAAAGATATCTTTAGAATATATTTAAAGTGGTTCTCACCCCCGCTCCTCGGAGCTTACGTTACTCACATTTCCTGTTCAAATCTTCCTCTAAATGGGCGTAGCCTGGAGGACTAAAGGGGGCGTGAACGAGACTGGGCCGTTTACATTGCTCTGGGCGGGGGGCTGCTGACGTCAGGTCCAACTTGCAGACGTCAGGTCCAACTTCTGTGCCAGTGTTGGCGCCAGATTCAAAATTCAAATGTAGTAATACAGGTCGCCAGCAGATGGCGCCTCACAGACGGTTTTAGGCAGAAAGTCTAACTTTCAACTAATTTGCACCAAAGTGACAAGATTATGACCAGGATATGTAGACAACACTATTGGACACTCATTTATACCGTTTATCAGCAAAAAAAAGTGGATTTGAGGGTGAGTTGTCCTTTAATGTCAAAATTGCATGAATAGACAATTAAACCCAGCAGACGCATTGATTTGGTATTCATATATTTATTGCATTTGAATATGAAATGTTGATATAAGCTTTGCAATTAGACCCCGGCAGGAATACTGATTGACGTTTGCAGAAATGGGGTCGCTTGCAAACCTCCCTAGAAGTACTGTATTCTGAGCCGAGGTGGGTTGCTGCTTGAACAGCAGCTTGAAGCTGCAGAAAACTGAGAGGCTCTGTTTAAATGCAGCCATGAAGTGATGATGAGCACAGGTGTGTTACTGCAGCTGAGGCTGATTGTTGTTGAGCTCAGGGGCAGTTGTGTAGAGAGGGAGGACTCAGTGTGGCAGCATGACGTCTCTTTTAGTCTTCCAGTCTGAATTTACGCTTAAGCTTCTTTGTTGGTTTTATCAATATATGCAGCCATAACATGAGAAGTGTAAAGGGCCTATCAGCCTTCACATGTAGTTTTGGATCTGCTCACACTGACACGCTATATATGTAGCACCGGTGCCTTTAATTTAAAAGTAGTCATTCCTCTGAACTCCTCCTTATCCCACCTTTCAACACTGGTCTTAAAAACACACTCGCAATCATACTGTTGACACACCAGCCTTTTATTCATGGAGACAAAGTTAGTTACTATAGAATCAAAGTTATAAGACTGATGAACACTACCAACCTGACCTCACACCTGTGCAATAATGTGCCAAAATGCCAGAATGTGCAATATGAGACCACAAGTGTCCACTGTCTCTTTACTTAGTCACTTTTATTCCCGAGCCTCATGCTGCTAGCATGTACAGTCATATCCGTGCTCCTCATTCCTACTAAAATAGCCTTTAAAAAACACATTTATTAATGTGTACGACTGCCATTTGTCATTGCTGAAAAAGAATCTCATAAAGTTACTAATATGAATTCTAGATTTATGAAGGAATATAAATAGGGGGCATTTTATTAATGTTCTTAAGAGGATGCAAAGGCTGATGCTATCTCGCACCAGATTCATCAGTGTTATTCGTTATTGTCCAGACCCCCCACCGCTGTAATTCTTTATCCCTGCCATCTCCGTAAACTGCATTATTTAGTTAGGAATGAATGTGATTGCATTGCTCCTGCAGAATCAGCCCGCGCAAATCCCCTTTAAGTGACTTTGTAACACTGTGCCTCTTTATCTCACACAAGAGGCAATTAAAATGAAGCTATGATTACAGCCGCTATTAATATGGATACATGCTCATATCTTTTGTTTGCTGTAAAGCTGTATGGCAGAGATCTGAGTTTAAGAAAAGCCCTAAACTAACAAAGGAAAACACACAAGGAGAACTTCTTTTGAGACTCTAGTACTAATCTTGTAACAACAACAGTGAACGACTCGCAAGCCTTTTAAGCCGTACATGCCACTTTGGCTTTTGCTGCACAGAAGCTTATCCTATTGAGTTCCGCTATACTTTGTGTGTCCAAACCATGGCCCAGGGACCAAGCGTGGCCCTCAAGTCATTTTATGTTGTAGGGCAGTGTCTCCCAAAGTGGGGTCCGCGGCCCCCTGGTGGGCCGCGAGGGTACTGCAGGGGGGCCGCGGGAGGTCATAAAAAAAATAAAAAAATAATATAATTATTTAATGTTAAATTTATAATGTTTTGTTTGTAATATTAAAATATTTGTGTTCATTATTTGACTTGAATAATCCACTGTGATAATTTTTGTATTACAATGTTTGTAGCAGAGGCTATTTCCCCAAAATAAAATAACCAGAAGAGCCTATTCTTAATGTTGTCTTCTTGGTTATTATTTTGGGGGGCCACGTAGACCCGTCAGATTTTTAAGGGGGCCTCGGTGTTACTGAGTTTGGGAATGGCTGTTGTAGGGTGTTATCAATGCCAATGCTTTAATTGTATAGCCCATTATCTCCAGCGGCCCAAAGTAAAGAAAAAAAGAAAACGGTATTAAATACACACAAATACAAGTAACATGTTAAACAGCAAAACTCAGTTGGTGTTAAATGCCAAGGCGTACAATTTTGTCTTTGGACTAGATTTAAAAGTCTCCAATGAAGGAATTGCTGTAATGTATAGAGATAAAATATTCCACATTTTGGGAGCAGCAACAGTAAAGGTCCGGTCTCCTTGAGTTTTTTTGACGAAGCCTGAGCACGTGTTGTTGCTCAGAAATTAAAACATTTTTGAAACAGAGAAAAGCTGGACAGCCTGAAGCTTTGTAGAAATAGAGGACAGAAATAGATACAAGAAAAATATGTCAGAAATATGTTGGGACATTTGTGGGAAACTAGGTCTCTGTATAGAAAATGTCCTGGATTCTGCTATTCTTTGGTGCCTGAAGGGTTGATCTATTATAGCCTGGGCACGTGTTGTTGCACCATTTAAATGCAAAGAGTGTAGAGACAATCAGCAAAAAAAAATTCTATACAATTTAACTTTATTTGAATTCGGCTGCAATCATGACAAAAGTCATCTTGATGGGTGTCACGGAAACGGAAATTCCCAAGAGCCGGTTGGGGTCCGATCCACGAGTCCAGGACAGGGAGTCATGGGTTTTTGAGTACCATCAGTGCGCTCATGGAACAGAGAGCGATAACGGGTGGCAACATGTATAGAGTCCAACTTTCTTGCTGGAAGATTTGGTAAGAAGCAGATGTACCTCTTCAACCACTACACAGTATTTCTGGAAAAACTTAACGTAAAAGGATCCCACAATCCGTCCATTTCTTTTCAGTCACAGGGTTGATCCGTATCCACACACTAAACACTAAACACGGTCCTCTAAAGATTCTTTCTTTTAGTCGTTCGTTTAAACCGTGCTACAACTCTTGCATCTGAAATCTGCATGTCAAAGGAAAAACACAACTATAAAATGCACCTAACCCCTCACGAAGACTTTAACTACCACACAACACCATTTGCATTCAATTTACGCACGGCGATTCATTCCTCTAACAAACGGCTGCATTGTTTCCATTGTGCCGAGCTCCACAAATTCGAAGCGGCGTTATTTACCCGGCGCTTGTAAACAAAATCATCATTAAGCAACCAGCTAGTGAGGCAGGATAGGCATTTTGTCTGGATGAAAAAAGGAAGCGAATGATACCAGGTGAGGTGGTGCGTCTTGACAGGTCGGCCATTTTGGGGCCCACTAATTTGGTCGCTCTGTGGCTTCGGCAAGTCCCAGCACAGCGGCAGGACAATTACATCCAGGTGCAAGAACTTGATTCAACAAATTCTAGGTGGATTATTGCAGCTTGCTCCATAGCTTCTACCCTCCACCCCCACACGTCTCTCGCCAGACCTCCACCCCTCCCATTGGCTGGTTGGGTTCTCACTTGGGCCGGCTCAGGAGCAGATGCCCTTGAAAAATCTACAGGCTGAACGGGAGACCTTGACAAAAAGCTGAAACTCTTCCAGGAACGTGCGAGTCGTGAACCGCGTTGTTGTCTAAGGGAATAATTGGAATGGCAGCTACTGGAAACATTCCCCCGAATTTTCCAAAAGATAATGGGACATGCTAATGAGTGTGGACGGGAGCCAATCAAAGAGATGAGGAGAGAGGTGAAAACGAAGGAAAATGGCCAAAAGAGAGGATAGTAGAAGAGGTGGGCACAAGTGGATGGTGTTGCGGCTATCCAAACGCGCTGCACGCTACCATCTAGGCGCTCATAACGAGCGCACCTCACAGCAGGAGACGCGCTCCTCCCAGTCGGCCCCTTCCAATGGCCGTTGTGGGTGGTGCCCTTTTTCCTTTTTATCAGTGATTGTTTGAACGTGTGTGAATATAAATGAACAATGACTTGTGCTCACTGAGAGAAGTGAAACTTATAATAAAATAAGAAAAGACACTCCTGCCTTGTGTTCGTCCGTAATTTGGGTCATTACTGCAAAAGATGGAGCAGACGGAAATGTTTTAAGCAAATGCAGAAAGTCATTGACGAGAAAGTCCTTGCTCAGATAAGAACCCATTTATTTCACATTTTTGATGGTGGATGCCCTGAAACTTTGTAAGGATATATGACGGATTAAAATCAATAACAGAAATAGATAATATACTGTATGTCAGAAAAATGTTGGGACATTTGTGGGAAGCCAGGCCACTGTATATAAAGTGTCCTGGATTCTGCTAGTCTTTGGCTTTATCTATTATATTCTGATTGCCTTATCTTTGTACTACAAGTGCCATTATAATAAGATATGAATGTAAATTGGATGTCAGAATTGTGGGGAGAGACTTTTTTCCGAGGCAAGTTACACCTGCCCGTTCTCACCCCCACTGCTTCCTGATTGGACAGGATTCATTTAAATTCTTGACTCGCATCAGACGAGGGCCTCTTGCCATTGGATCAACTATTCTCATCAACACATCTTGCTGATTGTGGTTATGCCAATGACAGGGACTGTATTATATATAATTCTTACTTCACAAGATAGTACAGGGTCAAATGGTCAAAGATATGCATTCTTTTATAAGTGAAAACAATAGACGATGCAGACACAACTTTCAATGCCATACAACAACCGCCATTAGAGTTGAGCCAATACTGTACAAACATGCTATTTACAGTATTAGTTTTTTTTGCCACACATTTTATTATTTGCATATTGCTCTACTCACATGTTTTACTATACTAAAGCAATAACACAGCAATCTCATAACATTGTGTGCAAATATTGTTCAAATACAGCCTATTGCCAAACAAAACACCAATACAGGAGATTAGATTCAGATTCAGTTTTTTGCCGTTTGCTGTAAAACCACATTGGAATATCATCGATATCCGATATTTCAAATTGAGCAAACCTTTTCCTTAGATATTGGCCAACCAATTTAGATGGAATACAGATGGAAACTAGCCTTCATGGCCAAATCTGGCATATTTACATGGACACATGTTGATTAATGTGCACTGTCCCAAAATCTGATCTCCAGAAAAGCAGATGGACTCACTAATAAAGTTAAAAATCCACAAATCCCAGGATCTTCTGGCAAAAATATAGACCATCCAAACTATTCATTGGTAGCGGGTAAGACATAGCTTTCAACTCGTGATTGAACAAGGAAAAATCACACCAAATCTTTTCATAACATTTTATTCAGTGGAATGAGTTATGTTCGCCCAACAGTTTCTATTTTAAATCTGCCCAAGTATTTATTTTTTTGTGCAAGTAAGCCATTCTGCACATTTGTGTCCAGGTGCCGGAGGAGCAGTGCTGTCGAGCCGCTGTCACGAGTGTTGATGCACATTTGGAGAAAGCAGGATTTGGAAAGCGTGCACCTGGCAGACTGAGGTATTTCATGGCGCACTGCAATGCCAACGCGCTCGAGCGGTGCCACGCTAAAGCCGCTGTAATGTGTGTCTCTCATGGCCTCGCGCAAAACGCCTAAATATACTTGTGACTGAGCTGTAATATACTGCAGGAGTGGTGGTGGAAATAGTGCAGTGAAAGAATAGACACTCAATGGATCACGGATTTTATTGGATGAATGGGTGTGACTAGAAAGATCACAAAAAAGTTGAGGCTGCAAACTGAAAATGATAAAATAACTGGTTTGAATAAATACATTTTTACATATATGACCTTAAAGTGCATATGACGGGTTCTTATCATTTCGACTTCTTTAGGTAGAATGACCCCTGATTAAAAGATAAATGATAGTTTCTACACCAATGCAGTTTGTGAGGAAACGTTGGATTTTAACCTGGATTTCAACATTATCAAGAATTGAAGCCTGTCTCACATTTTCAGGAAGACTGTAATATAGCATATACATATTATTATTATTGAATTTGTCAACTTATAATTTATCAACTAATAAATGGGAGAAGTTTTGATCACATAGTTGCTAGGTTTCATTCCTCACGTGATGTAATCAATCACTACCAGAAAGTACAATATTACTAAAAATATGGTCAAACTGGGATTAAGTTTGTAAAATATCAATTTCTTACATTTAATGATGCTATCTCTGTTTTGCAAAAAGTCTACACTGATGTAATTATTTTCCCCTCTGAAAGTGATTCATTCATGTTTCAGTCACTTACATTTCTGCCATTTCAAAGCAATACATTTGTTTACCTTACTTAAATCAGTGGATTCAACTATTTCAGACCAATATTGGAATTTGGAATTGAAAATATAGTGACCCATGTATGTTTTATATCATAACTACATATGATAACCTCTCTTTGGACTCCCTTGTGCTATATTAGGGAGTCCAAAGAGAGGTTATATATATATTCTGAAGGCCAAATGGGGCTTAGATTTTTAGGATTTTTTTACTTTTGTTTAACCAGGAAAATCCCATTGCGACTCAAAGATCGCCATTGGGATTTCAGTCTAAATATGTGTGTTTTACCTTTAAAACATGAATAAGCTGGACTGCTGCCTAACAAAAGTTTAGGCACATGTGATACAACAGTGTAGTGTGTCTGTTATTCCGAGCGTGGCCTTTCCCAAACAGAGGCGCTCAGACACATGTTGTAGTGCGGCGCCTTATTAAACATTCCAGTGTGTCTCTCAGCTGTACAGCGCACTGTGTCATCGGTGACACACTACAACTCAATCCTGTGGACAGCTGATTGGATCTACTCAAAAACTTGGGCCAGAGAAGCGCTCATGCTGGGAGTAAAATTGACTTAGGCCTGTATTCAGAGGGAGAGATGAAGGGCATCCAGTCTTATCACAGGTCTCGGCCGCACCAATATGTTCCATGTGTGCTTCGGTACATGTGGAGTCAACACTGGCCTGGGACGGCGAGCCAAGGGGAGGCGGCGTAGAGGTCCCATCTCGGGCCAGCGTTTTTATGGCTTTGGAATCAGCTCGTATTGTTCTGCCGATGAAAGAACAGAACAGCAGATCGCTTCCAGAGAAAATGCAAATAGAGATGTAGAGCGAGATGTCAGGGCTGTAATTGTGTTGCCATGCACCAATTTCCATAACAAGTACAAATGTGTTTAAAAGTCACGCATAAATATTTGATCACGTTACATATGAAATTTATTTGATAAGGCCAAAGCACAGTTATGGAGGTGTAAGACCAGGGGGTGAGTGTAATTTCATTCCCACTGCATCCTCACCGGGGAGCTGCTCCTCAGACCAACGGCACAACACATGGCTTTATTGGATTTGGGAACTCCCCCTCTCCCGCCCCCCTCTCCCCCTCATGAAGTGTCCCAGTATGGAATGTCTGCATTATTACAGTGCTGACAAAGATTGATGCTTCCCCAAACCATCTGCACATGCAACAATCCTAAACTTGAATGAACTTAATAGCCAAAAAAGAGGCATACAAAAAAAAAAACTTTTGTTGTCAAGTGGAATAGGCAGAAATGATGGCAGTGACTTTGTATGTCGGAGCAAACATATGTTTTGTAAATGAGGAGTTCTATAATGAATGATTGGGTTTTCCATCAGCAAAGTGTCAGGAGTGAGTGATTTATTGGAGCACCGCACGTGGCCATGGGGTTGGGGTGACTTTTAGAAGAAGCCGCTTTGTGAACTGTATGAAGTCTTACGGTGAATTTGAGCTTTTTGGTCAACAACCCGGTGGCCAGCATGGGGTTGGTCGAGCAGGGGTTCTCAAACTTTTTCAGGCCACGGTCAAAAAATAACCCAAACCATGTTCACTATCAAAGTCATTGATGATTCATTTTCAAGCTTGTTCCACAACTGTATATTTAAGATAGTCCCTCACCTTTGCATAACTTCGACCAGTAAGATTTGTTGGAGGGAGAACTGTTAAATCAATCACTAGCAGCCTCAAGAATTTGAATTCATTTAGACCAGGGGTCGGCAACCCGCGGCTCTTGAGTGCTCCTGGAGTGGCTCCTGGAGCCTTTTCAAAAATGTCTGAAAATGGAGTGTGAGGGCTATATTTTATTTCTAGTTTGAATGTGGTTTCTGTAGAAGGAAACACAATCTTTACGTTTTTAAATGCTGTAAAAATGTGTATAAGTAATATTTAATTTAAACATTTCTGTCAACGTAGTGCGTCATATCCTATGACGCGCGGTCACGCGGCCCCGCCCCATGCGGCCGCTGTTGTAAACAAACCGGCGTGTGTGCATGATAGACTGTAGGTGCGCATGGATCCCAAAGCTAAAACGAGAAAGAGTCGATAACAAGACTGGACTAAGAATGAGAATGAACATTTTCTTTCAGTCAATGAGGAAGGACTGCTTCATGTTTGTAATGAGAAGTTTTGTTGCAACACGAGGAACAATGACGCGCAAAATGACGTAAACGGTGATTACGTGAAGGATTCATTCATCAAAAATTCAGAGCACCTATTTTCAGACTTCAAAACCTTCTCAAAGACGGTGAAAGAAAAGGCCATTAAGGATTTTAATTCAGCTCCAGCAAACTTCAGCCTGTGATGTGATGGATATGAGCAGACAGTGATGCAGGTATGTGACCTCTGAGCCCAAAGCAGATTGATTTACTGTATTTCTATAATTGCATGAAGGCAAAAAAATAAAGCAGAGTCGTCACGTGTTGCGTCATTCACGACACGCGTGGTGCGACACGCTGCAGTGAAAATACACATTTGATAATCATGAATGATTATTATGTATTTGTAGCCTTTACTTTGTCATTTAGATATTAGGCTAATATAGCTAATACATCTTGCAGCCTGTGTTAACTTCATAAAAGCCTTATACAAGGCTGTTATTTTTTTGCGGCTCCAGACAGATGTTGTTTTTAGTTTTTTTTGTCAATTATGGCTCTTTGAACATTTTGGGTTCCCGACCCCTGATTTAGACCAATCAGGAAGCTGCAGAGGCGAGCATGGACGGACCTAACAGTGCTCGTCTTTAAAAAGTTTCACACAATTTGAAAAGTAATCATCAATCTTGTATATTTATATCTATTTGTTATAATTTTTCCGGAATTTCTATTATTCTATTTCTATTGAAGATTTTATTCCGCTTTATTAGGCTACGTAACAAAGTCATGGGGCCCCATACAGTAGTCTTTGAACCCCTGTTTGAGAACCACTATGAGAGAGGAGCCAAAACATATCCTGAATTTCATTAGCAATACTTCAAAACAGTCAACTGGTTCCACATTGATAGGCATGTGGTTGCTCCTAATGTCATAGCTACATTGTGGAATAAGTAATTGTATAAACATGCCAACAACAACAAGAAAAATCATTATATTTTCTAATACGGCCAATTTGACAGATTTGACTATATCCATGTTATTTGTCTACAGTATATATTAAAATGTGCATGTGAAAATATAGGTTGTGAAGGTTTGAAATAAATGCAGACTCTTATCCAAGCTCTTAAAATAATCAATGGTTCTTTTGGCCCCTGGAAAAGCCATGTTCCAGCTTCTTCTCTCTGGCAGAAGATTTCCATAAACTGTTATCACTTTAATGATCTTGCACTTGTATTGAAACTGTTTTAGTTGATCAATTTCACATTGACAATTGTTTTTAGTTTGTTTTAATCCCGTTCTTTTTACCTTGTTTTATTTATGTACTGTACTTGTCTTGTGCAGACTGGGGACTTCTGCAAATGTATTCCAATGTGGTTTTACTGCAAATGGCAAATAAAATGAATCTGCATCTGATCTTAAATCTTTAAATCCTAACTAAGCATGGCTCCTTTAACCCAAATATGGCTCTAATCCCAAAGTGAGCATCCTTGTGGTCAGTGTGTGTGGCTTTCTGTGCGGCCTCCACTCCAGCGCGTCCTAATCCTGCTCTTGTAACGCGTACAAGCAGGTGTGTGTGATGTGTCTGCTGCAGAACAAAGGCCTGTACTTCCACATAATCCACGGATAACGTCCTAAAACCTTACAGTACATCGCCATTTTGTTAAACAAGGAGCCGGATCACAACACTAATCCCCTGCTCTCCTCATTTGATACAATTAACTGCACTCTTTTAAAAGATGTCGTTCTGTCGCACTCTAATCTTGCCTTTTGTGTAAGATAAGAACAAAATGAGCACGAGGCGGTTTCATGTTTTTAATCACATTTATTATGGCCGCTCGTACAATAACAGCGGGTTTAGATACATGGCAGAAATTGTGAATGCACATTTTACAAAATTTGATACAATTATATAAAAAACATAATCCTTTTCTCTCCATTTCTCTGCTTTTTTCATCTTGCATATGACTGTCCCCATTCATAAAGTCAAAACATAAACAGTGGGAGTCACAGTGCTATTTTTTGAAAAGCAATTATTCCTGAAAAGAAAATGGTAGCAAGCTCAGATGCGTTTATTTGAAAGCATAGATAAATGCGGTAAATGTTATGGCTATTAGGTTGCACCACGCTGCTGCTTATGTGATGACAGATGCAGAAGAGGAACCGGTCTGTTTGGACATGGCCGAATCTGTAGCACTTAGACTGACCACTGCTGTGTGCGGAACAAGCGTCAAACAAGAGATTTATGAAACACGTCGAAATGAAATGCCCTCATTTGATAAAACACATGCAGAAATGTTTTGGAATTTTGACACAAATTCCAAATCCTTGTTGTTTGTGGAAAAGGATGCAAAATGAACCAGTGAGAGGGTGTTTTGTATTTTCTAGGCTTTTAAATTATGAGATGCATTCCTGAAGTCATCTCTACTTTGAATGGGCGCTGTTGACAAAAAAAATCTGCATATTGTTGGACTACTTTGATATTTGTATGATAATGCAGGGAGCTGTTGTTATTGTGCCAGAGCAGGCTGCTAAACGTCGAGCTTCGGGTCCAAAATTCACAATAAAATTACAAAAGCTTCTGGAAATGTTTTTGTATTTTTATATTTCAAAGATTATACTTCAGTTTCTGTTGGGTTTTTGTCATTTCATTTAGTTTTGACTGGTTTTAACCCTTAAGGCACTTTCTGCATAAGCCCTACAACCCAGGACACTTTTGATACAGCGGCTTGACTTCCCACAAATATTTCACTGCCATCTTTTTCTTTCATTTCTTTCCGTCAATTGCAGCAGTCCTTCATCGCTCGCAAAGTATAAGGGCTCCAGCTTTTGTCTGTTTATCATTTCTGAGATAATCCATAATTTGATATTTGCTTTTATTGTGTTCAGAACTTTGGTTATTTTAAAATGCGCTGTATAAATACGTTTGACCTGATCGCTGTTTCCCATGTTTGAACTGGTCGATTCTCTGATCTGATGTTGACAAATCGACAACTTTATAGAGTCCTCCACGACAGCTGTTGTGATTTAGGGCTATATAAAACACATTGAATTGAAAAGTATTATTATTCATGTTTACACCTCTAATCTAGACAGTTTTTCGTTTTCCACGAATGCAGTAACAGTGTCATACAAGATGCTCCATTGTGGCATAAATATGACTTTTTCTCCAATTTTGCTCGGGAAAGTACTGTGTTTGTTTTGGCACCCGTGGGAGGAGGCGCGCGGTGCTGCCTGAGCCCCGGTGTCTTCCTGCTGATCATTCCAAAACACAGATACATTTTCTTTATTAAATCAACTGAAGCGGCTTCTTTTTATCCTCTCAAGTGGCCTGACCTTTTCCACCAGCGATCGCTTCATTTGCCCTTTCAGACGCCGGCTTATCAGAGCAGTGACAGAGTGCAGGCAAGTATAGAGCAGTTACCTTCCTCCGCTCTACATCTATAGCAAGATTTAACATGTTTTTCAGTTCTACTTCAATAGCTGTATGGTTGTTTATGGAACAACTTGATTCTTAGCAATCTCAGCTAAAGTTATATTGTGTTGTGTTGATATGATGCCTGGATATTATGAATTTAATCTGTTTTTGTTATGTTGTTTTTTCAAATTACAAGAAATGTCACTGTAGCAAACCCCATGTAAAGGCGATGCATTTGTTTTAGGGCAGGTTCCGATCTCTGTTATAAAACCATTTGAGTCAAACATGTATTCCAGTAATTCCTGGTTGAACAATTCAATTTCAAGACTACTATGTTACTTAAAGCTGGGGTACTCAAAGGTATAAAGGAGGATTTTTTTCTTCAAAGTGGATCATCAAGACTCTCGGCCCTCCTCATTGTCAATCATTCTGGTGATTTGTGACGTAGAGTTGTCGTCGGTACTCGTCAACCAAGACCAGAGTGTTTTTGGGAGATTCTTTCACACAATGGCATGCGCTGAAAGCCAAGGTTTGGCTCCTCCCACTGATGCTTCAGTTGTGAAGTTTCTGCTCGACAGGTAAAGGTTGACTTTCTATTTGAAGAAATCCATTTCAAATCACTTCCAGTAAAAGTTATCTATGTCTGTATTGTCTGATATAGTGGAAAAAGTGCAAATCTCCTTGGAAAGTGAACTTCTGTGAGTGATGCCAACAGTGACTTGTAAACAGAGTGCACACGAGGAGAACTGGGCTCGTGCTGGTCTCTTGCACACGTTTTATTCTGCGTTCCCTCTTTAGAGCAGTGGAGAGGGCGGTTCTTCCCTAATGTTTGGGAAAATGATCCTATACACCTTTAACTTTCAAACATAACAAAATTTAGCCATGCAACTATCGTGGCTCCAAAACGGTTTGCTTCTATCACTAGTTTTCACATGTTTTTTGGCTGTTTCAGACAGACTGGTTAAAAAGAGAGGACCACCCTCTCAAGACTTTCTGTTGGGACAAACAACATGTATTATTCATGAACAAATAAAAGTTAAGTGCCCCAGCTTTAATATGGTATAATTAGACAATACATAATCATGCTAAACAATCTATGGACTCATTCTATCCCTGTTGGTATTTAATGCATTAATGGTATAACGAAAGCTCTGGAAACTTGGAAAATTAAAAAAGACTTTATCAAGATTGGAACTCAAACCTTCGCTATTTAAAATGTAATATTTTTGCCTTTTATTTTGTATATTTTTTGCAATACTTGAACCATTTTGAGTATGCTTTTGATGGATTTGCACAATATTTACATTTACATTCCAGTGTACGTTCAATGCAAGATTTGTATTTATTCATATTTTTGGACATTGGTCATCCTAATCCCTATGGAGTGTGTGATTCTCTCATCTATTGTAAAGTTCTCCGTTGTGATGAAAAAATAAATTTAATTGATTTACTGATTGAAATGTTTTTCTATATACTTATAGTTTGATTTATAGTTGTTTTGTTATGTTGTGTTTTCAAGGTACCAAATCACATACGACTTCACTCATAGTTATAAATTCAAATATTTGAACCACATTTACGCAATATTTTTTAGACATTTACATGGAACAAAAATGGTGATTGTGCGTTTGGTCCTATTTGTTGTGTGCTCCTCATTCCTACTGTTACTTGCGATGCAACCCTTAAATTTCACTGCGAGACAAATACAGGATCTCTTAATCTCTTAATCTCACTCCTGCCCCCACGTTGGTGTGTTTGGCAGCCCTGTGGTCAGTGCTGTGGTCAGAGCTGTATGTGCATCGCAGGTGTAAACTGCTGCTAATGACTGATTAATTGAAGTGGGTGGAAAAACAATCCGCAGCTCACACCTGGACTAAGTGGATTCAGGCCAATCATTATCAATCAATAGAGACTGAGAAATGGGCTTTTTGTAATGACCGAATATGCAATAATGTACAGTGCTGTAATAGCTTTTTGTTGTAAAATGTTCAAGGGGAAATGTACAATCTACACTGGGTAAATCAGAGTGTACAGAGTATACGGGGTATATCAGAGAGGATGGTAATGTTTTTTACAGTTTTATATAGTTATTGGAAGCTTCATCTTGTCATCTTAGTAGAATTAAAGGTATTAAGGTTCTTCTATACCAGACAATAGTAAGTTAGCGATGTTTTTACAATACAACCTTTATGTTTTATGCTAGTTTAAATGAAAGGCGTTCTCTCCCATCCCCAGGTGTTCAGAGTCACAAACCAGAGTCACAAAGCGCTTTACATTTGTGAGCATTTGCCTCTCACTGAACAGAGATGAGAGCACCATACAGGAGGTACATGCCTATTTTACATGTTTTTAGTGGTATGGGAAACCGGAGCACCTGGAGGAACATAACTCCACTCAGAAAGGTCAAGTTCCGACCAGGATTCGAACCCAGGACAGTTTTGCCGAGAAGCGAGAGTGCTATTCACTCGCCCACTACATATACAAAAGATGACTTAAAGCTGGGGTACCTAACTTTTTGGGTTCATAATAACACTGCTGTAAGTCCTGTCTGCTGCGCATTCAACTGAAGGATTGTATCTTTTTATGCACTGTGATTATTTATGATTTTAATGTTTTGTTTGGCACTTGCCTTTTGTATGAAATGTGCTATACAGATAAACTTGCATTGCCTTGCTTTGTACAAATGAAAACATTGTGAGCAAGTCAAATACAAACGATGGTGTACTTTGTTTTTAAATAGCATGTTATTTTTTGCATACGTGTAAGAAAGAGCCCAGTGAGTCACAATTTGACGCGTTGGGGTGTGAGCTGATTGGCTGAGTGAGGATGGTTTTCTCGTTGTCACGTATCTTTCTGAAAAAGCTGACCAAGAAATGTGGGACAAAAATACATACAATTTTAGAGCTATAGAACTAAAGAACTACTTGGATGGGTTTACAGAGTTCCATTTTGTTGTTGTTTGAAAGTTAAGTACCCCAGCTTTAAGTAGAGGAGTCTTCTTTATGAATTGGAGTTGTATAAAATATGTTTTTGAATCAAATGGTTACTTGAAAACCGAGAAGGAGCTTTTGAGTAACCTGCTCTGAAATATTGCTTTTTTCTCCTTTTTTTTTATAACACGCACTTTACATTTTCTCATTTTATGCAGCATGTAATTTGTGCAAGACCAAACCATTATTTTTGTTTTTGCGATGCCGTAATGCTGTTTGTGTTTGTAAATTGTAGCGGCGCACAGGTTTTGGGTTGCCAGGTTTGCCTTGGCTCGATCTCCCGTAAAAAAAAGTTGCATTTCCACCTGCATCCCGCTGCTGCAGCTGCTGAAGGAGAGCGGGTGCCAGGGCTCTGATGGTATCCCACCCAGCACATTTTGTTTGCCAGATTTTTACTTTTAATCACTCTCTTTCCGCACTGCCAGGGAAATACTAAAACGACGAACTGTGGAGAGTTTTTGCAGGTATAATGAAGAAATTGCGTCAGGCCTCGTGCTTCAAAAAAGAATAGGATTTAAGATGAAGGGGAAAGTTTATTACAGCTTATAAGGTAACGTGAGGTTTTTCATTTTGTCATATTTTATGTATCTCTGGTTAAAGCTAATAATACGTTGAATTTGCGGCCGTAGATGTGGCACAGCATAATATCACAAGATTATATTCCACAATTTTAGAGGTGATTTATTTTTCAGAAAAATGTAACCTGTAGTTTCTCCTTCTTAGAGTTATTGATGCATATCCACACAGTCTAACGCCGTCCCTCTGACTGTCCCTGCTTTCACTGACACCTGTATACGCCCACTTTTTTTTCTACGAAGCTGTCTTAGATGTGCAGGCATTTTGGCACACACACACACACAAGAAACGCAAAAAAAATCTGCTGCTATTTTCATCTGCTGCTATGTCGCCACTTTGTTGTGATGGCTTTAACAGTGTTGTATGGGGATCAATGCAAGAATGGGATTTTTTTTTATTTTGGTGAACTTTTTGTGCGAAAGATTTTAAGCCTTAAAGAATACAGAATTATGATCTTTTTATCAGACCAATGCACTGAATGTCTTGTTTCATCCCAGATCCCGATAGACCTCCTGTAGCTAAGCAGGGCAAGTCCTGGGTAGTACTGTGATGGGACAGTGGGGCGGCTGCGGCTTTTTACGGTCAAAGTGGTGATGTGTCTTTAGGCAAGACACTTCGCTCACGTTGCCAAGTATGCGTCTGGTGTGTGGGTGAATGATTAGTACACACATACGGGTTGCCACGCTTCTGTCAGTGTGCCCCAGGGCAGCTACGGCAAACAGTAGTAGTTTATCACCACCATATGGACTGAATGCATCTTTGAGTTTTCAGAAAAGCACTATATCAAAAAAATGGATTTTTATTATTATTATTATTGTTAAACCAATATTTTTACCAGTGCAAGATCGGGCTCCATGTCTTTTGTGGCGCTCTGCCCATTGACTTTCCTTATAGAGTGGTACACACACATTTATACTTTATAGTTTACAGCCTCCTTAAACACGTTCACATCTGCCACACAGCGCAGTTCTAAGATGAGCCCTCTCAAAAGCCACATCTTCATTTACAGCCATACTGCGCAGTGGACGTCCGTGATGGATGCTCAGTCATTACTAGAACCAAACCGAACAACAGTGAGCCAAAACAATTACAACCCACCAAATGTTTGCAGAGGGGGGAAAAATGGTGTGGATATTAACATTGAGAAAAGCAGCTATAGCAATTGCACGCACAAGCCAATTCTAAGCTCGGGAATTATGAATCTGCTTTGTTTCATTGCACACATTTTGTTTTTATGTTATTTTTTTTTCCCAGAGTGATTTACGCATGTGAACAGAAAGTGGGGAAATGGAAAGTATTTCCGTTTGAAATATATGCTCTTGAAACTCCGGGCAAGCAAAACAACCTGTATTTATTGCCGCTTGTCGCTGTGGAAGGTTTGAAGGTCTCAGGCATGGGGCCAACAGGAAAATAATAATGAATTTCAAGCAATGCCAGAGGTCAAATATGAAGAAACAGCGATTTGTTTTTTTTTATTTTAGTTACTGATTTGAATGCTGTACTGCAGCAAGTGTCAAATAACGGTGTGTTCAAATGTAATGAGTAACTGTTTGAATAAGCTCAACTTTTATGATATTATCAAACACTGACACGTTTCTGAGAAAAGTATTATGACACATATTTACCTGATTATTATTATCAGATTCCAGATGTATTTAAATGTTTTAGTTATTTGCTTGAGAGAAACCAAAATCCAATGGGACAATAGTTTCACAAAAACTAGGATTTTAAATTAATATGAACTTTGTTAAAAAAAATTAGCTTGTTCCATTGGAATTTTTTTCTTGAAATTAAAATTGGGGTAGTTTTTTTTCATCATAATAATGTGTTATCTATTTTGCCTCCACAGGAAGAGACGTTGTTAACAAATCAGCCACGTTGTCCTATTTGTACGATAAAATTTTTTGCATACTTGAAAGAAAGAGTCGCTATTTGACCTCTCTTTCTTTACTTTTATGTCAGAAAAGGTTGATCTAAAGATGTGAAAGAGGACAAAAAAAAACATGTAAAGGGGTATAATCAACATTAAGTCAAATCTGCTCCCCTAAAGAAAAAAAACAACTATAATGACCTGTTTTTTATATATAATCAAAACATGTATATTATATATCCTTTACCTTGCATGTTAGAATGACTCCCCTCTCACCGTGTCTTTCGTAGCCACTGCAACATTTATACAACGCACACTAATCTCGCGTTAATTAAAATGCCACATCCCACTACACACAATTACGACTTCATATGTTCCGCTGCTTACGAAGAAGGTGGCGCGGGATGTTCAAGGGGAAATCTGTCGGTGATTACGTTTGGCTGGACATCCTCATTGCCAAAAATAATGAGTCATTATAGAAGCCATCAGATCCACAGATGTCGCCTCTGAGCTGCTCCGTAAGCGACAAGACCTCCGTGAGCACCGGGGCCTCACACACAACTTCACAACTACACACACTCAACTTTGGGCTTATTTGCGGCCTATATAAAGTCAACCCCAAACTTGTATTCATTTTAAACACAGAGAAAAAGTAAAGAGAAATTGGCACTTTGGGATACCTCTGCTGTAGCGCAATCCTAAATGTAAATGCAATTATTGTTGTCATTAATAATTCAAAGGACTATACAATCCATAAAATATACAATAGTTTAAATTGCTTGAATTCATTACCCAGTTTGACAAGTGGAAAAATACCTTAAAATAACCCCCAAAAAATCGAGGTATCAGAGGGAAATTTATCTTGTTCCACTGGCCGGTATTTTGCAGTTGATTGCAATGTTATAATTTCAGTATAGTCGATTTTTTTCAGCTCATAGACATATTTTAAAGTGCATAATACTTACAATTGTTTTAATGGTTTTTGCAACAATATGCAAAACCCTTAAATGCAAACAGCTGTATGTTTTTATTTTTTTGCTTGAAAATGACTCTAACGTAAAACTATGATGTCGTTCCATCCTCATGTCCCTCTTGCACTTTGAAACTCTCATAATAAACGTATGCATTTTTTACTTTGTGTTGTGGTCTCTGCATGGGAGGCGGTAAAGGTGTACATCAGCAGCAGCAGCAGCAGCAGCGCCCTGTCGCAAAGAGCTAATTGGAGTGGCCTCATTTAGCGCCACGTCAAAGGGGACAACACGGATCTCCCCCACTCAACTCCTCTCCTCTCCTCTCCCCCTCTGCTCTCTGCCTCCCCTCTCGCTGCTTAATAGCGTGTCACACTATAGGACTGATGCGACGTGGGTCACCGCGAGCCGATGTTTCACCATAACGAAGGCGCATCCGAGGCCAGCGAGGGGACAAACACGGAGACAAATGCCCCAATCAGCCCTGTGCGCTTAAAATGGGGAGAGGAGTCAGTCAAACGCAACAGAAAACCGCGATATACGTCAAAACATAGCTTTAACAGTTGTGAAAAACATATACAATGGCTTAATATAACGATTCAGAGTTGGAATTGAATTTTTACGCACGTTTACGCAGCTCATGCATTTTTAAACTACATTAGAATAGTGTTATTTCGTGCACGTGTTACAATGTCTGCATACACTGTCAATACTAAGATGTCCAGTTCAGTAATTTTTTACAGTCAGGTCATTTGGTTTGCAGAGATTATTAATACACGTGCCTAAAAATCGATATGGGATTGGTGCTTTGCTAATCCCTCGGTGTCAGATGGATGGCTCCCATTACAGACACAAGCTGCCAATAGAAAACTGTTATGGAGGCAAAATCCTGCACAAAATGCCTCTCTACCGTGTATGGGTTGTTGTTTTTTTGTTTTTTTTCCCGGAGAAATGTCTACACGGTCATAAACTTGACTTGAATTTGACCTTTTTCTGTACGGCTCTTTACGCGCAGCAGATGGACACCGTAGGACGCCATTGTGCAAGAGATTTTATAACTTGCAACTTTGGCGTGGATAGCTTTTAAGTTTTGCACAACTCCTCCGCAGTATTAGCACTGAGAAAATAGACTGTGCTAAATTGTTTCTTGAAATCGTAGGGTTAAAACAGGCGGAGGATGTCTCACAACAGCTGGGCATCACATCAGAGTCTTGGCATTGTGCGGGTCTGATCCATCACGGGTCACAGTGCTCTTCACTAAGTTTATTTTTCACGTGGCTTTTCTGTGTATGTGTGTGTGTGAGAGTCTGTCTATGTGTGTGAGAGAGTGTGTGGGTGTGTGTGTGTCTGCTGGCCAAAACTAAAATACCACCGCGTTTATTTGCACACCTTACATCCAAAAACATATCAGTTTTTCGAGCTGGGAATAAAAGCTCAAAGTCATTAAAAGGGGCTGTATGGAAAGCGCAGCCAAAACGCGCCGAGCATCTGTTTTAAAGCATTTCATCATAGCTGCGCAGAGAGGCGAGCTGCCATCCCCTCTGCTCGGCCTGATGTGTGATGTATACGCCGCTGTCTGTATACCTTCCTATCGCAGGCTTCGGGTTCGCTTTACTGGCCACAAGTGCTGCTGCTGCTGCTGCTCCTACTGCTGATAAATATTCATGACGTGTCTCAGTGTTTGTCATTTCCAGACTTGAGCGTAAATACATGCTAAAGTGGGTGTTTGTGCCTCCACGCTGCTGCTACTATTTGATGTGGAATCACCGCCGCCTGAGAGCCACGAGATGCAACCTGCCTTCCACTCGTGTCTCTTGGCGTTTTTTCTCATTTTATTATTATTATTTTTTACTAGCGTTTTATATTTCTGACAAACTAAAGCAACGCGACGCAGGCGTGAAGTGCGAATTAAAAGTGGAGCTGTTTGAATGGAGTGTGATGCTTACAAGGCACAGCTGCTTACGGACACGGGCACAAGTTAAAAGAGCGTGGGAATTATGTTACACAATATAAGAGGAGAAAGTAGTTTCAGTTTTGGTGCAAACTATAGCTATTGTGCCATTGATACACTCGCTGTATTTTACTTTCTCTACTTCATATATTTATTTTTACTTTAATGGGAAATATTATGCACATAATAATGTGCCCCCTATGGCAATTGTCCAACATCCAAACCAATTTTGCTCCCCCCACAGTCCTATATGAACACTTTCTATAAATCTGAGAGTGGTGCACGCGCTCCCCGTGCACGTGTCTCTAGCACTGAAGCAAAGCAGTGGAAGCTCATACAGACAGTGTTAAATAGAGTCGAAAAAGTCGTTTTATTACCATCTTTCATTTATCTCCAAAAGTAATAGTCCGTGAAAAAAGAAAATACGAATACATTTCAGTGCGATTGGATAAATCATCTAAGATGGAGGCTGTTTTTTATTTTAGAAAAGAGAGGGACGCACACATGGCACACGCACGCACGCACGTATAGATCCCATGCAGGCCTGTGTACATTTTATATTAAAATTGCCGTTTGGCCTCGTGTGTGTGCGTCCAGACTGACAGATCGTGGCGGGTAAGCGTGATCAGTGGCGGCTGCTGATGTGATCTCTGCCTAATGGGGCGGTCAAGCGCGCGGCAGCAGGAACAATGAAGAGGCCAACACTCACTCATTCCACACAGGAAAAATACCAAGCAAAAGCAAAAAACAAGATTTGAAAATTAGATTTGCTTTCAACAATTAACTAACATCACATTTTAAGGTTTACATTGAGGAACAAGCGGCGGGATGAATCCATTTCCTGTGGACGTCTGCACTGAGGGCAAAGTGTGGACTGTTCTTTTGGGATAAACACGAGGGGGTGGATTTAATATAACTCTTATTGTCACTAAACTTGGAGCTCCCAGCACTCATGGACTGGTCCCACTGCTCACACAAAACACACACTTTTACGCACGACATGCAACAAACAAAAACAATGTGATGCAGCTCCCGCTCAGCTCCCACAAATGAACCTCCAACGCAATGCAGTCTGATTTTTAAATCCTTTAATATAGTACGAAATGTATCCAAACATTTTATGTAAACTAAATTTAACATACGAGCGCATTTCTCCATAGATACCGATCATTTTCTAACACGGTCTTTTACATGCGGATAAATATGGAAAATTGAGCTATTACATGGAATAATACTTCCTTTCAGACATTTGACAGAGTTGTGTGTTTATATTTATCACGTACATAAACAGATTGACACGGAAGTTTTCAGGCTTTCACTACACGACTTTTATCGACATGACATAAATAACAACAAATACGGTGCTACTCAAACTGGACCTTGGACGAAAATGTTGCACTGAATAGGCTACAAAAAGCACATT
Source organism: Knipowitschia caucasica (assembly GCA_964034765.1). Lineage (NCBI taxonomy): Eukaryota > Metazoa > Chordata > Actinopteri > Gobiiformes > Gobiidae > Knipowitschia > Knipowitschia caucasica. The sequence goes on from OZ035843.1 coordinate 20,747,991, forward strand.
AATACTAATAAGTGTCGGTTAGATCGACGTGTAGACTGTAGTAATACTGAATAATTCACATTTGGTACACAACTAGAACATTCTTCAAATCATCGCAATATTCTTCTCTTCATTTCCATATATCTAGGGACCACATTTTTCACAAATTCCCTTAAACTGTGATATTTACAAAATAAAATATTACATTTTAACTTGGTGAAATCCGTATGTACAAAAATTGAGGCCTGGAGGCGCACAGAGCATGCGTTTAGACAAGTCTTTGCGTAAAAATAAAGGGATATGGAGGAACGGGGGGGGGGGGCGCGGGGGTCCTTTGTCCATGCATTTCTCTGATTTAAAGACACGCGTGGGCCTCCGTGTTTTTCAGTCCATGTCACTGGCTTTAAAAAAAAACAGTCTTTTTGTGTTCCGAGTGTCTCTTTCTAAAATATTTACACGTACCATTCATTGAAATTAGACGAGAGCGCGCTGTGGCTGCTCGTGTGGTGCACGGCTGTCGTTGCTGGTGATATGGAGCTGCTCTGGTTCTCTGTGGACGGGGACACGATGGTGGGGGGTGTGGATGACTCGTAGCCTGAGCTGGCCGCGGGAGAAGGCTGCGACCCCGCGTTACTCGACTCGTGGACCTGCGTAAAAGAACCAGGCACATGTTCAAAAAAACCCTTCTTCATATTTGTAATGTTGCACGGGCTTTAGCGTATAAAAGACAAAAGCTTTGGGGATAATCTGGAGCTTAATCTTATTTGTCGCTTCAAAGCCAGAAAAGAAAGTGGGTGTCATAGCAAATTAACTTGTCTGGTTTGATGGGAATACATTAGTGGTTTAGGGACAAGACTTGCATGCAGTTTTGAACTCACATTTTCAAAAGATTAAAACGTTATTTATTTTTAATTTTTTACAATGCATTTACCTTCATGTGTTTCCGCAGGGAGCTGGGGTGTGTGTAGGACTTGTCGCACATTTTGCACAAATATGGTTTGTCCGACGTGTGCACGTGCATGTGTTTCTTACGATCGCTGCTATTTGCAAACCGTCTGTCACAGCCTTCAAACTCGCACTTGAATGGCTTCTCACCTATAAAAGAAAACACACGGAGAATTAGAACAGTCATTTTTTTACGCTCAACATGGATTTGTGTTATTGTATTGTTGTTGCACATCTATTCAATTAACACAACAGTTTCATGACATGAAATAATTTGTAGAATTTAATTAAACACACGACAACTGCGTACAGTAACCTTAATAATTTGACCAGATATTTATACAATTTAATAAAAACATACACATTTTATTTACATTATTTCGTTTCCCCTTACACTGTTTACAACCACAATAATGCATGTATAAAATGAGAGCCTTACCGGTGTGTGTCCTCTTGTGGATTTTGAGGTTTTCTGAGCGCGCGAACACCTTGCCACAGCCGGGGAACGGGCAGGGGAACGGCTTCTCCCCCGTGTGCACTCGGATGTGATTGACCAGTTTGTATTTGGCTTTGAAAGGTTTGCCCTCTCTGGCGCAGTCCTCCCAGAAGCAGATGTGGTTCGTTTGCTCGGGTCCCCCCACGTGCTCCACCGTTAAGTGGGTGACGAGCTCGTGCATGGTGCTGAAAGTTTTGTTGCACGACTTCTTGGGGTTGCTCAGCTGCTCTGGTTCTATCCACTTACAGATGAGTTCCTGTTTGATGGGCTGCCGCATGTATCTGAAGAAGGCCCCAGCTCCGTGATGCGCCGCGGCCATATTCATGTTCATGGGGCCGTAGCCGTGCAGTTGCGTGGATGCGTAATGGTCGGAGCGCGGGCTTGTGACGTGCCCGTACTGCTCGGCTCGCCCGTACACATCCCCCGAGAAGCCCAGGCGCATCTGGCTGTTGACCACATTGGACGATGACGCTTGCTCGTGTAGCCCGGGGAAGAGCAGGTGCCCCGCCGCCTCAGAGTGTCCATGTGGCCCGGCAAAACTTCCAGACGCGAATAAACTATGCTGTGCCCCGGCGGCGTCCCCAAACCCCCGATTTCTGAACAGAAAGTCCCGCGTGGAGTTAAACGTGGAGTAGGAGCCAACGTGGGTCGCGTGGTGATGGTGTCCTAGCGCGGCGTAGCTGGGTGCCTGGGACGAGAACGCTGTCTGTCCTGTGCCCAAGTCGTGTGAGCTGTGGTTGATTTTGAAGGCGCCCATCCCATCCGCGAACGGGTTGATCCCCAACGCCACTTCTCGCTCCGTGACTTCGCCTGTTGAGTGATGCCGCGAGGAGCCGAAAGTAGTGACTCCAATCGCGGGATACTGCGGTCCTGCGTCCAAGAGCATCTTCAGTGTGGACTCGCCCAAAACGACTGAGAGCAGAAATCAACAACTCACGCACAGATATTCTTCCTCCCCGCCCCTCTCTCTATCTCTTCAAAATCCACCGCTTTCCTTCTGGACTTGTTCTTCTTCTTGGATCCCCCTCTTTCTTGGTGGCGCGTCTTCAGCACACGCGCGCAAACATGTATACACGCGATATTGTCTTTTGCGTCTGATCTTCCTGTGGCGCAACTTTCACCTCCTCAGTAAGGCAGTGAGCTCTAGACTGATAGTCGCAATCATTCCTGCAGATAAATGAATTGAAAAGACAACACAGTCCAGCCCTGATGAATGGAGGAGGAGGGGGCGGTCACGTGAAGCAGGAGCGACGCTTGGATTGGACGCAGCGCGTTTCCCCCCAATAACATCCACTCACCAAACAACAATCCACGAAGCAGGGCCCACGCTTCCATTGGCTTCTTTGCATCATCAATCCCGGAGATAGGAAGAGTGCTGACTGTGGATTTGGTTAAAAGGCTGAATTACAACGAAGTTAAAAGACGTTTTACGCACGCATTACGCACAGCGCCATAGTAGTACTGCGTATAGTACATTCAAAACACAGATGCAATTTTAAACACTAAATGAGCATAGTTCATTAGTGATTGCATATTGTCAGTTGTAACAAAAGGGAACAGATGACGCTTCAGTTAAAAATGTAGAATGGATAAATATAAAGTGGAAAAATCAGTTATATCCTGTCACTTTGTCATTTTCAGTTTTTAACAGTGTCTTTCTTGTGCCAAACCTAATTGTTTTATATATGAATAGATTCCAGTGTTTAGAGATGTATAGTCTACATGCATTGCTCATTTGCATAACACAAGCCTTTCTGTGTGGAGTTTGCATGCTCTCCCTGTGTCTGTGTAGGCTTCCTCCGGGTGCTCCGGTTTCCCTTATACCAATAGAAACATGTGCAATAAGTCTAAATGCAATGTGTGAGTGAACATACGATGATGATCGGAGGCTTCATGCTCGGCGTCTCGCTTCTGTCGTCACCGTGAGTGCAGTAAATGAAAATGATCTCTTCTCCAAATCATCATTTTGTGTGACCTCGGTCTGTGAAATGCAGTATTTAAATAAAGATTTTACTTACAAATGTGTGCTCATTGATAGTCGCTGATACATGTCTCCTTGTTTTTTTCTCTGATCTAAATTTGCGCCCTGCTGATGGTTGAATATATTGTCCATTCCAGTTGTGTTTAAGTAAGTTTTTTCCGCGGGCCACTGGTGCATAGCCCGTGTGTAAAACGTTGTGGGTTGTCGAAGTTATCAAGTGGGATTTGCGGCGCTCTCTGCAGGAACCTCCGGCTGCTAGAGTTCAAAGCCACATGAACAGAGCTGCCATGCGAACCATTAAAATATCTACTCGGGCCACTTTCTGGTGCGCCTTTTCTGAGGCAACTCTTCAGAGACCAAGGATGGAAGTTTTGTTCTCAACTTAACACGTAGACTTACTCGGGCTATTTACAAACTGGGACGTTTTCAACAAGTGGAAAACGGTAAGACCTGTCACTTATGTAGCCCAACTATAAGAAGCGTCATGTTTTGGTGCTTTACGTAAAATAACAATAATGTGCAATACACAGATAATCAATGTGATGTTGGGGCAAGATAATGCCAAATATGTTGCTGAAGAATGAACTCGCAGCTGAGTTGTGATGCATTGGTCAAATCATAGAGTTATTTTGTTGTTGGCATTTGTCTCTTGTTGTCATCCTACTCCTTTCCTTCGGCTGAACCACACACAACTTAAAATAGCTCTCGAAAGTTTTGCATTTCGCTTTGCGCGCGGAGGACTGTTGGTCGTCGAGGAGTGAACCCTGTGTGTAAAGGGCATTTAATAAACATCTATCGCTTCAGACGTTTCCAAAAGCCCCAACGTTCGTGATGTGACACTGTCAGCACAGGTTGTGACGAGTCTATTAAGTGTTAGGGTTTCACATTTGTGTTCTGAATATAGCGTTACGTTCATAACACATTATTTATCACACAGTGTTATGCAGCTTGTTGGGGTTGTGCAGCAGCAATAAATTAGCCCTGGGCACTGGAAACTTCAGTCATAATTTATGGTCACTAATGAATTATGATAAATACACCTTTTAAATAGTAAACCATTTATTTAAGATGGAATTGAATATACAAATACTACGCGTTAAAACACACTGCATGACATTATGGAATTAGCAAGTTTAAATAATGATCATTTAAAATATCAACTCAACATGGACATAAACATGAACATGTTATACATATTTAATGTAACTAGGCCAACAGACAGTAGTACACCAGTCTCATTGTAGGTCCGTGAATTAAAAACTCTGAAAACAAATACTTTAAAAGAAGCTCACTAAAGGAAAGATAGAGAAGTATAGTTCCCCGGTGTTCACATGAGTTATACTTACAACACACACCCGATACATTGTGAAGTTCTAGCGCGGCGGCACCGCCTCCTGTGACCCTCTGCTGCAGTCCCCGCTCCAGAGCGGAGCTGCCTCATGCAACAACAGGTCCCTGGTGGAGATCCGACCGCAGTCCGACCACACTCCGACCACAGTCCGCTCACTACGCGGCTGCTGGGCTCACCTTTTCTGATCCGCGGTGACAGCGGCACCGGAGCTAACGGACTAACGACTGGATATGTAGATATGGGAGCCATTTAGAGGACACGTACGTGCAGACTTTATGCAGACTTTGTCTGTCGTTGCTCTTCTCTCTGCAACCGTGCTGTGCGTAACCGGTGCGTAAAGTTCCTCGTCGCGCGGTGAACCTCGAGATGAAGATATCACGTCATTATTAATTCATCTACAAGTTTGATAGTGGAAACAGACGACCCTTTCGCGCCTGTGTGTGTGTATGTGTGTGTGTTGCAATGGTACAATCAAAGGGGAATATCTTTTCACCGCGACTCAACCCTTTATCTGCGGCTCTATGAGGAATCTTCGGCAAGTTTTTACACTTTTATCGTACAATAATCTTTACATAACAACTCTTTTTGTCGAGCGTTGCCTGAGGGTATACGCATGCGTGCTGGCTGGTTGCTGTCACTAAGCCATTTTTCTTCACGTTGGAAACTGTCACTAGTGACGTCAATCAAAGCGTTCTGACCAATTAGAGAGCGGGATGATTGTTTAGCTCCACGGGCTGCAGCGCCTACCATGAATCTCTATTCAGTATCAAAGCGTCCTGCTGCTGCCTCTCAAGCGAATGGGATTCCATGTAGTCTGCAGATAGATGCAACTTCACAAACTTTTTTTCCTTTATTTTTTCAGGGCGATTAAAATATATTTGTCATCATCATTATTATTTTGCCTGCTGTCAAGTTATTCTAAAATTAGGGAGTAATGAGCGTGGATGCACTGGGAAGCCCCGTGATGGACCCTACGTTTTCCAAACGGAACACGGCGCTGAGATTAGTTGACTTGGCAGGGGCTCACCACCATCACCATCATCACCACCATACCCCTCAGAGCGTGACAGGCTTCCCGGGGTTCAGCAGCCATCCACACTCAATGGCTCACGCGCACCCTGGGGAGATTACTGCGGAACCCCGCCTGGGGCCGAGTCCATTCGGGCCAGAACACATGGGGCACTCCGCGGCCCTCAAAATCAGCCCAGCCCATCATTATCCCCACCACCATCACCACCACCACAACCATCATATGGCAGGCCACAGCGACGTGGTCTCCAGTCAAACGGGAGCAGCTTTTGGCCCGGTTCAAGCGACGTCGGTGCCTTATATGTCCCATCCAGCTGCAGGTAGGGATTTCCTCATCCGGAGAGATCTGACAGCTCAAGCCATGCCAGTGCTCACTGAACAGACTGCTGGTTCCGCCTCTCACCACGGAATGTTTGTTTCAACAACAGGTAGCTACCCCGGACACTACGGCCATCATCCTGACGCGGGAAACCATGCTCTCTTCTCTGGACTGCACCACGACCAAGCAGCAAGCGGATCCCCGGGGGGGCAGGCGTTGAACGGACAAATCAGACTTGGACTTCCCGGAGAAATGTATGTCAGGTCTGAGCACTTAAGTCAAGTGGCGAGCTCCAGGGCTGATCCGTTCTCCGCGTCGCCGCTGCATGGATACGGTGGACTGAACCTGAACATGAATCTGAGCGCTCACCACCACCACCACCATCACAGCGCGGGGGCCTTCTTCAGGTACATGCGGCAGCCCATCAAGCAGGAGCTCATCTGTAAGTGGCAAGAGCCTGAACTGTCACCCAAGAAGCGCTGCTCCAAAACCTACAGCACCATGCATGAGCTGGTGACGCATGTGACCGTGGAGCACGTCGGAGGAGCCGAGCAGGCGAACCATATCTGCTTTTGGGAAGAATGTCCGCGGGAAGGGAAACCTTTTAAAGCCAAGTACAAACTTGTAAATCACATCCGAGTGCACACCGGAGAGAAACCGTTCCCCTGTCCTTTCCCTGGGTGTGGGAAGGTCTTTGCCAGATCTGAGAATCTTAAAATCCACAAGAGGACGCACACAGGTTAGTAGTACTTATTATTCTTCTCTGCTTTGGTCGCTGTGATTGCACAAACTCTGCTCATATTCACTTCATATTCAGACTGTGTGATCACTAGATTCTCTGTAGCTACATAAACACATGTATCATTGTGCATTTAACATGGAGTAGCATTGGCCATCAGTGAAGTGCTCAGAGTGACAGTTCAGCCAAGCGTAACCTCTTGTTTACACCGCAGTAAACTCACTATCACTCACTATGACAAAAGTGTTATTTAGACTGGGAGCTGGGGGTCTGCTCTTGCTGTTTATAAACAACTGTAAGCTTAAAACAGACATAACTTTTATGACAACGTGAATGCTAAATATTTAGAATAATAATGAACATACTTAATAAAATTAGAAAGCACGAATAAGAAAAAATAATAGTCCTAAAGTCTGTTAGCTAATTTGATCTCTCCAACAAGTTGGCACATATCCCTCTGCCCTGTAATGGTACATACATATATATATATATATATATATATATATATATACACCAACAGGTTGTAAACGCCTGAATAAGTGGGCTAAGTGTGTAGTGCAGTGATTACATCCTCTCTGTAGAGTAGGTCACTCTGCAATATGGCTCCTCAAGTGTATCCCAGTGACGTGTGAGAGGAAGGGCCCAAAATGTCGAGTCACACTCGTAAATGGACTCATTCTCCATGCAGTTGTTGAACGAGGAGCACTCCCCCTCCAGTTCAGAGTCCTATGTTTTATTCATAATCATTTGCTCACATTACCTAAGTACAAATGTGTTAAATTATTTCTGTGTGTTGACTCCCAAGGGTCTTGCTCTTTGGTATCATGTTTAAAACCTAGCCCAAAGTATGCTCATGACTGGGGCTGCCCCTGGGGTCTGTTCCTCGGTGTTTCTTGTACTACACTAATATCCTTGATTGGCTCTCTCAACCCAACAGCTGAAGGTCAAATTGATATTCAACCCGCAAGTGTAATTAGACAGAGGCAATTACATATTCTCAAAAGCTTTAATCGGGTAGAGAAAAATCAGCAGTGGATGATTTCCGTGTAATTTATTCAGAATGTCTCATTTTTTGTGCCTCGTCATAATCAGACAGAAACACTCGTTAATAAGTCGCGTTTTAGACTGAGCTGCAGACAGCAGAGCAGGGGCTGATCTCTGTCCACTTGTCATTGTTTTGAGCTGGAATAGGCCTGCTACGTCCGAGCTAAAGCCGCATGCTCTGTTTGACGTAACATGACTCATGGCGTGCAGGCGCCAAGTCTGGCTTTGGCACTTTAGGAGCTTGACATAACTGTATAAAACAGAACTCTTTTCTCATAAGTGAAATCTATGTCATTATTAGAACAACAAAAGCCTTCGTCCAACAGTTGTGGGTTGGTTGGCTCGTGCGTAATGGTTCCTTAAGGTGATTTTTTATGAGCACAGATTGAAAAGGAGTTGAATTGTAACATTTATGTGTGCTACTTTGTTCCAGGGGAGAAACCCTTCAAATGTGAGTTTGACGGCTGTGACCGGCGCTTCGCCAACAGCAGTGACCGGAAGAAGCACTCGCACGTGCACACCAGCGACAAGCCCTACAACTGCAAAGTGCGCGGCTGTGACAAGTCTTACACGCACCCCAGCTCCCTGCGCAAACACATGAAGGTGCACTGCAAGTCCCCTCCGCCCAGCTCCGGCTATGAATCCTCCACCCCGTCCCTAGTGTCCCCCTCCTCAGACGTGGGCCGCGACACTGGGGCTGGCTCCACCGGCCTGTCCGAGCCCATGGGCCACAACCAGAGCGCCAACCTCAGCGAGTGGTACGTGTGCCACAGCTCAGGTGCCAGTGGCGCACACACTCCCCCCAGTGAGCAATCCACACCGGAGCGCTTGGAGGAGCCCGCGTACAGGCACGTGGAGAGCAGGGACCACTACTGAGGCCCCTGTGGACTCTGTGGACTCTGTGGACACTGTGTACTCGGTGGACAGTGTGGACATACGGACATGATGGACACTTGTGGCCAGGAAACTGGAATGTTCCAAAGTTTGGCACTTATCGCACATGCCAACTGTGTTTCTGGCTGTAGCCTACATGAGGATACCACTCAATTTTGTAAATACATGTATTTATTTTTCAGCCTGAATAGCCTAAACAGTATGTGTTTTGTATTATGGAACCAAAGTGCATGGAATTACACTGTACATTTGTACATTTTGTAAGTTTTTGATGTGTAACTTTTCGATACATTTGGTTTTCGGCGGTTGTTTGTATTATTGTATTATTATCAATCCAGGCCGTCTGAGCTGTTCTAAATATAGGTTTGGTATAATGTGAAACAATAACTGTTCAAAAGTGGGCATTTTATTGGTAGGCCTACGTTACGTCAGTATTTTTTTTTATTCTAAAATGAAGCCGCATTCAAAATGCGCAGCAAATGCCTTGTTCTTGTATTTTGAATAAACTTGTTTAAGTGAACAGTTTGGTGAATTTTAGTGATGACCGTGATGTTAAGAAAACTTTGTGTTGCGATAAAACTGAGAATCCAAACACTCAGATGGAGATGCTCTTTGTTTTGTTAAGGTTTATTTTCTCAGCCGAGCAGTGAGTGGACGTGGGCAGTTTGGTCAAAGCCACAATATTCTGATCCAGACTTCAAAGAACATTTTGTACAAAGACGCATTTTTTCCTCGACGATGAATCCTCACGGTGAATTAAGATTTCTAAAGCAATAGCCAAGTCAAACTCAAATGATACGGGGGGCCAAGTCCGCGCACTGAAAGGGGCGCTCTAAAGAATGTAATATTTGCTTCCCATGGGGTCGGAAACGGTAATCTGTGTTCTTTATTCCACAGACTGGGCTCGTATAAAGAAGAAAAAATATATTCTTTAGCTTCGACACTACTTTACAACCATCAAAAGAAAAGCTGCTGAAGCGCAGTTGTTTCGCTCTGTAATAGACCTGCAGCTTCAGAAGAAAGTATACAGCTCTCTGGACTTGTCGAAAACATTGTTGCTGAACTCAAAACAAGTGGCACATTTTAGAGAGTTTATGACTTTAGCTTTCACGTAGCAGCTAAAAGTATAGATCCAATCACGCTCCAAGTTTGATCACAAGGATTTCATACTACTGGCAAATGTAAAACAGCCTGACGTGCAGATGTGGATGCGTTTTGTGCGTGAGTCCCAGTGAAATAATGTGGACCTGAAGCAATCTGCAGTGACGTCCATGATGTTTTTTTTTAGGATTGTGGTGTTAATAAACTTATGCAATAGCTCGCTTTTTCATGGCGCCAACTTTTAAAGGAACAAGAAGAGTATTGGAACATTATCCGAATAAGTAACATTTAGAAAACACACTGAATTAATCCAATGATAATTTAGTCTCTGTACAGTGCATTGCTCTGATTTTTGATCTGCTTATCAGCCATGCGTCATGACTGTGTGTGTGTGTGTGTGTGTGTTTATATGTGTATATACGTGTGTGTTTTATGTGTGTATATACGTGTGTGTGTTTATGTGTGTATATACGTGTGTTTTATGTGTGTGTGCGTGCTCGTGTTATACAATTGTTAGTTATTATTTATTTTATTTTTTTCCGTGACTTTTGCCTCTAAACACAATGCCATTTTTTTATTTTTTTTGCCCAATTTTCTGGCGACGACTCAGGAGCCTTCTGCAGCTAATTTCAGTGTGAAAATATAATTTCTTTGTAAAATAACAGAGGCGTTAATCCTACTTCCGGAAACTGTGGCTGCACTATTGAACAAAGGTCTTTTAATAGGCGGATTAGCAGTGCTATAGTGAAAGCTCCGTGCTCTAACCCCTCCCTCATCCTCCTCCTCACACTTTCACCAGGTCACAATTATCAGACGTGGAGAGCTCATGCACACATGCACGGTGCCACAAGACCACAAAGGCAAAGGCTTTATGAGATACAGTCAGAGTGATTAAAATGTGCCTACTGTTGCCTTGAAACGTTGCCTGTTTGAATTTACCAGATTTATTGAATGCATCAATCACTTGTCGATTGCTTCTGAATGCACATATTATGGCCTTGACCTCACAAACCCATATTGATAAATGAATGATATTGGCGTCCTGTGAGTCTGCTTACACCAATAGGCTTATAGTTAACTGTTCATGTATATTCATATAATATTATATTCTTGGCATCTTGGAGAAGGCAAGGTCACTAACACACTCATTGGAGAAACACACTTTGTCTCCTTCGACCATGAAAGGCACCGAATTCAACAACTTCCACCGTAAAGCCGCTCAGACTTTCTCATTTTAATGCCGGTTTCACCCAAGGTTACTTTCCAGGGGATTTACAGCATCACGTGTGTAGCTGTAATGTATAGTCAGCCACGAGTTCCGTCATAAAGATTTATAGTGGCCTTAAAAGCTAAATTAACTGTATTCGTTGTGTATAAAAAGGTGAGCCAGCAGAGTAAAGGCAGGTTTAAGGCTACAGACTGCACTCGCTTTTGTGTAGGAGGCAAAACTCGCATAAGTCAGCGTCCTGAGGCAAGAAAGTGCCTTTACGCACGCCCCCTCCGAGGCTGAGGATTACCATCACGCGCACGCACAGCCCCCGTACAGGAGCTGATGGTCCCGTGTACGTGACACCTGCAGCTGAAAGGCTCACTACTGTTGGCCCTGCGCCCAAAGCAGCTGCAGAAGCACGGCCTTTTCTCTGCAGTAAAAGGCCCGGCGCTGGAGCTCCATCTGATGACTTCATTTAAATGAAACGAGACTTGTTGCTACAAACATGGATCAAATATATGTTTGTGATGTATATCATTCACGCGCACGGGCCTGTAAACAGGAAACATGTCTTTGGAAATGTACACTGTTAAAGAAGAGCTCTTTATACCGCTGCTGAAAAGAGACCATTCTGACTCAAATAAGTATTTTACAAACATAAAGGCCACGTTTAACTAGAAACCTGTAATATAAGGGTTTAAAAATGAGTTTCAGTGAGTTAGAGGCGTGTGCATTATTTGTGTCACGGGTTTGGATTTAGAGAAAAAGGTATTTCATGCTTTTTAGAATATAATCTTTCTACATGCGGGGCAATCTCAATATATTATTACAACATATATATATTATGCTTGTGTGGGTGTATTTATATATACTATATACTATAATATATATACATACACACATTAAATATACATACTATTATATAAATATATATTTAAGTTTAGCATGTGTGTGTGTGTTTGTGTCCCCGCGCGCGTGCTTGTGTGCGTGCACTTATGTGTGCCTTTGTGGAAGTTTGGTTGCAGAGAAGCGTTGTTAAAGTTCCTGATGCATTTGAAACAGAAGCAGAGCAGAATCAGTGTCTTCTTCTGTTGGTCTCAAACGGAAATGAAGCGTTTTGAGAAGAGAGAAAAGTCCCACTGCTTTCGCCGCATCATAACGACACACGTGCGCGTCTCTCTGTGGACGCCTCTGTATAGCATCATATATCAAAGTAACATATATATTAGTGAATGCAAATGTTCCAACATTATGAATCATTGGTTTATCTGCACTACTTCACACGTCAGATGGAGAGTGTGCGACAGGCGCGTGCACAGTGTGAGAGGCGCCATAATGCATGTGATCAGTGTAGCAGTTATCGGAGACTTTGGGTCATTTCTCCATCTCCCGCAGGAAGAACATTACGCCTCTCATATTTACATACTCTTTAATATTTGTCAAATATTCATAAATTACAAACTAATGAAAGGTTTGGCAGTCCTTGGAGATGAAGCTAATGAAGACAGAGGCGCGTCTGCCTTTGACACTTTTTTGTTATAGGTCTAACGCTATTCTCTGTATCACGCTCTATTAAGTATTATTATACTGATGTCAGGCCACCGCTGACACGTTACGACATCGGGATCACCTGCAGGAGGTGGCCACACTGTGGGATATAAATGGGCCCATCTATAAAGCCACTAGCCCGGATACAGGCCTGCTAAATGCTTGGGACATTAAAACGAGAGAGATGCTTTATTTCGGGCCTAAACGCTCTGCAGTCATTTGATACGTTTTCACATTAGCACTTGAGAAAACTCGATCTAATTCTTAATATAAAAAAAAACATACTTGAGACACTTACAAATTCCCCTTTACCAAGATATTTTTGAAAAGTGAATCTATTTTAGTGCCACAAATACACTTTCAGCCCCATGGAGCAAATCCTATCAAGTCTACTGCCAATAACAAAATATGTTGAAGATTGTAGCCAGAGTAATACAAGTTCTTGACACATTTTCAAAACGGAAATATCTGTTTTTGCAAATGCACTCATACCCAAGGCAAGGCAAGATTCTTTTGTATAGCACAATTCACACACAAAGGCAACTCAAAGTGTACTTTTTGGTATGTCTTATGTTGCACAAAACAGTAGAGCAAATGAGCTTTTGGAAGGTTTGGAGATGATAACGATATAAGGAAAGGGGAGGCAGAGACTGGAGGTGACATAGGCCTATATTAATTATGGAGGAGTGTTGCAAGAGTGGAGTTAATTTCCGCGCTGGCTCCACGCGTTTCTTCAACCTGGCAATAAAATATTCCACCGTCTGACCACTGTGTGTGTGCGCCCATGCACTCTGCACCACCAGCATTGATCACCACTCAGTCAGCGTTCCTCTACGTCACTTACGTCACTGCAAGAGAATATGGATCCTTGGAGACGTGTTTATTTGACAGAGTAAACCCCAAGCGTGTCAAGGTTGTCATATTCCTTCCCCTCGGTGTCCAATGCAAATGGCGCGCGGTAATCACATGCACGTCACACGCGGAGCGCAGGCACAGCAGCAGCATGACGCGATTATTACTATGTCAATCATTTTTAGGGGACAGTACTGAGACAAAGAGTGCCACACGCAAGCTAATAGAATTAAGGAGGACGCCTTTGAGCCAGTGTCAACAACGTGCATCGTTCATGTAAAAAATAACAATATATTTTAATAATAGCACTGTAATAATACAAGAAAATAGTCATGATAATAATAATAACAATAGACAACAATAGCCATAATAATAGTAATAACAATACTGTTCATAATGATAATAAACTAAACTTAATCCAGTCTTTTTAAATATAGGCCTTCTTACCCGCCCTTGTGTTAACCCACAACGTGTATGACGTTTATTCTATGGGTAGAGATACATAGGATAAAATTCTCTCTCTAGAAAATATCTCTGGTCATTCGATAATCTACTGTTAATTCTGTGATTTAAATCTATTGAAAAAATAATATTGCTAACCCTAAACCTAATATCTATTTTTTTTCTCCTTTTCAGTACTTGCTTGCACCATATGCCAAAGTTAATTCCTATTTTGTTGACTTCCTGTTACTTACGGTGACAATTACAAAAATACTTTTGATTCTGATATAAAATAAAATAAATATGGGCTTGCGCGTGGCATTTTACGCACCTATATATGTGTCCATAAGAGAGAACTGTTTGGAAACCAGGCTCTGTCCTATACTGCAACCAAACATTAAGGCTGTCTGATTTCAAGCCATAATTAACTTTATGCTCAAAATCAATTGTTTCCTGTACACAGCCAGGGTCCAGGACTGCAAGCAGCGAGAGGCCTATTTGAGCATGTGAGAAAGCAGGAAGCAGCCCTACCTGCCACTCATTAAGCCCACAAAAACTCAATACAAAGAGGGGGGAAGAAGGATTAGACCTGCTCGTTATACCTGCCGCGCAATTAACACTACTTATTCTTCTAATCCATCTGTCCTAGAAATAATTGGACTGGCAATGAGAGAGTACAAAAAACTCTACCGAGAGAAATTGCTGAAAAATGCAGGGACAATCATTGGACAATAATAATAATGGCTGCATGTGTTTATGACCGGATTCTATGTTGTGAAGAGAGAGATGCTTGTAGAGGCAGAACCCGGGGCAGATTTGGGCAAAAGAGCTCAATGTGTGATATGTAAGTGGGATCTTCAGGCGTGTATAATCACACTGGCTTTAGGAGACTGAGGTAGGCCTATAAGCACCAGTCTTTGTGCGCCTTGTGTTCTAGGTGAATCGGAGCACACTTGAACTGAAAGAGGACTTGACCTTTGCCTTTATGTTTCCCCCAATGTTTGTCTAAATCACAATTGTCTTTTGTGCGGGGACATGCGCTGCCCTGACACGTCCCATTCATGCGGATAGATGCTCGGGATCGCGCTGTGTGCCCTGCGCGTCAGCCTCTAGGTGTTTGGACACTTTGGGGCTCACAAATAGCCTTTTAAGTCTACAGTTATCTCAAGCCCATATAACCAGTGGAGGAGGAGTACATGTTGCTTTAAATGATTTCCCAAACAGAACCTATTCAACCCTCAATGTGCCTACAAGACGTTGAGTTATTAGTATCACTTTTGTATTTA
Organism: Knipowitschia caucasica; assembly: GCA_964034765.1. Taxonomy (NCBI): domain Eukaryota; kingdom Metazoa; phylum Chordata; class Actinopteri; order Gobiiformes; family Gobiidae; genus Knipowitschia; species Knipowitschia caucasica. Next base: position 20,763,206 of record OZ035843.1, read on the forward strand.
GTTCTTTATGATGATAAAAGAAGATATACTTTGTTAATCTCACAATGGGGAAATTCAGTTATGATTTACACATATCTCTACACACAAATAACAATCAGGCTTACCCCATTAATATTCACTTCTTCAAGAAAGCAATGCATTTTTTGGAAAGTATTGAAGCTGTTTTAGTTGATCTTACAATGTCAATCGTCTCCAGAACGTTTTATTCCTGTACTTTTAACCATGTTTTATCTATGTATTGTCTTGTGCACTCTGGAGGCTTTTGCAAATATAGTCCAAAGTGCTTTTTTCACTGCAAATGGCAAATACAATGAATCGAAATGTGAAGTTAAAGGGGCACAAATAACAAAAAAATACTTCGTTTTTTTTGGATTCAAGTCTCCACTAAACGGTTGACATGCAGCTTGATGGTTAAAGTGCCTTGAACAAAGTGATATGCCCCCAAGCTTCAAGTAGATAGTGACTTATGAAGCGATCCACCAAATAGTTGAGCAAACCATTAAACGTGGGTTAAAAGTACTTCTACACATGTATGGTAAAACACATGCTGTAGCTGGATGCAGTTATTTTGACGCGTAATGCCTACAGCTTCTAAACGGCACACCCCGCTAACAGCATGGGGAGACCTGACCATCCTTCCAACTGACTTTTGACACGCTGTAATTCTCCAGTTGTTAGTTTTCACAGTTGCTTTATATCTGCGCGGTGAACGTGCAGTCGGGAAACTGCGGGAAAGTTGCTTGGGAGCAATAGGAACATGAAAAGACTGCTGTTTATGACGCGGTGGGCACAAGTCCATTGGAGAGCCGCTCGTTCATCATGACGGCTGCAGATGTCACAGTTTTACGCGAGTTTTAACAGAGCCCACAATGCAGAGTGTTTATAGGTGTAGCCCTGTGCCATCCCCATCCATCACGAATCATATTGTCAATTCAGTCTTCCTCCCACACGTTAAGATAGAGTTGACTTACTTTGCTCACTCGTGCATGTGCCATCTCAGCCAAGACCATCACGCATTTGCTGTGTCAAATGTGTCAAATGTTAAAGCTCTCGCGAGACTTTGGCAATATAATTAACGTCTATAGGGCACTTTGAAATCTTGACTGTGGTGTTTGAGGGCAAAAAAAAGGAATGCGAGGAATTACATGTGCTCTTGGTTAAACCCCAAATATAGACATGCACATTTTGTACTTTGCTTGTAGCAAACAGTTTCATGGGACAACAATCTCCGGATGACGCTGCGTAAAAAGCCTGAGCGCCACTGTCTGTCATTTCTCTTCGCTCTATTTTGTTCCTTGGGCTGGAGATCAAAAGCGTCTCAAATTGGTGCCCCTCAGATGTACATTGTGGGGGTGTCAGGCCGACAAAGCACGGCGAAAGCGTGGTCTATCAGACGTGTCAGGCCGCAGAAAGGAGAGGGAGGAGAGGGCTGAGAAAGGCCCGGGTGTGGATTTAATGCGCCTGTACTGGAGGAATGCAACGCTCCAGACTGGGACCAAAGCTCTCCTGCGCATCTGGGATTCAAACCCTCAACAACGGGGTGTTAATAACCCGAGGAGTTCATTAAGTGCAAAGAAAGCTGATGAACTTGTCACTTGTTCATAGTCGCTTCAGGAATCACAATAACTATGTGAAGGAGAAAGACCAGGCACAGTCTATCTATGGTCTCTATACACACTGGAACTTGTTCATGGCCATAAACAACATTGAGAAGCAGTTTGCACAACGAGCATGCGCGCGCGGCCTCATGTCCACTCATTTACTGCTTGAACCTGCTGCACAAACAAAGAAGGAGGCTTAAACAGTTACGAAAAATCATCCCCAAGAAAGGGCCCCAGACATTCTCCGAATAAATATTTGTATTCATTTGAGAAATGAGGATTTGAACAACTGCAACAAAAAAGAACCCCGACAAAGGCTCCAGAAGCAGCCATGAATGCGCGCATTGTCCGGGCCTTTTTCATTTCTGATTCACCATATCATAACCCCTGCGAAGAAAAAAACATCAATATCCACAGCGAAAAAAAGACGTTTCTATGGAACAACAAAGAATCCTTAAGAATTACAGATCCAAGGCTCCAAAAAGACGGCCTGAAAGGGGATCAAAGGCTCAGCTCAGGAGTCCTTTGGGGAGCGGTGACTTTTGAGTTTTCTGACAATAACTGTTGGAGACGCTCTGATTGTTTTTGACACAGTTACAATTCAGTTCATGGGGATAGGCTTTTTTGTGCGTTTTTAGTTTTTATAGGCTTCGAAATGCATCTTGTAAATATTCCACACATTATTTATATATATTTACGTAGCCTATTTGACGCCCTGCATTTTTTATCTCTAGTTTTCAGTTGATAAATCCATCCAAAGACGTCTCAATTTGAAAGAGGACGCACGCAGGTCTTTACTTTTACGCCCAGGACGCGCAGAATAAGGCAACGAAACAACACTAAAGCAAACAGGGGGCGAATCTCTTTTAAGATTTGGGCAGCTGGCCAGCCCCCCATTATCCCGCGGTAGACTGACCGTAGACTCTCTCCCTCTGTCCCCTCGCCAAGCCGCTGCACAAAAAGACAGGGATGTTCTGCTTGCATGGGTAACACTGTCGTTCAGCCCTTAGACGCGCTCTTATAGTCTGCATTGAAAGGAGTAGGAGTAGTGGACACAGGCTGATCTGGCGCAGGACAAAGGCTCTCCATAGAGTCCCTTTGGAGTGAAAGGAATGGAGGGGCTGCACGGCTCTAAAGAGGACCGGTGCACGGGAGAGAGGACGGAAGTGTAATTGTTGTGCTTGATTTCCCCTCCAAACTATGGCGACACAAAACCACTTCAACTGGTTTACTCAACTTTAAAAGAGCCCAGTTTGCATCTGCATAGAAGCATCTAAATTTGATTATGAGGCATCAATGGGCGTTCAATACTCACCAGAACTATATGTTTACTGGGGGGACAAAAGAGGTTTAATTAATATTTCTCTGTCATTTCTGTTGGTTAGATGACATCGAACTTTGGAAAACACAAATTGCTCCGATACTGTACAAGAATCGACTCAAGCCTTGACCAAAATTGCATCATATGAGTTAATGGACAGTGTCTGCAACTGTAGACTTGAGAATTGATTTCCAAATAAATACATCTATATATACACCATTATCTGTAACAACAACCCACACAATACATTTTAAACATAAAGGATAACTAACTGTTATACCAGTCACCATAATGTCAAATTCCCTTCAGAATGTTTTTTCAGAAATCCTCAAAAGCCAACCCAAGTCTGTAGATGTTTTAGGTTCAACATACAGTGATATCGGCTGACTGAGTGGACTGTGAGGTTGCAGCGGAGGGAATGGCAGGTCCTGTGCCCTCGGGGGAGTCCCATGCTGGCAGGGTTTATGGGGACGTGCACACTTTCAACACAGATTGAATATGACCCTGTTGTTTCAATATGGCCTCCTGATTTATATCCATTACGTTTAGAGGGCTTGTCATGTTTGCTGAAATAGAGGTGTTGACAGGCACACTTGACAGCCCCTCGTTCAGACTGTTTTAATGTTTGCTGTTCTGCTGCGGCCCTGCGAGCTGAGCCGGCGGCACAGACGGCTATTTTGGCACGTCAAACAATGCTCTTGGTGTGCACTTCTGTTTGGCACATTCACAGTCCTATCACTGTGAATGTTTATAACTTTCTTTCTTTATATGGCAGCTTTCTCCAAAACTGTGACAGTTGGCAAAATTAAAATGAAATAGATGTCATGCTGATTTTGCAATTGTTGTGTTATTTTGTCGATTAAGCTACAAAAAAACATTTATGCTCTTGTAGCTTTGGGCACCAGGGATAGAGAAGCAAAATACACTCATGTTTAAACTAAAAACAAGGGGACATGGGACTCCAATCTCACAAGAACGGCTTGCAGCCTGAGAATGCTCTTTGAAGGCACATTCCGTGGGTCGCAGTGCAATCTCCACTCAGTTGGGCTGTTTCATCCTCGCCAACATTTGTGTGGGCCACACAGCCACCCTCAGGCTGAAAAATACGCACTCGGGATTTCTCTGTCTATAGTTAGAAAGGGCAGCTCCTGTGGCACCATTGAGCAGGGACACCAGTGACATCAGTCCACACAAAGCCCTGATTGGTCCATCAGGCAAAAGAAGCCAGTCTCTAAACTCTAGTGCTATTTAGTTTCTGTGGTTCTTGTGTGCACTATTTGAACTATAATTGATTTGTGTTGATGTACTTAACCACGCACAGCAGGCTTCTTGTACGTTTGGTAAATAAAAGAGGATCCATGTTTTGCTTCGTAGTTATTCCAGTCTCATGCATGTGCTATTTTAGCCTTGTGCACACTGATGCTGCATGCACTTCTGAAGCCTCTCCTGCTATAATTACATCATCTGAGCCTTGTCATTCAGACAGTAGTATTTGAAGCATGTAAAGCCCATGACCAGCTGTATATCAGCCTGCTTTGTTTGACATTTACACAGCCCAGCTCTCATGTAATTATGAGCTTACTGTTCTGTCAAATATTATATGCCCTGTAAAACAGCCAGCTATTCTCACTGTATAGTTCCTGATGTATTGTGCTAAGTGTAGGCAGAAGCACGGATGGAAATGCAGGCATGTGAACCATAAACTGAAGCTGTCAAGGAGCAGTATGTGCATACCATGATGCTAACAGACACCAGTCTTTCCATGATTACAGCACAAGAATGTTGTGGACACAGAGGACTTTTAGTACTAGGTCCGAAACAGCGGGACCCTGTACTTCACTGAAAACAAACTGATTTTTATGAGCCTGCGGCTGACCAGGACTTCAAATATAATCTGCTATTTGAAAGTCACATGAATTATACAAAATACTTGGCAAGCATGTATTTCAATCATTTAGTGTGGACAGGCAGATGCAGTAACTGAAGTACAAATACAGGAACAGCTAAACATGTTGCAATAATCGTATAATGCCTTTCAGCGTTTTGCAAAATACATTTTGTGACACGTCTATATAAAAGTTTCTCTTGATTCAAACCCAGACATTTGAAAGTGACTGAGAGAGTCTTGGGCAGCATGTATCTGAGTGAAAGTAGTGTGAGTAATGTTGAACACATGGCAGTGAATATGGAGCTCAAAGCAGTGTCCAGACTTCTGAGTGATCTCCACTGCAGGGAACAGGCGTGTGGGAAGAGACTCCATGCATGGCCTCTGTGCACTGGCCCCTTACACTTTGCACATGTAGGTAAACAATCCCATCTTGTCTTGTGAGAGGCTTGCATTTATACAACATGGGTGCAAAACATGTGTTGTGGCCCAAGTCCCATCAAAGGTCACTGGGCTACGCTTTGAACACTTCAAAGCCGGGGGATGAGACTGTAGCTTTTAAGTTTTATGGCAGGTGTAAGCAGGGGTTGCTGACCAGCCCAGGGTGGTCTGCTCCCTGGTCTGGGGCTAGCTTCTGCTGTGCTCAGAGCTAAGGGTATTGCACAGTGGACAGACACATTGACCGGGGGACTGAGGGGGGTAGGGGCATACAGTCTCCACGCTGCCACAGATTGGACATAGGCAGACGTCCACTTCAAGGCTCTCTGGTTTCAGTAGACCCCAGCAGGACATGTCTCAGGCCTGCGCCCATCTCATTTGGGAACAGATACATTGGCGGAGCGGAGAGCACGGGGGCCGGAGCCTGATGTCCAAACCGTCGGACTGACCACAGCTCTGCACCGCCCCTAACAGACCAGAAACAGACCCGTATAAGCAAGTTCAAAGGATCCAACCGGGGTCTCGCCAAAGTTCATTCATCTGAGCAGCTGATGTGGTTCACTGGCCCTTGTTTTTTCAGGCATTTCAGTTTAAAGTGTGGGACTTCAAAGGACTCGCTGTTATGAAGGTGTCTCGATTAAAATTAGTCACTCTGGTCTGGAGCACATATGCAGACCATGAAGACTTCAGAAGATAATTATTCTTTGAACTAAGACGGAACCATTCACTTTTATGACCATTCAAAAAGATGCACTACAACTATCGCTAATTTGATTTGGGCTTTATCTTGAAGTAAGTTGGAGGTTGCTTCTCCATCACAACAATTTCAAAACCAGTGCTTCCGAATGCACGCAGTCGGGCGCACAATAATCCAAACACATTATGAACATTGAAATCAACACAAAGTGGCTTAATAACTCCTCCGGTGACAGATTGGGCTAAATTGATCATTTTTGAACGCTTTACAATATCCATAATTATAGCAGCGGAATACAAGGTGCTGCGCGTCTGCTTGATGATCTCGAAATGACAGGTCTATAACAGCTTAGCACATGGAGGAAAAACCATTACGTGCCCAGGGTGAGCCAGGTGTGATGGTGCCACTTCACAGATGGTAGCGCGAGTTTGTTAATGAACGGTAAACATCCAACAACAACAACAAAAGTTTCTGCCATTCGACGTTGTTCCGGCACTCATCCAACTTGGCGGAAATTAACAACACAAGGTCACGTATGATTTTGTTGACCTCTCGCTACTCTTCCAACTCATTAGAAATTACCGATACAAGGTCATGTATGATATTGTTGACCCTCTTGCTACTCTTCCAACTTGGCAAAAAATACCAATACAAGGTCCTCGATAACCTCTCGCCATTCAATTCAATCCAATTTATTTTTGTAAAGCCCTAAATCACAACTGTAGTTATCTTGAAGGACTTTACAGAGCCGTCGATTGGCCAACACAGGTACGAGAATTGACCATTTCAAAAACAAGAAATGCAATGATAAAAAGCACAGTGAGCCATTTGTCCATAAGGGGCAGATGACCAATGTCCATAAATGTTCATAAAGTCCATAAATATTGTTGAATGTCAAGTGTCTTGGATCATCACCGATATGAAAAGGTCACGTTTGATTTCATTGACCTCTCGCTACTCTTAAAACTCGGATAAATTACAAAAATACAAGGTCAGGGATGATTTTGTTGACCTCTTGCTATACTTCCAACTTTGCAGAAATTACCATTACAAGGTCGGGTACGATTTTATTGACCTCACTCTAGGAAGGCCCCGAACAAAAGCATCGGAATAACACTTTGTGAGTCCTGTGACGCATTGCTCCCAAGCGTTCATGGTCTTTAGGCGAACGGCGGCCATCGCTTTCCACTTCCTTCCAATGACAACGCATCTCTTAATTGAGTGCGTATTAATGACAAACCATTACCCAGTCACGCAGAAAGGCATTATCAAGCAAAGTGCATAGAGTTCTCTCGATTACTTTTATGCGGAAAGGCAGGGGTGAGATGATTAAAAGTACATTATACCTGGACCCAGTGATTCCCTGAATGAGCCGTGCTAAACGACTTGTTTTCTAAGTGCCGCTGATTGATGGAAGTTCTTCTGCCACATTTCAACACGCTCTGTTTTTCCGTCCCCAGTCATTACCTATTATCAAAGACAAATTTTCAATATCTCTCTAGGAGTCCAATTAAGGATTTACATTGCGACATGATTTTTCACTTTAATTACTATACATAGAGCAACGCCGGCTGTATTTCCTTATTTATCAAACAAACACGCAAGATTAGAATTTATCAAGTAAACGGATTGTGATGCTCGGTGTAATTGCGGTGTCTTTTTGGCAGAGGGAGGAAATTTGATGAACAATTGAGAAGCAGCTGCAATGGAAATGGCTACGCAGCTTTTCATTACGATATATTGTTTTTTCCTGATTGGGGATGGGTGATTGTATATGTAGATAAATCGAGCCGAGGCGTAAAGTATGAGCATGGCAGAGGGCCGTAACTCACCAAGCGCTGTATTAAAACGCCACGGGTTTCTGAATAACAATGGCTTGCGGGACAAATTGCATGGTCAGTCATATTAATTTTATGTGACCACATATTGTGAGAGCTGTTGGAATCCCTTTGTAACAGATCGTTGTGGAACACTGGTGATGCCTTGTGGCCAGTGTGCTGACAGGTATGGGACAGTGGCATTCTGGGATGGACCCTTGGTACTAAAAACCCATTGTTAGAACTTTATCACACATAATCCTGTGGGTGCAGCCTGCTTATGAATTCACTGACAGTTGGTTCAGATGGTTCTTAAGAGGATAGAGATCATGTAATTTAGACTTTTTCAAAATGGGATCTTATTTTTATTGAGTTTGATTCTTGCTAAAAATGTAAGTTTGTTTCTTGCATTTTTGAGCTCAAACCTGTTATTCATTCGTAAAATTTAGATCCAAATCATAGTTTCAAACGTTTTTCGGCTGTTTTTCAAGAACCTGCTGCGTCTTATAGCTAGGGCACGTATTTATGAAAATGGACATTTATGCACATACAGTCTATTAACATTTATGCACATTTATTAACATTTATGGACATTGGTCATCCTGCTCCCTATATGGACCAATGGCTCCTATGTGTTTGTTATTATTGTATTGCCTGTGTTCAAACGGTTTAATTCTCAGATCTGACAACTTCTCCAAGCAACTACTGTTGTGAAGTAGGGAAATACAAAAGTAAAGTAAATTTAATTGAATTCAACCTAACTTTCAAGCCACAACAATTTAAGTATATCATAAAATTCAGCTAGATCTTAAGTCTCTAAATAATTGTATTTTTCACATACATGTATTTTTTGGCCGCTCACATCTTTACATCTTCAGCTGTATCAAACAGAAAAGTGAAAAAAGAGAGAACCACCCTTGCTTCCCTTTTCAGCACTGAGCCCACATTTCTGAATTGTGACACACAGCTCTTTCTAACATGCACACAAAAGATACACAACATGGTAATCAGATGAAATCAGCATGTTGTGGTCTGATTTGCTCACAACATTTAACTTTTACAATACTTTGTCTGTTGGCAGCATGTATTTTTGCTGACTAATTAGCTCCATGGTTTAGAATGAACATATAATCTAATTCAATGTTTACTTTACAACAAAACATAAAGGTTGTCTTAAATTGTCTTAACTTAGATCACTAACTTGGTGTGGAAAACTAATTCTGGATGTTCGCACACTTTTTGATAAGATGTATAGCTATAGTGCAGTGTTTTTCAACCAGTGTTCCGTGGTACATTAGTGCGCCTTGAGATTGTGTTTGGTGTGCTTTTGGAAATGATCCACTATCACCTAATTGTTCATAGTCACGTAAAAAGAAAATGATGTAGATTAGAAACACTTTTGCTCTGGTTTGATTTTCTATATAAAACACTTTGATGAGAATGACTTTGCATTGTTAATAAATACTGTAGAGATTCATTTTTGTATCAGTCTCAGCTGCTGGTGTGCCATGTTTATGTTAACAATTAAAGGGCTGTGCCACGGCTCAAAAAGGTTGCCTGAGTGAACTCGATACAACAGATTATTATTGATATCCTATTAAAGAGCTATAGTTACAAGTGGCAATAGGGCATCACAGAATTCTAGATAATCATGATATGTGATAATGGTGCGGTAAGGACTGCGACTATGGTAAACATTCCATCTCGGAGTTGTTGCGACTCTAATTTTCGCTCATCTCTTCTCCATCATGTTGAGTTTTGTTCTTTTCAGCAACTTTATCAAGCGACGTCCTTCTTGCACCATATTGCAAGAAAAATCTCGTGAAAAACCCCATCTGATATACAGTATACACACAATTCTTGCACATCTTTACAACACAAAAATATCAGTATGGCGGTATACCCATATGTATTTGAGGTACTCTACAGACCTTTCTCACATGGTCTCACGAGTTCACCCATGTCTTGAGATTGATCCGGATCTGTTGGCCAAACTTTGCACTGTTTGTGAAATCCTCCATATTTCTTCCAGTTACTTCTGAGTATCGATCGGAATCTACATTGATTCTTTTTGGCCTAGTGTGAGCTGCATCCTCCTCTGCATGACCCTGCAAATACCCTAGGCCTCTTCATTGATATACCAGCACTGATTCTCCGGATAATTTACCAAAGCAACATTCTTCTCTTTTCCCCCACTGGAGCTCTGTCTGGAAAAAAAACTCAAAAAAACTCCCCATGCCAATCCACCGCACACATTTTCTCACTCCCTCATCTGCTCTAAGTGCTTCAGCAAGTCTCTAATATCTCGCATCGAGCTTGTTTATAGCCAGCTTTCTGCTCTGATCTTGTCATGCGCTGCTGATGTGAGCACGGCAGTGGATCATGACCATAACGCTTTTTTCCCCCCGCATTGTTTGGCAGACCACTCGCTGCTACAATTGACCTGAGAGTGGAGCTGATGACCAAAGATGACTGAACCCCCGGGGAGCCAAGTCAGGCAAATCATGCGAGAGATGGAGAGAAAGAGAGAGAGACAGAGAAGATGCACACACACACTGTTCTCTTGTGCGCCGTGGAGTGTGTTTTGGTTTCGGGATGTCTGTGGTATCTCTGTGTGTGTTGTGTGTGCGTGTGTGTGTGTGTGTGAGAGAGGGGGAAGCCACATTTATGCAGGCTCATGTGGTTCAGCGGATCCTAGAGAGAGGCTGGCAGGATGTGTGGCGGTCGTGACAGGTGCCGGTTGGTCGGACGGGAGTGGTCGGACTCAAACTGCTCCGCAACCGTGGGCCGTGCTGAGAGCGTGATCCCGACTTGGCACAGGAGCTGGCATCGCGCTCACTGAAGCCCGGTTAATTGTGTCACTCTTGGGAGCAGAAAAAAATAAATAAAAAGTTAGGATAAGGAATAAACAAGCAAAGTTTTTTGGGGGTGTTTGACAACGAGGCTGAGGTTGTGAGATGTAGCACAATGGCATCGGACAACATTGGGAAGCATATGAGTTGTGCTTTATAAAATATTAACTTGTTTTGTGTAACCTGTAATGCAACACTGGCATTTCCTTTCTGTAGGTCGAATAAAGAATAATTTAATCTTTACAAAAAGGTAATCATTTAAACAATTAAATGGCCAGTTCACCTTCTGTAGAGAACATGCTAACCTGTCGTCAGTGTTAAAAGAAAGATTTAGACTACAGCTGACAAAGGGGATTGGAATTGCAATTTTATTATAAATTGCTGAAATTGAGTCCATTGCAAACAGATAAATGGCCAGTTCTTTGTGAAAATCTTTGCTAACCCTATAGATATCCACAAATTAGAACTGGGCAATTTTCCCCAATGTTTAATTTTCTTAATAAATTCAATTTGAATTATTTTTACAAAAATATTAGTATTTCTTTCATTTATATCATTATATGGCATCAACAATAGTAACAAACCGATAACGACTTTTCTGGGGATTTTTCTCCATCGATTACCAACTTATCAGCTGTTTTTTCACCATAATATATCTTTTGTCATATGAAGTAAAAGCTCTTTATCTTTTTTGCTTCTTTGCCCAGCCCTACTACAAAGTATTCTGAAAAAGAGGTTTTTCTTGTATATTGTTGAGTCTTTTCTCAAATTTCAAAGCTCCCACACTTCTTTGAAATGTACACGCACTGAAGCTTTGTGACGGGAATTATTAAAAATCCAGTTTAATTTTATGGAGAGATTTAAAATGTTTTGATCAATTGTTAGCCATTCAAAAATTAATTATGAATGTTTCATCCTTTGGCAAGACATTTCTCACATTCATTCACAGACAAGCGTTTTATTGCTACAAAAGCTACAGAGATGGATGGACAAGCAAACCCCAGTTCACTTTTTCTTGACTTCCTCGTTGCAACCGAGCAAATGCATAAGGTTCCAATAAACACATTGCCAGCATCACACATATTTACTCTATGAATGTGTTTGTGGGATTTTGCATCGATTGGTTGAGAGGCTAGAGGCACAGAATTGTTAGTTTTGCTCTGAAACTCAAATCCAACTCCGTGTTCACTGAAGTCGACGACCAACAAACTACTTTCCCTAGTTTTTCTTCCAGCGGTTGTCCTGCTCCCTGCCATTCCACATAAACAACATAACACCAAATTGTCTTGAAAAAAGTGGTGAAACGGACCCAAAAACGAAAGCAACTGTCAATAAATACCCACGTTTCATTCAGTACCGAAGCTGCTTTCTGCTTAATTTCTTCACCTTTACAACAACAGAGGAGTTTAGTGCTTTGTTCCAGTATTCCAGGTACAAACATCATTAAGTCGTATTTGAAGGAGGCACGGAACAGACAAACTCACCATGAAACATTTGGAAACATGTCTTTGCGCTCCACAGGGTTTGGAGTCAGCACATGGTAAGCATTATGCACTCAAGGCGTTGGATAGAGATGGGCCAAATATGTTGTCTGGAAATATAAAAAAAAGTTGCTGGGACTTAGGCACTCGTATCGTTTGATGTTGGGTTCATTAGCAGAACAAGCAACGCCACATTCCACCTTACAGTTTTGCTTGTCGGCTCTGCAATTAGCACCGGCAGCCATTGTTTCCATGACAGCCGCGACGAGGAAGGAGCAGAAACGTGGAATAAAAGGAGAGGGGAGAAGAATGGGCAAAACAGGGACTTGGTGAAAAAAAGAAACATTTCCGGAGGTGTAATCAGATTAGTGCTGGGCTAAAAAAGTACAAGTCTCAAAGTGCAATCAAAAGTGATATTTTAATGGATTGTGCGCAGTTCACACACATTTATACAAGCAAAGAATACGAACAAAAGTCCATTTAGTTCTGTGATTCAACTAACAATCTCAATCTAATATATGACAGGTTGAGCTATATCAAGCCTTTTTGTTATAATGTTGATAATTGGCTTTCAGTTTTCAGATAAAATATTTCAAAAGATTATGTTGAAAATGGTCTACAGACTTGTACGTTCTAACTGACAAAGGCATATGTCACTTTACATGTAATGAATCTATATGGGTTTCATTGTTATACGTTTAATTACAGAAAAAGTCACATTCCATTCACTTCATTCTTGTGCAGCCCTAAATCACAACAACAGTATCTCGGCGGACTAAAAAAAAAAACGGTCAAATTCACCAAAACAGATCTGAGAATCAAACAGTTCAAACACAAGAAATGCAAGGAGTACGAAAAATCCACATAGAGCCATTGGTTCATAAGATAGATAAAAAAGATAGATGGATAAATAGATAGATAGATAATTTATTGATCCCCCGTAGGAGAAATTCAGGTCCAGCAGCAGAAGACTCTTTTTGTTGTTGTTGTACAGTCAGTCAGGTTTGTTGTACAGTCTGACAGCCGAAGGAACACAGGATCTCTAAGGGGCAGAGACCATTGTCCATACATGTTGATAAATGTAGTAACTGTTGTAAATTATGAACTTTTGAACGACATTTTCACCTGTATGTATGGTTGGAATTCACTCAACTGTGGAGTATTTCTGTAAAAAAAAAACAAAAGAATAAACGGCCACAAAGAAATACAGTCAAATATGTGTATGAATGTGGATTGTGATGTTCAGGCAAAGTCAAGCTGTTGCCATATTCTGACATCCACAAATAGATTCATCCCCTGCGCTAATTCTTATTTTACAGGTACAGGTGACACTCCGAACTTTAGAATAACGATCAAAGTTGAAATTTTCTGAGATTTTTTATTTGAGATTTGTGCAAGCAGTGAGCTGATATAAACATAATAACAAATTGATATGTCTCACTTTTTGACAATTCTCTCATATCTGTGGTGCCCATTTTAAGTCGAAAATAAAGTTTCTATCTATCTATCTATCTATAGAAATACACGAGTAAATGGACTGTTGAGATTCACCTGTTTTTGAAAAAGCTCAGATCCAAGCTGAACGCAACCCGAGAAGTGAACACAAAAGTAACTTTTTTTGCCAATTCTCAAATCATATAAAAGCAAAACGACATTATTTTTGAAACCAGTGCCGAGCTACGTTGGTGTGTCTTCAGATGTGGTCGATGCACCTTTCATTCGATATCAAAAATATCAAAAACAACTCCTTTTTATTGTTGAAGAATAAAATACTAATTGTGATTATTTGAATATTTAACACATTGTAATGAGACTGACTTTTCATTGTCAATAGACTTTTAATTTTGATTCAGTTTCAGTTTGTGGTGTGCCATGTGATTTCTGTCAATAAAAAACTAGTGCCACAGTTTAGAAAGGTTGGGGAACACTGCTCTAGAATATATACAATTTATTGATCCACTGTGGAAATAAAAATCACTAATAATCTCTGTGATTTCAGTTCTTTGCAAAATGCTTTGAGCTGCAGTTTATCCTATGTTCTATATAAAAACAATCTCCTCTTCTTCCTCTACTACAAAAATACTGATATGATTATTCCCAAAAGAAACATGTTATTTTGAAGCTGATTTTGGTGCCTATACATTCGTCACAATTTCAATATTTTATCCTAATTTAAAGGTCATGCCTAAATATGTTATTATGCCAAAGGTAGAGATTTTATACACTTTTTTATGCTAAAGTCAGAGTTTTTGTACTGGTTATGCTAAAGATAGAAATTGTATGCTTGTTTCTTCTTCATGCTAGAGTTTCAGATATATTTTAAGTTATTTTTAATTTTGTTAGTATAAAGTTATTGCTCATTTATCTTTAGCCCTGTGCTATTCATTCCTATTGTTCTGTTACCGGTGATGCAACACTGACATTTTCCCCACTGTGGGACAAATAAAGAATCTCTTCATCTTTAAGTCTAAAAAATAGACCTGAAAAAAGAAAATATACAGACAACTTTAAATATTTTTTTCTTTTGCCTGTGTTTTCCCATAAATGTGCTTTTGCCTGCAGTTTGCAAAGCTCTCCATCATAAAGTTGCGTTCTCCATCCTGCACATGTATTTACAGGGGGGCCGTGCAAAGAACCAGTGAAATCAGGTCTATACAGATGTTTCCAAGATGTTTTTTTCCCCTCTTCTGTCAGTTGCCGATTATCCCCTGTAGCAAAATCTCATTAAAGTTCAATTTACACAGACGCACTCATGTCGCCATCAACCAAAATTAAAGGCATTAATTTTTCAAAGAACTCCATCCCAAGTCCTCACAATAAATGATCGAGCGCTTGGTATGAATGATTTGAAGAAAGAACATGAGTTTTTTTTTTTTTTTGCTATAGGAAAAATTAACCGGATTAAATATAGCAAAGGGAATTGGACCTTTTTTGTGTGTGTCAGGGAGTCTGTATGGAGCCATGAATATTATAGCCTCCATGCTGGGACAGACAGGGGCCAAGGAAATAGGAAACCATGAAGAAGGTTATGACACGTTTAAAAAAGACATTTACTTTGAGGGCTTCTTCCAACTTTGAACAGAATCCATTGTAACACGCGTTATTTCTAATAGATGCGAGATTTACCATTTGCCAATTGTAGTCTGCCCCGGTGACATTTTTTATTGCATATTAATAAATGATGACTCCAAAATTAGCCTGCAATAATAAATGGCTCCAATAGGCTTGATATGAGTGTTGTGCATGGTGGTAATTGGGTTGAGTAGTTAAGTTATCTCAGCTGCTCGAGCATATTTCAGTGACTAACACAACAGGAGGTTGACTGAACCATATTTCAACATTGCAGCGCATGTGTTGTGGTTGTAACACTTTCAAATGTAGATTAGCACGAAGGAAACACACCATTATGTCGCAGATTCAGTCAGATTTGGCTCTAGAGACCAAATTAAACATAGTGGAGAATTATAGTGTTTGAAGATTAGGAATAATAATTACAATAGTGCAACAATTCAAAATTATTTCAATTTTAACCATTACATCATCAAATATAAATCAGTTATTACTTATTTAAATTCATTGTCACCCAATGAATAAAATACTAACACCTCTATTATTATTTTTTTTACAAGCAACTACAATATAAAGTATTGTAGTTGCTGATAGGAAGTGTTATTATTATTATTATTATTATTTATTGTATTATTATTATTATGATTGTTATTTTTACCATTATTATAGTTATTTTTATATCATCATTATTATCATTGTTACTGTTATTATCACTGTTATTATGGCTCTATCCTGTTAAGAATGTGGGTTCCTCCTGTATTGTCACAAAGCCCATTGGAAGGTGCTCTGGTCGCGTCGTGTCTGGAGCACACAAAGCGCGGCGGATACAGGTTTAATGAAGTTAACTGGTGAAAAGCAGTCTCAGCATGGCGCATGCCGCTGCTGCTGCACAGAATGAGAGTGTGGAGCACACGCACTTCTCGGGCTCTTGTTTTTGTGCGCAGCGCCTCAGAGCCACAGAGCCAGGGCCCGTCCACATGAAAGAGCCGCATTCTGACCTTATTTCCTCCCGTGCCACCTGCTGACGCGGGCTTAACGCATTTAAATAGACCGCTCCAGCGACTAAAGGAAAAAATAATAATGTCATTGTCGCCTTTTTTCGTTTCATCCTCAAATGCGGGAATCATTTGTGAGGAAATTACAGGCCTCGCGAGGGCATCTCTTTTGCATACTAATTTTGTTAGAGTTACCTCCCGTGGCCAGTGTTCGATGTAACCATTAGCACGCACCACACTTGATTTTATTCGATTGCAAAGACGGTGTTTAGAGTAATGTGGCGGAGGCGCCTATGATAAATGGATGCACGTTATGATGGGATGGACTGGGGCCTTCTCAGGAGGGAGCCTCGCTCTCTAACAAACTGTGGCTTTGTTGGACACTGTGCTGCTCGTTGCTTTTCCCTTCTATCATTATTATATTCATGAAATTAAAACAATGTCAGTACGGAAAAGATGTCAGCGGAAAGGTGAAGAGGATGAATGAGCTGGGGGTAAAAAGAGCTCCTTGTAAAAGCAGATACATGTCACAAAGTTCTATTCCTCTACTTACAGTCTCCAACATTTTGTTATTGGCAGAATACATTTGGAAAAATTTACTCAAGAAGTCGTGAAACTATTTATTTAACGATAAAATACATTTGGCATTTCAAAAAAGGAAAAAAGGGCAAGTTGTAAGGCTTTCAAATATTGTTTTGATGACACTTACCTGTTTTGGAAATGATATGCTAAAAGGTGAAAATGAGGAATATGTTTATCGTGTTTCTATAGGTTCAGATCAATTTTTATGGCAAATCAGTTATTCTAATTCTAGAAATAGATGTATTTATTCGATACAAAGGTTAAATATAATAATAAGGATGAAGAGAAGCATGCACATTTATATATACAGGCCTTCAGAATAAAATAAGTCAAAAATTAAGTCAGAGAATAGGCCACATTTGGAGGGATGGAATCATTCATGTCTTCACATCTGTCAAAATATCCAGCGCAGCTCGTTACGGCCTGTATCTCTGGCCTTTTGCGCACAGCCCGCTTTAATGACGGCGTGATTGAGTTACACAGGCCCCTATCCTCCTCATATAAGGCCCACGCCGCAGACACACTTTTATAAGGTGAAAGGAAATATTTTTTACTGGCTCAAATCAACACTTGTCCAGCTCTGGGATTTGTAAAAGAGGCTGTGAAGTGAACCAAAGTCTACATCAGTTTTTTTTTTCCCCTTCTCTCTCCCTTCTTTTCCCTCTCTCTTATTTTTTACTGGTGCTTCCTCGGGTAGTGGGAGGCGGTCCACGCAGTTTGAATGGCACGGATGGGGGAGGGGGAGCACTTCAAAAGCAGTAACCAGCAGGGGGCGGCAGTAGTACGCACCAGCAGCCCCACCCCTCCATCCCCTCGCTCTTGTGGACTGTAGACTTGGACTGTATGTTGTTGCTGTTGAATATTGACAGGTGTTGTTTGCTGAGCACGTTTTCAGACTTCATTGATCAGTGATGATGAGGGAAATTCACTTCTTACTTTGAGAAAGGTTTGGAGGAGACATGAGAAGAACTTGTTTGAACTTGACACTACTGTTGTCTGAGGGTGAGGTGGCGTGTTGTCAGATGTGCTTTGACAAAAGGCTTCAACATTTGACCCTTTATGGACATATTACCATCTAAATTCATGATTTATTTAAACCAAGATGCAATGCTATCAACACATTTGCAGTTTTCTATAAATAAAAAGAGATATAGGAAGTATCGTACGTTAAACTCCACACAAATCATATAGATGGATAGATAGAGGGATAGATTTATCTCACAAGAGGCAATTCATACAGACAATAGACACAACAATAGACACACACAGAGAGACAGACACAAATCTCTCACTCTGCTTTCTGGAGGTGATGCACCACTTGCATCATTCTATCCAGAGATTTTAATTTTTATCTTACGTTTTGTCATATATTAGAATTTTATCAAGATTATTTATTAAGATTTTCATGCCAGAATTTCTATCTCTTTATAATTTAAAACTTGTTTGCACCATATGCCAAAGCAAATTCCTAGTTTGTGACTGTCCTGTTACTTCCAACGGCAAATACAAGTCTGATTCTGAACATTTAAGAGTATTTTTAGACCTGTTAGGAAAAGAGTATTTTCCTAACAGGTCTAAAGAGGGTAACTTTATAGTTTACTTTGACCTTTTCCGACTTAAAGTGATTCAATTCACTAAATCACATGTGTTACTGCTGATTAACTCTGCGCCCTATCAAAGAAAATATTACACTTTTAAAATCTGAATTCTGAACTATCTTGTCTTTTATTAAATTTTTAAAGACACAACAAACGGTTAAACTCCCTCTTTTAAAGTGAAACTCAGATTGGCCCCTCCTCCTCAGAGAGTAGTGTGTTTTTGTTTGTTTTTGTCAATGACTACACACTACTTTGGAAACCTGTAGACTCGTGTTATGAAAGAATTCCCAACAAGCACAGAGGAGAAGGTCTCTGCATATTATATCCTGCCACTGATGCCTCAAATGCTGGATTAAAGATGCATATTTTAATCACAAAAAAACTCAAATATGTGAACATCATCATAACAGATCATATAAATGTTTGAATCCTGCACTTCTCCTTGAATGTAATGTTCTCTGTAGATAACTATCCTTGTGCCTAATTAACAGTTGCACATAAAGTTGATGACAGTGACGGTGGCTGGATGGACCATAAAGTCTGGACAGACGTGATGATCCCCACGTCCTCTGTGAAGCCTTCTCCCCAGTGGTGATCCCCCTCATGCGCTCATTCTGAAGATGAATCGCACAATGCATTTTTAATTTCCCTGTCATGGCCCGGCTCCAGCGCTCTGTGGGTCAGATGGAAATGAGAGCCGGACAGCCCAGCGTTGCGAGCCGGAGCGAGGCTGTGGCACTTAAGACATGATGTACGATGGTCATTAGGCCGAGCTGGTCAGGAGGGAGTGTGGGTCACTGTGGCCACTGCAGACAGCAGCAGAGGAGGCCGACTGTGTCTGTCCACCCCGGAACACTGCTCTTCTCTAGTGTATGGTACTCCTGATGGCAGTGCTCCCCCCAGACAGCAGGGATGATTACCCATCCTCACCTCTGCTCTGTGCTCTGTACAGAGAGCCGCTCTGGCACTTGGCATGCTCCTTCTCATTGTGTTGCATCACAAATAATGGCTCCACATATGTGCCACTTATCAACACGTCTGCCGACAAGTTGGCAAGTCACACGTCTATTTTAGTTGGAGGTAGCTTGATTAGAGATTGGAGTGCATGTGTCACTAGCATTACTTTTGTGTTGGCGTGGTGTAACTGCAGCGGGTTAATTATCAAACGTCAGACGGCCTTTTTACTTCTACCTTTTTGATTGAAGGCTTGACTCATGAGATGCTGTGAAATGGCTCTTCTTTGTGCTCTGCGGTGGTAGCGTGTGGCAGGCTGTCTTGCGATATTTGGGGGCTACACTGTTGTGTTTTCTGTCACAATATTTGGGGGGCAAAGCGAGGTGTGAAATCACTGAATATCATCATTCCTACATCTGTTCTGAAATCCTTTTGGAAATGAATCCAAAGTGTTTGACAAGTAGAAGGCTAATTGCATTCAGTCTGCATCCCAAACACAGACAGGCCAGTGTGTCGAGGAGATTAAGAAGACAGTCAGAAAGAGAAAATAGAAGCCCCAAATGAAAGGGAATAAGCAAAACGAAACAATGCAATGGACCACCTTTGGAGTGAGTACAAGTGTGGCATCTGTGTCAGATGTTGTTAATTAACGTTAGTATGTTCCTCGCTGGCACTTGGCTTCCTGTCATTGGCGTGGGGCAGGTTTTAGAGGGGCAGTGGGCAAGGGGGGGGCAACACAGCAGAGGCAGCAGAGGTAGGGGGTGTTAATCCCACTCATTATAATTCCAGTCCATGGCCTGTCGAGGGAAGGAGACTACAGGGGCCTACCAGCACATCCTATCAATATGCAGTTCCCCTTTTTCACCTCTCCCAGTGGCTGCAGACTACACTGCGGCTAACTAGCCCACTGTCCCACTGTCCCACTGACTTCTAGTTACTGGACTGATTATTATTGAAGCTAAAATAGAAGTCTCCCTCCAGGCAGAATCATAACTTTTTAAATTCCTACATATAGAGAATGGTGTGTTGGCTTTGCTGATAATGAAGCCACATGTACTTCTACTTAACCTCACAGTTTGTTATGCTTTTTCTCTCAATCTGTTCTGTCAAAATAGTGAAATAATAAGACAAAGTATGTTGATTCCACCTTAACACACCTGACAGTTCTCAATGCACATCATGTCTTTCAAACAAATTGTCAGGTGCATGTATATTTAGTCATGTCTTTGGGGAAATCAAAGAGTTTAAAGACAGTAAATTATTTTTAATGCTTGCACAAAATAATAGGCCATTTTCTAAATGACGTGCCATGCTGGTGCTGGGGATGATCAGGACGCCACTCTTGCCTCCCTGTTGATCGGCTAATTTGAGACGGAGTGCACCTGGTGTGTCTTATTGCGTGCACAAGTGCTGAGAAATGGCACTCCATTGACGGGCCCTGGTTATTCCCATGCCGAGCAAAGGTACTGACAATGTTAGCATTAACGGCCCATTAAAATAAAGATGGATGGAGAGAAAGGCACAAAAGGTGTCGTATAGACGGAGGTTAGGTGGAAGATGGCTGCCCTAAAGCACATAGTCATGCAGCATTGAGATTTTCTGTTCTAATTTTTCAGTATTAAGTAAGTACATAAGTTAGTAAGTAATCTTTATTTAAATAGTGCAAGGTCACCCATAGCGGATTATGATGGTTTTATTATGAATATTTTTTCCATCCACTACCACAGTGATGCTGAACACTCATCATTACATTCAAACCAATTGTACATGTTTTTAGTGGTAGGGGAGACAGGAGCACCAGGAGGAAACCCTACTGTATACAGAATTCAGCCCCTTATTGCCTTCAGAAGTTGCTTACAGATTGAAGAGTGAACACATGTTATCTATTATATATACATGAATATGAAATCACTGAACACCATCACAAAGTCCAAAGAACAAATCAGAGAGGTCAGGGATGAAGTCGGGCGGAAGTTTAAAGTATGATGTTTAGGTAATATACAGATTTCATAACATCTCACAAGCCACTGTTTAATCCATCTGCTGGAAATGGAAAAGTCATGAAATAAATGCAAACCTACCAAGACACACAGTCTGTCCAAACGTACAAACTAACTCACAAAGAATGCAGACAAGAGGCCCATGGTAAATCAAACTGAATAATAAAGGCGGCTTTTTTACAAACTGTCTATGAAAAGCGCTACTTCACAATTGTCAGTCAATTTATCTTGATCCTTCCAAATATATATGTCCAATACAATATTTTTTTTGGTCATAATGAGACAAAATATGTAAATATGCATTGGGTGTGAATACTTTTTGTATGTTCATGGATGTAATGTATTCTTAGTTTTAGACAGTAAATAACACTTTAACCAATCGAGTGGAACCAAGTAACAATAATTGCAAATAGTGTTTTCAGATCTGTTGGATTGGTATAATGTGTGTTCTTTCATAGATTCCTTGACTTTTTCATTGGATTGTTGAAACCCTTTATTGACCTTAACTTACCCAGGATAGGGGAGAAGGGGTTAGTGCTTGTACCTCACAGCAAGAAGGTTCTAGGTTCGATTCCAGCTCCAGGATTTTCTTTGTTGAGTTTGCATGTTCTCCCCGTGTCTGCATAGGTTCCTCCTGGTGCTCCGGTTTCTTCTACCACTAAAAACATATACAATAAGTCTGGCAGGAACTTCCTGTTAAGCGACCCCGCTCCCATCTCTGTGTGAAGTGAGAGGAGGTGACAATTTCATACAGAAAGGGCACATACAGCCTTTACAGTAAGAGGTGGTCATACGTGTTAATTATGTAAGAGGCATAAAAGTAATGAAAAATACATCAAATAATACTGAAATTAGATTTTATTATGACTGCTGTAAAAACAAGATTTGCCGATGGGACAAGCAGAATGATCTTGTTTTACAAAGATACAAGAAATGTCTCTCTTGGAATGAGAAAATACAGCAACAGTTCTTGAAGTAAGACTGAATGGCTTTGTCCAACTGGTATAATCTTGTTTTAAGACAAGATTCAATTCAGAATATGCCCAAATTAAGACAAAAACCACCCAATTCAAGCAATGATTACCTCATATTTACATTTTTCCAATCTAGTTGGACCTGGTCATCCTGCATACACACATAACAACAGAACTTCGCCTAGAGTAGGTTCTATTCTCTGATCTCCAGGTTGGCTCTATACTCACTGAGCTCAAATGTGCTGGTGGAAGTAACATGGCTGACGAGTACTTTTTTCTTTTATATGTCGGGCTTCACATGGACGCAGACAGGAGCGTGACACCAGTGCTTTGAATGGACTACGCTTGGAGTCCAGTGGGGCTTGTTCGCACGCCGTGGCTGATGGTAAATGTCAAAGCGCATTTAGACCACATGTTATAAGCATCTGCAGCTTTAAAAAGGACTTGAGCAGCTGATGGCTCGGATTGTGAAGTACATATCTCCTGTTTATCACTTTCACCTGCTCTGCAATCAGACTTTTTGTCAGATGGAGGGGGGTTTTGGAGTCTGTAAGCCTTTCTGGGGGAGTTTATCTTTTCAACAGGTCTCAGTGTTGACGCGGACACACAAAAAACTGAGACAGAGGAGGCGCAGTTTGGGGTGGCGCCACACCTCTGCACTAATTTCAGGGTTAGCAGAACGGCCCGACAGGAGGACAGCATCGCCATGGCAACAGTTACCAGCTAAAAAGCACTGTCTCCAAATCTGATAGGGGCCCCAGATAATCCGTCACAACACACTGCCGATTATAGCCGTCTTTTTGGAGATCGGAGGAAACGATTAAATCCACATTTCTGACCTGGCAAACATTTGTCTTTGAATGCAACAAGAAAAAATCTATTATTCATGTGTTGCTTTTCATTCAAATTATTGTCATTTCTTTTTGGTTAAGCGTGTTTTTATCTGCAGAGGCATCCTATTAGTTGGCATTCTTACCCTATCTTGGAAGTAATAATACATGGATGATAGCTTTATCCATTTCTCATTTATTTTTTGCAGACGCACTGTGTAATAAAATAACCATTACACCAACAAAAGCAAATTTACTCTCCCCGTATCCGTACTTGACAAAGAAATGATTTTTTTTCCCTCTGTAAAGTGCAACACATATGAAAAGCAAATGAAGACAAGGAGATAGCAAATCAAAGAGAGGGAGAATAGGGAGCGATAGTCAGTCAGGGGCGACCACAATGCACTTTCCATCAGGATCTAGTCAATTTATCAGCAGAAATGTTATTAGCTTCCAGATAGCGTCAGCCGGCAGCAGCAGCAGCACCGGCATCTAGGTATTTTCCTCCCCATCAGTCTCTGATATATTTTTAGATGTTCTTTATGTGAGTACAATGGCCTCAATATCAAACATTTTAAATGATGCTTGAAATACCAGTCACTTGACTTTGATGTCACAGGCAATTAAATCCAACCTTACCCCTTTTTCCACCGTTAATAACAGCAATCTCGCCCGGCCTAGTGCCTAATTAATATGTGCTATTTGTCACTTTGCCTTGACACATGTATATCAAAGTGGGGGTGGGTAGAGTGGCTGAGGGAGGGGCCAGTGCTGGGAGGTAATGGAGGGCAGTAGTAATTGAAGTAAAAGAGTAGTAGTAGTAGTAGTAGGAGTAGTAGGAGTATTAATAGTAGTGGTCGTGGTTGTGGTTCTCATCAAGAGCAGACGAGAATGGCAGGTGTAGTGTGATTGCCTTCCGGGGATTGGATTGAGTAGTATTGGTCTGCTGAAATAAAGGTGCTATACTGTAATCAGGCGAGGGAGGACAAGGCGCAGATGGTGATCAGGTACAGGCTGAACGTCAATCTCCGTTGGCAAATTTGGTGCACATGCAGGCGTTCATCAGGAGTGCAGTGTGATGGAGAAGGGAAAAGGCTGCAGAGTTTATTCAAAAAGAAAAGTGATGATAAGGATTTTGTGCGTTTTGTGAGATTGGTGATATTGTGTTTGTTTTTCATTTTTCAATTTATTGATTTGAAGCTCTGGCATTAACTGATTACAATATTTCTTATTTGCACCAAAATGGCCATACGTGAATCCCAAAGAAACCTTATGTATTTGTCTTTTGGAAACAGCCCGCAAACACATACGCTTGAATGGACTTTCTAATTTCACAGATACAATCATGATCACATTTTAATGTCAATTTGTCCATAATTTTCTGCGTTTTAGGAAGTCATCATCCTTGAGTGGAGTTTGGCTGGGGAAAAGTGGTGCTTATAATTAGGCCTGGTGTTTAGCAGCTTGTGTGTTTGTGCACGTGCTGTACACATGCCTTATCATTGCCAGTTTTCACTATGGCTCAGCGGGGGCTCAGGCAATGCTGCAACGTTGCAATGAAATCAATGATCCATGGTTCTTTAGATGTGACCAACAAACTAAGTTGTCATCTCAATCTCAGTGAAAAGAGGTGACGAGAGGGAAATGAAAGCACAGTGAAGTGAGATGAGAAAATGAGTCAAGTATGTGGTGCCAAAGTAGTCCTGTGGTCACTATAGGCACCGTCATTAATACACATAGTGCCCAATTGTCTAATTATGACTGCTGCTCCCAACCTTTCCTCGCCAAATGCTGTCTCTCACATCTGTTCCCAAAATGAATTGTATCCTAGAGCCCTCGCAGTCAAGGATTCACTTGTAAAGAATGCAGTTTTATTGGATGAACTGACTAATGTACCATGCAGTGTAGTTGCACTACCATTTTATGCCACATTGAAAGAGTCAATTAATTTGCATAAATCAAACGAGTCTGTACTGCTACTTTTAAGGCATGGCTGGGCATCTTGGTGAGTCATGTCATCTCTTTCATTTCTGATAAATTAATCATTCTTGCCATTCAATTAATTACATTTCTGACAATTTGAACCTTTTGTCCCACCCACCGGCCCAGCAATTTTACAGCCCAGCCTCTGATATCAGAACATCCCGATGAAAGACTGATGATTTAGTGAACACCTTAGCAAAGGGTTTGATGCCTAGGGCTGAATAAAATTAATATTTTGTTTCCCATCTGGTGGAATCAGCAGAATTAATGAGGGAAGGAGGCCCGTAGCTACATAGAATCCAGGGATCAATCTGCCGCTCTCTGTTGGTTGCTTCTCTTGTAGCTGGAGGTGTGTTTGAGAGTAGGGCTGATGGTCTACCCACAATGCACTGTGCTGATCAGTACTGTAAATGAGTGATTACTGCAGTGCCAGTGAGTCGCCTCAACGCTGACAGACAGCACACTTCCTTGGCCTCCTCCCTACTGGTTATGTCTGTGCCTTTGTCGCTGGTTTGCAGGCTCTAATTGAATTGCATTGGGGAACATGTCTTCAAGCTGGCTGGCAGGATGGTTCTGGTGTGCCATGGAAAGGCTAGTTTAAGGCAAAGCGCTCAGCTATAGGGCCACATGGGGCTCCTGTCGCCATGGGGACAGCTCAGGGTCAAAGGGAGCTCTGATGCTGTCAAAACAGGGAGAGATGTGAAAACACACCTATTGTTGAATAGAAACAGGTTTGAGTAACTGTAGAAGCTTTACATTCATGTTGTTCAATGGTTTATGTCGTATAGGTGTCATAGAGGTTTTAAGATTCAGCATGAACATTAAACATTTCCAAATACAGTTCATTTGAAATCAAAGCAAAATTTACAAACATATATATGAATAAAAGAATATTTTTATGTTGAAGTAACTCATGTAGTAGGTTGTGATACAGACTCAATTATTCTGCAAAAAAACATTTATATTACTGCAGTAAAATGTATATTGACACATTGACAAATAAAATCTCGTTCTTGATCCTGAGTTGATCTTGTGTGCACAGATCCAGATGAACAGGAGTGCCTCCACAGTCTGGACTCCCCTCTCCTCTGCTGCCTGGCCCTGTCCCCTGCACCTCCCTGCACCCCCCTGTCTGGCTCCATGCTCCATGCAGCGTTGCGCCGCGCTGAGAAGGTGCTAGTCATCTCTTTGAAGTATCACTTCAATTACAGGGTTTAACCCCACAGGTCAGCCCTTGATTATTTACTCAAAGCTTGCGTATTTCTGCTGGAAAGCATTTGCTTTGCCATAAATACAAAGGCAAGCTTCACTTACGCAAATGGAGTGAATTTCACAGCGACATTAGCCCTGCTCTGGCCTGTGTGTGATACATTACATCATGTTTTAGAAGTCACACTTGACACATGTCAATGTGGATATGTTCGTGAAATCCTCCGACTGCTGAGGAATAACACCATTACCAGTTGTTATCCTGAGTATAAATATAGTTTCCAATGGAAACTAAAATGGTTTTTAAGTGAATAAACATAAATTATGATTGTGAAATGGTAACAGTCGACAATCTGAACGCCAGGGTCTGATTTCTCTGCTTGGATTGTCTGATAAATTGAGGGCATGTAAAAAGTGCACCTGACAAATAAAGCCATTGAATAATAGATTGTTTTGTTGATCAGGTCGCTGTTTACTTACCCTTTGAAATCCCTATTATGTCTCCACTCAGCTGGTGGCCTTCTATTGACTTGTTATTTTTTCATGAGGTAAAGTGGGGGCAAAATCCATTGGCACCATCTCCACTTCTTAAATAATATAAACAACTAAACAAGAAAAGGTAAGGTCTAAGTCATCTTCCCTGTTAGTTCATTTCAGCAGAGATGGCCTCGCTCGCTGGAGCATGATGCGTGCAATGAAGAGGCGAGGGTCCTCTCCTATCCTCCGCCACACACGCACCACCCCCATAAAAGTTGCAACTGCCAGCTCAGGTGGAAAAATGTTGCAGAGTAAAAGATGTATTCAATAAATAGAGAGGGCCAGCATGGGGTCTGGGGAAAGTGTGCATGAGACGGAGGTTTGCAGAGAGGAATAATGGGGGAGAAGGTAGATGGGGCATGAGTGTACATTAAACAGCAGTGCTTGACGCCTAAGAGAGGTAGCACACCGCTGGGAATATAACTCTTAACTAGTATTGTCTCCTTTCAATTTCAAGCAGAAACCAGAGCTGTCATCTATGTAACTCTTTTCTGCAAAGGCACAAATCACTAAATTTTCGGTGTTCAAATGGATTTTTGGTGGGTCCAAGATGGAACTGTCAGCTCTGTAGGGATACATGGCACTGTAAATCAAAAACCTGATAGCGTATTTACAAAAACACATTTCTTTAAAAACAGAAAAATATATACAAAGGGGGAAAAATCTTTAAAGCTGTGATATACCCATCTCAACTTGAACATATGAATGTAATAAGAGGGACAGATGGAAACGTATTGACATTGATGTGAGAGAAAGTGATGTGAAAGAAAGCAATTATAGTTTTGGGTGTAACTTTTTGTGTCTACAGTATATACTCTGAGGTGCACAGGGACTGGCCAGAGTCAGGACTAAATATGGAGAGGCAGCATTTCAGATTTATACAGCGAATATCAGAGACGGTCTGCCTGAAAATGTGAGTCTGGCTTCTTCTCTGACAATGTTCAAATCCAGTGTTAGTATTGTATCTTCACTCTTTTTAATCGACTGTGAGTATTCATGATTTGAATGCTGTGTACAATTTTTTCTTCCTTGTTTTGATTGGAACCTTGCTCTTCCTTGCATATTACAAATGACCGATTGCGAATCTCATTTGTCGATTTGATAGTCGCAGTTCGGTTGCATCCAGGAAGTTTTAAACGCAGTGGGCGTAAGTGCAACTGAAGACATCAAGTTGTGTCTAACCCAACAATACCACAGTGCCACTTTAATGCTGGTAATTTTCCATAGAAGACAGGCATTGTACAAATACCTCAAGGCAATAATTAGGAGCTAAATATTGACAGAGGCTAATCAAACTCCAACAGGACTAATACAGTAGGGCTTAAGTGGCATTAGAAGCGATTAAATACTATGTACTGCTGCTCTCAATGCCGGTGATTACTGTAGATTTGAGCTCTGATGAAAGATCTCCACTTGACACGGATCCATCATGCTGATACGTACCTGTCAGAGAAAAGAGAGAGCAGGGGGAATATGCCATTGTACTTTTTGCTATTGTTGCTGATTTTAGCGTGCACGGTTGGTGATGGGCTCTGAATGGCAGCCGAACGTCTCATTGTCAGCTTAGCAACTCCCATGACCTCCCCTGAGTCTGTTTGTAGGCTTCACAGTAAGTATGGCTGCCCTCCTACCCACCATCAACTCTGCATAAAAGACACATTATCCAGTTGATATGGGCGGATGACAGAGTGAATGGTGACGAAGATGACAATGATTTGAAATCTTTTGTTCGAATTTCAGCCGTATATAAAGTTGAACCATCGTGGAAAATACTTTGTCGGCTTTGATTGACTAAAATTGCATAATGACATCGCCGGAAATGGATGCGGCCGTCCGAGCTGTTATCTTGTGCCGCTCCATGTGATATTTCTAAATTTGAATAACATAAACTGTTTGTAAAAAAAAAAAAATACGCAAAACGGGTACAATACGCCAAAATGGACGCCCAACACGGTCCTGATGGCACGTCTTTGTGGCAGCGAGCAGCAGTCATTACACCTCCTTCTGCCTATTTCAGACAAGGCATCAATTTGGAGAGGTATCATGGCGCACAAAATGTCACTATTACGTCTGGTGCTGGTTGTCTGGTGCCACGGGGCCTCGGATGAAAAGGGAGCGGCCTCACTGTGCGTCTTTGCCATCTCTGCGTTCCCCACAGAGACATTTGAGTGAGAGATGACTTGGGCTCGTCATGCTGCGTATAAGCACAGAACTGAGAATTGGGGCTCGTACAAAGAAAAAAAAAGCACTGTTTTTTTCACCCCCTTCAACAACAATTTGCAACATCTGCTTCACTTCCATAATTCAGTGTATTTCAGTGTTTTGAAGGTAAACGGTTATTTTGGTTATAGCTCTATTGTGGCGTTAAACAGATAGAATGTGAAAGAATGAGGTTTTGATGACATTGATTGATCCCTTAGGTTAAAGTAGGTTAGAGATTTGTACAGAAATTTGACTACAATAAAAAAAATTAATTTGGTTGGAAAGAAAATCTAATACACATTTTACATGTATTTTTACATTATGATCATATTTTGTATATTATTTTCTGAACAAAATAAATTCAGATACTGTTTATTGGGTGAAGGTGAAGAAAAGGTGCTTGTAATAATTGTTTACATTTTCTATTTAACTGTATTTAATCACATGTTGGGTTAAATCCAATAACATGGCTGTTTTCCTGAGAACATTATCTTTGAAATAAGGTATAACATGCCATGGTAGCCATATTAACAATACCTTCATTCTACAAGCTGATCATAATATTTGAAAATTGGTTTAGGGGCCACTAAAAAGAAAGAAAGTGACCTCAATTGACCGGCTTTGGTACCTAATTTGTAATAATTGACATTTCCAAATTGATTTCTGCAACAATAGTGTGGTGTAGCCAGACGTATGTCCTTATCTTCGTCCTTATATTTTTGGGCAAAACTTTCTTGACTAAGTTTGATCCAAGAATGAAGCAAAGTGGTCTTTAAAACTGCCTTGAAATACGGCTCGTGCGAAAACCATCACAATAAATCGCAGAGAAAATCGGTTTCTGCATTTCAACGCCATATATATGCAAACAGAGCCATCTTTTAAATGATCATGAGAGGACATTTGTTATTGTGGTTAACCCTTAGTGACCCGTGTATTCCCTGATATCTGTAAACATAGCGCAATGTCGTGTATTGCTTTTTTGGCGCTTGAATTACGCCCATTTCCCGCTTCCACATTACTGGCGTTGTCATTTACAGCCCGAAGACAACAGCCTAATAGGATCAAAGATGAGGCGATTCCAGCCTCACGCCGCCTCTATTCCTTTATTAACATGTCTTTTATCTCCCATATCATCAAAACGCTATCACCCGCTAAAGTTAACAGCAGACCCTGAGATCTTCTGTCTACCGAATCCGACGCGCCATCATTTGTGGATATTTTTTTTTTTTTCCTTTTCTCACCCCCTCTTCCATTCCTGCTCCTGTGACTGATTATCATTACCTTTTCTTGCAAATACCATGCTCATTATGTTAGTGTACAGCCAAAACATTAGTAGAGGGAGCCTATCTCTCTGGTTGGAAGGAAGGCAGAGGAGAGTGGAGAAGAGCTATGGAGGCAGATTTTTTCCCCTAGCCTCAGCAGCCATGCCCGGCGCGCTTGGCTATTAACCACAATGAACGCGGTCTTTGTTATTAACATCTGTTCATCAGGGATCGGGCCCAGGCCTAATCACCCCTCGCACCTTCTGTTTCGGAGCAAGACGAGAGGCAATCAAGGGCATCATTTGGCAGCTGGCTTGAACTACTAATGCTTTCCTCTTCTCCGCCACACTCTCCCACCTCCTCCCCCTGCGCGCTTTTTAACATTATTTTTCACTTTTGTACTCAAAAGATGGCCCAGGATCAACCGTGATACACGAGCGATGTGCAATCAGTCAGAAGTGCCTGTGACCATTCATGCATAATGGTGGAGTTGGATGACGAGGGCTAAATAAACAAAAAAGCTATCTTGCCTTCTATCTTGTTGATGGTTGTTTTTAAAGGTGATGTCTGGGAAGGTGAGTGTATTATTTTTGACCATATGACCTTGTAGTATCACGTAAAGTAAGTATTTTTCAAAAACTATATATTTAACACAGTCCCCCCTCTTGGCATAGCTACAACCAATAAGAGTTGTTGGACGAGAATAGTTGGACCAATGGGAAATGGCCTCGTCTGTGGATCAAAGATTTGAATGTTTTTTATCCAATCAGGAAGAAGTGTGGCTGAGAATGGGAGGGTCTAACCGATTCTTGGTCTCTCTCTCCACAATTCAAAAAGCAACATCCCCTTTAACTAAGTAACTAAGTATTCATCCAGATTGATTGGTAACTAGTTTGGCTGAGTTACCAAACTTTCAAACAACACAAAATGATACTATGTAATAAAAATACATCACACTAGTTCCTTGCTCTCAGTAATATCACTAGTTTTCACATGCATGTATTTTTTGGCCTCTGTCACATCTTTAGGTCAAAAGGAAAGTAAAAAAGGACTGAGCTCACCTTTCAGCCCAAAGTGTCAAATACTGTAGTCACTCACAAGGCTCTCTCTCTTTTTCTAATAACATGAAGATATTATTTATGAAAAAAAAAAATATTCTGTATTAGCTTCATAAACTTGCAGAGAGATAGGCAACAG
The DNA here is from genome assembly GCA_964034765.1 of Knipowitschia caucasica. NCBI lineage: Eukaryota > Metazoa > Chordata > Actinopteri > Gobiiformes > Gobiidae > Knipowitschia > Knipowitschia caucasica. The sequence goes on from OZ035843.1 coordinate 20,794,690, forward strand.
TAATTTTGTGCAGCAGAATCCTAATCCTAATAACAAAACCCCAACACTATATCCAATCTTCTTTTTCTGACCGTTCAACTTGAGATCACTAATTCTAACTGCTAAAGTATGGTAAAAAAAAGTCGCATGCCCAAATGACCAGACCTCTGTTTCCAATCAACTAGGGTTAGGGTTTGTTTTAGACTTGGACTATACCCAGAAAAGTCCCATAGCTGCTAGATCTTTATGGAAGTATTTTCATTGGTTGTGATTTTGATTGGTCGTTGGTTGACTGACTGTTTCAATTTTATGATAGATTCATGAATATTACACTTTTAACCTTTGTTGTTATGCCTTCTTGGCTCTATGGATTTCTTATTGCCGCATTATAGGTAATACTTGAGGTGAAAAGTTTCAGAACCCACATAAACCTACTGAGAAAAGCAACTTTCAGATCCACAGCAACCTTTCTTTTTCAATTCATCATTCTTGAACATTCTTTTCAACTACGGTCATCAAAACTCACCATTACATTTATTATTGACAATAATACATCATGTCATCCCATTCTTTCCAACACCAATTTTCTTGCTTTATCCTCTAAAAACATCTCCGTCAGCCCTTTCATGGGATTATGTTATTTGGGGCCCACATACGCCGCGGAAGACTTTGATAGTGATGGAAGATTTAGTGCTGGCTCTAACAGTCCGGCACAGCGGGAAACTCGGACGGACTTCAGCCTATCTCTGCTGTTCATATCTGCACAGGTCCATCCATATCTGTGCGCCGAGAATACAGGACACACACACACACACACATACATATATTTATATATCTGAACGTATACATAGGTTCACAGTGACATCGGAAAACATGGGAAGATGAGGGATCTACAACAGCGCTGCAGATAATGGACTGATTGACAGAGAAGCAATCGGAGTCACTGGGGATGTCAATAAAAGAAAAACTACCCTAGAAAGAAGAGACTTTATTTGACTTGTGTGACATAGAGTTTAGATGAAAGCTACATGCACAGAACGACTCCATAAATTGTGTTTATTTTATTGGTTCTGTGTCTTTCGCTGTGATGTCTCTGAACGCCATATGACCATGTGCAGAGCTTGTGATCAAATTTCAAGTTTGTATATTGGGTGGTTTAACCTTGTTCGGTTGCAGCAGATACGGTAAATAACAATACAAATGATAAAGGAGCTTCAGGCCCCTCCACTCTTTTCAGGGCAGAGGGCGTGGCAAGTTTGTTTGTATAGCACAATTTGTACACGGGGCAAAACATTACAATTATAAACAGATCATTACAGTCCAAGAGAAAGTAAACAAATGTGTGTGTCAGAATTCAGAACGACTTTAAAATCAATGTGTATTTCAGATGCACATTGGAATTTCCAAATAATGTCTGCATCTTGTTTTAGTCTGTGGGATATTGAAGTTTGACAGAAGTTTGAAAAAAAAAATGACATACCCATACAAAACATACATAATCACCGTACATTCAAAAAGAGTGCAGACAAAACCTTTCAGTTGTATGCACAGGGAAACAGAGGTATTTTTAATTTGGGTTTAACATTGTCAGTGTGGAAGCCTGTTCAATAAGTATCTTTAAAACACCTGTGCGTGCATTTCTACATACACACAAGAAAAACATCACAGAACAATGCAGTTAGCTCACAATCTAATGTGGAAAAATAGAAAGCATGATTAGTTTTACACTCGGCCCAGATGGATAAGTTGGAGGACATTTATCAACATTTCTGGACATTGGTCATCTTGCTATGGATCAATGACTCTATATGTTTGTTATTATTGCATTTCCCGTGTTTGGATGGTTTGATTCTCGGATCTGGTGCTGGTAAATCAACAACTTTGTAAAGTCCGAGTGGACAGCTGTTGTGATTTAGGGCAATACAAAAATAAACAGAAACATCTTTATTCAGGGTGACAGTAGCTCAGTTGGCAGAGCACTGATCTTTGCACCAGATGGTCGTGGGTTCGAGCCTACCACGACCCATGCCACATGCTCCCACCGATCACACTTGCACTGATGTCTGCTGTTGTGGTGTCCCTGGGCAAGACACTTACCTGTAACCCCACATTGCCCGAAGCCTCCGGTCAAAGACCAAGGCCGTGGACCCACCACCTGCAGGAGGATCAGCGAGGGACTGGTGCTATGAGATTTGAGTGGCAGCTCTGATTTCCACCCCCTGACCCAGAAATGGACTAATAAAGGGGTAGAAAATGACATGACATCTTTATTCATATTTTTGTATGCTTTATAAACAGCCAGGCCATAACTTATAATATGAAGGACCTATAGATTTAATTAGTTACTTTTTTTCAACGTGCAACCACACACAGAGCCTCCCACACACACACCCTTTTCGAAATATCGTTCTCTTCTCAGCCCCAAAATGGCCGTGTGCATGTGTGTCTGACGGCGCACCGGCCATATGATATGTATTTTCTGCTTTGCTGGAGATAGTGGCGTTTGTTGTGGTGGGATTAATCCCTTTGTCAGCTCGGGCCTCTTCAACACATTGCGGCTCCTTCTGTTGCCCACAGGAAAGGAGGACTGGGGCATCTGTGTTTGGGTTGGCTATGTCTAAATCAGCACTCCTCGTTCCTCTCTCAGAAAGCACACACACACACGCACACACACACACACACTCACACACACACACACACATAGAGACACACACTTACACAGTCTGATGGAGAACAACATGTCCTCGATGTCTCTGCAGTGGAGAAGCTCTACACAAAGCCCTTTCATGTCGTTGGATGTGGCCATGGGAGGCCTGTCACATTTTGGCACAGTTCTCCGGCACTGTCAGCTAGAGATGATGTCTGTTAGGATGTTACTGTCAATCCATAAACTAGCACAAATACTTGGCAAGTGTTGCGTTCAGTTGCATGTCATTCAAGATTATCTGAAGTAAGTAGATAAAATATGGGTGCACTGGAACTTCCTGAATACTATTTTTGGATTATTTTGCTGGTTAAAATAATAATGTGTTGGATTTACATCGCGTTTTTTTGGACACTCAAAAAGGCGTCACATGGCATTTTTCATTCACTTCATACATGATGGTGATAAGCTACTTCTATAGTCACGGCTGCTCTTGGGATGTCTGACGGAAGCAAGGGAACCAATGTGTGCCATCGGCCAGTCCAACCACCAGCCATTTGCACACACACAGACCTAAGAACATAATAATAGTTTGGCATTTTACAACTGCAGCTGCCCCACTCTGGCACCTGTAGTTCCCAGAGGTCTCCCATCACACTACTAACCAGGCCCTGACCTGCTTAGCTTCAGAGGCTGTACAGGATCTGGTTTTCACATGCAGGTGATGCCATTTAATCAAGATAACATTTGCCAACACTTAACACCGCCCACTTCCACCCCTCTTATAACACAGGATTAGTGTAATTAGACATTTGTTGGTTACGAGATGGTTTAACGAGCTGGCATGTTGTCAATAAGTTCTCGTTTTCTTGATTGTGTGGTCTAGATGCTATTTCCTCTTGCTGTTGGTTTTGTGTTCAATTAAAAGCGTCGGACAAAGGTTGTCTCCTTTTGTTAAGTCAAGAGGTATGTGACTGCATGTGATTAGGCCTCCCAGTGCCATGTGCTGAGAATCGGCAAATGTAACCGATGCAGTGTATTACATTAAAGCTGGGGTACCTTTTTTCACAAACCGTACGTTTCGCTTGTTCCAGCAGACTTACTTGAGCATAAATCAGACACAAGATGCAATTCGATTCAATTTATTTTTGTATAACCCTAAATCACAACAGTAGTTATCTCCAAGGAAAACTCCAAACTGTCGATTTGCCAAAACAGATCAGAGAATCAAATAGTTCAAACAAAAGAAATGCTGTGATAAAAGCACATAGAACCATTGGTCCATAAGCAAGATGCAGTGTTCTTATATCTTATTGGAAAACATTTGATATTTTGCATAATTGTATCGCCATTCATCTCCCAAAGCTGATTGGTTGAGCAAGTGTCGTCATGTCTTTTTCAGTTTTCTGTCAGAGAAAGCTGATCTAAATGTTGGACAATAGATTTATAGTTAATTTTGTGTGTGGTTTGAAAGCGAGGTATCCCAGCTTTAAGAAATAATAACCAACACTTTACACCTAATTTCACACATGTTTAAAAAAATGGAATGACAAATCCTGTGGTCTCTGCTAAAATGTTGCCAAGCACGTGGAATAACAAAAGTGCGGTGTTGGAGGTGACCACAGCTAAGAGCTCACAAAGAAAAACTCTGCAATGACTTAATGAATACAGATACACTTCCAGCTATGTGCTCTTCTGAGTGTTTTGGAAATTGCCTATTCCTTCCATTCTGTTGCCGAACTGTGTGCGTTTGCCGGTATATATTTCATATTTGCTTGTTCCATCTGAGTTTTCCATTTCATCTGCAGGGGTCAATGATATGGGTCTGTCTGATGTCACTCAACAATGGCTCCTCGGTCATGGCTCGCACACACCGCTCCTCTACAGACAAGGGTCATCAGTTTTATTGTTTAAAAGTCATTGCGCCCTCCATTTCCCCTCTCCCATTTTCTTTCATTTCTTGACCTAACTACCCGTTTACCTCTACCACTTCGCCACATATGTATTCACAGCCCAAGACCTGGGTATTTTCACTGCTCATTTTCCAGCCGTTCTTCATGGACCTCCATTTCTCTAATGGTCAGCCATTATCTGCCCGTCACACAAGGGTCTGTCCAAGTCATTTGCTCATATCCAGATGCTTTCACCTTGGTATCACCCACTCACTTTGCCGATATGAAAGGGTCATTGTGAACTATATAGGTTTGAACCTTAGAAGTAATGGTAACTGCACTGCAAGATTATTGAGAACATAGGAAGGCTTCAGTTTTTTCACATACAGATGGCAAAAGTCTAAATGTACCATAAGAAAAAATGCATGTTTAAAACATTGTTACAAGATCTGACTTGCATTATGTGAAATCTAGTGTTCTTCTTAGGATTTAACGGTTATTCTTTCTTTAATTTATCTAATACAGGTTTGAATAAAGTCAGTTTTGTGTTTTCCCTTATTCCAATGCTAGGACAAGCCAACCTAAACTACTACCCACATAAAAAGCTGTGATTTCTCGGAGGAAGCAAGTTTGTAGTGGAAATGATAGGAGCAGAGCCGTTGTAGGCCTAGAGCCAGGGGAGTGCTAGTGTCCTCCTCTATCAAAGTAAAAACAGTGAGGTGCTAAACACCTTCCATCCCAGCAGTGGCAGGGGGCTCACAATGCCATTAGAAAAGTGTGGACTAACCCTGGCAGTGTCAATTCCTCAGGCTGGTTATAGTGCAGAGAGTGTGTCCGGGGAGTGCTGTCCTGCCGCCGGGACACACACAGGTTGTGGGTGCTGAGGTGGGGTTATGTATGAAGCTGCAGGAGCGAATAGGGGTGGGGGGTCGAGATGGCAGCCTGTGAGGGATGTACTGCGCAACAGTATATGTGGGCTGACCCCAGGATTACTATTTAACTACCCACCTAAATGCACAAGTCCCCCACCCAGAAAGAGGAAGAATGGGACCCAGAGCTAATGACTGTGCATCCATTAAAACGTATACCCTTGTGCACAATGTAATGACAAAACATCCAGATGTATGCCCCACACGTGATAAGAGAGAGGAGCGGTCCGGGCCCTGATGGGTTAAATGGCCTGGTCCCCCTGTGTGCAGTGGGAATGTGAGCGATGGCTTCCTCTCTCTGGGCTCCAGCATGGGGCCAGACTGGTGGCTGTTAGCTGGAGATGGATGACTCCTCAGTCGGGTTTTTCCGTCAGGAGCGCACAGGCACAAACCAACACAAACCCACATATTCTACTCTTATACTGTACATACAGTGTGTCGCAGTGGGCTGTGAGAGTGATGCGGGGTCATGCTGTTTCCATGTAACTTCTATCTTTCACCCTGGCCCTTTCCCTACTCACCGTACTTACTTACTTTACATACTTTTCTCTGAGTACAGCGTCATTTTGCATATTGCACAAGAGTATGCAATATCTTCTGTTGACATCACGTCAAGTCAAGGCAAGTTTAATTGTATAGCACAAGTTATACACAAGGTAATTCAAAGTGCTTAACAAAACAATTTTAAAATCACAAAAGGCATTAACATCATAATTACTCACATTACAATAAAAAAGTAGTAGAAGTCTCACATTTTCGGGAAGGATTTTAGCTGCATAAATCAGAAACGCTGCCTCCCCATGTTTAGTCCTGACTCTGGGCACCAGCAGGAGGCCAGTCCCTGTGCTCCACAGACCCATTTACTTTGAAGTGGGAGTAGTTAAAGCCATATGAATGATCTTTTGAAACTCTTTTTGAAGAAATCATCACCGCAATATCTCCCGAGCAAAAGCAAGCATGCGTCATCCATAGAATCTCAATGGATCAAATTGCTTTGTGATCACATTTTTTGTTTCTCTGGTATTGAGTGACCTTGAATGTCTCATACATACAGTTAGCCAATCCCGTCGTATTGACTTTAGCCTCCCCTCGTTCACAGAGCCTTGAACAATGTATCTAAAGTGAGCTTGTCTCAGCAGGTAGAGGCTCAGGCAGGTCCCAAGCCAGAGGCACCTCAGGAGGGATCGAATGGCTGTAGGCCCTGGCCAAAGTTTGACCCGTAGTCAAAAAACAAGTCCTGTTCCACACCATTACGGTCCTCCCCTGCTACAACAACACCGAGGGATATGTGTGTCAATACAGGCTTAGATTCTGTGGTAAAAGTTGTGTGCGGGGTGCTCTGATTGGTGAAATGGGGGCATGTAGAGCGGTGTGTGCACCTGAGAACACTGACCCAATCGTGGGTAAATACACAAAACGACGGGTCCATGTGTCTTCTTTGAACTTGTGTGACGCGCAGCTCAATGTGTCGGTGCCTGAACAGATGGAGAATGAGTGGACGGCATTCTTCATGTGAGGTCAAATGTGGGGCTTTGTAGAGACACTTCAAAGACAGTGGACAGTCCTGGACACCTCCTGGACACCTCAAAGTATAATGGTTAATGGTTTATTAGGTAAAATTGTCGCATATAAAGTTGGAATGCACCAACCTTGCAATAATTAGAAACTTTTTTGACATAATAATCCACTAAATATTATTAACCAATGATCTGTACCCAAGTGTTGCTTTGAAAGATAAGTTTACAAATTACCTCACAACTCGTACAAGCAGCAGCTCATGGAGATAGCCAAATGTCGCCTCGCCCTTTATATGAGTAACACCTTCTGTGACCAACTCTCTCTTAAGTTTTAAATAGGTTAGTAAACAGGCGACAGTAGCTCAGTTGGTAGAGCATTGGCCTTAAGCCCAGAAGGTCGTGGGTTCAATTCCCACCTCTGCACCTTCTCCATCGACTCCCACTGATGACTGCTGTCGTTGTGTCCTTGGGCAAGACACTTAACCCCACTTTGCCCAAAGCCCCCACTGAAAGATCAAGGCTATGCTCACACTCAGAGAGCAGCCGTCCTCCTGTGGACTCACCACCTGCAGAGGGTCAGTGAGGGGCTGGTGCTATGAGACTTGGGTGGCATCTCTGACTGTCATCCCCCTGACCCAGAAATGGATTAAAGGGTAGAAAATGGATGGATGGATGGATAGTAAACAGGCTTCTCCATCACCAATAAGGGATACTTGCATTTTCCTTGGCTCCCTTTTTGGGACTGGTTTGCTCTGTTAGCATGTAGCCGTCGGATATTTCTCAGTTTGCTCTTGCTTTTGGTTAGCCTTGCAATATTGTGCTCCATTTCCCACTGACAGTCATTCCTCTGAGTTTGTTCAATAGCAGTAAATAGTTTCTACTTTGAACCACATTGAGCTTGTGATAGAGGCAGTAAGAAGTCATTCAAACAGTGTGACTTTCTGTAGAGATGAACGAAGACGAGCCGCTTCCGTGTCTGACCAGTTGTCTGTATGAGTATGGATCAAAACATCCTTTTTTGGGCATTCTGCAACTGTCCCAATATTCATTAGTACTTCTCTCAACTTTCAGTGTCCAGAGGCAGCGTTCCTGTCATTGTAAACTAACAAAATCTAAAAGTTCCCGGAGCACATTTGTCACTGAAAGTTTAAGCATTACCTGTGGCAGTGGTGGCTTCTTTTTGAAACTACGGCTGTTTATCAGATCTTGGGACTGACGCAAAGATCACGCTGGCTGATGCCCCCTTGTGGTGGGATGTAAATTGTGACTGACCTACATAGAGTAAAACATGAAGAGGAGTTGATGACCACCAGCTGCTTGGCCCCGCCCCCTGGTCAGTGACTGATGGGCCAAACTTGACCTTCTCGAAGAGCAGCATGTGGTCCGGAGCTGGGGGATTGAAAACATCCAGTCAGAGTGATGGCTGTTTCAGAGGCTGGAGACGTGCGAATCATGGAGTGCTATACTCTGGGCTGGGGATAAGGACGAGCTGCTGTGGCATGCCAGACATGTCACCCATGCGCCAAGGCAGGCCAGGCAGGCCAAGCTGAGCCAGCAGGACACCCCTGGCACCAGCGCCTCCCGAAACAAGCCGGCTACGTTTACAGAGAGCTAAAGGTTGTCTGCTCCCACTCTTATAACTTTTGAATGTGCATTAGAATGTAAGAGCCTGCATACAATATGGATCTTACTGCTCTCTTTCTTTGTCACTTTTAAACAACTTTCAGACTTTTGTTGGTGCTTTGTTTTGATGGGTGTCATGTGTTTTCCGTCAATATCATTTGTTATGATACACAAACATACAAACATACCCAGGTCCAGGGTAGAAAACAAAAAACATAGAAATTGACTTTAAATTGTTCAACAGGCTGTTTCATTCAGTATTAGTACTTTCCGGTTCCAAATACCCAAAAATTCCACTGAAGTCAACACCCATTGATGGTGGGTCAGTGAGTATATCCTTGGCTCTTTTGGGAAAAATGTGTCTTTTGGGGTTTGGGGCAACTTGGATCTGCACATAATAGTTCAAATCACGCAACCTGGAAGAACGTGCAATCAAGAACCTCCGATTCCGATTCAGAATACAAGTTCAGAACATCGACAAATTGTTGATTTTCCTTTTAAGGCAAGTGGGTGGCATGCTTGTGGCTTGCATGTATGATTTTCTGGTGATTTCTTCCCCTGCTGCAACTGAAATCAGCGATATAGAAGTATAGTGTTTTTTTTTTTCTAGGAAGGACCGAAGTTTATTTGTATTGCACATTTCCAACATAAATGCAACTCAACGTGACTAAGGAAGACAGATCGACAAATCACAACAAGACATCGTATAGGTGCCTAAACCCATTTGAAACATTGGAGCCTGTATTTACCCAGGACAATTTATAGCTCATCGGAGGTATGTGCAGCGCATGGGGAAGTGATGAAATGCTGATTAAAGAGTGTCTAATTCCAGAGTGTCTCCATGTGTTCCCTGAAAAAGCCATCCGGGATCTTCCCCGCGGTGCTCAGGCGATAATGGTCGACCCTGCGCATCAGATTGCAGCTGTGGTTTAGCGGTGACCAGGCAGACGAAGTGACATGTAAAAGTGTCACACCATCTGAGGTCGCGCCCGGACGATTTCACAAGTCCTCGGAGATCTGTGACGGACAAGAGGCGAGTCGAGTGGTTGGGGTTGGATTCTTTTTTTTTGCAGCTATAAGAGGTTAATGTCTTTTTTACATGGATGGATTCTTTTGATTATATATATATTGTTAATAATATATCAAAAATACAAAAATGTCAAAAGTTGAGATCAGATGATGCCAAAAGAAATCTGAAAAAACTTTGTAACGCTGGTCACCGTTTTGAGGAGCATTGACCATTCAATGAATATTTCTCAAATGCTAATTGCCATCAAAAGTATAGGCCCCCGAATGCATGCTCAATATTGATAGTTGTAACTGGCCAAATATATTTTTGGTATTATTATTCACTCATTTGGACCAACCTTTTCAGTTTAAATAATACATTTTGTTTGTCCCAACGGAAAGAGCCTAGTTTAAGAAACATTTTGGGAAAAAATAAGACCGCAACACGCTTTATTGTATCAGAAAACCTTTTATCCTTTACATACTGAGAGCTGATTGGTTGAGTGAGGGCTTGTACTTATTTTCACTGAGAAAAAAAACTGATCTAAAGATGTGGTCAAAATACATAACGTTTTTAAGTGCCAGGAACTGGATTTTATAACCTACTTAATTTTAATGTTAGAAAGTTAAGTACTCCAGCTTTAATTGCATTTGACGTCAAGGATTTTGAAAACTGCACCAAACATTTATTTCATTCATTGTAAGAACACTGGAAGGAAAGTAGAAAGTTGCTGAAAGATTGGTCTTATGAAAAGTCTATACCTTTCTCAATTTATATTTTTCCCCATTTTTTTGTCTGCATTACACTGAATTCTTCCACCTTTCTTTCACATATTCTTTTCTCCCCCACCTATATTTTCCATCCACAGGTTTACCAGGCAGGTCTTCGTATGGGGGCTATGGACAGGGACGAGTTAGCCACATGTAATGCTAAAGGGGGGACATCCTTTCGCAGTCATGCCTCAGAAGCGCCATGAGAAAATGATGCACACCCAGGTGGTCAAATGCTCTTTTTGTCTCCTACCAGCTCCGGCTTCTGTGGCTGTTTATCACTTTGAAGGAGGAACCATGGTGGGTGTTTACGGTCCCTCGCCTTGACTGCCTCCATACCTCCAAATGACCGTGCGCTTTTGTCAACGTGAAAACTTGCATTATATATGGTGTGACTATGCGCTAGTCCAGGCCATAAACCACACTCAAGTCCAGTCAATCCTGTTTTCTCTTCATGCTCCTCACCAGGGACCCATACGGAGTTTTTACATACAACGAGAAAAACGGTACTCAATTAATTTCATGCCATGTTATCTATAGATGTGTACAATAGTGATTCCATTGGGCGTGCAGTCGCGAGCATACTGTTGCCAGTCATTAGTCCCAGATTAATACAAGCGGATCTATACAAAAAAGCCTCGCGACTTGGCATCCATAAATTGTGGAGATATAGCGTTTCTAGATAGGAGGCATATGGCCAGGGTAGGACACTGCTTCTTTGTAATTGAGCGGCAGAGCAAGCAGTCCATAAAGATGCCAAGACATAGTTAAATATTTATGCAGACGAATTGAGTAATAAATAAATGGTTAAATGAATAATGGCTTGATTAACGTGATGGCAATAGATACGTCATGTTTTATTCAGGGTATATCCCATTAAAGAACAGGCTATTAGCCACACTCTATCCCCTGCAAAAAGTGATGAAAAACAAGTTACAAATTGCTCAAATTTGGCCAAAATGTATCTTAATTTGAGCACTTTCTGACTACCTTTAAACAAGATTTGCCAATGGGACTGGGAAAAGGATCTTGTTTTTAAAAGATTCAAGAAATGTCTTCCTGGAACCGTTTTTGAAGTAAGACTAATTTGGGTTTGTCTCATTGTCAAAAAAAGACATAAATGGACTCAAACTAAGATGAAAACCACTCCATTCAAGCAATTATTACCTCATATTGTATAATTTTTTGCAGTGTTATGTTTGAGGTGTTGATGGAATTTGCCAGCTCTTAATAAAGTTCTTGCAAACTCTTTGATTGGAATGGTAAAAACACTTTTGATACCACGCCATTGTGAAATAACAGCTAATCAGAACACGCTCTTCCTCTATTTGCGCTCCATTGGAATATTAGCGTCCCCCCAGCGACACAAAACCCATTTCCTCCCCTTTACAGCAGATGAAAGTCGCCTTGTGCTTTTCTCCTGTGGGGATATTGTCTGCCGGAATCCCGCTGAGTCCGAGCCGATCGCTGCTTCACTGCTCCATCTACAGGCTGGGAGCAGAACTGGCAAGAGGCTGGTATACAGAAGAGAGAAGAAGGGAGGGAAAAAAATATATGATTAAACAAAAGTAATTCGAGACAAAGGAGTTGAGGAGTTGTTTTAGTTTGACAGAGCCGGAGTTGTAACACGGCTTCCTGAATGGACTTAAAGGGGGAAGTGTTGCGGCTCTGACACTAGTCCCACTGTGAAGTCAGAAGCATATCAGACATGAAGCTGAAAACTGTCCGCAGAAAACAGCAGGACCCCGCGCCTCTGCTCCTCATCCTCCACACAAGTCTCACTGCACCGACTTCAAACAGGACCTGATGATAACAAATAAAGTCCAACAAGAAACTGGCAATTGCAGGAATTCAGAAAGTTTTATTTTTTACCTGCTAATTTCTGTCTGTTTGTGTGCCTTCACTTTTAGAATCTGCTTTTCCCTACAGGTTCGTTTGCTTTTCTTCCTGCTGCTGTCAGATGATCCTGGGTTATATGTGTAAATTAGATTTGGCTATTTGTGATTTTATGTTTTGTTTGTATCGGCTACTGATGGCACCTAAATCTATTTACCATTACCTATCGATCGATCTAAAAAAGTCCTAATAGTTTGGTCACAACACTACAACACTACAAAATCGATTATGATACTAAGAAATTAGATACTCAATACTGATTTAAAAACACAGTGATCCCCTAATCTGCATTTTTTTTATACATACATATGAATACCTAATGAAAGTACTTTTTAGTGATACGACAAGGTTTTAGTTCTGGGATCAAATTCGTTCAAAATCTGCATAGAGAATCTCACGTTTAGTCTTGTGCATGTTATTTTCATACTTTGTCACATCACTACTGTCTCTAGATACAATACCACTTTTAGTATTGATTAATATATGATTTGTAATGCTTTTGACATTTTTAGACACTTTAGATTCAACTTGGAGAATGAGGTCGAAAAGAAAGAAAACCTCATCATAACTACATAGATAGTTGAATAAGCATACATTTAAATACTGTAGTGTTCAAAATACTAACAATTTCAACATGATTGTTATACTAATGAATAGACTCGTTACCAAATTCCATGCCACAGTGATTATGAGATGCTCTTTTTTTGATGCCACAATTTTTGTTTTTCCAAATATTGTTTAATATTTAAAGCAGTTTTCAGAACCAAAGAAAAGAAAAATCCAAAAAGAAGAACAATATTCACTCACTTGAGTAGAAAAAACAGCATTTATGAGAATTAGCAACTAGATACAAATAATTTCAGGGATTATGCAATTTGGTCCTTATTTAGTTTTAACACATCAATTATAGTTTTAGTGTTGATGATATATATGATTTTTGATTGATGCATGACACCCCCCTGGTTTAATTAACCTCCAATATGTGTATTCATGTTAGTTGAATGCTACGACAGCTGATACACAATCTAATCTGTAGAAATGAAACTTTATCCTTGTCTTCCTGTGCATGTGTACGTTTGTGTGTGTGTGTGTGTGTGTGTGTGCGCGCGCTTGTGTGGAGCCTCCGTCTTTCCCCTCGTGTCTGTATAGCGGGGCAGCTGAGGCCCTGGCCGCAGCCGTGTCCAGCCCCTGTCTGCAGACTTGCTATTCACCCCCTCAGCGTCTTCTCTCCTCTGGCCTTTGAAGCCTCGTAACATCCACCAACTCTCTGCGGCAAAAAAAAAAAATACATGTGGTAACAGCTCTGTCCCTATTTACATGTATTTGTTATCAAACGGGAGACGAGAAGTTGTTTGATATCCACGGACAAAAAACAAGCTGTTGGCTCGGGGCACTCTGGGGTGTCTAACTGATTGACTGCATGGGCAAAGTTCCCAGGGTCCCGTCTTTGTGTCCGACCGCTTTTCAAACACCCCCAGGCTTGAGAAAGTTTTGCCGCGGGCAGAAAAGAAATGATAAATTAGAATTACATTTTCCCAAATCAGAGTGTCTAGTTTTTCAGAAAGGTGAAAAAAAAAAAAAAGATATCCTTTTATCATGCGAAATCAAAGGACAATGGCGTTTTTTGACACGAATGTTTGGAAGAGTAATCATATGAATATGCAAAGTGAAAAATGGAGAAAAAAAAAGTGCGCGTCCTGCTGGGCTTGTGCAATTGACGGGACACTTTGAAATTTTGGAGTTTACATATCTGCATGTTTAGCGCCGTGCTTTCAAGAATAAAATAAGCTGACTATTAATATGGCGTGAGAATGCAAAAGCTTCCAAATATTCAAACCGTGGCACCGTTTATAATTAGAATGCGCGCTCAGAGGGTTGTGGAACGCGCCGTACCTGTCTGCCCTTATCTCGTGTGTATGGTCTGTCCTTCAAGGCGGCGAGGGGGAATAAAAGGAAGCCGGCAAGCCCCCTGCCAGGCGCGTAGTCGAGAAACTACCATGAAAAGCCGGCAGATAAAACACGAACAAGTGTAAAGAAAGAGATATATGCTGTCCCCGTTAGCCTTTGAGCTCAGATATAAAGGGTTATAGCCACAACTTACAACCTTTCCAGCGGTAATGACTTTTCAATCACGCTCCTATGACAGCACACAGAGTCGTGGCTAAAATACAAGCGCAAGCAACTCACAAATGCCTAATGGTCTTTATCATAAATATGAGTACTGCAAAGGTTACAATGAGATGGATACGTCCCCGCGCCCCATTTAGTTGCACGAAAAGGACGGTGGTGAGTGATGCGGGGCAGAGAAACAAGTGGGCTGCACTCAGGGCTGATCTTAACGTGGGTGAAATATCTGCTCTTGTGTAAAGGTTATCTCAATATAACTTCCACAATGCACAATGTTTGCCGGGAATCGAAAAAAAGCACACTTGAACTAATGGAAGACCTTGCCATTTTGTGCTGACTTAAAGGCAGCGCAGAGAATAGCGGTGAATCTCAAAGCGACTCCTGCCAAAGCCGTACTTAGCCGCCGTGAAAGATGGTTTACTCAGGAGAGTCATAATAACATGATAATATCTATTGATCTCCATTGATTTGCTATTAGGGGCTAGTTTAACCTTGATTAATAGGAGATTGGTTGTCAAGTCCATGGCCATAAAGGGATCATTGACACGCTACAATAGCCCTGTTGAAGCCGCCCCTCAGGTCTGTTTCTGGGGCCGATCGATCGCTGACCTCTGCCTCTTATTTAGCACAATAGAAGTGCACCTTTTTCCCCACATGATGAACAGTGTCTGTCTGAGAGCCACAGGGCACACCCGGCTTAACCTTGAGCATGAAAATGTGCTTTCTAATACTGTGGGAGTTTTGACCCGGGCCAAATTGGACTGATTGATTTGACAAGAAAATGGTACAATATTGTTTGCTTTGCATTTAAAGAAGACATATTGTGAATTATTTTGGGTCATTAACCAGGACAATGAGACTCCTTTTTCTGTCATATACTGCTCTAGAATGCAAAATGATATCTTAAGTAGAAAACATTGGTAAACAAGTTTGAATGGTGAAAAAATGCATTCTGCCTGTAACTCCTTTTGCTACCACCAGAGGGAAGAGTTGGGATCGTTTTTTTTGTCAAATTTGAAAATGGCTTTCTGCAAACAGCCATGTGATTATAAAGAACGTCATTACATCTGATGACCAAAACTTATTTATGGTCAATACTTTTGTTTTAAAAGAACACGGCTCTGAGTGTGATGTACAATCATCATCATTATTATTATTATTATTATTACAGGACTGATTAGTAAATTCAGTTACATGATTCTGCAGCAACACGCGGACATTTGAACTGCTTGATGCTGTGTTCTCCAATCGCAGAATCCACCCCATTCACTTTGGGTAAATATTTGGATAGTGCAGTTCTGGTCAGTCCAGTTACAGCAGATCATCTCCTGCTTCTGCTGCTGCTGCTGAACGGAGAGCAAAGAAAACATGACAGAGCCGTGCACTACAGGAAACAGTCTCTACATCCTTTCTGATTTCTTTCCCAAATTTGTATTTCTCTTGTACATGCATATTTGAATCAGTCTGTATGCATGGTGCTGTTTCACTTTCCTCCTATCCCCACTCACTGTTCTGTGTTTTAACAGTTACGTGTACACTAAAGAATTCTTCATGTTATGCTTTTAATACAAGATATAAACATCACAATAAGGTTCACCATGCTGTTGAAGTGTTGGTGTTTACATTTCCAAACTAGGCATTACATTTATTCTGGGTTCTGATACCAAAAAACAAAATACATACAAACGGGGAGTTGACGGGAGAATGACTGGCGGTGGTTGAAAGGCAGCTGTGGCTCCAGTAGTAGTTTATCACCACGGCGATGTTCAAGTGTCGATAAAAGTGCTAAATAATACTGATGCATAATAATGCATCGCAATCAATAGATTGCGATGGCAGGAGAGGTGACCTGCACGACATATCAGAGTTACCACAAAACATGTACGTGTCTGAGGACAGTGTGCCACAAAACTAATAATTGAACCCTATACTTATGAATAAAGACAATAATCAAACCTCCATCATAAATCGAACCAAATAGGGATGTTTTGAATCATAACACCTGAACATACATCTGAGGTAGATCACGGCTCAATGGTTGCTGTAAAAGTAGATCTTGCTTTGATAAAGTGTGGGCACCCCTGCTGTAGACCATGTCAGACTCAAATCAGTCTTGTTTTTCTACCCTCTATGCAGCTCCAGATGTAATAACGTGGCACAATTAGTACAATATACCTAACATATATGGCACAAGCAGCATGGCTTTCTCCCATTAGAATGCTCGACTACTTAGAGCAATTATCGGAATAATCCAGCTTTAACAATATCCCTGGTGTATATCCTTGTTCTGCAGCTCAATCCCAGAAGAGCTCTGTTATAAAAGCTGCATTGGCTCCCCATTAGGCAGGACCGGAGGGGACAGAGTATCTCTCACTCAATGACCTTTATTACAACAGGGCCCATAGGTCAGCGCCACAGACAAATATGTATGAGGCTTATTAGGACAGCTGCCCTGAGCCGGACCTGCAGGCGTCCACCAGCACGACACCGAGCGCTCTGTCCGAATTAAGACTAAATGACTGGGCCTCGCAAGTGCCCTTTTATTCAGCTCCAAATAAGGCAGGGCTGGTGGGCTGTGTGCACCTTTATATTTTTGTGCTGCAAAGAGAAAAATCCACAATGAGTCTTACAAGAGCTGTTCTGAGTGGACGCAGAAAAAGTTAATCCAAAAAATGTTTGAATCCTCCCTTGTTATATTGTGCACCTGAGCAAAGAAGGCTGTACGCGTTGTTAAATATTGTTTTTCTCTCCAGCATCCAGGAGATTTTTGTTCTCTTTGAATGCAACTCAGACCACAGTGTGCTGCATCTCCTGCTTTTCCAATCTTTTATTATCCCTCATTATTTTGCTACTCAAAGTTGTATTTTGATTGATACTTGTTGTGCGTACGTTTGAGTAGTATGGTTTTTGACCTGCTTCCCACATATCCCCACCCACATAGCGGCATTAGAAATCCTCCAAGCCAGATCAAGCTCTCAATTCAACCTTATTTTTTGCAGGTACAGTTTACAAAATACAGGTATTTAGAGCATTGGCCACACCCCCTTTTGTTTTTTCAATCAAGAATTTCTTTGGTCGACTGCAGCCCTACTTAGCACTTCAGCAGTTAACAATACAGTATTAATACATTGAACTTATAGGGCCTTTTGGACACCCAAAGACACTTTACACAGGAACAGGTTAATTAAACTAAAAATAAGAAGAACAGTTAAGTGTTGGCAGTTGGATTTATTGTTTGGACCAGTTTTAATATCTCAAGAATTGGCATCTTTGTTATTACGTACATTAGGATAAGCTTGCAGTCTGAAAATAAAACCTCCAGCTCAATTGTGCATAAATCGCTGCTTCACTCTTCTTCTCTCTTTTTTCACTTTTTTGACACTTAATTTGCTTGGACCAGTTTTCAGGCAAACATTTACCCACTTATTACCCAATTACATTATTAGAATACACATAAGTCCTCAATGAGCATGCACTTTTGCAGGGACAGCTGTATCAATGGGCTAGGTGGACTAAACCCTTCCTGTTATTTTGCTGGAAAAAGTGTCATTGATTGACTTTGTATTTATTTATTTTCTTTAAAACATTTGGCTATATGGCCATTATATATGTTTACATTTGAAATTCATCCTTTTAGTGAAAAAAAAAAAATCTGCTTAAAAATCAGTTAAACAATGAGAGGGGCTATTTTCTCTTTAGATTAAATTAGCCCATCTCGGAGAAGATGAGTCTCTTCTTCGAGTCATCCTACCACGCCACATTCATCTCTGTAAGGTTGATTGACAGCTGTAAGTCCTGCCCCCCTTCCACTGCTTGAAATTTTGGTTTAAAAATGGGCTTAATTTATGCAGCCAGAGTTTAAAATCTTCCAATCACAGCGTTGGGCATTGCTGCTTTGTAAACAATGGCGGATTCGGCACTAGCTAGTTTGAAGGAACTTAATTTAACTTTAATAACTATAACAGAGAGCTATTCTACTGCAGCAGAACATTGGTATATTACAGTTGTTAATCTATTTCTAAGGAATCCTTAAATAGAATAAACGTTTGTTTACATCTATAAACAATTTACAGAAACAAACAAACTGTATGCAGAGAACACAGATTTTTGTTCAAAAACGTTTTTTAACAGTTGTCTGTTTCAGTCACTTCTTGTTTGTCAGCTTTAGAATTATTTATTATTTTTTATGAGACAACACCTTGTTCGGTCGAATCAAGTTAAAATGATCCTTTTCGTGTGTATTGTTTGCCCATCACTAATATTTTTTAATTAGCCGCCACTGCACATTTGTAATGTATCTCCTGGTCTAGTTTACCCATTTTGATCCACTTTATTTGTTTGAAGTTGTTATAGATCTGTTTTTCGCTGTAGAACTATCGCCTGCAAATAACCCAAATACATTTTAATACAGATAACTCCTCAAGGAGCGTGTACTTTTGTCACGTTTCTCCTGGCTTAGTTTAACCTCATAGCACTACAGTAAATGTTCCTGAGTCCAAAGGCCGCATGTCTGTCGGTCAAGCCAATCCGATCGGACAGGTGATGTGGGTGAGTAATCCATTAGAAGGATACAGAATCCCTTCCTCAGCAGTGCACCGTTGGAGCACGCTCAGCAAGCACCTTGACGGGCCCCAGAGCCAGGGCCTGTCAGGAGCCAGGAGGCAGAGTGATGGAGAGCCCCCGCCACGGTGCACTGGACCCTGGCTCTTACCCACGCACCACCGCTGGGTCTGCCTTTCACCCGGGGGCCCCTTGGTCACCACAACACACTCCAGATGTATGGAGGTATGCGCGGGCTGACGGTGCGGACGGGAGCGCGCCAGTACAGTGTCAGAGAAGATTAAGATATTTCCTGTCAGTCTACTGTCTCTCGGCCCCAGAGGTGCGGCCCATTTCCATTATTGAAGGAAAATTCACTCGGATCCCTCAAGCTTGTCGGCCAATCACAAGTGCTCCCGGAGGACGTTAATGAAAAGGCGAGCAGATCCCAGAAGAAACATCTCTATGGCTGCACACATAATGGCCACGGGAGAACAGAACAGCACTCTCACTGAGTTTGCCAAAGTGGACTTTTCCTGCATCCATCTACTGTGCCGAGCTGACAGAGACCTTGGACTGGGTCGTATGAGAATATAACAAAAACACAACAATCTTTATTCACATTATTTACGTGTAGCGTGTTGTCTGTGTGATGTATTTCTCACAAATAGCTTCTAAATACCTTTTTTCAGTCAAGCATTGAAAGGTCAATTTGTTCTTTTTGAGCATTATGACATCTTCTCACCAATGTTTGGTTCTTGAGCAATTCAAAGTCTGACAACCGTTTTTCCTCATTGAGAACCAATGAACATTAACAGCCTGACTAAATCAATGTGCACGTTTTATGAAATGTGTAATATATCTACTGATGCATAATTGGAAAATGAGTGATAAGTACTCCATATTGTACAATGTGTTCATTTAAAAATCCAATCTCTGTTGGCTCTTTAAAGTCAAAAAAGCAAAGCTCCAACTTCACAAATTGCAGCAATGATTTTTAAATAATGTGTGGGATTCCTTCTTTGCCAATTGCAGTGACTAAAGACACTCTTGGTTGTTATGAAACTGAATCAATAATGCAGAGCACTGCTGTGTCTTTATTGCATCTGGGGAGCTACTTATTCATACAAAAGGCACATTACATTATGGGCTTGGCTTGCCCAGGGCTTGTAGTTATTGAAATTTAAAATTATGCCTCACATCAATGTCTTTTGTAAATATGGCTGTTAATTTGTTAATGCATTAGCGCGGTGTAATGATTCATTTAAAGTTTTGAATGTGAGTTTGTTGCTGACATGTTGCTAATTACTGAACAGTTTGTAAATGACAGAGTGGCAGAGTTTCTCGGGAAAGTGTGTCAAAATGTTACAAAAAAATTAACAACACGCACTATGGACTCTGTAAAATATACCACATCTTTACAAATTAACATCCTTTCACCGTATCTGCAGATTCTGTGTTGCCTCCCTCTCGGTAACGTGTGAAGAGCAAAAGGCTGGAAAGGCTTTGGGCTGTGAGATCCCTGTAAAGGTGAGGGCTGAGGGACTCTGGGAAAACTGCAGCAGCGAAAACACGGAACAGTCACATTGTCTCAGGAAACAAGTCTTCAGCTTCAAATACAGCATTTCCCTTTTCATGAAAGTACTTGTGATCCCTTGACTAACGTTGATCTTTTTTCATAGAGTTTTCAAAAGTACAATATTTGTTGAGCGACTTTGGTCATGTGTTTGTATTGTATTTAAAACAATACATCCAATTTTTAGAAAAAGAAGCTTCATCTTTGCCCTTACCACCCTCACCAGCCCAGTGATGAGGTGTGTGGAAAGGGGCATGCCCTCTTGACCCAGTTCATCGCGTTTGCTGTGTGCTTACAATATATTTAAGCAATTGTACATTTAAAGACACATGGTTGCGTACATATCTTTTCCAGAATTTTTGTTTTCTGACAGTGCTGTTTGTTCTGTAAAGTACTTTGAATGTGTGCATACATAAATTGGCATCTCCCATTAAACTCGACTTGTCTAATTTCGGCTTGCAAATAGAACAGCAGAAAATGAGCAATTAATGGCGGTAAATTCATTTCCACCAGGGGTATGTGTTGACAGGGGGTAAAATGATTTTTGGGTAGCCTCAAATAAGCTGTGGTTTTTATGAGTTGTGTGCCAAAGGCCAACAAGAAAACAAACACTTTAAAACAAAGGCGTGATGCGAACATTCTCAGAAGTTTACTTGATGAAAGATGAGCAGATCTTGAACTCGGACACATGAATTATTCAGATTCAGATCCAGACTCAATTTAGAGTAAAAATCACATGTGCAAAAGTATCCCAGAGTGCACCAGACAAATACATACAATAAAACAAGCCAAAAAGTACAAGAAATAATCAATACAGTGTTTTTTTTAGACTGATTGTGGAAAGAAGCTGTTTGCATATCGAGATGTCCTGTATGCCAGAGGGAAGAAGCTGGAACATGACTTCTCTAGGGTGACCAGAAGAGCCATTGAAAAGTACACATTCTAATCTTTTTGTACCGACTTGTTTGGGAGAACATGCTATATTTCTGCGAATACTTGTGTTGCAATGCCTTTAAGCTCCAAATCCAATGATCCTAAGCACAGATCCCATATCAAATATTTGCATAGAAGCATTTTGACGGTCTGAAAAGTTAACCAGCTTCCATCAAAACCCCATTAACAGTAATTGTAAGCCGGTGCCGCTCTGTGCCCTCTAGGTGCCGGGCCATCCGAGCGGGTTATGTAAAAAGAGGACGTGATGACAGCCCTGTGTGTTACGTCTGTGTGCGTGTCTATAGTGTGTCTGGGAGGATGGACAGTTTGCCACCCAGCGGGGACCGTGGCGCTCCGGCTGGGTAGGTAATGATATCAGATGCCACGCTCCACAACAACAGGTGCCTTGGCAGTGCCACCTTCTACCTCCACGCTGTGACAATGACATCAATGCACAGGCTTCGGTTAATTATAGATCACCAATCCCTCGCTCTCTGCGACGGGAGAAACAGTGACATGTTTTTGAAATGTTTTGGAACAGAGCAGTGACTTACAGTAGTCACTTTTTGCAGTTGTATGTAGCTCCACTGTGATGCAGATTATTTTCATTTGCCATTTGCAGTAAAACCACATTGAAATACATTTGCAAAATTCCCCAGTGTGCCCCAAACATGTACATAAAAAAAAAAAGCTAAAGTACAGGAATAAAAGAAGCACTTGGTTATGGATGCTAGACACATTTCATTAAGGCTTGTCTCAATAATAATTTTATCGACTTATTGATCAAAAACTTTTATTCTCGGGCTTTTGCACCACTTGACTTGTGTCAGTTTAGTTGTTTTTTTGAATGTATTTTTACAGTTTTTAAATCTTCTGTTTAGGTAGATACCTAAATTATTCATTTCTCTAATGACTTATTTTATTTTATTGTAATTATATATTTTTCAATCGATTGCTACTATTCTAAAATTGTATTTGGCAGACATAAGAGTGAATATTATTTTTCATGTGCAGACATTTAGAAACTTTTAATAAAAAGTGCTTTACAAATAAAGTGGATTTGATTATAACTAATGAATAAAAAATATATTTTGGGCCTCAATATCATTCCACTGTAGATTTATTTTGCAAAAGTTTAGAGAAAGTGTCTTTGTTTTAAAACAATGCATTTTTAGATGTTTATAGTTCAATAAGAATTCTAATTCTGCTGTTTATTTTCAGAATGCTTTTTAATAAATTCAATTCAATTCAATTATTCTTGTATAGCCCTAAATCACGACACTAGTTATCTCAGAGGACTTGCCAACACAGATCAGAGACTCACATACATTATTTTTGATGTATTATTGTTTTGGTATTACTGTTTATTCAATATTTTTCTGAAACAATACATTTTTCATCAAAATGGGTTATTGTGACAAATATATATGATGCAAATCTTTAACAGTAGATCTAGTTATAAAGCATTTTATTCTGAAAGACACAGAAAGTTCACTGCTTCTGAGCAAGCTCTAGCTATAAACACTATGTAAAAGTTGTGAAAATCACTTATAAACTATAGATAACTGGCTGTACAGTGAGTCCTGTGGGTGCAGGGTATAGGAGAAATATATAAATATAACTCTGGGCTCTGGATTCTGAATAAACTAGTTAGGCTTTAATGTTTATAGGACAGCAACATTATCGAGTACAAGGCCTTGAAGTGTATTCATAAATATGTCGCAGTAAATCCTCAATTTATCACTTGTCAAGGCAGAAGTAGGTGTCATATTTATCGATAGAAAGTTAGTGTTGTGATTTCAGATCCGTCCTGATCTGTGGGTATTAACATTAGTATAAACATTTTTGAGACCGGTGCCATTATTTCTGTTTAGTCATGTATGGCAACCTTGAGTGTCTTGAAAAGAAATAGAATGTATTGTGAATTTTTCAATAAAATGTGATGTTCATGTGACATCACAACAATTCAAAGAGCCTATAGTTTGACATTATGATCGAGGGCAGT
Organism: Knipowitschia caucasica; assembly: GCA_964034765.1. Classification (NCBI taxonomy): domain Eukaryota; kingdom Metazoa; phylum Chordata; class Actinopteri; order Gobiiformes; family Gobiidae; genus Knipowitschia; species Knipowitschia caucasica. The sequence goes on from OZ035843.1 coordinate 20,818,129, forward strand.
TGAAACATCTTTCTTGGTACAGTAGCTATGGTACCTGTCCCAAGTCAGATTTGAGTTTTAGTTTAAAGCTAATTTCTCTTTCATCCCAGGTCCAATTCATTTTAAAAACCTTGAGTATCTAGAAAGCCTCCTAAGAAAAAATGCATTATTATTATTAATCCAAAAGTATCCCATTCGATCAATACGGCACATTTACGGAGCTAATCTCAAACAATAAAAAGTTGTAGATCATAAACGACTGTACGTTTGTGTCTCAAAGTCAAAAAAATGTGTCCAAATCAAACGAGAAGCCCTAGAAAAAGAGAATTCATCACATTGAATAATTAAATCACTAATATTACTCAAACGGTGACACGGCTCTGCGACAGTGTTGTTGCTTTGACGATGTTGTCTGGAACGCTCCCGGAGGAGACTGAAGGCACATTCGAGGTGCACCAGTTGGATGACCATATGGAACTCTTTGTGGCGCCAAGAGACCATGCCGCTCCGAAACCTGATCACCAGCTCCCTAGTGACAGCTGGAGCCTTTACACCATCAGAACATTTGTAGACTTCTAATTTGTCATAACCACCTCCTGTGGCAAAGAAATATGCTGCAAAAAAAATTAGGTAAGCAAAGTTTAGAATGGGTGGTTCATGAGCAGTTGGTGAATGAAGGCTCGGCTTTGTGTTGGAGAGGAATGGGAAAAGAGAAAAAACTTTAGAAAACTAAGTTGGCCAATGTGAAATTTGAAGAAGCAACTAGAGAAGTAGAAAATGAGAACTATGTGACAATTGATCTTTATCTTGAACTGATCGTGTTTTATGTATCTGATTTTGAATGAATGGAGAATCCTATATAAATCTATTAATCCACCCGTGGGTTATAACTTTTGTCACTTAGCCATAATGTATAATACTAAAGGTACAATTCTAAAGATGTACCTTTTCATACTTATCTTAAATTATGACTTCTTTAAGTATTTTTCTGTTTATTTTTCTTTTGTACAGATGTTTGTCATTGTTATTGATTTTGGTATTTTGGTGGTTATGCGTGTTTTTGTTCTTCTGTCTATAAAAATAAATAAATCTATATATGAATAATCCACTTTTCATCCAAACCAATCCACTTTATCTATATGCCATATTCCACAAACAAAGTGCAACAAATTATAACAACATCAAAATACTAGCATTTAGCTCACTTCAGTTTTACCGGGCCTCAAACAAGAAGTCGAAGCTAGTAAAACCAAGAATGAAAGCAGCGCATAATTGTGTAAACATGCATTAAAATCTGTAAAAAATATGGTGAATTAATTAAAATCAATAAAACAATATGAACAAGAAAAATAAAAAAATAGGGAAAAAATCCAAAGAGCCTAGAGTTAAACATTATGATGGAAGGCAGTTGACATTTTTTTCTTGATAGCTTCGGTACCTGTCCCAAGTCAGATTTTAGTTTTTGTTTAGAGCTGATTTCTCTCCAATCCCTGGTCCAATTCACTTAAAAAAACAGTCAGAAAGTTTCACATTTTCAGTCAGTTCATATCAACTTTGGTTTAAATATTTTCTCATGAAGGTGTCTAAAAACATATGCATGATGTTTGCCTGTAGAAAAGACTTTCTGACATCGGGTTTGTGAATCTAATCCCCATCAAATAATGATCTGGCAAAACACGCAGCCGTTTTATTTTTCAACATTTCTTTCAACAATTATTTTCCATCAAGTTGCATGACACCTGTCTTCCAACTGAAATACGATTCTTAAAAAAAACTATTCAATAAATCCGGCATGACTGTCATTTCTTCCACGGTTTTGTGCCATTTAGAAAACTCTACTAAAATTAAAGCACATTTCAAACACAGCAGCGTTCTCCCGAGGTCCTGACCACTCTTTGCTCATGTCCATCGACAACTTCACAAGAGTGTATTTTTGTGTAGCCCTCGCATACGTAACCCTGCCCACTGCCCCGTCAGTCAGACCCTCCTCCCCCTTCTTAGGATCCCCCCGGACCACTGGAGCTAGTCTGTAAATATACCACATTAATATTTCATACAGCTGTTTTTGTGTTGTTTTTTGCCACTCTCTCTTGTTCCTTCCCATCCTGTCTGAATGGCTCATGTACCTTATGCTCATCAAGCAGAAAATGCCCCTATTTCCCCCGCCCATCCTTCCCGATCTACAGCGGTAAAGTGTTTTCCGCCTCAAGGCACAATTCTCTTGTCATTGTTGTACACCGTGGGCTTGTTGCCATGTGATGTAATTGTTTTGCTCTGAGACCTTTCCTCGCAAAGAGAAATAGTGCGAAAGGAGAGAGAGAGAGAGAGAGAGCTAAATCTGTTAAACTCAATACGCAAAACACTTAAACCATGATTGTTTGGCTAACAAATTAACGACTCGCTAACAAAACAACTCGCGTTACTAGCATCGCTGTAATTGCCTGCATGCAAAAGCAGAAGTTGAATTAGCGTTATGAGAGTGGAACATCCGACGCAAAAATTATAATTGTAGCGAGTTGGAAAGGTTAGCTTGAGCGCGCGTTAAGCTACTGGGAATAGTTTTTCTATGGCGGCACTGCTTTCTAAGGCTGATCTCTGCAGGCTGTCGCTCTATTCTCAGGTGGGCCTTTTTCACTATAGCTGAATTAAGTGGACGTGCTCTGCCTTGACATTACTCGGTTGCTAAGTGTTCTTCCGTGGGTTATGGCACACTTCGGCAGGTTTTGGACCGAGCGGAAAGGGAGCCATCAAAACCAGTTGGCCCGAAGGTTGGACTAAGAATCTGTTTCTGGTAATTCGGTTTGAGCTGGTGCCCCCGGGAAAACACAAGACCCAGCCATGTCCAAGTGGGCACCTGGGACAGTTTGAGAACAATGCCTTGAGAGGAGGAGGGCTATTGTGCGGAAAATGGAGGCTCTTTAGTTGTGTTGGGCTCACACTGAGAATGGCTGTATGCTCATGTGGTACTGGGTCAAAGGGAGCTCTATACATGGCCTCCGCATGACCTCAATGGAAGATGTTAAATTATTTGTGCTATATGTAACTGATTTTGATCCCAAAGTGGTTAGCTCTTAGTTATGGATGGATTTTGCCTTCAATTCAAAACAAAATATATCCCAAGATGTTGATTTTTAAAGATACTACACTAATTTCAAGGAAGGGCTTGTCATTTGCCCTCTTTAATACATTCATTAAAGTTGCCAGAGTCCCTGCATACAACATACATGCTGAAGGCTCTTACATTTTCTATGATTTAGATGTATAAACAAAATCAGTAGCGTCTTAACAAAGGAGACGTATGAGAGCTGACCACCAGGCCCTGTAGCGATCACAGCGACACAACAACCAGGACAATTTTCTCTTTAAACAAGTAAAATAGAAAATAACTTGGCTCCTTCCTGATCTCATCGGCACTTTTCCAACAAATGCCATCTCTGCCTGGTTATATCCCATGCCATGTTCGAGTTCTGGTCAAGAACATGTTCAGCCAAACGTTGGAGATGCATGCATGTATACTAAAAGTACGCACCTTTTACAGAAAGTATATTAGTCTGAGGTGAGCCACATTCTAGAGTTCAGGAAGAGAGTTTTCCATTTTCAACATAGAACTGGCAACCCAAATGACAGACTTACATGAGGCTTACTCTGGACAATCAGCTTGAGAACAATAATAATATGTTAACATAAATATTGTGGCAGATCTATTCATTTCTGTTTAGTCCCAATCACAGCAGCAGTCGTCTCAAAGGAGTTATCACAGAATTGTCAATTTGCCTACAGCTGATTAGAAAATCAAACTTAGAATACAAAACAATTACAACAATAAAATTGGTCCAGATTTCATAAAAGTCCATTCCATAATCTTAGACCCTCCTGCACCGACAGGGAAAAACTCCACTTCACTTAATGGTTGAAATATTGCAGTTACAATAAAAAAAGCTTTTACACTTCAATGTCCAACAGGAAACTAAATTTATGTTCCACTAAAAGCAACAAAAGTCACTTTGAAAGCATAAAAGAGAAAAAGGTGAAAGGCCTGCTTTTCTAAAGGCGGCAGTGGCACAAGCCCACAGTAACTTAACCATGTAGTTTGGAGAGTGTGTGAGGGGGACTATGGATTTTAATCCGTCAGTCGATAAAGGTCAGTGCTCGAAAAGGCTTTATTCCTGTGCTCCACATCAAAGTGTAAATCCGCTGATTGCAGGCCCTGAATGGGGAGACAACAAGGCTCCATTTGTGGTCCGTTTCTATGGCTCAGTGTGTGCATGAGCCTGCGTGCTCACACCCGTAATACTGGGGGCCCTCAGATCAATGGGCCCGCTGACCTTTGCATTGTGCCGTCGGCTTGGCCCGTGATGTCATGCCATCTATCCGGTCCTCCACTTAAAGGGCCCCGGAGAAAAGCATGGTAAAGTCCCACACCGTCCTCCCACTGTGCCCTCTGAAAAGATGTCCTGAAAGACATCTTCTGCAAATGTATCCACCTGAAGGATTTTCCCCTTTAAATCACACCTCCACAGATTAGAGCCGAGCCCTGCGAGGTGTCAACATGCCTGGAGGTTAACCGCGTGGAAGTTACTCTGGTCTTTTGCTGGGTCACTCTTTGAGAAAGTGTTTGCTGACTAACAAAAAGCCCTATCACTTCTGGAGAGTGGCTCTGCCTTGATCTATGGCGTGGTGCAGCAGAGACTCCGGGCCGAATAGAGAAAGCGAATCCCCCTTATTGTTCCCCAGTGAAAAGGTCCTCTTTATAGTGCACAGGGACGATGGCAGCTGGTAGGTTCGTCCCTCTATACAAGATAGAGCGCTTTCAGCGAGTTGTGGAGTGTGTTTGAATGGAAATCTAAAGAGGTGGGCGTGAACCATTTGTTTTGCCATGTTTGTGTTTGCTGTCAACATGTCTGTCTGTGTTTTGGGGCGGCCCCCTTTTTAACCACAAACCCCCGTTTTTCGACTTGACCCCACCATCTCCTCCATCACACCCCCCGCCCCAGTCGTAATCGCTGGGGAGGAAGGCCAGTGTCCCATAGAAGGGCCATCTTTGTGGGCAAGCTTTGTCATGGCGGCAGATGTTGTAATTGCCAACTGATGGATCACTTGTCAAGGAGCGTCATTAGGATTCAAGAGCCATTTTGGCAGGAGGAGCAGGTTAAAAGACTGGGAAAAGATGGTCCGGGATCAAGCGGCCGAGTTTGACAGGCAGGCAGGGCACATATATCAGCCTTTTGACTTGCAGCGTGGAGATTAATAATGTGATTGGCCACGGTTTGGGTGCAGACAGTGGCGCGGATAAAAGGGGGGGCGTTCCTGCCGCCTTGTGATGGCATGACGAGTTAAAAGAACGGGCCGTGCAGACAAAACACAACTTCTGTGGAATTCTATGGCCTATAAACACCCGGACATTGTGCAGCCACTAATCTCATGAAGTGGTTCAAGTATAAAGCCGTGATTCATCAGCTAAAATCACATTAAACATACAACTTTGATTTGATTTTGTTGATCCGTCCCTTTAAGAACGACCCAGATCATTTCTATTGCCGTACATAATGAGAAACATCAACAAAGGGACTTGAGTCAAAAGACAGGAGCAGACAGGAAGAGTGGGACATTGATGGATATTTAAGCAAGTGATCCGCTAGTCGTACAAACTGCCACTATCGCAAAGTAAATCAGTTTGTTTATACTGGCTATTGGATTGGATAATGCACTTGCACACACTAGGGCCACACTACAGAGACACAAGCACCAAAGGCTCCCCAGAGGTCAATTAGCCAGACAAGGGGCGTTCAGACAAAGGGTGCTAGTGGCCCAGAGCAGCCGAGGGAAGCACATCATTAACAGTTATAAACTACTTCAGTCTCTTAATTTAATTAGTTAATCCTTTTATCAGAGTTGCTTTGTCGGAGCGAGCCGTTACAGAGGCTCGTCTTCTGCTGCGGGGCTGTTCTGATCACACGCAACAGTTTGAAAGACCACACAGAACAATGGGTTCGTCAAATCCCATTGAATATAGCCGAGCAATGATTATTTAAACTGTATATTATTATTTAAACCCGGGAACATTGTTTGAATGTACTTTGGATGTTCCAGGTCTGTTTCGTCGTCCAAGGGATAAGAAATAGTCATGTTTTTTTTCTACTTAGACTTTACTCACTTTTCAAAAATATGGTTGTGAAATTGTTCTTGCTTTTCTTTTTTTTATTGAGCAATGATTGAAGATTAATAAGATTAGTCTCCTCGGGTCTGTGTAGGTTTTCCTCCAGGTGCTCCGGTTTCTTCTATACCAGTGTAAGATAGCGATGTCATGACATTTTTTTACGGCGTACTTTCGTCCTCTGAGGATTCTCACAAAGATCACTAGAAACAAAGTTGATCAAGGATGGATAACATATCATTTTAATTATTAAAGTTTCAGTTTTGTTCATACTGTACAAAGAGTCATTTAAAAAGGGTTAAGCAGTGTAAGTCTTGAATCAGCCTGAACCCCTTTTGGTCAGGCACTTTAGTACTTAAAGCTGCACTAACTGACTTTGGGATTTTGAAGCAGCAGACCCGCTGGCCTCGCTCTTTCTCCTCCCCTCCCGCACCCACGAAGCTATCGCCCCCCACACACACTCACTGTTGTTGACGGAGCTAGCGTCTCCAAATATGGATAATACATGGATATGGATTTGCACGTGCATGGCGTGACCATAGAACGATAGAACCGGGAAGCGCGGAGGAACGGGACTTTCTTTTGGATGGCTGTTTCGCTGTGTAAGCAGTAACCGGTGATGAAGACGAGGAAGCTTCAGGTTAGCTCCGCCGCTTGTTGTGCTAACTCAGCCGTCTATGCTAACAAGACCTGTAGATTTCTCATGAAAGTGGGGGCCAGTGGTCCGCTGTGATTGGTCACAATCTGAGACCCGAAACACATTCTCTTCCTTGTTTCATCAATACTCGATCTAAAATATAATGTCACGCCAGCACAAATCTGCGCTACTTTTCTTCAAAAGGACATATATCCCGATGCACTGCATGGACATGGATAGCATTTTTGTAATGAATAAAAAAATAAAGTCAGTTAGTGCAGCTTTAATATACATGTTTTTTTTCCAATTGTTTAAAGGATATGATCTTTGAAAAAAATATGACCAAAGATCTAAATGTTCATAATGACTGAAGAAAAATAAACTACCATTATCTTCATTTGTCTGGCTTAGAAAAACCAAGAAGAACCATATTTCTTAACTTAGGTATTTGTTATGAAGACTTTTGTTAATGTATGCGACGGGTAAGGCAAAGAGAGACATGTGGATGCGGATTCAACTTAAGAACTGAAACTTAAGAAGCAATAAAGTAAGTTTAATCCATTCCAGGCTTGAGACCCATTCACAGAAATTATTCAAACGACCGACTTGCTACATTTGTTTCATCGCACCAGTGCATTCATGAGTTCTAACAAGCGTAACACTGTGATGTCGCAGGTACGCTCGCCTCTTTCCCCATATTACCTTTGAACATACAATATTTCAATAAGACTTTTAATAAGCAGTGGTGGCGCCCCCTACAGGGTGTTGGACTCGGGATATCCTCCAGGCTCTCACCCCCCAACCCCACTTACATCAGCGTTTAACTCCACGCCTCCAGGACAGAAGCACCAGCCCTCAGAGTGGAATATGCAGTGAAAATATAATCAACAACCCGGTACGTGCCCAGTGCTCCGTAAAGTGGTAGAAAAGGTCCTGCTGATTGCTCCAGTCCTTACAGTCACAGCATAATGCCATTAGAGACAAACGGGCTGAGCCACATACAGATGGAAGGGATAAATATTATTCTCGCTCGTCTCTAGAAATGTACAGTGAGGACAAACATGCAGATGTGGCTCATGGTCTTTGTGCAAATATGGCTCAAAAAAGCTGTTCTAAAATCCCTTTGATTTTTGTCATACCTAAGAAATGCTGGGAACTCCTGAGGTTTGAAAACAAGCACATGTGATACTTTGTCAGATTTAACCCAAACATAAAGTTGGAGAGTCCACCATTAGGGTCTCATCATGTTGTCTCTGTGTTCTTTTTCTCTCTCTGGAATGTTCCTACTGTAAATACTCGGCCTTACTCTCATTTATCAATCATTTTATAATTACACATTTCTGAATAGAGAAACGATCTCTGTAAGTGTGTTTTTTCAATTCATCAATTTCTACATTCATGATAGGTCATCAATATGTAATCTTTGTATCTTTCAACAGACCAGGGTCACACAAAATGATTTAATTTATACTATGGGAAATTAGAAAAACAGTTACACTGGTTATAGATCCCATGAACCACATCTTTACGAGTTCCTTGGGATTTGTTCTCTCATTGCTTTTAACTTTATAGAGGAGAAATAGCATCATGGAGACAAGATCTGCCACCTCTGCCACATTATTAAAAAGTAAAGCCATGCCCGCCTTTCTTCATCCCGTCCAAACATTTCATAGACACGTTATAGATTTGACAGTGTTTCTATTGTGAGGAAAATAGGGGTAAATAGTCCCTATACAATTCCACTTCCTTGTTGATCATTACTTAGCCCACTTTTGATATAATTAGCAGGATTTACAGGTCATTGTCTAGAAACAAGCAATCTACTCACTCGACCAGATGGCTGATGTTTACTGAGAATCAGATTTTTGATTGCAATCAGAGCGGACCAGTATGGCTTTACTAGATCCGCTTCAATCACACTGCTGTATACATTCACCTGCTCGTGTGCATTGCTTTGTCTGTACATGCGCCATGGAGGATGAAGCCAGCGTAATTAACTGCTCCTGCTGTGGACAACTGCATTACCCATCAGCCCCGTGGCCGCTTCATAACGATCTTCACCTTTCCCTAGTCACCTGATTACACCATTAACCCACTGTGCGTGCAGCGCATGCAGCTACGATTGCACGCTTTGCCACAGGTTTGCCACAGATTTACAAAAGTTTCAGAAAACCAAAATCCCCGGGTAGAATACTAGGGCAACTTTTGTGGGAAAAAAAAGTTTAGTGTGAAATACAGAACTAAATGTTTACAATGTGAATCCAAAACACAACGATTTAGACTCATTCATGCAAATTGATAAATACTGCCAATTCCTTCATTTGTTAAAATCACAGTACTTTTTTAGTATATTCTAGATGTTTTATTCGGATTGTTTTACAAGCTGTGAGCCAATCATCAACATTATAACAAATAAAGGCTTACTAAATCTGATTTAAGTGATTAAGTGACGTTTTAAGTTTAATTACAAAAGTAAATTGACTTTTGCATGATATTCTAATTGTTCCAAACCTTACTGGACTGAAGTGAACACATTTGTAAATGATGACGCCTTGCTTTAATGGTTGATGAACTTGATTTCCATCCATCCATCAATTTTCTACCCTTTAATCCATTTCTGGGTCAGGGGGGTGGCAATCAGAGATGCCACCCAAGTCTCATAGCACCAGCCCCTCACTGACCCTCTGCAGGTGGTGAGTCCACAGGAGGACGGCTGCTCTCTGACTGTGAGCATAGCCTTGATCTTTCAGTGGGGGCTTTGGGCAAAGTGGGGTTAAGTGTCTTGCCCAAGGACACAACGACAGCAGTCATCAGTGGGAGTCGGTGGAGAAGGTGTAGAGGTGGGAAATGAACCCACAACCTTCAGGCCTGAAGGCCAATGCTCTACCAACTGAGCTACTGTCGCCCCTGAACTTGATTTTGATATCAAAATTTGGGAAAAAAACACACATTGTTGAAAATCATGGCAAAGGCAAGTTTATTTGTGTAATGCAACTCAAAGTGCAAAACAAGACAGGAACCACAAAAGTCCGAAAACAAGTGAAAGCACACAGTGCAATCATTCGTTTCAATAATAATGTGGATTAATTGCATATTGTGGTCTTGAAGATACATTTACCAGGACATGGGTACATCATATGAACAATAGAAGGCCATGGCCTATATAGTAGTACAAAAACAAGATAAAATAGAAGTACAAGACACACAATGTTCTTTGTTTGTGTATCTGCTACGATTGTGTATCCGTTGTTTTAGCTGACTGACGCCTGGGTTTGGCTCTTTCATGATAACGCAAATTCCAATATATAATGTTTCCCTGTTTATTGTTCTGCCTGAATCTACCGCCTGCTGTGAATAAACTTCCAGGTTGCTCTGGTGTGCAAAGATCCCTGCCTATGCGTCTGATTTTCGACAATCCCCTACGAACTAGTTTAAAGCAGTTTTAAATGTATGATTTTGTTGTTTTCCAAAGGTAGTGGTGAGCTCCAATCAGCTGCTATTATTCTGTACATTTTATTTTATACAATCCGTTTCTTTTTTTTCTCGATAAGAATATATCATCCATCCAATGCATTGAATATTGCAATCTTTGTACATACATCTTCTCTGTGGATTTGAACTGCTGAAAACTCAATAAAGAGGATGAAAAAAACTCAATTCCATTTTGTGACTTTGTAAATGGAGATGAATAAGGTTAAAGAATGCACTTTTGTTCCTCCATGACATTTAAAACACTTTGGACCGTCTCTCTCACTGTATCAGTTAACGCAGACAATAAAACACACTTTCCTTAATAAACTCAATGTAAAGGCCGTAGGGAGAGAGGTGGCGTACAAACTGCCTGGCGTGACGCTATGCCTATACCGTGCCGTGTTTGATGGGGATTTTGCGCTCCCAAATGGAAATGCATGTGAAATGAGCAGCCCTCTGTGGCCCCCACGGTGCGCAAAGATGGCGTACAGCAATAATCTTAAAAAATGTAATTAAACACAGATAAGATTAATACAATCAGGGCGAGATGATTGAAAGATGCTGTTGTTGTGTTGGCGGGGGTGGTGGGGGCCCCGAGCTCTGGGATTAGCTCAGCCAGGTGGGGGCAGCATTTAAATTAGCAGTGAGATGACAACCCCCATTAGAAGGGATTAAGGGCCCGCTGGCACCGGCTCTGCACCGGAGACTGGCAGGGGCATCCGTCAGCCGGGACCCAAGGCGACGGCCACAAGTCACTCACTCGACGTTCTTATTCGTGCGTACGGAGTGAAAAGTCTTTTGAAACTACTACATGCATTTGCCTCGTGTTTTACAGAGCATTGTAAAACCAGATGCCTATTGAGATCTGGAGCCATCAATAACAAAAAGGATATTTTGTCACATTTTGTGTTTCTGTTGCTATGGCGCTCTCTCGCTCACGCAGCATGGCTCAAGGTACTGGAATAAATGTTCTAGATGTTTCAGGAATTTGATGGGAAATAGGCCAAAGGTGAAGCTCTGAAACATTGTAAGTGACAGAGAATGACTGAAGGCAATAATACAGATAAATAAAATAATAAAGTTTACGAAGAAATGTAGGGAAGTGTTTGTGGGAAGTCAAGTTGCTGTATAGAAAGTGTCCTGGATTTATGAGCTCATGTAGAAATTCTGTGCCAAAATGGTTTACGTAAGAATCTTGAAGTCAGAATTAAATTTAGAATCTTAAATAAGATTCGACAAATGATTTTTCAAAAGCATAAAGTATGTTTTTATAAATGAATCAAAGAGTTATTCATGCTTCCAAAAGCTTGAACGTATAACTTCAAATCAATGTTTTTTTTGTAAATCCCAAAATCACAACAGTAGATGTTTAATCACCAACAGAAGATTAGAAAATCAACCATTTACAACAAATTAGGGCTGTAATTAACAATTATTTTGATAATTGATTTAGTGGGCAGATTATTCTTCTGTTTAAATTAGTTGTTTAGATTCCAAAAGATCAGATTTATTTTATTTTTTATACTTTTGACCAAAAAATCTCTTGTGACGCCTCTGGAGAAAATCTTCACAGACTTTTTACACTTTTTACACTTGTCTGATCAAAAATACTTTACTGTAAACACATTTCTATTTCGTTCTTCCGTCATTATATAATCACCCGACTCTTCTCAGCTGTTAAAGTCCATGTGAATTTCAAGGTCAAGGTCAAGTTTATTTTTGTTTATTCAAAACACGATTAATCAATTACTAAATTAGCGACAACCATTTCAATAATCAATTAGTTGTGATTGATTGATTGTTTAACTAACTAAAGCCTTGTTAGAAATGCAACAATAAAAACATCCACAGATCATAGCGTGACCAGAAATGTCTAAACTGGTTCCATACCAGTTATTATCAATATATTTATGTATATTAGAAAATCTTATGTTAAAACAGTCAAAAATAATTGGCACAACCTTGACTTAATCCAAGCAATCATTACCTTTTTATCGTGTTATCTCTTTCTTTTCTCTTGTTTCGTCGTGTTACGGTCAAAACAAAACTAGCAATTAGTCCTAAATATAGAAGTGATTAAAACTAAGTGCACATTCTCCAAAATGCCCTTGTCATATCTGCGTTCACACTCCGCTCCCCACTTCTGTCGCTAATTGAAAAAGGACAGCGGCCAGGTTCTTTGTGGGGCGCCCTCCTACCGGCGCGCGACCTGCAGTTTGGAAACCCGCCGCGCTTGTCTGTCTGCGCGCGCTGTGCTAACGTCAAAAAGCCAGTCGGCGGAATTACTGGCTTAGTGCCACCTGACGACGACACGTTTTTGTTCCTGGTGGCATTCCCTGTGACAAACAAAACAAAAACGCCACAATCCGATTAGAAGCGCGCTGATTAGCATACATTAGCATGAGAATAGCACTGTATGGCGGGACAGTAGGAAGCGCAGTGTGGTGTTATGGGACAAGGTTATATCCCCGTTGGAAAAGCATGTTCCCCCGGTTCGCCTCGGCCTTCGCTGCTCATAAAAGTGTCATCTCCAGCGCGGCAGCTTACAAACAAGAACTTTTAGAGCCTACCACCTGCTGGAGCTGGACGCGCCGGCATTACCGAGATGAGAGGAGAGTCCCTTCATGCTAACCAACTGCTGACAGCTCGCAGATAAAAAACTAGATGCCTCGCCGGATGATTTATGGGCCGATAAACACGCGGGTTTGTCCAGGAATTCGTGACATAGTTTCTCGTGTTGTGTACTTTAGAATTCTTGCCGGAAGAAGAGCTCGGAAAATGCGCAGGAGTGGAAGTAATAACCCAGTGTTGCTGTTGAAAGTGAAAGTAAACTATTTTGGGTATGCATGTATAGATTTACAAATGAAAAGGGTGTAATCGGTGATCATTGAAAGCCCTGGGAGTCCGTCACTACGGCGATAAATTGACAAGTGCTTGTTGTGAGGAGTATTTGTCTTGATTGAATGAGTGAATTTCGACTGTATTTAAACAGCCAGCATGAAATATTGTGGTTTAAGATCTCTCTCAGCGCTGGTGCATCACAGCAAGAAGGCCCTGGATTCTAATTCATGTTCACCCCGTGTTAGTTCCGGTTTCCTCTGGGTACTCAGGTTCCCTCCAGGTGCTCCGGTTTCAACTACCACTAAAAAAAAACCATATCGAATAGCGCTGGTATGCGGCGCGTGTATGGTGACCCCGCTTCCATTACAGAGTGTTGAGAGGAAAATTTGTGACTCTGTGAAATGTGCTTTATAGAAAACAAAGAAAAAATAAGGAAATGAGCAAGTAAGATCCATCCTGTTTTAAGATCAGAATCATACATGCAACTTCTCACTCGAACTGAGGATAACAGTTCTTCCAAAACTGCTTGAAGTCGCCTTGCAAGAAGTTGTATCGACGCCCTTTAGAGGCAGAAGAATATTGCCATTATTGAGATGACGTAAGTAAGTAATCTTTATCTATATAGCGCATTTCATAAACCAGGGTCACACTAAGCACTTCACAATGGGTTGGAGTAGCGATATACTGTGAAGACGGAAGCAAAACCATGAATTTTGTTAGATCCTTGTCTGAGTCTAACTAAAAAGATCCAGGACACTGAAAATTCCACAACCTTCATGGACTTTATCAACATTTATGGACATTTGCCATGAACTCCTTACGGACCAATGGCTCTATGTGTTTTTATCGTTGCAATTCTTGTGTTTGAACGGTTTGATTCTCTGATGTGTTGGCAAATTCAACGGTTTTGTTAAGTCCTCTGAGATAACTACTGTTGTATTAGGGCTATATACAATTGAATACATTGAATTGAAGACACTGGTGCACCCAAGCCTCACTGTACGTTCACTCATTACATTTATGCCTATTGTACATGATTTCAGTGAAAGCGGAAACATGGGATTCCTGCGGAGACACGGGAAGAGCATGCAAACTCCATACAGACCCCACCCAGATCATGCCACGTTGGAAGACATACTTCGCAGGTCTGGGTCTTGTTTATTTGCGCCGCGGTCTGGAGCCAGGTCTCTACTAATGAGTCTACTTTAACGGCTTGATAGAGAGACTGTGAAAACGCAAAAAATGAATAAGCCTGGATTTACTTATTGAATCTCTTTTCGGACCGATAAACTTCCAATGTCGGTCCAATGGAAAAGTTAACGCTGCAGACAAACCGTCTCCGTGGCGAGGGATGAGAACAGCTTGAGATGGAAGAGGGCAAAAACATGGCCGACGAAAGACACCAGCTTTTCACTTGTGACTCTTGGTATTTTACTCAACTCTGGAGAGCTGCTAGTTGCCTGGAGCCATATACACCACCAGAGAGAGTGTGTGTGTGTGTCTGTGTGTGTATGTGTGCGTGTGCGTGTATGTGTGTGTGTCTATGTCTCCAGCGAATGCACAAAATCAAACAATTAGCAGGAGGTTAAGGTACGGTGAAGTCTGTCCTCCGGCATTAGCAGAAAATGACACTAAAGTAAAGTTTTCTGACGTTTTGAAATTAAAAGACAAATATGTCAACAATTTGCATTCATATTAGATTTAGATAAATGTGTTTTAATCATCTTGTATCGGACCCACTCCTGGAGCAGAAGTGGCATCAACGTGGTGGTTTTTAAAGAAGACATATGATGGAGAATTTACTTTCTATAGCTGTTGTTTTTATCTTATGTTTACCCATTTCAAGTAGATTTTGATTCATTTGTGCTTGTTTGAGTAATTGATAAAACATTGATTCATAATATATAGAATTCGAACCATTTGGGAAACTACAGGGGCGTATTGGAATGAATTTAATTGTGATCAGAAATAATACAAAAATAACAATAATTGCAAAAAATATACAAATCTGCCAGTTGTAAGATTTTTCATCTGTTTTACTGTTAGGGAAACCTCTATTCATAATGTGTAGTGAAATGCATTTGGATCTGAATACATATCTTGAGATGGGAACATTTTGGTGGTGATGGGGAAACGTGTTTTTAGTTTTTAAATGTCATGTAAATGTCATATGGGCTGCTTGATGTAAAAGTTGTTGCTTGAAATAGAAGTAATACAACTAGACTAACACATGTTCTATACGTTAAGTTTGACCAATTATTAATAAATAAACAAAAACAATATTTTTTTTTACTGAATGTTTTTATGTTTACTGCTGCTATATGTTTACTGCTTCTTCAATTCAATTAATTTTTTGTATTTCCTGAAAGCACAACAGCAGTCATCTCGTCAGACTTCGCAATGTTATCGATCGCCAACATCAGATCAGAGAATCAGACCGTTCCAACTCAGGTAATGCAGTGATAACAAACACATACTGTAGGAGTCATTGATCCAAAGGGAGCGGGATGACCAATGTCCATAAATGTTCATAAATATCCATGAATGTCCTTAAAAGTGCATGTACGGACGCATGTATCTCCTTGTTTGTCATTTTAGTTTAATATTTCAATGAACGCCGGTAGACTGAAAACAATAAGGTAGAATCAATGACAATCAATGAGTTTAAAGACTTACTAATGCCAAGTTACAGCACTCAATCATTCACTATAGCTGCATTAATGATAACACATACAAAGTGAGAAAATCAGTGAGAAAATATGAGTATTTTTAATTCATATCCCCCAATATACTGACATTTCTCGATGGTTACTATTCCATGGCAGGCTGTATGTGCCACATTGAAAGTGAAATGCTGTGTGTGATCCTCCGTGAGGGCATCGGTCCACATGTATACATTTACACAACACAAAAACATGACACACACGGCCTTCCTCTCGCAGCACGGAGCGGTTCAGCCTCTCTCTAAGTGGAATTCTTAACATGGGACCTCCTCACAGCGTGCTTTTTGCTGTTTACATAAAAGACGCCGGGCCCTGGTCTTATAGTCTGGGACATTGCACCCGGGACCAGCTCCTCGCCGGCCTCTCCCTCTTTCTCTCTCTCTCTGCAAATGGGGAAAAACATGGACGTTAAATGTACAAGCAGAAAACAAGGTCCATGTGTCTTGTTCCCGACATGAAAGTTTGCAGCCTGGTTTGTTTTAACACAATTGAGAGAGAGCTTTATAGGACTGTGCGTGCTGGATGTGCGACATAAATCTACATTTGTTTCAGTCCAGCTCTTGTGCAATTTCTTCATTTGTGGTGGAGCACTCATTGTAATATCGCTTTCATATGGGCTTTAATAGTGTAGTAGTTTCATTCACGAGCAGACAAATATACGTCCCAGAACATAATAACAAGTAATCAGTCTACAGTCTATAGTGTATGGCATTTTGAGATACTTTAAACAGTTAATCATGTTTTCCTTGTTTGTGTAATAAGTGTTTCTTTATGTTGAAAAAGTAAAAAAAGCAACAATTACTAACGTCATTTTATTTTTTAAGGGGGTAAAAACATTGTAATTTAGATTTTGATGAATTCTATCAAGACATTTTTGTTAAGGCAATAATTTTTGTTAAGGCAATAAGTTTTACACACAATATTAAAATCAAATGATATGTGATGACTGAAAATGTAGTCTATACACTGTACAACGCAAAATATGGTTTCAACATCAACAAAAGAGGGACTGCCACAAGCAAAAAAACAAACACATTAAATTAGACCATGAATAAATGAAAGTAAACACATCAAAACGAATGGAAATAGACTTTCTATTGTTCTAATTTACATTTTTGGCATCCCACGGACATTTTGTCCAACTGTGGAACAAATAAGGGATCTTGAACTCTTTAACAAATAGTATCATATATTTTATTTTTTTTCAATGAACTTGATATGTGCGTCCAGAGGTGCCGATTGAGGAACAAATTAGGAATCTTTTCCATAGAGAAGAACAATTCAAAACAGGATATTGTTTTTTTTCAATGGGGAAAAATGGTCCACATTATGCATAATAATAATAATAATAATAATATAATATTCATAATACTCATGAAAATGTGTAAGTTAGCCTACATATGCACAGCATTTATGTACAGTGAATATTTATGATTAAAGCCTTAGTCTTGTTTCTGTCTTTATGTGTTGAGCACTTTGAGTCGCCTTGTGTATCATGTGCCATACAACTAAACTTGCCTTGCCATTTAGACCGTTTGGGTTGAGCGTAAAATAAAGTGCATTACAATGTTATTTTATTTAAAATCAAAAATAGATCACATTTTTATTAGCAGCCTTTTCAACTTGACCCTCTCCAACCTGTCTGCTCTTCCCTCTCACAGCCACGGTCCGTGTGCGTCAGTTTGCGCCGCTTTGAGCTTTACGCGCGGCCCCTCCACAGATCCGCGGGAGTCCAGCGCTGGTCTGACCCGTGTCCAGCCTCCCTCCAGCCCGCCTCGGCTCTCCCCATACCCCGCTAAGTGCTGCTCCTCTCCAGCTCCCCGTGGGACTCCCTCCCGCTCGTCTCATATGGAGATGGATGTGCTGGTGCTGGATGTGCTGGTGCTGGATGTGCTGGTGCTGGATGTGCTGGTGCTACACTGCCCTCTACTGGCACAAACACACAACGCCACGTATAGAGCATAGACGTTCACTGGACACAGGACTGGACAGAAGTGAACCGAAAGATTGGGGAAGACTTGGACGAGAGGGAGTGTGAATATGGTCTAAGCACATCAGCCAAAGCTTAGAGAGGTAAGCTGTGAAAATAACTGGTTCTGGAAATGTTTTAAGATTTTTGTTACTTCATTTTTTTAGTGTTATATAGTGTTGGGGAGTAATGCAATAACATGGGAATATATATCAGCATACTATTGTTGAGAGAAACTATTTGGAAAAGGCCTGCACTACGTTATTTTGGTGCTATGCAGATTTTTTTTTTTTTTTTTTAGCAGAAGCAATACATATACAATTGATCAAGCAAATTTGCTCTTTTATTGATACCGTCAGTACAACTACTGATATGTTTTGATCTTCTCTTTAGCAATAACAAAAAAAACGCATAAATGTAAATATAGCCGAAATGGAATATGTTACAAAATACTTCTTAAAGCATTTAGTAATTTGTGACTAAATACCTTTTCATAGTATTCTCCCCAACACGGTCAACTAGGATTGATCATAATCCAACAATGAAAAATGGTTTGGTCAATGAACACGTTTAAGCTTCTTCCAAAGGTTTTCTCCTCATATTCATTCCACATATTTATGACATTCAAGAATACCATTTATTTCACCAATTAAGTGGGTCCCTCATTTAGTGGTGGTAATTGACAGACCTGATTTCATTCTTAATAGTAGTTCATACATAATGGTTGTATTAAGATAAATCCATCTTTATTGAAAACAGAGGTCTGTGCTTACTACATCCTACAGTCTAGAAATCTAAAATATCGTACACATCTCTGTCACTTTTAGAATCAGTCGTGTTGTTGACAAAAAACATTCAAATTATTTCAATAAATTACAATACAGACATACATTTACACTCATATATGTGGATTAGAATAGCATAAATTGTAATTAATTTGTATTTTCAAAAACTTGTTGCTTCACTTCTTGTTTTAGCACAACAATGGAACTAAAATGCAGAAATCTACCTTTTACAAGAATATGTTTTTCTGCTGAACGTTGGATAATTTTGCGTTGGATGTGAGCGCATGGGCTGGTCGTGTGTGGATGTGCGGAGGCCCAGATGGTGCGCTCACAATGGCGGTGCGGGGCGGCCTTTGATGCCTCTGAGTGATTGATTTCAGGCTTGACTGGCTCTGATAGAGTCACCTCAGGAGGCGCTGGCATCCACCGGCCCGGCCCCGAAACAAGATGCAGCCGCAGAGAGGTCCAGTCCTCCCGGCCGCTCCCATATACACGCCACAATTGGATGGATTTTGTCACTAGATTCAGCCGTCGCATGAATTGGGCACTCAATATTTCCCAGCACGCTCAGTTCAGACGGACAGATTTGAGAAAACATGTCGTTTCTTTTATTCTTTGCTGATTTTGAAAGCATTTAACAGATTTTTTTCAACAATTATCACCATAAATAGAACAGAAATGGTCTTCATGATAAAATTCCAGTTTGATTCAACAACAATATAGAATTTCAGCCTGTCTGATTGTTGTAATCTGCCTGGCGAGAAGCTATTGAGCGATGTGCGTAAGTGAATATGGGGGGTGATAGTTTGGGGGCTGCTGTGCTGCAGATGTCTGCTCTGAGCCTGCATGCAAAATCTATCTTTTCAAAAGGAGACAGCGTCAAAAAAAGGGTTTTTGGGCGTAAATGATGCCAAAATTTGGTTGAATTCTGTGCTTCCATGATGTGGTGTCGTCATTAGAAAGTCATGGTTTTACTTCTTGCACCACATAAACAATAAAAATGCAAAAATGTACATACAGAAGTAGTTTCAAGACTTTTGGTAAACATCATCTCATTCTGTAACTATTTGATACAATCTATCTATAGATTCAAACTGTTTGGCTCTATCACAAGTTGTTGTTGGTCACATTATTTAGATCAGATTTTTCAAAACAGAGGACCACCCTCATTCAGCCAATCAGCTCTCAGCCTAGAGTGTCAAATAGCGGCTCTTTCTTACAAAAAATGACATGTTTTCTAACAAGAGGAGGATTGCATTTTACTTGCATAAGACTCATAAACTAGACTTCAGCTGGGACAAACAACATATTTATTCATGTTATTATTTTTTATATAAAAAGTAACCCAATCTTTAAGTACCACGTGGCCCTGTGTGTTTTTTTAATATTATTGTTTTATTTCTACTTTCATTTATCTATATAAAATTGGTATTTGGAGGATTGGGTGGCAGCTTTGATTGCAACCCCCCCCAACCCAGAAATGGACTAATACATGGGTTGAAAATGAACGAATGAATAATTGGTATATTTTTTATATTTACACAACATATAAAGCAGACAGACCTGTATGTTTATCTCTTTTACCTCTGTGCAGCACTTTGGAAGCTTAGATTAAAATGCGTGCTATCCTGTATGAATAAAGTGGATTGGCTAAGTCCTTCCTGGTTCCAGACTCTGTACCTCTTCAGCCACAACCGCACAGATCCTGCAGCAGCTTCCAACTCACATTGTTCACTCGTGCAACTGGCTTTTAGTGGATCATTACGAATGTTCTTAAGAGCAGCGTGCTTTGAAATCTGCTTAAATGTGCAATTATGTTTGTATTTCTAATCACAGCGGCTAATTGCTTTAACTAAATAAATCCCACTCGGATTGGCCACGGCGATAGCATTACCATGGTAATAATTACTACTGTGATGACATTGACATCAGGCAGGTAGCCGTTGGTTCATTTGAATAATTAACATCTCCGAGGCGCTGCTCTTTCTCCTCCAGCCGCTCTCATCTTCCACTCCTTTAATTGTGAGTTTATTAAAGCGACGGATTGATGAAGCCTCTGCATAATTCCGCTATTAGTTGCACGCATTCAAAGAGGCGCTCTCCAACGACACGCCTCACGTTTATTTAAGATTAAACTTTAATGCGGCTTGTTGCTTAAAATCAAGACGTTCGTTTAGCTGAGATTATCCTGGGGCCGTTTTTCCCCGAGTTCAGGATAAATCATTCGGTTTGTTTGGAGAATGCAGATGACGGAATTTTACAAAAACTGAATGCGATGGAGCTGAAATGTGTTGTGACTTTAAAGCTCGGGGACCCGACTTTCAAACCGCAACAAAATTACTATGTGTCAAAATCCATGAAAATAGTAATTGGTTCGAACAGTTTGGTTCTATCACTAAACGTTCTTGCACATTTTAGTTTGCATAAGACTACTCCGGTGTACACCAGAAGAAATACACAAGATCTCTTTCCACAGCGCCATATTTCCGGCGCCAAATGTCAGGAAAAATGTAGACGAACATATAGAAATGAACCCGAACAAGCAAAAACAACTCAATAATGTCACGTATATGAGAAGGTTAATTAGTTATTAAAAGTTTTTTGGTCAATCTCGCACAACACACGTCCCCTTTAATAAAAACATTCCTTCTCTCACAAACTTACAAAACGCTGTAAATATAGCACGTTTGAAAGCTAGCCTTGTGTCACGGAAGATCCAGGGCTCCAGGCGGTGGTGATCTCACATATATCTGCCGAGTGGAGCCAGAGGGGCGGGCAGCGAGGTGAGAGTGAGGCCAGGCCCAAGCTGCCCGCCTGGGGAGTTTGGCATGTGCCCTGCCTGGGCCTCCTGCGGACCGGGGTCACAGTAAATAAAGAAGAGAGCCCAGCACCAGCCCCTTTTTCCAGCCCGGTCCCTCCGAGCGCTAACAGGAATCAGGCTCTGACCGGTGAGCGTGCCCACTGGAGACATGCACACCTATGGAGGCCACATGCTAGGACCCTGTCTGCTGCACCGGCTCCCATCACTTCTCTGGGGACCTCTCTGTGTGTTTGTGCACATTCTTTCGCCTTGTCTGTGGAAACTAATACAAATCGTACACACTTCATTTGTCCTATGCAGTGGCAGGAAAGATCCCCTGGAAGTCCATCAAAAGCAGTTATAAACTCACAGTTGTGGTTCGTTCAAGAGATTTGTGAAAGTGTAATTGTACAGAAAAGTGTTCATGGATAGTTCTGTTTGAAAAATATAAATATGTCAATTTCAAGAGCTAGACATGAGTGGGCATGCGATCATTTCTTTTGATAACTCAGGTTGAAGCTAAAACCTCAAAGCTGGGGTAATCTTTCTTTATAAATAATACATGTTGTTTTTCCCAACAGAAATATTGTGTAAAATTAAAAAATACAAATAAAAGGCCAGACCACATCATGTTCAAGAATTTCAAGAATTTCTTTGCCATTTGCAGTAAAGCCACATATAAAAAACCACTTGTTAGAAAACGTTTTTTGTCTTTTGTATTCTCAAAGAGTCCTTCAATTCACTCTTTGACACTTTGGGCAGAGAGATGATTGGCTGAGAGAGGGTGGACCTCTTTTTGACTTGTCTGTTGAGAAAAAGTTGATTAAAGATGTACCAAAAATGCATACATGTGAAAACTAGTGATAGAAGCAACTGTTTTGTGAGCAACTCGTTACAGAAATGTTATTAATACAGTAGTTTGAAAGTGAGTTGCGCCAGCTTTAAGATTTTTGAGTACAATCTCTAACTTGTGTTTATAAAAATGCTTATGGTCTATCATGGAAACTGGATTCTATAGAATAAGAAAATACCCCATACCCCATATAACATGTATGCGTTGATCTGTTGAACCGTATTTGTCACATGTCTGCCACAAAAACAATTGCTGGATGTGGATATTTTGATATATTTTGTTTTTCCCATAAAAATCCAAACACATCTTGTGCAGCTCAGGGTGAAATCTCAAAGTTTACCTCGTGGCTGGAGTCTAATACATCGATGCAGTTGCGTGAAGACGAAGTGTGTTGCCAACATATTCCTGGACACACCTGTCAAAGCTAACCCAAAGCCGGCGCATGTTGGTGCTACTGTTCGAACGCCGTAATGAAATCCAGGTCCGGCCGTTTCATTGGCTTTGGGAAATACAGTATATAGAGGGAAAGAACAAAAAGAAAAAAGAAAAGTCCGACATAAAAAAGTAGCGGCGGGAAAAATGCTTTACACGTAATAAAACACAATAGGAAGCAATGGAGGTCGCTGTGCTCCTGGTGGGATACACAGGATTTACAGGGAGCGAGGGCTGAAAGGCCTTAGAAGCTTTGAAACATCGTGTCTTTTAATCTGCTCCACAGCAAAGGTTAAACCACACCTCGTTTCTCTCACAAGTTCAATAACAGACAACTTCCCAGGTTACAGCTAATTAGCAGAATCCGGAGATCCAGCCGTGATCCAGTGTCGGTCTGTCTCTGTCCGTTCACTTTTCAAACTCAATTCATCTAAGAACTTGAATTACTTCGAATAGATCGGATTGAGAGACTTCATTTCGATACTGTAAATGCAGTATCGCAAAGATGTCAATGTCAGCTTTATATGTATAGCACATTTACAGCAGGCCTGAAAGATATGAAAAGAAAACAGAAACAAATACATACAAATAGAAATACCTACAAGTAAAACGATAAAACTCAATTGGTGTTAAAAAGCCAAGTCGAACAAATGAGTCTTTAAACTTGTTCCACAGTTTGAGAAAAAAAGCAAAAACCTCAAGGAACAGTAAGGAAAGGAACCTCCTGGCGTCCGTTATTAGCCTTGTTAGATTAGGACACCAGGGACGTTTCTCGGAGCAGTTAGGAGACATGGCGCTACCCACAATGCATTCTGTCACTCACATCGCCCTCAAAACCAAGACCGACTGAATCTCTGACTGACTTTCGAAATATGAGCGAGAACAAAACACGTAAACTTTCGGTAAATGTTCGAAGACCTGTCGTTTTTTTCCAGGTTTCCGCGGTAACGCACAAAAGCTTGCCGCACAACAGTGACGTATGAGCGAGGACTAACCTAACCTGTTCCTATCACCTACAGTACCAGCTCCTTCAGCTTCACCTCAACAGAACGTCAACCATTAAGAGCAATAAGGACAAGGAAGGACTAGGAAGGACTAGGAAGGACTAGGAAGGACTAGGAAGGACTAGGAAGGACAAGGAAGGACTAGAAAGGACTAGGAAGGAGGTTCATCAGGGATTTCTGGATCTTGCTTTTTTCTACCTAAGATGTTGCTGCAGTACATTGTTCATGGTTTTGCACTGGTCCAGACCGGAGCGGAGGGGATTTATGGTCCGAACCAAGTGGGTCAGATGAAAACCCATTGGAACTTTTTGAAAAATTCTAATGAACCATTCAGCATTTTACTTTGGACTAGAGCAGAGAAAATGCTCCGAACCAAGCGGCTGCTCCACCTTGTGACCCGTCCTGCTCCACCCAGAGGCTACTCCACCTCTGCTGCTGTGACCTGAAGAACTGTTGCTAATTATTACTATTGTTAGCTTTTTTGAATGATCAATTTTATTTTTTATTTTTGCTGCTACTGGACACCTGAATCTTTCCGACGGGGATCATTAAAGTATCCATCTATCTATATATATATGTAGCCATAATTGATTAAAGTAAAACTAACAAATTATGTAACAGGATTGTGTATCATGATAGTTCAACATTAAGCCCATATCTCTCTTGTCGAAAGAAGGGAAAGATAATTGTTTGAACAGCCTATTTGCGGGAACGCTATTTTATACAAGACACAAACCTAAACTGAAATGGTGAAGTAAGAAAATTCAAAATAAATTACAAATCATTTATTAAAGACATAATTGCAAAACAGTTGTGACACATGTGGGACTTTTAAAACTCAGTGAACTCCTTCAGTGGAAGACTGAGACACCCTCAGTGTAGGAAGGAGCGCTACCGCAGGGCCTTTATCCCCACCGCTGTCAGACTGTACAATAAGTCACTTTAAATTATCACTGTGTGAAAACCTGCACTACTATTGACACTGTTTCCAATTGACACTTGTCACTTTTGTTGCACATAATTATTGTCACTTTATTGTACATACAGTATATATCCTGCATGTAACATGTTTGCACATTTCCTCCTTTTGCACAATCTGAGTGTCTCTATCCATGCCAAATGTGACATGTACATTTCTCCTCTGTGAGATAAATAAAGCACATCTTATCTTATCTTATAATGTTGAATTTCTGACTTCTGCAAGGCTACATTGATTTGCACCTGTCGCTATATGTTACAGCACTGCAAAAGTCTACAATTTTGTTTTTAAAAATTTGTAAGTTAGGTACCCCAGCTTTAACATGGATTTTGAACACGCTCCGTCTCTTCAAAGTCGACCCCACCTGCTCCCGACGATACGGAATGACCCTTTTGTGCAATCCGCTATAATCGAGCATAAACAAAACACCGACATAAACATGCACTTGGAGTTAATACAGGCGGACATGGACACCGCTCTCTCTCTCTCCTCCTCCCCCACCCCCTTCTCTCTCTCTCTCTCCCGCTGCAGGAATTCCCAGCCCTCTCCGCAGGTATCCGAGCAGCGCCGACCGGCCGAACATGTGTTTTCCTCCCCTGGTCAGGTCACAGCCGGGTCGCCCATTCATTCCCAGTGATGGTTGGAGCCATGCTTATCGCGCATTTCACTCTGACCACAAAGTAATGGAAAGATGGAGACCCCCCCCCAGCTCACCTCATCCCAGTCCAACTCAATCAGTGACAATTTTAAGAGCAGAATTGAATTTTTTTTTTTGTTTTTAAAGGAGACAACCGTTTTTTGAACTTTGCTCCGGCGCGTTATGAATTTTCCTCCAATGCTCAGAGGAACCCAAGAAAAATATTTTCAGGACAATGTACACAGGATGTTCATGTTTCAAAGCAAGTTTTGTATCATAACGACGAGAACCCCGCTGTTCCAACACGTTTGTTTTGTTGGCTCTGGAGAACATTCCCAGTGTTGATGCAAGGTGTTTGCACAACCCGAACGCTCTGTTGTTCCACAGTTAATCAAAGGACATCAAAACTTCCAATTTGTGCCAATTTGGCATCGATAAAGAAGGGATGAAGGCGTTATTGTGTGAGTGGTGAGGTGTAAGCAGGAACAGATGCGGCAGAAGGAAGAATGCTTCAAGGTACATAGCAGACTGTCTGGAGGATAAATCAGGCTGAATCTTCTATTGTAATCCCAGAAAACCTTTCAGCAAATTTCTGATATAGATATAATTCTAATTTATGATTTATACATTTCAAACTGAAATCGCTGCCACCAAATTTACAATGTTGGGTATTTTAGAGATACATGAGTCTGGTTGATTTAACTGGATGACATTGTATTTATATATTATTTATTAGCATTGTATGTATTGGTCCTACACACAACACACTCAAAACAAATGTTTCTGGGCAAAGGAGTAGATTTCTGCATCAAAATGTTCACATGAATTTGTTGACAGCCCAAAGCCTCAGTGAATATTTGCACGCTTTTACAAGTAAGAGATAATAATGCACTGTAAATGCCATATCATACATTTATATTCATCTTAATATGTTTTTTATTGAATGCGTTGTAGTATAGCTCTAAATCACAATAGCAGGTATCTTACAGTAGGGGGATTTACAAAGTTGATGATGACCAATGTCCATAAATGCCCTGGATCATCACTTTCTTTAGATCTTCCTGAATCGGCAGAGAATGACTCTATAAAAGCCTGTGGAAAAAGTGAGAAATCTCGGGAAGGCCCACATGTTTCAAAATATTTCCAGTTGGCAATTTATTTGGCTTTCAGAGAAACTTTATTGAAACATATTGCACTGGTATCAAAGTCGTTTCCATTTTACTGGACAGCATTGCGAACTGAGAAAATATGAAAATACTTTTTAATGTTATTAATTGGTGGACATATTTTACATATTTTTGCCAGCCAGTGACTCGTGCATACTGTGTTTGGGTCCTAAGCAATACACTTTACTTACCTTCACTTGATAACTCACAGCCTCACTTTTGCCAGTCCGCCCCAGGGCAGCTGTTAGAACTATATATTCACCACCAGTGCATTTTGTTAGTCCAACAGAAAGAGTCTTCTTAAAGTAAAGTATTGCACAAATATTAAACCACAACATGCTGTCTTCCTCTTATTAGAAAATATCTTTTATCTTTTGCAGACTGGAAGAAAGAGCCCTGTGTGTCACTGTTTGATGCTCTGGGTTGAAAGCTGATTGGCTGAGTGTGTGGCGTCCTCTTGTTTTCTGTCAGAAAATGCTATCTAAAGACGTGACAGAGGCCAACAATACAAGCGTGCGGAAACTGAAGACTTGTACTAAGACTGAAGAACAAAATAGATGGCTATTATTAGATACAGTAGTTCCATTCTTGTGGAGTTAAAGGTCTACAGGAGGATTTTCTACTTCCGGGTGGATCATCAAGAATATTGGTCTTCCGAATCGTCAATCATTCTGGTGATATGTACTCGTCAAAAAGTGAAGAAGGCGGTTCTTTTCTACAATTTTGGAAAATCCTCCTATATACCTTTAAGATTAAGATCCTTTATTTGTCTCACAGTAGGGAGCACAGGATAAGATAAATGAACACAGCTCTATACTAAATAACTCTGGATTACTCTCTACCTTTAGCATAATAAAGAAGCAGTCTATAACATATAATGAGAAGTTAAAACAATTAGGTACCCTCACTTTAATCCAATGCTTTACACTGTTTTACATCATGCAAAGGGAATGAACTCAATCATGAACCACTTCTAAAAACATTGAATTGTATAACTTTCATTTGGCTTTTTTAACACACATTACAGAGCCATGATTCCACTTCCACCACCAACCCCAAAACCTGCACCTGAAACACAGTCGACTCCTATAATGGCCCATTATTTGACCAAACAACAATAATATCACCGCCATCACACGCTGTACTCAAGGTTTATCAGGTGTGTTGTGGCGGCGGCGGCCATGACAGTGCACTAAGCAGCGGCCCCAGCAGGAAGCCTCCTCTTGGCCCCGTCACCAGCATGTGGCCCACGATGGCGCGACGGCAGATTAGGCTTTGTCTGCGCTCCTCTTCCCGCCTCGACACAACAGCAGCAGCCGCACCGACCTGTCCGCCGCGCCGTAGCACACATCGCTCCCATTTTTTTCCTATTACCGTAAGCATAGAGGACAAAATAGGACTTAGTAATAGAGAGAAAAAAATGCCCTCACCAGCTCTCGTGTATAAGCTTTAACTCCGAAAAAAGCTGGAAGCACTCACCAAATCGGTTCGCCAAGTCCCATCGGGGAAAGTCATTTACCTTTTGCGGATTTTGGGACGTCTTGTGAGTGGCTGGATGAAATGCGGTGTAATGGGAGGAGAGGTGGTCTGGCTTTAGGGGTACTCCGTGTATCTGGACTCACACTGGGAAAAGTGTATTTATCAACTTAATAGCAGGTGTCTGATTGAACATGACTATGATTACAGTAAGCCGCCCCGGCTTTGGGGGCGTCGCGGCAATGGTTCTTCCTCATCTCCTCTTCCTCATCTCTCAACAGTGTAAAACCTCAGAGATAATACCCCAACGTTTCTTGGCACAGGTTCAGAGTTGGATGGATTTGATTTTTACATCAAAATGATCATGTTTAGTGGATTTTTTGACAGCCTCAAGCCTTGGTGAATATCAGAGTATGCATGATTTTAAAGTGAATAATAAAATAATGTGTGGTACTGTAAATGGCACATCAAACATTTATATTATACCTTATATGGATGGGTTTTTCAAGGTACTTCAATCCAATTCCTAATTCATTTTGTTTTGAATAGTTCCAAACCTGACAATCCAAGTTAAATATCCAATTTTTATTCCTGTACGTTTAACCCTGTTTTATTTATGTACTTGTCTTATTTATAACTTGGAGACTTTTACAAATTCCAATGTGGTTTCACTGCAATTAGCAAATAAAATGAATCTGAATCTAAATCTGAAATAAATCACACAACACAACATAATAAACAGGCCTCCCAGTTTCATATCAACTAATTTATATGTAATACTGTTGCTGTATTCTCTTTTGTTCAAGACAGTGGATTCTTTGCTGTTGGTCATGAACTAGATGGAGTAAAAGGGTTAATAGAAAAAATATATAATTGATGAAAAGTAAGTGATACCTATCCTGGGAATCCTCATGCTACTGTGTGTGCTTGAACAATTTCATAATGTATGGAAACCCTGGCTGAAATATTGACACAGATTTGGGAACCAGGGGACACAGAACGGAGAGGGATGGCAAGACGATGACGCAGTATTGAACAGACGGAAGCTTGTAGTTTGTTTACGGACGCACAAGTGAAGCCATCATCCCTCATGTTCCACAAACGGCCGTAATCGTTCAGCAGTATTGGGAGAAGTAATCTCCCTAACCCTTCTTATTTTTCACTTCTCTTCTCGTTGACTTTCTGTCGCGTGACAATAGTTGAATTGACACGATTTCTGCAAACATGGAGATGCATGATCAACATTCGTGGTGTCCAATAAACGGCTATGGACACACTTAAACTACACCTCTCACAAGATACTAAGTTAGTGATAGGTAGTCCTGTGTTTGCTTACGTCAATCTCAGATGCTTTCATAATTGCCAACAGATTACACTAAATAGAATACAACAAGATCCACAACCGAAAGCAGAATATTCTTGTGAGGACTCCAGTAAAATAGATAAATAAATATTTTAATCTTGAAATAGATACATGAATAAATACATAATTAACTACAATATATACAATATGAAGTTACTAACAATAATAATAAAGTACCCATGTCTAACTCAGATTAGACAGATCTTTTACTGTGCAGGAGGAACAAAGGATCTCTTGATAACTTAAAACATAGTATGCCTAATTTCCGCTGAAACAAAAGTCAAAATAAAGTTTGTAAAAAAGCCTGAGTATTAAAAAGCATCCTTCAGTTCAAGAGCTGGGCTGAACAAACAACCAGGAGAGGCAGAGCGATGTGCCGAGGCTGGGGCCGTTTAGCTGATAAGGCAGGGTAGGCCCTTCAGGTGTCTCCTGCTCCACTGCTGTGTAAATGAGCTCCAATTAAACAGGCGGCCCCTAGCTCCTCATGCACACCTCCCTCCTCACCCGCCCCCCTACTCACCGCCGGGCCCCCGCACACCCTCTGGCTCCTGCATCTGCTCGCTCACTCGCTTCTTCTACTCAGTGTCTCGCTCATACTGTGTGACCCAAAGGCCTGCTCCACTCAAACGTGTGTGTGTTGTGTATGTGTGTGTCTGTGTGTGTTGTGTGTGTGTGTGTGTGTGTCTATAAGGATTTGGGAGCCCCGCAGCACTTCAGCTTATTGTCAACCCCTGATAAGTGACAGCGTGGTGGAAATGCTCGCGTCTCAGTGTCGGGCTGATTTGTGTATATAGCTGTAATTGGCCCGATTGCTCGAAAGTTCTCATTCAATTTTAAGTGATTTAAAAAACTAAATAAAAATAAAATCTATGGCATTGTTCTTTACCAGGACACATGCACAAATGATTGCCCACTATATAAGCCTAATAGGAAAGCGCTCTTGAATCAATTTTGGCTCGAAATGATCCTGGTGTTTTTTATTTAGATATTTTTTTCTGTATTTTTTAAATATGAAGCGCTTTGTGATCTTGGTCTATGAAAAGCGCTGTACAAATAAACTTTACTTACTTAGATTATCCTAATCTAGATATTTGCCCTAAGGTTTGAGGTGCCTTGAGTCCCAGAATTCTGCTTGGACTAGAGTGAGCGAGAACTGACCAGTGTCCCTCTTGATTGGATCTTTGATAGCTTGGTCTCACAGCAAGAAGGTCCAGGGTTCGATTCCACCACTAGGTCTTTCTGTGTGTCTGCGTAGGTTTTCTCCGGGTGCTCCGGTTTCCCCTATGACCGCACCTCCTGTATGGTGACCCCGCTCCCATCTCTCTGTGGAGTGACAAACGCCCACAAACGCTTTGTGGCTCTGGTCTGTGAATGGCGCGAAATAAAAACAGATTACTTACTTTTTTGTCCACTGTCCACGAGAGGTGGACAATGGTTATCTTTTATGTTATTTCAAATGATAAACACATGAAACCCCAAAGTAAAGGCCTTAAAGATGTTGAGCCCCAAACATGGTACAAATACACTTTATACAATACACTGATTGTATAAACTTTTCAGTGGAAGCTCGGACCAAACACAACATTTACAGTTTGCAAACATTGTGCAGTTCCTCCGAAGCCCTTTGCCACTCAGCGACAGGGGGCAGAGAGCAGCGGGGGACGGCCCAATTACATGAGGCTGTGATTTAGGCGCTGGGACTGCATGGGGCAGCTGCATCTGGCAACCCACCAGCCGTCCAGACACTGGTCCTGAGACTGGTCCTGAGACTGGTCCAGGAAGGAGACACCAGCTCCTTCCTAATGACCGCAGTCAGAGGGAGATGTCTGCTGCGTATATACTGTACATATGTTTCAATACAGAGACGTCCAGAACCACTGCACCGTCAGCATGTTTCACCTGGTCTCGACTTAAAGCTGGGGTATCTAACTTTCAAACAAAATACTGAATTGATAAAATCCATCTGATAGTTTCTTCAAATCAGCGTTCACATGCATGTCTGTTTTTGGTCCCCGTCACATCTTTAAATCAGCTTTTTCAGACTGAAAAGTGAAAGTGGTGCAAACCCACTGTCTCCACGCCGCGGCTTCAAGACCCGCCAAAAAACAGTTTGTCAAATCCTGGTCCTCATTAGGCCAAAGTTACGACGTGTGCGAGTGCAGACAGCCCCTGTGTCGAGGACAACACCTTTATCGCTCCAAACATCACTTTGTGTGTGTTTTTCCTTCTCTGAGAGGGGACACTGCTCCACACATGTAGAGGACAGGAATACACTGATATTATATTGATACAGATATTCACGACTGTAGAGGCCTGAGGTGGTCTGTGTGGTTATGCAGTCAGCTGTTTTTGAACACAAGCTAACTGGAGCTAAATTACTTATGGGGCTTGTTTCAACAAAGGGGAAGATGTAAAATAACCTGTTGCTAACATGGTTGCTAAGGCCAGCTGGAAGTCAAATAACTGGTCAATCGTCATGACTTATTTGTGGATATACAAAAGACAATATAAAAAAAAAACCAACAACAGTACCATAGAATGCACTAAATGACTCAAAATTACGAGCATCTTTGAGCGTCCAAAAAAAAATATTATTATTATCATCCAACTGTTTTTTATACAGTCTATGCTTTTCACACACCGCCTCCACATGCTGCTGTTGGCCTGTGATGTCACCTGTACACGACTTTAACATTTCGAGGGGAACTATTGTTTACCTGTATGGTCCGAATGACAGTCTCTCGCCCCGGCCTCGCTCCACACCACTCCAGCACAATTAGCACCACTCTCACCGTGGCGTGCAGGCTCCTGTCAGCGGCGTCGTGCATAATACATACGTGACATTCTGCTAACTCCGCTGCCACATGTAACCAGTCGCACCGTAAAAGGCGGTTGTCGCGCTCCCCCGCCAATCAAAATGCTAGATATTTATAATTAATGGCAGTGATTAAGATACTTTTAAACCCGCAAATGGTATATTTAAATAATAAGTCACATGTAATTAAGCAAGGGCGAAATATTCTTCCCTGTCGTTAGGGCAATTATTACAATTTCCATCAAGGGATTTCTCAGCTTGACTTTTGTTCTTGAGATGTGGTGATTAACATTGCGATTAATTGGAGTCATTTCTTGAAAACTTGTGTAATTTCTACATATTATGAACAAAATAAAAGGAAAAAAATCCACTGGACACTATAGACGCAGCGGGGATTGTCCGTAAAAAAGGCGCTTGGAGGTTAGAGAGAGATTTCCATGATGGCTGCTCTCGTCCACCATACTGAGCTAAATAGCCTGTTTTTCTTCTAATTACCTTTTAACATATGTGTAATTACCTTAATAGCTGGACAGTAGGAATAAATGAACTCATCAACCATGGCCTATAAGGTTTTCATGTATATTTCTCGGCTGAAAAAGTCCACAAACTTTGAACTTTTCTCACTCGGTGGAAGCACAATCCAAAAAATCCGTCCCAATTATTCCATTATTTCCATATTATAATTATTTGAGCTAATTGCACGCCACAGTCTTTTGCATAATGATGATGAATAATTCCACTCACCTGTTACCTCCACGTTCAGCCACAGGGAGATCTTTTATAAACAAGTCTTACTCCAGACTCATTAGATCTTGGGATGCGACTCCTGAATGACATGTTTGTGGCTATTTCTGTTCATCAATCAGAGACGGCAGAGACACACACAGAGTAAACGCAAATGGAATCCTGGTATGACGTCCCGGTGCAGGCCTTACCCCGCACTGCAATATTATTTTTGTTCAGGTTTTTATTTTATTGAATCAGTAGAAGAATGCATTGGTATTCATTTTATTTGTATTAATCTACTATTTATACATATACCCTTAGGCAGCGGTCTTATTACCCCTTCACTGCCTTTTTGTGATGCACTGTATTACACGGTTCCTTGTGAAATATGCTAAATAAATATTAATAAATGCAAAATCGGACTTATTTTTCTTCTTTTTAGTATTGATCTATTCCGGAAATGTGATGATATATACATTTTTAAGTATACGCTATATTAACATTGAGCGGTTTGCACTGGTTAGCACTTAGCAAGAAGGACCACGGTTCAAATCCCGGAGAGAACGAAGCCTTTATAAGCAGAGTTTGCATGTTCTCTCCGTTTCTGTGGAGGCTTCCCCATAAACACGAACAGTATAGGTAAAATCTTCCGGCTCGAATAGTCCTGAACAATTTGACCAATCTTGCCCACAACAATTCTAAAGTGCTTTGTGAATCTGGTCTGTTAAAGGCGCTAAAGATTACTTACTTACTTCCCAACATCTGGACCTGACAGAAGCCCAGGTGGCATCGCAGAATAGGTCACATTCAGAGGACACACACATTTTCTGTGAGGACAAGTAACTACATTTTTGGCTGAGACTGGAAGATTTCCTTCAAACTTCCCTCCATTCGACTGGAGATTACAGGAGAACAAAACTTGCTAGAAACCAACACATTTTTGCTGATGAAAGTAGACAATCCAGTCTTTCAGAATCTGGTTTCATATTTTATATAGTCGAAGCACACAATATTATGTGGGTCTTGAAAGTGTGTGAAATCATCAAGAACGGCTGCCAGTCAGTGAGTGAACTTCAACTGCATTACATTTTGAAAATAATACACATTTTTGACCGTATGACTCTGTAGTATCAGTCCTGCAATTTTCATGGTATGTATATTTTGAACAGTTTCTCCCATTGAAAAAATAAAGATACCAGAAAATATCCCTCCATATTCACCATTTGAAAAGTAACCTGACAAAGAGAGGACCAGCCCTCACTCAGCCAATCAGCTCTCAGTACGTGAAAGCTGACATGTTATTTAAACTATTTCACTTTTTAAACAAAAATACATTTATAAAAGACAAACCAATATACGTACACCAGCTTTAATCGCCATGTATGAGGAAAATATGGCTTCAAACAGCTTCAAACTCACAACTTTTGCCTCCAATTACAGCCATAAAGACGAGAGCGTTCACAATTACTCTCCCTCTTTCGCGCTCTTGTACTTTTCATGTAAATACTCCACTGGATGCGCACTCCAGTCTCGACAGGGGGACAGGGCTCCTCTCGTATAATTGCTTTTGACTTTTAAGTAAGCACAAGATCGACAGTAGGACCCTCTAATCAAGACCCAAGTGTTCTGATAGCGCCCCCTGTGGTGAAGCAGTGTAAGCGATACTACTGGACCACGGCTAGGCTCCGTACTCCCGACTGTTATTACAGAGGCAAGCAAGGTCAGATGATACGCGGCAAGCATTTTCCACATTACAACTTTTTTTTGTGTTTTTTTGCGATTGGTCTTTCTGCCTGGCGTATTGACCTTGGCGTTTTTGACAGTAGCATCCATCATAAAACGTGAAACCTTTCCAACAGGCAGCGCGGCGCGGCCAACTGAATCAGATTAAAAGAATAAGAGCAGAGGATGGATGCCGGACGTCAACGTTGCGGAGGGATCAGCCGGATTTATCCAAATGTATTTTACCTCAACTCAGCTGTAATGAGCCACAATGCTTTTCTGACAGTGTTGACGAATGGGAGAAGGATTACGCCCGGTTTGAGATAGAGAGAAAGTCGGTGGAAAGTCGGCTAAAGGGAGCTACAAGGTGTAATTAATCACAGTCAGTTCTGCAAATGTTTATTTAAACAGGTTTGAGCACAGAAAGGGAGATGGGAAGCGTCTGGGGAGGGGGGAGTTTTGGTTCGGCTTGATGAACGAGTGTGTATTTGTGGATGTGTTGTGACAAAACAGTGGCTTATATATTCATCGGTAAAGCTGTTAGTGCACAACAAATATGAAATGTTCTTTGCAAATGGTTTCATAGTTTCATCGTTTGAAAAGCTCGACATTAGTTAAAACTGGGGTACATTACTTTTAATTCATGATTTTTTTATTTTTTTTTGTTCCAACCTAAAAGAGAAACAAATGAATAGTTCATTCGTTAAAAACATTTTAACAACATAAGAATATTTGAAAGGGTTTTACTTTGATCTTTACCAAGTATTTTTGAAAAGCAAGATGTTTTAGTGCCATACAATTAAAGTGTCACTCCTTCTTGAGCCAATTCTTTCAAATGAAATGCCAATAATAAAACATGTCAAAAATGATAACCAGAGAAATACAACTTCCAAAATGGAGTTGATTGTTTTCTCAACCTTTCAGACTTAAAACATGTTATCTTTTTTATACTTTTTATACTGTGAGTCACTGCTTAACACTTTGGGCTGAGAGCTGATTGGCCGAGTGAGCGTGGTCCTCTCTCGTTCACTTTTCTGTCTGAAAATTCTGATCTTTAGACGAGACAGAGGCCAAAACTTCATGTGTATCCATATATTTTTTTTTTTTATTGTTTTAAAAGAGATTAGGTTTTAAAACAATAATTACTATAGATATTTTAACCTAAAACGTATTGCATTCAAACAGATCAGTGATGTTTAGACCGTTTACAGTACATAACTCTAAACAATCACAGAGATAAAACATGTCGTTTTCAGAAGCTCATCCTGTCGGGCTTTTGTATCAGTATTTTCACAGATGGAGTGGTGCTGGTGAGGAGTAACTGCACTTTTATAGACTTTCCGTCACGTCTCTGGAGAGTGTCCCATCCAGAGCGTCCCATCCAGGGCGTCCCTGTTACGAGTCGGACAAAGAACCCAAGTGCAGAGGTAACAAAAAGTTTAATTAACAAAAATAGGTAGACTCAAAACACAGGAGAGCCGGGAATGGGGCTGGGACCAGGCGGGGCAGGGCTGGGTGCAGAGCTGGGGTCAGGCGGTGCTGGGCTGGGGTCAGGCGGTGCGGAACGGAGGTCTGAGGCAGAGCAAAACAAAGGTGAGACAAAAGTAACGAGAGCGATAAACAAGCAGGCCTACTAACGCACAGTAACACTGATTACGAACTGGCACCGATGAGCTGGCTTCTGGAGCTCTTGTAGTAGCTTGATTGGAGCCAGGAGGCAGCTGGGCCTGATCAGCCTCTCCCATCCACCTGCTCTGGGAGGCGGCTCCAGGAGAAGCAGGGGAGGGAGGGGCTGCTGGAGGAGCAGCCCTGACAGTACCCCTCCCCCTACTGACGCCCCCAGGCGGACACACACGCCTCCCCGGTCGACGAGCGTAGAAGTCCCGTATGAGGGACGGGTCCAGGATGTTGCCACGGGAGACCCAGCATCGCTCCTCGGGGCCGTAACCTTCCCAGTCCACCAGGAACTGGCAGCCACGACCACGCTGTCGAACATCCACGATCCGCCGAACGGTAAAGGCAGGATGGCCGTCCACCAACCGAGGCGGGGGTGGGGCTGGACGGGGGGGAACCAATGGACTAGACTGGACAGGCTTAACACGGGACACATGAAACGTGGGGTGAATCTTCAAGGAAGAGGGAAGCTTGAGACGTACCGCGGAGGGGTTGACGACCTGTTCCACCTCAAAGGGCCCGATAAAGCGGGGCGACAGCTTCGCAGATTCCACCTTGAGGGGAATGTCTCTCGTGGACAGCCACACCTTCTGTCCAGGCAAATAGGCAGGAGCCGGGATGCGGCGGCGATTAGCCTGTACTTGCGTCCGAGCAGAGGCGCGCAGCAAGGCAGAGCGGGCCTTCTTCCAAGTCTTTTGACATCTGCGAAGGTTATCCTGGACCGAGGGCACTGCCAACTCAGCCTCTTGGTCAGGAAACAGGGGCGGTTGATAGCCATAACAACATTCAAAAGGGGACATACCTAAAGAAGCGCTCGGGAGTGTGTTATGGACATATTCCACCCAGGGAAGGTGAGAACTCCAGCTGGACGGATTAGAGGAGGACACACAACGTAGAGCCACCTCCATCTGCTGGTTAGCCCGCTCCGTCTGGCCATTAGTCTGGGGGTGATAGCCAGAGGAAAGGCTCACGTTAATATTCAGGGCAGAACAGAAGGCCTTCCAAACCTGAGCCGTGAACTGGGGGCCTCTGTCAGACACGATGTCGGCAGGAATGCCATGCAGCCGGAAGACGTGGTTCACCAACAGGTCTGCAGTCTCCTTAGCAGAAGGAAGTTTAGGAAGGGGTACAAAGTGAGCAGCCTTTGAGAACCGGTCCACAACTGTCAGCACCACGGAATTACCATTAGAAGGCGGGAGGCCGGTAACAAAATCCAGCGCTATGTGAGACCAAGGGCGATTGGGGATGGGTAGAGGACGCAGCAACCCAGATGGGGGCTGGTTAGAACATTTATTCTGGGAGCACACGTTGCATGCAGCAATGAAGTCCTTAGTATCCCTCTCCATAGTAGGCCACCAGAACTTGCGCCTGAGCACAGCGAGGGTACGACTAACCCCAGGGTGGCATGTAAGGTGGGTGCAGTGTGCCCATTGAATAACTTCTGAACGAACGGGGTCAGGAACAAACAAGGAACTCGGGGGTCCCGTCCCCGGATCCGGGTGGGTCAGTTGCGCATGACGCACTCGTGACTCTATCTCCCATGTAACGGTAGCCACTATACGGGACAAAGGCAGAATAGTGTCATTCTCAGGAGCAGGATGTGCACCGCAATAAACTCTGGACAAGGCATCTGGTTTCAAGTTCTTGGAGCCAGGGCGATAAGTGACAGAGAAGTTGAAACGGTCGAAAAAAAGGGCCCACCTGGCTTGCCTTGAGTTGAGACGCTTGGCTGTCTGGATATACGTGAGGTTCTTGTGATCCGACCAGACCACAAAGGGGTGAGTAGCCCCCTCCAGCCAGTGACGCCACTCCTCTAGGGCCAGCTTGATTGCCAGGAGCTCTCTGTTACCGATGTCGTAGTTTCTCTCTGCAGAAGACAGTTTACGAGAGAAAAAAGCACATGGATGCAATTTCTGATCAGTGGGTGACCTTTGCGAGAGTATAGCCCCCACTCCTGTGTCAGAGGCGTCCACCTCTACTACAAACTGGAGTTCAGGATTGGGCTGAATAAGCACAGGGGCAGAGGTGAACCGGTCCCTAAGTCGCTTAAAAGCCAAGTCAGCCTCAGGAGTCCATGCGAAATTGGAAGAAGTGGAGGTAAGTGCAGTCAGGGGGGCCGCAATGTGGCTGAAATTGCGGATGAATCTCCTATAGAAATTAGCAAACCCCAAAAAACGCTGTACCTCCCTGCGACTGGTGGGGATAGGCCAATCACGGACAGCAGACAGCTTTTCAGGATCCATCTGCACCTGGCCCCGGGCAATAATGTATCCTAAGAATGAGACAGAAGGTTCATGAAACTGACATTTCTCTGCCTTAACAAATAACTTGTTCTCCAGGAGTCTTTGGAGGACACTGCGGACATGGCGCCTGTGAGTCTCGATATCTCTAGAAAAAATCAAGATGTCGTCAATGTAAACAAAAACATATCTCCCAATCATGTCACGTAGGACGTCATTTACCAGGTTTTGAAACACGGATGGGGCGTTAGTGAGACCAAACGGCATGACCAGGTATTCAAAATGGCCCAGGGGAGTATTAAAGGCAGTCTTCCACTCATCCCCCTCCCTGATGCGCACCAGGTGATAGGCATTGCGCAAGTCCAATTTAGTGAAAATAGTAGATCCACAGAGAGGGGTGAAGGCTGAACTAATCAAAGGGAGTGGGTACTTGTTCTTAACAGTGATTTTATTGAGGCCCCGGTAATCAATGCAGGGCCTAAGAGACTTATCCTTTTTCTCAACAAAAAAAAATCCAGCACCCACCGGAGAGGACGAGGGCCTGATTATTCCCACTGCCAGGGATTCCTGAATGTACCTCTCCATAGACTCGTTCTCCGGGCGCGAGAGGTTGTACAGGCGGCTGCTCGGTAGAGGCGCCCCAGGAAGCAGGTCTATGGCGCAATCATAAGGCCGGTGAGGGGGGAGAGAAAGAGCCCGATCCTTGCTAAATACAGCACCAAGGTCGTGATACTCAGAGGGCACTACCGACAGATCCGGAGGGTCTGGGGGCGGGGTGGATCGAAAACAAACTGGGGTCAGGGCCGACTGCAAGCAATAAGAATGACAGAATGGGCTCCATGAAATGATACTCTTAGCTGACCAGTCAACATGAGGATTGTGCAACCTTAACCATGGCAACCCCAAAACAAGAGGAGAGTGAGTACAATCAAAAACATGGAAGGAAATAGTCTCCTTGTGGTTACCTGAGAGATGAAGGAGGATTGGGAGAGTCTTCCTCGTGACTCTGGCGAGTAACTGCCCATTCAATGCCTTAGCCTCCAAAGGGGTGTCCAGAACTTCGGTCCCAATTCCCAGCTGGTGAACGACCTCACTGTCCAAAAAGCTCTCATCTGCCCCAGAGTCAATGAGCACAGGAAGCGTTAGGGTTTGATCAGAAAAAACAAGGGTGCCCTCAAAACTGGCTCTTAAGGGAGAGGTGCCACTAATTTGGCTCAACAGTACGTCTCCCACTACTGTTGAGCCCAACCTTTTGGCCGTGCAGGACAAGATGCGATAAAGTGCCCAATCTGACCGCAATAGAGACAGCTCCGGGAGTTAATGCGGCGTTCTCTCTCCTCTGCACTGACGAGGGCTCGGCCAAGCTGCATGGGCTCTGGTCCCGGCGTGGCTGGAGGTGGAACAGGCGGTGTCGCTGGAAAAACAACTTGTGGAGAGTTGTAAGCATTCACATATTTCGTCCTACCCGCTCTCTCACGTCGCCGCTCCCTGAGCCGGTTGTCCACACGAATGGTCAAATCAATTAAATCATTTAGGCTACCAGGAACGTCACGGGAAGCTAGCTCGTCCTTGAGATTCTCCGACAGAGAATTAAGAAATGCTCCCAGAAGCGCCTCATCATTCCACCCCGATTCAGCTGCGAGTGTGCGAAATTCAATGGCCAACTCAGCTACACTGCGGTTCTCTTGACGCAGGGAAAATAGTCTCTTAGCCGCCTCCTTGCCACTAACAGGATGGTCAAAAATCTGCCTCATAGCAGCAGTAAAATCGTAATAGGAATCACAAATTGGATCCTGTCTCTCCCAAACTGCGGAGGCCCAATTAAGAGCATGGCCTCGAAGGCACCCAATTAAGTATGAAATCCTGGCTCGATCATTAGCATAACTTAGCGGTTGTTGCTCAAAAATAAGGGAACACTGGGTCAAAAAAGACTTACATGACCCCAGGTCGCCGTGGTACGGTGCCGGTGGAGGAACAAAAACATCTCTGGTAGGAGGAGGCAGGACTAGCGATGGGGCAGCAGAAGGAGCAGAAATATTATCAGTGGCCGTTGTGTTGATTACTTGAGTCCTCAGGCTTGCCAGGCTGATAGAAAACTCCTTCATGTGTTCCATGAGGGCCTTGAGCGTATTGTCATGTTGCTCCAACAGAGACATCTGGGCAGAAAGGGTCTGGTTGATGTGGTCTGCTGGGTTCATTCTTTGGCCAGTTCGTACTGTTACGAGTCGGACAAAGAACCCAAGTGCAGAGGTAACAAAAAGTTTAATTAACAAAAATAGGTAGACTCAAAACACAGGAGAGCCGGGAATGGGGCTGGGACCAGGCGGGGCAGGGCTGGGTGCAGAGCTGGGGTCAGGCGGTGCTGGGCTGGGGTCAGGCGGTGCGGAACGGAGGTCTGAGGCAGAGCAAAACAAAGGTGAGACAAAAGTAACGAGAGCGATAAACAAGCAGGCCTACTAACGCACAGTAACACTGATTACGAACTGGCACCGATGAGCTGGCTTCTGGAGCTCTTGTAGTAGCTTGATTGGAGCCAGGAGGCAGCTGGGCCTGATCAGCCTCTCCCATCCACCTGCTCTGGGAGGCGGCTCCAGGAGAAGCAGGGGAGGGAGGGGCTGCTGGAGGAGCAGCCCTGACAGTCCCATCCAGAGCGTCCCATCCAGGGCGTCCCATCCAGAGCGTCCCATCCAGGGCGTCCCATCCAGAGCGTCCCATCCAGGGCGTCCCATCCAGAGCGTCCCATCCAGGGCGTCCCATCCAGAGCGTCCCATCCAGAACGTCCCATCCAGAGCGTCCCATCCAGAGCGTCCCATCCAGAGCGTCCCATCCAGGGCGTCTCTTCCAGGGCGTCCCATCCAGAACGTCCCATCCAGAGCGTCCCATCCAGAGCGTCCCATCCAGAGCGTCCCATCCAGGGCGTCTCTTCCAGGGCGTCTCAACCAGGGCGTCTCATCCAGAGCGTCCCATCCAGAGCGTCCCATCCAGAGCGTCCCATCCAGAGCGTCTCATCCAGAGCGTCTCATCCAGAGCGTCCCATCCAGAGCGTCCCATCCAGGGCGTCTCATCCAGAGCGTCCCATCCAGGGCGTCCCATCCAGGGCGTCCCATCCAGGGCGTCCTATCCAGAGCGTCCCATCCAGGGCGTCCCATCCAGGGCGTCCCATCCAGGGCGTCTCATCCAGGGCGTCTCATCCAGGGCGTCTCATCCAGAGCGTCCCATCCAGGGCGTCCCATCCAGAGCGTCCCATCCAGGGCGTCTCATCCAGGGAGTCTCATCCAGGGCGTCCCATCCAGGGCGTCCTATCCAGAGCGTCCCATCCAGGGCGTCCCATCTAGGGCGTCCCATCCAGAGCGTCCCATCCAGGGCGTCCCATCCAGAGCGTCCCATCCAGGGCGTCCCATCCAGAGCGTCCCATCCAGGCCTAATGAAACAGACATTTACAGTAAAGACAAACATCACAGATTCTGATTTACATTTCCTTCGGAGCTTTTGAGGTTTTTTTTCTGCGACACTTTGATGATCACAATTACAGTCTATTCGCGTTTTGTTCCCTGATTCCCACGGAGAGAAAACAGCCACACTTTGTATACGCTGATTTGTACTTTTTTTTACTTTTTGGGGTTTGTAGAAATGGTTCTTTACTGATCTTTTGTGAATGGCATGTTTTTTATTTGTATTTGTAACTAAGTACACTTTCATTTACAGGTTAGTCAGGTCAAGAAGAAGTCAATCTGTATTTCTGTAGTTTTTGTAGTGTGTCTTACATTTGGAATTGTTGATACTTGTGAAAATAATCTCAGTGCTTCTTCATTTCCATATCTATATATTTTCTTATTTTCTTAACTTGTTTTGAATGTGGTCTTTTTCCGATGTTTCATCATGTGACAAACCACAGGCTACAGTGTAAGTATAATGCAGACGTGTGGAAAAACACATCACCCCCAGGTTTGTGTGTCTGTGTGTGCGTGTGTGTGTGCGTGTGTGTATGTGCATGCATGTGTGCCATGTGTGTGTGCATGTGTGTGTACGAGTGTGTGCATGTGTGTGTGTACGAGTGTGTGCGCCTCTGTGTGTATGCATGTGTTTGTGTAGGCGTGTGTGTCTGTGGGAATTTGTGTGTGCGTGTGTGTGTGCATTGGTGTGTTTTTGTGTGAGTGTATGCATGTCTGTGCGTTTCTGCAGGTTTGTGTGTGTGTTTGTGCATGTGTGCCTGTGTGCCTGTGCTTGTGCGTGTGTGTGTGTGTGCGCGTGTGTGTGCGTATGTGTGAGACTCGGCCGGGAGCCTCCACTCGCTGACCCCTGACTGTCTGCACTGTACGCCAGGCAGAGATAGGAGCTCGCAGAACAGAGAGGTGCATTGTGGGAGCTGCAGAGGCCCGGTCCAGCCTCATGAACTGCCCTGACCCAGCACCACCTCTGCCCCGGGAGCTGACTCTGACACAGGCCCTGGTGGTGGGGGAGGGAGGGGGAGGCAGGGGGAGGGAGGAGAGTGTCCGGTCCACGTGGTCATCTATCATCAGGGCACGTACAGCAGCACACACTTCTGCAGAGACCCACAACAACTATGAAACGCACACTCTTTTGTCTATCTTGTTTTGTTAAGCACTTTGAGACGCCTTGTGTAGGAACTGCCTTGACTTGCCTCACAATGCCGCACACCTCTTCTAGAACTCTGAAACCCACCAAGAGCAGCCACACACTCGGAAAAGTATCTAAAATAGAAATAAACAGTAATATATATGTTTTTTTTTACACATCACATACATATACACGTCAATAATAATAATATAATGTGCGGTAGAACATTATAGTGTAGAGTGACTGATGTGTTTTTGTTTTAAGAAAAGAACAGAAACATCGATGGAACTGTTTTAACTTGAAAAACGCACCTGTGGTTTTTACACACTCTTGAAAAATGTATGTATTTTGTTTTGGGTATTGTAATTGTAATGTAAGTAGTTTTTTTTTATTTTAGTGCCAAATAAGTTTTACCCCTTTTTGAGCAAATTCTTAAAAATTTACTGCGGATAACAAAACATGAATTAAACTTTTGGACAAATTTTGAAAACGGAGAAATTTGTTTTTTAAATAAACTCTTAACATTTCAATATATTGCAATTTTCAAGTCTGT
Organism: Knipowitschia caucasica; assembly: GCA_964034765.1. NCBI lineage: Eukaryota > Metazoa > Chordata > Actinopteri > Gobiiformes > Gobiidae > Knipowitschia > Knipowitschia caucasica. The sequence continues at coordinate 20,861,706 of OZ035843.1, forward strand.
TATTGTTGCAGCATTGTTGAAATACTAAACATATCACAACATAAAAGTCAATGTTAGTGCAACGTTGTTTGTTTACCGCAAAATTAAATCCGTGCTAAAACATCTTCAGCCTCTAATAAATCACAACCTTTTCCAGAGCAAAGTGCAAACAAGCTGGGTCCAATATTTCATCCTTTCAAATGAAAATATGTAACATTTGTCCCAAAGCCGATCCACTAATAGAAAATAAAGCCATCTTTCATATTTATACCCGTCCCAGCGTGCGGCCGCTCCTACAATCAGGTTTGATGGTGCAGCCAGCGGGACGTGTGTCCAGGGGGAGAGGGGAGACCAGGTGCAGCCAGTGGCCCATTTTCAACCTTACACACAGACAGTATCTGCAAATACTGGCTCCAAACTCTAAACTATACTGCCCTTTTTTCTGCACTGTTCCATTTCACACGGCGTCTGCACTGACAAAACATGGACGACTCAATCTAAAATGGGTCCTCTGACTTTTGGGGGGGAAGGAGCTGGAGCTGAAGAGGGAGCTGCCGGATCAGAATGTGAGCTTGGAGCACCCTCTACACATCAGTCGTCAAAATGCACTCGCAGCAGACGACCATGTGTCAGTGTGCGTTTGGATATGAGGAGAAAGGGAATGGAAAAGTCCGACAAACTGACTTTTAAAAATATGTTGTGGTAAAATGGTGTGAAATATGAGGCTGGAACTCAATACAAGAATGATTTTACTTGTCGGGTTGACTTATGTTGGGTTGACTAATGATCAAATCTAATCACTAATCCCAATTATACTTACAGAATCAGAAAAAAAAGACTAAATCAAAGTAATTAAGTCATTTGACCGAGATCACACCCAGAGCTTTACAATGTTTTGCAAAAAAAAACAAAAACAGACAGATGAACATTTTTAAACTTAAATCTTATTCATCTTTTACGTAGAATGTTGTCCACCAACATCACTATTTAAGTACATTTTATAACACACATTTCAAAGCAATTATAAAGTGTTTAACGCAACCCCAGAAAACAGGCAAAGGTGCAGTAGAAAAAAACTGAAAATAAAAACCCCTCCAACTCTGATTGATCTGTTTGTTTTTTTATCCAGTGGTGTTGCTCTTACAGGACATAAGCAACAGGAGAGCTGTGGAAAATAACTATTTATTTATGTTTAACTTTAGTCTAATATCCAGACTGTGGGAGACTGGACATAAGAATAAGCAGTATACAGGACAAGAGGCGCTGAGGCTTCTCCTCCTCCTCCTGCTCCTCCTTCACTTCCTCCTTCTCCTTCACCTCCTTATATTCCTCCCTTTCCTTCTTCTCCGCAGTCTCCTCCTCCCCGTCCCCCTCCTCTTCCTCCTCCTTCTCCTCCACCTCCACTACCTCTTCGACCTCCTCCTTCCCTCCCTCCTCCTGCTCCACCTCCTCCTCCTCCTTCCCCCCTCCTCCTCTCCTCCTTTTCCTTCTCTCCCTGCAGGAGGTGACAGCAGTATGACCACAGAGCTGGACAGGTGCTCTCAGTGGCCCCTGAGCTGTCATCATCATCATCTTCATCATTGTCATCATCATCGTCGGCCCCTGGTTCCACTGGTTCCACTGGTTCCACTGGCAGCGATACGTGAGAAGAGATGTGGCCTTGTGTTATTAGAAAACAACATGAGGTCCTGAGCCCGTATAGTGTGGCCCGTCATATAACTGCATGACATATGGAACAGACTCATGCAAACACACTTTTTAAACACATTTTTATGATTATTTAATGTTACGGGTAAAACATGATTTGTGACATATACTAATGAGAGCAAAGTAAACTATGGGTTTGTAACATTGCCCAGAATCAGAATAACAATAGTTCTCAGGTACGCATTAAACAAAATCAATTATTTAAGATAACAGACGATTCCTAGATATATATATATACCTAGATCTATATATATATATATATATATATATATATATGATAAACTCTCGATCTACTGTTGCACTAGTTGCAGTATGTGGAGTACACACTGTGGTTGGCAAGGAGTTTCACAATTACAGCTGGTTAATATTTTACTTTAGCAGCAGAGAATATGACAGAGTAAATAATAATGATAATAATAATAATACAAATAATTACAATGGTAATAATAGTAATAATAATAATATAGAATGATATGGAACTAATTTATCCTTTGAATGGAATAATGCATACATCCGTGATTAACAAACACTTAAGCAGACATTCGGCATTCATGGCATTGTAAACAAGTGTCCTCAGATGTGCAGAGTACAGAGAGTGAAGGCCCTGTCCTGCGGCTGACACAGCCCAGTCTGATCCTGTGGAGACGGCCATATGTGACGTATGTGACATATGTGAGCGTGTGTGAGTGTCTGTGAGCATGTGTGAGTGTCTGTGAGCGTGTGTGAGCGTGTGTGAGCGTGTGTGAGCGTGTGTGAGTGTCTGTGAGCGTGTGTGAGTGTCTGTGAGCATGTGTGAGTGTCTGTGAGCGTGTGTGAGCGTGTGTGAGCGTGTGTGAGCGTGTGTGAGCGTGTGTGAGTGTCTGTGAGCGTGTGTGAGCGTGTGTGAGCGTCTGTGAGCGTGTGTGAGCGTCTGTGAGCGTGTGTGAGCGTGTGTGAGCGTGTGTGAGCGTCTGTGAGTGTATGTGAGCGTGTGTGAGTGTCTGTGAGCGTGTGTGAGCGTCTGTGAGTGTATGTGAGCGTGTGTGAGTGTCTGTGAGCGTGTGTGAGCGTGTGTGAGCGTGTGTGAGCGTGTGTGAGAGTGTGTGAGCGTCTGTGAGCGTGTGTGAGCGTCTGTGAGCGTGTGTGAGCGTGTGTGAGCGTCTGTGAGTGTATGGGAGTGTCTGTGAGCGTGTGTGAGCGTCTGTGAGCGTGTGTGAGCGTCTGTGAGCGTGTGTGAGTGTCTGTGAGCGTGTGTGAGCGTGTGTGAGTGTCTGTGAGCGTGTGTGAGTGTCTGTGAGCGTGTGTGAGTGTCTGTGAGCGTGTGTGAGCGTGTGTGAGTGTCTGTGAGCGTGTGTGAGTGTCTGTGAGCGTGTGTGAGTGTCTGTGAGCGTGTGTGAGCGTGTGTGAGTGTCTGTGAGCGTGTTTGAGTGTCTGTGAGCGTGTGTGAGTGTCTGTGAGCGTGTGTGAGTGTCTGTGAGCGTGTGTGAGCGTGTGTGAGTGTCTGTGAGTGTCTGTGAGTGTCTGTGAGCGTGTGTGAGTGTCTGTGAGCGTGTGTGAGTGTCTGTGAGCGTGTGTGAGTGTCTGTGCCTCCTCAACTTTGTAAACGTAATTACACCAGTAATGACCGTTCCACAACACCATGCTACAGCGGCACGCCTACACTAACCATAAAAGTGTCAGGACATTTGAATTACTATGGCACTTTGGAAACTTCATAAATCCATTTGTTTATTTGTTTAATGAATTAAGTAATGGTTTAAAGTTAAAGCAAAAACAGATATTGAATTAACCCTGACACTAATTAATCCATCCATTTTCTTCCCCTTAATCCATTTCTGGGTCGGGGGGGTGGCAGTCAGAGCTGTACCCAGTACACAGAGCACCAGCCCCTCACTGATCCTCCTGCAGGTGGTGAGTCCACAGGAGCTGAGATCTTTCAGTGGTGGCTTCAGGCAAAGTGGGGTTAAGTGTCTTGCCCAAGGACACAACGACAGCGGTCATCAGTGGGAGTCGTGAAGTAGGTCTTACGGTGGGCTCGAGCTCACGACCTTCAGGCCCAAAGGCCAATGCTCTACCAACTGAGCTACTGTCGCCCACAATTAACCTTGACACTAATCGTGCTACAATAATACATAGTTGACAGCAAAACTTGTGGTCTGTATGTTACTGCACATTTTTCGAAAAAAAAAAAAATGTTTTATATATATCTCAGTTCTCCGTATTTCTGAAATAAATAATTAAATGCACTTGGTGTATGTTTTTGAATTTGTTGAACCAAAATAGTGAAGACTTGGCTTGAAAAGAACAGAAATAGGAAAAAGATATGTATATTGATATTCAATTCATTCAAATGAATTTATTTTTGTACAGCCCAAAGTCACAACAGCAGTTATCTGAGAGGACTTTGCAAAACCCATAATAGATAGAATTCTCACCTATAATATTGACTAGTGACCAAAAAAGTCTGAATCAAATTCTTAACATACACAATTTAATTGTTTTAGTTTTAAATCATTATTGTAAAATGTATACAATCTTTGAAAACACATGACCTGAGATCAAGCATAATGGCCGAAGAGATAAACTACCACTAAAACTATTCCTAATAATAGTCATTTTCAAGAATCTGCTCTGATCCTGATAAAACTCCATCTTTTTCCACATGTTTGGACCAGGAGAGCCTTCCCACTGGAGACACGCCCTCACATTCCCAACACCTCTGTTTGTAATGTTGGAGCCTTCAGTGGTGTCTGTGAGAGAGTGGGCCCCCAGTGTCAGTGCCAGTCCAGCGCTCGGGGCAGAGATGGGGCAGAGACGGTGCAGGACGTGGGCTGGTTCTGAGCCTTCTTTATGCTGCTGGCCCTTCGCTCCGATCGAGGCTTTCGCACCACTCTCACTCACTTCTCACTCCCTGGGTTCCTCCTCTCAGGTCATAAATTAAACAGAGGGAGGGAAAGGGAAAAAAAAAAAAGACCAGTCTGGATTTTCCTTTTTTTTGGTTAATTTTTTGCACTTATTGCATCAGAAAAAGGCTGAGTATTTGAAAGAAAGTGAAGTTGTAGTAGTGAGGTCTGAGGGGAGCGCTCACTTGGGGTCTGGATTTACGACCGTGGATGTTGTTGTGTCTTGTGTCTGTGGGATTGTGTTGGTGGTCAGAAAGGATTAGGTTTAGTTTTATATTATTGCATTGTGCACTTTTCATGGGATCATTTATTTCAGACCTGTGCAAATATACTTTTAATACAAATAGTAAAAAGGATGCAAAACAAAAATAAATACTTTTTTAGTACCTATTTTTAGTGACACTTTTTGTATCTGTGCATTTGAGGCTTTCAACTGGACCAGTGTCAGGACCCGCCATCAGCAACCAAAATGAGAACTGATTTTAGTTTTTGAATAATGTGCTTTATGAGAGTTGAAAAATACTGCAAAGTTAAAACTATAAAAACAGTAACACAGACTCAGGTAACTAGTGACTAATTTCAAGTGATTAACCAATGAGGCAACTGTTACATATTTTAAAGTAAATTCTGTTTTTATAAAAATGTTTGTGAATTTAGATGATTTTTAAAGAATACAAAAGTTGGATTATCAACAACTTTTAACAATTTTTTCTATTTTTTTTTTTTTGCAGTGTAGATATCTTAAAAATGTTGCCAAGGAAAATACTTGTGACCCGTTGTTGGACCTTGCCCCACCAGTTGAAAACCACTAATTTATTGTGTCTAACAGTCTAACAGTATTCATATTCCTATTCTTACTGCATTGCAACACTGGAATTTCCCCATTGTGGGACCAATAAGGCCCTTTTAGCTTACTGTAATGGGAGAAAAAACTGGTCTTTGCACCAAACTTTCAAACCAAAAACAATGAACTATTAAAATCCATCTCAGTAGTACGTCACGCTCAAAAGTATGAAATAGGAAGAAAAAAAAATCATACGATAAAGACAAATAATAAGAACAACACAAATATATAATGCTGTATTTTTTCTATGGTGGGGATAATTTTAGCATTTTGCCTTGAAATCATACAATCTTTCAAAAATCATTCAGCACAGACAAAGAATTTATGTGAGACTTTTTAATACATTTTGAGACAAACATCCACGTTTTATGAATCGATACAGAAACACATGCGTCTGTACTTTCTCCAACTCCATAAACACCAGAGAGGACAGACGCTCCTTGCATTAGCTGGTGCACGGATGCGACTAAGAGAGTAGCGAGGGGTCAGCGGGGGGCACAATATGGTCTCGAGCCGCAGGACGCCTCTCACAGCCGCGCCTGTAAAAAATAAAGCTGGTTTGAAGTGACCAAATCACGAAGCGCTCGACCTTAATTTGTTTGTATGGTCTTCATTTTCCGATTGGCGTATTGAATTCAGTCAGGTCGCATCTACGGAAGCCCTCGGTGCACACTGCGACAATGACTTAATGACATGAAAGGACCAAACATTGCACAGCTCAGTGGCTTGGATTGCTCGCGATTATCTCTTTGTGAAACCGAAAAGATCCAAATTATGAAATATCATGTGGCATCTATTGAGCGGAATCACAAAAAGTCCCATTGAAAGCCCCTTAAATGGCTTTGCATGAGCCCTGTGCACCGAGCCATATGGAGGCCTCGCCATCTCCTCATTTCATACATGTTTCTTTTGACATCAATAACGCCGCGGCATCCAGTGGCGCTTGGAACGCATCCAAAACAATTATAAAGTTGCCGTGGAAACTGCCGTCCCGTGCCAGGGCGAGGCATACTGTCTGCGCTCAGATAACCGCATGGAAAGTCACGGCAAACAAAGCACATGACAGGGCTGCACCGGAGGAGGGAGGTGAGGGATGGCACAGTTGATGGAATAACAAAAGCTCGCAATGTGGTGGATTTGGATGTCCAGAAATGATCAAATATACAGTACAAGCATTTGCAAGTCGCAGGAGCCGAGAGAAAGGACGTGGACCGAGGCAAAACCGGAAGATATATGAAGGCAAAGTGATGAAGCGTTTGGACATAGTAGCCTTTATGATACGAGAAGAAAGGTTTTTTTTTGTGTTGGATGCTGCGTCTGGCTTCTTAAATGTGCACTTCCTTAAAGCGTTCCTGGAGGAGACTGTGTTATTGCTTATAGCTTAGAATAAACCAGAACTCAAAGCTTAAAGAGGGAAGATGCCAGACTGAGTTACAGGTTAGGTCTGTGGCGAGGAGTGCCTGCTCTTGAGAAAACAGATTTTTTTCACATTTCAGACCACAAAAGATAAAAGCCCTACATCCACTCCAAGTAAATGTTTTTTCTCCACATGAAATAAGTCAATTCATCTGAAAACACTGTGAAGCTATGCCAGGCCTGTTGGTGGCGCTATGACGCAATGGGATTAAGGCTAGACTTTTATGTAGAGATTTTTTTAATAACCGTGCTCACTTGTGCAGAAATGTATCCACAGACAAAAGGACATTTTGCTGTCAAAGCGTCTGTAGGCTCACTAACTTAAGCAGGAAACAAAATCATCAAGAGGCGGGAAAGACCATAACCACTGAGCAGAGTTTTGAGATCTTTCCGCTCTAGAACCTGGTTTCAAAATCATTTCATAAAGATGATGCATTGGATTGATAGTGTGGACAGGGCCTGAATAAATAACGCTTTCTCACTTAGATATTTCTTTGACGAGCAGTGAATGAACCTATGAGAAATCCTGAGCTGCCTGCGGGAATTGTCTAAGTTTAAGAGATAATGAAAATCTCTGAGTTCTTGAAATCTATTGATAAAACTGATAATAAATAAGCATTCCCGGCTCCAGAACAAGTTGGGGTTCTTTACCAAATTCATTCTTTCTTAACGTGTTTAAACTGTCAAATTCCAAGTAACTTCTACCGTAGTCTCAGTCCTGGAATTGGATCCACAGGGCAATCACAATATGTATCTGGAAGCACAAACGGCCACGCCCTAAATGATCCACAGAGCAACATGACAAAGTTGAAGGTGGACTTTCACTTCCAAACTTTAAATTATATCACTGGGCTTTTGTACTGCGTCTTCTCGGTGTGGTCTGGCAATCTTTAATGAGGCAAAGGGAAATTCCTAAGATTGACAAAGGTATCATTTCACACTCAAGCTAGAAAATGGACAGTTCTCTTTGGTCCCATTTGGCTCCGGTTTGGGTCTGGTTCTTGTCTGGTTCTAGTCCGGGTCTGTCCCATTGCTTTGCAGATCCCGACTTGCAGAACTCGAGCAAAGTTTTGAGTAAATAATTTCTTTCCGTTTGTTAAACAGTGTTACTTGAGAATGGAAAAATCACAACAAGTGTGCAAGCAAATAGAATTATGTTAATACGGGCTCACCCAGTCCGTTATACACAACCCCTACGCTGGAAACGCAATCAATCTAAGAAAGAAAAAAGTAACATATTGTATTGTCTCATTTCATTAACTTCCCTCTATTCCCAGAAGTGATTATGACGTGAAATTAGCAAACAACTTTTCATCTCTCGAAGACTTCTTTTTTTTCGTGGGTCTGCATACTGTAGTTCCAACTTTTCCCCCTTTAAAGTAAACTGAATATCAAATTGCATGTTTGTATGTGACTTTTTTATTGTTGTTGCCATCACTGAGAGAAATCTAAGAACTTACACTTTAAAAAAAAATAACATAAAAAAAGTGAACTCTGTGAAAGCATGTTGGCTCCAGTTCATTAAGGTTAAGGTTAGACTTGGGCATATCCCAGAACACACCGCTCGTTCCATGACACCTGCAATTTGGTTTGGGGAACACTGGGACCGGCGTAATGTATTGTAACCTTATGCTAACCTAATGAACACGGGGATGAAAGTGCTTTAATGGGGCTACTTTTACATTCATCTTTAGCCTCCTCATTATGCAGCCGTATGACAAGCTCGTTAGGAGAGCACGAAAGATTACCCTGGCTGGTAAAGAGCACCACCTTCAAACCCAACCGCTACAAAACGGATTCGCGTTTAGGCAGGTACAGTACGAGTCTGGGCCCAGGTCTGGATTTTTCTTGACAATTGGACGCGATATGAAGACCTCTGTGCGGTGGGAGTTTTATAGGTTTGGGTGAGGTGCTGAGGAAGACATTTGCTTTCTGTGTAAATGCAAATGCGGAGAGAATTGTGTTGACTTTATTGATATGCCTATACAATTGTACTTTTATCTTTCCGCGATGCATGTTGTTATACAGAAATATGGTTGTTACTTAATGTATAGGTCAAAGGGATATAAAAGAGGACATGACACTAAACAAGATACAGACAACGAAAAAAGAAAATAAACCATACACACACACAAGGACACATGGTGGAGGGACCATTGATGGCTGTCACATCAGCTTTGAGTTTGACTGTATTCATTTATCCAGGCATGGAAGCAGTGGCAGCCAGAGCGATTATAGGGGACCCCGAGCAAAATTTGGGCGCAACAATTGATTATTTAAATTTTACAATAATATGAATCTGCTTTAATCAATGTAATGGTTTGTTGCTTGTTCATGTATTTCAAACCTGCAGGTGTATACAAACATGACAACAAAAATACAGGTCCGCTTGGTTTGAAATTTTTAGTGACTAAAAATGGAAAATAATTTTCTATCTCTACAACCATAGAGAGAAAAATCCTGCACACCGTCTTACTTGCAAATTAAAAATTATTTATTTAAATTGCAACGTTTCGGCGTTATGACTTCATCAAGCAAACATGAAAAGAGCACCAGGAAGTCCTCTTAAATAGGGTGGGGCAGGCACCCAAGGGTGTACAGTCAGCACACCCACAGAGCAATGCACAAAAAACACATGAACCACTAGGTGTCTATCTCTACTACCAACTATCTATTGACCACTGTCTTTTGGTTCATTGTACAATTGACAGTTGCGTAAAGTAGGACGCCAATTTCCAATATTTATGCAAGTGTTCAGGGGGCTATTTTGGCTTTGGGGCCCGGAGTCACTGCTTAGTCTGCTTATTGACAGTGCCGCCCCTGCACGGGATCAGCACAAAGATTACACTGGTATGAGACGATATGCTGCTGTTTAGACAAAATCTACTTTTTTATTTTTTTTATGGCATGTTTAAAAAATATTATAGTGATTGCAGGAGCTTGCGTTCTTCAGCTCTGCACGATGTAAGCAATTGTAGTAAGATGAATCAATTAAAACAGTTGTCGGCCTGTGAAGTGTCAGCAGATCTGTGGCGCAGTCATCATTTGTTCTCATTAGTGTTTCTTAGAAGGAGGTGGAAAAAAAATCAGCGGTGCTTCAGGAAATCAGGCAATTTGTAATCGCAAATAAGGATAGTCGACCTAACAACGCACCGTGGTTTGTAAAGAATAGAAAGTGTCTATTTGTGACCATTTGCTCTTGCAATGAAAAGGCATTTTGCACATTAGTCTGAGGAGAGCCAGGCACGAGCAACTTCAGCTCAACACTGCACTCCAGTGGACACACTCTGTAACTACAACTATGCATTTGCCATTCATTAAAAATAACATATACTGTAGAAGTCAAACAATGTTGAAAAGAAATAAAAAATATTGTGTTAAGGATGAAGCTTTAGGTTCGTTTTAGTGTGTTTTTGTTTGACTTTTATATGACTTGCTCTTTACCACTTAATGTTAAATGGTTTATAGATGGAATGGGAATTAATATACATAACTCCTTGTAACTTGGTTTGATTCGATCACACATGAGGTTATAACAAATCTTTTTCTATTCATCATTAAAAAAAATAGAATAAATAAATTGAATAAAATCCCTTTATTGTCTGTTTATATTGATAAAACTTATGTGTCTTTGATTTGCAATTACACACACTTTTCAGGACATGCAGACAGATTCTGACAAAAAAGTAAATACTTAAGTTTTGAGTTAGCAAACAATTGACGATCAAGGTCAAAATTCAAACAAATACATATTTTCACAATATCTACTTGACAACAAAGTGCAAACCCCCTATTTGGGCAAAGCAAGTGTATTTGAGTGAAGATGGAATCCTTCAGTTAAATCCACAGCTACAGATCTGTTTTCATCTGGTTTTGAATTTTGTTAGAGTAGAAGCCTGTCTCACATTTCAGAAAGTTTCAAGTTTAGCTGCATAAATCTGAAATGCTGCTTCTCCTGAAATCTCAGCCATTCGCCTTTTAGTCCTTCAGCACTAATGGACAAATAGAAACTGATTCTGGAACCAATACGTTTCAGGAAGTGTAATCGACCATTCAACATCCCATGAGAGTTTTGGAACTTCCAAAAATCAAGAGTAGATAACTAGTTATCCACCATCAGCACAGTGAACACAATGAAAAAAAGAAAGGTTTTTAATAAATAAACATGTTTTACATCTTTTTAAGAATTATTGTTCAAAATCCCTGAACATTATATGTACATTGGGACTATTACTTCTCAGACGAGGTATACCTAATCTTCATTCAACTCAACTCAACTCAACTCAAAATAGTTACTCGCTCTCAAAAACGTTTTGGCACTTTTGATGCATGTTTGGCCTCTGTCACATTTATAGATCAACTTTTTCAGAGAGAAAAGTGGAAAAGAGGACCACCCTCACTCAGCCTCAATCAGTTCTCAGCCAAAAGAGTCAAAATATGACTCACAAGGCTCTTTCCCACATGCGAAAGATCATCAAACACAAGGAAAAAATGAATAGTTGTGGTCTGATTTGTTTGGATACTCCAGCTTTAAAATATGCAAAATTTAAAATATTCGATTTAAAATATCAAATATTTTAAATCCAGGTTTAAATACAAGTTATTAGATAACAATTGCATTACACATTTGTATTCCATATACAGTTTATAAGAAGGCTTTGGGCTTGTCTCTAATCTAAATCTAAAACATCTATGGTGCGCTCCCAACCTGCTTTGCTCTCCATCCCCTGTTTTTTTACGGCCATCTACAATCCCACTTTACGATTGGCGCAGAGATATGGGAAGTGCAATGACGCTGCCCAATCACATCACAGCTTTATCCCAGTCCGGAGTGGCCTGTTATCATTCAAGGAGCAGGTGAAATCGGTGGGTATTTCCTATGATTTTGTAAAATATTGATGCAAAAGTGCGCGTAAACTATACTGTGATTGAGATTATGTTTTTTTGTTGGAAAAGCGTGCTTTGTAGTTTGCTTCATAAGTAATGCATACTTAGCAGATCAAGGGGTGCTCTATTAAGTAAACAGGCAGACAACCCCAGTAAACAACCGAAGCGAGCCCAGACGTGGCCTACATGGGGAGACTGCAGACTGAGCGCGCTGGTCTGGTCCAGTCTGGTCCCTCCTCCAAATGGCACAGCAGGCGGATAAGAGGATTGTGCACGACGCGTTTCTTAATCATTTCAATCACTTGGCGTTAAACCGTATAGACCAGATGTACGTCGCGTAATAAGACCCCCCATCCTCACAATGTACCACCCATATAGTCCGTAATCAGCCTCCAGGCGCACGGACATTATGGACCTCCGTGCGTAATGGTGTTGTTCGCGGCATCTTTGCTTCATGACGCGCCACAGATTTGTCTTGTTATTTTTGAGGTGACAAAACGAGCACAAGATGGCGCTGTGACCCAGTTATTTTTGCGTCTCGTTCATCAACAGGTGTCCAAACCGTGAGGCAAGAGCATGGACATGTATGCAGTGCCCAGTACGGGGATCCTGGGCTGTCCGCCGGGGCTGGAGTACCTCACCACGGTAAGTGTGGAGCCGCAGTGTCAGAGCTGATCCAGATGATCCAGAGATTTTGTTACATGCAACGTTGTACTGACTAAAATGATTTCAGTGACCTGTTTACTACTTCTACTACTACTGCTACTGCTACTACCACCTACAACTCCTCCTCCTCTTACTACTACTACAACTTCTAATACTATTGCTATACTATTATTACTACTATTACTACCACCATTTACTACTACTGCCACCTACTACCACTACTACTAGTACTGCTACTATTACCACCACTATACTACTACTACTACTACTACAACTACTACTACTTCTACTACTAGTACTGCTACTATTACCACCACTATACTACTACTACTACTACAACTACTACTACTTCTACTACTAAGCAGTAAGTAAGTAAGTACTTGCTATCTTACTAGTACTACTACTAGCAACTACTAATGGTTTCAAGTGGTCAGGGCAAACCGTAGCGGAATAAATACTTATGATTGTGATAACCCTATGATAATATTTACTTACTATACCTTTAAAAAATGTAATACTATTTTATGTCATTAATCAGCATGTCTCAACTGGAGAACCAAATAAAAACAACTATGTAGAAGCAAATACTGTAAAACCATAAATAAGCAAACGTCCTCTGAGACATGTCTGTCAATTACACAGTGCAACTTTCATCTTTTGTATATTATTTACCTCCTCTTTGTCGTTTGTGGTTGTTTCCAGGTGGACCAGCTTCTGATTAAACAGAAAGTGGAAGCAGTTGAAGGTACACTGCCTTGTACTTTGTGTGTAGAAATAGTGTGTAATTAACATAGTAACCTTGTGTATCTCCTGTTGCAGCGCTGGTGGGCTTCGAGAGCAATAATAAGTATGAAGTGCGTAACTCCATGGGTCAGAATGTGTTCTATGCGGTGGAGGAGAACGACTGCCTGAGCCGACAGTGCTGTGGGCCCATGCGCTCCTTCACCATCCACGTCCTGGACAACTACGGCCAAGAGATCATCACTGTGGTGAGGCCGCTCCGGTGCATGTCCTGCTTCTTCCCCTGCTGTCTGCAAGAGGTCAGTCTGACGTCCAGCAGTGGAGCTTGTCTGCATTATGTGCATTGTGTACATGCAGCAAGGCAAAAAAGTATTTAGTCTTCTCGTTTAAAAATATGAGAGATGCCTGCAAAAAAGGTATACCTCTAAGTCTAAGCTATGAGAGACCAAATAAGAAAAAAGAATCCAGAAAATCACATCGGTTTGATTTTTGAAAAAATTATTTTGCTATTTATGGTTGGAAAATAGGTATTTAGTCACCTACAAACAAGCAAAGATTTCTGGCTCTCACAGACCTATAACTTGGGCGGCAGTAGCTCAGTTGGTAGAGCGTTGGCCTTTGAGCCAGAAGGTCGTGGGTTCAAGCCCCGCTCAAGACTTTCACCATCGACTCCCACTGACTACTGTCGTTGTGTCCTTGGCAAGACACTTAACCTCTGGGAACACCAGCCACAGTGGGGCGGCTGCGGCTGTAAAGTGCCAAACTGCCGTTGTGTCCTTAGGCAAGACACTTCACCCCCATTGCCTAGAATGAGTCTGGTGTGTGTGTGAATGGTTGGTGGTGGTCGGAGGGGCCGATGGCACATACTGGTTGCCTCGCTTCTGTCAGTGTGCCCCAGGGCAGCTGTGGCTACATTAGTAGTTTATCACCACCGTGTATGGAGTGAATGAATAATGACACATGTGAAGCGTCTTTGAGTGTCCAAAAAAGCGCTATATAAAACCGATGCATTATTATTATTATTATAACTTCTTCTTCAAGACACTCCTCGGCACATGTTTGAACTCACAACCTCAAACACTCACACTCCAAACTCCACAACATGTCAACGGACACCAGTGACAAAGTTGTAGACCTGCACCAGGCTGGGAAGACTGAATCTGCAATATGTAAGCATTTACGAGTAAAGAAATCAATGTTATATTCTGGATTTTTTTTCTCACAGTTGAAGTAAACCTAAAATTACATGTTGCATCTTGTTAAGTGGGAGAACAATTGCACAGTCTGTGGCTTACCAAATAATTTTTGCCTCACTGTCTATAACAAGGCTTCAGACTCCTCAGCACTGGTTTTCTGCACAGATAGAGGTGCAGGCGCCTCCTGGGAACACTGTGGGGTATGTCACACAGCAGTGGCATCCAATCTCTCCCAAATTCACAGTTGAGAATGAACTTAAAGAGCCTGTGCTGAAAATCAACGGGCCCTTCTGTGGATGGAGCTGCCTTCCAGATGTGGATTTTGAGGTGAGTTTATCCAAGCACACAAAGCACCTCCAACCTGGGGCCATAACTGGAGCCGCGGAGGCGAGTGTGCCGCTCCATAGCAGCAAAGATGTTTCCAATCATGAGGCTCGGACACGGGCTCACAGGGCACGCCGGAGAGTGGACACTGGGCCCATTGTTTCACGGCTCAGCTGCTTTTATTAGATTGAGCTGCGAGCGAGATGTGGGTCAGTGATACAGACCTTTTCCCAGACTTAGAGAGCAGTAGATTTCTGTGTTGCTTTGAAGCTGTTGACACATGTATACAGTAAACTACATGTCTAGATGTTTGCACAGTAACACAATATTATTAGTACAAAAATGTTCTACAAAACAATATTAGTGTTGGCCAGTGTTGGGAACCCCTTTTCTGCTGCATACTTCAGTTAACTGCAGTAAGATCTTTGTTTTTTCTCTCCAGATCATAACAATGGATGACATTAGTAAAATTGGAAAGATCAGCAAACAGTGGTCAGGACTTCTTCGAGAAGCGTTTACAGATGCAGACAACTTTGGTATTCAGTTTCCCATGGACCTCGACGTCAGGATGAAAGCTGTGATGATCGGTGCCTGTTTTCTTATCGTAAGTAATAATACATTGCTCTTACTTAATATTCAGTCGATAGATCACGCTATCACATTTGTTTTTAAAGCGGGACCTTTCTCCACCTCTTGCGACTGCCTCAGTTGGCTAAGATACTAATAATACATTATGCAGTTGTAGTAGTAGTAGTAGTAGTGTGTTTGAGCAGTTTTATAATGTATTTTTACAAGGGCTGTCAAAATTATCGCGTTAACTCACGTTAATGAAATTTTTCATTAACGCGTAAAAAAAAAATTAACACATGTCTGAATGACCCGCCCATTTATCCATAATATCACTTAGAATGCTGCGTGTGAGATGCATCAGAGCAGGTAGGCCCTCTGGGAATTCAAGTTTTAAGAGAATACGTGCGTGACCGCGGGGCTGCTGTTTGCTGTGAACTGAAGTCCGCCTCCTCCGCAGCCGCTCTGGCTGTGAGCCGCTAACAACAACACGGCTGTGAGCCGCTAACAACAACACGGCTGTGAGCGAATGGCGCTGCGGTAACATGGTCATATAAGACCAAACACGCCACAGAACTCTTGTCTGCATGTTGTGTGTGTGTCTTTGCAACCTGTGCGTAACCTCTGCACGCAAATACACCGCGGAAGTGTCCGTGTCTCCTCCTGAAACTAAACTAAACTGAAACGCTGAATTAAAGCTGGGGTACGTAAATTTTCCCCTTTCATTAACAGCTCATTTTGGTTGTGCCCAAAAGCAAAAGGTTGTGAGCAAATCTAACAGATTTAGGTACATTTGGTATGAATGACAATGTTTCATTATATTTGATAATCTCATTTAACTTCATTTGGAGTGGATTTGAAATAGAATGTTAAAAATGTGATTAATCATGAGTTAACTCACCATTTCTGTGCGATTAATCAACTAAAACATTTTAATCGTTTGACAGCCCTAGTTTTTACAGGTACAAGGAGGTAAAAGGAGAAGGCAGAAGCAGAAAACCTTTATGTGCCTTTATTATCAATACTACATTTAAGCAACTGCAAAAAGATACAGATTTTCATATGACATTGATGATTTTTACCATCATCATCCTCATCTATAAAAAAATAGCAACATTTTTAAATTTGTGTTCATATTTTACTGCAATAATGATAATAACAAAAATATATGTTTTGCCTACGCACAGAGGGGGTACATTAAAGGTATATAGGCGGATTTTCTACTTCGGGGTGGATCTTCAAAACTTTTAATCATTCTGGTGATATGTGCTCGTCAAACCAGACCAGAGAGCTTTTTTCAAAAAGTGGAGAGGACGGCTTTCTCCTAAAATTTGGGGAAATCGTCCTATATACCTTTAACTCAGCACTCTCTCTATGCTGACCTATAAACATCCCGTTTTTCTCCTTTCAGGATTTTATGTTCTTTGAGTCGAGCAACTGAAGAGCCATCGTGGAATTCAATGAAAATTACCCAAAAGAAGGCCTCAAAGCCATTATAATAATCATTCCTCTCTGTCCAATCATAGCGTACTCTACAGTCCAGTAGTATTTAGGGAGTAGTTCCAGTGATGCATGAGTTGGAGATCAGTCAAACCTGTCGCTGGACTTGAGGTCGGGACCAGTCTGCAGATTGTGTTGTTTACAAATGGCTCTTGGGCCTTAGCTATTAATGCTTACACTTGAATAGTACACATAGTATTATAGGGAGACACTTGTTTGGGAGCTGGCCTTGAGTGCAGATAGGTTTAAGGTTTTTGTGTTGAAATTATGACACAGGTAATGTAGAAGTAGTCGATTTTAGTCCTAATATGTGCACTACATGTGACGTGAGCTATGAATGTATTGTGTGTATTTCCAATGCCATACGAACATGTTGCCATTGACAACACTGACGAGTTTGTATTTGCAATAGGCTAGTGACTCGTGTGGTGTGTAATTCTCATTGAGTCCTCTAGAGGGAGCTAGCTTCTCATCCAACCAACCTCAGCCTCAATGACCTGGCTCCTCATTTCCAGATGCCATAGGTTTTTATTCAGATGTTGTATATTTTTTGGAATAACTCAGGTTGAAATGCATGCTACTGTAGTCCTACTGTAGTGCTAATGTTGGCTATGACAATTAACACATAGGATAAACAAGATGGTATATATAAGAATACTTTTGTACACTTTTACAATTAGTTTCATTAGTAAATCATCTATTGACATTTATATTATAGCGCATTGTCGTCTGCAGTGTGTTGCAGCTTGCTCCAGGTTTCACTCACACATAAAGGATGTAGCCGATACATTCATTGTCCATCTTTAAGTCTCGGAGCGGAGCGAATAGAATTAAAACTATTTACTTTGGGATTTTTTTTATTTGCGCAAATGCACTGCCAGTGAAGTATTCTATTATTGCTTTATGTGTTTACGTTCTTTAGTGGACTCGTGTGGATAGAACAGACTGTTTTTCTCATAAGAGCAGCTGATTTTACAAGTGTGATTCAAGATTTGTGTTTTTATGTGTGTTTTAAGGTGGATATGAACATGCTAACTTTATTACTTTGAGTTTAGATGTACTTTAGCCATGTCTGTGGTGTTATTGTAAAGTGACACTCAGAATGACCAGCAATATTCAAAGGGAAAGACTGGTGTATCGAGGGTTATGCTGGAACTCTGATTTTATGGAAAAAAGCCAAAATTGGACAAATTAAAAGGGATATTTATCTACGACATTGTTCACCTTTTCTCATTGTGTTACTTCTTTTAAATAGATTCAAATTCCTATTCTTCTACTTTTGCACTAAAACTGTGAATGAGTTATTTAGTCGTGCGATGGATGTGTCAAATGTTAAAACTCAATAAAAAAAAAAAATCAGACTCGTTTTTGTTCCCTATTTCTTTGTGTTTTCGTATGTTTCATAGTATTTTTATAATATCTCTGCTATTAAAACGCTTTGACTAACTATAACAATTTTACTCTATACAAATATTTGAGATAGACTTGTTCAACGCCAGAAGAGAAGGTCCTGATTCAACTCCCATGCTCCCGGGAGACACAGGAGAGAGGTTTGTATATTCATAGGTTTCCTCCTGGTGCTTCGGTTTCCCAAACCACTGAAAACATGTACAATAGATCAAGGTGAATGAGTTTGTGGGACAGATTGTGGCCTGTTTCTTTACAAGAGAATAATGTCTCACAGTGAAAATGACTGGCCTCATTATGTAAAATACAGCAGGCTTTCAGCGAGGTAATATGAAATAATCAAAAAGTTATGTTTTGCAAAGGAGTAATTAACCTGAACACGCTCGCCTTGGCTCTGAGCTTAAGAGCCCGGAAAATCCCGCTGTTAATAATGGAAATCACTGGACAGTGAAGTGCAACATTGGAATAAAATGTTTCTAAATTCAGAAGTCTGCCATAGTGTCAGAGGGAACTGGCAAAGTGCATACAGCAAGAACAGAGCTCAGGTTAATGTTTGTAAAAGATTTAAAATGCAAAAACATATTCACTGTTCTGAGCTTTATTAGTCATGGGCTGTGGCAAAAATGAAATATACAAAAAATCACAATCTCAACTTAGTAGTAGCAGCAGCATCAGTAGTAGTAGCAGTAGCAGTTGTAAGTACCTGATCCTAGTCGGAACATGGCCTTTTTGAGTGGACCTGGAGGATACCCGTCTACAAAGGTTTCCTCCAGGTGCTCCAGTTTCCCCTACCACTATAAACTTGTAGGGTGAATGAGTGTGTGTTTGTGAGTGTGGCTGTGGTACAACTAATGCAAATATAGCCTTCAATCTGGAGGGTAAATTTCACTGCCGAGAGTAGTTAGTAGTAGCAGTAGTATAAGTAGTAGTAGTAACAGTAGTATAAGTAGTATCGGTAGTGATTATAGGAGTTAGTAGTAGTAGCTTTTATTTACTGTATATATTAATTTATATAAGAGACATAGAGACACATTGTATGCAAGTATGTAAGTACAGTAGAAGTTATTATGTTAGGATTTAGGCAGACAGAGACGGATCGTGGTGTGCCAAACTCTGGAAGTTTACTTAAGTTTCTCTCAAGTTCCACTGGTTTACTCTGTTTCTTTCCCTCAGACAGAATAAAGGCAGTACACAGTTTATATAGTCATTGTCACGTCACACATCGAAAGACATACGTGTCACAAAGAGACAGTCACATCATAGTCATAACATGGAGTCCTTGTACAGTCCTGCACGTAGGCCATATTGCTATCTAATACTAACACCCTCCCCTTTGATCACATAATCACATGTGATCACTCAAATCGATCAATCAATAAAGTGGAAAAAGAAAAAAAAAACATTCTAAAAAAAAAAACTTAAAAAAATTATTAAAAACAAAGAAAATGTATGCATTAAACTCATAATCATCCAATCAATATCAGTGGATTTTATCCTCTATCCTGGGAAAAAATAAACAAACAAAAATGAAGTAAATAAACAAACAAAAACAAACAAACAAACAAATAAAAACAAATCAAATATAAAAACAAACAAACACTATTGGACACACAAGAACTCAGCAGATTCAGTCAAAACACAGACAAAAACGAGCTGAGTCTCAAATTTGAAGCTAATTTCACTTTTATTACTCTATACTTTTATTCTAATGCTAATTGTTTACACTACACTTCACTTATTTCACTGTATTATTTTCACTTTTCAATCTTAGACTGTGTACTTTACTTTTACTATTCACTATAGTTTAAACTATTCTAATCTATTTACAAATATGTTTGCATATTTGCTTCTATTGAGCCATATTCTTAAACATACATTTTAATCTAACAAATCTCTCTGTGGTATTATACTTTCATTATCAGTGGCTTATTATTAGTGGGATTTTGCTCTAGGTCTATTCTACATTTTCAGGAATAAAACTGTGAACACAGTAAGGCAAATGGTCAACATTTACACTTCTATAGTGGTCAGTGATTTATTACTTTTTATTATCTAAAGATATTATTGTCAGGCATTTGGGATGGATGTACATCATTAATCAAATTAGCATTATCCTAATAGTAGCTAATTAGGTTTGGGGTTGGGGTCAGTTATTCTACAATGGCGTTTGATTGTCTATTTTTGAAAGCATCGATGGTTGATGCATTTATCTATTCCTATTTTTACTCTATTTTTTAACTCAAAAGCTCGGCTGCAGCTTGAGCAAAGGCATATTTCTAATTTGTGACTTCTGTCACTTTTAATGGCTGTAACATAACTCTGATTCTAATATTATAGCTGATCTATCAAAAGGATAACATTGTAGGGTACTATTTTAACTCTTACGTGGAAATGTGTTTATGAAAAACAAAGGAAGTCAAATTCTACTCTTTCTACTACTACTAAAAACGCTACAATACTAATACTTTATCATTTTAAAACATTTTAACTGTTGCTCAGTCTCCCAGACTAAAAAAGTCAAATTTTTTGTCTGTCAGATGTCTGAATACTTAACATGTATATTGCATTTGTCACAGTTTCTGGTTGTAGCAATAGCATCGGCAATAGACGTTTTCATTGGCTGGTTCTTGTTCTGCAAATGTCTGTGTCCAATAGATCATCAGATGTCCAGAAGCTAGGGACAAACAAAAACAAAAGAAAGAATCATGAGTATCTCTCTCATTTAGCACTCATCAATGTATGATTTCAAAAATATAAACATCACTCCCCAGTTTTTCTCTCTCAGGTCCTCAGATCCTCAGGTCCTCAGGGTCCTCAGATCCTCAGGTCCTCAGGGTCCCCTGAGGGTGAGTCTCAGTCGTCATCAGGTCAGGTCATATAGAGATGTCATCTTGGACATCAGTAGGGTCCAAGCCATGGTTTTGGTCTCTCCAGATGCACATCAGGATCTCCAGATACAGTCTTTTCAGTTGAAGCACATCAGGTCATTTGCGATGCACTTCTGGTCAATGGTGCAGTGTCTCAGTTCCTGTACACAGCTTGTTATGCAATAGTTACTTTCTATGGTTAAGTCAATTTGATTCTACTTTAACACAATTTCTATTCATGCTGTTGCTTCTGTCCCTCAGACAAAAGCAAGCGCAATGATTCAGTTTACTTCTCTAATTCGGGTTTGGGTTTTTATCAGATGTAATCAATGTAATTACTTCACACAGTACAAAATCAAAACATCAAAAGTGTCAGGACAGAGGTCAATTAAGTCCATGACAATATAGAATTCAAATGAACATTTCTGGTCTCAAAAAATACAGATTCAACTAAAGATTCAAGTGATAGACAATTAAAAATATGTGTTTACATTGGAGTAAACTTTTAAAATGCTTTTTTCTCATGTTCTGCTTTTTCATGTATCTATATGTAAATGTGAATGTGTGAGTGTATGTGTGTGTATGTAAATTTTGGGGTTGTTTCTCCAGACTCCTCGAACCACCCGTAGGTGTCAAAGGTCACACTGTGGTGATGCAAACCAACTGGACACACTTTCAACTCTCCTCCAGGTCTCTACCTGATGCTCCACCCATCACTGCCTCCAGAAACCTCCACTTTGTGGCCCCGGTCTCACTCCCACTTACTTCTGTAGTGGGGGGAGGGGCGTAGAGGTGGCATTGTTGCCCTTTGCTCTTTGACCTGTGACCTGTGGCTGGGTGGGCGTTGCGCTGTCCAGTGTCCAGCAGTGACCTCTCGTACAGTGAGGCAGAGTCTGAAAAACAATCCTTGAGACGGCCAATTTAAAAACAACAGATACAGTATCAGTTTGTGAATGAGATTGTTTTTCTCCCTAAAGTCAAAACAATTTTGAAGCGCTCTGGGTTTTCCCAAGCGCTATGTAAATAAAAGATTACTTATTATCTTACTAATGATGACATTTTAAAACCAGAAACTCTCAATATAAAAAACAAGACTCAAATCTCTTAAACCTTCTTAAACTTTAAAATATGTATTATGTACTTTTGCACTGTGTGCTTAATTATCTATGCGTCCTTGGGTTTCTTGAAAGACGCCATGAAATTAAATTATGAAAAATCTCTATAGAAATGAACATTAATTTGTAAAAACATTTAAAACAAAACTTGAAATCAAACAAAAGATTTAGCTCCAGCTAAACTGGATTTGGTTCAATAAAACTCAATTGTGCGTTGGAGCTGCCTCCTCCTGTCTCTGAGCAGCAGCAAGGTCACGCGTGTAGTCAAAACAAAAACAAAAAGTCACCACTTGCAAGGTGAATTGGGTGAATTGGGTAGTTTAACTTAATAATACTTTTACAGCCTAATTCCCTCTTTCTTTTTTAGACGAAGTCTATAATCAATAATCAATTTTAACACAGATTCTAATTTAAATGTTTGAAAAACGGCTTTTGTAACTAAAATAAAAAATACATGAAAAAATTCTCACTAACAGCTATGAAATATCAGATACAATAATGGACTCACAAAATAAGCAGCAGATTTAAAAGAATGGAATCTAGAAATATGTTAGGTCTAAAAAGAATTGCACAGCTTTTAGCACTAATATTTGGGTTTCAAAAACATACTAATATTCAAAACTTATTCACTAATGGTGTTTAAAAACGTTTAACTGTGTCTAACACAATGTTCAAATGGCAAATTTCGCAAATTTAACGGAATAAAAACTATGAAAAGCCAAATTCCTAAAAGCAGTAGCTCCCCTTTAAATCAGAGCAGCAGCAGCAGCAGCAGGAGGGCGGGGGGGGGTTCCTTTCACACAGACACGCACACACACAGGCAGAAAGTAGTGTTTTAGCAAGAAATGCTAAAACAGAAAGAAGAATAACTTTCAAGATTACTTTGTTAAGCAAATATAACTTGTAGTTTATACTTTTGTCATTTATCAGCCTGAAATTCGTCAATTTCAAAGCTTTTGTAACAAAGGCCTCCTTAACACGTTTCCCTTTTTATAATTACTTTTAATTTTACACCATGGTTTCACTTATGGATCCTCACTTTAATGGCCAACACTTTTCACTTATGGATCCTCACTTTAATGGCCAACACTTTTCACTTTATGGATCCTATTCACTTTAATGGCCAACACTTTTCACTTTATGGATCCTATTCACTTTAATGGCCAACACTTTTCACTTTATGGATCCTATTCACTTTAATGGCCAACACTTTTCACTTTATGGATCCTATACACTTATGGCCTTTTCACTTTATGGATCCTCACTTATGGCCAACACTTTTCACTTTATGGATCCTCACTTATTTGAACACAATTTAGAGAGTTCGACAGACCTCAAAAACAGACCAAAATTTAGCTAGTATCCAATTATGCAGACTTTACATATAAAAAGGTGTCTGCTTACCTTATTCTTGTCAAACAGGTGCATGCACGGACTGTCCGAGAGGTCTGCCAACCTCTTTTCCGCGTCGGAATATTCAATTTAAAAAACAAAAGTGACAGAAGCGACAAGAAGCATCCAGGAACAGCTCTTCCAGCCTGCTGGAATCTCCGCTCCCAGACACAGCATGCCGATCTCTCACGCAGAGGAAAAGAAACAGAGCAAACTCCCTCAAAACAATCCAGAGAATGGCACAAACCGAGCCGCGCATTCTCCACCAAATCTGTTAGGATTTAGGCAGACAGGGACGGATCGTGGTGTGCCAAACTCTGGAAGTTTACTTAAGTTTCTCTCAAGTTCCACTGGTTTACTCTGTTTCTTTCCCTCAGACAGAATAAAGGCAGTACACAGTTTATATAGTCATTGTCACGTCACACATCGAAAGACATACGTGTCACAAAGAGACAGTCACATCATAGTCATAACATGGAGTCCTTGTAGAGTCCTTGTACAGTCCTGCACGTAGGCCATATTGCTATCTAATACTAACAATTATTATAAAATATATAAAATGTCTGATATACGGGAATTGCGTGTTGAATTTATTCTCAAAACTGTGTATTAGTGGAAAACAATGTTAAACAGTATATCAATACGCATAGCAACATTTTTCACCAATTCTATCTTTACCAAACTTTCAAAAACTGCAAATACATGCGGAACAACAGCAGCAGCAGCAGCAGTGACCTGAAACCACTGCTTTTTCTCCCATTCCTGCTGTCTGCGTGGTGTACGTATACAGGAGAAGGATGGTCCCCTCTCCACAAACACTGGTGATGTCATTGTGTCATTAGGAGCTGATTTATTGGGTGTGATCGGGAGTTCGGCCAAACACAGATGTTTCTCACCGGCTGTGGTGTCCCCCCTTGCATTTTATAGACCCGCCTTATAATAGAATAAAAACAGAGGCTACAGCAGGGAGCCGGCTTTGTGGTCATCCAGGGAAACAAACAAACAAACATGCCAACGTGTCAGCGGCAGTAAACATGTTCTGGTTACAACTTTATGACAAGTTTTAGTGCGTTTAGAGTACTCATAGACTGTACATTAGGTAGTAGGCGTGGACTGATTTCATCCTCAGTGTTTGCCGATTTGAACATCAGCTGGGCGGAGCCAATTTCCTAATATGGGCATTTGTCGCTAACATAGTTCCTAAGTGAATTCTTTGTTCTTTGTGAATTGGGTAGATTTGATTGCCACCCCCCTGATCCAGAAATGAATAATAAAGGGATGAAAATGAAAATAAAGGGTTGCTATGGTGAGCCGGAGTTTCCCCCTTCGGTCAGTCCTTATATGGATTGATTTGGATCTGGATTTACAAAGTCAATATCAAGAGTTTACTTCAATAGGAGTTAGAGAGAGCTGGAGCAAAACTATGTTAATGAGAACCACCCTATTGGGCTTTTTGGAGGTAGACGTTACAGAATTGATGGTCCCCCCTCCTCATCATTTGTGGAGGGGGCGGGATCCTTCTCCCGTACATCTACTCCACACAGTCAAAAGAAAATACTCAGTTAAAAAAGCATTAACAAAGCATTAAAAAAGTAGCGATGCCTTGTTATATTTTTGAATTCTAAAGGAAAAAAACTCAAAAATATATATATATTTTAAAAGTAACTGTTATAGAAATATTTTAGTGAAGCAACCTGAATTAACACCAAATAGTTATGAGTGTAAGTTATTAACTAATAGTCAACTCTGGATATAGATACAGGCCATAATGCTCTGTTGGCAGCAGGTCAGTGATAGATGGAGACGTGCTGCATCATGTCTTTGACCTGGGTCATAGAACAATATGTTCAGTTCAAAAGCAGATTGTTACATATATCAGAGTTGTATCAGCGTTGGAACGCGTAAAGAGAAGCCTTGAGCAACACATGTGAATGTTGACTTCATTTATGTAATATCTAGAGTAGATATGTGTTTGTTTACTCTGGTCTATTTAATGTACAGTTATTTCCCCAATCTCAGCTCCTGTGGACTCACCACCTGCAGGAGGATCAGTGAGGGGCTGGTGCTCTGTGGACTGGGTGCAGCTGCCACCCCCCCGACCCAGAAATGGATTAAGGGGAAGAAAATGGATGGATGGATGGATATTTCCCCAATCGTGGCAGTCGATTTCGGATGGCTGCCCGGTGGTATGGGTATCGGTTCTGTTATTCATTGTAATTGTGCACATTTACTAATGAATAAACTCACACTTTGTTTGGAATTACAGCTCTGGGTTGTTTACATTATTTTACTCTTGGTATGTGCAGAATTTCCACAACATAACCTTCAGTTTCATGATTCGTGATTATTAATGGAGCAAATCTACAATATTTGTGCAACACTTCACACTGTGGTTAATGCAGTGGAATTAAAGCTGAGGTACTGATAATGCTGTTTCAACCACAGTTGAACCTGATGAAATCTCACACAACAAAGAGACAAAGTTAATCTTTTACTTGTTACATTGTACAAGGAAAATGTCTTGACAGAGGCAAGGCACAGACCCTAGCCTCTCTCAGGACAAGTCTCAAGATTCACAGATGGCAAGCCCCTTTTGGTTGAGCAAGACACACCTTCGTATGCAGATGGGAAAGGAAGAAACCAACACAACAAAAGACACTCCGAATTAGCGTAAACAAAGACTGCTTCCTCTGGTGTTTAACATATGAGCTCCCCAGACCTCCCGGTGTCTTCCTGGAGCTAAAGTGAATTACAATACAGACCATTCAGCACATAGCCACATATGATTTACCAAAATGATAACTTAAGTTACATTCCAATATCAGGTACCTAACTTTTTGGTTCTATCATACGTTTTTGCATGCAGGTATTTGTTGGTCTCTGTCACAATTTCAAATCAGCTTTCTTGGGCATAAAAGTTTCTGCCATAGAGTTTTATATGTTGCCAAAAGCCAAATAATTACTTCATTTATTTTGCTGTATGTTGCTATATGTCAAGATATACTTGTATCTGTAAACAATTATCCACTGTGAGATTTCATAACACTTTTAAGCAACTTTTGTTAAAGTTAAACTCATCATTCTATCAATGTGCAGAAGCCAGTACTTTTCCCTTGTTTTGTCTATCTGAAGGCCAAGCTACAAGCACACCGTGGAAGCTGCTGATTGGAGGTCTCCATGCCTCCGCTCTGTATAATACACTTGCATTCTCTTGTATCTGTGATCGTGTGCTTTGATCGTGCTGTCTCTACCATCGACAATAAAACATGTCTTCTGTCTGAATTAAAGACGCGATCCCAGACTTTGTCATCTTCTTCAGGTGGTGGAAGGATGCGGGCCTTGTCTGTAACATCTAGAGAACAGAAGACTACTTTTTTTTACACAAAAAGTGTTTTTTTTTTCAAGCCGAAACTGAAAAACCTCAAGAGAAACCATGCATCTGGATCAGCACATGGACAATCTGCACAGCCCCTGATTCTACTCAGGCTGTGAGCTGCTGAGACATGGACAACACCATTGTCCTCTTTTGCATGGACACCATTTGGAACAATTGGATTACACAATTTGGACATAATTTGGAACAATCTGGATTTCTGAATTTGGACATAATTTGGACTGAATTGAATTGCTGAATCTGGACACTGAAGCTGAAACGTGTGATTGAAAGACACGTCACAGAAGAATTCATGGCTCGACACAAATGCAGCCTGAAGAAACCAACAGGAGAAGTGGGAGAGACTGTTTTCAAAGCAATATCTGGAACCATCGACTGATGAAGTTTGGTATTTTACTGAAGATTGTTGACAAGTTTTATGAAAGATCTGAACATGTTTTATGAGTTTTATGAGTTTAAGTATTGAGTTCTGAGTTCTGAGTTTTTTGAAGTACCGAGTTGAAGTATTGAGTTATGATGTTATGTTGCTGTTTATCAATCCTGATGGTCACACGTGAATGTATGACCAGAGGGGGGAATGTGAGATTTCATAACACTTTTAAGCAACTTTTGTTAAAGTTAAACTCATCATTCTATCAATGTGCAGAAGCCAGTACTTTTCCCTTGTTTTGTCTATCTGAAGGCCAAGCTACAAGCACACCGTGGAAGCTGCTGATTGGAGGTCTCCATGCCTCCGCTCTGTATAATACACTTGCATTCTATTGTTTCTGTGCTCGTGTGCTTTGTTCGTGCTGTCTCTACCATCGACAATAAAACATGTCTTCTGTCTGAATTAAAGACGCGATCCCAGACTTTGTCATCTTCTTCACCACTATTACAAAATCGTGTGGTTCCATATGGTCCGGCATTGACAAATAATGGAGACACACGCATAACATACAGTATTCCAAATCTGGAAGAAATCAACGGATAGTCAGTGAAAAATGCAAACTACTGAGGAAAAGGACAAACGATGCCAGGTTGCCGGGATCACGTCTCAGCAACAGATAAGTTTGCTTCCACCGAGAGATGAGGAAAACATCAAGTGGAAGATCTCTTCTTTGCTCAGAGAAATACCATCTGCAGACTGTTGTAATGACAAGCTTAGCATTTTAAAAAGCCGTACAAGTCTGATAAAGATCCAGGAATGAAAAACAAATAGTAGTATCCCAGCAAAGATCGGTTCGTTTGAGGAAAGAAGTAGTAAGAAGTTTTCTGATGCTACTATTAGTCTCTCTATTTTCCACATCTGCATTTAATAACGTGTGACTTGAGTAAACGGTGCCCTGTAAGGGCCAAACATGATTAAGGTAGCTTTTCCTAAACTGCTCTGTTATAGTGATCTCAGCCAATTAGTGGAACCACGCTCTAAATGATGTTGGCTGTTTTAAAACTTTAACATTTTGCTGAAACTATGGCTCCTTCCAGCTCTAACTCCCCGGAGTTTAGGCGATCCCAGAGTAGCGGCCTTACTATGTGGAATGTTTTTTCTCGAGAAACACTGGGATAAACAAGCGGCTGCAGCAACATCTGTGCAAACGCGTCGACAATCTCCGAAGGCGGACAGTCACATGATGCGGCACGTTGGGGGTGCATGTTTGCTCCGGGCTCACTGCTATCTGAGTTCATACAGAGGCAGCAAATGCAAGAAAAAACAAATTCAAGAAAATTCAATACAGACATTTTAATTGGATTATTATTATTATTTTATTTTTTTAATGTTGCACTTCTGTTGCTACTGTTATTGTTAAAAGTAAAGTATTGTGTATGTGCTCTTATAAGCTCTTATAAGTGGGTCAAATTTGAGTTTTGACGCTGCTCATGTGTGTATTTGGTTAAGCTTGTTAATGTTAAAGAACGCACCTGTCTTTGGATCATTCATATTTATAGTCCCACAGTCGCATTCACCCTGAACTATTGTATATGGTTTTAGTAGAGAAAACTGGAGCACCTGGAGGAAACCTACACAGCTACTGAGAGGGAGAGCATGCAAACTGCAGAAATGCCCCGCCTGGAGGGGAAATGAACCCAGGACCTTCTTGCTATCAAGTACAAGCGCTAACCACTGCACCATTTTGCCATATACCACTACCGCTAACTACTACCACCACCACTACTGCTACTGCGACAAGTGCTACTACTATGACAACAGGGCTGGGCGATCTGGATAAATGAAAGTCTACCACAACTTTTTTTTAATGCATGTCCTCATTTGCACAGTCGTACTCACAAACAAACCGGAGCACCTGGAGGAAACCTATGTAGACACAGGGAGAACATGCAGACTTCATACAGAAAGGCTCTGTCTAAAGTAGTAGCAGTATTTATAGAGAGTATCTCACACATCAAAGCACTTTACAATGTTTACAATCTGTTCCTTCATTACATTCATACTTATTGTGCATTGACACAGCGCTAACCACTGCGTCACCGTGTCGCCCAGAACAGCAGTGTTTATGTTGTGATGGGGCAGTCCTCCAGAACAATCCACAATGTTTGTTTTCTGGCCACAACCTTCCCAAGAATTGCCTATTTTTGACATGCACTGTACTGCATCATTATAAGAGATTAATGTCCCACATCAGCAACACGTCAACTTTTATCACTCAGTATTTCTCTCAAATACAAATATTCTTTCCCATATAGAAAAATAGAAGCAGGGTTTTATTTTTCTCCAAAAATCATCCCTTATATAGTTTATTTATTGTTATTATGATAAATGGTGAGAGCAGTTATATGTCTTCTATTGTATGTTTCTCAAACTATAAATACTGCAGTATAATAGTATCTTAATATTGCTCTATCTGTTGAAATTGAAAATTGATCTATCTGAATTATGATAACATTTAAGTCATTAAAGCTACTTATTTATCAAAACCTCGCTCTGAAAACAGTTTAATTCTGTTACTTGTTTCCATAAGCGTGTATTTTTTCCTCTGTCACATTTTAGAATGCTTTGACAGCTTGACAGAAAAGTTATCTCGAGAGAACTAAAATAAAACAAATCCAATGACACTGATGAACTAAAATATTTTCATTATTAAAGTGCTCTGTTTAAACGGATAACAGCTTGTGGAAAGAAGCTTTAAAAGGGACCTAATCTTATTTTGTTCGTATATTGTGGTATTTTTTGTGTTAAATGAATCTCATTTTGACAGATAGTTTCACCCTTAGCAGTTTCTATCAATAATAATCATGCAAAAAGACATTCCCGGAAATATTGCCGAGACCGGAAGTGACGTACACATAGGTGTCATTGGGCTTTGTTGATATGCATTTGTAAGCCATAACGTTGTATACGGACGTTTTAAACAGATATTTTTCATTCAGTGATGGACAATACAAGTCAGGGGCTTTTATTTATGAGCCCTTGTCACTTGTTATGACAGTAATTCTGATTTTGAGGACTCTGACTCGGTTCAGATGAGGAGCAATCTGCAAGAAATTGACATTTGCGGACATTAGGGCCGTTTCCACGGGCTGGAGTATGGATCTATGGTCCGACCGGGTCCGACCCGTCTCGACCCAGTTTTGCGGATGCGGTCAGTTTGAGCTCGATGGTCCACCCAGCTTAAGTGTTAGCGAAGGTAGCGATAGGGACGAAGGAGAACATCAGGGACATTGTAGTGCAGATAAAAGTTTAGAAGTGACAGAACTGAAAAGTCTGGAGGGGGTTTGACAAGATGGATTGACGCTATTTTTACGGACATCAGCTAACAAGCAAACATCAGCTAACAAGCTAACACCAGCTAACACGTCAATACCCGCAACTCAGAAGCCTCAACTCTAGTCCCAGCTCCAGATGTTGAGTTTGACAGAAATGGTGAGTGTCTTCAATCAATTGCAAACATGTGTCTGTGGTTCTAAAGTCTTATTCTGAACGTGTGTCTGTGGTTCTGAAGTCTTATTCTGAACGCGTGTCTGTGGTTCTAAAGTCTTATTCTGAACGCGTGTCTGTGGTTCTAAAGTCTTATTCTGAACGTGT
Organism: Knipowitschia caucasica; assembly: GCA_964034765.1. NCBI lineage: Eukaryota > Metazoa > Chordata > Actinopteri > Gobiiformes > Gobiidae > Knipowitschia > Knipowitschia caucasica. The sequence goes on from OZ035843.1 coordinate 20,892,614, forward strand.
GTCTGTGGTTCTAAAGTCTTATTCTGAACGTGTGTCTGTGGTTCTAAAGTCTTATTCTGAACGTGTGTCTGTGGTTCTAAAGTCTTATTCTGAACGCGTGTCTGTGGTTCTAAAGTCTAAAACATGATGGTCATGTCATATCTATATCTTTTACTAAACGTGGTTAAAGTGAAACATGGATTCATGGTTCAATGACAGTTGTTGTGTTTTCTGCTGAATACTGGGTTGAAACTCGTAAAATTGATTTTAGTTGGAGCTTGATAGAACTAATTTCATGGACCTGGCGCTGGTGTCTTCTCTCAGTTTTTTTGGACCTTAAGATAAGAATTCCTTTATTTGTCCCACAGTGGGGAAATTTCGATGTTGCATCGCACATATAGGACAGTAGTAAGAGCACACAGGGAGCACACACAATATATACAAATAAGTAGTAGCTATGTTTCTTAGCTAACATAACTAGCTGTTATGTTATTCTCTGAATAAGTCAAAGATTGTAGGGACTGCTGTTTACACTCTTCTTTTTGTTACTTTCATTGCTGCATCCCGGGGCCGTACAAAATACACCCATTTTAAGGTTTATATTTGTCAAAGTGGCAGCAGGAGCAATGCCATAAACAGTGAGGCGAGAACTGCGACGCCTTTAAGTACGTCATCATTTTTCTGGCCAATCAGAGGCGTTGATATTAAAAGGTTATTTTACTGATTTATTACTTATCTATAACACAAAAACACATTGCAAAGGTGGGAAATGCATGCTTTTAATGTGTTTTATCAGAAAAAAATAAAGTTTTTAATAACGTTAGTGCCCTTTTAAGGCCAAGCGAGATGTCCTGCATCTGCATCTGATTTGCTCACAGCATTTTACTTTCGGCACCCCAGTGAAGGGTCTGCCACTTGCTAATGTGTCTTTTATCTATTGCTAATCTCCTTGAGAGTCAGTCGTACATGTTTCAAAATGATAAAAAATATATCATTGGGATTTTTGAGGGAAAATGGATAATAAAAATGCGATAAACAGTATTTTTGGAAGTCCATCAGTATTTTCTGCCATCAATGCAGACCAAACAATGCTGATGCGTCTAAAACTGCACTCATTACTTTACTGCCACGTTTCTTACAGTAAACCTGTTCTTGCACTTTTGAACACATGAAAGAGCAGCTAGGATTAAAGTCACTAATCCACGTCTCCCCCTTCTCCCCTTCCACGGTGACACCCCAGGGTGACACTTAGCAACGCGCTTGTTAAACGTCTCTGGAGTCGGTTCAACTACTGTTTACTCGACTCCCTTCATACAGACCACACCCTGAGCCGATGGACCCCATGGCGTCTATAGGGCCCACGTAGACATACAGTGGCCATATATCGCTGACGTGCTCCTGCAGAAGAGATGAGGGAGCTGCAGCACTGCCCCCTCATTGACCAGGACTTATAATTACACCCATCAAAGCCTTTTGGATAAATAGAAATTCCATTCTTTTTGGGCAATCGTGCAATTGTGGTTTTCGACTGGGGACAAGGGGACTGAGTTGTCTAGGATTTGTGACTCACAGGGCAATTGCAAAACCATCCTTGGGTACCACCACGCTCCAAAATAGATGCAAAAGTAGAAAGAGCCCAAGGTGTGTCCTGACCACGGTGCCATGTGAGATATGAGCTCATGCTTGAAAATACCTGCATTTTAAAGGCTGGGTGAAAACAATAACAACAGTGATATATATATATATATACCTATAAAATAGCATATTATTGCGAGGAGTAGAAAATATATATAGTAATAACTTACTATAGATCATTAAATGTATTAAGAGTAGTAAACTATTAAAGCACACAAAGAGATAAAAGTTACTAACTGTGGTACCAGTAAGGCAAGGCAAGTTTATTTGTATAGCACAATTCATACACAAGGCAACTCAAAGTGCTGAACAAAAAAAGAAAGCATTAAAATCATAAATAATCACAGAACATTAAAAAGAAAGATACAAATATAAAATCCCTCAGTTTTATGCACAGCTAAACAGAACTGTTTTTAACCTGGTTTTAAACATTGTCAGAGAGGAGGCCTGTCTCACATCTTCAGGAAGACTGTTCCAGATTTTAGCAGCATGAATCTGAAAAGCAGCCTCCCCATGTTTAGTTCTGACTCTGGGCACTAACAGGAGTCCAGTCCCTGTGCTCCTCAGAGTCCGGGCTGGTTCATATGGGACTAACATGCCACTAATATATTTTGGTGCGAGGCCATGGAGAGACTTGTACACAAGCAGAACTGTTTTAAAGTCTATTCTCTGAGCCACAGGAAGCCAGTGCAGAGACCTGAGGACTGGACTAATATGGTCGTACTTCCTGGTTCTAGTCAGGACTCGAGCTGCTGCATTTTGAATGTACTGCAGCTGTTTTACAACCTGTTTGGACAGACCTGTGAGTAGGCCATTGCAGTAGTCTAACCTACTGGAGACAAATGCATGGATAAGAATCTCCAAGTCTGCTTTAGACACTATGTTTTTGATCCTGGCAATGTTTTTTAGATGGTAAAAAACGATGGTAGATAAAGAAGACCTCCAGTGTCCTGAGTGTAAATGTACAGCTACATTTACAACATTCACAAAACTAAAGAGGAATATTATCCTTTGACAGCTTTTGTCTGTGAACTTTTCATACAACGTTTAAACAGTGGACCGTCTCCTTACAGCAGTGTCCCAAGTGAATCCAAAGTATCTTCTCGGGCCAGAATCCAATCAAAGTACAGCTATAAACAGCCGTCTCCATCCTCTGCTCTGGAACCGTCCAAAAGCAGTGTTTAGTCTTATTCTTCTGCCATGGGCATGAGCACGGGAAGTGTGTAGGTTCACACACAGATGTGGACACTGAGTATCAACTACAACTAGTACAATTTTTAGAACTTTAGACTTGAATCATTTTAGAGTCTTGCATTCAAGTTTCCTTGACTCCAACAATCCCCTTTTTCAAAACCTCACTGTTCCTCATTTGCTGTATTTGCTTCTTGCTTCATATGTTACACATGTTAAACATGTTACATATGTTAGTCATGTTACATATATTTGACATGTTTCATATGTTAGACATTTTACATATATTAGATATGTTACATATGTTAGACATGTTACATATGTTAGACATGTTAAATATGTTAGACATGTTACATATGTTAGACATGTTACATATGTTAGACATGTTAAATATGTTAGACATGTTACATATGTTAGACATGTTACATATGTTAGACATGTTAAATATGTTAGACATGTTAAATATGTTAGACATGTTAAATATGTTAGACATGTTACATATGTTAGACATGTTAAATATGTTAGACATGTTAAGTATGTTAGACATGTTACATATATTAGATATGTTAGACATGTTACATATGTTAGATATGTTACATATGTTGGATATGTTACATATGTTAGATATGTTAAATATGTTAGACATGTTACATATGTTACATATGTTAGATATGTTACATGTGTTACATATGTGAGACATGTTAAATATGTTAGACATGTTACATATATTAGATATGTTAGACATGTTACATATGTTAGATATGTTGCATATGTTACATATGTTAGATAAGTTAGACGTGTTAGCCATGTTACATATGTTAGATATGTTACATATGTTAGACATGTTACATATGTTAGATATGTTACATATGTTAGACATGTTACATATGTTAGATATGTTACATATGTTAGATATGTTAAATATGTTAGACATGTTACATATGTTAGACATGTTACATATGTTAGATATGTTACATATGTTAGATATGTTAAATATGTCACATAACTTAGACATGTCTAACATATGTTAGATATGTTAGATATGTTACATATGTTAGATATGTTACATATGTTAGACATGTTACATATGTTAAATATGTTAGATATGTTCAAACTGGCAGGTGCAGGAATGGGGCAGGTCCTTTGAGTCCTGTGTTGTCGCCAGGTGGCTCTCTGCTCCTGGTGGAGACTGAACTCGGAGGGCAGTTCCTCAGCTGTATGTTTTCTCACCTGCAGCTTCATGTTTTCTTCTATTTTAGTGTGTGCTTTTGTATATGTGTGTGCGCGTGTGGTCTTGCTTTACTTTTCCAAAGCATCAAGTGGAAAAGTACTGACTTCTGAATTTGTTGTATAATGAACTAAGTTTTTAACATAATCGCACACAAGTCTCACAAAATATATTTCTTTGCCGTCAGTTCCTCTATTTAGTCTTGGTTTTATTCATTGAGGCCTTCATTAAGAGCCTCCTGTGTTTTTCCTTTAGCTGCAGGTTTCCTAAACTTTCGCTCAATGACCAGAATAGTCTTGATCAAATTGTACACATTGATACTTCACACTTGGAAGGTCCAGTCAGCCTTCTGTAAGCAGCCACAAGAAACACTCACACAATAATGTCATCTGCAGATCATGTTTTGGATGATGATTTCACCTTGCTCCATGAAGAAGACGTTAGGTTTTACTACACTGTAAAACCAGCCGTCACTTCAAATATTTGATCCCTGCTGCTGTTAGGCCCTTAAACTGTGTTACTGAGCGTTTAAGCTTCTATTACTGTGTTTATCTGTTTGTATGGACTCCACTTAAAGTTTATGTTTTATGTTATTTGTATCATGAGATTTTCTGTTTCGTTTTTTTGTCTTAGATTGAAATAGACAAAGTCATTGTATATTGTAAATAGTATTCCAAGTTAAATTACCGGTAATAAGAGCAGACATGGACCTTCCTATATGTAACACAAAGTGATTTACAGTTCAATATAATCCTTGACCTATCCCATTTACACAGCCATCCACTAATGCACACGCACATACAGACAAACTGATAGAGAGGAAGCTAATACAAGCTAATGCAGCAGCCCGCCTCCTCCCCATTAAAGCCTCAACAGTGGGGCATATTTCTTCAAGTAATGGGATCATCACTCCCGCTTCCACCACCACCTCTATGGTTGCGATATCTATTTAATTCCCACCTGCATGTCTTTGTTTGTTCGTTCTGCCGGGGTTCAAGTAGCAAAGCCCTATCCATTTGCATGTAACTATCTGATCTACAATCTGCCCGGTCTAAGTGTCTAATAATGCACCTACCAATATACTCTGATGTCATACTGTAACTAATATACATGCAAAAACTAATTCAATAAACATAATTCTGCTACACCTTACCTGAGTCTTTCCAGATTGTAGTTCAGTAGCTACATACACCTTGTTGTCGCGGCGACCTGCTGCGTCCACACCTCATTGTCTCCTCGTTTCCCGGTTGCTGCTGCGTTGTGGATTTGCCGGTTTACTGTAATTAGAGCCAATCTGGGCCCCCGCTCCACAGGGACTGAAGCCTGGGACATGTCACACGCACCTCTGCCACCTCGGCCACCTCCAAAGACAAGAGGACGGCCACATGCACATTTAGCGCGCTAACATCCATCCATGGGACTAGTGAAATATTAAAGAGCTCATAAAGCAGACTGTAATCGACTCCAGATTTCCAAATGTCCAAAGTAGTTGTTCAGACTTGGGATACTGAAACTAGCCTTAAGCTATTCCCTATCATATACTGCCAAGATGAAGCTTGTACCACAACCACTGAGATTTTCCAGGAGAGTTTCCCAGTAGTCCCGTTAGATATCTGTACTGTGACATTATTCGCCACATTGTATTACACTTTATAACTGAAGATATTAGTGGTCATAAATGGTCAACTCTGCTTATGTGTCTATCATTGGAGAAGTGAATGCATTGCCGGGAAAGCTGCAGTGTATGTGTTTTTAAGGCTTAAAAACAACTTGAAAACATGCTGTGGCTGAACTTTCGTTTCCATGGAGAAAGATTCATGCCATGCGGAGCAACATTACCGGAAAGAAAATACTCTCAGAAGAACCATTTCTAGTCCATGCTGTACAATTTTGATTTGCCACGATCAACTTGAAAAACTCCCCTCATTCGGACTCTCCTATACGATGACAAAACTCAAACAAAATCAACCTTTACAAGTATTGCATTGGTTACATTTCACCAGAGGAATGCCAGTATTTGAAAATGCTGTTTATTTTTTTGGCATGGTTCCGCTTTCTGAAGGTTTCTCACTACAGTTTTCTCTGGAAAGGGGGACTGGGGCTCGCATATCAACTCTTCGAATCCCCCGGTGCTGAAACCATAATGCAGTGATGTCATTAAGTACAACAATATGGCCAGCGAGGTAAAAGCAGTGAGGGAAATGATCCAAGGCGGTACTCATGTTCACGGTGACATAGATGGATGGCTGCTTTACGACTCCCTAAAAACTGCGTACTTACTGTAAAAGGTGGGAGAGATACAGTATCACGTTACAGCGCATGTTTAGTGTCAGGGCGGAAAGAGATCATCAGGTCTGTATAGTGTCTGTTTACAGTGCCTTGCAAAAGTTATCATACCTCACGCACATGTTGTCAAGTAATAATCACAGACATAAATATAATTTATTGGCATTACATGTGGCGAAGAATCAGAATTAGAATTATTTGTGTTGCCATTGTAAGTTACAGGAAGTGACAAACTGGGAATTTGCGCTGGCTCAAGGTGGATTCATCTTGTACTGTAAGAGTAAAAAAAAAAAAATCTTCATAACATTTCCTAAAATTACTACTGCATACAAGTGCACTAAATACACACAATAAACATTTAAGGAAAAAAGCTCCGTAGGGGTGCAGAAGCAGAAAGAGACGCTGTTAATTTGCAAAACAAAAGAAAAACAGAGCGCACCCGTTATTATAATAGATCCATGAGCGCACCGAAGAGCCGTGGCGACCATCCATGGCGCCATCTTGGATCAAGTGTTGGGAAATGTGCCCTATGCATTTGACCCATCTCTGCTCTGTGAAAAGGGGAATTGATGATGCGCAGCTTGGACTATTTTTTTGCTGTAGGAGTTTACCAATGGTACAGTGCCTTGCGAAAGTATTCGGCCCCCTTGAACCTTTCAACATTTCGCCACATTTCAGGCTTCAAACATAAAGATATAAAAATTAATTTTTTTGTCAATAATCAACAACAAGTGGGACACAATCGTGAAGTGGAACGAAATTTATTGGATAATTTAAACTTTTTTAACAAATAAAAAACTGAAAAGTGGGCCGTGCAATATTATTTGGCCCCCTTGCACTAATACTTTGTAGCGCCATCTTTTGCTGCAATTACAGCTGCAAGTCGCTTGGGGTATGTCTCTATCAGTTTTACACATCGAGAGACTGGAATTCTTGCCCATTCTTCCTTGCAAAACAGCTCGAGCTCAGTGAGGTTGGATGGAGAGCGTTTGTGAACAGCAGTCTTCAGCTCTTTCCACAGATTCTCGATTGGATTCAGGTCTGGACTTTGACTTGGCCATTCTAACACCTGGATACGTCTATTTGTGAACCATTCCATTGTAGATTTGGCTTTATGTTTTGGATCATTGTCCTGTTGGAAGATAAATCTCCTTCCCAGTCTCAGGTCTTTTGCAGACTCCAACAGGTTTTCTTCCAGAATGGTCCTGTATTTGGCTCCATCCATCTTCCCATCAATTTTAGCCATCTTCCCTGTCCCTGCTGAAGAAAAGCAGGCCCAAAGCATGATGCTGCCACCACCATGTTTGACAGTGGGGATGGTGTGTTCAGGGTGATGAGCTGTGTTGCTTTTACGCCAAACATATCGTTTTGCATTGTGGCCAAAAAGTTCGATTTTGGTTTCATCTGACCAGAGCACCTTCTTCCACATGTTTGGTGTGTCTCCCAGGTTTGTGGCAAACTTTAAACGAGACTTTTTATGGATATCTTTGAGGAATTGCTTTCTTCTTGCCACTCTTCCATAAAGGCCAGATTTGTGCAGTGCGCGACTGATTGTTGTCCTATGGACAGACTCTCCCACCTCAGGTGTAGTTATCTGCAGTTCATCCAGAGTGATCATGGGCCTCTTGGCTGCATCTCTGATCAGTCTTCTCCTTGTTTGAGATGAAAGTTTGGAGGGACGGCCGGGTCTTGGTAGATTTGCAGTGGTCTGATACTCCTTCCATTTCAATATAATTGCTTGCACAGTGCTCCTTGAGATGTTTAAAGCTTGGGAAATCTTTTTGTATCCAAATCCGGCTTTAAACTTCTCCACAACAGTATCTCGGACCTGCCTGGTGTGTTCCTTTGTCTTCATGGTTCTCTCTGTGCTTTAAACAGAACCCTGAGACTATCAAAGAGCAGGTGCATTTATACGGAGACTTGATTACACACAGGTGCATTCTATTTATCATCATCAGTCATTTAGGACAACATTGGATCATTCAAAGATCCTCACTGAACTTCTGGACTGAGTTTGCTGCACTAAAAGTAAAGGGGCCGAATAATATTGCACGCCCCACTTTTCAGTTTTTTATTTGTTAAAAGAGTTTAAATTATCCAATAAATTTCGTTCCGCTTCACGATTGTGTCCCACTTGTTGTTGATTCATGACAAAAAATTAAAATGTTATATCTTTATGTTTGAAGCCTGAAATGTGGCAAAATGTAGAAAAGTTCAAGGGGGCGAATACTTTCGCAAGGTACTGTACATTGGTGGAGAACGGGAGCATGTGGAGGATCTCCACAGGGAATCGAACCCACAATTTTCTTACTGCAAGCATCTGTCACGTGGGTTGCAAACTATCTCCATCTAATGTGATGAAGCTTGAGTTGTTTTGCAAAAAAATAGGAAAAAAAAAGAAAAAAAAAGAAAAGTGTCTTTAGTGTCAATTTATTTCTGTCATTTATAACTTTGTTTATTTATGTACTTGTCTTGTGCATATTGAGGACTTTTGCAAATGTAATCCAATGTGTGTTTTTTTGTTTTGCAAATGGCAAATAAAATGAATCTGAATCTGAAGTTCACACGGCTGGTAACAGTATTTCTATTTTTTTCTCATTACAAAATTAAGCGATATTCAAAGCATACTTTTGGCACACGGCTAATGAGTATTATATTTATTAATTTGTAGCGTATAAACTTTAGCCTACAATTTACAACATAATAAAAAAATAAATGAAATATTGAATAAAATATCAATAGTCTACTCAATAATCTGGAGAAACGGGGATGGAATAGCACTTCTAACGTTGTGTTGAGTTGGACTAGTTGCAGAAACTCTGACTTCCCGCTGACACAGTACTCAGCTGCTGTGTGGGGCGATGGGAGGAGAGGGCAGCAGCGTGCCTGTGCTCACGCTCACAGGGGGAGGGTCTGGGGGGGCCTGGGGAGTGACAGTCTGACGGGGGTTCAAATACAGCTGTGCAGAGTCACACTTTCGCTCAGGACTGCCCTGTGTCCGCGGCTCCTCCACTCCACCCCTGAGCATCTCTCCTAATGGGACTTCCACTCAACAGGCTGCTCACGCTACAGAGGACTCACACGCTCTCTCTCTCAGTCTGAACCTTTGTCTCTGGTGGTTCACTGTTATTGTCTCAATCCGTGATCGTTTATTCACCGTGAGAGTTTATTTACAGTCGCGCCTGGACATCTCCGGACGCGCCATGGAGTACCTCAACTTTTGTTTTGCCTTTTCGTTCTGGGTCAAGTTCGCCTCTTGTGTCTACTCTACTGACTCTCCTCCTGCCCCTGCGCCTATTCCCACAGGTAAGAGTACTCAGCAGTTCATTCTACACACTTAGAATGAAGAAAGGCAAAAGTATAGACATTTCCAGTGGCTTTCCGACTGACAGCGCGCGTTCCAAAAGTGATGTCACAAAGCGCACATGGGTCTGGTGCGCGCCCGGGACTCTGTGTTCTGGATATTACAGCATGTTTGGGCGTATTATTGCATGATAAAGGCTGACACCAAATCAGTCTGCGGCTTGTCGCAATATCATGTTTATTTGATGCGTGCTGCTGAGGCTTTTATGTCTGTCGGCTGTAAAGTGTCGGAGCGTGAAAGAAGTTCATTTGAAGGCGCAGCTTTGATGAGAGAATTGCTTCAATTAACGCACGCTCAAAGGGAACAGTGTGGCGATCCGGGGTTATAGTGAGACTATACCTGCATCAGTAATGAACGACCTGAATGCCAATGATTATAAACACACAAATATGATAAGGAGAAGAAAAAGTCATATGGATCATGTTTGTTATTTACTGGACAATAAGCAACAAGTACAACTGTCCAAAAAATGTATATTCTTGAGCTATCTACTTATATGTTTGTGCAGATAAAAAAAAGAATTCCAGCACTTTGGAGTTCCAGTAGGTAACTTTTCTTAGTTGCAGAACTATAGATTTGTTCATATCATGATTCCTACATGCTTTTACTTGTCAATAATTCCTTCTGTTTTGGGGTTGACATCTCAGCTCTACCTCTTGTTGCACTGCACACAGAGGAGCATTACATGTAGGCACCACATAACCTCTATACCACAGCTTTATGGACTTGTGTGAGACGCTTAGCTCTGTTAACATGTTGCCATGGCTAAATTGCTCTAAATTACCCTAAAATCATCCCAGTTAAATGGGCCTCTGTTTGCAGTCACATGCCTCAGTATGAAACCTCACAGACAGTTTAAGTGCACACATATGCCCATATGTCACAACTTTAAAAAAGTGTATGACAGTCGGTGAAGTCTAATGGAGTCACAATTGCCCCTGGGCAGAACTGTGCTTTTCCCTTTGGTACCGACGCGTCCAGTGTCGGTACCAAAACTTTCAGTACAGACAAGCGTTATATAGACTTTGTATTAAATAAACTCACCAATGACTCACAATGACAGACCAAGTCAAAACCCAGTGGTTGTAATGGAACCACAATGGCAAATGTGTTAATTGAAAAGTGACTGAAGCGGTTTTGAACTTTTGTCTGGGTATTATACTATGTGAATATAGACATATTTTTGTTTTACTTTACTCCGAAAGTAATTGGAGTTCTACATAGTCCGATTCTACCTGAAGAGACACACAGAAGATTTGAAATGTTTTTATAACAATTATAAAGCCGCCAATTATCAATATGAGATTGCTTGAGAGGAGGAGCTTCCCCTGGGGCCTAGTCTCTGGTGGGGGCAGACGAGCACGACAGAACTGCAGATTGAGAAGCGAGGTGGGGCTGAAGAAGGAGGAGCGGTTTGACGGGCAAAAGCAAATGAGCTGATGAGAATTGATGTCTGATGTCCTGTCTCTCTCTCTCCAACTGCAAAAACTGCCTTTCTAAGAGGCTGTCCATTTTTGTAAAATGTTTTATTTATATCCAAAATGAAAACATGATGTTGAAGAAAAGGCAAAGGGACAAGTCTATGTACTTCCTGTAAACTCTCATTAAATCTTCTTCTCTTCTTCTTTTTGCTTTATTAAAAATAACAGATATAATAATAACAGATCTAAAAGAGAGGGTTGCACACAGTCATTAGATTTGTCATTAAGTTATGAAAGTTAAGCTTCAATCAAAAACCTCATAGAATGATCCCAGGCCAACTGAGCATACTGGGTAATGTAGTTCTAGGACAAGATCTTTCAATTAAACTGTATTTTTCCAACACAAGATTGATCTCAAACATGTTTTTTCACTTCCCTCTGACTTTGAAATCCCTTAATGACCACAGAGCTGACTTATGGAGACTACGGCTTTGTCGAAAGGTGGATTTTACTTCTGGGTCCTGAAGCTCTGCCCACTTCCAAGTTCAACAGTGTGTGAGGTCGCGGGGATTGATTGTGCAGCCAGTGAGCCGTGGGGAGAGATGAGCTGATTCAGATTGGGATGTGGTCAGTCTCTGAATTTACATTATAGCTCCTTTAGTCTTCACAACTACATCGTCCTATTGTAAAAAATGCAATTCTAAATATCAAAAATCCTGTTACTTCCACGTGTATAGCCGTATAGCTGTGTTTCTATTGAGTGACTTACCACCCCTCATGGATACCACACTCTTCTAAACTTTCCACACTGTCACACTTGGACCTCTGCGGGGCCCGTGTCGGTAATAGAATCAAAAGTCTCTGATGATGTATTAATTGGACGTATGACGCTGTAATAACCCTGCAATTTAACCCAGAAATTATGATTCATATTGTTCCAGAGTTCCCAGAAAAAGCAAAGTAGTAATCTTTAGTAATCTTTATTTATATACCACCTTTCCCTGCAGATCTGAGTCTCAAAGCGGTTTACAATTGTAAATTGTTTTTATTTTGTTGTTTTTTTGGGCATTTGTCTCTCACTCCACACAGAGAAGGGAGCGGGGTCACCAGTATAGGAGGCGCATGCCAGAACTATTGGACATATTTTTAGTGGTAGGGGAAACCGGAGTACCCGGAGGAAACCTACGCAGACACGGGGAGAACATGCAAACTCCACTCAGAAAGGCCCTGGTCCGACCGGGATTCGAACCCAGGACCTTCTTGCTGAGAGGCGAGAGTGCTATCCACTCAGCCACCGTGCCGCCCGGTGGCTGAGTACAATGAAGTCAACACATTTGTTTTTTTTACAGACAAACACTGGAATGAAAAAGAGAGTGATATATTATTGAAGTGTTGGTGGAGTGATAGCAGGTGAGCAGCAGTGGACACATGTGCAGTGACTGAGGACAGCAGAGCGACTGTTCCCTGGTGGTTTTGGAAAGTGTTGGGTGGAGCAGACCCCCAAGTCCCTGAAAGGACTCATTCAAAGTTCCACAAAACGGACACACAACATACTGCACGTCTTTGGGGGAGATCCGTCACAATGTCCAAAGTTTAGTGTTCAAATACATTATTAGTATTTTAGGCTATATATTTAACCCTTTATTGTTGTCTCTTTGAAGAAATATTTACGTTTTTGTATTTTCTAAGTAATAAAAACGCACTAATAACAAAAATAAGAGATTTTTATTGTGTTGGACCCCCGGGTTTTTTAATTCTAGGTCTTTACCAAATGGTTGAGATGCAGTTTGATGGTAAAGGGGCCGAAAACCAAGTCATAGAGATGCCCCAAAGAGGTAGATTTCAGTTTCTAGATTCAAGTAAATATTGTGACTCAAAAAGTGATCCACCAAATAGTTGAGGAAACCATCAAAGTGTTAATCAGATTGTGCTTCCATGATTTTGCACAATTCTTCTACAACATTTACACCATTCTTACTACATACATTTTCTACAGTGGCATTTTCTTGTGCTGATTGTTGCCAAAGATGATAATTGTGCTTCTCTCTGTGGGCAGAGTTTACAGAGCAGGAAGGAAACTCCACCTCCGTCCACTGCTTCGGTCCACCACACATTAAACACCTCGCATCATACGTATAATCACACCAACACTGTCACCACCAATCAGCACGCAGTATTGTCTGAGCGTTTTTGTGGGGTTTTTTTTGTGTTAAAACGACATCGGGACTACATGCATGAACATTTTCGTAGAGAGAGATTGGATTAGAAATGTCTAATCACCGTCGGTATGCATGCTTTTACCGTTCTTTCATTGGCGTGTGCAATCCTTAAAGCCTAATCTTTTGGAGCAATTCCAATTTATTGAAGTAATAATGGTTCATAAATCTCTGCTTCCTTCTGAAAGCATGTGCTTGAAGGTGAAATCGGACCAATAACGATGACCAGAATGTGCTGTAGGTGTCACGGATAAACAAGGAAGGACCCAAAAACAGAACTGCAGAAATAATGTAATTGAATTTAATAAATGGCACAAGAAAATAAATCCAAAAGTAAAATCCAAGGACAAGACTTAGCAAAAAAAACAACAATGGGCTGACAACAAGAGGACAGGAGCACAGGGTCTGAATCAAGCCCCGGTGATCCAAGATGGCGCCCTATTCAAATGAATGGCTTGTGCTCAGTAGCGCATGGGACTTCATAGAGACTGGGAGATTAGCAGAACTCGCCTATAAGCGGAGTCAGAGCAGGAAGGAAAGGAGCAGAGTTTGTGGCAGTAAAGTGTGGATTTAAAGAAAACCGAAGGATTTAAGAATTAAAAAAGTTCAGGATGACAAGGAACACTAAAATCCCCACAAAATCCGATTTTTCTGAAAACTGTAGGTTCTCTGTCAGCTGAGGTCGAGCTGTTTTGATTTACATTGAGTTCTATCGGACTTTTTTCTGGGTAGCCCGCGTGAATTTAGTCTGCAGTACCACAGGCGCCCCTTGTGTCCATGGGTGGGACAGCTTTAAGCTAGTAATACCCTATCCAGTTATTATTATAGATCCATGGTCTGAATACACAGGAGACACAGGTGTAACACATCAGGGCGGGGCTAACAATCAACAGGACAGATGGGAAGTTAAACTCACAACAAGATAACAAATATGTATCAAAATAAAACCAGATAATAAAACAGAAAGTCCACACCATGACAGTAGGAGCGTGTGTGGCCCGACAACACCATGGACTGCCCTGAATATGAACGGGATCTTCTTACCATCACATTTAGGATAAGATAAGATAAGATAGACTTTATTGATCTCACACTGGATACATCTTCAGCTCTATGTCAATTTTTCCCCTATAGCAGTATAGGGGAAAAATCAGACACACGCACTGAGGTGATCACATTTCCCCTTGTCAAGCACTAATAATGCATCGGGTTTATGTAGCCTTAAAACATATGCATCATTTGTTCTTGCAGAAGTCAAAGACAACAACATTTTTCACTCACACCCTAATCAGTGCTGGTGAATTACAACTGTTGCTACAGATGCCCCGGGGCAGAGTGATGCTACTAGCCACCAAGTCCCTTCAACCACCACCAATCATTCACACAGACACACACACACACACACACCAGACTGATACAATAAGTGGGTGAAGTGTCTTGCCTAAGGACACAATGGCAGTCTGGCACGCTACAGCCTCAGCCGCCTGCACTGTAGCACCACAAATACTTCCCCCACTACCCAGGCCCTTCCCTGCTTAGCTTCTGAGATCTGATCATTCTTTCATATGCAGGTACTGTATACACACAACAAACCCATAATAGTTCCGTTTTTGTGTGTCTCGTTGCCCCCACATTGTCTCCCAGATGCTCATTATGCACTTTCAGACGCATGATAGGTTAGACTGCGCATTTCACAACATACTTAGGTGGTTACCATAGCAATACATGGCCAAGGCTCATCTCATTTACATAAACTGACAATAAAGACATATTTTGAGAATAGATAAAAAATGTGACACACGATATAACACAGGTTTTGCACACGGTTTGTTCTTGCACATCTAGAAGAATCCCTTAATATTTGTTTATTTCAAATGGAAACAAACAGTGGAGCGCAGAGCTGATTATTATTAATTACACCGTTTCACTATGGAGAGTGACATATCGGAAACTTTCCAAACAATCTCTTTTTACAAGGCTTAATGACGACAAACAACTACACTGCACAGCTGTTAAAAATATGGCACCAAATCACACAATGGGGGCGTGTTTTTCCTTTTATTTTTGGTAGTTAAGATGGAATCCTGCATCTTAGGGATTGAGCGACATCTAAATTGAAAGCTATAAAAACAGTACGTTGACCTCATCTCTCGGGATTTACAAGCCGTTCTTCTCCTGATTGTAGTGGATTTTATTGCTAAACCAAAAAAGGTATTTGGAATGATGCGAAACGAGAATCCCGTCGTATTTCCGTGCCCGGGGTAGTGACATCATGCCACTTCCTTCAGCAACGCTCTTGTGGTTTGACACATGTAATTGAAAGGCCAGATTTTTCCTTGCCTCGCTACATGGATTATGGACTTATGCTGGTTTTTCAATTATAGTATGGATTTCTGGACGTACATTTTCATGTGGGAATGACGAAACGTATAGGCACCTCTCACCTGGGACAATAGCATTAGCTGGATTACATATATAGTCTGAATTTCAGTCTAGCCTCGTTCTTTCGGGGTGCTTTTTGTGCCTTCTTGCGACTGTCGCGGCGGTGCCAAAACAGCCTGTGGTCATATTAAAATTCTGATGGATTCTACGGCTGGAAAACCCTCACTAAGTGCATCTATGTTTAACTGAAGGCTGAGAATAAGGAGTGTGAGGGGTGCGCACTCTTGTGAAAATGGCGTTTTCTATAATTGGCCGGATTCTTCTGGCCTGCTGTTGCAATGGTAAAAACGTATTATAAAGTGTAGTGGGGTCAATAGTACACATGTAGGCTTTAATGTATCAACAATTGCAGAGTTGCATTGGCCAAGCGGGTTTTACTGGGGTTGTGTGCGTTGGCTGTTAGCAATTAGCAGCTTGCAAACTGGGGCTCGTTTTTAGGGACGTTTTTAGCAAAGGTGACGGACTGGACTAAAGTAATGGACTCAATTATTCACAGAGTCTCAAAATATTCGGGGTCGTCAAAAGTTCCATGTTTATCATGTGTAAAAACCTCTGTCAATAATTGCATTGAACTTCAGGGTGTGCTAAAACTGATTTTTAGATAAATGTCCATTGTGACAAAGCAGGTTACTTTGTCCCTTTAATGCCACTTTTATTGAATGTATTTTGGTACCTGTTGAAGAGGGTGTGTCTCAGGCAGCCATTTTGTATCGTGTGCCAACCCATGTGGGCGGAGCCACAATGATAAAAGCTCACAGGTGAACCTTGTCAGGGAAGTCACACCCAAGGGACAGGACCGTTTGTTGTGCTTGTGCAAAATAAATCTCCTGTTTTATCAATTTTAATACGAGTTCTGCCGTCTCATTTTGACTCTCGGGCCAGCTTCCCCCCATACATATTTAAATGAGATCAAATATAGATTTTATTGCATTTAGTGATACTATACTCTACTGTATTGTATTTAGTTGTTTTCCCAATTTTTTTGTTTCCCCCTGATTATTAGGATTTATTCTGCAATCAAATAATAATAAAAAATAGTGTTGTATTTTTGTTCAAATGGGTAGGACCATCACATAAGGATCCTAATCCTTTTGAATTATATACATCCATCAATTTTTGTCGACACTATCTATTGCCGGGTCGCGAGGCAGCAATCCAAGCAGCCCAGACTTCCCTGTCCACACACACTTCCTCCGGCTCATCCGGGGTAAACTTGAAGTGTTCCCTGGTCAGAGAGATAGACGGTGTAGAATAGTTTAGAAAGATATTGTATTGAATTGAAAGACCCCTGTGTCTAGAAACTATTGTGTCAAGATGTATCGTTTTGGCCGGCTCTGAAAGACTCACATATTACCATAAGGTCTGCTTCTTACTAAAAATGAAGGCTTTTTATATACATTACTTCTCAATATGTGTCATTTGAGAACATAGAAGAACCACTGTTTTCATCAGCAAACTTCCAACTATATAATTATCTAGAATCAAGCCTCACTGAATGACTCAGACTCAAATAGGGGACTGTTAACAGCAGCACTTTCCGTCTGACAATTTCCAGAAATTTCGTTGAGTTTTTTTCCGGGTGATTGAACCCACTGAAGTGAAGAAAGAGGAAATATGGTATCCTAAAGTTTGGAGTAAATTCCCCAGACCCTCCTCTGGTTCCTCAAATGATTACTTTAGCAGCTTGGAAGTCGTGTTAGTGTGAAAGTTTACCTAGAGGGCTGTGGCAGAGGGAGTGGGGGAGGACCTCTGGGCGTTCAGAGCCTTTCTCGGAGCGGCGCTACACTGTGATCCACATTCTTCCTGTGGCTGTTGGTACTGAGCTGAGAAGAGAACATGTAGGCCTCATGTTTACTCTAACACCACACTCTAGCTCCAAATCACAGCTGTCTGTCCGTCGCTCTGCCAGCTCTCCTCTGGGAGCGGCTGCTTTCACTCTCTGCACTGTCTTCATATTCTCACTCAATTCTCAATGAAAAACCATGATCAAATCCATTACAGCATACTAATAAAACAGCATTAAAGCCATTGTGAGATCCAATAAGACAATGTTTATCTTATTTACAGTATATTAACATTACATTCAACAACTTAGGTTTAATCCTCAGCTTTTCTTGAATCTCTGAGGTGAAAGAAAGCTGCAGTATGTGGAAAGATCAAAAAGGCCCATAGACATCGGGCAATGGAAATACAAGGCATTGAAATCATAAATAATCACAATAACAAAATCTTGCTGAAGTAGCTCGCTCATGATCGTAAGCTAGCTTTTACCAGTCTAGCCGGAGTTCCCCCAGAGAATTAAAGCACCTGATTGGCCAAACTTTGTTGCTTATATCTGGATTTATAAAGACTATATTAAAATAAAAACACCAGGAATTTAGGGCCCCAACTTCCACATAAAATGCTGTGTTCTTTCATCCTGAATATTGCTTTTCATACTTCCTAAAGCAGTGTTTTTCTGAGGTTTTGAAAAGGTGAAAGAACTTTAATCGTAGTTAAAAATGTAATGAATGTAAGCCAATTTACTGGGACACGCTGTTCTAAGTCATCTAAGTCGCCTTTAGGCCATTTGAAATCAGTTTGTTGGCTTCTCTTTACCCCATGGACTTTTTGAACCCTGTTCGGCGACCCCACTCCCATCTCTGTGTGGAGTGAGAGGACAAGTGCCCAAAAAATAACAATTGTAAACCGCTTTGTGACTCTGGTCTGTGAAAGGCGGTATATAAATAAAGCTTACTTACTTACTTACTTAGAACCAAGTGTGACCTCTTGAAGAAGTTATAGATTCTATTGCTTGAAATTACAATAAATATGTATATATTTTTCTACATGCGCAACATATTTCTCCGTGATACAGTTGAGGGCCGTCTCAAGAGTAAAAAAAAAAAGTGTGTGATTATTCAAGTGCTCTTTTCAGTAATCTTAATGACACTTTGTGGGCTAGAACTTGTATAAATCATCCGTCTGCTTGAACTGGATGAACCCTGGTAGAAGTCAAGTTGAAAATAGCTGTGCACATTTGGTTAGCTTGGTTTGTTAGACCATAATTCTTCGTAGACACATCTTTGCCTGAAGTCATGCCAGACAGTGCACCTTCTCATGACAGAGATGAGCCGTGTAGAAAAAAAAAAAAAAAGTCTGGTTGTGGGCGAGCTTGTCTGAATCCCCAGGCTCTGAGTAAATGCATATTTCTCCGGGTTCAGTTGCATTCACTTCTTTACCAAAACAGAAATCAAATCAAAAATGCTTGTGGCTTCTTGATAAGGTCAGAGCGTGGCCACAAAGGCAGAAGCCGTGGACAACCCTCTTCGTCTGTTTCTCTCCAACAGGAAATGCTTGACTGATTTTACAGACAATACAGATCTTTTTTGGGAATATGCTTTTTGAAAACAAAGTCTGCGTGCAGTAGTCATGACAGACAACAACAAAGCTACTGCTGCTAAATTACCATTTTATAGAGACACCGCACACATTTATTGGGAACGCATCAAACGTGTGGCTCACTTTCTGTCACATCACACACTAACAGCAGCAGCAGTAAAAGTGGATGATTGACTCATTGTCCGTAATACAAATTATATTAATTTACATTCACTTTTCTGTGTGAGAAAGCAGATCAAAAGATGTGACAGAGGCCAAAAATACATGCATGTGAAAACTAGTTAATGTGGGGAAGGGAGCCTTACTTTTCCCATGAGAAGTGCACTTGCCTGATGTTTAATCCTATATGCAATCTATGGTCCAACCGAGGGATGGGCAATGATTGTTTCCAGGGATTATGATTATTATTCGTCCCACAGTGGGGAAATTACTGTGTTGCAGTGCAGTGTGGGATATCGCCCTATTGCTGAGGGCTTGAGCCGATTTCGCCTGGTTACTTTTTGATTTAATTTAGTACAAAGCTACTTCAGCTAGATAATACAAATATTTAAAGTATTTTCTTTGCGTGTAAATTTCTATTTTTGCTTATTTATTTGTTTAACATTTATATATAATGATGATTTTCTGAGCAAATTACTATTTATTGGTATCGGTTTCAATTTTGATTATTTATTATAGGATATTATATGTTTTTTGGTTGTTCTTTTTGCTTTGTGTTCAGAAAGTTCAGAAACCTGATTGGGGCAGCATGAGGCCCCCGAGCCACACTTTGCCCAGGTTCCCTCGTCTCTCCTATACTTGGCCCTACTCAACTCTACTCTTTAGTATCCGGTACCGTATCCTAGCAACCTACCCACAGCAAACCAGTATCCGTGGACATTCCTTGGTAACCATTGCTTTACTACCAGCTTGGCCTGGATAGAAAAAGTCCTGAGCAGGTTCTAAAAAACAGAGAATGTAGAGTAGCGCCAAGAGAGATGGTGGAAACGGGGCGGATGTAGCAAGACATGGAGGTGATGAGTTCTGATGAGGACATAGCCGGGGTCAACTTCCTCAGCCTCAGTAGTTGTCAGACAGATGTTCGACCACATGAGCTCATTTGTTTGTAAACTATTATTTTAACTTAACATTCTCTACCTACAGCAGCGGCCGCTACACTCACACTGACCCAGACTTGCTCTCTCTCTCGCCTTCTCCTCTGTGCCATATACTGACCTCGGAAGCATGTCAATTTTGCACCGCTGCTATAAAATCTCTTGTTGCACACGAATGGATGTGTTTTCCAGATGTCCCCCCCCACACCCTCGACACCCCCGCCCCCTTCAGCAGAGACCAGCACAAGGAACACCTGTGCTCGGAATAGGCTCCCGTCCCTTCTCCCGCGGCTGCACTAAACGCTGGGAGTCTGGAGACAGACGCCGTCACTGTGTCCAAAAAACGGCGTGCTTGTGAGCTGGTGTCTGAATAAGCGATTGAAAAAAGCCAACAGAGCTGAGCGGGATTACAAAACAGCTGTGAGAGAACAGGAGTTGTGTGTTTTTGAGGGTGACGTCTGCAGAAAGAGGGCTAAAGGTAACTGGGTTGGATATTGTACCAGATGTATAGGCTTTTTTGCATTGAGTGTGGTATTTAAGTCCAAACTAAATATTGGCCTGATACAGCGGCTGGAGACCGGTCTACTTCGATATATATTTATTCTTTTACTCAAACTGCGCTCACAGCAGAAGAGCTTCATGAGGAATTGTGCAAAACAACAAGGACATTTTGTTCCGTTGTGCTTGAAAGTTCACTCGTTCCAGGCAGAAATGTGGATTATTACAATAATTATGAATGATAACGCAAAAAAACGTTTAAAAAACGCAAAAAATGCCAAAAATATATGCTATAAAATGCTACAAAAACGCTAAATTTCTTCTGACCCTGATTAGAAGTCTCCACCCCCCAGTTCTCCATGGTGTTGTCCCTTTAGCATCTCTGACAGTCTTTTAAAGTAGTTGTTGATGATTTCTGATGGTAAAGTTGTCCATTCTTCTCGGCAAAACACCTCCAGTTCCTATAAATATGTGGGTCGGCTTGCCTGCATTACATTTGAAACCTCACCTGATTGGCTCAATGATTTTTATAAAGTTTAAACTAGAAAACATTTTTATAGGACAATAAAGAGCTTCACACAACCACTAACGATGAGTGGAAAACAAACAAAAAGAAGATTTACAAAGTATGAGCAAAACAATGAAATCTGTGGAGACTTTAGACTTTAGGCACGTCTGTGAAAAACAAATCTTCTATAATTATATACATGTTTATGATCTACAATAGAATTATCAGTGAGTTACACCACAACATGTCAAAGCATAGAGGTGTCAAGTAAGTTAGGTAAGATGTTCTAACACAGAATAAATTGCGCTTCTTGAAATGCCCATTGTGAGTTTTTGCTTCCTTTTTAGTCTTATTTATGATGTATAAGAAAACAGAAGAGAAGCAGAAAAGTCTCAGTCTGGTGCAAGGCCTTATAGAGCCTTCAATTCCTACTAAGTCATGTTTTTATAATTCCAAATGTCCAATAAATATTTTACTAGGCTTCAGCGGATCAGAGGGTGGATTATTAAATAGCAGCAGATTGCTCCATGGTGAAAATATTATTCAAGTGGTTCCATAAAGCCGTATTAACGCCTCACAATACTGGTGTCTGTCTGCAGAGGAGCGCTGCCACCAAATGGAACTGTTCTAAAATACTTGGTCGTGGCTGAGGTGGTTTGTCAGAAATAATAGAAAAGGAGACAGTTGCCAAAGGCAGTAGGGCGCTCTTAAACTCTTGTGGAGGTTACAGTGTTAATTTGTATTTGGTCTAACCCTTTCCTAACCTCAAACTTCAGCACTCAGGGCCACTGGAAATGTCCTCAAATTATGTGGGGGATCACTTGCCCCAAAAGGAAAGAAAATACACCTCATCCTTAGATAAAAATACATTTCTGTTTTTAAATCAAATTAAAACTTTGGTGGATGTGCAGGACTGCTGACACACGTCTGCTGCTTTTGAGGAATGTCTGAACTTTCAGCGAATGAAGCTCAAACTAAATAAAGAGATGATGCACTGGACTTTTAGGATCTGTGCTTCCCTTTAATTTGCTGACTGAAAAGATGCGTCAACTTTGCAAGAGATTTTCTCATTTATTCTTGTATTTATATTTTTCCAGAAAAGCTGCTGGTTCTGACAGTGGCCACTGAGGAGACAGACGGCTTCAAGCGCTTCATGCAGTCGGCAAAGTATTTCAACTACAATGTCAAAGTAAGATTTCATTAGTGTCCCTCTCAGTGTTTATAACTCCCACATCACTGACTGGAAAACAACAGTTAAAGCCAGGACAGACGCTTTAAAATAACTCAATGTGAATTTATTCATTCATTCATCATAGTAATGACGATGAGTTCATGATGAGTTCATGCTGAGTTCATGATGAGTTCATGCTGAGTTCAGGATGAGTTCATGCCGAGTTAATGACTTACGTACTTCAATCACAAGGAACATGAACCGCTCAGAGTCATAATGAAAACAGAGGCAGAAAGGACTCATCATGAACTATTATTCTATTTAATTTTTTGGCCCAGTTGACTTTGGTAATGATGAGTCATGGTTAATGAATGATGTCAGCAGTTATTAATGAATAATAATGTATCATAATGAGTTATTGATTAGTTAAGGACCATCTGTTTGATTCTGATAGTATAATGATGAGTCATGAGAGTTCATGATGAGTCCTTGTTGCCTCTGGTTTCCATCCTGCCTCTCTCTCTCCATGTCAGGTGCTGGGGATGGAGGAGACGTGGAAAGGAGGTGATGTCGGCCGCTCCATCGGTGGAGGTCAGAAAGTGCGCCTTCTGCGGGCCGCCATGGAGGAGCTGTCTGGACAGGAGGACCTGGTGGTTCTCTCTGTAGACAGGTACAGTCTCATCTTTAGTGACACCTTCAAAACCAGACACAACACCAAACACTCTGTGTTTTACCTCCAACAATTTAGAAAGCAGAGTTTCTGCGTTCTCATAAAAGCTTTGACTTTGATGATGCCGATGCTTGATCAGAATAGTTGACACCAAAGTGCTGCAAACCACACTTTACTGCTGTGATGAAAAGAAAAGATGAAAGAATTAGAGGTAAAACTAATTGTCATAATAAGTGCTTTGAAAGTCGTGCCTTCTTGAGAAAGCCACAAAGCCACGCACTCGTTCTTAAAGAGCAGGTAGAATCACAAAGCAAAGCAAATCAAAAGAGCGCTAGAGGCTAGAAAACATATCCAGACCATAGAATGATTTGCCACTGTAATATACTGTATGTGCTTCAAATCCTCTATAAAAGAACCACACCTATCAAACAAGTAGGTTTACGCTCGTTTTCATCATAGCAACTTTAATTGAACATTTGTTATTTGTAATTCAGTCATTTCAACTGCGCGGAAATATGGTGCATCATGAGCCCCACTTCCTCCTCGGAGTAAAACAGTAGTTACACGTTCAATTGGAGTGAATTGCAGCGTGCATTTGTTTGGCTTCTGAAAATAAAGGACAGGCAGAGATGTGGACTCGTGCGGTGTCTTGGGTTGCCGCGGCGACAATGATGGATATGGGATGAGTCGGGACATGTGTGCAGCATGTCTGGATACAGTGGAGTGTACAGTGCTCCCTTCAATCAGCCCACCCCCACCCCGGGCTTTCCACAGGCTCAAAGTTCCACGTCTGTGAACCAGGAAGTCCAAAGACCTCCACTGAGTAGCCTCAGTTCATAATGTGCTGGATTGGGTTGATGAGTAGGGGGTGTGCAGGGATTTTCCTCGAGCACAATACACTATTCTATTCTCAAATACCAGTGGTTTCCAAAGTGAGGGTCATCGTTGGGCTTTAAAGCTGGGGTACCTAACTTTCAAACTGTACAAAATATGGACTGAAATGAAATCCATCCACAGTTCTTGGATCTATAACCGTTTGGTTCCATCACTAGATTTGACACGTCATTTTTGGCTTCTTCTTTTCTTCTTTAGATCAGCTTTTGGAGGCTGAAAAGTGACAAAGATAAACCACCTTCACTCAGCCAATCAGCTCTCGGCCCAAAGTGTCAAATAGTGACTCACCTGGCTCTCTCTTACAATGTTTCTAATCATATAAAGACAGCTTGTTATGGTCTCATTTGTTCACAACATTTTACATTTACCAGACTCTTTCTTTTAGGACAAACAAAATCTATCACTTTTGATCAACCATTTGGTACTGCACTGTATACTTTGGGGAAATTAGGTCCAATAATACAGGCAACTTTAAACCTATTTCACAAAACACATTCATTCATTCAAAGTCAATCTGCCGTAGAGCGAGTGGATCCGTGTCATGCATGTTTTCAAACCTCTTCAGCCCGATTGCCCCCCCATTTGGGGTCCGCCCCCCCTTGCTGCAGCTTGTCCGGACCGTAGCTGACAGATACAACAACTGACAATCACATGTTTCACATCCTCGTGTTCGGAAAACTCTCAGCTACAACATTATCCACTTCAATTTCAGTTCAACAGACCCAGGTTCAAACAACAAACCACAATCTGACAAATCGTCATAAAGCACATGTCGAATCAAATGTTTGCTTTGGCGTCACAAGCGCCCTCAAAACAATAAGTAGCCCTGCTGTCAGCACACCATTAGAAAGCCCTCCCCGAACTGAACACAATGCTATAAGGCTGGTATCGCTACCTCTAAAACTCGCTGACCAAGCCGCAGACGAATGCCAGAAAACAAAGCAGTAAAACATCAGCGTTGGAGTAAAAGTTGACTTACTTTTGCTGTTTTTTCATCACAAGTCATTTCCGTAGGAATAAAAGTCAGTTTTTTCTTGTATTCAACCTCATAGCGAGGCTTTCTAGCGATCTGGCAGATATCTGTTACTTCCTCCTTCTGTAAGAGGCCCTTTGTGATAGGCTGCACCCGTGCGTCATGTCACGTACCTCTGTGTATCTCTTCCTGTGATTGGCCACAGGTGCTGTCCATCAATACGTTTTCAATGGTTTTTGATAGCCGAAGGTGTCTTCTTTCCAAAATGGTATGACATGCCCTGATTGGCCAAAGTACCGCGGAGGCGTGTACATGCGTATAGTTGGGGCAGAAGGAGGCTGTGCGCAAACCCTTTACGCACGGCAGGTAGAGCAGTACTCGGAATTTTGACGAAAGTAAAAGATGGCAAAACAGCGTTATACACGCGAGGAGGTTGTAGAGCTTCTTGCTAGGGAACCGGGTGCCAAAGTTTATCTCGATGACTCTACAGACATGTTTTGTGCCATTTGGCACAATTTTGGCACAGTTGGATTCCGCCTGGACTTTTTTTCCAATTCCATGTACAACTCTGCAGTGGTTTGTTTATTTGGCACATTTTTTGCTGGACTGGTCCAAAATATCGGGAACTGTCAATTTTTGTTCTTATTTGCTACACCACAGACAGGGAAAAAGCTTTTTTGAGGGAAAATATGTGTTTTTTTTTTTAGGCGGAAGTTAGAATTGTCTGTTTCAACCTCATTTTATTGTCAACCAATACAATTTATCATCTTTATTTCACTTCCACAGCAATCCCCAAGGTCCACCAGGTAATTTGGTACCAAGTTTGGCCACATATCTGGCTAAATACTATATGAAACCTTAGTAAATGTAGATTATAGCTTTTTCGGGAAAAAAGGCCTCTGGGCTTAGGGCATGTGGGGACATCTGCTCTATGCAAAAATGTGATCCATATTGTGCAAAACTTGCTTCTAATTCTAATGCTAGATAATGAAAATGACCATGAAATCGTGCCTAATGAAGATAAAAGTTAAGATGGTAAACATGGTCATATACTGTTCACATAAGTACGCTTTTTTTTTTTATATAGCGCCTTTCACAGAGTCACAAAGCGCTTTGCAATTGTTGGTATCATTCCACTCACTCCACACTCTCCACACACATGGAAAGTAGGTTGTCTGCAGGAGGCACATACTGGACCCTAATGTACATGTTTTCAGTGGTAGGGAAAACCGGAGCACCTGGAGGAAACCTGCACAGACACGGAAACAATATGCAAACTCCACACAGAAAGGCCCTGTCTGGAGATGGAATTGCATCCTGAGCCTTCTTGCGATAAAGCACAAGCGCTAATCACCGCGCCACCCACGGAAAAAGCCCAAATATTTTCTGTGGGTGCCATTATTCAGGAAACCATAGACGGATTGCTGTGACAGTCGTATAAAGCTGGAGTTTTCACAGCCGTTTGCGAGTCTTTGTGCTGACAGCTCTCCTCTATACTAAAGAATGCACACAGTTTACACAGAGCTCAGTCGTCTCCAGGGATTTACGACCCATCATGCATCACCAATGTCGGTTTTGACCCCAAATATATAAGGTTAACATGATGCATTTTGGCCTTTTCCATCCAGTTACGATCTCATCTTCGCTGGGGGGCCGGAAGAAATCCTCAAGAAGTTCCAGCAGGCGAACCACAAAGTGATTTTTGCAGCAGAGGGTTTGATTTGGCCCGACAAACGACTGGCAGAGAGGTATCCGACTGTGAGGGGAGGAAAGCGCTACCTGAACTCCGGGGGTAAGTTCCACAATGTAAAGTACTGTTTTGTCTAAACCCACAACACATTAAAAACATGGTAAAAAAAAAGCCTCATTTTAACATGAAGAGCACAAAACTGTCAGAAGTGGAATGTCCTAGAGAAGTGCTCTTTGCCCGTGGCACTAAGATGTTTATGGTTAAGTCTGAGAAACAACATAGACACTTTTAAAAAAACACAGAAATAGGATTCATACAGACTTCCATTTGTGAGGTTAGTTCAATGAATTTCTTTAAGTTTCATTATACATTTAAGTGCGATGAAAGGATACAGATATGATTGTGACTCGCCCTCATCCTGGTATCGAGCCCAGGACCTTCTTTGTGTTGGATTGGCTGCACCATTATTGTTTCACACATGGTTTTTGTGTTCACAATCAGCAATTCACAAAAATTGCAATTGTTCAAGTTGAAAATAATAAATAATTTGGAAGATCTGTCAGTGGAATAAGTATCTATGGTCCCTTTTTTTCATTCCACATCTGATATTTTTCATGATTTTTTCTGCATGTCGTTTTTGACAGTTTCCTTCAGGTGCTCCGGTTTCTCCTACCACTACACCATGTACGCTACATGTCCTCCAGCTTTGGCTTTCAGGATGAGTCTGATGCTCAGGACATATTTCCCTACAGGGGACAATAACATGTGACTTTTATTAGTATACTATAATAATGTTTGTACTTATAGGTTAGAAAAAAAAAAAGCCATGTGTATGAAGAAATTGCTTTACATCTTTTCAAATTGACGTTAGAAATATAGCTCTTAGCTGGTGCCAAACCTGTGCTGCCTCATCTATAAGTTACTGTAAATGACGTTACTGTACAAACTATTTTCGGCAGGTCTGAGCAGGTGTACAGTAGCTCTGGAGATATTGTCTGGAGTTCAGTTTGAGGCGATTGTATTTGTGTAAAGTATTTGTGTATAGTATCTAACCGTGGTGTGTTTGCACATTCCTCTGTGAGCTGTCAGAATGAGGAGACACAGACCTTCCCCTGTGGACTTCAGGGAGACCACTTTGGAGATAAGACACTGACGACTCCTTTCATTTTACATTGAATTACAACATTTTATTTTTTGATTTAAAGGAGCAATATGTAAAAATCTGGCCAAAAGCGGCACTGCACTCTCCCTGACTCAGGTTTCCAGATATGCAGACATAATAGTTGAATAGACAAGAGTTTTGTCAACAACAAATCTATAACCAACACTTTTTTTTCACAAATGCCCCAATAGAAATCCTCGTTTGAGTTCTTGTTTTGTCATTAATAATTTGAGAATCATGACAAGACTGTTTTTAGTTCTGCGGCCACATTGGCCACACTGTGAGTTCTGGCGCCTGGACCTGCAGACTTTCTGATTGGTGAAACGGTGGAGAGCGGGACATCACACTGAAAACAGTAACAAGATTTAGGGGCTGTGAAACTAATTTTGAAATTCCAATATCTCTGAACTACTGTTATTCAAAAAGAGCATGATTTATCTATGCCTTTTGAAATATTAGGGCCGTTTAATGATGACTTGACATGAAAATCTTACATGTCTACTTTAAACCAGGACAGTCCCATTGAGATTAAGAACCTATTTTTTCAAAAGGGTCCTGGACAAGATGCAGCAAAAGTTACACACACGTACAATAATGTCTAGTTGGTCTTACACTGAAAAAACCTCTGCAGACAGAATCCTTGTATATTCTTCAGTATGCAAACTATAGCAGGCATTTCCTGTCCAGAAGAAAGAGCTGTTTTTGGACACGATCCCAAACGCAGCCTCATGAACACACACTAAGCATTCTTCTGCCTTTTGACTAAGTTTGGGCTGTTGAAAAGTAACGATGCTTGAAAGTAAGTCATTTCTAACAGTGAATGATCAGCTTGGGTCTTTTTAACCGAGAGCTCCGAGGCCAGTGCTTTGTACAAACATGTGGTTGGAGCAGAGGTCTTGTATTTCTGTCTGATTAATGAACTGGGTGAAAGTCTGTCTGCTTTTTCTTTGTTTTTTGATGAATTAGAATGGAGAAAAATGTATGTGTGTTGTTTTCTCTGTGTGTGTTTGTGTGTGTGCTGTGCTGTCCTAAACTTGCCTTTCTTGTGTGTGTGTGCGTGTGCGTGTGTTTGTACGTGTGTGCGTATGTGTCTCTGAGTACATGTATGTGTTGGTTTGTGCGTGTGTCTGTATATTTATGTGTCTGAGTATGGGTAGGTTTGTGTGTGTGTGTGTGTACATGCATATATGCGTGTACTACATATGTGTACAGTATGTGTGTGTATGTGCATGCGTGTAGGTGTATCTACATGTGTGTGCGTGTGTACGTGTGTGTGCGTATGTGTCTCTGAGTACATGTACGCGTTGGTTTGTGCGTGTGCGTATTTGTGTGTGTCTGAGTATGGGTAGGTTTGTGTGTGTGTGTGTGTACATGCATGTGTGTACTATGTGTGTGTGTATGTGTGTATGTGCATGCATGTACGAGTATGTGTATCTACGTGTGTGTGTGTGTGAGTTTGCTTGTATGTGTGTGTGTGTGTGTGTGTGAGTTTGCTTGTATGTGTGTGTGTGTATGCTTGCGTGTATGCGTGTTTGCATAGTGAGTAAATTGGGACATGAGCTCAGACTGACTGATGTCCGTTGTCAGACTGTAGAATAAGTCTTTTATTCTGCTCCAAATAGCACGAGCCGTTGATCTTTGCAGTGAAGACGTGACTGAGTGCTTCTCCTTGTGGTCATCAGTTGGTTTGGTCAGTGTTTGGTCAGTGTTTGACCTCCCACTGAGCAGCGGAACGCTCTCAGTCTGATTAGAGGCCGCTCCAGCGCTCATTGTCATCAGCCTGACATGTGGATTTGTCTTGGCCCTTGGCGTGGCCCTCATTCTGTATCAAATTGTAGGTTTTGTTTGTGTTTATGCAGCTACCGCCCAAGTGACCAATGGGATCCGGTTTATTGGAGCTCGGTGCTCTGGGTGAGAAAGGGCATCTCAGGGCACGACCGAGCGGCAGAGAATATCCAAACAAAAACGTTGACCTTTTAAAGCATTTGCTAAAGCTGGGGGACCTAACTTTTGAATGTCTTGATTACAATTATTGTTTATGAGAGTATTGTATAAGTACAATTCTGCCTTCATTTTATAAGAAAACAGATCATCTATATATATTTTGCAGAGCCCTGTGAGTCACTGTTTGACACTTTGAGCTGAGAGCTGACTGGTTCGCAGAAAGAGTGGACCAATATATTTTTTTTTATTTCTGAAAAAGTTGATTCAGATATGACGGAGGCCAAAAATATATGCATTTCTCCTTTTATTAATTAAACCTTTATTTCACCAGTAAAGTCCCATTGAGATTAAGAACCTATTTTTCAAGGGAGTCCTGGACAATAGTTACACACAATTACAGATTATAAAAACAGTCACATACAATTTCATAGAATTACGGATTATAAAAACAGTTACATACCGTTGTATTAGAGCATTGGCCTTAGAGTCTGAAGGTCTTGGGTTCGAGCCCACCATAAGACCTACTTCACAACTCCCACTGATGACTTAACCCCACTTTGCCTGAAGCCCCTGCTGAATAATCAAGGCTTCTGTGGACTCACCACCTGCTGGGTGACGTAGAGCGAGTGGGGGGCTGGTGCTCTGTGTACTGGGTGCAGCTCTGACTGCCACCCCCTGACCCAGAAATGGATTAAGGGGAAGAGGATGGATGGATGGACTTTTTGTGGTTTCAAATGTAGGTAACCCAGCTTTACGTCACATTCCATCAAACACACATCACAGTTTGAATTGTATTGTTATAACTAGCCATTTCCTTGCAGTGGTCTGTGTCTCTGGGTCATTCTCCTCCTTTTCTTATTGATTGACAGTTATTTTTGTTACGGATGCCTTTTGTTTGCAAACCCTTGTATTTAGAATGACACAACTCTTCTGAAGCCAGCTCTTTTCCCCCTTTTAACTCTCAGTTGACGGATTAACAACAACAGGACGCGGTGTTGATATAAAAGCTCCTATTTTGTGGGAGGCTGCTGCCGATAAAGCGTAAAAGTCACGATGCTCTTTAAGCACTCGCCGCCGCTGCCAAACGCATTATGTCATGTCTATCCACGGACTTGTTTACCGTGTCTGGGGCTCGCTTCAAAACTATGGGATCCAAAGAGCGCGCACCAACAACACGGTCGAACCCTGCAATCAGCCTCTGCGGTCGGGAGGAAGAGGGAAGACGGGAAACCGGAGCAGACCGCGCCATGAGAACTCACAGCGGTGGATTTCAAGAGAGTTACAAACGCTTTAGGCAGAAGTTAAGGGCTGCAGGATTGTAAAGAAATATGGGATTGCAGAATTTCTGGCTAATGTTACGATTTGCCAATATTGTGAATGTTGAATTATGGAAACAAAATCAGAATTATTTTTATTGCTATTCTAAGTAACATGAATTTACTAACTGGGAAATTGATTTGGCTCTTATAATAGTACAAATTGATAGAGATTGAGATTGATTGAGATCCATTCATATAGAAATAAAATATAAAAGAATAACAGTTACATAAAGTGGCAGTAACATAAAGTGGCAGTAACATGGCGGTCATAAAGGGAAGGGGACCAAGTTGGGTGATGTCAGCCACTTAAACATTTTTTGAAATATTGTATATTTCTGACCATGGGATACTGTACTCTTGTGTACAGTAAGTATTTTTCAACAATAATACATTTAAATGAGTCCATCACTTTGACACAACTATGAACACTACAATTTGCTGGAGGAGAATATTTAAACCAATGACAAAGAGCCTTGGATTCATTTGGACCAATCAGGAGGCGGGTCTAACTGTTTTCAAATTTCACTCTCTTGCATAGAAAAGTCACTGACTGAAAAGTGAGTGAAACTTTAACTAAAAACAACTTTCATTTGAAAAAGGGTAGATATAGAGCGATTACCTCTTTACACAACCCCCACACATTTGAAGAAAAGGTTTTTGAATAGGTTGGCCCTATTTTATACCTGTTTTTCTTTCAAGGATGAATAAGTAAAAAGCAAAACATATGTTATATTTTTTTTCTCAAAATGAATTTTTATGTTTCTCTAAATTATGAAAAGGATGATTTGGAAAGATAAAATCTTACTGCTGCCTGACAACATAATGAAAGATACTTGTTCCACTGACAAATTCCAAAATATATTACTATAAAATGGTATGGTATTTTTTTGCCTTTAATCCATCGTTTGTTTGAAAGTCTTTGCCATTTCCTAAGTAGCGTCCACAAAAATTCATGATCTTTAGTTCACAACGTTTATTGCCCATAACTCCTCACTGTCTATCTCCAAGCAGCTGAAAGTAACTTTCTAATCCCACTGGTGTTTACAGAAGTGAGAGATGCCAATTATCACACTTTTTTCACGGTAGACCGGAGCCAGCTCACGTAATCAGCCTGAGCCTCTGCAGCCCAGTGGAGCCCGTAAAAGTTTACAAGACGCTTTACAGCTGGAAATGCATTTGACACGATTTTATCCGCAGGTATCATTGGGTATGCTCCGTACATTAGCAGAATCGTGTCGCAGTGGGATCTCCATGACAACGATGATGACCAGCTTTTCTACACAAAGATATACTTGGACCCACTGCAACGGGTAAGACTCACGACAAAATGTATTTGCGACAGTGGCTCAGTTGGTAGAGCATTGCCTTTGAGCCTGAAGGTCGTGGGTTCAAGCCCACCATGAGACCTTCTCCACCGATGTCTGCTGTTGTTGTGTCCTTGGCCAAGACCCTTAACCCACTTTGCCTATAAGGAGTGTGGAAGTGATTTTTGCTGCTTGCCTTGATGTGTACATGTATGCATCGAACCAAAATTTCCCCACTGTGGGACGATTAAAGGACCTTCTTCTTCTAAAAGTAGTAGTAGAAGTTTATTTAATTTGATTCTTAAAAAAAACAACAATCTTTTTCAACTTTAATATACAGACTGAGGCTTTTAATATCTGATTTTTTGAATACTTTGTCTTTTGTAGCTTGAAAATGAACTAACCAAGCTTTAACACTAGAACTACCAGAGCAGTCAATTTGACGTCGTTTCACGTATATCTACTCATCTTGTGTACATTGTTCGTCTTCATAAATGTGTAACTTTATCTGTGTCTTTATGTAGTTTGTTTATATGACATACATTTGATGAAATTTTATTTTATTTTTTAAATGTAAGTTCTTCCTTTAACTCACCAGTTTTAGCTCTAGTGAGTAAAGATAATAAACTTCATAAACTTGTAGAATACTGACTGGACTGGCCCCATTCAATACTGATTTGAATGAGGCCTGTCAAAAGGACTTCTCTTGGAGTTTTAGTAGTTTCAGAATTGTGGGAGTCCTAGTGTTAAAGCTAGGGTTCCTAACTTCTTGTTCCTCTTAAATAAAGCGTGTTGCTTGTTCCAACAGAAAGAGACTTATACAAGTAAAATTAAATTAGACCATAACATGCCTTTATATTATTATAATTTGATCTTTTGTAAACTTATATCTGAGAAAAAGCCCTGTGAGTCACTATTTGATGCTTCGGGTTGATTGGCTGAGTGAGGGTGGTCCCCTCTTTTTCACTCTGAAAAAGCTGGACATAACAGATGCTAAAAATAGATGTGTGTAAAAAATAGTGACAGAACCAATTTCGACAGCGAGGAACTTTAGGGAGGTCCATTTTATTGCATAATTTCTTCTTTTTTTTTTATACACTCGGAATATTTGTATAGTTTGAAAGTAGTAATCCCGCTTTAAATGCGACATTCAAATGACTCAACAGAAAAAGAACCCCTCTAATCTCCATTGTTGACTAATTCTATTGACATACTGGTTACATGTGTAGTGCATGATGGGTAAAAAGTGGATTGTGTCTCGCTGCAGATGAATCTCAACATGACCTTGGATCACAAGTGCCAGATTTTCCAGAACTTGAACGGCGCTGTCGGTGAGTAATGGCAAAACTCGTTAAACCCGC
Organism: Knipowitschia caucasica; assembly: GCA_964034765.1. Taxonomy (NCBI): domain Eukaryota; kingdom Metazoa; phylum Chordata; class Actinopteri; order Gobiiformes; family Gobiidae; genus Knipowitschia; species Knipowitschia caucasica. The sequence goes on from OZ035843.1 coordinate 20,926,345, forward strand.
CACTAAGTCACAATTTAATTTGACAATTTAGAATAAGCCATGTGTCAAGTGTGTTCTCTGGACTTTTTCATCAAGATTCATTTCCATAACTGAATTTAAATTAGACTGGCACGTGTGACTGCTTTCCACCACAGAAAAAGTCCAATATTATTCAGCTGTGCTTGAAAATGTGTTCTCACCCAGCCAAAGATTATATCGTTTTGGTCATATTCTGGACATAATGAAAAATTAGCGGAAACACTTCTTAAAAAACTCATCGTTAGTAGTTCTGTGAAGCCATTTAGATGTTAAATTGTCACATTTATCACATTTATACAGCTTTTTTTTAAACCTTTTTTAAAGCACTTCACATCGAGAAACCAATTACCCATTCACACACACATTCATACACCAGTGTACGCTGACACTGGGGGCTGGGCGGGTTAGGTGTCTTGCCCAAGGGCACACTGGATGGTTTTACACCTGCCAACCTGCGGGTCAGTCGCTCTGACCGCTCAACCAATGACGATCCAACCACCAACATTTCACACTCTACCCACTGAGCTCCTGCTGCATATTTATTGTCAATCAATGTGTTTGTGGAGTGCTCAGTTCATGCAAGGCAGTCCAGGAATTTACAAGAACTTGAGGCTTTACCATAAGAGAGGATGCAAAACCTCATCATCTGCAATCACAAAACACTCTAAGATAGTGAGGAGAAAATACTTGAAATGGTTGAGAAATTATTGTAGCAGTTTCTATCATTTAAAAATACTGTATATAGAAAAAAATATGGCCTCACGCAACAACTAACAACGATCAGAAAAAGTGGTTTATATATCCAATATGTGGCCAACAAATATTATATAAAACCTTTCATTCGTCCCTCAGTGGGGAAATTTCAATGTCATGTTTGGAAACGTGTTTTATAAAATTACAAATAGATTGGATTGGATTCAGTTTCAGCCTGGGTGTGTACATTTTCAAGCACACCTGTATTCTCAAGGTTGATAATAAGAATGCCTCGTCCATCTTTTCTTCTTCCAAGTCTTTCCTCTCTAATCTTTCATTGTTCTTGTTGGCAGACGAAGTGCTTCTGAAGTTTGGCACCGACCGCGTCCGAGTCCGAAACACCGCCTATGACTCTCTCCCAGTGGTCGTCCATGGCAACGGCAACACCAAAGTAAGTGACAAATAACCCTCTCTACCGTCCAGTCTGTCACGTTCTCCGCACTTTGCCCCCGAGTGAATGATCGAACCGGCTGTTAGACTTTAGAATCCGCACTCAGGACTTATTTTCCGGTCGGATCGTCAAGGAACACAGTATAGCAAGTAGATGGATTAAGTGCAAACAGAAAATACTAGTTTGTAAAGCGCTTAGAAGATACTGGTGCCAAGAATTCTGGCCAAGTCATCATTTACAGACAGGGTCCAGCCAAAAGAATGTCTAATTTCACCGTCAGGATTAGTCTGAGCAATAAAACCCAGAAGCAGATAAAAGGATTTTTAAGGTCACATATTAGTTCTTAGATGAGTCCACCCAGCTGGCTGTGATGTGCTTTTAATTAAACTAAATGTGAATATGAACATGGATTATTGTTGTGGGTCTATCTCAACCAAAAATGACTTGTTTTGGTCGCGGCCCAAATTGAAGAACATAAGATCTGGTTGGGGTCAAAAGTATGGTTTGAAACAAGTTTGTGTATTATTTTCTGGTAGGTTTAGATTCAGCCACAATGAGACAAAGAGATGTATTTGAAGACTGATTACATTTTTGTCCTAGCTTAACTTCTAATTACATGTTAACTAACATTTTAGAAAAGATTTAGAACTAGATATGGTTGTTTTGCCGACCTTACAGTTCATTTAAAATCAAGTATAACATGCCATAGTAGCCCATTTCCATCAAGTGCTTCAAGTGAATGTAATATTGATAATTGAAAATCATTCCAGGGACCAGTAAAAAAGGTATTGTGGGCCCGATTTGGCTCTCAGACCTGAGTTTGACATAGTGGTATTGTGGATTTAGTGGATCCCTCTGATTGGTTTGATCAGGAATATGTTGTGTGTGTAGTAACAGAGTGTGTCTCAGAAGCAGAAGCTGAAGTGCTGCTAGTGGATAAACACACCTGGTACTTGCTCCAGATGTTATCGTACCACACACACACACACACACACACACACACACACACACACATGAATGCATACACAAACACACACATGATTGCACACACACACATACACACACTCATACGCACATCAGGGCCCGGGTCAGAAAACATGGGCATTTCTCGTCTGAGCGTCAGGGCTGTTGTTTTAGCACCTGCTTTAACTTCCCTTTGAAACTGTAGTGAAAACCAAAACACATCATGTGAAATGTGCTCTCGACGTTTTTTCACTCGTGATTGCAGCTCAAACAGTTCAGACTTTTTCTCTTTTCCTCCCAGATGTATTTGAACTACTTGGGAAACTACGTCCCCAACGCCTGGAACTATGAACACGGCTGCGGCAACTGTGATGAGGACATTGTGGATCTGACACAGTTAAGAGTAAGTGACAAAAAACATTCTGATCATTTGTGGCCATACCTGCATGCAGTCAGATCCTGTTAGATCTCTGAAGCTGTGCAGGGCAGGGCCTGGTTAGTACTGCGATGGGAGACCTCTGGGAACACCAGGTGATACAGTGGAGCAGCTGTATAATGGTGTGTGAGAATGGCTGGCTGGTGGTCTAAGGTACATTCTGGCTGCCTTGATTCTGTCAGTGTGCCCCAGGGCAGCTGTGGCTATAGTAGAATTTTAGTACCACTGTGTATGGAGTGAAAGAATGAAGACATGTGAAGCGTCTTTGAGTGTCCTGAAAAGCGCTACGAAAACCATATGCATTATTATTATTATTATTATTATTATTATTATTATTATTATTATTATTATTATTATTATTATTATTATTATTAAGATACGGATAAAAAACCTAAACTAGGGCTGGGCGATAAAACGATAACGATATATATTGCGAGTTCGATATCAATAGAAAACGGGGTCGATAGAACTCTCGATGGTTTAACTTCACTCTGTTCGAAAAAACAGGAAGAAAACACTGGAAGTAAAGCCGAGTCAGAAGCGCGCGGCATTCTGGGGGATAATATAATAATAATAAAACCGCAAAACTTTCTGTGAAATGCAAAAACAACAACAGCATCATGTGTAGCGTCCATGGATCATGGATCTATTATAATAGCCATGGATCTAAAGATCGTGTTTCAGTGCCGTGTCAATAGTTATGCATGTCCGAGCAAGGAACAGCATGTGCGGCGCGGGAGAGGCAGTGGGTACCAGTGGGGGCGGGTCCCGGCTCAAAAGTGGCCAAAATGATGTGCACTGACATGCTGCAATACCACCCCGGGCCGACGGGGGTGGACCCAGAAGAAGAATTAGCCAATGCTAACATATAGCGTTGGCAGACCTCTCGAAAACGTCTTTACAGGATGGTCCAAAAGTTGGCTCATGGTCCAAAGCTCCGTTCCACATGTGTGTCAATGCTGAGGGGGGTGGATTTTTTTGGTCCACTCTAGTTTACTTGCTGTGAATTTTTGAAGTCTCTCGTTCAAATGAATGGAGCTCTCGCTAGCTGACGCATGCGCAGATGTGTTTTTTCTCAATTTTCTTGTGGGCGGGACCACTCGCGGCCATTTTGGATAGCTCCAGTAGAGCACATTTTTTGGCCCATTAGTTAGAACGGCGGAGATTGGCGTGACTCTGTCCGTTATGATATATACTGTCTATGGTGGGTACAGAGACTCGATGCATTTGGCAAAAGCAAGAGATTAACTTTCCGGAGACGTCACGGGGACACAAGACACTCGAAAACAGCCAAAACGGGAGCTAAACCAGGACTAAACCAGGATTAAACCAGGACCAACAATGGGGACTGCTTGTGAACATTTGGCTCCAGCCTCATTCCCCCGTGACTGTAAACAAGGCTGTTAACATGTGTTAGCCGACACGACAAATGTATTTATATATGTTTTAAAAAATAAACAAAAAACAATCAATATATATATATACCCAGTCCTATTGTAACTGTTTTAGCCTATTGTCATTATGGCAGGACTTAATGTGAGAACAGTGTGTGTGCCCATTGGTCGTATAACAGTCCGTTCTCAGCGTCCGTGTGCCAGGGAAAGGCCAGGGCAGTGCAGCGGTGCAGTATATGGCTCAGGGCTTTTCAGAAGGCTTCAGTTAAAGGCGTGTCACTGTGCACGAGGATGCTTTTTAGCGGCCTCTGCACATGAATTCTGTCCACAGCAGCGACTTTGAGTGGTCAGGCTGAGAATTTATGTCCCCAACGCCTGGAACTATAGTCTCGGCCGTGGAGCTAAGGCTGGCAGTAAAGAGGCAGCTCCAATGGCAGGTTGTAGGAAATGATTCTTTTTTTTTGTGGCTACAACTTGTCAAGTGAGGCACAAGACACGCTTACTCCAAAAAGTTGTCTCAATCTGACATCTTAATTCTTTCCTCTTCTTTCCATGTGTGCATGTGTGTGTGTGTTTGTGTGTCTCTGTGTGTTTGTGTGTATTTGTGTGTGTATGAGAGAGAGAGAGAGTGCGAGCTCATTATAGGAATGTATGTATAGAGAGAAAGTGAAGAATGGAGGCTGCGTGGTTTTATTATGAATTGTATGGTTAATTAAATTGCTAAATGCTAAATGTATGGTCATGTATCCCATTCCTTTTTTTAAATTATTATTAAGTTTTACTGCTCCGCAACTACAGGTGTAAATTAGCACTGCTGCTACAATCTGGTACAATGCATCTCTCCTCTGGGCTATTGTTTATTGTACAAAATAATATAATAAATATCATAACAAACCATATCATACAATTTTCGGCCTGCTCTAAACATTACCCTCATCATCAGAATAGCGTTTTCAGACCTCACTGCTCCACAGTTGGAATCGGTTCAGGTCTGTCACAAAGACTTCTCTGACTGTGGAGGGCAGCAAGCAGGTATTTTTGCAGTAATAAACCGGGCTGGGTGCGCCTGGCTCATTACTGCACAAATACTTTCTCTCTCTACAAACCTTAGATTCTGTATCTTTCTGCACTTTCTGACCGTTTTCACCCCGGTCATGCATTTTGTCTGCTTTAGACAGAGTGCAGGCTGGTGGCTTTCCCCCCGATGCCAAAAGCAGTTGTCGTGAAACTTGCAAATGAGAGTGTTGTGTGCTGGGCTGTTTTATATCCCGAGTCCAAATCCTCTCTGTGAACTGGTCATCACTTTCGAGACAGATCTGTGTGGGCTGGAGCACAGAGTCATGGGAAAAATACTGCAGTCTGTCCACTCCAGTGTCCATTACAGTCTGAATCGCTCTCTTTCTGCCTTCTGTCGTTTCATTCAATTGTTAGATACTGTAACTGTATAGAGCTTCTGCCGGCCGGTGTCCTTTGCCCACATCTTGAACTTGTTTATAAAATCATATCGGAAAAGGAATTGCGCCGAAGAAATCCTCAAGTCTTTGCTTACATTAGTGTATAATAAGATTCATTGTCTCGTTGCAGCTGTAAAAACATTCTGCAGGATCTGTGAAGTAAAACAGCTCAGTAGAAGTATGTTTGGAGAAATGCTGGTCATTCAAACACAAAGACATCACCTGTTGTTTGTCAAGCAATTTGTATCACTGCAAAGTCTTTACCTCTGGTCCTGGGCATGTCTGAGAGAAGCCAGCTGTGGCGTTTGCTAGATGTAGAGATAATGCATGGGATGTGGTTCTGGTTGCCAAATCAAGTTCATGTATTTATATATGATTTACTTGAAGAATAAAAAAGATAATGCCTCATATACATGCCCATGTATTTGCACGATATAACAGACTACTCTATCAAGGAAGGGCTTCTAACAAACTAGGGTTGCAACATTAATCACAAATTAACAAGTGAAGCTCTAAACAGATAAGTGCCTTTAGATAATATTTTGAAATGCTTACATTTTGCACTTTCACTTGTCATTTTTTGAAAAGCCTACTTTTGTGCACCTCTTCTTAGGCAAAGTATTTCAAATGTACAGTACAGCCAATAACAAAATATGTTGAAGATTGTATCTAGAGGAATACAACTTTGTTGACATTTCTTCAAAATTGAGATATCTTTTTTTGCTCCTGATCTATACAATCCGAAAGACCGCCATTTTAAAGTGTTTTTTGCACTACAAAAATTGCCAAAGATTTGTCAATAAATGCTTAAGATTAGTACTTCTGTTTGAGTGCATTCAACTGTCTGATGCGGATAAGATATGCACAAAGCACCATAATGTTTTATCCTTTGATTAAAAAAAGTCTTGTGTTTGTATTTGACACTTTTATCACTGGGAAATCTTACTTTCTTCACTCGAGCCTAGTGTTTATATTATTGATTGGCGCTTGGTAACTCGGCAGTTACACATTCACGCTCAAATAGCCTGATCGAGCTATAGCTCTTCTCAGTCTCTTCTGCATTAAGGCAAACACTGAGGGTGAGGTCAGAACTCTGTCAGTCCACTCCCAATATACAGTCTATGTATGAGACCACTTGCATGTGTTTTCTGTATGAATACCAAAATATCCTGCCTTAAATCCTCTTAAAGGTGACAAGCTAGTCCTATGTGCTGTTGTAGAGGACTGTAGTTTTTTTCCCAAAATCGTCTTAATCAGGAGAACTGGAACAGATCCTAATCTAAAGTATGTAACCACTGGAGACATCTGTACCATTGAGTGCATGGTTGCTTATGTTACACGTCAGGCAGCTGATTCATTACAAACACGTGTGTAGAGACTGAGCCAAAGTTCGACTCTCTCCTAATTTGTTCCCATAATCCAAACAGGAACTACCCACGGTGCTGGTCGGGGTCTTCATCGAACAGCCCACTCCCTTCCTCACAGAATTCTTCCATCGGCTCCTCAACATGGATTACCCCAGGGACAAAATACGACTTTTTGTTCACAATAATGTAAGTGTGGATACATGGGCACAGCTCCAGCTCCAGCGTGGTCCACTAAACACTTCTAATCCATAAAAATATGTTTTTGTTTTTAGGAGGTCTATCACGAGAAGCACATCCAAAGGTTCTGGGAGGCAAACCGGAACGTCTTCAGCAGTTTCAAAGTGGTGGGACCGGAAGAGAATCTGAGCCAGGGAGAAGCCAGGAATATGGGCATGTACGTCATATTGTAGGAGTAACTTGCATAAAAGAACATGTGGAAAGTAAATGTTTCAACAATATACAATACAGAGAAAATATACAATGAAGAAACATGGACATTTTTACAGCTGCAATGATTTATGGCTTTAATGGTGTAACAATAAGTCCACTCATAATAATGTTATTGTTGGCTCGAGAGCTCGGGAAGGAAGATCATTACCATTGACTTGTGTCAATGCTAATTCAGAGAGAGAAATTTAGCAAAAACAACATTAAAAGTCATACAAATATTGCTTAAATGACCTAGTAAAATGGTGATCTGTTTTTGAATCACAGCTGTTGTTTTGGACTGCACAGACCATAAAACACATGAAAACAGACATTTTATTATGAGGTGTTATTTGTATTGATTTGCAACAAATAAACTATGTGATTTTAAGATGAGATAAAATGAGATAGACTTTATTGATCTCACTTTGGAGAAATGTACATGTCACATTTGGCATGGATAGAATCACTCAGGTTGTGCAAAAGACAAAAGTGTGCAAACATGTTAAAGGTTAAAAACATAGTATGTGCAGGATGTATTATGTACAATAAAAAAGTGGCAATAGCAGGATTTTTTTATTCTTAAAAAAAAAAATCTTTACAAAATTCTTTAAAAAAAACTTGCTTTTGATATACTCATTGGATCAACAATAAGTATGACATCACTACCACAGCGCCACCTGCTGCGTTGGCAGAATGCATGCTCCCAGGTGCTGCTCAGAACTTCACCCTTTCGTTTCTTAAGTATCCGCTGTCTCGCCATAATTCAACATGTGGGCCCTCATTACGCAGATCCGATCAAGAGCGAGTAAAAGTCCTGCCCGACCTATAATGACGGTTTATTAGCAGCCTCTAATCTTTGCCAAATCACTCCAGACTTAAAGATAGCCTGCCGCTCTGCAATTCCCCCTGACATCTTATATTTAGGAGCTGATGAATTTGAGACAATCATTATTTAAAGCGCTCCATTGAGTGTAACGGCTTTGCATTGAGTGATGGCTCGTCTCTCTGCAGGGATCTGTGCCGACAAGACTCCACCTGCGACCACTACCTCAGCATCGACGCCGACGTGATGCTCACCAACCGGCAGACGCTCAAGCAGCTGATCGAGCAGAACAGGTACAAACTGGAGTGTGTGTGCTAAAAAAAACCAAGAACTAAAGTAGTAAATATTTATCTATACATTTTAGATGGATATTTGTGTTATTAGTAGTGCTGTCCAACGATTAAAATATTTAATCGCGATTAATCGCATGAATTTCATAGTTAACTCGCGATTAATCGCAAATTAGTCACACATTTGCGTGCTGTGTGCAATTGCTTTTTTTATTGAAAACAATGTGTAGTGTTATATTACACACTAACATTTGATGCAAAATCATCAATAAATGGATGACAAAATAAATAATTGGTAACAAAAAGCCCCTTCAATGTGTGTGTGTGGGTGTGTGTGTGTATGTGTGGGTATAGACCATAGACTGTATAGAAACATCATGGTGTCATTATGATGATGATAAACAATCTGTAAATATTTTGTAAATTTGTTCATGTAAATACTCTATGCCAGCCATTCCCAAACTCAGTAACACCGAGGCCCCCTTAAAAATCTGATGGGTCTGCGTGGCCCCCCAAAATAATAACCAAGAAGACAACATTAAGAATAGGCTCTTCTGGTTATTTTATTTTGGGGAAATAGCCTCTGCTACAAACATTGTAATACAAAAATGATTACAGTGGCTTATTCAAGTCAAATAATGAACACAAATATTTTAATATTACAAACAAAACATTATAAATTTAACATTAAATAATTATATTATTTTTTTATTTTTTTTATGACCTCCCGCGGCCCCCCTGCAGTACCCTGCCCACCAGGGGGCCGCGGACCCCACTTTGGGAGACACTGCTCTATGCTGTTTCTCTGTTTACCTTCGGTATATCTATGACTGTATACTGTTTGCTTGTATTGCCTTTTTTATTAACCCCTCCCCCCATCTCCCACTTCATGTCCCCCCCCCCCCCCCCCCCCCCCCCCCCCCTCCCCTCCTATGTGCCCTTCTGGGTTTCTTCTTGGCCCCCTGTATCTCCAACTACATATTGTTTGTAATCTCTGTCTACAATGTATCTGAACTAGTCCTTTTCTTTGTTTCTATGTGTTTGTCTGCAATAAAAAGTAAAAAAAAAAAAAACAAAAAAACAAAAAAAAAATTTTTTTTTTTTTTTTTTTTTTATTGCGCGATAAAAAAAATGACGGCGTTAATATTGATTTGCGTTAACGCGTTAATAACGCGCTATTTTGGACAGCCCTAGTTATTAGCATTGATTTAGGTTAGTAGAGCCGCTGCTTCTTCTTCTAAATAGAAGCCTGGTGAGGTGGCTCGGGCATTTGTTCCGGAGGAGGTCAGGGGAAGACCCAGGACATGTTGAAGGGACTGTGTCGCTCAGTTGGCCTGGGAACGCCTTAGGACCCCCCCTGATGAGCTGAGGAAAGGCTAGTCTGCGGGTCTTTGCTTACACTGCTGCACCTGGATTCTGCTACGGATAAAGCCGAAGAAAATTGATTGATATTTGTCAGAGGCCCATACTCTGCAATCAGAAGAAAAAATAATCTATATATAATCAATTAAATACAAACAATGGCTAAAAACTTTTGAAATGTATCGCATTGATTGGATATGTATTAATCACCTTGTATTGAATTTAAACTGCTGATAGGATAGGAACCTCAATAAAAAGGCCATGATACAAAACCTACAGGGCAAAAATACACGCAGCTCTTAAACAGTAGCTAGATTTTCCCACAGCGCTTCTCATGAATCTCCCAATGTTTATTCCTCAAGTGGCAAAACCACAAGTACATTATAGTGAGAAGAATAGAAGTTTAAAAGCAAGCCGCTATGGTTTTCCTGTTTTGGACCATGTCGAGGCAATATAAAAAAATGGACTCAGCTCACCCTGAAATGTCACTTTGTGTTAAGACAAAAAGCCGAACTCCAAAGTCTTTCAGTTGGCCGTGCAGCCACACATGATCGGGGAAAAGCCATATAACTAGATGTCAATGTGGCTGTGGTATTGTATTGTGACCGGCTGCATGCAAAGCACAGGCCTTCTGGGATATTTAAAGAGTGCATGGGAAATTTCCCTTGGCATAGAGAGGACGGTGGTAGACAGCGTAATGTCTCTGTTTTAACCGAGACAAATTTGCATAATGATAAATCCTCAGCTTCATTTATCATCAGGGATTGTCAGGATAAGTTTATAGAAAGAATCTACAGCCCTGGCATTGTTATGGTCTATGAGGCAGGCATTTTTGAATAGGTGATTGAAAACGTTCTGGCTTACACCACATTTGGGGCTCTTTATAATAATTTACATTTGAAAAAAAAGATAAAAATTGATAATTAACAGAAACTCTACACATGTTCAAGGCCAGTTCTTTAGTATTTAAAATGGACTCATGCACAGGTTATCATTGTTTAAAGTCTAAGAACAGCTGGGGGACCCAACATTCAAACCGCAAATGGATTTCATGGACTGTGAATAGATGGATTATGCTAACCCCCCAGCTCAATGATACGACTTTTTTCTCCAACTCGCTCTGGCTTCTATTGACTGATCCTAACTGTTGGTGTCACCCTTTTGGTGCCTAAAAAATCTGTTGTTTTCCTGGATCCGGTTGTCTATATTTTTGTATATCCAGATACGAGCCATATAAGATTGACAAGGTTTCCATTACTGAAATTTCTCCACTGTGAGACGAATCAAGGAATATCTTTTCTTATCTTAAATCATGCCTTCATTTGCAGAGGAATCTCCAGCTTATTGTGAACCTTCTTTGCATAAGATCTGCCCATGTTACAGCCTGAAGCGAACAGCACATGAGGAAATGCCCATATAAGGAAATGGGCTCCAGCCAGCTTATGTTCAGATTGGCTTTGTTGAAGTCAGCAGCAGCAAGTTAGGTACCCCAGCTTTAACAGAAGACCAAACACTTTTATAGAGATCTATAATAGACTTTTTAGGTTTTATGCTTCAGTCACATATGGAAGCGACATTTTGGACAAATCTGATTGGCAGCCTGGCATTTGGCGAATTTATGAAAATCTGAAATCAGCCTTCTGTGATTTTATGTTTACACTGGATGCAAATTAAATGAACACATTCCAGACTCAAGTTTTTTGGTCCAGAATGATTCGTAGCTTTATTTGGACAATCAGCCAAACACTACACTGTCTCTTAAGAGGTTTCCATGACACAAATCCGTTTCACGAGATCTAGTTGAGGTTCATCTTGTCTGACAGAAGTACCATCTCTCCATCTCTGCCTTCCGCCTCTCTCCAGGAAAATAATTGGGCCCCTTGTCACTCGTCATGGCAAACTGTGGTCCAACTTCTGGGGAGCCCTGAGCCTGGACGGTTATTACGCTCGCTCCGAAGATTATGTCGACATCGTGCAAAGAAAAAGAGTGTAAGTAGAAACGCACCGCACTCACCTCAGCGCTGTGCAGAAAGAGCTGTGCATTGGTCACGCTCGGCTGATCTGCATGTAAGCATTAAATCACTGTGGGAATAGCACTGGAACATTCTTACACTGAGAGTTTTGTAGAATGTACTTTAAGGTGGACTGCATCATTTTTCTTACAGTTAAAGTTGTGTTTTTGCTTTTCCTTGAAATCAGTGTTGTCCAACTGGATACATGGTCCACAGTAAGGGGTAGGCCGAGAAATAAACTTGCCTACACAGTACTTGCCTAGACTAATAGAAATGGGCTGTCTAGATATTTATACAGGAACACAGTATGTATACTTATCTAAAATGAATTATACAGTTTGGCAATACATTTAAAATTGGAAACTAGACTGTGTCTTCACTAGGCTAAGTTACAAGTTATATCGAGAGAGGCAAGGCTTCTTACTCTATGTTAAAAGTTTTGTTTAAGCATTAAAATCCTGCATAGTAGACCACTGTACTGCAATTGTACAGCCATCGATCCATCTTCTTCCCCTTAATCCATTTCTGGGTCGGGGGGGTGGCAGTCAGAGCTGCACCCAGTACACAGAGCACCAGCCCCTCACTGATCCTCCTGCAGGTGGTGAGTCCACAGGGGCCTTGGTTATTCAGCGGGGGCTTCAGGCAAAGTGGGGTTAAGTGTCTTGCCCAAGGACACAACAACAGCAGTCATCAGTGGGAGTCGTGAAGTAGGTCTTGTGGTGGGCTCGAACCCACGACCTTCAGGCTCCCAGGCCAATGCTCTACCAACTGAGCCACTGTCGCCACTGCAATTGTATAGCATTGCATAAAACTGAGCAACATTTCAAAAGATATACATTTATAACAAGAAGAATGTGTCGGACCAGTTGTGGGATGCTCCTATACGTTGAAAAACATGTGAAAGGATTTGACAATAGAATCCTAAAACAATTGTCATGTAATTTTCCACTATTTAAGTGTTAGCTTTTCTCTAGAACAAGTTTAAGGAGCACTCTGCACAACAACAACAAAGCAAGCATGTCAATCACTCGCTATATTATGAAATGAACATGCGATGAGATCATGTACAGAATGTCCCCCACTAGTGAAATGCTTGCAATAGTCAGCATGATCTTACAGTAATAGTATAAATGATTTGCAGTGCAGACTGCTTCTAGTACTTGACATAACCGTGTAGAGTACACCACATACAGTAGTGTCTCCTCATTGTGAATGAGCCATATCATCGGTGCACAAAGGGGACGTATTTTGAGTAGTGAAAATATATAATCTGCCATGTCCCAAAAAAGAATCAAAGCAAGGAAGAAGCCATGGGTTTAACCTAAACATTTTTATATTTTAAAAATAATGTGAAATGAGCCGAGTAGAGTCAAATAATATACAGTGACTGACCACAGCAGAAGTTTAATATCCCATGAACCTGTGGCCGGTCCTGGGGTCTAAAGGGAGTTTGAGAATAGCACAGAGCTCTGGCTGCAGTCCGAGCGAACAGGAGAGATGACAGGAGGCCGCCGCATTAGGCCCAAGTCAAGCATCACGCTCAGAGAGTTACTGCCGCATTTAAATACATGAAGCATTCCATCTTTCATAACGATGGCAGCATAGTCCCATCACATCAGGATTAAAGGAGAAATACTCTGCGTTATTGTTGGCCATTATACATGATTATTAGACTATTTACCAGCTGCAAACACTGCCATGTGATTATAAAGAACATCATTTCACCTGAGATATTACTAAAACTATTTTATAAGCACTACTTTTTTTATAAATTGCAGAAAACGGCTCTGAGCGTGAAGTCAGAGCGAAACAACAACATCATACTGTTACAGGACAGAGACAGGAGCTTATAGACAGAAGAGCCAAAGAGAGTGAATTAAATGAGTATGAATGGAAAAACAACTCTAGGTCTAGTTGTAATAGTTTGTTAAAAGTAGATTTTTTATGATGCTTGGCCTGGATAGAACCAGGGCCAAGCAGGTACTAGAACAACATCAGGTACCGGTTAATCAGGGCCGGTGGAAACGCTCCCAATCGAGATAGAGTAGAGCCAAGTTTAGTAGAGTACGGTCAAGTAGGGCTGGTGGAAACAGGGCTTTTAGTTGAAAGGTTAGTGCACTTGACATGCTAACTTGAGAGTAGACATGCTTTAGATTGAAACAGAACGGGATAGAAAGGAAATTAGGCAGAGTTTTGTCGACTGATTTAACAAATTAACAAGGAGTGACACCAAAATACAGAAATATCAAGGGCTAAAACAGCAAACTTTTAAAGATATTTGTAAATTTAGAGCCAAATCCATCATTTTTTTTCCATCCACAACCATTGATTTGGGGCAGTTGAGGTTAATATACAGTAATAAGAGATTTTAAAGGTATATGGGATAATTTTCTACTTCCGGGTGGATCATCTAAACTATAGGTCCTAAACTAATTGTCAATCATTCTGGTGATATGCGAGACACGGGAGTAGGCAGAGTCGCTGGTGGCCTTCTTCTGCACCTACAGCACACTGATCCCATGTTACAGACTAAACACGAAGAGCCACATCCTCACAGGAATGCCACTTTAAAATGAGCTTCTGCACTTGTTGTTTCTAGGGGCGTGTGGAACATTCCTTTTATGGCGCACGTCTACCTCATCCAGGGCACCGCACTGAGGAATGAGCTGAAAGAGAGGAACCATTTTGTTTTAGAGAAACTGGACCCGGACATGGCTTTCTGCAGAAATGCCAGAGAGCTGGTGAGAGAGAGAACCGCCGTGGTTTTGTGTCAAAGTGCAATCCAAGTTCAGGTACAATATTGGGGCTGCACGATTCGTCGCAATTGAATTAAAATCGCAAAGACAGAAATTATGAGTAAGTTCCGCTGCAAACATAGACAGGACTAGGAATGAGCAAACAGTCACTTGAAATGTATCTTGATTTGAGTATATTTCATAGATTTATCAACGAAACAAGTATCTTTTGTTTTGTTGTTTGGCAGAAGTATTATTTTCTCATTCCAAGTTTCAACATTTGTATAAACTGTCAAAATGTGTTGCGCAACAACACTGGTCTGACTACAAGAATTTGAAAGAAAAGCGTGAGAAAAGGTTAAATCTACATATTCTAAGCATTAATATTCATTCTAGACTTATTTTTAAGAAGTAGCCATTGAGTTGTATGTGTCATCCAGCCAACTTCAGCTCCACCAATATAGTCACACTCTTTGTAAAGTTCAGAATCTTTGGAATCCGGCCGTTAACTTTGTTTTTATTTAGTGACCTTTGTTTTTTGATACTAAATTCACTAACGTAGCTTTAAAAATCTGTTTTAAAGCTCAGAACAGCCCTGATCCAGTCAAAACAGTTTTACAATCCTTGCTGTTGCGTGGCCTTCTTACTGAGAGGTTTAGACACACCTTCTTGAGTTATTGTATATTAGATATCGCAAACGCAATGGTGGTCAGAAATGTCGGAATTACATATCCTGTCAAAATCGTGCAGCCCTAACATTCATGATATTTGTGGGATCTTCAGTTTTGAGTCTGACGCTTCTGAATGTTGACTGTAGTCTGCAGACATGGCACTGGTGAGTTCAGTGACTGTGTTTGAGCTGTCA
Source organism: Knipowitschia caucasica (assembly GCA_964034765.1). NCBI lineage: Eukaryota > Metazoa > Chordata > Actinopteri > Gobiiformes > Gobiidae > Knipowitschia > Knipowitschia caucasica. The sequence continues at coordinate 20,941,637 of OZ035843.1, forward strand.
CTGAGGCATGACTGTCCTGTGTCTTTGGAAGGTGCTTTTGAAGCTTCATCCTCTACATCCATCACTCTTTACCTTTCATATATGAGCGATGTGACCCCGGACAGCGGCTGCGATACCTGGCTGTCAAAACTGACTCAAACAACTTGGGTTCCTAACTTAAAAGCTGTGGTACCTAACTTTATTGTTTAATGATGTTCCATCCATGTTGTTTATCCCAGAAGACAGTTTTGTAAAAGTGAAATATTGCGAAAAAATCAGACCACAACACATGCATAATTGCTTTTGGAATATTTTGGCTGAGAGCTGATTGGATGAGTGAGGGTGGTCCTCTCTCTTCCACTTTTCTGTCTGAAAAATCTGATCAAAAGATGTGACAGAGGCTAAAAATCCATGAAAAATATTCAACCAAACTTTTTTTGTGAGCGATGAACTAGTTACATGGATTTTATAAGTTACATACATATAGAAAAAGGTACCCCAGCTTTAATTCACCTTAACCAAGTCCATACCTTTCATCTATCCGCCTGCTTCTCCCAGCATGCCTTGCACACGCCTCACTAACTCACGAAGGCATCAGCTTCAGAGGGACCCTTGCTCTTTCACCGACATTTTAGCATCATTTCTGTATGTGAGCAATGTGTTTCAAAGTATTTATGTTATTGTGACATAATGCTTCTCCTTTATTTTAGACCAGTCACAGAGAAAAAGACTCCCCCTCTCCGGAATCATTCCATATGCTCAGGAGCCCGAAGGTTCCCATTTGTTTTGACTCTTCTATAGCAACACGCCCAGCGGCTTAGCTCATGGCACACATTTCATAGTGTAGTGTTTTATGTGCATGCTGTAAACACAAAAGCCAATCCAAATATAATGTTGTAAAATTGTCAGATTTTTATGTGAAATGTCAAGATTGTATTACTACAAGGAATGCCTGGCAACATTTCCTCAATTAGTACAAGTCGAAGTGTCGAAGTGGTAGAAAACAGCTGTTGTTTTGGTTTAAAAGGAGGAGAAAAGTTCATTTGCAAGTCCCCTGTCCTGATGCTTTACTTTATTATCATCACAAACTGTAGCTCAGTGCTTCTCAACTGGAACGTTGTCAGAACCCATCATCAAAGCTAAAGTATGTTTTTTATGTGACGGGAAATTATTTCATACGGATCTATTTAATTGATTACTTGCAAATACCTGCAATGGGGCGAGTTTTACGTGCTTTACTTGCTCTTCTTTCTTATTTTAACTATAAACACTGTAGTATTTAAGATATATTTCCCAGGAAAGCCCTTTTGAAAAGCCTAAAATTATCCCACGACCCACTTTGGGGACTTGAACCACCAGTTGAGAACCACTGCTGTAGCCCACTCCACTCAAAGACTGATCTCAGACTAGGCTGGAGCATTCACCTATTATAGATTTGTTTTTTCATAGATTTAATTTGGTAATCCTGTTCCTGCCTCATATTTGACAGCCTGTAGAAAGCCTAGTCTGACAGTGAGTCCAAACGTAGAGCTCTCCTCCTCGTTCTTCTCTCTGACCAAAGTAGAATTCCTTGATTTTCTTTGACCCAAAACGTGTCCTTTCCCTTCTCCTGTGATCTTGTCTGACTCCCAGCCCACAACCCCCTGCAGCACCCATAAATAATCCAGGATTATTTATCTGGCTCCTCTGTTGGTTTTATCCACCAATCAAGATTTTTGATTGCGACAAACAACCTTTCTGCAATTAAACATGTTGTAGCCAGTAGAATTCAAGCTATAATTGAATTCTTTAACCAGTTTACAGTCTCGTAATGAGGACCTGCCGAGCATTAGGTGTTCACGCTCAAATTGTGTGTAAATATGGATCCATTAAGATTTCTGCTTTGTAATGTCAAACTCTGCACGAAGCTCACTGATCTGTTTTTTTTTTCTCTCCTTGTTTGCCGCAGGGAGTCTTCATGTACATAACGAACCGCCACGAATTCGGGAGACTAATTTCCACCGCCAATTATAACGTTTCTCATTATAACAGCGACTTGTGGCAGATATTTGAAAACCCAGTGGTAAGTCATTATGGCATGGCATTATTCTGCTCCGTTGTGAAATAAAGAACAGATTATTCTTGTGCGAAATGAGCGGAGGTAAGAAGCGCTAATGGCTGTAATGAAAGGACTGAGGGCAAAATAAAAGATTAGCGATGAGGTGGGCGAAAAGTTAATTCTTTGATGTCCAAAGAATAGATATCTCTGTTTTGAAAAAAAAATATTGTCAAAAAGTTGTATTTCTCTAGATACAATCTTCAACATGTTTTGTGATTGGGTGTGCATTTAAAGTAGTACTAGAATTTAATATGCTGCTATCCAGAATATATAACTACAATATGTGTTTATAATATTTCATGTGTTCATTTTGACATGCTCAGATGAATTATGTAAAAAAAACGGCTTCGAAGTGGCACCTTTAAAAAACGCTAGGGGGAGCCAAAATGGCGGCGATGACGTAGAGGAAGGCCATCTCACAGCATCCATAAATGCTAATCAAAATAACTTGAATTAAATAAATATTTTACTTTTATGAACAAAAAGCTGCAGAAGTTGAAAACATAGACTACATGTGATGCAATCATTGATAAAAATGCTAATTAAACCGTTAATAGGTGTTAGCATTTTTGAATATTACAATGTACATTGTGGTAAATAAATCTAAGGCAACCAAAGTGAGACTGGCATAATGTAAAAACGAATATTAGCCTTGTTAGCATGTTTTATGATATCAAGTAGAGTTAGCTAACTTGCCCAACACTAATTAGCTTGAATCTCACAAATAAGGCTAAAAGGTTAAAAGAGTTGCACACTATTATGTACAAAACGGATGAAAATATGTTTATACCTTGTTCAGATGACCCTAAACCTCCAACAGTTTCCAGCTAAGACTGCTGCTGCTGCTGTGAGATACCCTTCTCCTACGTCATCGCCCCCATTTTGGCGCTCCCTAGCGTTTCTATGCGGAAGTGAAAAGGTGCCACTTCAAAGCCGTTTTTTTAACATAATTCATCTGAACATGTCAAAATGAACACCCGAAATATTCTAAACACATATTGTAGTTATATATTCTGGATATTCAATTAAATTCAATTCTTCAGCATATTAAATTCTAGTACTACTTTAAAGGAGCAGTATGTAGAAATCTGGCCAAAAGTGGTACTGCAACCTCTCCCACTCTCCCTGACTCAGGTTGCCAGATATGCAAACGAATCCAGCCGGGACCATAATAACTGGATAGAAGTGTTTTGTCAACAACAAATCTATAACCAACACCCTTTCCACAAATGTCCCGATGGAAATCCTCGTTTTATTCCTTGTTTTTGTCAATAATGATTTGTGAATCATAACGAGATTTTTTTTTCTTTCTGTGGCCACTTGTTACTTTACCAGTGAGATTAGCTTGACGCGGAGATTTCTGGCAACCCAAATCACAGCCTTGCTGATGGGTAAAATGGTGGAAGGCGGGACATCAAAATGAAAGCAATAACACGATTTAGGGGCTGTAAAACTAATTTAAAAAAGTCACTTTCTGCCATATTTTGCAGGGAGTATATTTACAAAGCACGTGTGAAAAACCGGATCCTTCACCGACTCTAATTTAATTTGACTGAACAAGACTATCGCTGTCTCTTTTCCGAATTTCACCTGTATATATTAGAAATGTGCGTATTTAGAATCCGTATCCGCTACCCACTCACTCAGTCCCTCTCTGGTTTTGTTACGTGCGTTTGATGCCGTTGTGGAAATTAAATGACTTTCTCTGTTAAAAGTTGAGCCTGTGTGAAAATCCAAGACCCAACTTAAAAATATTACGTGATTACATTCGCCAAAAGTGTGAATATACAACCTGCAAGCAATTTCATTTTCAATCACTGTTTCAACGTTTGTGCTACGGCAAAGTTACGAGATGCATTTGAAAGCATCACAAGGCCCCTGTGCTCAGTGGCGTGTACGCAGACAGGCCTAAAGGGTTGTCTAACTGGTTTTAAAGTAAATTTGAATAGAATACTTGTTTTTTCAATGTACTCAGTGTTCTTATGCTTTGATAAATATACTGAATTGTGAACGCAACCAAAGCAAAATGGGAAATTCAAATGGCTAAACTGGGGGATAACAAGCAAAGTAAAAACTCTTAATATAGACCGACCTCTGCTTGTTGATAAAACAAAAGTGTCGGGATTGTGGCCTGTACTTGAACCGCTTGGTATTTGAGGTGAGATTAACAATGTAAGGTATGCAGGTCAGAGAACAGTCTAGACTCTGGACGATAAGAGCATTTACTAACAAAGTATCTAATGTTCACAGGACTGGAAGGAGAAGTACATCCACCAGAACTACTCACAGATCTTCACACACAACTCAATGGAAGAGGTGAGCTTCTTCAGACCATAAACAGGGGGTGACATGTTGCGTTTTTACAGGTATTTGAATTTTGACTTTGTGTTGGTGATTGTGTGTGTGTGTGTGTTTAGCCGTGTCCGGATGTGTTCTGGTTCCCCGTCTTCTCCGAGACGTTCTGTGACGAGCTGGTGGAGGAGATGGAGCACTATGGGTCATGGTCCGGGGGCAGTCATGAGGTCAGCAGCGGACAGAGCAAGAACACACACACGCCACGATGCAATCTGAGAGAGCTTAGAGACACATGTTATTTCAATTTGAATTCAATTTGAATCAGATTTTAGCTGCATAAATATGGAACGCTACCTCCCATGTAGTAAAGCTCAGTAATAAGTAGTACTAAGGCAATTAACATAAACATAAAGTTTATTTTTGCTCTAAAATCTTGGCTTGCCTCTTCCTTGCAGAATGAGCGACACGGCTAGTGTGTCAGAACAACTTGGTATTTAACCGACTTTTTGCTAAGGTATATTCAGTGGGATTACCTGCACCAAATATAGCAGTAAATTAGATGGAATACAACCCCAGTGTTGTATAGCCCGTTGATTACTTGTGGTTCAGGTGAAGAAGTGGCAATACTTAGCACTTAGCATAACAAGCCGCAAGAGTCTTAGCATACACATTTGGGCTGCTCTTTATTAAATTGTCCTTCTAAAAATGTGTTTGAAAATGCTTACATTGCTCCATGTGGATAACAACTCAGTCCATAATTTGGATCCATACACACCAAGCTTTCCCACTGTTGTCTGGGGTCGACACAGGTCTGCAGTGTGAAAGTGCCTGGAGATGAAGTTGATATAGAAACTCATTTTGGGAAGAGACATTATCATTACACCTAAAATTAACCTTCTCTCTCAAACTGTACTGAATCTAATGGATGTAAATTCAATTATACAATGCATTATCTTTCTTCAAATTTCTCATTATATTCTACGGTGCTAATTTTCACTGAAAAAGCCCACGATAATGAGGTCCGACTGTAATATTAGGGTTCAAATTGTTAAGGAAAAGGAGCGACCTTCGGCTAATCACAGCAGCAAACCTTTTTACCTTGATAGTAAAAATACATAGACTGTAATATACTTTTTGCTGCCGTTGAAAGACTGGACGTAGCCCTATAAGATGGATTTTTGTGAAGTGAAAACCTTAAAGTGAGGTTAAATGTGGCAATATAATCTTGTGTTTAAAGTCTAAGCCTTGTAACCTGTTTTATGTTGTTAGAAAGTGGTAATTAGCATGTCACAAAGTTTGCCTGGAAAGATGAATGGGTGTGTTTGGGAAAAGGCTCAGCTGAATGGCTCATTAGGCCTGAGCTGCAGACGAACGCACACCCTGTGGTTAATAGTCACCAGAGTCACCAGTGTTACTCACAAAACTCTCTCACTCGGAGGAGGCGGCGGCGGGTCGTTTGTTCCATTGTTTACGCCGGTGTCTTCTCAGGACAAACGGATCGCTGGAGGCTACGAGACAGTACCCACGGACGATATCCACATGAAGCAGATCGGTTATGAAAAAGAGTGGCTGCATTTCCTCCGAGAGTTCATTTCACCGGTGACGCTGAAGGTGTTCTCCGGATACTATACTAAGGTACTAATCCGGAAGCAAAAGTCTATGCTGTTATGTGCAGATAGTGGCTGATTGTGACTGTGTGGTGTGTGCAGGGGTATGCAGTGATGAACTTTGTGGTGAAGTACACTCCAGAGAGACAGTCGTACCTGCGGCCGCACCACGACTCCTCCACCTTCACCATCAACGTCGCGCTCAACAACAAGAACACTGACTTCCTGGTACGGGATAAGATCACTTTTCTGATTTTTCAAGGGAAACTGGACCAATCGAGAGATCTATGTAAAATGGTGTTATCTGAGGTGACGTGTGGACACTTGTTTGGTGGTGGTAAATTCTTGCCCAAAGTGAATCAGAATTGGTCCAGTTAAAATGAACCAGAGGAACAAGTGTAAACATGCCCTAAAACTGATTGTGATCATGTTGTGTTTCAGGGTGGAGGCTGCCGTTTCCATAGATACAACTGCTCCATCGAGTCTCCGAGGAAAGGCTGGACCTTCATGCACCCAGGACGCCTGACCCACCTGCACGAAGGCTTGCCCACCACCAACGGCACGCGCTACATCGCTGTGTCCTTCATTGACCCATGAGCTAGTCTTTTTACTGTTTTTAATTGTTGTTTGAGTTTGCTTGGATGTTTTGTTTTAACTTTTTAAAGCAAATGCTTTAAAAGAATGAAAAAGGATATAAAATCTCTGTCAAACAGAGTGAAACCTTAAAAAAGGGAAGTGACAACATTCACAAAAAAGATACACAAAAAACAGGTTGTAGTGAAGCAAAGAAAAGAAAATGGAGTTATTTATTATTGGGAATGCTTTGTGTCTGCAAACACACTGGTTTGAACAGCTCCTGCAGCCAGGCTCACTGTCGCTCGCACACGTGGACTTTGTGTATCTCCAATGTTCAGGAAAATGTCACTGAACCTTTTGTACTGTAATCTGCTCCTGGTGCTGCCTCTGTGACACTGCCTCCAAGCTATCGCTGGACTTTACGCAGAGTTTTATTGCTGAAACCCACATATGATTTGTGAGAGTGTGAGAATAGCCTTTGTATTTTCCCACAGTTGAATCAGTTTTGTTTGATCAAATACAACATCCATATGCTCACACTTTCTGCTAAAGTTCTTCAGCCATGTTTTTCTTGGACCCGTGTGAATGGATTTTGAGATGCACCAGATAAATTGTTTAACTTATTTTTGAAATAAAACAAAAGCATAAAAGTGCATTTGACTTATGGTTTGTGCCTGGAAGAAATCACTCACGTCTCTGAGGAGCAGCAGAACATGCAGGACTCTCTTTCTGGGGCAGTGGAGGGGACGGAGCCTCTACTGATGATGTACTGGGAGTGTGAATGTACTGACTTTACCCCTGGGTCCCAGAGCAAACATGTACAGAGCATGTACAGGGGAGGGGGGCTGATGGGGAGGGGGCTGATGACGAGACCCACGGATCTCTGCTTTGATGGCTCAGGAGTGACTCAGGGCTTTCTTTCAACAGTCATGGCCGTCACTAACAACTTTGAATATTTAGATAGAAACTTCATTGACCTCTGTAAGAGAAAGTCAGTATGAAACTAGTATTTGTTACATTTAATTTGATTTTCTTCAGTGGATATTATTGACATCATGCCAAAAGCAGATTAATTAAACCATATTGCTTTTTAAGAAAAGAAAACACTAACACATTATTTAGGGGAATTTATAATGTATGGATTTATCCAATCCACATTTATAGCACATTTTAAAAACAAGTTTCTAAAGTGGTGCACAGACACAAAACAAAATGATAATAATACAATTCTGTCAGCTTATATGAAGAAATAGAAGTAAGACAAGACAACGTTAACGTGAATTAAAATATACAACAACAATAAACCACCAATTGTAAAATCCTATATACAAGTAATAAATACAAGAGACCACACAAGTCACGCAATATTAAAAGCCAGAGAGTAAAAGTGAGTGTTCAGACAAAACTTAAAACATTCCAATAAGTGAGCTGTTTTGACGTTTTTACATTTGATGAAGATAAACTTTTGAAACAACGTTTAAATCTCATTCCAAGTATGGAATTACTTGTCTTACAGGAGTCATAACATGGAATCAAGACAAAAAAAAGATGGCACCAGATGTATTACTGTAGCGCTATGGTGTAATAAATGCTGCTTTTGTATAATCCAAATACTAGAAAGTCTGCAATAATAGTTACGATGCCGTAAAGACGATTTATGGACTGGAGAAAATCTGAAAACATGTCCATCCTCTCAATCTTATCAGATCTCCTCCATGGTGACTCAGAGCTCTCTGCATATGTGCACGTCCACAGGAGGTAGAATGTCTGTGCTGGATCCAGGGATGGGGGAGAGAGAGGAGGGGGAGAGGGGGGAGAGGGGGGAGAGAGGGGAGGGAATGTGCACATTTAGGTCAGCACTGGGGGTATACGGCTGCACCTCAAAGGCTTCTTTGTAGACATCACTTCCCCGTCTGCCTTGTGCCCAAAAGTTTGTGAAAGGTGACATTGATCTGGGCCAGGCATGCAGGACATTAGTAAACCGGCAGCTTCACAAAGATCAGACTTCATACGGACGAGAGGAATGGCCCAAATATGGAGGGAGAGGGAAGACGCTTTGGGTGCACTTTGGGTAAAATGTACAGGTTGAAAAAGCTTTAGGACAGAAGCAAATCTTTTTCAGATGCACCCCAAAATGTGCAACCTCCTCCCCAATGCATTCATTTTTAATCCCTTTTATACGTGTTTATGCTAATCATTCATTCTGAACAAATGTGGTTATATTTTATTTTGTTTGGATCAATGAATTACCTTACATATCATTGCGTATTTTTGCTGGACATGAAGTCAGTCATAAACCAAGAAAAACTGGGACTTGTGTGAAAAAACAGTACAAATCAATGTATTTGGATAAGACTGCAGGGAAATCAAGGAATTCATCCTGAAAACCGGGACTGTCCTGGCTAAATATGGAAGTTTAAAGTCTATACTAAATAATAATTATCCCACAGAGCACCAGCCCCTCACTGGTCCTCCTGCAGGTGGTGAGTCTACAGTAGGATGGCTGCTTTGTTGGTGAGAGCAAAGCCTTGGTCTTTCAGCAGGGGCTTCGGGCAAAGTGGGGTTAAATGTCTTGCCCAAGGACACAACGACAGCAGACATCTGTGGGAGTCAGTGGAGAAGGTCTAGTAGTGGGCTCGAACCCATGACTGCAGGCTCAAAGGCCAAAGCTCAACTAACTGAGCCCCAACATAATAACAAAACATACAATCTTCTTTATATGGCTCCAAACTGACACGGCTCATCACCCTCCGTGCACCATTTCCAGTGTCAAATATGGGGGTGGCAGCGTCGTGCTGTGGGACTGTTTATTTCCCCAGAGACCAGGAAGAGTGCGAGACTTGACTGAAAGGTGGATGGAGCCAAAACACAGGGCAATCTTAGAAGAAATCTACGATCCCACCTAGTATTTACTTATGCTGTATCATTACTTGTTTTTTATAATAACAAAATCATGTATAATTTTGCTTTCACATAACAGTTGTCGAGTCCCTTCCATGATAAAAAAAAGTGTGTGAAACGCCTTTGTATCATGGATAACAACACTTTTCCAGCACAGACCAACTCAGCCCGAAGGAGAAACCGCGGTGCACGACGCCACTAAGTGCTGCTTTCCATGGAGACAAACGGTATTTTAAAGCAACACTTCCTGTCTAAACAAACGGGTGAAATTAGGTGTTGTGATGAGATTTGTGCTCTGTTTGGTCCGTGTGGGATGGATGGTTGGGACGTGTTTGGTACATGGCATTCCTCTGGTGCCAGCCCGGTGTGTGGCGAGCTCAAAGACTGTGTTTAGGTGAGAGCCGTAAAGCATAAACATAAGTCTAATGTGAAAGTGTGGTCGTCCCAGGCAGTGCGTTGTTATAGATGGGCAATGTTTACGTCTTGTTTAAGAGGTTTGGAAGCTTGTTTGTGTGGAAAAAATGACTTTAATGAGATGAAAAATGGGAATTGTCATGTGGTGAGAGGAAGGTAGGGTCAAAAATGCAAGAAGGCAAAAAAAAAAGATGATTTAATGATGAATAAAGAAAAGTCCAAGGAAAAACCAAACTCAAAAATCCAACACAGGAACCAGGAATACAGACTAACACACACACACTGTTTTATCAGTGTCTGGGCACGTGCCGTCGGGCTTGGGGGACGAATGTCCCAGCTTCTAGCCTGGTCGTACTATACTATAGAACAAATTACATTTCGTACTATGCTCTGGAGGTGCTCCATTGAGCTCCGTTAACAGGTGGGAGGGGTTAACTCCTTTTGCAGAACTCCTTTTTTGAGTCGTTAGCATTTAGCCTCGCCATCTTCTTTGCCGCTAACTGAGCCTGTGGGGAGTAGCGCCACAATCTTTGCCAGTAATTACATTTGCTAAACATTCCTCTTGCTCCGGCTTCAATTTCTTGATAGAACCAGACCAGAATACTTTACTATCGCATTCTATGCCATTGCCAAACTACAACCTGCCAGTTCGGCGCAAACACTTGATGTCACCCACATCTAACTACAGCACCCACCTCACGCGCTCGCTGATTGGTCGGTTGAAATTCAACAGTTTGTTATCGCTAACATGGGGACCAGACCCAGACGTTACATGCAGGGAAATGATAATTGAGCGGAGTGTACGGATGGCGAAGGCCAGGCTATATGTGATCCAATTGTGTGAATGTTGTATTTGTTTTTTTTCTGTTGGCAAATCGACAATTCTGTGACGCCCTTCCAAACCACCATTGCTGCCACACAGAACCAAACTGAGTCGAAACCACTCTTTACAATTACAATTTCCTGCATAACAACAAAAATTCACTTCTGACCACATGGAATGATGAACAATACACATAATCCATCTCCAAACAATTCACCCCGTATAGAATCACTCGACGCCATTGTGTATATTATGGTATGGTGTGAAGTCATTGGAAACGCCATCTGTAAAATCACAGTAAGTTGTTTAGGCCCCGCTCCAGCTCTGCAGGAGTTTGTCAGCCAATGGAGCACTTATGTCCTGGCACTTGTTGATGAAAAGAACATAACAGCAGGCCGCTCCGTGCGACGTATGCCGTGATGTGGAGCGTGCATGAGCCGGCTGAATGGCTGGATGGTGTTTGGTTAGCAGGCTGAAGGAAGGGGTACGTGGGTTCAACAGTGCAGCAGTGAGTCAGGCCGTCAGTGGAAAAGTACTGAGACTAATATGACCAGGAAGTGTTGCCATGGCGCACACAGGGTTCCACTGTTTTTGTCATGGTTTAGTCCATAGTGGTGAGGATCCAGGACACTCAACATTCAACAACATTTATGGACATTTATCAACATTTATGGACATTGGTCAACTCCCTTCTATGGACCAATGCCTTTGTGTTCTCCATTATTTGAGTTGGCGAATTCAATGGTTTTGAAAAGTCCTCTGAGATAACTACTGCTGTGATTTAGGGCTATACAAGACTAAATTGAATTGAAATTGAACTGAATAGTTTAGGAAGATTAATTCTGTCTTCCTTTGTAGAAATAAAAGTATTTGGTTCTTCTACACTAGACACTAGTAGGTTAGGAAGTATCCGTCGAAACATGTCAAGGCATCGCTAACCTACTATTGCCTGGTATAGAAGAACCAAATACTTTAGTTATTTAGTCAAGTTCAGTTCAACGTCTGTGTGATTTAAATGGGCTAGGTTTAAGGTTATGTTTTGTGATTGTGAGACGTGTTCTTATCTTGAGTGCTGTTGAGACTCCTCTTGACTCTTTCACTCATACGTTTAGTGTTGGACCAAAAATAAATCTGTATTTCTAATTTGATCAGGCGTTTACACACCGGCAAGCGCAAATAAAATCATACAATACAAATATAATAGTTCATCGAAAGATTGCCAAGCTAACTCAACTGAACTATGACAACAGAGGACATGCCCAGTGATGCAGTTTCAAGTTTGGAAGCGACGACCGCCTGCAGCTGTTACATTGTACTGTCGACAATTTTTCATTCGGTTTTAGTCAGAACAGTATGGCATTGACAACAACAAACACAACTAACAGTTAAACAACATAAGCACAGGCAGTGTAGCAAAGGAATTTAGGCCAAAATGAAAGCAGAAAGCTGCATTCAGTTTAGTCTTCAATTGAATGTATCAGGTGAAAAATCAAATCAGGGGTTATTACTTTTTAAATATTACCTGTGTATCTGGAATTTGACTGTTGAGTCAAATAATGAAAAGCCAGTCACCAGTTTCCTTTCAATGGATGAAAATAAGTGCAATCGACGCCATAAACAAGGTCCCACAATCTACAACAACTCACACTATTTCAGTCTTCAGCAAGGATCCCCCACCCCCGCCTCCCTCTACCTATCCATCTTGCTCCCTCCCTCCCCTCCATTCCTTATTGTTTTCCTACTCACCCCCTCCCTGATCCCGCCCCCCTCTGACAGCTACATTGGGCCGGCCGAAGAGGTGCTCTTCCCGAGAAAAAAATCCGTGGTTTATAAAAAGCACAATGTGTCTATCCAATTGTCTGTGAACTATATGTTATTGCTCTCTGCTGTTTCTTGCTGCACACAGCGCCGCAAATGGCGAAGTGGCACGCTCTCTGCCAAAACAATTTCCAAGTGATAACTTTGTTACTCACGTGGCAATAAAAATGATTCTGATTCTGATTCTGATTCTGATAACGCAATGTAAGGCCACTGGTTATAAATCTTTCCAATGAGACAAAATCAAATTGTATGATTTTAACTTTGACTTTGAGCTAAAATTAGACCTCCAGTATAGGTGCAGGAGAATGAACTCCATGGCCAACGGTGCCAATTAGAGCAGAATGCTTTAGTCTACCAGCAACACACTCCCTTTCACCAGGCAGACTGTTTACCATCCTGGAGTAAACTGGTGCAAGTGCCAGTTAGGCAAATTACACAGCAACAGCCAGTAAAAACAACCAGCCTCACTCACAAAGTAAAGGTATTTATTGATTTATGGCAATGACAAAGATTAACACATAGGGGAGGGGGAGCCACGTAAGCACCATGTCAAGTAATAAGAAAAAAGTCCTTCAAACTTTTCCCACCCCAATAGAAAGAAAAAAATATAACTTTGTGTGTTCTTCTTGAAGACACCAACATCTATATAATCCGCATGCAATAATAAATAAAGCAAAATAGCAAATTACTTCCTATAAAACAGTGCTACTTAATTGCATCTAGGCTTTTATTGCTATGGGGATGACTGCTATTTTTGCCAGCCATAGGTTGCATTCATGTGACATCACAACATTCCAAAGAGCCAACAGTTTAACGTTGTTGTAGAGGGCAGGTGAAAAATCTTTGCTGTAACTATGAAATCTATCAAAACTCAGATGTCTTTGTTTACTGCTGTTTTCTCTGTCTTCCTGGACCAACCAACAAGAAGCACAATTTATCAAGTAGCGGTGACAATATATAAAAAAAAAAAATACCGTAACTTCGATTATGATCAAAATGTCTGCAATTCTCATATGGTTCAATGTAAGTCAGTGCAATACAAATTTAGCTATAGAACATTGCCTTTATTATTTACATTAGTATTTTTCAACAATCGGAAACCCACGAATACCTCCGTGCCATTTGCAGCCATGTGGAATCCGATTCGTGCTCCTTCCCACCGCGAGCCATATGACCTCATGCCATAGACAAACTCCCATGCACTGTCTGTCTGCTGCCACCGCCTAATTACATGTTTCCACTTTGCTGCGTGGCTCCTAGCTGCAGATTCGAGCTCTTCTTCCTCAGGTCTTATGAAGGCCGGGTCGGGTGTGGATGTTCCGAGTCCTCCCCTTGAACTCTCTGTCCCTGCCAGCACCCAAAGGCGACATGGCAATCTGGTGACCACAGCACATCAGGACAAAACCAACCTCCCATCCGCTCCTAATCCTTCTAATTGCGAATTTGGGCAAAGAGTTCAAAGACGCACCACAAGTTAAGAGAGTTGTTTTTTTCACTTGGATACCTCTGTTGCGTGCACATAGGAAATCATCCAGGCTGGAAGCTTGGGTTGGGAGTTGTACTGTTGTGGTTCAGGGCTGCTCCGGTAAAGACATCATGCTGGGAGCCTAGTTTTATTCAATGTTTTTCAAATGGTTGTTATGATCTGGGTGAGAGGCAGTCAGTCGTGCAGAAGTCTCGTTCATATATCATATTTCATAGGAAGCATATACAGTACAATCACAAGCTCCTACCACAAAATGCAGTGATTTAAAAGAGCATTGTGTTAGTTTTACATGATTTATGAGGACAGCTCCAGTGCTTTCATCAGAGTCCAACGTCTCAAGGCTGAGTATGAACACTCGAAAGAAGAAATCAGGGCTGCTGCTAGCTTTTTGGTGTCCCAGGGCAGAAATGCTTGGTGATGTCCCCAACCACAAAAATACCTATTTTAGGATGAACATAATATCATTACTAGTCGCTAATATTCATACATAAAAGTGTGCTCTGGGATTTATCTAATGTATGATCTGAAAAACTTTATTACTCATGCCAACCACAATGTTAAGGGGTTCAATAAGGAGAAAATCTAAATGTCTGTCAGCATAATAAGGCCAACTATTTTAAATATCAATTCACACTAAATTAACTAATTACACATGTAAATTAACAAATTAGTATGCATCAGTATAAAATATAGATGCCTCCAAGGAAGAGTTTTCATCTGAGGTAAATCCAAACTCAAACACATGGTCATTGTTGTGTATCTTGAACCATTCACTTGTGTCTTTGTAAAGTCCACTATATATCTTTGAAAGAATGAAATCAGCGTTTAAAGGTCAGTGTTGGGTGGGGAAAGTATCATTTCTCGTTATTATGTGGTCCCTATCCCCATCATGTCTCCTCCTCAGGTCTAACACAGAGACCCACAACCTCACCCAAGCTCAGTGGAATGCAAGGCCGCTTCACAAGATCATGGTACTATCTGAAGAAATAGATTTTGCGGCCTGGAAACCATCAAAACATTCAAAATAATGTTGTGGTATATGTTAAAGCAGTTAAGATTTAGTGCATGGTGTGTAGTCCATATACAGTAGTCCACATCTGCCCCAACATCAGTCTTGGGTTAAAATCCTGGAGTGTCTGGTTTCTTGAACAGTGTGGGTTTGGTCAAGGCTGCAACAAAAGCAGAGACCAGAGAGAGGCCCTGACAAAGAAGAGAAGACGGCAGGTACTCATAGAAATGGGATTCTTTCATTCATAGTTTAATGACAGCAGCATTTTTCATTGACAAAACTATAGATGTCTCTCCACGCGTGTGACTTGCTACCACCCGCTTGTCACCATGGAGACACCAATACATTTAATCACCAGACAAGTTATGTAATTAAAGGATTCCACTTCGGAGGGCAACATAAATGTCTTGTTTTCGTGCATTTACACACAATATAAAACTGTTAATTGCAATTACACAGCGCTATGAATGAGTGCATAAAATTAGCAGGCAGTTAATGCTAATTGGCTTTTCAGTTAGTAACATTACACTAACTGTTTCGCCCATTTCTGACATTAAAACTCAATTATGCCGAGCTCTGAAGCTGCAGGACCATCTTGTGTGATTCATAATTCATATGGACGTTTATGACCATCCCACAACGTGATCATGATCCAATTTCTACTTTCATTTCAGATCACAACCTCAAGGTTAATGTCTGTGTAAGGAATCCATACACACATTCAATGATGCTGCAAACTACAAACTTCAAAATACTTTCTCAAGTCTGAGATAGAAGTGGACAAAAACCACTGAATAAATAATCCAGGAAGTTGTGGTTGAAATAATCCAAATACAAATGACATCACCACCTGCTTAAAGACGTTCATTATGATTTTTTCTAAAATTCAAATTCAATAATAAATCTTATCTAATCTGCAGCATAAAAAACAATTCTGGAAATTCCAAATACTTAAATTTTCTACTGTCATAAAAAATATAATAAAAGTATACGTGTGTATAGTATAACTGTATAGCAGCCATTCCCAAACTCAGTAACACCGAGGCCCCCTTAAAAATCTGACGGGTCTGCGTGGCCCCCCAAAATAATAACCAAGAAGACAACATTAAGAATAGGCTCTTCTGTTTATTTTATTTTAGCCTCTGCTACAAACATTGTAATACAAAAATGATTACAGTGGATTATTCAAGTCAAATAATGAACACAAATATTTTAATATTACAAACAAAACATTATAAATTTAACATTAAATAATTATATTATTTTTTAATTTTTTTTATGACCTCCCGCGGCCCCCCTGCAGTACCCTCGCGGCCCACCAGGGGGCCGCGGACCCCACTTTGGGAGACACTGCTGTATAGTATATCAGTTCATATGCCATTATACTGTACATTAATTTTCAGTTGGACGGAAAAATGGAAACTAATCTGTGCCACATCAGCTCCTCCAACCACCACCAATCATTCACACAAACATACTGAAGAACAGGACACTCTACAGCCGCAGCCACTGTGGACCCTGGTGCTCCAAAATGTCTCTCATCTCAGGACTTACCAGGCCCTGCCCTGCTTAGCTTCTGATGTCTGACAGGATCAGCTTCTCACTCTGAGGTAGGGCTGCAAATCCAACCGTTTTTCCAATACCGTCGACATCAGTTGTAGCCATTCATGGAGTATTGGTTCCCTTCACTTCCTTCCTGACGACCTTTTATGGTCGACAGAGAGATGAGGTTAATCACTGTTTTCATTGCTATCATTTGAAGTTTCCGTGGGTGAACATTTGACTCCTCTAAACTTACACATTTTCCCATTTGCTCGGAGGACTCTCAGGTGCTCCACATTATAAATCACGTTGCAGATATCAGGAGATCGGGCTGGAAAACGATCTGTACATTAGTGATAATGATGTGGAATGGTTCTCCGGTGAGCGCTGATGGAGCGAGGCCCGTCAGCTGCAGGACAGAGTCTGTGGCACGGCTCCAAACCCCAGCATCACATCATCACCGCTCTCTCTGCACCAGCCATCTACATGAGCAACGATGATAGAGCTGTTATGAAGTTTGTCACTCGACAGAAGAAGTCTTTAATTGTTAACATGTGACACCAGCTCAGATTATAGATTAAGAGAGATCCTTTATTCGTCTCACAGTGGGGAAATGTCAGCGTTGCATCATCATCAACAGAAGGAAGGAGTAGCACACAGCACAAGTCAATGAATAATAACTCTATACTAAATAAAATGAAATAAAATCCTATCATCAAAAAGAAACAAGTATGTAATGTCTATCTGTAGAATAATGAGTACAAAAACTCATAATAAAGAAGTATAAAATCTACCGTTGACATAATAATAATAGTAATACAAGGCACTATTATTAGCACTTTGAGGCTTCATGGAAATGTAAAGTCCATTGTAAATAAAACGTATCATTATAGTAGCCTGGTCGTACCTCACCATAGTACAAATTACATTTTGTACTAAGGTCTGGAGGTGCTCCATTGGGCTCCGTTAACAGGTGGGAGCCCAATGGATTTCAATCTTTTGCAGATTGAAACAATTGGATCTGAGTTTACCGTGACGTATGTAGTGCGCCCGAGTCTGTTGTTAGCATTTAGCCTATCCATCTCCTTTGCCGCTACGGAGCCCGTGGGGAGTAGCGCCACAATTTTTTCAAGCGATTACATTTGCTAAATATTACTCTTGTTCCGGCTTCAATTTCTTGATAGAACCAGACCGGATTATATACTTTACTATCGCATTTTTTGACATTGCCCAAACTACAACCTGCCCGTTCAACGCAAACTCTTGACATCACCCACAACTAACTACATCACCTGCCTCCCACGCTCACTGATTTGTCGGTTGAAATTCAACCAATTGTAATCGCTAACACAGGGACTAGACCCAGACGTTACATGCAGGGAAATGATGATTGAGCGGAGTGCTAAGGCCAGGCTATCATTATAGTAATGTCTCATCAGTAGAACTAAGGCCCAGGTGCCAAAAGCATATTTAGTCGGCCCTGAAGCCTCTTGGTAAATCACCTCAAATAGACTTTTGTGTGGAATCCTGTGTCAACCCTGAACGATGATGGGAAAAGTTGGCGTGTTGTTTGGATTGGAACGTGTCATAATGAACTAAAAAAACAAACTTTTTTGGTAATAAGTCTTTGAAAGTCACAGAGCAGTGCACACAGGACCCCATGGAATCCCTCTGTAATGGACGACGGAAAAGTCATACTCCACATGGAACAATACACACATTTTTAAACATGTTTTTTTGTTTGTTACATGGAAAGCTTTGTAAATGAGAAGGCCCACACGTTGATAAATGGTCAATATCAATTTATCTTTGTTGATGAAACAGCAGTCGCCTCAGAGGACTTTACAAACTCGTCGATTCACCAACATCAGGTCAGAGAATCCAACATTTTGCATGAAATGAAATAATAACAAACACGTAGCGGTCGTTGGTCCATAGGGAGCGGGATGACCAATGTCCATACTGGTAAATGTTTTTTAATGCACTGTTGTGATTATTTATCATTTTAATGCATTGTGATTGTTTATATCGCGTTTTGTTTAGCACTTTGAGTTTCCATCCCTTGCTTTGCCATTATCATGTGTATTATAATGTTAACGTTTTAGTGGTTCTTCTGAAGTACCAGGCATTCTTAATAAAATGTTCGGATTTTCCCCCCATGAATGGACAAAATAAGTATAAATATGTCTTATAGCTGTTACAAACCTTCGCGTAGACAAACAAAAACCAAATGCAGTGGACCACCTTTGTGTTAGTGACAATAGTAGCTGTTTTCTGCACTTTCCAAAGGTCGACAACTACGCTATGACCAGATCGAGTGCCATTGTCCAGTCTGAGCCATAACTGCGTATACCTCTAATAAAGTGCGAAAGGAAAACATACTCATGATGCTTGTGCTCAGCAGCTGCCTCCATGTCTAATATTATCCCATTTTAACCAAGCGTTCACACAAGTCACCGAGGGCAGGACATTTGGCTTCCATGCAGAGACACTTTCTGCAGAATCTAATGAGTCACGGTGCAGACTGAGTGGAGCTGACATCATTTCCTTCGGTCTGGAATGTGGCCTTAGCTGTCTGCACCGGGCGAGCTGTGAAATCCATCTCCTATAGCGAGGACTGTAACTTCTCACAGTGAAAGTCGAGCGATGGAGAGATAAAGAGGTGAGCACATAGAGTATTGTACTTTTACTGAGCCACTTAAAGAGACAGTACGTGGTGTGGGCTCTCAGTGGTGTTATAAAGTCAAGTACAATTCAAATCAAACTTTTGTTGCCGGAAGCTGACCTGTCTGTGACACAGGCTCTATAAGCACTGAACGCTGATGCAAACCAACTGCTGGGGTTTAACTAGAAACGGTACATTGTGTGTATTGTGTATGACTACCTAATCTGCTTTCATTTAAACACATATATGGTTCTTTTTCTTTGTATTTATTAATCATAACAAAAATATTATATCCATCCATCCATCCATCCATCTTCTTCCCCTTAATCCATTTCTGGATCGAGGGGGGGTGGCAGTCAGAGCTGCACCCAGTACACAAAGCACCAGCCCCTCACTGATCCTCCTGCAGGTGGTGAGTCCACAGGAGCTGAGATCTTTCAGTTGGGGCTTTGGGCAAAGTGGGGTTAAGTGTCTTGCCCAAGGACACAACGACAGCAGTCATCAGTGGGAGTCGTGAAGTAAGTCTTACAGTGGGCTCGAACCCACGACCTTCAGGCCCAAAGGCCAATGCTCTACCAACTGAGCTACTGTCGCCCTCACTAAATACCAAATATAATATATATATATTAATTTCAATAGCCCGAGAAATTGCCCAAACTAGCGACCTTTCATCTACCAAACTGGCAACCCAATGAGTGTCCTTCTGCAAATCATAAATATTGTGGACGTCATATCCATTGTATTTTTAACGAAGACTCTTATATTCACTTTAAACTCTCTAAAAGCATGAATATGATATCTGGGGACCATCTTTTAAATGGGATCGTTTAGAATCAAAATACACCATACTGTCCCTTTAAATCATAGGTACCTAAATTTATTACATAAATTAGCTGCGGTATTTTTCCCAACAAAAATAATGAAAATGTTGAACAAATCACACCACAACAACATCCTGTTTTAATCTTTAGAAACCCCGTCATCTGTATTCACTTGAAACAAAGAGCTCTGCGAGTCACAACTTGAGGCTTTGGGCTGAGAGCTGATTGGCTGAGTGAGCGTGGTCCTCTCTTTTTCACTTGTCTGTCTGAAAAAGCTCAAACAAAGATGTGACTGTTTTGAGAGCGAGGAACTATAGTGATACGCATGTGATTATGTCGTTAATGTTATTGTGGTTTGAAAGTGAAGTACCCGATCTTTAAGGAAGCATTCAGTAATAATAGGAACTTTGTGAGGACAGTGAGATTCTGGTATTACCCCCAAAATGCTATTTACAGAGTGAAGCAGTAATCCAGGCATTTTCCAATTGCAGGGTTGTGCCACAGAAATAGGCATTAACTGAGACTTATTTGTGTATTATGTTCCAGGCTTAACTAAAATGCTAAATTCGGTGGCAACATTAGCGCTTCAACACAAATCTGAGTTTAAAACACTCTCGCACATGCTGGGATTCTCGCAAAAAACGGGAGGGTATTTGGAAACATTCTGGCAAAGATGACGTCTGTTCCGGCACGTTCCTCCTCCAGCGCTCATATTGTGGCTGATAAAAAGGTGATTCATGGTTTGAATGTTTTAAAGGGAGTGAGTGAATGGGAAGAGTCAGCGGTGACAACACAATCTGATAGCTATTGCACACAATACACACAATGCACAGACACAAAACAGTAAAATAAGGCATACAATAATTATGCTCAAGTTATTGGTATGGTAAGAATTCATTTCAAATGTTGTGCAAAAGAAAAAAAAATGTAAACAATAAACATAACACACACAAAAAAAACCGAATAAACAGTTTGAAAAAAAGGTTGGACGAAGCATTTCAATCAACAGAAAACGGCGTAAATATCAAAGAGGATGCCCTTGCGACCTGGCAACGGATGAAGCGGAAGAAAACGGATGAATGGATGAAAGGAGGAAGCAGGTCACGTCTACAACTTATCATTTCCTCTAACAAATCCATCGTCAGAACAAGATTTATTCATCCATCCATCCATCTTCTTCCTCTTTGTCCAATTTCTGGGTCAGGGGGTGGCATTCTGAGGTGCACCCAATCCACAGAGCACCAGCCCCTCACTGCTCCTCCTGCAGGTGCTGAGTCCACAGGAGGATGCTGCTCTGTCTGTGAGAGCATAGCCTTGATATTTCAGTGGGGGTTTCAGGCAAAGTGGGGTTAAGCACACAACAACAGCAGACATCAGTGAGAGTTCGATGGAGAATGTCTCATGGGGATATGTTGTATTTTTGGCCATGACCCCCGTGCAGCCCAGCCCTTTCCCTCTGCTCTGACAACTTGCAGTGTAGTCATGGTGGTAGTTTGCAGTGTTTATTTATATAGCACACTTCACAGACAGGTTACCCAAAGCGAGTTCCCTCCACACACGGTGATGGCAGAAGCGAGAAGCTGAGCACTCTGAGGACCTTCTTGCCATGAAGCATAAGCGCAAACCGTGCTGCCCTATATCCTCTGCATATGGATCTACAGCCTATCCGTCCGTGGGAGTAGAATCTTCTTTCCTTGTTTTGTGGATTTTCACTTTTTTCAGTTGTTCTTTGCTGATGCAGGAGGGTCTGAGGACAATGACAATGAGGGACATGTAAGTACATTTACAGTACGGGCATGAGCTTTTGTCAACCCGCTCCCAATGGCTCCTATGTTTTTGGTATTATTGCAGTGTGTGACCGATTTAGGACTACACAAAAGTAAGTTGAATTGCATATGGGTCAGGGGGGAGGGATTTTTTAACCCCCAAATAACTACTAATCACATTAAATCTGACGGTTTGACATTATGTATGACTGGACTTTTTTTCCTCGAAGGCTTTGAGAGAAAAACTGTTCCAAATGTGTGACCGATTTGATTTCGGAGTAACGCAGGGTTGGCAGCCGTGTTTGCCGATGATAGCGCTGTGCATTTGTTTGGTTACCCTTTGTCGAAAGAATATACGCATATTGAGCAAAGCTTACATTCATTGTCGAATATGATGATTTTTTGTTTTGCTTTTTCCCGTAAACAGTCCGAGAGCGTATTGGGACAGACCAGCTGAAATCAATGCACTCTAAGCACAGCATGAATATTTGCTCATGTATTCTTGGCTGCTTTAGAGAAGTGGAAGTGGTTTTTAAGGATGCTATGTCACAGAGAAAGGTTTTCACTTCAAGAGAAGGTTTTCATCGTCTGCAATGAGTGAAATTGTCTTTGGTAAAATAATCCAACTCCAATGAATTAAAACAAATGAAGTTTCAGTTGATTTGCTGCATTTTGCTTCTGCAATCGGTTGTCCATAAAGAAAGAAGCGAGCCTACACCACCCAGGACTTTTGCAATAGAAGGCTGTCTCAGAGCTTGGACAGTCATTACAGAAACACACGCAGAGCAAATAGACTTTTACAATTGGATTTGGGGGCAGCGTGAGATCATTTTCATTTTTATTTCAATATTGACACAGTGAAAAATGACAAAGAATCAGACTCTAAAAATTGGTTTGTGTTCAGTGAATAGCGGTCGCATTGATTCACGGTTTGATCCAAGCCCCCAAGCCAATTATGAGGAGCTGATACAATAGTTTTTTTTTATGTCCTCATTAAAATACAATTCAGAAATTAACAGTCCTTTGAAGAACTGTAAAACTGTTAAAACAAAATAAAAAATTAAAAAAGAGTGGGTTTTAATCTTAGGTATTTGTATGATTTTATGTTGTATGCAGAAAAATCTCAATTGAGCTATCTTTATAATTAAGTTTATTAGCGATAAGCCATAAGAATATTTTGAGTGCAGTATATGACCAGGCCAATGGCACAGCTTGGCAGCCTCATTTTTGTCGAGATTGCAGGGGGAGGGCAGCTGCGGCTATGGCCCTATATGACAAGCAGGAAACACTTTGAGCATTCACAAAAGGTAAATAATATTTGAAGTGAATAACTAAATAGGCCTACACATAACCTCCTGCTAAAGTCTGTTGCCCTAACCTCCACCAGATGTCAGTCTCCATCCAAGGCTCCCACCACAACAGTCAGCAAGGCTCCATAAACACGCTGATTTGAATCAAAGGGGACATTATCATTTCTCCTCATTCATTTGTGCATTAATCATACAGCGCTTGCGTCAGAATCGTCTTAAAAAGCAGCTTGTGAAGTCGTTGTCAACATCATTAACAACAAAGCAGAATTTCAAATGAAAAGCGTACATTTGATCCTGGGATGAGAGAGAGGCTGATTTGCTTTTGCGTGCCATCTTATCCCCCCTTGTGGCCAGAGACGGGACACCAAAAAAAGAGAAAGAAAAACATATAATTATTATGGAAGCTACTTTTCTTTTTCTTTTTTTTCAAAGTTTATAAGCTGCAGATTCATTCATTTTCGCTCCGGGGATCTGACTCTATTTGCAAAAACAAATAGGCGATAGCTATGTTATACGTGCGGACTGATATTGAGACATGGGTTAGAATAATAATGAAATAATAATAATCAAAACACAACATGGTGCTTTGGAAACTAATCATATCCAACCGTGCACAGTGTTTGCCGTTAACCACAAGACGGCGCCAGTGAGCTACAAATGAAAAGCAGGGACCACTTTCTTTCCCAAACTTCCATCCAGAAGCTTGAGAAGGCTGCTAATTGACGCTGTGGATTTTTTGGAGCCTCCGTGCGCACCCCATACACACACACACACACACATATATATATATATATATATATATATATATATATCGAGACGCAAGGAGCAAACTGGGTCATAATTTACAAACATCATTTAATAATAATTTCATTAGCGCAAGACCCCGGCAATCTCTTTCATCAGTGCGAGTCTATATGTGAGCGTGCCAAGGGGGGGAAAAACAGGGTCGTGCAGGGAGGAGGGGGGTTGGAGGAGGGGGAGGAGAGGAGGTGCAGGGGGTAAACAGCGCACGGATGTTTCTTGGCACAGGCGTAAATAAAGTGTCTTGGGTACAAAAAAAAAAGTAGGGTAGAAATGAGTGCGTTTTTTAGGTGGGAAAGTGTTGAAAAGTGTGTGCTGGTTTCTAGGTTATCGCAAAGTTGTGAGTTTTTGAGGAATTCGAGGCTATTATAAGCAATCCCACTCATGTTCCAACACGCTAGACAATAAACATAGGTCATTTGCATAAACAAACAATGACCTCTTTAGTTAATGAGAGGAGCCATACAGTATTTTCCGTGTTTATGTGGGTCAATGGTGCAGACTGGAGTGGTGCAAATGGGATAATTGTTTTCAGAATGTTAGGGACGTGCTTGCTCTGTTAAAGCTTTGGTAACTAACTTTTTTTCCCTTCATAAATAATGCATGATGTTTGTCCCAAAAGAAAGTGTTATAAAAGTAACATTATGGGAAGAAAGAAGAGCGCCGCATGCTGTCTTTAACTTATTAGAAAAAAAATTAATCTTTTGCAAAATTGTTTTCACAAGGGCCTGGCTTAACGGGAGTGCAGACCCTGGACATTTTGTATTCACATAGAGCTGGACTTTCCGGGGGAGGGGGCACACTCGGACACATCATATGAGCCTAACTATCTACGGCCATGAACTGCAAGTAAGTAAGTAAGTAAGTCATGTTTGTTAATATAGCACATTTTTACAGACCAAGATCACGCTTTACAATTGTCCAGATTTTATATAGTTTTCCATTCTCTCTTCACACGGTGATGACGGAAGCAATTCATTCACTCATTCCTATTGTGCATGTTTTTAGTGGTAGGGTAAACAGGAGCACCCGGAGGAAACCTTTGTAGACATAGGGAGAACATGCCAAATCCACTCAGAAAGCCCCCGTTTCGACTGTGATTCGAACCAAGGACTGTCTTCCTGAGAAGTGAGAGGTGCTATCCACTCAGCCACCGTGCCGCCTGCAAGAGAACTGCCATCATTTCAACAAACAGTCTCACCGCGGTGCCCTCTGTTACCTCTGTTACTTCTGCACTAAGAGCTGAATTAGTGAAACCATAACATTTCTGATTGCTGCTTGGTTGAAGCGCAGATGTCCCTCTCCAGAAACGCCAGCTCTATTCATATGTGAATTGGTAAAGTCCGGCAGGCCAAGGATGCCGAACTCGAAGCTCACCGCATTCTCAAGGCTCTTTGCCTCTCGTCCGGTAAATGGACGAGATAAATGGATGAACCTTTCCCTCTCCTCCCTCCAGAGCCTTTTACCCATTAGTAAAAGATTGGTTTTAAATACAATTTTTATATGATGCAACATTTACATAACAGTCTCTGTTGGCTGCTCTGTGTCTCTGTAGGAAGTCTTTTCTCAGAGTTCATGACTGAAACAGCTCACTCCTGTTGAAGCCACGGACTCTGCTCATGTTTACGTTCTTTTTCTGCGTAATATTTGCACAGATGTGTTTCCTTCTGCTTTTTGTATGATTTAACAGCAGTCCTCAATGAAAAGGTGGCCTAAACAATGATTGTAACTTTCATTCCATAGGTGTCAGTAACATTTGTGTATTTTTATGTTTAAATCTGCACAGTAAATTCATGATTATATTTATTTTCTTGTCCATATTGAACTGTAATGATCTCCACCTTAATCAATAACTGTCACTTTCATTTAAATCTGCCCTTTTTGTCTCTCTGGACTACAGGGAAAAGGTTGCATCCCACTGTTTTCATTGTGCTTCATGACATTTATAAATGAATAAACATTGCTTTGACCACACTCAGCTCCATTCAACATAATAGTGACCTGAGAGTTATATAAAAGAAAAGAACCCAAAACACACAACTGCTAAAATAATGGCTTTAACAAAATATAATACAAAACAAAATCCAGAGAATAAACACAAAACACAAACCAAAAGACAAAAACAGACATGGAATCGCAATGAATTAAAACACAGGCGAGACACATGAGGGCTGGGGGCAGTAATCAGGAACAGGAAGTACAACTAAAGAGGACGCAAAAGGTGAACAAAACAAGAAATTAACCTTGACACTCAGGAAAATACACTGACATCTATAGACTTCATTATTTTGCCATGATGGTGAAATGATATCTGCCATTTTGGTTCACATACAATTTCCATTTTCACAAATAACTGCATTGTTTTGATTGGACTCAGCAGTAAAGAAGTGAATGAAGGCATGGGAAGGCTGGTGTTATTGTCCTGAGACGTGTGATGGATGCAGGAGTGAGGAGGCAGTGTGCTGTAAACAGATACAGCAGTGGAATGGAGAGAATGGTCCCACACCAGCAGAGGACCAGGACACTCATCAACTACTGCTGCTGTCCTGTGAGAGCACTGCAGGTCAGGAGGCAGCCCCCACTGGGTCCACACCGCCTCCATGTGCCTAAGAACAGCTTTGGCAATGGTAATGAAGTGTGCGAGCTGGCAGAGCGGTCAACCCTCCCTCGAGACCTTCCAATAGACAAGGACTTTTTATTTTCTTAATTCTTCCCTCTCCGCTTCATCCTCTACACAACACCACATTCAATCATATGCACTCATACAGGAGAGAAACAGCCTTTAACTTAATTCATTGTGTATATTAAACAGAATAAAATCTAAACTTTAGTGCAGAAGATTACCCAAACATATTTAAACAGACTGGAGAGAGTATACAAAAGGAGAAACTATGTTAAAACGATAAAAAGCCACATTTACTTTGTATATTAACCTTTGAATCGTATGTAGTTTTTCCCAAAATTCTGTGTGAAACAGACATACAGAACCCTGAACCTATGAGAGATAGAAAACTGCTAAAATCAAGAACACCCTATTCAAATAAACTTAAATAAAAAAAAAAAAAAAAAAAAAGGTGATTTTAAGATTCAATACATAATAAAAATGATAGTTTTTTTATTATCAGTGAGGGTCACTTTTGCTTCTGCCTGTTGAATCTATAATCTACGTAGCTCTCTCCCATCTCTCCCTCTGCCCTGCTCTGTGCTGTGGGAGGCCACACAGCTGGACAATGTACAAGGAGAATTAATTCAGCCGAGAATAAAGGCGTTGGAGTCCAAAGACACCTTCATTGAGGTGGATGAAGTCCCGCTCTGGGAGGGAAGGACTGCATTATTAACAGGTTTGCGCAGGTTCAGCCAGGATGCAGCGCTCCTGTCTGCCTCCGTCAGGATCAGGAGTCAATGTCGCAAACAGGAAGATGTATACATGACCTTTGAGCTGCAGATTGTGATGCTCGCTGATGGAGGCAGTGGGACCTCCGCAGAGCCAGGTGTACGTCACAGACAAATACCAGGGATTAAAACACAAACACAAATGTTTGCCGTTGTGAATGTATGAACCAGTGGAGCAGGATTACAGTTACATTTTTAAACAACCTTTGAACAAGTTTGGCTTTAATTGAATGTACCTAAATGCGATCGATGGAATGCCTTTGGAACTTCCTCTGACAGTAGTCCTGTCATCAGTAGTGAGCTTTATACTGTTTTTTTTTCATTAGGAATGCAAGTACAACAAAATAAGATGTTAGTGCTGAGCCACTGCTGTCCACCCCGAGCAGCATGTTTTTGGAAGTATAGGGAAACCTCTGTATATGTGAATATGTGAATTAGTAGTATCCAGAGACCGCCTTCATAGGGGTCATAGCACCTGGAGGAAAACTACCAACAGGGAGAACATCTCAGGATTGATGCCTTTCTCAAAGGCAAAGGCACCAATCAGTTCCTTTGCCACTTTTCTGTCTGCAAAGGCAGAGTGGACATCATTTCATGTACGCAGCAATGAGCAGAAGGATTTAGTTAAAGCAACACATTTGATGTTTGAACCCAGCTTTAAAAAGTGTAATTTCAAGTTCTTCTCATGTAGTAGAAGAATGGAAGCCTCTGAAGGACCAAACAGTACATCATTTAAACATATTCTCATTCCAGCAGCAGTAGTAAGTCCAGAAACAAAGGTAGAGAGTATGGGAGGTAGTGGTCCTGAAATCAAGGCACTCCATATCCTCCCTGTGTAAGCGCTCTTGTCAGAGCCGGACCAAGAAGCAATTAATCTCCGCCACAAGAGGAGGTTAAAAAACACAGAAGCACCAGAGCTATCAAGATGACAAGACCGATCCGTGCGAAGAATACGGATGTGTGATAAATGTGTTATTTTGTGCACTGCATATTGTTGATGTGGGGCCGGTGCTGATAGGCCGCTAATTAAGATTTTCTATTAGGACCATTGTGCAGCTCAGAGAGGCCTGGACAGGGAACATGCAAAGCACCGTAGGAGATTACATGGAATTATTACACATGCAACAAGATACACCAGTGAAATGAATACAGAAATTGAAAAGTTATTGATTTGGAAGCTGCTTGACCTCAGAAATCGGACATATCGAATTTCACATTGTGACCAGTGACCAACATGAAATCCTGTAATTGTCTGCTCAGTAAATTGAGTTTGGGTTTTGTCTAATATGGTTATTTACCCACACTAGTACTGACACACACTCTCCAGCCAGTAATTAACACCAGCCAAACATGCAGCTAAGGAAAATCCTCCAGCAAAAGTAGTCCTGACCAAGAAAATCTGTAGGTGGGTCCTGCACTGGAGTAACCACTGCTCCTGACAGGTTTCTCATAGGGCACTTAAAGGATGGGTCAATTGCAAAAAAAAATACATAAAGACTGTGGCACCAAAGGTCTCCCATCACAGCACTAACCAGGCCCTTTATGTTTTGTGTACATAACAATGTATTAGTTTCTGCAGGTCCCGGTCGCAGGTGTGGCCATCTTCACCTTGTGCATGTTTGTAAAGATCCTAATGAGCAGGTCATGTGCACGTGAAGAAGGGTTTGGCCTTCGCACTCCTCTCATTCAAATGTTCAAATCCCAATTCTGCTGCAACAGGACTTTGCATAATTCAAATATTGCTTTTCAAACGTATACTTTGATATACTGTATATACAACTAAATATAAAATCACATTCGCTATCCAGGAAAGAAAGTGCTAATCACAGTTTGTCTCATGAGGCCTCCTGCTTCTCTCACTGTAACTGCACCACATCATCCCTTCTTAATCTATGCTAATCAGGATCTTTCTATTTCAAGAGTGCAGGCGTCAGACATGTGCAGCTATAACAGGAGCGCTCCACACCTGCAGCCGCTCTGACAGGGAGGCCTGGGGGTTGTTCACACTTAGTCCCAACTGATCCAGAGTTCACTTCATCTGGATACATTCTGGTTCACTATAGGGGCTAAAATGCTTCATATTAGGACTTGTAGGACTTGTTCTTTTGTCATAACCATTTATACTTTGACAATCAAGTGCACTACATAAGGCAGAATGAATTCACTTCTTTTAAGGTGGTGATAAACTACTCTTGCCACAGGTGCCCAGGGTCTCACTGTCAGAAGGAAGGCAACCAGTCTTTTCCATCAGCCCCATCGGGTGACGAGTCTTAGGACACAACATTTGTCTGGCACTTTAAAGCCGCAGCCGCAGCCGTCTGACAGGATGTATCTTTCACATGCAGGTACTGTATATGACTTGCGTTGATAATGTTTATAGAAAAAATAAGATTTCGTTGGAGATTTCAGATTCAGGTCAAAGATAAGTTAAAATCCGACTTCTCTCTAAACAAGCTAATTTTGTCTCATTTTCAGCCAGTGAGATTTCAAATTGCAATTCAAAGTCTGTATGCACAAATTGGAAAAACATTAATAACTTGCATTTGTATAGTTTCCTTGAAAGTTCATTAAAAACCTGAACATAATCCTAATATTTCATGCTGGTGGTCTCTGCAAATATAAAAGTAAGTCCCATCTTCACACCACTCTGACTTATCTTCGTAGGTGTTCCATGCCTTATTTAGTCTCTTTGAAGTATTACTGATTGAGAAACAGGTTAAATTCAAAAGCAAATAAACCGCCTCATACTTTAGAGCGAGGAATAGGATCCATAGGTCATTCTGAGAGCTTTGCCGTCCTCCACACCTGCTTTAATTGGCTTTATCGATGAAGCCGTTTTACTTTTAATGCAGTGGAGACGGCAAGAGGCAATGGAATGCTGTTTACGACACATTCAAAGCCTCCTTCTCTCAGGTGCACAGCCACTTTACATTACAAAAGAGAAAAACACAGTCAGTAGAAGCTAATTATACACCTGATATTTACCATTCAGTCAGACAAGCGAACACGCCGGTTTGTTTTTGTAATTTTTTGTCTCGGTTTTTGATAAGATTCACGGCGCAAAGACGGCTTTTAATAAGGCTCGAGCACCGGCAACCGCCTCACCGTGTGCCCCGAGAATCAACATCCCACCAGAGAGCGGGAGAATAACGCATACCAAAAAGGAAATCATTATCTGCTGCAGTCGACAACACTGGAAATGAGGGGCACAAGGTTTTCCTTTGGCAGCCGCGGTAAATTGAAAACATTAATTTTATTCAAATTAATTTCAGACACTTTTACGGTTCTGTTCTCAGCTTTCTCCAGGCTCCCAAACACAGATAAAGAAGTGAATACTGAATAAAATAAAATACTTCCGATAAATACATAAATGTAAGATTTGTCGAGGCATCTTCTGAAGGAGATATAAAAACAACATCTACATATAGTCCAACAATTTATTGAAAACACGATGAATATTTTTTTCCTATTTCTCCAAGGCCTCTACACCCAGTCCTAGGAGTTTACTGGCTACTGCATATTTAGGGGCCAAAAGGCTTCTCAGCAAGAAGGTCCTGGGTTCAAATTCCGGTCGAAATAGGGCCTTTCTGCGTGGAGTTTGCATGTTCTCCCCATGTCTGCGTAGGTTTCTTTTGGGTGTTCCGGTTTCCCCTACCACTAATTTAATAACTGAGTGAATGGATGGAATTTGGTCCAATGTGTTTTGGTCCAGTGTGTTTGGGGTCTCGCTTCCATCGCTATTTGTGGAGTGAACGAAACAATATCTGAACTCTGAACATTGTATAGTACTTTCGGTTGACCTTTGTCTGTAAAAATGTGCTATATAAATAAATATGACTTGCTTACTTAATTACTTACTCCTGCAACAGCTTGGGTAGTGGTGGGCTTGACCCGCTGGTACTGGACAGCTGCCACAGGAGTCTCAATAAGACGTTTTGTTCAGCCTGGCTACATCCCTTCCTTCCAGAGCCTCCCACCGGGTTTGGGGATTGCCTCCCGGACCAGCACCAGAGATTTAGCGACGACAGGTATGAGCTGCATCGGCCACAGAGACGGAGTCCATGGTCCACACTAGACGAATGAAGGAATGGTCAAATCTGAAATATCTCATATCTGGATCTATGAAGACACTATCAACATATAAACACAAGGATCTTAGAGAGGTCTGAACCATGGATTCTTGGTGAGTGGGACACATACGGTTTCTGAGATCGAGGAGTTTACTTTTCATTGTACGTCAATAGGAGCCAGAGCGAGCGGGTTGCCATTGTCCATCTATACGCAGTCTATGGTCAGATGCTAACCCACCTCACCTCAATAATTGTGTGTATCTTCATTTTGTATGCATGCATCCAGTCCCATTTTCAGCATGGCAAAATATTTAGTGTTTTGCTATGTATTACCATTTTATGCCTGCAGCTACCAATACCAAGTCGTCCAAATCAGTTTAAGCCAACACAAAACACATAGACAGACCTATAACTGAATATGCAAAACAGGTGACACAAAGATATACATGACAAAAGAGAAAAACACAATGAGGCATGACTTGATAAATTATCTAATACCCTATTCATGTCTGTCACCTCCTGTGGCTGCTTTACAATCCTTATCGACAGAACTGTTTATTATATATCATAACATTCAGTTTCGATGTATTTTTTGGGCTGGGAAAGAAACAAATACTTACGCAATTTGTATTATTGCACTTTTATTTAAGGCTCAGCTGTGGATGCCAAGTGCTGGTTTCATTCAGTCCTGGTTTAGACGTGGACTAGACCTAGTTTAGTCCTGCAGTGCTGGTTCAATGCATCCTAAACATGGAGAGTACATATCACAGTTGTCTCATTTTGGTGACACATGCAGAGAGCAGGTTGAGCAGCGGTCGCTCGCAGAGGCACAAGAGATGACTGATGCACATCCTTGACGGCACAAAAGCGCTGACGTGTGTTGCGCGAAACTCTAACCATCAAAAGACGTTTGCTCTATATCTATATACACTGCAAAAAGGGATGAAAAATAAGTCAAACATTGTATCTTCATTGGAACACATTTTGACTGAGCCTTAGAACAAGATATGCCAATAAGACAAGCAAAACGATCTTGTTTTAAAAAGATATAAGAAAAGTCTCCCTTGAAATGAGAAAATGAAGCAACAGTTTTTGACATACGACTAAAAGGCTTTATCCCATTGGTAGGAATCTGGTTTTAAGACAGTCAGTTCTCAAGTTAAGATGAAAAACCACACGATTCAAGCATTCATCACCTCAAATTTATCACTTTTTACAGTGTACTTTTTAGTTGTTCATTTCTGAGGCAGGAGAGTCTGAGGACAGTGATGATCCGTTCACAGCGTTTATCACTGCTGTCACTGTTCCTTGTTGTTCCTGCAGTTGTTGACGAGACGAGACGTGACGAGAGCTGTGGTCAATTGGGGCTATACATAAAACATTTAGTGAAATACACAAAAAATACGGCATTGTCAGCACATGATCAACTATAACATGGTCCGATATATACCTGTAGATTTCGATCAACTGATTACTCTTCCCTGTTCCAGACCGGAAAATACACTATAACATATACCTCTACTTAAATTCAAGTAAATAAAAGATGCCACTAGAGGTCAGGCAGTTGAAAACATTGACGCTAATCCAACATATTCACTATACAGTTAAAATAATCAGAGTTGTAGCTTCTGACTTTTGACGGTGTTCAAGTAGATAGATGCAGTTGGTAATTAAGTAAGCATTTTGTTCACATTAACTTTCTTTACTGATAGCAGAAGTGCGTGGGCCGGCTCTCCACAGCTGTCAATGCTAACGCTCGCACACAGCACCAGCCAGATATTTTATGATAATGATCCTGGAATTGTCTAATGATCGTCCTCCATATGTTTTGGCCCGCGGTCCGTCTGTGGGCCCATTCCAACTGTTCCTTCTGATTCTTTAATCTTCTTTTCTTTTCTTTTTTACAGACAATCCACAGCCGTAGCGTAGAGAGAAACGGGTTCTCATTTAGGCTGAGTTGACGCACGGCTGGGGTCTGAAGACACGGCCAATCAGCGGCGCTAATGGATGTGCTAATGTCTCTGATTGTGCTCAGATGTGCTGCAACTCCAATCAATATTCATGCAGCTGACCTCGCTCCGGACGGACATGTTCACGCTTTTCAATTAGCGCGTGGAGACACAGACCAAAATGAAGATGGTATTTGTTTACAGGATTTAATGTGAATGTCTGAGCTTTGAAGCTAAGAAACCAAAATACTTCAAGCAAAAGACTCGAACAGGTCCTCATCCATCTATCACTAACACAACCTGTCCTGAGGTCTGGGCAATCAAATACCAACAATTGTCTTATCATAGTCCTCTAACATTATTCTAGCATTTTTCAATATATTACTTTTTATTGTATTCAGATTCAGATTCAGTTTATTTACCATTTGCAGTAAAAAAAAACCACATTGGAATACATTAGCAAAAAGTCCCCAGTGTGCACAGACAAATACAGACATAACACAACATTAAAAGTACAGAAAAAAACAGTAAACAATTGTCATATTGTTTTTATGTGCCCAGTGTTTCCTCTGGAGGAACCCTCTACACAGGGAGCGGTGGTCGGGGTCTGGCTCTTGGACCTGGTGGAGGTCTGGAGCTGGGACTTCCTCTCTCCTCTGGGTCCTGCGTCATCTATGTGGTGGTGCAGATGGCTCCATGGATGGCGTTTCTTCAGCTGGTTACTCCGATGCCCAGCCTTAAATTTTTTCATGGTTGAACCTATTTTACCATAGGCTGTAAAAAATAACGGACAGAGTCACGCCGTTCTAACTAATGGGCCAAAACTTGTGCTCTACTGGAGCTATCCAAAATGGCCGCGAGTGGTCCCGCCCACAAGAAAATTGTGAAAAAAATGCATCTGCGAATACGTCAGCCGGCGCAAATTCACAGCAAGTAAACTAGAGTGGTCCAAAAAAATTCACCCCCCTCAGCATTGACACACATGTGGAATGGAGCTTTGGGCCAAGAGCCAACTTTTGGACCATCCTGTAAAGACGTTTTCGAGAGGTCTCCCAATGCTATATGTTAGCATTGGCTAATTCTTCTTCTGGGTCCACTCCCATCGGCCCAGGGTGGTATTGCAGCATTTCAACCTGGAGAGACTACAAGAGACGAGATGCGTTTAAGAGTTGTTTATTTTATGGATTGAGTTTGTTTATTGGTTTGGCGCTTAGGCCCCGGCTGTGGCCGTGCTCTGAAGAGATCTGCGCCTGGGTGCAGATCATGATCCCCCGGGGCCTAGACACTGGTGGTGGCAACAAGGCAAGGTGACAGTGAAGAAATCCTGAGGCGGAGGTGGGGAGGAGGTGGTTGCAGCTTGAAGTCCGTTTGGTGAGCTGTGCTCTGCTTTGCTCTTAAACGCTGGCTTGATTGACACGGCTGCGGGGAGTTGATTAAGACAGGCTGAGTAAGGCGTGGTTAAGCCCGGTGTGATAACGTAGGTAGTCTACCATCCTGAACCTCCGCTTAAGCTTCATTTCAACCTGGAGAGACTACAAGAGACGAGATGCGTTTAAGAGTTGTTTATTTTATGGATTGAGTTTGTTTATTGGTTTGGCGCTTAGGCCCCGGCTGTGGCCGTGCTCTGAAGAGATCTGCGCCTGGGTGCAGATCATGATCCCCAAAAAGAGAGCTTGGCTAGCGATGCGTTTGCCACGACTTGGTTGCTGCGTTTATGGAAGGCGCATGGTGTGAGTGACTGTTTCCGTGCGCGAGCTCGGCTCTAGCGCTAGGCGTTGGCACGCGCACGAGCTCGGCTCAAGTGCGCGGCGTCATGTCCGTGCGCGAGCTCGGCTCTAGCGCTAGGCGTTGGCACGCGCACGAGCTCGGCTCGAGTGCGCGGCGTAATGTCCGTGCGCGAGCTCGGCTCTAGCGCTAGGCGTCGACACGCGCACGAGCTCGGCTCGAGTGCGCGGCGTAATGTCCGTGCGCGAGCTCGGCTCTAGCGCTAGGTGTTGGCACGCGCACAAGCTCGGCTCAAGTGCGCGGCGTAATGTCCGTGCGCGAGCTCGGCTCTAGCGCTAGGCATTGGCACGCGCACGAGCTCGGCTCGAGTGCGCGGCGTTGGCACGCGCACGAGCTCGGCTCAAGTGAGCGCCGTAATGTCCGTGCGCGAGCTCGGCTCTAGCGCTAGGCGTTGGCACGCGCACAAGCTCGGCTCGAGTGCGCGGCATGCTGGAAATGAGGAGTTGCCACCACCAGGAGATGCATACGTACTTATATGAGAGGAGGCGATGGGCTGCCAGAACGGATGAATGTGGTAGAGAACCGGGGACCGAGCTCCTGGAGAGATGATTGAGGGAGTCCCAGGGCAGCAGCCCAAGTGGCTGGTGTAGAGAAAGGAAGAGAGGTTATATGCAGGGAGCAGAGGTTTTGAATTTGTTCAGACCAGGGGGTCGTCAAGGGATTGTTTAAGGAGTAATTATAGTCTATGAATGTTGATAAAATGTCCATAGATGTTGTAGAATGTTAAAGTATCCTGGATCATCACCACGGGCCTTCTAGTTGGACGCTAACTGTCCAGACCCTCCTGCATGGCAAGGAAAACTCACAAAACCCCGTGGGGAAAAAAAAGTGAGAAACCTTCGGAAGACCCTACATTGAGAGAGGGAATGGCGGCGTGGAGGAGGAGTCAAAGCGTGCGGCGTCAAAGCGTGCGGCGTCAAAGCGTGCGGCGTGGAGGAGGAGTCAAAGCGTGCGGCGTCAAAGCGTGCGGCGTGGAGGAGGAGTCGAAGCGTGCGGCGTCGAAGCGTGTGGCGTCAAAGCGTGCGGCGTGGAGGAGGAGTCGAAGCGTGTGGCGTCAAAGCGTGGAGGAGGAGTCGAAGCGTGCGGCGTCAAAGCGTGCGGCGTGGAGGAGGAGTCGAAACGTGCGGCGTCAAAGCGTGCGGCGTGGAGGAGGAGTCAAAGCGTGCGGCGTCGAAGCGTGCGGCGTCAAAGCGTGCGGCGTGGAGGAGTCGTCAAAGCGTGCGGCGTGGAGGAGTCGTTGAAGCGTGCGGCGTGGAGGAGTCGTTGAAGCGTGCGGCGTGGAGGAGTCATTGAAGCGTGCGGCGTTGAAGCGTGGCGTTGAAGCGTGGCGTTAAAGCGTGGCGTTGAAGCGTGGCGTTGAAGCCGCGTAAGGCCAGAGCACTGGGCAACGAACAGCACAGAGGGGCTCGGCTGCGCTCCGACCAATCAGAGCAGCTCTTCAGACACGGACAGCCGGGAGGCAATGCAGTGGGCAAAACTTACAGTCCACGGTCAATTAGACAGAGCGAAGGCCAATGCAGACGACAAATGTTATAGTCCATGGTTACAACTGACAGCCTGAAGGTCAATGCAGTGTGTAGAATGTTCAGCCCATGAGTAAAACGGGCAGCCAAGAAGGCCAACAGTGGTTAAAATGTGCGGTCCATGGTGAAAACGGACGGTCTAAATGTCAATGCAGATGGTAAAACGAACAGCCTGAAGAGCAATGCATCGGGTAAAAACACAGCCTGCGAGCCAATTCGGCGGGATTAACTGACACGCCGCAGTTCAGTACAGTTCATGGTAGTGCGGAAAACAACGAAACCGACACTGTACCGTGAGTGGAGGCAGGGAGAAGGGTGGACAGCGGCAGGCAGACAACGGCAGGCAGACGAAGTCCTGTTCCCGGTATGGAAGCGGCAGGGTGCGCGGAGTAACGCCTGGCCGCGAGCAGCAGCGGCCACGGGGAGACGAGCGGCAGCGAGTTCGCAGGAGAGGACCCGCGGTGAGCCGCGGTGGAGACACAGCGACCATGGCGCGCAGTCCCAAAATATGATGTGGAAGAGGAGCCGCGACCATGCAGGACGAACAATGTGCGAGGCGTGAGTAAACAAAGTGACGAAGAGGAACCCATTGCAGCTTGAAGTCCGTTTGGTGAGCTGTGCTCTGCTTTGCTCTTAAACGCTGGCTTGATTGACACGGCTGCGGGGAGTTGATTAAGACAGGCTGAGTAAGGCGTGGTTAAGCCTGGTGTGATAACGTAGGTAGTCTACCATCCTGAACCTCCGCTTAAGCTTCATGTCAGCGCACGTCATTTTGGCCACTTTTGAGCCGGGACCCTCCCCCACTGTATTTTACCCAATCAGTCTAATATATTGTAAGTATGATAGTATTTGTGGTTTGGAGTGGGTCTGTTGGGTGGCCGAGTTGACGGGTCATGGGCATGTGGGAATGTTTTTAACCAAATTTTAACCAAATGTTAAGCAGAGTTGCATTTTTTGGATTTTTGTTTATACAAGACATATTATTGGATTATTAAATGCAAGATTCTGAGTCCCATTCCTGGTCTAAAAGTATCAACTCATTTCCAGTCTTGCCATGAGGGGCTGCAGTTCATCAACAGATACATTTATTCAAAAAACAAAATACAATCACATGAACTGGTAGTGCAGCTGTGAAATGAAAATCCTTCTACGTTTAAGTAGGTCGTATGAAACAAAAGAGATGTCAGGCGCATGTCCGATTGTTAAATGTCAGGGAAAATTGATTCGCTGAGAGTTGAAAAGAAAAAGGCTTGGAGTTCTAAATCAGGACATGTACATTTCCATCAGTATACAGTAGAAGGAAAATTACTGCAGCTTTTTCTACTTTTTAAACTAGACCGTCCTCCCTTCTTTTTGGAGAAATCCCCCAAATATGAACTCACTTTTTACATTCTCAAAAACAAGACGCGGAAAACAGACTGATCTAGACTTGTTGAAATGGCGTGACGCTTTATCAGTCAATCTGATAATACTTTGACATCTTTCATTTCACATGGACTCAAAGAGAATCTGGCTCCCTACACCCGGCATCTCTAATGAGATTGAGACTTTGATAATAAGCACAAAATCAAGAAGATGATAGAAAATATGTAGATGAAATGTGATTTTATTTGGTTTCTGCAATATTAAGCTGCAATACTAATATGCAAAGACAACACACAGACTACATACTTTCTCCTTAAACAAAAACCCAGTAAACTCGCTATTAGCTTTGTGCCAGTTTACAAACAGCAAAATAGTGTACGTGCCGCAGCGTTAATAGAGCGTGTGGGTTTATTTTTAGCACCCTGGAGGCAGTGGCTTTGCTGCTGGAGGTCTGGTCCACTGGCCTCTGTGGCTGCATAACAGATGGCTGCTCCGTCAGATCTGGACCTGGGTTAACAGTATTTGCATATGAAACCATTCTGAGAGCAGGGGTTGGTCAGACTTGCCTTTTTCTCTAGACATTGAAGTGGAAGAGAAACAGGAGGTCTTTCTACCTTAATAAAGAAGTGATTGGACTTAACATTTTTATATACTGTATAGGCATTGTAGGGATAGGGTTACACTGGATAATTCTGTATGTATATATATAAAAAAAACAATACATTGATTCAGATGATGGGTTATGATAGAGATGGGCAATAAATCCAATGTGCATATTGTCAAAATTGTGAAATTGAGGTCAGGACAAGTTCCTTGGGTTCTGCCACCGCTTCTCGAGGCCTCTGTAGTTTAGCAGAGTTGCAAGTTTGAACAATGGGGCAGTTCACAAAGAGCAGTGCGAGCCTGTAACTTCCAAAATGTGGAACGGATAAAGGCATCATTCATTTATTCCACTTACATACGACATTTTTGGAGGGCTAAACTTGAAAATATTGAGCTCATTAAATGCTTTTGAATTGTAATTTATAATCTAATGACCTTCATTTAATCTGGAATATCCCACTGAGATTTCAGAATCTGTTTTTTTTTTGTCATCAGTCCTGGCCCGAAAGACAGGAGAGCTGTTGTACATGTTCATAGTGGTAGAGGAAACTGCAGCACCTGGAGGAGGCCCTGTTTCGAACAGGATTCGAACTCAGGACCTTCTTGTTGAGAAGCGAGATTGCTAACCGCTTGCCCACCATGCCAGCCCTTAATTATAAATTATAAACGTCCAAAGCAGGCAATAAAATCGAGTTTTGCGGTTTTATTTTCTATCTTATTTTATTCAGCACTTTGAGTTGCCTTGTGTATGAGTTGTGCAATACAAATAAACTTGACTTGCCTTACCTTGCCTTTTTTGCCATATCTATTATATTTCACACAGGACAAAGTTGAGACATAGCAAGACTTCCTTTCTAACTCACAGCTATTCAGAAATTGCTCATGGCCGACAGTGACGCACACCCGGAGCGCCAGTTTACGCGTCTGGTCCGTGTGGAACAAGGTCAGCGCTCGGTGCGATGACCATTGAGATTTAAACACCGTTGTCTTGCTTGACTTTTCTCTTCACTCCCTCTCTGGCCGTTGGGTGGGAGAGAATATGCTTATATACAACACCCACTCACAACTATAAATTAAACCAGGCAAATGTGATTTATCTCTTCTCCCGTACGCTCCCCTTCAGCACGACTCTCCGGAATAACAGCAAACATAAATAGAGGGAATAAAACAGGGACTTGAGAGAGTGGATTACACCATGAATCAGTTTATTAACAGTATATACCCGCGCTGCACCGGGGGAATTGATCCATTCATAAAGCAGTGTTTACAGCATTTATCTTCACCCTAGAGCAGAGGCCCTAAAATCTCGCTAAGCGCCCAAAGACATGGCTATATGGTGAGATGGATCTGAGAAACGGGTGTCAAGGCCCACGGCGAACGCTGTTGATGTGCCACTGCTAATACCGGGAGCCGCAACAATGTAATCTACAACTACAACAATGGAAAGCTGAGCAATGTTGGGATTGGATGTAAGGGATGATTTGATCTGCTTTATACAACAGAAAACTAGGAGAGGATGATAAAGATGCTATTGCGTGGTTGGAAACAGTGGTGGAGGTGTTTATTTCACACAAAAGATAACAATGCATCGGTTTTATATGATGCGACAGTAGCTCAGTTGGTAGAGCACTGGCCTTTAGGCCTGAAGATCGTGGGTTCGACCCCACCATAAGACCTACTTCACGACTCCCACTGATGACTGCTGTCGTTGTGTCCTTGGGCAAGACACTTAACCCCACTTTGCCTGAAGCCCCCACTGAAAGATCTCAGCTCCTGTGGACTCACCACCTGCAGGAAGATCAGTGAGGGGCTGGTGCTCTGTGTACTGGGTGCAGCTCTGACTGCCACCCCCCCGACCCAGA
Organism: Knipowitschia caucasica; assembly: GCA_964034765.1. Classification (NCBI taxonomy): domain Eukaryota; kingdom Metazoa; phylum Chordata; class Actinopteri; order Gobiiformes; family Gobiidae; genus Knipowitschia; species Knipowitschia caucasica. Next base: position 20,982,101 of record OZ035843.1, read on the forward strand.
AATGGATTAAGGGGAAGAAAATGGATGGATGGATGGACGGTTTTATATAGCACTTTTTTGGACACTCAAAGACACTTCACATGTATTTATTCTTTCATAATTTGATAAGGTACTATTGTAGCCACAGCTGCCCTGGGGCACACTGACAGAAGCGAGGCAACCAGTATGTGCCATCGGCCCCTCCGACCACCACAAACCATTCACACACACACCAGAAATCATTCTAGGCAATGGGGGTAAAGTGTCTTGCCTAAGGACACAACGACAGTTTGGCACTTTACTGCCACATTCACCCCACCCCCATCAGGTATTCCCAGAGGTTAAGTGTCTTGCCAAGGACACAACGACAGCAGACAGTGGGAGTCGATGGTGAAAGTCGGGCTCGAACCCACGACCCTCTGGCTCAAAGGCCAATGCTCTACCAACTGAGCTACTGTTACCCTTGATGTATCGTATGCTGAATTAAGACATGACAAAAATCTATAAGTAAGTGTTTATAGCATTTGCACTTATTCAAAGTTGTGCCGAGATATGCGTTTTTTGTCTCGTTTATGTCTTCTGAAATATAGAAAAAAAGTGCAGAGATTGATTCAAGAGTGTTTTGTGTTTCCACTTATACCACTATACTTTCTGAGACCATTTATCATACCATCATACCATTTATTATAGTGGAAGTGAAGCACAAAAGCAATACATAAGCTTTCCTTCAAACTATCTGTGTTTGAGAAGCCCATAATCACACCTACAGTCGTCTCCAAAGACATTACTAAGTTGTCAATTCACCAACAACAGATCAGAGAGACAGTAAATGCGATACTATCAAACACATAGGAGACAATGTCAATGTCAGTGTTGTATTTGTACAGCACATTCACAACATCAGATGCCTAAATGGCTTCACACGCACACAATAAATAAGAAAAAAATAACAGCATTAAGTATCACTACATATTGTGAATCAGTTTAAAGCAACCAAATTAGATGTGTTTTTTTAATTTGGATTTCATGTGTTTGAACTGTTTGAAGTGTTGGTGAATTCAACGGTTTTGTTAAGTCCTCGAGATAACTACTGTTGTGATTTAGGGCTGTACAAGAATAAATTGAATTGAGATGTCTATATATTGTTTACTTCCCCACATTATGAAATACAATATACATATTCTATAATTATTTTACCCTTATTTGATTAAAATGAATGTATTTTTAATCTACTTCAAGGTATTTTGTTGTTATTGTATTGTAATACCCTTTCAAAGTTTATCTTAACGTCGTTTACATGCTTAACTTCACGAGTGAGATCCTATTCTTCATCTTCATGTAAGAAATGTTTTATTGTAGCCGCTCTTAGAAGACTATCTTCTGTGCTGCAGCAAATTCACCTGGGACTGCCTACTGCCAGTGTCTAATCTAATTACCTGCCATCTGGGGGGTAGTGTGATCATCGATGTGTGTCTGTTTGTCTGTAAGCAGGATTGCTCAAAACTCTGGGATGGAGTGACCTGAAATCTTGTGTGTAGACGGAAAGTGATGGTGGAAAACCGCCCACAATTCGAGATGGTGCGTGCTGTTGGTGGGGTATGTGCCCACCACTTGTTCACTAATACATTATAATAGATTGTTGTACTTGCATGTAAGGCAAGACTGCAAACAAATCAAAGACAGGCATGGCTCAAATTTGAGTTAAGATACATGAATGTGATGTAATTATGACCAAAGCTGCTTGTCCAATAAAAAAACATTTTGTTTTAAGACCTTGCTTATTCAATATGTCGGCTTTCTCTCACTTGTCAAAAGGAATAGCTCATCATTTTGTTCAATTACATTTATTCTTGCATAGCCCTAAATCACAACAGTAGTTATCTCGGAAGACTTAACATCACGGTTGAATTCGCCAAAACAGATCAGAGAATTAAATGCAATGATGAAAAATACAGAGAGCCATTGGTCCATAAGGAGCAGATGATGACTGACAACAAATGTTGTCAAAAAAAAACAAACAAACAAATTGTCTATGTATTTAGAGTATTTACCGCTGTTCGCCCTGATGCAGTATGTCCTTAGACCAGTCCTGGCTCCCTCCTGCCGTCCTAATAGATGGCAACAGTGTTTTGTGCAGAAGCCCAGAGCAGATGACCGGAGTGGGTGAGCCTCTTCATGTTGAGAGCCATGATGCACTGCTGATGGCTGTCACTCTGCTGCCTGATTACTGCAACAACACTCAGCAGGAACTAGTGTTTGTACTGGGAACTAATTCATCCAAGTGTGGATTAACATGAGCACTTTAGAAGCTTTTGTATTTTCTCTCTTGAGTGGTGGAGGTTGTATCGACCTATTTACAGCCTACGTCATAATGGAGAAAAAAGTGAGAAATCTCAGGGAGGTTTTAACACTGCCTCAGGGCTTCCCGGCCTCAGGGTAACGCACAAGTTAAAGCCAAACAATGCATGATAAAAGGTCATGGACACTTTTGGCTCGTGCCTAAACATCTTTTAGACCTTTCTGAGGCATTTTGGGTTATTTTACTTGGTTTTATTTTGACTTAGGTTTTAGTTTATTTAGTTTCATTTCCTGTCTGCCCCGCCCTATGTGTTTCACCTGTGTCTCTCTGGGTCTATATGTACCTGTATCTCTGTGTCTATATGTACCTGTGTCTCTCTGGGTCTATATGTACCTGTATCTCTGTGTGTCTGTATGTACCTGTGTCTCTCTGTGTCTATATGTACCTGTGTCTCTCTGTGTCTATATGTACCTGTGTCTCTCTGGGTCTATATGTACCTGTGTCTCTGTGTGTCTGTATGTACCTGTGTCTCTGTGTGTCTATATGTACCTGTGTATCTCTGGGTCTATATGTACCTGTGTCTCTCTGTGTGTCTGTATGTACCTGTGTCTCTCTGTGTCTACAGTATATGTGTCTGTGTCTCTGTGTGTCTATATGTACCTGTGTCTCTCTGGGTCATGTACTGTACCTGTGTCTCTCTGTGTCTATATGTACCTGTGTTTCTTTGTCTATATGTACCTATGTCTCTGTGTGTCTATATGTACCTGTGTCTCTCTGTGTCTATATGTACTTGTGTTTCTTTGTCTATATGTACCTGTGTCTCTGTGTGTCTATATGTACCTGTGTATCTCTGGGTCTATATGCACCTGTCTCTCTGTGTCTATATGTACCTGTGTCTCATATGTACCTGTGTTTCTGTGTCTCTCTGTGTCTATATGCACCTGTGTCTCTGTGTCTATATGTACCTGTGTCTCTGTGTCTATATGTACCTGTGTCTCTGTGTCCATATGTACCTGTGTCTCTGTGTCCACATGTACCTGTGTCTCTGTGTCTATATGTACCTGTGTCTCTGTGTCTATATGTACCTGTGTCTCTGTGTCCATATGTACCTGTGTCTCTGTGTCTATATGTACCTGTGTCTCTGTGTCCATATGTACCTGTGTCTCTGTGTCTATATGTACCTGTGTCTCTGTGTCCATATGTACCTGTGTCTATATGTACCTGTGTCTCTGTGTCTATATGTACCTGTGTCTCTGTGTCCATATGTACCTGTGTCTCTGTGTCTATATGTACCTGTGTCTCTGTGTCTATATGTACCTGTGTCTCTGTGTCCATATGTACCTGTGTCTCTGTGTCCATATGTACCTGTGTCTCTGTGTCTATATGTACCTGTGTCTCTGTGTCTATATGTACCTGTGTCTCTGTGTCCATATGTACCTGTGTCTCTGTGTCTATATGTACCTGTGTCTCTGTGTCCATATGTACCTGTGTCTCTGTGTCTATATGTACCTGTGTCTCTGTGTCCATATGTACCTGTGTCTCTGTGTCTATATGTACCTGTGTCTCTGTGTCCATATGTACCTGTGTCTCTGTGTCTATATGTACCTGTGTTCCTCTCCCCTTGTTGCTGGTCCATTGTCCATGTTTTGCTTGTCTTTTCTGGTTCCTGGTCCCATTTGGATTTTGAGTTTGTTTTCTCATCTGGGACTTTTATGTATCACCAATAAATCATTATTATTTTGCATTCCTGCATTTGGGGCCTCTTGGCACTTGTCTATAAACATGCAAGAGAGAAATGGCTCAATTTTCTCTATGACTGTATTTATGAAAAATGTGTTGAATTGAAGACATAATTTTGTGTGTGTTTAAGTAGAAGACAATGTTTATATAGATCCAACACTAAATGAGAACGGGAGACAGACATAATTGTTTCAAACTCCACAATTGTTCAGTGGATTTGGTGCCAACATAGCAGCAGTTCACATTAGCAAGAGATTTTTACTTTTGTCTTTGTCAAAATGTCAGTGAATTATAATAGATTACACAAAAAACGTATAGATATAAGTGCTGCGGTTAAACTTCCCGAATGCAGGAAAATAAGACTCACAAACAAACATTAATCGGTTTGAAAATAAATGTAAGCGACAAAACACAGAGAGAAATTTTGTATTATAATATTTTGCATCTTTTTGTTCTGCTATCTCTGCCTTTTTTGTGCAGAAATTAGCAACTGGCATATTCTATTCAAGGTGGGAATTACGTTTCCAACTGTGGGAGTGACTGGCAGCCTCTCCTCTGGATAAAAGATGGCGAATAAGCTCAAAGCCAATGAGATATAATAGTGTGAATCATGAGCATATTTTCAGTCTCCGTTTTTATAGAGCGAAACATCCACGCAGCCTTGTAAAAGCAAACGCAACAGTGCATAGTAGAGTGGCCAATTTACTGCGGCAAAACTGAGGCTGTTTTTTTATGTCTGTAAAAAGGTTTCTGTACAGTGAAGAGCATTTCCATTTAAGCTTTTGCGCTTGTGTCAGCTCGGTCAGCAACAGCGGCATCCCGTACGTGGAATAATAAGACAGCCGATACCTCAATTAGGGAGAGTTTAGTGCAACAGTAAAATCTGATCTGACGTGAAGTATTTGGAGATGTGTTTGGGGAAGCAGTTTTTAGATGGATGGTGACACCCAGAAGTTAACAATGCAACTTTATTCAATTGTAAATATTTATGAGTTTAGCAGATCCAGAATCATGCACCAACACCTATATACAGTGGTTCCAAATATTTTATGCCCCGTGTTTCCACCCCCATAGAACTGACTGTTGCGGAAATCTTGTTTTCTTTGAGTAAAGTTTGTTAATTTGCTTTTACATTTTTAGTTTAGGTATTCTGACCAAGTGTGTGATTTTTTTTTAAATAATCAGAATCAGAACTTTTTTTTTGTCATTTTATTCATTCATTCCATTTGACAGAAAGTCACAAATTAGAATTTTGTTTGGTATATGGCAAACAAGTTATAAAAAAGTAGAACATAGACAGAAGTGAATTGATGATTTTAATTTGCTGGAATATAAAGTGCTTATTTTGTTCAGCACTTTGAGTTGCCTTGTGTATGATCTTGTGCTATACAAATAAACTTGCCTTCCCATGAGTTATGGAATGTCCAACTGCAAATGGGGGAAACAAGAAAACAGAACGCTTGCAAGTTTTAAAATCATTTCAAGTGCTCCCTGTAATGCCCTTTTACCGGCGATTGGGAAACAGTGACAGAACACCCATGCAAAATCATCTTTTGTGACATGTTCACCATGTTACAACACTGTGCTCTCATTATAAAAACAAACCAGGAGAAGATCTTAGTTTCATCCATGCTATTATCAGGAAAAAAAAGACATCCCCCAAACCTTTCTTTGTACAAAGTTTTCCAACTTCCCAAAAAAAGTTTGAGATTTCTTCAAAGTATGATTGTTCTAATCCCTTTAATTGACTGTATTTGCGCCATGTTTGACCAACAATGTTATTTTCCCCCATTTCCACCACCAGCTGGAACCGTTGTGCTCTTGTGCTCACCCCGACATTGTTTTATTCCAACATACAAAGTACACCATTGGTTTCTAAAACATAAAAGGCCAAAGTCATATTCTCTCAGGACCATGTTTAATGCCCAAAAATAAAGACGCATACCAGTAATGCAAATATTTGTTCTTAAACGGCACATTTATTTGACATGACTTTATTAGTGAGGTGAATAACAACAAAACACATTTTCAATTTCATCCATTATTTACTGTATGTTAAACTACAAAGCCGTTCTCCACCTGCTTGAAAACATCCACTGCTGCCAATTTCACAGAGATTCATGAAACACAGACTTAAGAGGCTCCATTAATCTTATCCAATGTTTTTGTACTGGGAAGGTTCTTTGTTCTAAACAAATGATGCACATACAGAAGTCTTCCAGAGCAGGTGTATAAGGGCTGTCTTCAGAGAGCGCCCTTTGGCTCCCACTGCTCATCTCTGCTGCTTTATGATGACTGACAGGATCCACCGCTGTCAATAAGGAACAAGGCAATTAAAACCATGCAGGCAGTCACGCTATGCAGCAGGTACGTGGGGGTCAATTGAACCGATAGGATGGAATCTGCGCAATTGCATAGAGGAGAAAAGTATTAGTGAAGCCACGTTATACTGTAGCAACCGGAAAATAAATAATACACATTTTTCAGATTCATTTTATTTGCCACATTGGAATACATGATCCGGTGATGGTGATAAACTTAGACATTTTGAAGTGCACCGTGGATAATATTATGCAGTGAGGGCAAATGTTTAGAAAAGTGTGTAGGCAGTGTTCCATTGTTAATGTCTTTTGGATACAATAACTTTATATGCAGTTCCACCCAGGCTTTAGTGTCCCTATGCAGCGCGGCGGCTGAGCAGATGGTATGCTAACTACGGCTATTCGGGATGAACTGTAGACAACGGCTATAAAATATTGTGCAGGACGGTGAGACGAGTGTAAAGGGAACATATGGAAAAGAACATTGTTTAAACACTGTATGCATCCACTCATACATAAAAAAAAAGTCTTTGACAAAGTGTTAGGAAGCTTAGATTTGTGTGTTTTTAGCTAAATAATAAGAATGTATTTTGTTTATTTATTAGTTGATTAAAATTGTACACAGAATGTATATCTCCAAAGAAATTCCAAGAGCAATCACATTCAGTATCCTACAGTAAGCAATTGAAAATAATTAATTCAATAAGTCATTATCCAGATACTAGTCATTTGGCGAAGTCAGTTTGGACTCACTTTGCAGACTTGTCATGTCATGTCCTTTTCTACCCCTTTCTTATTCCATTTCTGGGTCGAGGGGGTGGTAATCAGAGCTGCCACCCAAATCTCAATGCACCAGTCCCTCGCTGATCCTCCTGCAGGTTGTGAGTCCACGGGATGATGGCTTCTCCATAATCGAAGACATGGCCTTGGTTTTTCAGCAGGGGTTAAGTGTCTTCCCAGGGAGACAACCACAGCAGACATGGGCGGCACGGTGGCTGAGTGGATAGCACTCTCGCCTCTCAGCAAGAAGGTCCTGGGTTTGAATCCCGGTCGGACCAGGGCCTTTCTGAGTGGAGTTTGCATGTTCTCCCCGTGTCTGCGTAGGTTTCCTCCGGGTACTCCGGTTTCCCCTACCACTAAAAATATGTACAATAGGTCTGGCATGTGCCTCCTGTACTGGCCCCTCCCATCTCTGTGTAGAGTGAGAGACAAATGCCCAAAATTAACAATTGTAAACCGCTTTGAGACTCAGATCTGCAGTGAAAAGGCGGTATATAAATAAAAACTTACTTACTTACTTACATCAGTGGGAGCAGATGACATGGGTCGTGGTGGATTCAAACCTACGACCATTAGGTCCATAGACCAGTGCTCTACCAACTGAGCCACTGACTTTGCTAACTTAGCCTTTCTTAAACTAGAGAATATTTGTTTTCATGTTCAGCTATTTTGAAAAATCTGAATATATTTACCAAAGCACCACTCCCATACACGGTGTTTGAAGCTATACTATTTCTCAGTGCCCATCAGAAGCTACGTGAATGAGGGTTAAGAATAGGGTTAAGTGATCAGGGAGAACCGGGCATCAGCCATCAACATGTAGCCGACCACAGGCCCCTCATCCTTCCTTCTCTTCAGTCTCTCCCTGCGCACTTTCAGACTTTGGTTTTACTTTAAATGTGTTCATGGGCTGACTTACTTGTGCCTCTTACTCTTCCCTTGACCCCCTCGGCAGATCGGGCTTTTGTAATGGTTCCAAGGTCCAAGAAGACCGGCACTTTTCACATTCCCTGTTTTTAAGTTACATCTTATATTTATTCCTTGGCTTTTATGTTTTTCTTTTGAGAGTTGACTTTTTGATTGTCTGATCTGTTGTTAGTGAATCAACAACTTTGTAAAATCCTCAGTGACATCTGCTGTTGTGATTTAGGGATATACAACATTAATCGAAATTAATTGAATTGTTGTTTTTAACCTGAGTTGGTGAAAATATTGTATATAAACCGCAACACGTTTTAATGTCAGACGTTACCGACAGCAGATGGAGCAAAAGGATTAAAAGATGGACGCCTGTTTTAACTGGACATGATGAGATAATGACGAGGTGTTTTAACGCACTGTTGACTCATGATGATCAAAGCACTCAAAGCAAATCCAATCTACTTCGACAATAAACGTTCTTCCCATTCCTACTAACATTTTATAGAGCCGACAACAGCCAGAATCACATAAAAACTGGATATTTCCCTGCTCTTCCTCTTGTCATCTCTCACTGCTGTTCACATAAACACAACGGGAAGCAGGAATGTGTTCTATGTCAACAGCTCACGATATAGGCCGAGGTGTTTAAATAACTAGTAGCGGCTTATAGTCCGGCAATTACGGTAACTATTTTTCACCTCTCAATGAAAGTGAGTGGGAGCAAAAGCCAACGGGAGCCAAAGTTAATTATATATTAGATATTTTATGATTGGAATGGGTCTCAGTGGGATATCTCCTTTTCTCTACTCCTACAAAAGAATTTCAACTATTTCTATGCCTTGAGGTTTGCTTAGGAGTGCATTAAGTCTTTCTCGCACTGTGACTTAATGGCTATTTGTTTGATGAGATGATAACTGATTATAACTCTTTACTCCAGCAGTGGGGATGTATGTTTGAAAAAATTTGGCTCTCCGGACCATTAGCCGGACGGGGCGAGCAGCGTGCGGGCAGAGTACGCTGTGGCGTTGGCCGAGGCGGTACACGCAGAGCCAGGTCTGTTTATGTATCTACTGAGCATGTGCGAGATGTGTATTTATAAAACCATAGGAGTTATAGTGTTGTGTGAGACTGTTGCATATGGTACGATGACGATGATCATGGGGTGCAACAGGGATATTCTGGTGTAAAAAAAAAAGAAGTTTGTTGTGTTAAAAGCTCTGAATAACAGATTCATGATATAGAATGTGATATTGCCAAATGTACAACGATGTGATGAATCGGATTATATGAAAGTAACGTTTGGTCCGAAGGTTATTTCATCCAGATGGTGATTTTGGCATCCAGTACGGAGAAATTAAATTTGGCTTGGCATGAACCCACCTGTGATACCTCTGATTGGTCAGAATGCATTGCCATTTGACAAGGCTAACACTCTTTAAGGACATTATCTTCCACACAAAAAAATGTATGGTATTAAAAGATGGAGATTAGGTGGATAGAATATGTTGTGTATTTTATCTCATGAAATTCTGTCTGTGCCAAATTACGTATTATTAAAACTACCTTTTGAGCTTTTAGCCATGTTACAACAAAAACAGACTTTGATTTGTTTTTAGATCCATTCATGCTAATATCTAGCCTGGTAGGACTACTTTTCACAACTGTATATATTGTCTGGGACCATTCATCTGTTTATTTTCTCATCAGTGAGCCATGGTTTTTGATCGTTCATACTGTTTGGGGTGCTGTCATATGCGTCTGAAGTGGCAACCCCTGTCCAGAGAGGCCGCACCCCCGGGTCATCACATTAATGTGATTAAAAACAAAAATCAACTCCTCCCTCTGGTGGTAGTATGGAGAGTTACAGACAGAAAGCATTTTTACCCTCGAAGATTTTTAACATCCAAAAATAACGCACAATATGTCACTTTGAAGTTCAAATCCAGGTTAGTCTTGTGGCAAATAAGTCACAGCTGAGTCCTATTATCAAAGCTCTAAAATCATTGTTAAAAAAAAAAGCTTCAAACGACCATCAGCCGTTGTTTAACCTCAAATGCTCTCACTATTCATGTAAAAATGTGGGAAAGCTGTCGGTGTCTGCTGAGTTACCTTTCATATAGAATACCTGAGCGACACAATGCGGTCTCATATTGGTATTCCGGAGATCAGCCGAGGCCAAAAAGGACAAAGGCACCCGCTAAGTAAGAACTCCCTCCTGCCAACATGCTCTTGATTCGTCCGTGGCCTCTTGCACCACTCCTGCATAAAACACAAACCTCCATCACCATGCGGACACACTTGACAACCATTAATAACGCCATAAGCCCGCTGGACTGAAAAAAAACCATGCTGCGTTCAAAGTTTTGCACCCGAATATGGTTTGTGAATAGAGTGACTTGTGTGGGTGGCTTTCAGAATGTTTCACTGAAGACCGTTTTTTGCTCATCTGAATTTATATGGATTTCAACTTTTGCTATAATGTTGAATCGTTGCCAAAAAAGTTTCTGAAGTTGTGTTTTGCTTCGGTCTCGTATATATGTATATGTTTTATTACTGTAAAAGTAATCGATAGAAGAAGTTCAAAATTCAGCAAATTATGAGCCTCTTTCATGTTTCTGAAGTTCATGTTTATCCTTCAGACCATTTTTCTCTCCGTCTAGAGTTTGCATGTTCTTCCCATGTCTGCTTAGGTTCAACATGCACAATGGGACTGCGATGGGAAAACTTGCCTGGAGCTAGTTCTGATGTATTTACAGCAGTAATTAAACATACAAATAACATCCTCCAGCCCATGAGGGAATCCCGAGAGGTTCAGGCCGACGCAGAGACATCAATCATCCACCCCCCACTTGTGAACAAGGCACAGAGATTCTTGAACTCTACTTGAGGAAGGACCTCTCCACCCACCTTTGTCCGGACGAAAATAAAGGCCTAGAATTCGGAGCACTGATTTTGGACGCGTTTATCTTCCCTTCATCATGGTGAGTGTTCAGATTATCACTTATATCAGTTTTGCAATGAGTTGTGTCCATGTTACATACATCATTAGATAAGTTACAGAAACAAGATAGCTTTCAAATATATATAATCACCAATACAGTATTAACTTTTTATTCAACAATACGGGAAACAGAGAGACAGACGTTTGAAAAACATAACATTTTTAAGCAATTTTGACTAAACCTAAGCTTGTCTAGCAACATTATGCAAGAGTTGGTGCTTTTCCACTTGATTGCTTCGGTTATCTGAAGGCCGAAGCTACTGGCCCCGTGACAGCAGCTGATTGGAGCGTCTATGATTCCTCCATGCTTTAAAATGACTTGCATTTTGAAAATCTTTGGTCTTGTCGTTTTAACATCAATAAAATATGTCTTCTTCCTGTGACACGAGCCCAGACCTCCGCGTCATTTTCTTCACTTTTAAAATACAAATCTATGGCATTGAAAAGTTATTGAAATGTGTGCAATTTTCCAAACAAACAAATAATGTGTTTATGTGAAAGAAGCAGGTGGTCCATTCTTCACCAGGAAAAGTGACACTGTGCACCTTTAAAATGCTTTATGACACCCTTCCTGCTGCTTTTACACTGTATAAACGGAATGGCTTTCAGTTATGGTGATTACATTTGTCCAAAGAACACGTAAAACGGTGCAATTTCTGGATCACTAAGCATTTAGAGGCATTGGCATTTAGGCTGCTCTATATCCAGCATTCTTGCCGTTAAAGTGTGTGTATTTGGATACAGAAGGGCATAATGGACCAGATGTTACCAAGGACAGGCATTATACCGCACGAAAAGATGTTTTTACAGGAACAGCAGCAGTTCTGTGTATCCTGGTTTCTCCATTTACGCCACTGAATGAAAGCGAGGCAGTACTTTTAGTGAAAAGACTTCCGCACGGCTTTTGTCCGAGCGTCCAAGAGGCAGCCTTGAAAATAGACGAAGTGACGTGGCAGGCAAGCTAAAGCTAAAACGTTCTGTTGCAGTGATGCTGGTGGTCAAGGTGAGCGATATCGCATTCAAATCCCTGATCCATTGTGAAAGACGTCCGACGATACGCTCCCGACACTTACATTGTTGACTCGCTGGAGCTCATAAAACCGCGAACAAGGATCTTATTAACTACTTTAGAAGGAGCCGCGAGTTCTCCTGAGAGCTGATTAGGCTAATAAAGCATATCCACAGGCATGTACTGCAAGTTGATTCAACCAATTAGAAAGGTGACAAACCCTGGACGTATTCTTTATGCAGACACTCAGAATCTCATGTAAGGATAATGACGCAGGGGAGGCAGGCGGCAACAGAGATAGGAGAAAGGACATTGGCTTTAGTTGAACGGTAATGAAGGGAAAACGTGCCAAGTCAGCATTTTTAATTAGAAATACAAGACCTGTGGCACTGACATGGTTTGTGAAGAGATTATTTGCGTGATAAAACGTTGGGTTTTTGTTGTAAAGTAATGATAAATATCTAAATGTGTAAACCATGTAAAAAGATTCATACACACACACCTACCCATACAAACTCTAGAATAGATAACTGAATAAGCTAAATCTCTCTTATTAAGATGAAAATTGTTCCATGTCGTTTCTTTTAATGCACCCTTTTGTTAAACCGACAGCTCCTCTTCCACTCACTCTCTCACACTCTCTGGGTAATATTCACAGTCCATCATTCCTTCAGTAAGTGAGGGGTAAATTTAGTCGATCAAAGTGTGAACTCCAGAAGCAAATTAGCCTGATCTTACCACACCATCGTACTATTTTATTTTCGTGCTAAGGTCTGGATTTGCTCCATTGAGCTTCGTCTGAGAGGGGTTTACTCCTTTCGCATATTGAATGAACGATTGGATCTGAGTTTGCCATGACGTATGTAATGCGCCCGACTGAGTGAGACATTTAGCATTTAGCCTATTAGCTTATCCATCTCCTTTGTCACTAACTGAACCTGTGAGGAGAAGAGCCAAAAAAAATGTTCCAGCATTGACATGTTTCAGCCAAGTGTACCTGTATATGTTACAGGAGATGATGTTTTGTGAAGAAACTCTATCTTTATCTTATTAGTACACACTTTACATACTGAGAGCTGACAGGCAGAGTGAGGGCAGTTATTTTCACCGAATAAGCTGATCTAGGAGACAGAGGCCAAATAAACCAGGGAAAACAATAGAACCAAACTGTTTTCTTTTAATATAAGCTTCAAAAATCTATTTCTAAAATGTTGGTTTATCATTCATATTTGCTTACCATTGCCATGTATTTAAATTAACAACACTTTTAATTGTCTAATAGCAACAAAATCATGAGTCCAACTGCTGATGAGGATTATAGACGAGGAGTAAATGAACTTGCATGTAGTGCGCTCCTCACCTCAGCTCAAGGTGACATAAATCACATTCTTCCAGAGGACTCACACGGAACCTTGAGAGCACCTAGTCCCATTTTTATCAGTATTAATGGTTGTTCCCGTACTTAGCCAAAGCTATTTCACACTTGGTTAGGTAAGGTATGAGAATGTCTCCTTGGCTGTATGCTTGGACTGGGACTTTCCTAAATATTTTTCGGAGATTCCTAATCACTAAGAAAAATCTGTCATGTGCAGCAAGGCAGAGGAAAAGCTCACAAAAGCGATTCATTATGTGTTTTTCAGCCTAAAAAGGTTTGGAAAGAATTTGAGCAAAGCACAAATAAAGAAACAACGTCATGTTTCCTCCAATTTATCACATTGTGCCTCATGATCTAAAATGTGTCTGCAGTTTCAATTTAAGAGGATATTTTTGACCACCTTGCCCTGATATATACATAATGGACATAATATAGATATGTTCGTTTATGAAGGAGGGAGGTGCGCATGGTGGAAATTGTAGCAGGAGATGTCAAAAAAATAAATTAAAATAATGAAAAATAGAGAATATTTATTATCTTAGTATGTTTTTTGCCAGGGTTTGTTTGTTTGCAGCATAATTCTTAAAGTTATGAGTGGATTTAATCATCAAGATAGGGATGTTCCATGGCCTGAATCAAGACATCAGTCCGCACTCTAACAACTGCTTTTTATAGTTTATTTAGACAATTCATTTAAAGGGCAAAAGCAAATAGTGAACACCTAAACACACCAAACAGAAAGGATTGGTGATGATCAGGACACTTTAGCATTCTACAACATGTATGGACATTTTCTTCTGTGTGTGCTTTATACTGTATTCTTCATGTGTTTTAACTGTTGATTCTCTGACCTGTGTTGGTGATTTCAATGGTTTTGTTAAGTCCTCTGAGATGACTTCTGTTGTGACCTAGGGCTATACAAGAATAAATTGTATTGTATTGTGTATTGTACCTAGAGAAACCATACTTTGGCTCAACCTTTCTACTATTATTCTAAAGCTAACTTCACTCTTATGCAGCCTACACTTTAATTACCTGTAAATAAAAACCTCTGTTCCTAAATTGGATGTCTGGTCTTAGGTGTAGTGGTTCTATTGGCACCCCCTCTGTTTCCCAGGCTGCTCCGTTCCGTCGCTCTGGATGTGTTGAATGGCCATAATTTATTTATTTTTTCCACATCTGTATGTGCGAAGTATTAGGATATTTGAAAATTTCCCTTCACCTACAGATAGAACTGGATTCTGTAGACGTGTCTATTTAGGCTCTGTTATTGGAAAATGTGAATGCAAGAAGATGGAAAAGTTTGCAATCTTCTTTTCAAAACAAATATTCTGAATATGTATCCCTTAGTAATCTGCCTGCAATGACTCACGTTCATTATGTGCATGTCTTATTCTGTGACATTTATGTGCCATTTTTGGTGCACTCATTAGGACTGCGGCCTCATTTGAATCTGTGTTGTCTTTGAGGTCACATCATGCTAAATGGCAGAGCAGCAGACAGGAGGAGCTCTCTGACCTCACTAACCTCAAAGGACCACGAATGGAAGGATTTGAATCTGTGTTGTGTTGGTGATGATAATGAGAGCTCTTTCTGATACAAATATTGCTGTATACAGCTGCAGTCAGAGTCAAAGTGAAAGCAGCTCTACCATGGCACCTGCTTGGACTGTTAAAACACTGACAGAGCACACACTCTTTCATGGCAGAGGAACCCAATGATACTTTCTAGGGCAGTAGCTTTGCAGGCTAGCTTTTGTTAAACTTTCACAAAGCTGGTCTTCATCCCTCGCCCCATGTGGCCTTGACTGAAGCACTATCTGTGCTGTCTCCATCTGCAGTGCATGCTGGGGAATATGGGTCAATATCAGCACTGCTTCTGCAGCGTCTTATCCGCCTGCCCACCTGGCTGAAGCACAGACATCATGCACAAACATAAGCTCTGTGCCAGATAGATTCCATTTACTTTTCAATTCTTGCTGTAAATGGACGCTTTAATTTGTTGCTAGGTCATATCCTTGGTTAAGTAAAACTAGCCTGGCCATATGTGCATATAGTGCAGTGATTATCTCAAGTAAGTTCAAAAACCTGGCCCACAACAGCAAATTCAGAGGTGAAATATGAAAATGGATTAAATGAAATCGGTGCGTTGAAAGAAAGCTTTAATTATCGGGCCAATCTGCATTACAATAACTGTGTTCTGAATGGAATATATGGACTGTATATCAAATTAATGAGCAGCAGCCAAGGTCAAATATGTTTTATTATTTGAGTGTGCTGTTGAACTGACAGACCCGCTTTACCCTGTAGACCACGCAAATGTAAATTGAATCCAACCATGTCAGTACATAATCACCTTTCCTCAGAGCTGTCAAAAGTACTGTGTGACTTTGACAAACTCCTACTTCTGCTGCAGTTGTGGTGGCGGTGGCGATGGAGGTGGTGATGCGGGACCTGGATGCTCCAAGAGGAAGATGGGCAGCAGATAATTACAAACGGGAATGCACTGGGCCGCCATTTAGGGGCCACAGTATTTCTGATTTCACAGATGTGATCAACCTTGCCGGGAGTGGCTGTCCTGCCTTGTCTATAGGCTGGTACTTGGTCCCTCGGCTGTGGCGCGACACCAATGACAGTGATGATGAAGTGTTAAACAGGGCTGGGCTGTGCACTTTGTCACAGCGCTGTCTGGATGATATGAGGACTCTCCCAGGCTGCACTAGGCTCTCACTGCCTACACCAGTGGACCGTGAAACTGAAGAATCTACCCTCAAAGCTCCTGCTCTACCCTTGAGAAAACATCCCCTTCCAAGTAATTTGAGGATATAAAGCCCAGTTTTTATCCTGAAATAGATTGAATACAAAGTTTCTGGACATAAATCACGCAAACTCTGGTTATTGTGAGCTTTGCGATGTTTTAGTGCAGTGTTGACTTTGCCGAACCCAACCGTCCCATCATCATGAAGGTCACAAGAAAACACTTCTTAGCACACTCACTATCTTATTGTCAGCGAGGGCCAGCTAACATTACCTTTAAGAGCGGCAGGTGTAATCTGTCAAATGGGGCCCCACGCGGTGAATCATTGGCGGGGTGTTTGGATCGGGCTTGGACTGAAAGAGAAAGCCAGTGATTAAAGGGGAAGTGTGACATAAGTCTTGTTTAATGGTGGAAAAAAACAGAAGCGCGGTGTTGGCGTGAGGCCTGGACCGCGGCTCATAAATTCTACTTCACTACTCACGCTGCTTGTAAAGGGCAGCGTGACTTTGGCTGGTAAAAATTAGCAGACAATGGAGAGTCGCTGATAATAGTGATTCCATACTGTGTCATTTTTCCCAATAATGCAGTCTTTAAAATGTATTTGCTTCTATACATTTGGCTTTGTAAGTTACTTCTACTTAGAGAAAGACACAGGCAATACTATGGACAACAATGTGTCTACTATTGGCTTAAAATTGAACTGAAGGAAACAGAAGCTCAGATTTTGTCTGAGGGGGGGGGGGGGGGGGGGTCCTCTCTTATTCAATTTACTGTGTGAAAAACCTGAAGCGAAAAATACATGAGTGTGAAAACTAGTGACAGTTTTAGAACTAGATCAATTTTTTGTAGCACCATCTGCACCTGTGGACTATTTTCCGCGGTCCGGACTGGGAGCTGCCTCAGTCTTGCATTGCTTGGCCTCGGTCCTCGTTCTACAGCCTGAGTCCTGGAACGATAGTCTGTCCATGAGAGCGCATTCCTCTATCAATGTGGGCCTCCAGGAAGTTTCTTATTTTCTCCCACTGGGTTCATAGAGTTTTTCTTTGCATCCGGTTTCAGGACAGCGGTGATGATTCAGGACACTCGACATTCAACATTATTTATGGATTTTATAAACATTTATGGACCAATGGCTCTAGGTGTTTTTTATGGTTGCATTTCTTGTATTTAAACTTTTTGATTCTCTGTGTTGGCAAATTCAACAGTTTTGTTTTGTCCTCCAAGATAGCTACTGTTGTGATTTAGGGCTATATTTAAAGCTGCACTAACTGACTTTGGGATTTCGAAGCAGCGGACTCGCTGGCCTCGCTCTTTCTCCTCCCCTCCCCACACCCACGAAGCTATCGTCCCCTGCTACCGCACACCCACTGCTGTTGACGGAGCTAGCGTCTCCCAATATGGATATATCCATATATCGCACATTTGAGCGTGGATGGCGTGACCATAGAATGATAGAACCGGGAAGCGTGGAGGAACGGGACTTTCTTTTGGATGGCTGTCTCGCTGTGTAACCGGTGACGAAGACAAGGAAGCTTCAGGTTAGCTCCGCCGCTTTTTGTGCTAACTCAGCTGTCTATGCTAACGGACCTGTAGATTTCTCAAGAAAGTAGGGGCCAGTGGTGCGCTGTGATTGGTCACAATCTGAGACCCGAAACACATTCTCTTCCTTGTTTCATCAAAACTCGATCTAAAATATAATGTCACGCCAGCACAAATCTGGGCTACTTTTCTTCAAAAGGACGTATATCCCGATGCACTGCATGGATATGAATTTCATTTTCGTAATGAATACAAAAATAAAGTCAGTTAGTGCAGCTTTAAATACATTGAACTGAATTGAAAGTCAGATCCAGTCAGACATCTAAAGCTAAGCAGAGTCTGGTAAGTTCTGTGATGGGAGACCTCTGGGACCTCTTGGCGCCACAGTGAGGCTTGTGTGGCTGTAAAGTGCCAAACCATAAGTTGTGTCCTTAAGCAAGACCCACATTGCCCAGAATAAATGGTGTGTGCGTGGCATTAACGATCGGTGTTGGTCGGAAAGGCTGATGGCACATACTGTACCGGTTGTCACGCTTCTGTCAATCTACTCCAGGTCCAAAAAAGTGCTACATAAAATTGTTACATGAATTATTCTATTCTGTACTTCCATTGTTTGTGGAAGTCCCTATAAGATTCAGATTTTTATTTTTTTGCCATATGCAGATAAAAAACCCCTTTGGAAAAGTCAAAAGTCAAATAATGACTTAGTATAATGCACATATTTAAAAAGAATTTACAAAACATACAAAGCATTAGCGATGATCTAACAGCATTTAAAAAGTTGTTTGTTCTATTGAAAAAAAATCACCAACAACGCTTCCTTGACCTTGGTGAACGTGTAATCTAATCAGCAGTTTCTTTTTGAGGTGAATAATAAAAATGTAAAACAGGAGCCGTAAATCCACAAAGAGCAGATTGTTGTTGTCGGCGTGGGCCTGAGGTTGTCATTCACAGCCGCTGAAATAACAGTCAAATCAATAGAGCTGATCTGGAGGGGGAGTGTCACTCTGTGTGCGCAGCCTTGTAGCACTTCACATGCAAATGGCCCGAACGACAAGATCCACGGAATACATCAGGGACCTGGCCGCTGCCAAACTTGACCCAGAGGCAAAATAAATGTGTCTTATTGAAACATGAGAGCTGAAATATTACAACCAAGGGACAAAATAACAGTGATCGCTAACACACGGCGAGATTTGTGACTGTTTGATATTCTGGTTGTGGTGACAGGAGACGGTTTGGCCCCAATGCTTGCTTTGTCTTTTTGTTGAAGTGAAAGATTAACATTGAGAATACCAAGGACATCATTTGTAAGAGTTTTAAAACATGCACAGCTTTGATACTTCTTATATTTATACTGCTCCAAACTGAGGTTCATCACTTTTTAGTTTGGCTTACAAATTGCACTTTACCAAGGTTTTTGTGTGTAAAGGACAGATATATTTTGTGCCGTAAAAATGCACTTTCTCTCCTTTTTGAGTAAATTACGTCAAATGCATTAGCAATAACAAAATAGGTTTGATCGTAACTTGAGGAACACAAATTTCAAAGCAGAGATATCTGTCTTGTTCGTCTCAGCAGAGTCTTGTTAAAGTCCAATTTTGTGAATCAATCAGACCAATCACTCTGATATCATCTTTTTAGAAAACATTATCTTGTGCACGCTCCATAAGGTAGCTAATTGGCTAAGTGAAAAAGGCTCTCTCTATTTTACTTTTCTGTCTGAAAAAGCTGATTTAAAGATGGGAGGCCAAAAACCACATAGTAATTACTATTGTGATATTACTGATGACTATTGTCTCTATAATTTCTTTGTAAAAGTGGAGCAAATTTAGGTGAGCTTTTAACTGTAGTTGGTTTAATACTGAATGTTACTAAATGTTTAAGCCGTCGTTGCTCTTTCCTTCGGTGCTCTAACTGGAAGCATCTAGTCTCTTATTTACCTTCTTTGACTTTATTTTCTAAATGTGTGATATGTGAAGAACCCTCCCGCCTCACATGGCCATATTTACTGCATTTTTTTTTTAAATCACATGGCACCTTTGAGGAAGTGGCAAAAACGTGCACACACCTCCCCCACAGACAAAGGGGCGGGGCTATGGGTGCAAAAGGAGACTGAGGGAGGAGCTACAAGACTTGTTTCGATCAATCCAGCCATTTCATATGGACCATAATAGTAAATTAAGAGCTATGGTGGTAATAGTTTATTAGAGATTAGAAAACAGAATCGGGTTACGTCTCCTTTAAGAAGTGAATAACTGAAGTCTTCTCACTCTGAGCTTGACACACGATCACCTCTGCTGGAAAAGAAAAAAAGGCAAGACAGAAAATCGACTTTGCCTATAGGCTTTACTCAGCAAATACACACATAGGGACAACAACTTATTGGGAATGATCGACTGTTCCCTGAAAGGAAGCAATGAATTATTCTCTTTTACCAACTGAAGGGAAAACTGCCCCAGGGGTATTGAACCAAATCGTCTTTTCTCTCTTTATTAGGTAAAAAAAAAAAAGGTAGTACAAAGTCTTATCAGCATTCTGCATTCAGAGCCATTGTAGCTCAGATAATTGATTATGTTTAGGAGGTTTTACCGTCGGACATATAGCAGCGTGTAGAGCGGGAACAGATACAGCGCAAAATTAAGTTTACCTTCTCAGGGCACCGAGTCGGGTTGACCTCAAAGAACAGTGGAATTGGGATTAAAATAAGAAATGAAAGCCTGAAATCGGTTCCGCTGTCTTCCTGATGAAGCGTGCCATCTGATTATAAAGACTACATGCATCGAATCAGCTCTCAAGGCTGGAATTTTAAAATGTCCTTTCACTTGCAAACCAGAGAAAAGCCCTTAAACTTTTGAGTCTGCTTTCAACATAAGTAGTAGCAGTAATCTATTTTGTCCAAACGCATGTAAAAATGTCACAAAAATGAAACAATAAACAGGATGAAACAAATATAATACACAACTTGTAAAGGGTTTGGATGAAGCAGACGTTTATTTAGTTCCACCCCATCTCACTCATGTTTTAATAATTTATACAATTCAGATTTTTTTTAATTATTGATACACATGTTTTGTTCTGGGTTAAAATTTAAAGGAATATATACAATTTTAAAAAGTGTTGGTGTCTCAACTCAGACAAGGCGCAGACAAAAAACACTCTCTGACCCTACACCTCTCCCCCATCACTTGCTCAATGCTGAGAGCATGAGTTTTTTTTAATGCAATCATATTAAAACATGTTTTAAATTAAACTGGTAATGTGTTCCAAAGAGCGTCTCCTGATGATTTGAAGTCATTTGATTTTCGAGCGTCTCGGTGGCTGAGTGAATAGCACTCTCACTTCTCTGCAAAAACAGGGCCTTTCTGAGTGGAGTTTGCATGTTCTCCCCGTATCTGCCTCGGTTCTCTCCAATTGCTCCGGTTTCCCCTACCACTAAAAACATGTACAATAGGTCTGTGGCCTCCTGTACGGCAACCTCACCCCCAAATTCCCACAACAACAGTAAAGAGCTTTGTGACTCTGGTCTGTAAAAGGCTCTTTACCAGGGCTCTCCAACCTGTAGCTTTGAAGCCACCAGTACCTCGCCAACCCCGTCCAGGTTGCTCGCCAAAGGATTTAGAAATGAACAAAACAAAAAATATACTTAATATTTCAGACGGTATTATTCATTATCATTACCTATTTTTGTAAAGGCACTTACTTTGTGCTGTAACAAATACGCGATCATGAAAAATGACTGTACCCAATTACAGACTTGTTGGTTCTCAATATACGCCAATACATCCCCACATTTTCCCCAGGCCCGCTTCAAGGTGTAGCTCTCTGCCTTCGTCGTCCTGGGAAAGTAGCTCTCTGGGTGAAAAAGGTTGGAGACACCTGCTCTATATGAATAATGATTTCTTACTTACGACTATTTAAAGTCAAATATAAAGTTTTTAGATTTGAATTCATATAATGGAATGTACGATTAGAAGAAGAAGAAATAAATACCAATCCCAAACAGAAGGGGAAAACAGACAGGATGCATTCTAAAACGGCACGGTTGAAACAAATCACAATTAAAGGTGTGAAGAAGTAGAAATAAACGTGTGTCTGTGAATTCCCGCCATGTCAGATCAGATGATGGAGCCATATGAACGAGCAGCTGGTTCCATTTCAATCCAACAGCTCCAGCCAAATGTGCTGCTGGTTCATTCTCTTCAGTTTTTTATATTCAAATACACAGAAAAGCAATCCAAAAACATTCTCTTTTCTTCTTAAAGTTTATGAAAAGAACACCAAACTTACACCAAACATTGTTTTGGAGTTAGTATTTGGATTCGAGCAACACACATCTGTCGTTTCAGAAGCAAGTTCATCACTCAAATGGCTGAGAATTAACTGTGACTAACTTATACGGCAAAACATAAGAATTGTGGATAATGTGATGGCATTTTCCCAGGCTAAAAAGGCTCTAAAAGGCTCAAGGTTCTGTGGATTTTGCCAGTGTGTTCAATGAATTGTAAACACCAAATCTATTTTATCTGAAAAGCCAACACATCATTGAAATGCTGTGCATACAGTAACTGTATTTTTTGACAGATTTGATAGTATATGCAATAAAAAAACGTCACCTGTTTTTGTTATTTATGTTAGGATTTATTTGTGTATTATTGAGAAAGTGTCAAAAGTGTTTTTTTTATTCATTCCAATACATCTGTGGACGATGTAATACTGTATATTGTATTATTATTACACTAGATATATGAAAAAAAAAAAAAAAAACACACAACTCTCTGCGAATGATGTCACATGTGGCTGTGTACAGATGGTTAAGCTACACTTTATTTCCCCTGTGAGGGACATTTTCCCTCTGCACTTGACCCGGCCCTCCTTGGCCAGGACTCAGGAGCAGAGGTGAGTGCAGTGTCGTGTCTGGGGGAATATTGATGCTCATGGTCTCGACTGGTCAAGGAAATGTCATTAGAATTCAGCTTTACATTTTTTTTTTTTTTTTTTTTATGCATTACAAACTCTTGTAAGTCCTGATTGATCCAGGAGTGTTCCATTGCAGAACATTTCAAACTTTTTTTAGTTTTTAGCAAATCAATGATTAGATTCTCGGACCTCTGCCCGACACAATTCAAATCTTGAGTTTTGGTTATGCAGAAGGGGGACGAGTTAGTTCCGAAATACTGTCAGTGTTTGTCTCTAACATCACCTTATACACCCTCACTTCAAAAAGAATCACTTCATGTATAATTAGTCATAAAGCAGTGTTTTACCTGCTGCTCCGTGCACATTCCATACCCGCTGACCCATAAAAGCAGAAAACAGACCCACAAACAACACCAAAATTGGCCACTCTCTTTGATTACGCTCCGAAAATGGACGGGCAAGTCGGCGTACAGACGTTTATATAACATCAAATAAAAGTGGCTTTGTTTAATGGACTCACTGACCAAGGTTTCTGTGCGCAGAGAGGCCGGCTCCAGCTCGACTAAAGCCCCCCCCCCATCAAAACAGTTCAATTTGTCTAAAGACCCACTTTTACCCCATGGCTTTTAACAACAGAGGAGTTGTGTGGTCCTCAATTTTATTTATTTTATTGTTTTTATTCAACGCCGGCAGACTTGTATATTGTAACTTAACTAACTTTAATTTGTGCATCACTTTGGAAGCATGTTTTATAAAAAGTGCTGTATAAAAAAAGTAGATTGGGTTGGAGATGAACATATTCGGTTTCAAAATTCCCGACCTGATCAGAAAATCAGAGGGACATGGAATCTGAAGGCCTGATTAAGCAAATAAGAAACTCATATAAAATAATGACTGTGATTCACTGCGGGTTCTTTTCAAACAGTGTAATGATTTTGTTCTGTTTCCCTCTCGCAATAATGGATCTGATGAAGCCGCACTAAACAAACGTCCTCTAAATTAATTGAGATTCTCCCCCATCCTATCTATACAGGAACGGTCGAAAAGCTTTTAAAGAAGAAAAGATAGCAGCGGAGTTAATAGTAGCCCGTCTTAATTCTATTAGAATTAGTCTGGCCCCTGATTCAAGGTGGATTTACAAGAACAAACGGTCTCAAGACAAACTGTAATTGAATGAAGTGAAAGAATCGAAACCTCGCTGCAATCATAAGTGTAACTGGTTTAATACAGATGGATATGAATACGGAAAGTGCTACCTGGAGAGTGCTCTGCTCCTCCAGCGGCCTTGGATCAGAGTGGTCTAAAAAGTATAGGTGGTTACAAACGCTGATCCCTGAAGAAAAACATTCACTTTTGAGTTTTTTGAGGAACACATATCATTCTGACCTTAGCTGGAGTGCTTCACTTTTGAAAACACAGAAATAACAATGTGATCAAATCCATGAAAACGCGTCCTCGCTCTCAAGAAGTTTGGCCCTATCACTGCGTGGATTAGCAGACAAATTAAAAACATGATAATAAAATATGATTCAAAAATCTATTTTATTTTAAGTACTGAATAATTATGTGGGGAAATTGACTTTTTCTCTTTCTTTTTTAAAGCCCTCATTGGTCTTGTCCCTCTGTACTGTACTTGTCTGAACTTTTGACTGTTCATGACTGAGGCAGATCATTGAGGTCCTCCTCATCTCAACTCCTCCTGGAAGTACCAAGGACTAGGTCCAAATGCTGGGGAGACCGGTCCTTCTCAGTCGCTGACCGAGACTCTGGAACAAGCTGCCCCCTGACATACGAGTCCTCACTGATTTAGGCCTTTTTAAATCAAGGCTTAAAACATATTTATTCAGACTGGCATTTAGCACTTTTAGCACTTTTATCACTCATTAGCACGTTGACACTTAAAAAAAAAAAGCTTTTAAACTGTTTTATTGTTTTAATGAAAAAATCTTTAAATTAATGTTATGTAATTTTATTGTGAAGCACTTTGGTTGCCTTGAGTGTTGTAAAGGGCTCTATAAATACAATTGATTGACTGAATATGAAATTGCTTTGTTGCAATCCAAAACTCTTGTTTAATTACTAATGATGCAAAAACAATTATTTAATATGAGGCCTGCTGTAAGTATTAATGATATTGACTCTTTGCGCGAATGCTAAAACATTCTCTTACTTGGGTGAAACAAGTGTATAAAATGGAGTGAGAAAAGCGGATCTCAGCCATGCATGACTTGGATTGGAGGGATTTCAAGCCTATTGTCTGTATTGATTTTAGTTTAATGTATCAATTATAGCACCACAAAGCCTTTGAACTATACAACCTGGCATTACATTTATTACAAAACGGTTTCGGTCAAATGTTTGGTACATTGCACCAATCCCAGAGACTGAATTGGAATATCGCTTTGTGTCCTTCTACTCAAAGACAGAGCACAAAAAGCCGGCGTGAGCGTGAGTGCCGGCGAAATCGGCTCTGAGGTCAGCCAGCTGTAAAATAGACCACACCGGGAGGCGCCAGATGAAAGAAATACAAGAAAAACCAGCAAAAACCTTAAGGTGGACATCATAGGACATGACAAGGACTTAATCTCAAACACATTGGGGCCAGGACCAGACGAAGGGACCAATCAGATCACGTTATCTTAAAGGCCACAACACTGACGACCGCCATCCATCTCCCTGGTGTCCGGAGGCAGAGAAGGAGCAGAAAAAGTATGGAGCAATCATCACATGGGTGCGGGACGGTCTGTGTCTTCTCAGCGGCGGATCAAAGTCGCGCCGGTCCCCTTTGAAGTGCGAAGGGGGGGAGAGAGGAAGGTGCGTTTCTTACCATCGGCTAATGAATCAAATTTCTTCTTGTAATTATCTCGCTGCACGGATTTTCAAAAACATCATTGGTCCTTTGGCTTTTCCTTTTTACTTTCATATAGAGCAGGTGTGGGGTCGTGCAACACAGTTATTAGCGCGCCGGAGGAGGAAAACGCACGTCGACGTTAACCTTCATGTCACAGTGGAAATTCGTGACGAACACCCCCCGACGGCAAACTGGAGGAATTTTCAATTACTGGATAACTTCAAATAACAGCACAAATGGCCTTTGTCGGTGCAGATGCAACTCATGCTAATAGAGCAATTAGGACTGTAATTTACAGTTGATTCAACCTAATGCAGTAAATAAGGCGTTATTAAAAGGTTATTAGACTGTGAAAGGCCCAGCACTCTGTCTTGAAAGATGGAGATTACTTTACAATGACTGACTATTACAAATGTTCCAATAATAGACACAATAAAGAATATTCAGACAGAGAACTTTGTAAGAGAAAGTTACAGCGATGATTTGTGGGATATAAAAGTTTAACCGTGGAAGTTAAAACTCTTAAAGGAAGGCACCTCTGTTCCAGTCAGTCATTGTAATTAGACCGAACCAAAACACCAACAGAAATTAGACGGAACGGCAGTGACTGGAACGATTCCACCGGGACATAAACCAGTG
The DNA here is from genome assembly GCA_964034765.1 of Knipowitschia caucasica. Taxonomy (NCBI): domain Eukaryota; kingdom Metazoa; phylum Chordata; class Actinopteri; order Gobiiformes; family Gobiidae; genus Knipowitschia; species Knipowitschia caucasica. The sequence goes on from OZ035843.1 coordinate 21,008,232, forward strand.
AGAGGTTTGTGAGATCCACAGCTGCAGGCTTCAGCGACCGCCTCATTTCAAGGTCACAAACTCTACTTTTTTCATTTACTTAAATAATGCTTTGTGTATATTTTTGAAGAGCTTGCAGTCCTCAGATAATGTTTGACCTATTTGATGTCTGTGTGTGCGTGTGTGTGTGTGTGTGTTTGTGTTTGTGTGTATACTTGGCTGTGTGCGTGCATAGTGAAATATATACAGTTGGGTGTGGGTTGGTTGGAATGGGTCTGTTGGGTGGTTGTGTTGACGTCTATGGGAATGTGGGATTGTTATGCTCTAAAGGTCTTTGTGTTACACTGTATGATGTATATATATATATAGATAATATTTGTGTGATTGATAAAATACGTAATCATTTCAAAATGTCCTCAGAATTGTGAAACATGAAACGTTCTAGAGACTCTTCATGTTTGTGGTGAGTATCACGCTGTTTGGGTTTGGTATAATCACGGTGGCTGATTGGATAGCACTCTGGCTTCTGGGTAAGATGGTCCTTGGTTCGAATCCCGGTCGCAACAGGGCCTTTCTGAGTGGAATTCGCATGTTCTCCTTGTGTCCGTGTAGGTTTCTTTCAGCTTCTCCGGTTTCCCCTACCATTAAAAACCTGTACAATATAGGTCTGATTATGGATTGTGTTTGATGTGCCGGTGTGTTCAGTGTCTCGCTTCCGTCATTTCCGTGTGGAGAGAATGGAAACAAATCTGAACTGTAAAAATGCGCCATATAAATAAAACTTACTTACTATAATCAACACGTCATGATACAATGGTGCGTTGTGTTCGAAGTCTTAAAGTGGTTCTCACCCCCGCTCCTCGGAGCTTACGTTACTCACATTTCCTGTTCAAATCTTCCTCTAAATGGGCGTAGCCTGGAGGACTGAAGGGGGCGTGAACGAGACTGGGCCGTTTACATTGCTCTGGGCGGGGGGCTGCTGACGTCAGGTCCAACTTGCAGACGTCAGGTCCAACTTCTGTGCCAGTGTTGGCGCCAGATTCAAAATTCAAATGTAGTAATACAGGTCGCCAGCAGATGGCGCCTCACAGACGGTTTTAGGCAGAAAGTTTAAAGCTCACCGCACACCGAAACGCAGCGCCTCGCGGCGCGTCATTTGACGCGCGTTCATGACATGTGTCAAATTACACCGGAACGCCTTGGCTAGCGTCCTTTTCCAGCTGATATAGCCAATATAGCCAATAAAAATAGCTACAATTACCTATTGTTAGCTTACCTGTACATTCAATTTCAAGTGAAATTGCTCTCCAGGCAATTTCCTTTCGCACGATATCCTTATAAAAAGGATTCTGTGGGTTAAATAGCTCTGGGTAACGCTGTACTTGGGTTATCAAGCTTTCCTCGTCCATTGTGACCGGTTTACTTGAGCAATAGCGCCGACAAGTGTGTAAATTTGAGACCGCGCTCACAGCTACGTGATAAGAAGCGCAGAAGAAGAAAACTACGGGTGCTTGGAGGGACAGTTTCAGCCGCGGCGCCGCGTCTGGATTCAACAAAACTGAATCGTGGCGCCCGGTCCAGCGTCGCCGCGCGTCACTGCAACCTTGGTGTGCGTTCTCTCATAGAAAATAAAGGAGGCGGCTCTTTTGCCGCGCGTCAAGGCGTTTCGGTGTGCGTTGGGCTTAACTTTCAACTAATTTGCACCAAAGTGACAAGATTATGACCAGGATATGTACACAACACTATTGGACACTCATTTATACCGTTTATCAGCAAAAAAAAGTGGATTTGAGGGTGAGTTGTCCTTTAAGTCTTTTCACAATTTAAGTAAACTCCACTCAAACTACCCCCGTTTCTCATTAGTCACTCTGCATTAGTCACTGCACATTAATACATCCTGTCACTCCTCCTCTGACTCAGGGCCTGTTGCCAAATAATACTAATTTGACATTGTAAATTTTCTCAATATTTTTTCTATTTTATTAGCTTGTCTCTGCCAGTGTTCCCGTGCCCAGTTTGCCGTCCATCAATCCTGGAGCATAAAGAATAGATTCAATAGATCGTGTGCACTTCCTGAGGCCCGTGTCACCCTGCCCTGTCATCACCGCCGTAAATCTGCTCTCCGCCTGCGTAGATAAAGTTCGACCCCTGTCTCGTTTGCACCACTTATTTGATGAACGACTTTAAGACAGCATATTTTGAGTTGAGGCTGCCAAGAGGACAGTTGAGTTAAGAAGGCTGCCTCTCTGTGGTTCACTTTTCTGCCCTTTCAACCTTTCTGTCACAAATTCGGGATGTTGCCGGAAGATGACCCGATCAGTTGGGGGCTGAAGTCCTCGGCCGTGGTCCAGAATGTGATGATAAACAAAAGTGAACTTTTTACGGCACATTTTGAGGCACTGAATACATTGTTTATCTGTGGGGACAGCACCGTGACTTGGCATCTTTACAAAGGCCATAGATGTAGCGGCGGCTGCTGTGATGTGTCTGGACAATAAGGCAGAATTTGTGGCCTCAGATATGGCCTTATGAGCGGATACAGCAGACAGGTTTTATAAACTTTCCCATCTCTGCTCCAGGGATGTAACTTGAATTTATATTAGCCGAGAAGGTCAGTGCAACATGTCCGTGCTGCATTGAAGTTTTGATTTCAATGAACTGGGGTTGTTGCTCCTGATCCTTTTCATTTTACAAGTAACCAGTAATCAATCACATTTAATTGAAATTTAATGTGAATTGAAATAATTGAAATTTAATGTGATTTAATGTGATTGAAATTAAATCACATTTAATTTCAATACTCAGGATCAAACATTATGAAAGGGTCACTTACTGAGGACATTTTAATCTTAATGATAAGGTACACTTTATTGTCCCCAGCATTTTAACCAATGGCCGTGGGTTCGATCCCTCCACAACTCAGTCACCTGCTCTCACTGCAGTCTGCCCTGGGCGAGACACTTAACCCCACTTTGCCTTCAATGAGAAAGACCAAGGCAGTGTCTTTGATGACAGAGAAGCCATCTTCCCGTGTACCCACCACCTGCAGGAGGATCAGAGAGGGGCTGGTGCTTTGAGGACTGGGTGGCAGCTCTGATTGCCCAGAAATGGATTAATAAATCACATGAAATGACATTCGACCCATCTTTCCAATGCCGCTAAGGCAAGAATCTCCACCCCACAGCTCGGCAGCTACAAGAATAGCTCACCACAAGGGATTCAGACTCACACGTATATACTTGAGTTGTTACATGTATAATATCACTACAAAAGTATTACCTTAGATGGGTATTGTTATGCCCTCACACCTGTAAAAACTCATATCTTGGTCATATTACTCACGATCCTTGCAGAAATCAAAGGCCCTCCTGTATTCATGTATCATTTATTGTCATAACACCTGTTTAAGTCTGTTTTAAGTCTGTTTTCAAAGTTCCAGAGTCCTTTAGTCTAAGCTTTTCTCTTAACTCCCATTTACAATAGCACAGTTTACCTCATGTAGCATTCTAAACTTGTCGTACTTGAGCAAAGCAAACATCCTCCACGAAGGTTCAGTGTTCTGTGTGCTGCAGATACATTTATGCGTGTGGTTTAAATGAGCTTTGTGAACGCCGTGAGGGGGATCTGCATGGAGCGCTTTGGCTGCGCTTGTGTTAGACCTGGGATTGTGTTGTGCTTATTCCCATTTGATAGGATTAGCTCTGACACGGTAAACTGCACGCTAAAATGTGTTCTAACATCGCGTCAGGCCTCCGAATGCATTCCAGTGCACAGACTCTGCACTGTTGATTCGTAATTAGGGGCTGTCATTGTAAGGCGAGCGAAGATAAGGGGTCAAGGTGCAAGTGTAAGCGGATTAGAGAGAGGTGTGGAGAAAGCAGTCTTCTCACGTCCCAGAATATGTATCGCGTCCTGGATTCCCTCTGATTTCACAGCATGGATGTAAGAGGAGAAAGAAAATGTGTATTGACTTTGACGTTTAAAACACTACAGTTTGGGGTTATCACGGAAAGATGAGAGGAAAGTCATGTTTGCCTTTGGTTCAATTTGTTTTTGTTGTTTCTATATCCTTCATACAGTGTGTACAACAAAGTGTGTTTGAAGGATCAAGGGGTGACAGACAAGATTAACTATTTCTTTGTGTTGTTTTGTGCAGTGTGGTGTTTTGGAATCTGATAACTAAAGAAACATCAATCTTCAGAATTGTTTTAATAATACTTACAAGGTTATATGATGATTGTTGTACACCCAGAGCTACGAGAAGTCACGCAAACCGGAAACTCCATGTGGAAAGTTAGTTGCTTCACATCATGTCTAGGTTTTGGGTTTTTACGGTCCAATCATCCATTTTATTCTGCTTCAACCATTATCGGGTCGCGAGGGCAGCAGTCTGAGCAGAGACGCCCAAGTTTTTACGATTAATACAAATCACACAAAGCGATTACATTTAATTCTAGTGTTGGACTTAGGAAAGATGGAATCTGAAATTAAGATTTAGAAATGCACTTTGTAACTTTTATGAGCGTCTCTCTTTCTTTCCGCAAACTTAGAGAAAGCTTTAGAAACCATGGCACCTATGGCATTCTGACTGTGAGTGATCCTCTCTCCACTCATCTGACAGGTCACGTTGCCTAATGATGGAGCCATCCGCTGTCGCCATGGAGATGGACGAGTTCAATACCGTACTTTTATATATATAGATCCAGTACTCAGAATTTAGAAGTTAATCCAGAAGTTTCATTACTATGTTCGGTCATTGTGTTAGAAAAACTTTACATACAGTTCCTGGTTGGATTTTGACTCAGCCCACTCAAGTCCACTCCAGCTGGTCCCTGGGTGCCTTTATGTCAGTGGCTCACACAGTTGTTGGGCATTAATGACTCCTCAAACTTTTGTGTAAAACAGACGCAAAGTTCTCAGTTACTCGCAGATCCCAAAATCATTTGCCTTAAAAACTGCTCGCAAGAGAACTGAAGATGATTTGGTTTTATGAATTTTATGTATTTGTGCATGTTTTTAACAGTGTCATTGCTGCTGTACGTGCGCATGGGTCTAGTGTTGTTTTTTGTGCGCACAGAGCTCATGAAATAGAGTTTGGTGCCTTCATTGAGGCCTCCCTGGGTAAATAAAGATAAAAAAATTGTGCACACACATTTTTTCAGCTCTGGTTCTGCAACAGCAAACAGACAGTGCGTGAGGACAGACAGATAAAGACGGCTGGATACACAACAGACTCTACTCTCTAGGTATGAACTGTCTTTTATAGATACAAACATTAAAAAAGCTTTGTTGTCTGTTTGTGGGATTTAGATCACTCTAGCTATTCTTCATATGTGTGAAACTTTATTTATCATTCCTCTCACAGGTGACAAGATCTTGAGCTCTGTGTGGTGAATAGTGGTTTTATATTTCTCAGTTTTCTGGCTTTTACTGCCATCCAGCTCCTTCATAACGAACACACCAGCTTCACACCAAGCCCCATGTCCGAGAAAGGTGAAAGTAAGAAAAGGTTTTTTATTGATTACTTCCTAATATGAATAACAATCATGTCAAACTCAGGCTCGTGGGTGAAATCCGACCCGCAAGATAATTTTCAGTGGCCCCTAAAACGATTTTCAATTATTATTATGAACTTGCAGCATTGATGGTTGTTTGATGGGTTACCAAGGTAAAACAACCACATTTATTTTATCCTGAAAATGTTACCCAACACATCAATAGAAGTTAAATAGTTAAATATAACAACATTGTGTTTAACTTTATATTTGGTCCAGTTTTGGTGTAATCTTAAGCAGACAATAATAGAGAAACTCATGTCACATAAAAGTAATGTCAAAATACCTTCATACTGAAAAAATCAATTATAATAAAAGAAAATGTCTTCTATTCTTTCATCCCTGACCAGTATCTATTTTTTCCCCCCCCGACCAAAATGAGTCTGACACCTCTGTCAGATACATGGTCTGTATCTCACTACACAATACAACCTATTCTTGTTGTAATCCATTTCTAGCTTCCTCTTTCATCTTAACGTGACTTGTAGAATATTTCAGTAGAATTGGGCGCTTTCTAGATAAACAGCGGCTGCACACATGGACAGAGCGTGTCGTAGTAAATTAGCCTCTGGACGTGGAGTGACAGGCCAGGCTGCCACACACCTGTACGCTCAGCACTCTGGTGAGAAGTGCTCAAGACAGCTCTGTAAACCCAGCGGTAACAAGGCCCTCACAACTATCCATAGAGATTGATCTTTTTGTTTGCCATCAATTCCACTCCAGTTTGTCATCAAACAGTTACACAACAATCATGCGCCTCTTGAATTATTGGTGGTTTGAATAAATCTTCCACTCTGAGGCCTCGGTGAATGCAAAGTACAGCACACAATGCAAAGGACGAATAATGGGTTGTGGCAAGTCTCGAGAAAGACCAGAGGAAAACAAAAGTAGGAAAAATTCGTTAGATTGAAAATATTTATGTTTTCCGCGTTAACTTGATTAAACTCAAACAAATGGGGTAAATATTACAGATATCCAATGTCCATCCATGTGCAGAAACTCGGGACATTTGGGAAACCACCCTCCATGGAAAACCATGGCTCAGGGGTCACCCAGGTTCATCTTTACATTTTGCCAAATTGCTCAAATGGCAAAACATATCTCAATTTGAGTGCATTTTGACTGCCTTAAAACGAGATATGGGTCAAGCAAAATTTTATGTTTTAAAAAGATACAAGAAATGTCTCCCTTGGAATGAAAGAAGATTGCAAAAGTTCTCGAAATAAAACTAAATGGCTTTTCCCATTGTCAGAATATCCTCAAATTAGGATAAAAACCTTGACCTTTAAGCTGCACTACCTCACTTTATTTTTGTATTCATGGGAGAAATTCAATCCATATCCATCCGGTGCATTCACTTTCTTGAGAAAATCTACAGGTCTCTCGTTAGCACAGACAGCTGAGGTAAACAAGCGGCAGAGGCTAACCTGAAGCTTCCTGTGTCTTCGTTACCGATCACTGCTTACTCAGCGAAACAGCCAAAAGAAAGTCTCGTTCCTCGTGCTTCCCGGTTCTATCATTCTTTGGTCACGCCATCCACGTTCAAATTCACGATCCACATTGTGAGACGCGAGTGATTGCGGTGAGGGGAGCAGAAAGAGCGAGGCCAGCGCCTACTTTCTACTAGTAGAACCGGCCGCCCTACAGCCACCGTGCCGCCCAGTGGCTGAGTGGATAGCACTCTCGCCTCTCAGCAAGAAGGTCCTGGGTTCGAATCCCGGCCGGACCAGGGCCTTTCTGAGTGGAGTTTGCATGTTCTCCCTGTGTCTGCGTAGGTTTCCTCCGGGTACTCCGGTTTCCCCTACCACAAAAAATATGTACAATAGGTCTGGCATGCGCCTCCTGTTCGGCGACCCCACTCCTGTCTCTGTGTGGAGTGAGAGGACAAGTGCCCAAAAAATAACAATTGTAAACCGCTTTGTGACCCTGGTCTGTGAAAGGCGGTATATAAATAAAGCTTACTTACTTACTTTTGAAACCGCTGCTTCGAAATATCAAAGTTAGTTAGTCCAGCTTTAACTTGATTTAACCCTTGTATTATGTTAAGGGTCAATTTGACCCATTTCAGTTTTTTTGTTGATCAAAGTACTGGTTATCCTTTCTTTTTCTTGCTGAAATTTGGTGAATTTTCCTCATCTAGGGTCATAAACTGGTGTGTAAAATCTGGACACTTTGATGTGTAGTGGAATGTCTGTGCAGAGTTTGTATACAAAGATGATGTTGCGGGTCATTTTGACCCAGATGCTTTAATGTGGGTAAATAGTTGTTCTGATCAAAAAAAACATGTCTCTTTGACATTGTATTTTGATTGCCTCTGAGACTCAGAGCCAGGTGTGTGAAGAGAGGGAACTTTCTCACACTTGTTCTTGTCACTGTTCTCATGTCATCTCTTTTGCCTAGCGTACATCGTACTGGCAACTGATTATATCCATCGCCTTTGAGTTGCTGCCCCGTACACATCGACAATCTGGCGAAAACGGGCACCTCCTAGTAGCAGGCCAGTCTCGGGAATAACAGCGCGTACATCGACAGCAATTGGCCTCAACTACAGTGTGTATTCTGACATAAACTGTAGAGGGCGCAATACACACAATACTGTGTTGTTGTTGATGTTGTTGGAGCGTGCCATGGATCTATTAGGAGCGCGCACATCGAGTGATATCTCCGAAACTGAGGACAACTAGTTGCCGAAAAGTAGAACACGGGCAACTGACTGAATCCGGAGATCGACTGTTTATCTCCAGTTGTAAGAGCGCTCACATCGACCGATTTCAGCAACTGATCATCTCCATCATCTACTCTCAGTTGCCAAAAGCCGCCTTCAACTAGTTGTCTCCAGTTACTCTGTCGATGTACACTAGGCTTTAGACAAACTCACCAAAAATGAGCTCCAGAAGGATGACATCTAAGGAGGCTTTATCACAGATTTTTAACTGGGATAATGATGTAGAGGAAGAGATTTCAGAAACAGAGGATTTTTTAGAGACAGAGGACAATGTTCTTGCTGATCCAGATTATCAATTTTCCTACGATAAGGAGGATTCAGAGGACGAATCTTTGACAAGGAAAGAAGAAGGGAGGAAGGTAGGAAGGAAAGAAGGGAGACAGGAAGGAAGGACGGAAGAGAAAAGGGAATAGAGGAGGATGAACAGAGAGAAGGAAAACAGGATGAGAAAAAGGAAGGAGAAAGCATGGCAGGAGGAAAGAAGGAGGGAAGAATTGTCATTCTTGCCCTCCTTCCGAGAGGAGGGCAAGAAGATTAGACAAAATAATTCTTAAATATAGCGTTGGAATGAAAAATGTATTGTATGTCACTTTTCTAAATATTTATATAACCTAAAATAAAGTTGTTATTGGTTTAACCTGTTTTTTTGACTGTTTTGAGTGCATTTACACAGTACGGGTCAAAATGACCCGCAACATAATCAATGTCATTTTCTTTCAACATAATACAAGGGTTAAGCATTTAATACCTTATATTTTATCATTTTCTGCAGTGTTCTGATGTAGAAACCTATGAATCCAAGAGAAATTTCCTTTGGGTCATGATAAATAAATCTTGAATATTGACAATACATAGGGAATTAGCTAAAATCAATGTATCAATGCTGGAACAAGGGAAACCAATAAGACATACTTATAGCTCACACACAATCACAGAATGTCTTGGTGCAAGGGGAGATATCTGGAATCTCCTCTTGTCTTCTACGGTAAAATTTCACAGTAGATGAAGGAAAAGCAAAGTCCACTGAACTGACGATAGAATAGAAAATAATTTGCAATAAGAATAATTTGGAGCAGTAATATGGCGACATAATCCACTCAGTGCTGTCACATGGCTTCACAGCTCAAGCCACACGGAGGAGGAGAATGGCAGATTGTGATTCACATCCATTTGCACAAGATTTCAGGGACATGTTTTACCAACGCCCAGACTGTTTAACATCTGTGTTCTTGGCACTGTCAGGTCTCAGAAATGGTGCTTTTTTCCAGAGAGATGGAGGGGGTGATGAGGCGAGAAGAGCCACAGTCTGCATGCCTCCCTTTGGGCTACACTCTCCCTCTCCGCTGCTGCTGCTGCTGCTGTATCTTCTGTGCAAATAGTCCCCCATAAACTGCTATATGACACTGCATTACTGTTTGCAGGGACATTTCCCCAAAGAGCCACAGCCATACACTGCTGGTACATCAAATACTGGACAATTTGCACTTACTCACACCTAAGCAAACAGCAACGGTCTTGAGAAAAATGTTGATACAAAAAAAAGATAGTTTCATATTGTATAGTAAATATTATGAAGTGAAAAGAACATGTTTGTATAAGATTTTTTCCAACACTTACGTAAGTACCAACCATTTTCCAACATGATCATACACTTTGAATCTCTGCTTTATGATGTGAGCCACATGCAAAAAACAAGATGCAAAATACTTTTCTGGTATGGCCCAAGGAGACTTTTTGCCTTGTCATCACGTTTACCTTAGAATGAATGTGCCAAGATCGGTTTGTTTGAAGTAGATGTATAACTTGGCCCAAAATTAAATTTCATACGGCGCTGCTAAATTGATCAGCACCTGGAAGACTAAAGGAGGAGTGATGGGGAGGCCCTGGAGGTACAGTGTGAGTCGCAAAGACTTTTAAACCACCATTGACACTTTAGGAGTGAATAAATAACTTGTATAGTGTTAAAGAATAAATACTGTATAGTGCATTATTTTTTCAGATGTTTAGATGATTTTCTTTTTAACTTCATTTTTTAGAAAGTGAAAAAATGCCCCCATGATCCTGCAATGGGTAAAGTGTAAGGAATTGGATGGATGGAGTATGAAGGGTATATAATGCTTTCCCGTCTGTAACTCCCAGTGCAACCACCAGGGGGAGGAGTTGATTTTGTTTTTTGCTGAAAATACATCCACGAGACTGTAAATAATGTCCGCTCACCTGAGAAATTGCCAAAACTCAACACACACTTTAGTTTTAAAAGGCAGAAGTCGGCTCAGAGTGTGATGTCTTGCACAATAACATCATACTACTTCAGAACTGAGACTGAGATCGGAAATTTTAGATAGAAAGGGTGGAATAACATGTTTATGCCAGAAATTCCTAATATTAGTATGAGAATGGAGGCTGTTTATCAAAAAGAAACAATGTTATAATATGGTAAAATATTAAGTAAAATAAAAAAAACATTCCCAAATACTATTCCTCAAAATATATGTCCTTTAGTTCAACTTTAATTTCATACAATTCCAAACAAGACACGAGACAAGTTAGACCAACTTGCACCTTTAAGAAACACATATTTTTACATTTTGCACTCTAAAGCTTACTAGTTCATGCTCAGTATTCTGCCTGAGCCTTGGTTCCATTTCATGCTCTTGAGTCTAATTTTCGACATGAAGGCTTCTGTAAATATGCATTACTCCAACCACTTCTAAAAGCACCGACTTACTTTAAATTCTCTCGTTTTAAACACGACTTAACAAAAGTGCATCATCATCATCCTCACAAGCAGCAGCCTTGAAGCCGTAACAGTAAAAGTGTGTGTCGTTTACGTGAGCCGATCGCAGGTTAATCGCTGGTTCAGACGCCGCGATGCCTCTGCAGACAGCACAAGGCCAAGGCGAGCATGTCTGGGTCGCACCAACACATGTCCCTGGTTTGTGCTCACAGTAAAAAGCAGAGGAGAAAGTGCTGCCAGTAAGGTCCTCTGAAGTTTGTGAAACCAAAGCTTTTACATGACTGGAACAACTAGAAAGAGCCAGCTGTCTGCCGCTCCCTTTGTTTTTCTTGATGCTTTCACACAAAATTCGGTGTTGAAATTCTTGTGTTTGCTACGCGAGAGGTGCACGGAAAAGACGTTTGCTTTCGGGGGTGAATTTAAAGTAATATTCGAAGAAGATGTGTATTTCATTTCATTATTATTAAGTTTTCTTCTTGTCACTCCTTTTTGGGCCAAACAATTTTTTGTTGTTGATAATGATATATGTGTACAGATTCTTCCTGTACCTTCAATTGTTTTGTTCTTCATTCTTTTGTTGCCCATGTGTGGGTACAGTGCTTTCTGTATGGAGTAAAAGTGTTAAGTTTTTTAATGGCTCAAAATAAAGTATTCAAATCAATTGTCTTCAGATACAAGTGTTTTTTTGTTTTACGGTTGGATCATACCAGCCAATCAAAAGCTTACTACTTTTGTTGTACGCATACAGTCACATGGCCTCCCAATCATTCTTTCTTTAAAGTAGTACTAGAATTTAATATGCTGCTATCCAGAATATATAGCAACAATATGTGTTTATAATATTTCGGGTGTTCATTTTGACATGTTCAGATGAATGAAATGAAAAACTGCTTTGAAGTGGCACCTTTTCACTTCCGCATAGAAACGCTAGGGGGAGCCAAAATGGCGGCGATGACGTAGGAGAATGACCTCTCACAGCAGCAGCAGTCTGGGCTGAATCTGTAGGAGGTTTCACTGCCATCATATTCAAAAATGCTAACACCTATTAACGGTTTAATTAGCATTTTTATCAATGATTGTATCACATGTAGTCTCTGGCTGAGTTTACACGGAGACAATGTGGCAGTAAAACGGTATAGTTGGATGTCGGTTGCTACCAACCGTTCATACGGAGACTGTGTTTCAGGTGAAAACATAAGTGTTCAGATCCAGCCTGCAGAGTGGGACAACTCAGAAACGCTGCACAGCGGGGGCTCTCTTTCACACCCGCGAGAGGGGAAAAGGTGTGAAATCCCCCTCTGCTCTGACCCCCGCCTCCGCGCTGCTCCCCGCACGTAAATTTGGACATGCGCAGTAGCGGAGAACAAACATCAACAACAATGGCGCCGCGCACACTAACTAGCTTCGTGGGCTTCCAGCGCGGCACAGAGGATACCTCTACTCCTTCGTTCTTCCAAACGAGACCACGCGAAGCTCTAGGTTCAGTTTCCATTTTCACAGCTGCTGTTAAAATGCAGAATGATGTTGGTACTTTCTGAGGGTCTGGTACAGGAAGTGAGTACACTGCCGAGAGGGGGGCTGGGCACGGGGCTGGGGGTCGTGTGAGTGTTGTAAAGTTTCTCTGCCCACTACTGGCCGGGCGCTAGAACTACATCGTTTTTCAACCTCATGTGAACGCTGAGAAATTTGCATTAGGAGCCAGGTCGTTTCTGTTAATAGCCTGGAAACGTCTGCGCAGCGTCTCAGTATAAACAGGGCCTATGTTTTCAACTTCTGCAGCTTTTTGTTCATAAAAGTAAAATATTTATTTAATTAAAGTTATTTTGATTAGCATTTATGGATATTACAATGTACATTGTGGTAAATAAATCTAAGGCAACCAAAGTGAGACTGGCATAATGTAAAAACGAATATTAGCCTTGTTAGCATGTTTTATGATATCAAGTAGAGTTAGCTAACTTGCCCAACACTAATTAGCTTGAATCTCACAAATAAGGCTAAAAGGTTAAAAGAGTTGCACACTATTATGTACAAAACGGATGAAAATATGTTTATACCTTGTTCAGATGACAGTGAAACCTCCTACAGATTCCAGCTAAGACTGCTGCTGCTGCTGTGAGAGGTCCTTCTCTTACGTCATCGCCGCCATTTTGGCGCCCCCTAGCGTTTGTGAAAAGGTCCGACTTCAAAGCTGTTTTTTTAACATAATTCATCTGAACATATCAAAATGAACACCCGAAATATTATAAACACATATTGTAGTTATATATTCTGGATAGCAGCATATTAAATTCTAGTACTACTTTAAGGCCCAGATTCTCCAAACAGACAGGGGGCCAACACCAATCAGCCAAGTCCATATGCTGCGTGAAGGACCAATCAGAAGACCTGCTGGCTTTGTGCAGCTTTGTATTCTGAATTTGTCCCAGCAGTCCCAAACACGACAAACAAACAGTATGTGTGTGTCGGAAAACACACCAAACCAATCTTGGGCTGAGCGCTACCATAAAAGAACCAAAGTAAAAGTAGTGCTGTAACTGGGTGTAGAGATAGTCTCCCCATTTGTGATAGAAACTTGAAGAACAGACACACTGACACATATCTATCAGAATGTTTACAGCAGATGTCCAAATCAGGCATTGCACATTGAAGTAGCTCCATCCATCCCTCCATTTTCTTCGCTTTGATCCATTTCTGGGTTGTGTGGGTGGCAATCAGAGCTTCACCCAATCACACAGCACCGGCCCCTCACTGATCCTCCTGCAGTTGCTGAGTCCGCAGGAGGATGGCTGCTCTGTCTGTGGGAGCAGGCAAAGTGGGTATAGTGTCTTGCCCAAGCACACAACAGCAGCAGACATCAGCAGAGATGGTTTTCATGGGAGGATCGAACCCATGATCTTCAGGCTCAAAGGCCAATGCTCTAACAAATGAGTGTGATTAGTAGATATTAATGACAAGAAATATTTGGACATTCAAAGTGACACTCTTGGTGCATAATAATGAAATCTATAGCCTCAACAACCTACAGATACAATTTTAGCAGAAATAGTCAAAAATATCAGTGACCCAAATTCACAGAATAGAAACTTATCTCATCCATAAATCTCACTGGCTAAAAGAACAATGCATTTTATTTTAATAGAGGTCATTATATCAGGTATTTTTAAAGTACTGATTGATCGCACACTTGGAAACCAACAAAAATAACTCTTGCGACATTTGAATTACTTCTCAACTTTCCTTAAAAGTAGATTTTAAGCACACCTTTTGTCCCCAAAGCTGCCGCAAGCTCTAAAAATCCATACAGTCTGATATTTATTATGTAATTAAAACTAAAAGCGAACACGATAGCTCAGTGTCCTAAGATACCCCGGCGGTGGTGTTGGCATTTCACACAAGATAAAACCTACAGAACAAAGTGGAGTGCCTTTAATGGAAGACCTGACTCAGAAGCGCCCCAGTTCCCCCTGTGGGACCCCAGATCTCTCTTGGCATTTCACTGCTGAGTAATAACACTTCACGCCAACCGGCTTTATTAAGTTTTGCCCGAGACTCCTGCTTTCGGGCACATGTAGCGTGGCGGCAGATTGCGATGAATCACCCCCTCTGTGCCGCAGACTCCCCCAGACTCCCCCCGACTCCCCCTCCGCTCTTGTTTTTGGCGACTGCACGGGTGCCAAGACACAGAGTTGAGCGGGCATCTTTTCTTTCTTGTTACTGACAAAGATTGGCCTCAAAACAACTTATTTCATGTGTCGTCGCGCGAAAAAGCAGAATGAGTCTGTTGTCCTAAGGGTAACTGGGAGAAGAAAACCACAAGGAGCAAAAGCAAAGATGGAAGATGGAAGAAGATTGCCAACGCAGGTGGGTGGAAGAGCAGCAGCTCGGACACTAATTACTATGGGCTTGTCACAGCTAGGGTCGGACACAAGAGGAGCACCTGCATCACAGAGTCGACAGAACAATGACTTTATGTTTTAGTTTTCATTTGTGAATCAATTCTAACTTGACTCTTATGGCCCATTCGCAGGTTTTTTTTTTCACAAAGGAAGGATGGCCAGAGGTAACTGTGAGGTCTGTGAGGTTATATTTAAGCCAAAATATCATCATAATTCATTGTTAAACCCTCTTGGTTAAACAATGCAATACATATAATTCAAAGAAAGGTTATTCTTACTTAAACACGACTTTACCAAATGCTTCGCATGTGGCTTAGTTTTTTTTGTTTGTTCAAGGGAGATTTTATATGCATATTATTTTTTTAGGACTCAAATACTGTACACACATATCCAAGGCAACAAGCACATCAAATACACATTCAATCTGCACAGAATCTGAATGAAATGAAAAAATAAACTCACAAAAATGATTTTGATGGTGCTGCTCAAGTTTTAACGGAGCTCTACTTCGCTTCAAGTGGACGATGTCAATAAATGTCAAGACCCGCTCAGAGGTCTTGAAAGTGAGTGACAATCCCTTTTTGGTCGAAACTTTTTTCTTCCCAAAGAATCATAAAAATAAATTCAGTATTTTTTACATAAGAATTATCTCTCACTGAGATCATTTTAGGCATTACAAATGTGACACTGTAAAATGCAGTAGATACTAAAACATATTATTAGCTGATGTTACTCACACCACAGAGTTGATGGGGAAACTAATCAGATCTAAATTATTGCGTGCACATGATCATTGGTATGCACCCATGAGATATTAGTCAGGAGCCGCTGCAGAGGCGGTGATACCATGCAACTGGGGAATGCAGGCGAATATTTACATTGCAGGAGGGTGCGAGGGAGGCAGAGGCAGTATCGTAGTACACCGAGCATGTCCCCTCTGATTTGACCAGAAGACAGCTAGAGACCTGGCAGCAGCAGGGGATCAGGGGCTAAATGGGAAAGACAGTAGAGAGCGTAATGGAAGAGTGATCCATACAGAATATCAGTAATCAATGAAGTAAAAAGTATAGCATGTTATAGCATTTGGCAACTTACACAAGATTTAAATTATGTTGTTGAAACTCTCCAGTCGAATGAAGCAGTTACATGATTGCCTTTTATGTTTGTTCTATTCTGCACAAAACCTACAATTCAAAGTCAATGTTTATTAAGGCAATTTAAGGCAAGTTTATTTGAGTTGCCTTGTGTGTGAATTGTGAATTGTGCTCTATCACTGTAAACCCTAACTTCAATCGTACTTCAGATATCAAAGTTATTTTAAATAGATTTTTGAATATAAGTAAATACTACTAATTTATTTAAAGCTTGGCGATATCACTCAGGGTTTTCTTTGAACTGTCTCTGTTTAAGTATAGCCTCACTTTTGACATTTTGACGTGTAGAATCTTGATTCAGGGTGGCCTGGTGGCTGAGTGGGTAGCACCGTCACCTCTCAGCTACAGGGTTCTGAGTAAGAATCCCGGTTTGAGCATAAGTTGAAATTTAAACTTTTTTGCAATCACTTGAGTTTACTTGGTAATATCAAGTAAAGGATGTACACGAAGAATTCAAGTGAAGTTAATACGCAATTTATTTCCATGGTTTTTTCAAGTAAACTTTACTTGAGTTTACTCAGGGTTTACAGCGTACAAAGCGCTAAACAATTACATGAATAATCACCGTACCTAGAGTAAAGATAAAATCCCTCAGTTGAATCAATGTAAGATAATAAAATAATAGGCCTAGACAATGTGCAGTAATATAACAGAAAATGTGGTATTTCTATGACACGTATACCAGTGCATGGTAATATCATATTTTAAACCCAACAATTGTGCATGTATAAAAGCCCAGACGAGAAGCATACAAAACACAGATGAACTGTGCCTCTTCCCAGCACAAGGGCTGACGTTTAGTTTTGTAATCAATGTTATCTCTTGACTTTTCACTTTGAGAATCCTGCTAACTGCTTTACTTTACAAAATAATGTATTTTATTCTTATAAAAAAGTAAGATTTGCACATATGTGGGTCTCCGTGGTGACCGCTTTTACTGACTGGAGTGTACAGTTACTATATTGTACAAATACTAAAATACATTAGAAGGAATGACCTGCTGTTGAAATGCTTTTAGAAGCACAGGACATGTTTCTTTAGCAAGCTCAAATATCCAAAGATTTTGAAAGCCTTAAGGCCTTCCTGATAATTCAAATGATTTCATAGGAACATGTCTGGTATAATAAGAGGCCAACAGTATCTTGTAAATCTATATCCTTTATATTTATTCACTAAGTCAGCTGAAAGAACATAGTTTGTTCCTGGTTTGTATAAGAAACGATTGGCAGCCTGTAGAACTTGTCAAGAGGTTTGACAAGTGGGTCAGACCCTCAGCTGCAGTGCACACTCGGCTGTGGTCAGGATCCGTCACAAGTGGTCAGAGATAGAACAGGCAGTGACAGGTGCCGTCTGTGGAGAAGGAGGCTGGACGTCAGAATACACTGCAGGTGAAGTCAATTGAAACTATAGACTTGTGATCAAAAGCTGTTAAATGTAATTCTATCTACACTTTTGTGGAGTTTTATGGAGTTTCCCCATATCCATAAATGCCTTGTCCTTACATCCTCCTGCATCGCCAATTCTGCCAATCACTGGATCAAGGGTTTAACATGTTAATCGCATAGTAATCTCATGGTAATCTAATCACTGGCATGAGGTAAAAATCAGTCCTGGGGCAGTGAAAAATAATCCCTCTATCCTCATTGATCCCAGTGGTAGTAGTGCCTTAGCTACATACGGGAAAGACAAACAGACCTTGACTCCAGGGAGAATCTAATCCACTGTGGCATAACCCGAGGCTTTTCTATTCATGGATGTTACTTTATTTTCGTTTTTTCACCTTCTTCTCAAAGGACTGTGATGGTAAAAGGGCCAAACTTTGTGATGTGTGGAGCGTGCCGGTTGCAGAGGCGTAAAGCGCAATGGGTTTTGGCACAACACAAAATAAATATGATGTGAAATGCCAGCTTGGTAAATGCTCCGGCGAGGTTATAGGTCTGATCTGATCAATCTCCGTGAGGGCATTTCAACCCATTAAAGCTTCTAGGCCTCATTAATCACTTGTGTAATGCTCTTACAGTCAACATGCTCACAAACCGTGCCATGCTTTAGATTTGTAGGATGATTCTGGAAATGTATTGTGCTTTTGATTTCTGGTGCACTGTTCACATGGTATGCTATTCTATTGAATCATTTAAAGTAGAGGGTTAGCAGCATTAAGCAATAATAATAATAATATTGCATCAGTTTTACATAGCGCTTTTTTGGACACTCAAAGACGCTTTACATGTCATTATTCTTTCACTCCATACACGTTGGTGATAAACTACTATAGCCACAGCTGCCCTGGGGCACACTGACAGAGGCTAATATAAGGAAGATTTTATTTTCTCATAATTGAACTAATTTAATAATTTTTTGATCTCAGCACAAAGAGGTTATAATTTAAGATTAAGTCAGTGTCGTATCACAAATTAAATAACAGTAGGAAGGAAGAGCACACAACACAAGATAAGTGAATATTAATTGTAGCACAACTCCATACTTTGAAAATATAAAATACATGTAAATCTCTATATTTAATTTAATGAAGAAACAAAGTGTAGGAAACCCGTCTGTGGTCCCACTTTAATTTCCCTTAGAGTATTACTGTAACATGTATTTGTTAAAAAAATATTATTTGACTGTCACTTGAGGTGTTCCACAGGGGTCAATATTAGGTCCCCTTATTTTCTATGTAAACACAACGTGGGACAAAGTTTTCACATCCCCAGAATGTGTAATACATAAAACACAACTTCTATACCACCAGATATAGGTTCCTGCATACCTCTGGTTTGGAAATCACTGATTAAAATGAATACAGAAGGAGCCAAATAACGCGTTACAGAAATCACAAATACAGTATTTGTAGGAGCCAATCTCAAATGTATTGTTCCATTGGGATGTACGACGGACATGTTGTGGCCGTCGCAGCACAACACAATAAGCAATGCATTGATGTCGGATGAAGACAAACATGAGAGGCACTCCAGGCTCTTGGGAGGGGAATATCATTTTGCTGTCATCTCCACATTTCAATTCTCTGTGGCTCAAAAGCTTCTCTTCTCGGTGAGCGGCCGGCCCCTCCTGCCTCGCTGTAGCCATGCAAAACCAGCACCATCTGCAGTGCTGGTAATGATGGTACGAAGGGACACTCTCAAAATCACCGCTCGGCTCTGCTATAGGCCCAGTGCAACATACAGCTGCTGTTACCAGTGTTTATACGGAGGAGGACTAGACCAGTGTTCCCAAAGCTTTTTACATTCAAAACAATCACGTGGCAAGGCAAGGCAGGTCTTTTTGTATAGCACAGTTCATACACAAGGCAACTTAAAGAGCTGAACAAAGGATAGAAACAATCACAAAAGGAACTGTTTGTAACCTGGATTTGAACATCATCAGAGAATAAGCCTATCTCACATTTTCAGAAAGACATAAGATAAGTAAATAGCATAAGATAAGATAAGATAAGATGTGCTTTATTTATCTCACAGAGGAGAAATTTACATGTCACATAGCGCTCTATACTTAGAAATAGAATGAAACCAAATAAAATCTCTATTGTTAGCTCAGTAAAGAAACAAAGTCTAGAATACTGTTTATTGCAAAAAGCCATTAGTTGTATCATCACTGTGAATATTTGACCCCACTGAGCTAAATCAGTGTCTAAAGTCATTTGGTCCTATATTGCACATTATTGCTCAGATGCATGCCATGTGAGGTCAGGTAGGCAGTGTGAAGAAGTGCACGTTTCCTTCTAGCATTCTATCTTGCAGCTTTAATATGAGACACGGCTCACATCAAAACGCAGCAGCAGAACTTTAGCCGCCACCTGTTTTTGTTTACATCCCTGCAGAATTCAGCGTACAATTTTGAAACCTATTTAAATCAGATTTGAATGTTGATATTGGTCGTTGCTGATTTGACAAATGGCTGTAGTAAAAAGATAGTGGTGGTTAAAATGATTTACAGTAGATTATTGTTTTTCACTGGAGCTCACTGATATGATCCCAGGTCATTTATCACAGTCTAGCACACAGAGAATATCCAAGAGACTGAAGAGGACCGGGTTTTTACTGCTGACTCTGACGTCCCGACCTGTCCAAAAGGCAGATAAAGACACGCACAGGGTTAAGAAGTTTTAGCTGAATATAGAATCGATACAATGCAATATGTATATTTTGATTAGAAAGTAAGTAAGTAAGTAAGTAATCTGTATTTATATACCGCGTTTCACAGACCAGAGTCACAAAGCGGTTTACAATTGTGGGCATTTGTCTCTCACTCCACTCAGAGAATAGGAAGTTGACTCTAAAGTGTATTTCCCACTGAGCAAAAACCCAGGTTTTTCATCACGGATGTAAATCCCTTGGTTTGATAGTTATTGCGACATTGGGGAGAGCCTCATGGTATCGTAAAAAAGATCATATTGTGTTTGTGATAATGCAAAAAAAACCTAAAAATTTGTATTTGGGTTTTGCCATTTATTGTAATATTTATGAATAATGACATACATTTTAAATAATCTAAAGCTAAATATAAGTCAGGTATTCAGCGATGTACCTGCTGAATTCTTGCGCCTTTTAGCTGTTGTGTGCATAGTTGTTAAACATTCACTCAATAGGTCTCTTTTTGACTGGATGGGTCGGTCTTTATATAAAAAAAAAAATACACAAAAGTCACACGAGAGACAATTCTTTGCATGACAGTTTAACAGAGGGAGTTTGGGCTTGCACTGCTTTTCCCTTTATAATGTTGCCCTTGTGTTACGCGCCCCGGCGTGAGCTTTCTCTCCTCCTCCGATGAAGATCTTTCAGCTTGGCCCTGATTGGCTGGCGGTCCACCCAAAAGCAGAGCAGGTGTGCTGATGGCCTCTCTCTCTCCCTCCAGCCCTCAACACACTGGTCCCGACCACGTTCTGGGACAGACGTGTCAGGCCAACGCCACTCGGTTTTTCGTATGCTTTGATTTCACACGCACTTGTACCCAACACGTACATTGACACATAAGGTTATCCTACTGATATTACTTGCATTACACGCAGCCACTCATATTACACTTACACTGACCGCAGTAATATATTTATATCATTATCATTTGTAAAATAAATGCCAACAGGCTTAAAATCGGGTTGTGGTGTCGTTTCCCCCTTTTTCCTTTGCAGCCATCGAGCCGGGCTGTAACACCTTGTAAGAAAAAGTATGTTTGCTCCACGTCGATGACACACTTGCAGTAGTCAATTACAACGCAATTCCCTGTGACTTTAGATTACTGATATTGAAGTGTGTTTTAACCCTTTTATTTGTACATGTTCCTGACACAGCTTGAGATCCAATAATGAAACGATATCCTGCTTTGATGTGATACGGCACGTCTCCTCTGGATCTCACCCCATTAAGAAAATGCACAGGAGCAGGATGTGTTTTCCTGCATTTACATCACGACATAAATCAAAAATGCTCTGAGCGTGTGACTGTATTAAATTCGCAGAGACACGCAGTACACAGGCGCTAACAGCCGTAACAACAGAAGACCTTTAGCGCCTGCAGGAAACACATGGAGCATGATCTGAATACTGACGCAAACATTATCGCAACACACAGAATACAATGATTTTAATTTAATTATGGTCTTGCTTTGATTAGACTATTCATTTGTATGCTTAATTAAAACAGAAGAATCAGAATAAATTAAGTAAAGGATGTACACGAAAGAACTTGGAGTAATAGTTTTTTTGTCATTAGCTATTTTGTTTTCTTCTTTTCAAAACTTCATGTGATTAAAATGGAAATTACAATTATTTTTCCAATCAGAAATAGCACATACAGAATGTTGTTGATAGCCCCATAATATTATTGTTGAACGTTTTAGCTTTTTCCATATTTCTTAATCCAGGGTGACAGTGGGTCAGTTGGTAGTCCATTGTCAATGTCAATGTTAGCTTTCAATTTGTATAGCTCCTTTACAACAATACCAGCTGCCCAAAGTGCTCCGCAGGCAAATAAAAATAAAAGAAAACAGCATAAAATACACACAAGTACAAACAATCTAGCATTACATAAGATTGGTCGTGGGTTTGATCACCGCTGCGAGACCTACTCCATCTGCTCCCATTGACGTCTGCTGCCGTTGTGTCCCTGGGCAAGACACTTAACTGCTGCTGAAAGACCAGGGCTGTATTGTCGCTGACGGATCATCTGCAGGAGGACCAGTGAAGGGCTTCGGTTTAGGTGACAGCTCTGATTGCCACTCTCTGACCAAATCATAAATAAAGGGGATGCGAATGAATGACAAATTCCAGTTAGCATCACAACAGTAGTGATCTCGGAAAACCGTTGAATTTGATCAGAGCATAAAAATGTTCAAACTCAAGAAATGCAATGATAAAAAGCAGATCGAGCCATTGGTCCATAAGGGGCAGATGACCAATGTCCATAAATGTTGATGAAGTCCATATATCTTGTTGAATGTTGAGTATCTTGGATCACCAACATTCAAAAGAGTTGGAACATCTCTGCAGCATGTAAAGCCCTGTCTTTTAAAGCGTTTGTGTTGTGTATACAGTACATACAGTGGGCCTTTTCCTCATGCTCCAGAGCCAGCCCTCTTACGTCCTCTCACATACTCTCAAACTCACTGCACTCACGTTCAGGAAAAGCGTTGTCGAAACGGCTTCTAAAGGCACACATATCACCGGTATGCTGCTGCTGTCTTTCAGTCTTGTTAAAAAGATCACTTCCATTATCGTTTATGATGTTTTTCTAATAGGGGCTGAGGGAATGAGCAAACTAATAGAAAGTTGTGTTTAAGACGGCACCGGAGTACAGTTCTGCAGCACTAAATCAATGAGAAAATATTTCCTGGGAAATAGAGTTCCCTTATGTCATCATTTCAGACCTCCAGGCACTTCCACAGTTCAACAAGTACAGGAATAACAGGTTTTAATACAATCCATAACAAAAATGTGTAGGGAATAAACAATGGAAAATTACAGGGCATTATTGCTTTGTCGGAATTTCTAGCAATCCGACAGTGCAATCACTGTTTAGTTTTATTTTATATATCAAAATAATGAGAAAAAAGGCTTGCCTCTTCACAGATTGCACGTGTGACATGGTGTAATGGTTTCAGTTAAAAGGTTCTCTTTAGGGGACTCCTCGCCACTGAAAGTAAACTATATGTACTGCAAGAATTATACAGTGTGTGCATGGCTTTTGACAGCTGCAGCAGAACTCAGACCGACATGGAACAGGTTTGATATCTCCGCAACTTCAGCAGTCGTGAGTTTAGGTAATTTCTAGAACATAACCCTAGCAATAAACGGGGGAATACACAGGTGCCTGTTGGAGCCTATAACGTCTCTCAACTTCATGAAAGCCACCATCTCTTTGCACCTACAGTATGTTTGCACAGGCCCCGCTGTGCAGAAACTGTATTTTCAGAGATGAGGAAGAGGCGTGTCGTTCATGCGGAGACACAGGTGCAGGTCTCTGAATGAAGATGAAACTGAGGGATTGTGTCAATTAACGGCTGTAATAATTACCAGCGATCAATCAGTTCCTTCATCTTCACTCATTGCACAGTGTTGCCACAATGTGCACCATGAGTCACAGCTGCTACTCTTCACTCGTCATGGTCATGTGACTGTGGCAAACTTATCGAAAAGATGTAAAACTTTGCTGCATCTCTATGACAATACTAGCTATACATAATGTTGGTGAGTCTGATGTGACCAAAATGTATATTAGAATTGAGATTTTCTTCTTTATTATGCTAAAGTTTTTATTTGACTTTATTTTGATATAGAGTTATTGTCTTGTGTTGTGTGCTTTTCATGTCTACTGTTTTGTAAACTCCCCCCTGTGAGACAAATGAAGGATCTCTAAATCTTAATTTGACAACATGCAAAGGGATTAACGAACACTTTCATGTTAAAGTTTTAATGAAAAAGGGAGACTTCTTTGGAGAAACATTATTCTCAATAGAGATTGAACGTTATTCCACATTCCTTATTTCAACTTTTCTTAAACTCTGTCTTGGAAAATCAATATATATTAGGGCTGCTGTCTTGCGGTCTTCAATCTTCAAGTATTGTCTGACTACAGTAAGTATCTTGTTGTGCTGATAAGTCATGATTTGCAGCGGGAAAGACAAGCAAACACAGTCTCATTGAAGACAAGCCACACTTTGAACTTGAGTAGGAACTTGAAGTAGTGGCCCCTAGAGGCCTAGACCATCGCCTACAACCCCCTGGTCAGCAACAGCTTGTTAAAGGACAAGAAGAACTGGAAAGAGCTCAGGCGGGCAACATCTAACTTTGGTCCAATGAGAAGCGATGGAAAACATCAAAGACTTGTTCTCATGTTTAAAATTACAAACCAGTAGCAGTGCCAGCCACCTCACTCCAGCTAATCACTGAACCAGGTCCTTTTTGGTTCCTGAAATCAAACACCACTCAGGAAAAATAAATGTTTAAATAAAAAAACTGACAAAATAAATGCAAATTTAAGATTCAGATAGATTTTCTTTGTCAGAGACACTGACAACCTGATCAGCAAGTAGTAATCTTTGTTTGTATAGCATATTTTTACCGAACGAGGTTAGCCAAAGCAGTACAATGTTCAGAGTGCAGAGATTGTTTCTTTCCTTCCACACACGGTGATGACTGAAACGAGACGCCGAACACACAACACACGCATCAAAGCCCCCAAACCAACACCATCCATTCACGCACCTATGCAGACACGGGGAGAACATGCAAACGTCACTCCGAAAGACCCTATCCTGACCGGGATTCGAACTCAGGACCTTCTTGCTGAGAAGCGAGAGTGTCATCCGCTCAGCCACCACTGTTTTTGTGGTTGTAGACATGACAAAATGTGCTAACAATTGCAAGCTGTATACTGATATTGAGTTTTAGTGTCTTCATGTTTTCTGTCAGGATTCTGTCAACAATCGCACTTATTTTAGCGCTAACTTGTAACATTTATTGTGTCTGTGGCGACTTCCCTCTACGTGCTCGTCCATGTGAGACTGATAGAATATCATCTGCATCTTTGTGGTAATCCTGCTTCTGTGAGCCATTCTAATTATGCCCGGAGCTGGCAGAACACACGGTTAGTTATAACCCAAATCGACTGTCATTATTCAAATGAATTAATAATTAAACCACATTTGGGACTAATTGTCCTCATCCAACAAATCACATCCTGAAAAATCTCATCCTCTGGTGAGATTTTTTTCTCTTTTTTCTTTTTAAGTGGCATATCTCCATGGATTAAGCCTTTACAAGTCTTAATTAGAACATCTTGTCAGTGCTTAGGTGCGCGAGAACTCCCCCTTAAGTAATGAATGAAAGGCAGAGCCGCCCTGACCCCTGTAACATCACTAGCACATGCCACAAACCTCACTGGTCCAACATGAGTTCAGAAGACATCCTCCTGATCCACCAACGATATCGACGTTTCACCGCCGCATGATTAGGCCCTTTGCTTTCATTCTGGACTGAAGAACATCAAAGTGTGAAGGAAACGCCGTGCTGTAATTGACTGTTCTCACCAGCATCTGCAAATCAAACTAAATAGGATTAAGCTTTACTTCTAAATGTATAAATACTTCTGAACAGAGGCCTGACATAAGGATTTGATTGAGAGAAACCAGCTATGATTGGTATTTTAGGAAAGATCAAGATGAATTTCAGTCAAATGGTAGTTGTGCTGGGTTGGATTTGTGAATATCGTGCAGAGATCAAAAGAGTCAACATGCATCGACCAGACTGCAGTTCACATGGATTAACCAGAGCTCCGATGGGGCAAACCAATGCACATTACACTGAAAAAAATAAAGAGGCCAATTTTCTAAACAAAACCTACCTCTCAAGACTTTCAATAATCTCTATTGTTATTTTTTACTCAGACATCATGTTGTACGCTTTAAGGCCCAGTGCCAATGCAGGACCTTCTTGCTAACTCAGGTCATGTCATAGATCTATACAGTGTAAGTTCCAAGTCTCAAATTGCAAGTCCACATACTGTATCTGTCTGAAAAAGTTGAAGAAAAAGCGAATGCATATAAACAATAGCAGCTGGGACCCTTTCACAAAGCATTCTGAAATCGTAGGAAATAGTAAAGTGCCTGGACTTTTATGAATGTTTTGTAATTAAAAGAGAATTTCATGTATTCAAAAAATGTAGAACTGATCATTTCACTTTATTCCAGCAAAAAAAAAAAGAACATTGACAATTGTGTGACTAGAAACAACAGAATTGTAAAATGTTGTACATCTGGACTCAATAACAGCACCATCCTTCAGCGCCTTTCGCTTTAGCATTCATGTGTGTACATTGGCTCTAGTCTCTGGGGCTTTATTGTATGACATTTCTCTGTCCACACAAAGCTGTTTGCCCGTTGCCAGTCCTGCTGCTGACGGATGTTGTTTTTGCAGCATTATTTCTCTTCAAATTGTCATGCACGAGCGGCAATTAGGCACAGACAAATGCCAAGGTTAAACGTAATGGCTTCCTTTATGAACAAGACATCAACAGAACCAGTGCGGCAAAACAATGATTTTTCAAGTAATGAAAGCGTTATGATTGACTGCAGAGTAGCTCAATATTTCAGTGTTCAGCTTTCCTTTTTACTCATTCAAGCAAATTAGTTTGTCTTTATAAATGTTTTCTACAGAAATATGTCGGGACACGCTGTTATATCTATCAAAGTAACCAGCCGCACAAATTCAGAATCATTCACTAGCTTTTTGACCGCTTTCATTTACAATCTACTCAGATGGCATGTCACCTTGCTCTCCATCCCAAATCTAATTTCCTATGATAAAACATGAACAGCGCAGCGGCCCCAGAACCAACGGGGACGAGGGGCTCTGGAGTTTTCTTGGCCCAATTGAAAATTCATACGCGAAATGGAAGCTGTCAGAATATCCATCATTATTG
Organism: Knipowitschia caucasica; assembly: GCA_964034765.1. Classification (NCBI taxonomy): domain Eukaryota; kingdom Metazoa; phylum Chordata; class Actinopteri; order Gobiiformes; family Gobiidae; genus Knipowitschia; species Knipowitschia caucasica. The sequence goes on from OZ035843.1 coordinate 21,035,212, forward strand.
TCAGAAAATACACATCTGTATTCATCCAAAGATGAGGGGCAAAATGTGAACCTGCTTATCATCCCTCAGGGGCCCATAAGGGTCACTAAAGAAAAGTCAAAGACTGCGCTGCATGCAATGAGTTACAACCGACATATATGGCCCCAAACATACTTTCACTATTTTAATAACCGAGTAAAAAGAGAATGGAACTATTTTGAAGAAAAGCTCTTGTTAGACCCGTCCGATCGCACCCCTGCAGCTTCCTGATTGGTCAAATGTAATTCAAAACCTTGAGGCACCTCGTCTTTGGTTTAGCTAGCTAGCTAAAATTATATTATTGTTGAAAAATACATTCTATACATTAAAGTACAGTGTCTCATGATCATAAATATACTTAATGAAATATAATTTAAGTTGCTGACATTGTCTTAAACATCATATTTTTGGTAACTTTTGCCACTCTTAATCATACGCTTTTTTCAAGTGTACATAAACTTTAAAACAGTGAACAAAAGGGGCACTTGCTGCTCACTAAAATGTTCAATCACTATAAACAACAAATGCATGTATTCTGTGTGAATGGGCGAGCAATTGTTGTATTTATTTGAAGGACTTTGAAAGCCTACTTGGCAGTAGCTAGTGAGTAAGTGTTATGAAAATGGTTCTCATCTTGTCGAAAAGCAGCAGTCCAAACTTGCACATATTCATACCCAGTAAAAGAAGAAAATAAGCCATGTGTTCTTTAAAGATGGCTTCTATAACTTGTGACGCAGCATTGACGTGGGCCACCATTTACGACATGAAAATAGGCCTATGAGGAACACTCTGCCCTCATCTTGCAAAGAGCTTTGGTTTTAAAATTCATGCTGCTTTGTTTATGACATATATCTGCCATTCGGTTTGATCTTGCAGGTCATTCGAGAAAAAAAAAACTTCAAGCAGCAACTGTTATCTTTGTTCTTAGCCGGCATCTATGTCCAGAAAGCAGAGCGGCGGACCAAGATCTCGCGTCTGATTAAAGCCTGGGCGTGCGGCTATTTCCGGTAATTTAAAAGAGAATGAGACAAGGAGAGAGAAGAAAAGCGGCGAAACCTTGATATTCTTATGAGTCACTTCCTTCGTTTCTATTGTGCCACGGGAAAGGGGACAAATAAATTATTGGAGTAACCTCACCGGAAGGGTCAGGCTTCTGCTGCACTCCTGCTATCACTTTGAGCGAGGAGGCTACTTTGCATTCTCCGACCGACATTTTCTCGTTCTCTCCTTCCCTTTCCCTCGAGAAAAACATAAAGTCAAATGGCCACAAAATGATTTCCCCAGTCTGACCTCTGCAGAGATGATGCAGACTTTCGGCACACAATTACCGCGTTATTGACTTGCAAAACAACGGGCGGGCGGCGTATTTCAAGGAATGAGAACAAGGATCACATATGGGATTGGTTGTCGGGGCCTGGGATTTATTCTTTTGTTTTTCTGAGAGGAGCTTTATCTTGGTGCGATATTAGTTGGACAAAAAAAAAGAAAGCAGAGAACATGGCAGGAAAATACCCACCGCTTCCTGGCGTATAGGACGGCATTGTCATAGTCATTCAAAAGAGTACCAGACACTAATGCCATAAACAATAAAACTATGCAGCATTTTTCAACCGTGTGCTGTAATGTTTTTGTGCTGGCCCCAAAAATCGAGGGCTTTTTTTTGCTGACGGACAAGTATTCTTTTCTTTTGTCTGCGATTGTCGGTCACTCCTTTGACAAGTTGTTGCCGTCAATCAGAACGCTTACACGGACACTGGGAAAATTGGAGGAATGACCTTGTGCAATTTTCTGACGTGGGTAGACAATTCCAAAAACTGTCTGCCAAAAGTATCCCTGATTATTACTGTGTTTTCTTTTACCTCCTGGACAAAAACTATTGATTAAAATGTATAGTCACTGGTCGTCCTGCTCTATATGGCCCAATGACTTCTGTATTTTTGTTTTAATTGCATTTCTGTGTTCCAACTGATGTGTTGTTTTGGCGAATCGACAACTTAGTAAAGTCTTTTCCGAGGCGACTGCTGTTGTGATTTAGGGCTATACATAACTAAATTGAATGGAATTGAAACCAATGAAAGTAATCATGAATGCACCGGTATGAGAAATAGAAAATGGAAGCTCTTCGTAAAGGAGGTTTTCTGGTATCTATTTTTATTAACAAAACGTTTTGCTGTTAATGTTGCATCAATTCAGATCTTTGACCTGACATGACTGGGACAAGAGGTCTGACTTTTTTTTAGTTTGGTCCTGTACTCAGTCAATAAACTCTGTCCTTATAAATCCAATCCAATCCAATCCACTTTATTTATATAGCACATTTAAACAACAGTTACGTTTCCAAAGTGCTGCACAAAAAAGTATAAAATAAATAACAACTTATCCTTAGCTTCACCAAGTATAAAAGAATAAAAATATATAAAACAGATTAAAACCATAAATAGAAAAATAAAAACACAGAGGACCACACAACTCACACAGTGTTAAAAGCCAAAGAGTAAAAGTGGGTCTTAAGACGAGACTTAAAACACTCTACTGTGGGGGCCGTCCGGACATGGAGGGGAAGAGCGTTCCAGAGCTTAGGGCCGACCACAGAAAAGGCTCTGTCCCCCCGGGTTTTAAGTCTCGCGTTAGGGACCACAAGCTGGAGCTGGCTCTCGGACCTCAGGGCGCGCGCAGGAGTGTAAATTTGGATGAGGTCCGAGATGTAATCAGGGGCCTGTCCATGCAAAGATTTAAAAACAAACAGTAAAATTTTAAAATAAATTCTAAAATGAACAGGGAGCCAGTGCAAAGACGCGAGTACAGGGGTGATGTGTTCGCGCTTTCTGGCCCCCGTTAAAAGTCGTGCTGCTGCGTTCTGGACCAACTGCAACCGGGAGAGGGTTTTCTGATTGACACCAGCATAAAGTGCGTTGCAGTAGTCCAGACGACTGGAAATAAAAGCATGCACAACCTGTTCTAACAAGTTAAAAGATAAGAATGGCTTCACTTTTGATAAAAGCCGAAGATGATAAAAACACAATTTTAAAACGCCTTTCACTTGTTTGTCAAATTTAAAATCACTGTCTATAGTCACGCCAAGGCTGGTGACTTTGGAACGCACATAATTTCCTAGTGGTCCCAAGTCAGTAAGGGCCGGTCCAAATGTTAAAATTTCCGTTTTTCCCTCATTCATTACTAAAAAATTCTGGGCTAACCAAGCCTTGACGTCACATAGACAGTTGAGCAGGGGCGTCAGGGGGGCATGGCCTCTCGAAATTGGCATATAAATTTGGCAGTCATCTGCATAAAAGTGATAGGACACTCCGTGTCTGTTAAAAATCTCCCCAAGTGGGAGGAGATAGAGTGCAAAAAGGATAGGTCCCAAGATAGATCCTTGAGGGACACCACAATAAAGTGAGGCAGAAGAAGATGTGGCATCCCCCAGCCTGACTGAGAAAGACCTCTCCGACAGGTAGGACCTGAACCACTCCAAAGCAGTCCCCCTGACGCCCACACAATGTAAATGTATAGCCAACAAAAGGCTTTTTGAAATGTGTGGGAGGGCCTTTCTCCTGTTAACTTAACTAACTTTGATTGTACTCCCTGATGAAGACCGTCAGGGGTCAAAACATGTCTTTGGAGGACGGCGGAAACCGGAGCGCCCAGAGGAAACCCGACAAATGTAAATACAAATGTATAGTGAGTATGTATGGCCACAAACACTGTATTTATACAAGCAGTGGATAGGGAGTGTACAAAGAAGTAAAATTACTCATAAAGTGCCTATTACAGACTGAGACAAAGCTCTTCACAATAGCTGTCTTGACCTATTGTACATGTTTCTAGTGGTTCTTGAGACCTGTGCACCCGGAATAAACTGAAGCATGTATGTGTAGAACATGCAAACTCCTCACAGAAAAATTCTGTCGAACCAAGCTTGTCAACGTGATAACTCATATTTTCTCTTTTTCAGTAATTTGAAGACTTATCTTCTATTGCGCACTTGCACATAGGAACTAAATACTAAGTGCAGATTAGAGCAGGCACTTTGATTAGATTAAGGATTTTTCTGTCAGGTCAAAAGGAAAAGGTAAGGGGTCTTTGGCGCCTCTCTCCCCTCCGCCCCACTTTCTCTTATCCCCCGCTGATTAATGGCAGCGGTCCCACAGTCTTCTGACAGATCGGCCCCAGGAAACCTCCAGAGATGAGGCTCCCTGCCAATTACCTTCCTCAATAATGTCCACTCAATGGCTGAATGACAGTGGAGCTGGCCCCCGGGGTTCGGCACGGGCTGCTGTTTAAGAGGCGAGAGGCAGGGGGCGGCGTGTGAGATATGGCCCTACATGGAGAGAGCGGAGGTTGCATATGGGAACATCTGTGGGAGGGGAAATAAATCAGCATCATGGCGGCTACACTGCTTTTACTTACAACAGAGCTTTGGCATGGAGATGAGGGGGCAGTGAGTTAGAGATAAGCTATAAGAGTAAATCGTCCCGACAGAATAGCTTCACTATCTGAAAATGACTCCATCCCAGAACAAATTCATGCATATATCGCCAAACACAGCACAGGTACATAGGGAAAAATGAGACATGGGAAAACCATATCTATCCATCCATCCATTTTCTACCCTTTAATCCATTTCTGGGTCAGGGGGGTGGCAGTCAGAGATGTCACCCAAGTCTCATAGCACCAGCCCCTCACTGACCCTCTGCAGGTGGTGAGTCCACAGGAGGACGGCTGCTCTCTGAGTGTGAGCATAGCCTTGATCTGTCAGTGGGGGCTTTGGGCAAAGTGGGGTTAAGTGTCTTGCCCAAGGACACAACGACAGCAGTCATCAGTGGGAGTCGGTGGAGAAGGTGTAGAGGTGGGAATTGAACCCACGACCTTCAGGCCTGAAGGCCAATGCTCTACCAACTGAGCTACTGTCGCCCCGAAAAACCATATCTATTGCTATGAAAGCTGTGTATTCCATCAGCTTTTGAAGTGTTGACATGTTCTGAAGACAGCTAGTTACATCCATGCATCGTCAATCCTCTTATATAGGATAATACACTTCTGTCTGGATGAGAACGTCATTGTGTTACTCTTTGCAAATAAATATGCCTTGACAGTGAACACCAAAGAAAATACACGGCATGCACAAATGAAAGCGTTTACATTGCATTAAAACGGCAGATAACGGCTCATCCTTAGTTTGAACTTTGGAATAAATTGAAATAACTGCAGCGGTAATTAAAAGACTTCCCTCGTACCAAATAATGAAAATGGAGCTGACAATGAAATGAAAACTCAATTTCGGACTGCAATCTAGAGATATGGTAACCACTCCGGCTATGTATAATTGCCGGACGTAAAAGGATGGCATGAAATGAATTGGAATTACGTTGCGTTGACAGAGGCAAACTTCTTCAACTCTGCTTTTGCCTTAAGAGTCCAACTTTTCTTTCAAATCAAGGGCAAGACACAGGGACTTGACAATGTACCACCTGTGAAGACCTCCCCCTCCTACGGTGCAGATAAGTGGCTGTGAAAGGAAAGATTACAGGAACTGTCTGGACAATCGAACTTCTACCCCATCATTTGGACATTCATTTTAATGGAACACTTAACACCTATTCAGGAGCCAGACCTGGAGATTCACAGAGCTCCTGCCGTCGTGCCGGTCATTGTGGTTGAGGAGCGGTTGCCAGGGCAGCATCAAAAATACAATACCTGTGCGTCAGTGTTCTCTGTGTGATGCGGTGTATTGTATGCACTGACAGCTGGGCATTTTGTAGAAGCAAGACTGTCAAAGAGAACAGGGACAATATGTATTTATGAGATGCAGACAAGATGAGCTACGTTTGCATGACAATCTGGGACCTTTGTTATGCAAATTTTCCATGGCAATATCTCTTATTTAATAGCTAATAGAAGACATATTATGCATTATTTGTTGGCCATTTAATACTATAATGAGAATATTTACTTCATTTAATGAAAGTGTGTGAAATAATCTAGTGGTAAAATGTATGGTGAGACAAGTATGAAGGGAAAAAAAGTCCTTTCTGCCTGTAATTCCCTAGGCTACCGCCAGAGGAAGGAGTTTGAAATTTGAAAATTCCCATCTGAAAACACAATGGTGGGATTGTAGATAAGGCCGGAGACAATGTTGTGACATGGTTTAAAGCCCAAACAATTTGCATTTTCCAAATAAGATGACATTTCGCTGTGATTTTGCTTGATATAGAGTACAAGCAGAAACCAACCAGATCATTCTATACAATGTATATTTTTTAGAGCCTTATTAGGTCATGTTTTGTGGTAATCAAACAACATTTGGGTGACGGTATCTCAGTTGGTAGAGCATTGGCCTATGAGCCAGAGGGTCGTGGGTTCGAGCCCGACTTTCACCATCAACTCCCTCTGACTACTGTCGTTGTGTCCTTGGCAAGACACTTAACCTCTGGGAACAACAGCCACAGTGGGGCGGCTGCGGCTGTAAAGTGCCAAACTGCCGGTGTGTCCTTAGGCAAGACACTTCACCCCCATTGCCTAGAATGAGTCTGGTGTGTGTGTGTATGGTTGGTGGTGGTCAGAGGGGCCGAGGGGCACATACTGGTTGCCTCGCTTCTGTCAGTGTGCCCCAGGGCAGCTGTGGCTACAGTAATAGTTTATCACCACCGTGTATGGAGTGAATGAATAATGACATGTGAAGCGTATTGGAGTGTCCAGAAAAGCGCTATATAAAACCGATGCATTATTATTATTAAATATTTCAGAGCATAATTGTAATCAAAGACAACACACTAGCTATCAACATTTGAACGAAGGAGAAACCAATTTACAACACAAGAGCGAGACAAATTTGAGCATAACCCCATTAACTTGTGGTTCCTGACACAACAGCAGTACACTTCTCCATTTTAACGTCTGAGAAAAAAGTTTGCTTGTTGACTGCTCAGAACATCCCTCTCTCTGAGCCAAGCCAATCAATTTTTAGCCAAAATCTCATTAATTGCTTTTCTCAACAGCTACTTGCATGCTGTTTCCCAGAGAGTGGGACGAGCCAATCCTACAGGTCCGACTGAAAAATCAATTTGCGAGGCGCTGAAGGCCAAATGTTCGAACACTCCGAGATAAGACCCATCAACAAAAAAATGTGATTGAAAACAACCAGGGACACAACCTCGACACACTCCCATTGACTGTGTGCGTTCTAATCTGTGGTATGAACCGAAAGTACGTAAGTATGTGAAATTCTCGCCGCTAATCTCACACTGAACTTTTGAGATGTTCTTCATAATAGCTGCATTCTTTTGTACAATTGAAAGAATGCCGTTGAAATGATGCAACATTTCTCAAAGAAATAAGGGGTCACTTAAAATATTAACCTACACAACCATGAAGAAAGTCACATATTTCCTCACAATATAAATTATTGCTCAAGGCAACGTACGGCGCTCAACAACTTATCAACAAACTTACTTGAAATCACAAATTCTTCTGAGGAATCTTTAAGTACAGCTTGAACTACTACTGCAAAGTATTAATGCATTCCCTCACCACAAAAGCAGCTCTTTATGGTGACTCACCGGGTTATTACTGCAAAGGATTACGCTGTGTTCAGACCACTGATGCTCAATCGTGCTGCTGCATAACTGGAGCACGATTGGGCATTTGAAACAGACGCCCTGATCAGTGTCAACGCTTGAATAGGAGGCAGGAAGACTCAGGCTCAATCCCTTATTTTATATTGTGATCACTTCCCAAAGAATAATTACATCTCCCCCTGCAGTTTAATGAACTGTAGACTGCTCATGGGTGAAAGCATTTTTTAGCCATTTTTAGTCTTGGTCAAGACTTGGTATTCATTGTACATTAAGTTGTTGTAAAACATGTGAACTTTCTCCTACGGTAGTCAATAAGGGAGTCTCTTATCTTGTCTCTATCGTATCCAATGTGACACGATTCACGGTCCACATAAAGGTCAACAGCTGATTGGCAAGGCAAGTTTATTTATATAGCACAATTCATACACAAGGCAACTCAAAGTGCTACAGGAAGCCCTTTTTGGAGAGACTTGTGAGTAGGCCATTGCAGTAGTCTAACCTACTGGAGACAAATGCATGGATAAGAATCTCCAGGTCTGCTTTAGACACTATGTTTTTGATCCTGGCAATGTTTTTTAGATGGTAAAAAGCTGCTGATGTTACTGATTCGATGTGGCTATTAACATTTAAGTCTGAGTCCAGTATTACCCCTAGATTTCTGACCTTGTTAGAAGGTTTTAGGGAGAGAGACTGTAGGTGACAGATGACGCTCTCTCTTTGTTTCTGTGGACCAAAGACAATCATTTTCATTGGGGCTCGTCTCTTTTGTATGAGAAACCAAACGTGACTCTTTGCCGTTCAGCTGCTTCATATCCGTTCATGTCCTCATCTCAAATTCGCTTTTATATAATCACAGATGCACATTCTGCCATATAAAAGGAAACAACTATTTTCTCAAAATTGTGTGACAGACAGAAATCACCTTTATTAAACCCGTGATGACAAAGTTTCAGGTCTTGCTTTAATACATCTTGATGCATTCTTCTAGGTCTTCTGCCGTCAGCTTTTGTCGACAATCCAGGCAATCCGGAAATACAAGAAATCAAGATATAGCTGAACATGTACAACAAAAATCCATCGAACATCATTCATTCATTCATTTTCAACCCCTTTATAATTCCATTTCTTGGTCGGGTGGGTGGCAATGAGAGCTGCCACCCGATGCTTATAGAACCAGTCCCTCGCTGATCCTCTGCAGGTGGTGGGTCCACAGGAAGATGGCTGCTCCGTCAGCAATGACCAGTGGGGGCAGGTCCCGGCTCAAAAGTGGCCAAAATGACGTGTGCTGACATGCTTGCAATACCACCCTGGACCTATGGGGGTGGACCCAGAAGAAGAATTAGTTAATGCTAACATATAGCATTGGCAGACCTCTCAAAAACGTCTTTACAGGATGGTCCAAAAGCTGGCTCTTGGCCCAAAGCTTCGTTCCACAACTGTGTCAATGCTGAGGGGGGTGAATTTTTTTGGACCACTCTAGTTTACTTGCTGTGAATTTTTTAAATCTCTCGTTTAAATGAATGGAGCTCTCGCTAGCTGACGCATGCGCAGATGCGTTTTTTCACAATTTCCTTGTGGGCGGGACCACTCGCGGCCATTTTGGATAGCTCCAGTAGAGCGCATTTTTGGCCCATTAGTTAGAACGGCAGAGATAGGCGTGACTACGTCCATTATTTTTTACAGTCTATGGCAATGACACAGAAATAATATTGTATTTCAGAAATCATGTACGCCAGCCATTCCCAAACTCAGTAACACCGAGGCCCCCTTAAAAATCTGACGGGTCTGCGTGGCCCCCCAAAATAATAATAAAGTAATAAGATAAGTAATAATAAAGACAACATTAAGAATAGGCTCTTCTGGTTATTTTATTTTGGGGAAATAGCCTCTGCTACAAACATTGTAATACAAAAATGATTACAGTGGCTTATTCAAGTCAAATAATGAACACAAATATTTTAATATTACAAACAAAACATTATACATTTAACATTAAATAATTATATTATTTTTTTATTTATTTTTATGACCTCCCGCGGCCCCCCTGCAGTACCCTCGCGGCCCACCAGGGGGCCGCGGACCCCACTTTGGGAGACACTGATGTACGCAATGGCAAGATAACTATTCATACTTTTCTGTCAGCATCTCTGCCAGATTTTGATGCTCGGCTTGGTAAGAACTATTGTACTATTTTACTTCTTGTACATATTTTTGCTGGAAGGGAAAACTAGAGCACCCTGAGGAAAGCTACGCAGACATTGAAAATCCACTGACCGAGATTCAAACCCAAGACCTTCTTCCTGAGAAACTAAAGAGCTAACCACTCAGCCGCTATACCACCAAAAATCATGAACAGATTTTTAATGCAACATGATGGATTCCTACTGTATCCTTTCTACACACCTGACCATATGTCTGAAGAGAAGCAGTTTTGCAATGTCAAATAACAGCTCTTTGAGAGATTTCACGGCATGAACAGCCAGAGACCTTTGCCCCCACAGCGGATCCCCTAAGAATAGCTATTTGTTCTGCTGCTTCCACTATAGCGCAGCATTCAGGTCGACTCTTGTATCATAATAGCCAGACAACACCGCACCCAATGCATTTGATTCTGAATTGGGGGGAAAACAGTGCAGCGGCCTGGTACATTTTCATTAGCATATAGCACAAGGCGAGACTGTGTGTGGAATATTAATGGCTTCTTCCAAGGATTGTGACAGGCATGTATCTTGGCCTATGGGCGTAACTGAGCCGAAAGAGAAAAATGGCCACCGCAAGAGTATTTAATTGTGTTTGGGCTGAAAAAAAGCTGGGAGGAGAACAAGAAAATTAGAATGATCTATAATGTGGTAACAAGTGGAAAGCCTGAATCCAGCACAGGGATTCATAACAGAGCCAATCATTTACCCTGCATACATTTGATGCATCTGCAATTATGGCAGACTGATAATTCTTTGATTTCTAAATGGGTTATAAGGCTGATATTGATTTGCAAATGTCACAAGAGGCACTTAAGAGAGATTCTCATTGCGCGATTCAGTCTATATTTAACACTACTAATCCACAGAGGAGTGTTTTATGACAGTGCCACAAGCAAGATGCACACTAAAGAAAAAATTCACTTGGTATCGGGCTTTTCATCTCTATAATCGTCCCTACCTCCTCCTTCTTCTCTGACGGAACATCATGGCATCATTTTTTTTCAAGCGCAGAGTCTCCCCCAGGGCCCGCGGTTGAAAATATTGTTTAAAAAAAAAAGAGGCATATTGGATTCTCTGGTTTACGCTTGCCAGCCAACTGAATAGGCTGCCTCATCTTTACACAATCCATTGAGCTTCTGTCTTGTGGAGAATGGCAGTGCTGCGTTTGAACTCATCGCGAAAGCCCTGCAGCCAAAGCGGGCCCAGGAAGCTATTGATGCTGGTGCGTTCAGTCCATATGGTGTTGTCAAATACAGTGAGCCATGCAAAAATATCAAAAGTATAAAGTCCCGGTTGCTTTAATAAGTGTGACTGTATAGGAACAAACCTCTCGACCTCAACTGAATTTAGAAATGTCGCCTTATTTTGCATAACTTGTGCCTACCAAAAGATATACGGCCAGTGTCAAGGTTTTATAATATCTCCCTTTATGAAGTAAGTATGAAGCAGAACAGCTGAGATGCAGAGAAAATGTATTAGATGTGAGGTCTGTGTGAAGAGAATGAAATAGAAAGTGAGGCCCAGGTTACACTGTATTTTTTATGATACATTTTGAAATACAATCAATGAATCAACCGTTTAATTGTAGAGCGCTTTTCCTTTTAAAGTGCTTCACAGCCCATAGTGCATAAGCTATTCTTGGGTTTCATATGATGTCAGGGCAGTGGCGTGAATAACAAGCGTGGGATAGGACGCTTCCTGGAGGTGCAGTCTGACGGGTTTATACACGGAGATATAGTAATACAATAGTACAATAGTAATACAATAGAAGAAGAAGCGCAGTCAAAATGCCATCTTTTTGTGCGTTGTACGGTTGTAGCAACGGCGCAAATAGTGAGAAAAGCAAGAGTTTCTTCCGTGTTCCAACTGTGGTCTCATGTAAAGGAGTACACTTTGAAAAAATCACTCGAATGAGGCGGGCGAGGTGGATCAAGGCTTTCCCAGAGAAGTGCCCCCTGCGCTCAGAAGTTTACTTTTATATAACTCTGTATCATTTATAGGGGGGAAGTCAGGTACCTCAGCTTTAAAGTAAAATGAAAAGCAGCAATTTCTTCTGTTTTTTTTTTCCAAAAATGCCGGAAATCAAGACTGTTTTGAAAAATATTTTGTAGTACTCCCTTAGAATTGAGTGTCCCGCTCCTGATTAAGACTGTTTCAACAACCGCATACCGCACAGGATGAGAGCCTATTGACTCCAAAACAGACAAGGTTTACATGGTTTTCAAAACTTCATGGGAGCAAAACTGAGTTGTCCCACCTCAGCTCATTCGCCCCCTACAGGCCAGTTTAATGAAACCCAAAAATACAATCAGAAACAAACAACCATTAATTTCACCCAAAATAATCTACATCACACATGGAATTAAAAACATGAAAAACGTGAAATGTTTATTTAAAAACTAGAAATTCTGTAATACAAATTAATTCTTAAGTATTGCAGAAGGAAAAAAAAAACAAGTGCTTATCCAGTGTAGGGAAAGTGCTCTATAGATAAAGATTGATTGATTGATAAACAGTCCAACTCTGATGACACAGATCCTCATGTGCCATCAGAGGCGGCAACACCACGTTTTACTAAAGTCAAGAACTGCCGATAAACTGGAACCGGAAGTAATGACACCCACAGTGAGCTAAAGCTGGCGTAGCAATGACCTAGGGCTGTCAAATGATTAATTTTTTTTAGTTGATTAATTGCATAGTAATGGTGAGTTAAACTCACAATTAATCACATTTTAAGCCTTCTATTTCAAATCCACTCCAATTGAAGTTAAATGAGTTTTTCAAATGTAATGAAACATTGTTATTCATACCAAATGTACTTAAATCTGTTTGACTTGCTCACAACCTTCTTCTTTTGGGTACAACCAACAAGAGCTGTTAATGAAAGGGAAAATGTAGGTACCCCAGCTTTAATTTTGCGAGTTTGGTTGCATTTCAGCGTGTCTCCTCCTCTCCTCCGTGTGTCACACAACATCAGAGAATGGCCCCTGTGCATGTATATATGTGTGTATTATACGACCACGTTACCGCTGTCACCATCACACACGCACGTGTCCGCGGCATTCTGAGTGATATTATTATAAATGGGCGGGTCATTCGGACATGCGATTGACTGCCAGCCTATTTCAGAACAGGTACTCCCATATTGCCAGCCGTTTCTGATGATTTTTACTGAATTTTCTAAACCCACAGAATATTGTGTACTATGACTATCTGAAATCTAAAACCAGATTCTGAAAGAATGGACTGTCTACTTTCATCAGCAAAACTGATTTTGTTTCTAGCTTGTTTCGTTCCCCTGTAATCCCCAGTCGAGTAGAGGTAAGTTTTATTGAAATCACCAGAAAGTGCATCTAGCTGTTTTCAAACCATTCATAGAGCAATGCTGCCATCTGTTGGCTCGATAAAATATTGCCTCAAGCCTTACATATTTGATACAACAGACATCTGGGAACATGAAAATAGCGGGAAACGCAATTGACGCGTTAACACGTCAATGGCGGTTAATGCGTTAATTATTTTTTAACGCGTTAATGAAAACGGTAATTAACGTGAATTAACGCGATAATTTTGACAGCCCTACAATGAACACAACTATTTTAACGTCAGAACTTTTCAAATCAACATTTTCAGATGGAACTCAAAAGTACAAAATGCAAAATACAAAATCTCTCAACTCCTGCCAAGAAAATAACTAAATACAAAACATAATTCTTTCCGCATACGTCTCATACCAAGAAATTACATCTCTTTCTTCTGTTCAAAGACAATGGAAAAGGGATGCCTCAAGGCCCAGTTTTACGCATAATTTAAATGAGTTCAGAAAAAACAGATGGAACCAAACCACAAGGGAAATTAATAGAAAACCGAATTGTCAATGGAAGAGCTATTTGGTGATTTTCGAGACAATTAATGCTAAATTAGATATTGACCTGCAGAGGCAATAAGGGATTAACCAACCAAAGGTTTGTTATGGGTGAGGTAACACCTTTCTGATAGATTCACTGATAGGCCGCGATAGTCTTAATAGAAAATGGTACTAATCGCATTAAAGTGACAAACATCATTGACTGGTCAGAGTAATGGAGGCCAGCTGGTGTTAAACAGTGCAGGGAGGCTAATAGGCTCGGAGTTTGGTATTGATTGGTGGTCTGGTGGGACTGGTAAACAAAACATTTCCCAGCAGGTTTTGCTCCAACTCTAGGACTTTCAACGTATAGTCATTAGCAAAGTGGCAACAAGGCATTTTCAGCAGAATATTCTGATGGAGAGTGATGGAGCAGTTTCTATGTAACTTAAAGCAGAGGTACCTAACTCTCAAAACTCTCAAAAAAACCCAAATGGAATCATGTCTTACAATCCATCTGACTAGTTCATTGGTCTCAAACAGTTCTATCACTATTTCTTGTATTTTTGGCCTCTTGTCCTCACTCAGACATTTAACTCCCCAACAGCTCAAATAGGGACTCACAGGTGCGCAAAAGATAACATGTTTTTTAATAAGATAAAGACAGCCGCCGGTCTGATTTGTTGTGAACAGTTTACTTTAATATGACTCTTTCTTTTGGGAAAACTCTGTATTATTTACAGGGGGGAAGTTAGGTACCTCAACTTTAAAGTAAAATTGATTAGTTGTTGGTTTTTGACATTTTGTAGCTGGATCTTCAAACTGCTCTTGAAATCATGTGTAAAGCTAAAGCTGGACAGAAGAACATATGAAATATCGATGTATTAGTACTAAACAGACTCTATTCTAAAGCTTACCAGGTCCTGTCATGGCTATTAAACTATATATCTAGGTTGAAGGTTTTTTTTTTTTTTTCCATCTCTGAGCTCTGGTCAAACGAATTTGAATGAAATGCCCCATTTCACTTTCATATTGATAAAAATCCACCTTGGCAGCCCTTCCAGCTGTTTTAAAATTATCCCCAATGTTTGTGTCCAGTCCCTCTTTAGAACAAGATAAATATTGCCAACCAGGCTTCCACTGGCTTCTGCTTCGTGGCCAAATAGAAAAATGGTCTGCAATCCTCAAGAGGCAGAGGCAATAGAGAAACACGCCTGTGCAACTTTTTACGCCCCCAATATTATGTTTTACTTCCTCGTGTTAAAGTTGGTCAATTCATCTCTTGCTCCTGATTGGCTGAGACGGTTTGCTTTGTGCCGTTTGACATTTTGAGACATTCAGCTAAAATGTAACGTTAGGAGCGAGCCGTTGCAATATCTCAACAGTTGACACGGGAGGAGCGGTTATGGCGAGCCCTCCAGAGACCCGCACACATCCCTCAAGAGGAACATTTCTTGGAGATTGGATCCACATATGCCATATGCCAGATGGAGCATGATTATGATGCACTGTCTGACGCTGACAGCAGCTGGCCGCGCTGCTTATCACACGTGGCTAAATCCAACACTATTGTTTGGTACCTGTGCTCCCATCAGCAGAAGGGCTTCTCTGCACAGCTGGCAGACCAAACATACTGTACTTGAATAAATATACTTTCAAGTGATAATGAATTAGTATACCAACGGCTGTACACTGGCGAGCTGTAATAAACTGGTTAATGGCTATTTTAGATTTTATATTATGGAAAATGGATTTGGGATTGAATGTATTAACGGCTTGTGACTTGATACTCGAACACACACCGTTTGTCATGTATTAATTAAATGTATTCATTGAACAAGAAGCTCTTTCCATCATATATTGTCCTTTAAATAACATCTCTATAACCATTATTTAGGGCTGCATGATTGGGAAAATAAAACACAATCATTTACAATAAAAAAAAAAAGACTTGGACTACATACATTTTTGTTGTTGGTCAAAAAATATCCGAATGAGTCTTGTTTAAGAGTGAGGGCTTATACTTTGCACTGATCTAAAGCCTGACTGTCGCAAGGTGAAACGAAAAACGGAACCCAAAATACTGGACTGAAAATTGTATGTAATTTAATGGAATGCAAATCAGGGTAACAATTAAACACAAAATTCCTGAACTAAAACCGAGCCAGAAACAAACGTGGTTGAGCCAATGGACAGACTGGTGGGGAAAGAACAAGGTATAAACACACACAGGGACACACGGATGGAACAATCAGGGCAAACAATCAACAGAACAGACAAGAAGTAAAACTCAAACTACAAGAGTACAAATATATAGTATAAATGTATAGCAGAATAAAACCAGGTAAAAAATAATGCACATCATAACAATGACAGGGGCCACAAATATATGTAGCCTAGCATACAAAAATGTTAAAATTACACTTATGTAATACATGTTTTATGTGTTAAAAAAAAGGTTTTGTAAACTGTATTCATAAAGTTCATTTTGTGTTTAAAAAAATGTTTGTTAAAAGTAGCTTGATAAAACCGTGCTCTGTACTACCTAACTTTATTATATGTCAATCTTTTATTTTCTGAACTTGTATTGGATAATGCACTTGTACGAGCCAATCAGTGAGGAATGGGCGTCTACCATGTTCGTAGCATCTCAGACTATCGGCACTCGGCTGGGAGCCGCCAAAGGGAACAGAACTACTGAGACATTCTGATAATATAGTCACAAAAACTAGCCGTGGATGCAGAGTCTACAGGCCTTGTGCGGGACTGTTGTTATCGGATGTGTTGTGAGTATGGATTGTATTTTTTTTGGGTGTAAAACGAACTGTTTTGTACAAGGAAAATGTATAATTAATAGTTACCTAATGTAACTTAAGTTCTACGAATAGGTGCGTAGTCCCTTAGGACTTCGCTAGTGGGATATCACGTGACCCCCAGGTCACAGACGCCAGAGAGATCAAAATAATTTGCTCCAATCACCAGCCACCTTCCTCTAGAAATGCCCCTGCACAAGGCCGCACCCCCTCTTGAACTCTGCCAAGCCGGGCTGGCCTGATGGGCTCGTAGCTAAGGGACTACGCACCTATTCGTAGAACTTAAGTTACATTAGGTAACTATTAATTCTACGTCATGGTGCTACGTCCCTTAGGACTTCGCTAGTGGGACACAACGCGGAGGCCGTAGGAACATGTACTCCCAGCAGGCCAGCGAAGGGTGATTGGAGCTCCGCCCGAGCAAGACCCTCACACCGTGAGAGGACTCAGGGCAGAAGAAACAAAGCGTGTTACCGGGCCACTCCTACCAAGGACGCCCCCACGTAACACCAATCGTAGGTCAACCGTAGTCACAGGACGCCTCTCCCAAGAGCTCCTGATGTAGACTACCAGACCGATCAAACACACATATATGTACCGCACCTGTAGGATGCCTCTCCCAAGAGCTCCTGCACCAGGGCGGAAAAATAGACCGAAGGCCCACTCCTCAGGGGAGGGACCCAACGGTCCAACTCAATCCGCTGCACTCAGCACGGAATGGGCCACCGACCGGTCCGACACATCCGAAAGATAAGACCGGACGAAAGAGGAGGACGACGCCCAAGAAGCCGCACGGCAAACGTCCTCGACCGACGCCCCCCTGAGAAGGGCCGTAGAGGCCGCCATCCCACGCGTGGAATGCGACCTGAAACCCACCGGGGGGGCCAGGCCCTGCGCCTGATACGCCCGTCGCACCGCCGTGGCGACCCAATGCGCCAGCCGCTGAGCCGACAGCGGGGCGCCCCTGTTCTTGGGGCCCAGACACACAAACAGCTGATCACCCGACCTGAATGACGACGTCATGGCCAGGTAATGCCTCAGCATTCTGATAGGACACAGAAGGTGCTGCCGCTCCTCCTCGGGGGAGGCATGCGGCGGCGGGTGGAAAGCCCTAATCCTGATCACTCTCGACCTAAAGGCCGACGTGATGACCTTGGGGAGAAAAGCCGGATTGGGCCACAACTCCACCATGCCGTCGTCCTCTCCAAAGGACAGGCACGACGCATGGACTGAGAGCGCACACAAATCGCCCGCCCTTTTTGCAGACGCCAACGCCAGCAAGAGGGCCGTCTTAAAAGCGATACAATCGGGACTCGCCTCCGCCGCCGGTTCAAAAGGCGAACCCGACAGCCCCCTAAGGACCACCCTGAGGTCCCAAACCGGAGGCGTTCTCTGGAGCGGGGGCCTCCTCCTGCGCGCCCCCCGCAGAAAACGTTTAATCAACGGGTGAGAGCGGGCTGTGAACCCCCCGAACCCGTCGTGACCTGAAGTAATGGCTGCCGCAAACACCGCCAAGGTAGCGACAGCCCTCCCCTTGTCGAAAAGCTCCTGTAGGAATCCCAGGACCCCCTCCAGCGGGCAAAACCTGGGATCCCAGGAACGGGAATCGCACCAGGCACTGAATAGCCTCCACCTCGTGGCGTAGGCCCTCACGGTGGACGGCGCCCTCGCTCCCTGAATTGTCTCCACCACCGCAGGGGGAAGACCCAGATCTACGAGGCTCCGCCTCTCAACCTCCAAACCCAGAGCCTGCGGCCGATTATCGGACGTGAAAACAGGGCTCCTGCCCCCTGGACTAGAGCCCCCGGCTCGTCCGGGAGGGCCCAGGGCTCCATCACCGCCATGCCCCTCAGGAAGGGGAACCACCGGGCATGCGGGCTGTCCGGAGCCACCAGAATCACCGACCTCCTCTCCTGTTCGATCCTCCGCAGTAGGACCGGCAGGAGACGCACCGGTGGAAAAGCGTACAACAGGCCGCCTGGCCATGGGTAATGAGCCAGAGCGTCCACGCCTAAAGGCGGCTCGTCCGCGGCCCTTAAGGCGAACCAGGACGGGCACTGTGCGTTCTCTGCACTGGCGAAAAGGTCGACTACTGGACGACCGAACCTCCGCCAGATCTCCGCGGCTACCCGTGGGGCCAGGCCCCACTCGTCCTGGAGTGGGCCCCCCCTGGACATCCTGTCGGCTCCCACGTTCCGGACCCCCGGGACGTGGCGCGCCCTGAGAGACAGGAGGTGAAGCGCCGCCCACAGCAGCGTCACCGTCGCCATGCGATGGAGAGCGGGGGACCTGGTGCCCCCCTGCCTGTTCAGATAGGAGACCACTGTGGTGTTGTCTGAGCGCACCATCACGTGTCTCCCCTGCAGCTGAGGGGCAAAGTGCAGCAGTACTCTGTGCACTGCCTCCATCTCCAGCAGGTTGATGTGACGGGCTGAGTCCGACCAGCAGCCTCCTACAGAGCTCTGGCCGAGGACCCCGCCCCATCCTTCGAGCGACGCGTCCGTGAACACCTCGGCGTGAGACACAGCGCAGGCCAGAGTCACTCCGTCCCGCAGTAGACCCGGAGTGAGCCAGAACCTGATGTCCGATGCTGCCCCTTGGGGAACCCAGATCAGCCTCCCCCCGTCCCGGGAGGGGTGAAGCCTGAGGCGCGAGAACCACCTCTGAAAATTTCTCATGTGGAGCAGGCCTAGCCGCACCACAGCATGAGCCGCTGCCATCATCCCCAGCAGGGACCTGAGGCGCCGAGCGGGAACTCTGGGGCCCGCCAGAACCTCCCGGGCCAGACGGGTAATATTCGTCCGTCTGTCCACGGACAATGCAGCACGGAATATCACAGAGTCTAGCTGCAGACCGAGGTAAATCATGCGTTGGGCTGGCTGCAGCTTGCTCTTCTCCCTGTTCACCACAAAGCCCAGACGCTGTATGTGGGACAAGACCCATTGCGTGTGGCTCACGGCCACTTCCCTGGATGGGGCCAGTATTAACCAATCGTCTATATAGGTCAATATTCTTACCCCGGCACGTCTGATCGGCTCCAGAGCCGCTTCCACACATTTGGAAAAAGTGCGAGGCGCGAGAGCGTACCCGAAAGGGAGACGGCAATACTCGTAATTCCTCTCTCCCACTGCGAAGCGCAGAAATCTCCTGTGTTCTGGCACTATGGGTACGTGGAAGTATGCGTCTGTCAGGTCTATGGATGTCATCCAGTCTCCTTCCCTGACACACTCGAGGAGCTGCCTTGTGGACAGCATCCGAAACTGCCGTTTGGAAATGCACTCGTTTAACACGCGCAGATCCAGAATGGGACGCACCCCGCCTGATTTCTTTGGCACCAGAAAGTAAGGGGAGTACAGCCCCCTGGTGGCGTCCTGCGGGTCTACCTCCACTGCTGCGCCTCGACTCAGCAGGGAGGAGACCTCCGCTTCCAGTGCCTCTGTCGATCCCCGTACCTGAGAGCGTACTGCCCGTACGCCTCGGAATGGTGGTGGCTTTCGGAAAAATTGCAGAGCGTAACCTCTGCGCAGAGTTTTCTCCAGCCAAACATCTGACAGTAAGCCCTGCTCCTTCCAGATGTCGTAGAAATCTGTGAGGGGCGGAACGGGAGCTGGAACACGAGACGTCATGGCCCCGCCCCCTCCTGGTGTTCCTAGCAGGGAGGGGGGGTGGCTGAAAGGGCCGGGGGGGCCCCTGCGTCACACCGTGAGCGCCGAGGGCGGTCACGTGTTCTGCAGGTCCGACGTCATAAGTACGGGACTGCTCACCACACGTGACCCGGCTGCTCTGCGCCCCCCCCTGGCTCTTGCCTCATGGAGGGGGGGGCGAGCCCCTGCATCGGGAAACCCCGTGTTAGCATTGTAGCTCTGCTCATCACGCGTGACACGGCTGCTGCGCCCCCCCTTGGCTCTTGCCTCATGGAGGGGGGGAAGAGCCCCTGGATTAGGAAACCCCGTGTTAGCAATGTAGCTCTGCTCATCACGCGTGACACGGCTGCTGCGCCCCCCCTTGGCTCTTGCCTCATGGAGGGGGGGGAGAGCCCCTGGATTGGGAAACCCCGTGTTAGCCTTGTAGCTCAGAGATGCTAACACGCTAGCGCCCGGAGCACACACATTAGCACTTATCAGATCCCTCCGCCTGCCCTCTCTCCGGGAGGGCAAAACATGAACCCGTGAATCGGAGCTCGTGGTCTGCACAGCGCGCTGCACGCCCTTCTCTGGGGGCTGCAGGCCTGGCGGAGCCACGTTATATGCTCGAGAAGTAACACAAACAGAATTCAAATCATTTGACATGTTACATACCCCCAAATGAGACTCAGACAGCGAGTACTGGTGAAATGCCGGACGGCCTTTATTGAAAGAGTTTTTACCACCCCGACCTCCTCTACCGTAGGGAGGCCGTCGATGGGTGTGTTGGTCCCGCGAACCTCCCGTGTGCCTGTCTGGGCCCGGGGGTCTCGCCGCTGGGGAACGATGGACCACGGAGCGTGGATATGGTCCGGGGCGCTTGCCAGGCGAGCGCTCCCTGCCTCTGTCTCGGCTCCGCGCTGGTGGGCGGGCCTCGCGTCTCGTAGCTAGGTGTTTTGCTAGGCTAGCCGAGTCCTTAGCCGCGCTGTCCAGCCTCGTCATCAGCGTCTGCATCTCCGGACCGAAGAGCGACGTCTGGGAGATGGGCAGGTCCAGCAGCTGCCTCTTCTCCGCCTCTCTGAGGTTCACCGCCCCCAGCCAGAGGTGTCTGGCCCCGACCTGGGCTGCTGCCATAGAGCGGCCGCCATCGACAGCTAGCGCTTGGCACATGCGCAAGATCGCTGCTGAAGTGGTCCTCGCCTGGGCTAAGGTGTCTCCACTGAGTGCCTGGTCAGAGGAGAGAGACCTATCCAGGGCCCCGGTGATGAAAGCCATGTTGTTCGCCACCGCGACGACCTGAGCCGCATTGGCGTAACATCTGTCATGCATAGCCAGAGACATCCTATCCCGCTCGGAGGGAAGGAGAGGTCTGGTGCTGGGCCACACGGATGAGGAGGGGTGCAGGGCCGCCCGAACCGAGTCTGGCACAGGTGGAATGTCGAGGGGGGCCCAGTCAATCTCAGACTCCTCGTCCTTAGAGGAGTCCGGACGGGGCGCTGTAGCGGCGAAGAACGCGCGCCTGCGTTCACTCTCCTCCCTGGGGAGAGCGACACACGAGGCGCAGGTGGCGCTCAACGCCGCATGGCCCGCACCCAGGCACATGAAGCAGCTGGAGTGCTGGTCCTTGC
This sequence comes from Knipowitschia caucasica, assembly GCA_964034765.1. Lineage (NCBI taxonomy): Eukaryota > Metazoa > Chordata > Actinopteri > Gobiiformes > Gobiidae > Knipowitschia > Knipowitschia caucasica. Next base: position 21,056,919 of record OZ035843.1, read on the forward strand.
GTTGGAGCTTGCCCCGACAGGTCGAGCAACGACGACGTCCGACGCCGGATGGCGAAGGGGAACTCGGACGTGCATCAGAAGACATCTTTCTTTCTCAGGTAACGAATGTAGATCTCAAACGGCGCCAGAGTGAAAGAGGGGGTGCGGCCTTGTGCAGGGGCATTTCTAGAGGAAGGTGGCTGGTGATTGGAGCAAATTATTTTGATCTCTCTGGCGTCTGTGACCTGGGGGTCACGTGATATCCCACTAGCGAAGTCCTAAGGGACGTAGCACCATGACGTAGAATGCTAATCGTGAGCTAGCGAGTTAGCATGCTATAGGTAAAACTAGACTCGTAATTTCTGTATGTAGAGTATAGAGTTTATTTATGAGAAACTAAAAGACTTTCTAATGCACAGCGGACCAAGGCCACTCTCGTTGGACCCCTGCTGTGAGAGTTGAGTCTCCATTTTTCCACCAAGTGTGTGGATGTTCCCTCCTGCACGAGGCAGCCGTAGCCGCCATTAAGCTCCTGAACCACGTGTTGTATGCCCAGCCCTGTCACCTACCCACCGATCCAAGGTCTCGTGAGTACATTGACCAGTGCACGTGCTTTTTATTTTAGCTTGCTTTGCAAGTGAAGCGGCCACTTTTAAGTTTCAAAGGCCTCAACGAACCCGAGCAACATCAGGCCTGCAACGAAAGACAATTGACTGAGGACTCAGGTTTAAGAAGGGTTACCTAATTTGAAGGAAACAAAAAGGAGAAAACTTGGATGTTTATTTTTATTTGAAATCGGCTTGTACTTTATTTTATTATTTACATCTTATTTTTTTCTTCAAACTAAATTGATACATTTTCACTAAACTTTACTGTGTTTGTGTCCTAAATAATTTGGTATAAAGGCTTTAAATTGGGTTTACAAATACATATATGCTCAAGCTAATTTAATTATTCTTAGTGGGTCATTAACAAGCATTAACAATATTCCCATTAAGTGGAGGCACCGTCAATTCATATTTCAGTTAAAACTATTGATACTTGTTCAAGAGTACGTGTACTACTGTTTCTCCTGTTTACTAGCGCCTATAATTTTAAGTAACCGTACCCAGGACCCCGCCCATAGTACTTCCATATCATTAACAACAAGTTAATACCTTAGCTACTTGGGACGGGTGTTACACAATTGGAGGCACCGCTGGGATTCTTTTTTTTTTGTAAACCCTAAAAATTAGTAACCTAAGAAGAAACCTTAGTTCTGTGAACTTTTTTGTTTTTTCCTTTCTAATTTAAAGTAACCTGGTTGAAGCATGGCCACGAAAAGCAATACTAATGTACCCAACATAAGCTATTGGTGTAGAGGTGAGGGCTTAGATGTAAAACATGCCATTTTGGTGGTAGGCGTTCCTGAAAAGGAGCTGACAGAAACTGTGGAAGAAGAGCTTGAAAACGTGAAAGTTCTCGGCAAAGTTAGAGTACGAGGTAAAATCTTTGACCCCGTAAGCCAAACACTTACTATGTTATGTGAATGTCGTGAAGTAGTTGACTCCTCCCGAGTTCCCCCTGAAGTGGTCACTACTACAGAAGGTTGTAGCTGGAAGATAGTTACTGCTGGAGCTGATACCCATTCTGACCTTTTCACAGAGAAATTGGATAAATTTCTAGAGGTTGAAGGAAAGACACTAGAGGATATTCAGCGACTGTGTAGTCCCGGCCCTTCATGGAACCAAAGTCCAGAGTCCATCATTCGTGCGGTAGGTGATGTTTTGCAACCACGGTCAAATGAAAGCAGCGCCTACAAACGTCTAAGAATTTTATCTGGAGTAAACCCCACTCCAACTGGAGAGGAAAACTTGGACAATTGGGTTGAACAAGCAAAGTTCATGAGTGAAGAATATGAGTTCTCGGACAAAGAGAAAAGACGGAGAATAGTCGAAAGTCTCAAAGGACCAGCTTTGGAAATCATTCAAGCGGTACGCACGTCCAACCCACTTGCAACTCATACCGAATACTTAAAGGCATTGGAAAATTCTTTTGGAACTTCAGAATCTGGAGAAGAACTGTATTTCAAATTCAGAGCACTTCACCAACGACAAAATGAATGTTTGTCGGACTTTTTGCTCAGAGTGGAAAGAACACTGAACAAGGTCATTCGAAAAGGAGGCCTACAAGTCGGTGAAGCCCATAAAGCTAGACTTGAACAACTCATTAAGGGTGCCACTGAGTCAGATATGATGCTTCTTAAATTAAACTTGAGAGAAAAGAGAGGTAATCCCCCATTATTTCTAGATCTGCTCAAGGAGATAAGAGAAGAGGAAGAGTGTGAAGCAGCTCGACAAAAGTTCAAAAAGCCTGTACGTCAGTTTGTGCGCTCAATTCAAACCACTGAAACAGATGGTGAAGATAGTCAGCCAACTGAGCTGCAAAACGAAGTGCAAGAACTCAAAGCAAAGTTAAAGGCACTAAACCAACAAAGTAAAGAACGGAAAAAAGGGTCCAACGAGAGAAAGAAAGACGGACTGGACAAAGGCGATGAAATACAGCAACTAAAACAAGAAGTCAACACGCTCAAAAGTCAAATACGCGTAATGTCGGTCAAGCCCAAACCGCATCCCAAAGAGACGAGTCACTACTTAAGACCAAAAGTTGAGTCCAATCACAAACTCACCCATCACTCATCAAACGCAAGACCAAAGAGCACAAAAGAGTCTGACTACTTCTGTTATAGGTGTGGAGAGAAGGGACATATTGCCCCGAATTGTACTGCCCCGGAGAACTCTCAAAAAGTAATCCAAAAACTGATACGTCAAGTGAGAGGGGGTGCAGAAGGAAAAACTGAGGGCACAAAAGATCAGGGTGAATGCATTGCTCGAGTAAACACGGCCAATGTTTCCAAAACCAGTTCAGACATCCCTGAAGGTCTGATTGGCCCATCTTCCACAGTCCCAATCAAAGTTGATGACATCTCGTGCAGCGGTCTCATGGATTCAGGATCTACAGTGACTATAATCTTTGAAGATTGGTACAAAGCCAATATTCCTCATGTTCCTATTCAGCCAATCTCCAGTCTTGCTATCTGGGGTTTATCTGCTGAGTCCTATCCTTACTCTGGTTATGTGGTAGTCGAGATAGAGTTTCCGGAGGATTTAGCTGGTGTTAAAGGCCCCATCACAGTCCTCGCTTTAGTCTGTCCGGAGCCACCCCAAGGTCACGAAACTCCTGTAGTAGTGGGTACAAACGCGTTCCTGTTTCGCAGACTTTTTCAGTTGCATAAGGAACATGGCAGTGAAGTCAAGGTTAGCTCCATGAGAATACAAGCTGTCTATGACCAGATTCAAGCTCAGCCTTTTGAGTCAGAGGCAGGCGACAAACCCGTGGGTCAGGTCAGATGGCAAGGTCCAGGTCCACTCACCATAGCTCCTGGAGAAAAGTACTATGCTACGGGCAAAGTAGATCAGAAAATCACAAAACCCCAAGACATACTCCTTGTTGAGGCAGCGGCAGTGTCACAACTTCCGGCAGGTGTGTTAATACAGCCAGGAGTTCTTTCCGAGAGTGATTTGGATGAGAATAGTTGCACAGTTCTTGTTCACAATGAGTCAGAAAGGCCCACTTGTATCCAGGTTGGCACTGTCATTGCTGAAATGCATGCCGTCGATGTAGTAGCAAGTCCTCAGACAAAGTCCCAAACCAGTTTATCCCAATCTTTTTGATTTCGGTGATTCCCCTGTTCCAGAAGAGTGGAAAAACAGGTTAAGACTAAAACTACTGGAAAGGCGAAATGTGTTCTCTCTAGATGAGTGGGATGTAGGTCTCGCTAAAGGTGTAGAGCACAAGATTAGGCTTAGTAACCCCACTCCCTTTAGAGAACGATCCCGTCGTTTGGCTCCAGCTGATATAGATGACGTGAGGCGACACTTACAGCAGTTGCTGGATGCAGGCATCCTCAAAGAGTCCCGTAGCCCTTACGCGTCGCCAATTGTAGTTGTGCGGAAAAAGAATGGTTCTATTAGAATGTGCATTGACTACAGAACCCTAAACAATCGCACTATACCCGACCAATACACCATTCCACGGATTGATGACGCGTTGGATTGTCTCTCAGGCAGCAAATGGTTCTCAGTTCTGGATCTCCGGAGTGGGTATTACCAATTAGCCATGTCTGAGGAAGATAAAGAAAAAACAGCTTTCATATGCCCCCTTGGATTCTATCAGTTCGAACGGATGCCACAAGGTATTACGGGAGCCCCAGCAACCTTTCAACGGCTAATGGAGAAAGCCGTTGGGGATATGCACCTTCTCCAAGTCATAGTTTACCTCGATGACATAATAGTCTTTGGCAAAACTCTAGAAGAGCATGAGCAACAACTTTTGAAAGTGTTGGACAGACTGGAAGAGTTCGGACTCAAAGTTTCCATTGACAAATGTCAGTTCTGTCAATCTCAAGTGAAATATGTTGGCCACATCGTTTCAGAAGCAGGCATTGCAACAGACCCAGAAAAGGTAGCGGTTGTTAAAAACTGGACTAAGCCCACAGATCTCAAGTCCCTCAGATCTTTTCTCGGCTTCTGTGGATACTATCGCCGCTTCATTGCCAACTATTCCAGTATTGTACGTCCGTTAACAGAGCTCACAAAAGGTTATCCACCAACACAAAAACAGAACAAAGAGAAAATCAAAGACCCCACAAAGACTTACCTTAAGCCTTCTGAACCCTTCAAAGAAAGATGGGATGAGTCGTGTACAAAGGCATTCCAGAAAATCATTGAATGTTTGACAAATGCTCCAGTGTTAGCTTTTGCCGACCCCACCAAGCCTTATGTACTACACGTAGACGCTAGCATGAGTGGCTTAGGTGCTGTACTCAATCAAGAGTATCCTGAAGGTCTCAAGCCAGTGGCATTTGCCAGTAGAAAGCTCAGTGATTCAGAGCGTAACTATCCGGTTCATCAACTCGAATTCTTGGCATTAAAATGGGCCGTCGTGGACAAATTCCATGATTACCTATATGGAGCCAGATTCACGATTCGAACAGACAACAACCCTTTAACGTACGTTTTGACAACTGCCAAACTCAGTGCTGTCGGACACCGTTGGTTAGCTGCTCTGGCCACGTACGACTTTAACATCCAATACCGTCCAGGTAGCCACAACATAGATGCAGACCTTTTGTCTCGACAGTACAGTGAGCCATGGTCAGAGGTTTCCCAATCAGCCATAAAAGCTATTTGCAAAACAGAGTTAACTAATCAAGGTAGACTAGTTGACCAACTTGGCGTTCCACCCACAGTGATTCCTGACGCGTACGCATTCCCAGTTAGTCTAACTGCACTGACATTCGAGCAGTTAACACCGAAAGAGCTCCAGATCTCTCAAGATCTTGATACAGTCATTGGACCTGTAAAACAAGCTCTGAGATCAGGCAAGCAACCAGTGCAATCCAAAATTGATCCTCCAGATGTAGGTCTTTTGTGTCGTGAACTTGCAAAACTCGAATTCAAAGATGAAATACTGTACAGAATAAGAAAAGCACAGAATGGCACTGACACTAAACAGTTAGTCTTGCCAGAGAGATACAGACAGAGTGTTATGAAATCTTTGCATGATGAGTGTGGACATCTCGGTGTAGAGAAAACCTCTGAACTACTCAAAGATCGTTTCTATTGGCCACGTCTTAGCTCTGATGTGGAACAATATGTAAAGACTTGTGGACGTTGCATTTCCCGTAAAACACTCCCGCATCGTTCATCACCATTGAACCAAATCACAAGCAATGGCCCACTAGATTTGGTGTGTATTGATTTTCTTCAGATTGAGCCAGACAAAAAAGGCATTGCAAATGTATTGGTGGTTACTGACCATTTCACACGTTACGCACAAGCGTTCCCTACAACAAATCAGAAATCAGTAACCGTTGCAAAAGTACTATGGGAAAAGTATTTTGTCCATTATGGATTGCCGGCCAGGATACATTCGGATCAGGGTAGAGATTTCGAGAGCCGTCTCATTAAGGAACTTCTCTCCATGCTTGGCATTCGAAAATCCCGAACTTCGCCATACCACCCGCAAGGTGATGCTCAACCTGAACGTTTCAACAGAACACTTCTTTCAATGCTGGGAACGCTTGAGAATGTAAAGAAACAAAACTGGAGTCAACATATAAGTCAGTTAGTACACGCGTACAACTGCTCAAAAAATGAGTCAACTGGATATGCACCCTACTTTCTAATGTTCGGGCGAAATGCCAGATTGCCTGTTGACATTTGTTTTGGTGCAGCTTTTGATGAGGATGAAGAAACTTCCCACTTGCAATATGTGGGTAAAATGAAAAAAGATCTGCAACAAGCTTATCATCTTGCCACAGAAAATGCAACAAAAAACCACCTCAGGAACAAGTCACGGTACGATCAGCGTGTGAGAGACCAACCACTGCAAGAAGGTGATAGAATCTTGATAAGAAATCTTGGCCTCACTGGTAAACATAAACTTAAAGATCGTTGGAAGCCTCTCCCATACGTTGTTCTGGAAAAATTGCCAAACTTGCCTGTTTATAAAGTGAAACCGGAAAATGGCCCCGGAAGTGTAAAAACCTTACATAGAGATCATCTCCTTCCGATAGGTTTTCTCGTTCGTATGCCCGAAAATATTGAACCAACCAAACATGACAAACCCCCTGTCACACGACAACGTTCTGTGAGACAGCCAAAGAGAGACTATGGATCTGAAAACAATCAGTCTGATTCGGACTCAGAGTATGAGTATGCTCATGAGTACCCTAAGCATGTCAAAAGACCAGAACAAGCCATTATAGACATTTCAGAGTCCGACCATTCTTCTGAAAGTGAGACTGACAACGAACAGAGTGATCAAGAAAGTGAACAATCAATAATCCAGTCCGAAACAGATGATACTACAGAAACTGAGTTGGAAGCAAATATCCCCAGTCCAAAAACTCGAAGATCGACCAGAGAAGTGAAACCAGTCATTAGGTTGACTTATGACAAACCTGGTAGACAAAATGAGGAACCTGTAACCATAGTGCATCAGGGCATGATTATTCAGTTAGACCTCCCAAATTCCATTTCTAAGAAACACCTTTTTAAATCCAGATATAGACATTAGATGAGGACATCTAAACTTTTTGCAAAGGGAGAGTGTAGCCTAGCATACAAAAATGTTAAAATTACACTTATGTAATACATGTTTTATGTGTTAAAAAAAAGGTTTTGTAAACTGTATTCATAAAGTTCATTTTGTGTTTAAAAAAATGTTTGTTAAAAGTAGCTTGATAAAACCGTGCTCTGTACTACCTAACTTTATTATATGTCAATCTTTTATTTTCTGAACTTGTATTGGATAATGCACTTGTACGAGCCAATCAGTGAGGAATGGGCGTCTACCATGTTCGTAGCATCTCAGACTATCGGCACTCGGCTGGGAGCCGCCAAAGGGAACAGAACTACTGAGACATTCTGATAATATAGTCACAAAAACTAGCCGTGGATGCAGAGTCTACAGGCCTTGTGCGGGACTGTTGTTATCGGATGTGTTGTGAGTATGGATTGTATTTTTTTTGGGTGTAAAACGAACTGTTTTGTACAAGGAAAATGTATAATGCTAATCGTGAGCTAGCGAGTTAGCATGCTATAGGTAAAACTAGACTCGTAATTTCTGTATGTAGAGTATAGAGTTTATTTATGAGAAACTAAAAGACTTTCTAATGCACAGCGGACCAAGGCCACTCTCGTTGGACCCTGCTGTGAGAGTTGAGTCTCCATTTTTCCACCAAGTGTGTGGATGTTCCCTCCTGCACGAGGCAGCCGTAGCCGCCATTAAGCTCCTGAACCACGTGTTGTATGCCCAGCCCTGTCACCTACCCACCGATCCAAGGTCTCGTGAGTACATTGACCAGTGCACGTGCTTTTTATTTTAGCTTGCTTTGCAAGTGAAGCGGCCACTTTTAAGTTTCAAAGGCCTCAACGAACCCGAGCAACATCAGGCCTGCAACGAAAGACAATTGACTGAGGACTCAGGTTTAAGAAGGGTTACCTAATTTGAAGGAAACAAAAAGGAGAAAACTTGGATGTTTATTTTTATTTGAAATCGGCTTGTACTTTATTTTATTATTTACATCTTATTTTTTTCTTCAAACTAAATTGATACATTTTCACTAAACTTTACTGTGTTTGTGTCCTAAATAATTTGGTATAAAGGCTTTAAATTGGGTTTACAAATACATATATGCTCAAGCTAATTTAATTATTCTTAGTGGGTCATTAACAAGCATTAACAATATTCCCATTAAGTGGAGGCACCGTCAATTCATATTTCAGTTAAAACTATTGATACTTGTTCAAGAGTACGTGTACTACTGTTTCTCCTGTTTACTAGCGCCTATAATTTTAAGTAACCGTACCCAGGACCCCGCCCATAGTACTTCCATATCATTAACAACAAGTTAATACCAGTGGCGGCCGGCCAATAGAGGGCGCTAGGGCGCCGCCCCACCACTCACAACTTGCCATGTTACCTTGAATAAAATGTTAAAACAAATAATAACATTAAAATATTTCGAAATTTATGTGTGTTTTATTTCAGATGTGGAAGAAATACTTTATAGTTTATGCTGAGTTGGATTGATTAAGCTCATCAGCGTTGTCTGTGTCGGACTGAGGACGTATTTCCGCCTCAGGGCGCAAAAGATTGCGCCCTGAGCCGTCTATGGACTCTCGTTAAAAGTTGTACATGCGCAGTAGCTCCTCTTCAATGCAAGAGATAAGACGATTTGGGGGCGCAGGAGAAGTGCGCCCTGAGGGGGCGGGATCGCCCGCGACCTGTACTGTCACTGTCTGTGACGTCCGTTTACAGTGATTGACAGGTCAAGCTGTGGGAGTTTGAGACGAACGTAAAGAGACGCAAAATGGAGAACGAAAAAAAGAATAATTCAGTTAGATCACTCAAAACAATACCGTTTGAGAGAAGATCATACCAGGAGAAGGTTGAGGTTAAAGAGCTTGGACCTGATCAGCCAAATATTACCATTAGTCAGCAGTCCAGCGACAGGGGGAGACGGTACACTCGTACTTTTTCCAGGACCTGGTTCAGCGCCAAATCTTGGCTTGCAGCATGTAGTGAGGCTAATGCTTTATTTTGCTTTCCATGCCTCTTGTTTCAAACATCAGGATCTGACCCAGCATGGATCAAGACAGGTATGACTGATCTGAAGCACTTTTTAGAAAAGGCAAAGAAGCATGAGCAAACTGGTATCCACATGCAAAATGCCCTCAAATTAGCTATGTTTGGGAAGATAAATATTTCATCCCAGCTGGATGAAAGCTACAGGGTAGGGATCAGAAAGCACAATGAGGAGGTTGACAAGAATAGGCACATCCTATCAAAAATAATAGACTGTGTCAAATTCTGTGGTGCATTTGAACTTGCCCTGCGATCCTGATCATGTGACCTTGTTGATTCTCGTGTGAGGCTTCAGTCACAACAGTCAGTGTAAACTTACTTACTGCTGGTATATATCTAGTCATCATATTCATAGCCCCCCCAGTAGAAAATTCCACCAGCCGCCACTGGTTAATACCTTAGCTACTTGGGACGGGTGTTACATATATGCAGATGAAAACTAGTGTTATCATAACGAACTATGATATCACTAGCTATTCACCCGTTGTCCCATTGTCTGTTCCATGGTACAATGACAGGATCTCTGAGCTCTCCATCTACACCTCCGGACTGCCCCGTCCGACCCGCCTGGGAGTTCTTCAGTCCTGTACTGGATCTGTCCACGTTCAACGGCCGCTGGTCCCCATTCTGTAGCTTAGGTCCTGGATCTATAGCCTGTCCGTCCGTAGGAGCGGATCCCTTTCTCAAACCATGGGTCTCCCTGAGGTTTGTCACTTTTTCCCACTGGGTTTTCTTATGAGTTTTTCCCTGTCGATGCAGGAGGGTCTGTTGGGCAGTTAGTGTCCAACTAGGACTGTGGTGATCCAGGACACTTTAACATTCTACAACATGTATGGACATTTATCAACATGTGCTCTATATTATTTTTGTGTTTTAACTGTTGATTCTCTGATCTGTGTTGGTTATTTCAATGGTTTTGTAACGATCCTCTGAGATGACTTCTGTTGTGATTTAGGGCTATACAAGAATAAATTGTATTGTATTGTAGTTACTTAGATTGCATTCATTTTAGTATTACAGCACATAGACAATCCTGCACAGAAGCATTTACATTGGATGGAAGTGAGTGAAATAATAATTGATGTCAAGAATCCTGCTAGGTTCCTATTAGGGTGACATTTATTGTAGCTCAAATAGTTAACACGATTCAAGATTCAGCGTTTTTTGGCCATTTTATGTATTTATTTATATATTTGATAGGGTCAAGTGCACAATCAACATGTGAAACACTACAACATTTATAGCCAAGGCTAATTTGCAATGTCCGTCCCTGTCCATTTGCAGTAAAAACTCATTGGAATAACTGTGCAGGACTACCTCCGTGTGCACCAGGATAGAACATACCATGGCGGAATTTTATATCATCCAACTAGAGCAAAATAACCCTAACCCACGTCCCTTATATCTGCCGGTAACACGCCAAACACACGTGATAGAAACACACAAACCAGATGCGACAGTTCTATACAAAAACACGGTAATGAAAGCTACTGTGATGCTTTACCCAGCATTAGACAACAGAATTGTTTCTTTTGAGACAGAGTCAAGGCTGGAGTGTGGACCAGCACAATCCTGGCTTCAATTGACAGCTTCACACTTCCACTATTGTAATTAGCCCCGCTGAGACAAAAACAACACGGTGCGGAAAAAGATATCATTACTTTCTTGTGTCAGCAGTCACACATCTAGTCCCCCAAGATTAGCGCTAAATAACTAACAACACCTACGCTTTCAAACGTACAAAAAAACATAACTTGGAGCCTTGTAATCCTGCTGAAGAATGATCAGATCATAAGAAAGGCATTTGGGTTGATAAAACGCATATTATTTATACGTTTGTTAGGAATGGATACTCTGTCTATAAATAGGTCAGTTTTTATCTTCCCGTTTCAAATCGCTTGTGAAAAGCAATTCCCAGGATTAAGTGGTTGGACCAGCTTTTGTTTGATAATCTTTCCTTTGTTCTGAAGTTAACGCACAAATGAAACAATAGAAGAATACTAAAAACAACATTGTATATCGAAATTATCCAAATAATAGCTTCTGAAAGAGATATGACCAGCTAGCTAGTATGTGTCACTGTTTCTTTAGAAATCTAGGAAAGCAGGTGAAAGATTTTCATTGTAGCAGTATTGGCTCAGACAGCACATCACGGTGAATGGTGCTTGAATTGTCTTTTGTAAAAAAGCAGAGCTGCAGGACAAACAGAATGCTTGTGTGATTGTAATTACACATTATCAAGCGTTCGAAGGCAGACTGAGGGGAGCTGATTGAATGCAGAGAGATACAAAGCACAGGAGGACGGCCTTGGAGACAATACAGTTGGTGTTTTTAAAAGAACAACTTTGTTCTCTGACATGTCTGGAGATGAGTGAGTTTGAGTTTAACATGGAGAGAACACAGGTAGATTAACCCATCAGAAACATGCAAAGTGTGTAAAACTACTCAAGCATTTCTAGGAGTGAGTAATCACATGGGCAGATATGTATTGGATTGCATAATGATATTCTGAACTTATTATCGGGTGATCTCAATTCTGCCAGTTAATTAACAACATTTGATATATTCCCCTCAGGCATTAGACCCCACTACAGCACAGAAAGCCCTTGTCAAGGTAACAAAGAACACCCAGCTGAAAACTGTTTTACGCAAAGTCTCACTATTAATCCTGTTAGATCTGAGTGCTGCTTTTGACACCGCTGGCCTTGAGATCCTCTTACAGAGACTAGAGGACTTTGGCATCTTCTAGGAGGATTAAATCCTATCTAGAATACAGGATGTACATTTTTGAAATTGGAAACTGTTTCAGATCATATGGCCCTGACCTGTGGAGTACCACAGGGGGCGATCCTGGGACCTCTTCTGTTCAATCTCTACATGCTGCCGTTAGGTCAGTTAATACGCAGTAGCTAACGTGTCCTATCATAACTATGCAGACGACACTCAGATCTATGTCTCACTGACTGCAGGAGAACATGGACCAGTGGACTCACCCTCACGGCATCCAACCGATCAGTAAGTGGATGCAAAACAACTTTCTCCAACTAAATTCAGACAAAACTGAAATGATTGTTAATGGGGACATTAGACATAGAGAGAAGGTCAGTCACCTCCAGTTTCTCTTTCTGAAACCCTCAGATCAGGATAGAAATCTAGGGGTAATAATGGACTCAGACTTAAATTTTGATCAAATCTAAAAAAATAATGCCAGTATTAAAAATATTGTCAATAACAGACTAGGTGATTCTTATCCATGCATTTGGCTCCAGTTGGTTAGAATGATAATAAGTTACCTTGTGTATTAAATAAACTTGTCTCGTCGTGAAGTGAGGGATGTTTGACTTTGTTCTTAAGCTACAAAGAGAAAAGAAATCCTGGCTAACCTTTAAAACCAATCAGTGCAAAGTTATTTACTTGAGCCACTCTATGTGAAGCTTATCCACCGTTTAGTTACATCTGCAAGCACTCACTCACTCCAATCCTACACTGACACAAGTTATTTGCTTTATCACATTGATTTCCTTTAGTGTACCAGTCCAGATGCCTGACTGCTGTCTGCTGCGTCAGCTTTTACTGTAAGCCCTGACTTGTGCATTTGTAGCTTGGCTGGCCTAACACAAAAATAGATTTGAAATACAGCAAACTTTAGAAGTGTAAACAAATCGATATGAAGAAGTACAAGTGCACATTTTGAGAGTGTGTGTAAAATATGATAGAACAAGAGCAAAATGGGTGAAAAGAATGCATTGTGGTGACAGGTGACGCTTAGGGAGAGACACCTAACCTCGTTGGATCTAATAGACAGGAAATATGATCCGCCATCTGGCACGTCTCTGTGGAGAGAATATTGCTTTACCTGCACCACAGAGTACGCCATAAATAGTTACTGTATAGGCAAAACTCGGAAAAAAACTGAAAACTAGATTGTTAGAATATTGTTCCAAAGTCAATTTACTTCTGTAATTAAACTTACAATGTGGAACTAATTTATGGAAGACTCATTACACGCAAAGTGAGATACAGTATATTATGCCTTTATGTGTTATGATGTTGATAATCGGCTCAAAGCTTATAAAAAAAACCGTAATCTAAAATCATCGAAATGATCCAAAACAAAGGCTTAACATGTCACTCTACGTGTAATGAGTTTAGAATTATACACTGGTTTCACATTTTAGGTTGAATTATAAAAATACATAATCAAAATTGTGGTACATTTGAACTAAATTGTGATTTTCAGAGTTTCACCGTTATATGATTTTTATAACTAAACTGCCTCATGATGTTACTTGTTTACTGTGATCCGTGACAGTAAACTAGATGGCCATTGGCGTGTGATCATACTGTACGTGTTCAGTAGGTTTGTCCTCATCGTCATCAGTCAGATCCTATTTGAATCTTCAGGCTTCTGTCAGTTCCCTGATTTCAGACAGAGATGGGGGAGGAAGACTCAGATCAGAATCCCCAATGACTGGAATTGGCAACGACAAGAGCTGTGCGTTCGAGAGCTGGTTATTATGCAAATGTGGAATGCCATGTCGACACAGTTGGGGAACAACCAATGAAACAAGAAAATATTATGACTGATAATATGTGTTCTTTGTTATTGTGTAAACGTGTGCGGCTGCCACTGTACCTTTTGAAACGTGAGATGTTTGAGTTTAACAGATAAATCATCCCATAGTGGAGAAATGCCAGGGTTCTATCACAGGTTACAAAGCAGTAGACAGATAGATACTTTATGGACCCCTGTAAGAGAAATTCAGGTCTCCAGTAGCAGCAGAAACACATGCATTCATACAAACAAAACAGATAAATGGATAATTCTAAAAAGAGCTAACAATAGTATTAAAATGCAGCAGCACTTTAGGTCACAGCAGCAGAGGGGGTGTAGCCGCTTGGATCGGACGATTTTCTCTGCTCTAGTCCAAAGTTGTTAGCATTATTCAAAAAGTTAGCATTCCTCCAGTGGATTTTTGCCTGATCCGCTTGTTTCGAACCGTGAATCCTCTCCGCTCTGGTCTGGACCAGTGCAAAACCATGAACACTGTACTGCAGCAACATCTCAGGTTTAAAAAAGCAAGAAAAACTAACATTTAACGCACGTATCACACAAACAACTGTTTCAGAGCTACTCAGGACTTGCAGCCGTTTCCAGCGCATTCAACAACAACAAAAAAGATAAAAAACAGTAGGAATAAAAAACACACCAACAAAAAAACGACATTAGTGAATATTGAGTCGGTTAAGTAGGGGACAAGTAAGGAGTGATTTGTTAAAAATTAAAAAAAACTGTATTTTGGTTAACTCTGATTTTTGTCACCTGCGATGATAATACCCGTTCATTACCGTCACATTTAAAGGCACACCTTGAATGATATTTGCCCCTCAGAGAGATTGCGCCGACATAGCATGGAGGATGATTCATACATTGTTAGGAAAAAAGCCTGAATACGTATTTCCAACAACAAACACCACATGCGCAGGAAGACCACAATAAGTCATTTGCTCAAATTGGAGAAATGTGAATTCTGAAAGCAGCATGAAATGTTCAAGCTGCGATCTGAGGACGTTTGAGTAGTGGAGGCAATAATACAGTTCGCAAAATTTTAAGGTTCGTAAATGATTTGATATCCACTGAACAATAGGCTTTGAATGACTACTGGTAAAACTTGACTTTTTGGGGCGTAACAAAAGCACAGTGTGATCTCATTCAACAAACATCACATGAATATTTGGTGAATGGGTCCCTGTATTTGTATTTGTAGGTCAGTCCATTTGCCAAGGTCGGGACTGAGCAAGATTCAAGATTAATGTGTTATGTCCCGAAGGAAATTTGCCTTGGACTCCTGAGCTGCTATACATCGGACACATACTACTACACATACAACACAATACAGTAATACGGTCATACACCATCACCGTTCTGCTCCATGGCCTATATTGAAGAGGTCAACAGATTTAGGCAGGAACAAGATCTTATTCTGGTTGAGGTATCCTTTCTTGTTTTTTCTTTTTTTTGGGGTAACTGGAGCAGCCGCCTGATGGGAGAAGCTCACACCCGGAGTACAGAACACGTGAGGGGTCTGCGATATAGGTCCATGTATAAAAGTTATTGACTGGACCTTGACTCTCACTGTGGTGCTTGGTTATGTATTGAGAGAGGGCAGTTAACAGTAGCAGTACAGGCTCTGACAAATATTTGACTATGTCTGTAAATATTGGCTGCACCTCACTTCAACTACTGAATGTGAATACAAATGAAACAACAGCAGAGGAAATAGTACAAGCCACAAACTGAGCTGAAGTTTTAATTTTATTTCAATATTTTGTAACTATACTGTTATCTAGTGGCACTAACCTCACAGAAAATATGTGTCAATAGAAACTTTGGCCCAAACAGAATTTCACAGGAGGTTGATTGCCATTGTACACTTCTTGAGTCACACAAACACTATTATTATTTGTACTGATTGCAACATAAGTCTCACAATCATACCTTGCAAAACATGTCCATTCTATTTATTCTAGCTTTCGGTTTGAATATTGTTGAAATGCATAATATAATTGCATTCATTTGAATTGGATACAAATGAAGGATCTTCCTTGTGCGAGACAGCACACATTAATAAACCCCCCAAGGATTCTGCTAATGACATTTATCACAGCTGAAGGAACCAGCAAATCCTGGCCATGATGGACGAAGCACATGCACTATTCATTTGGGTGGTTTGTGGCTAGATTTTTTTTGACGGAGCAGAAAGTGACAGCAGCATTGACGCGGTTTAAACATGATTGCATGTTTTGAGAGTAAAGTGGGGAAGAGTGGTACCAAGGTATAAAATGCAAAGCTGAGTAGTAGCTTCCTTCGGTGGATGCAGCGGCTGTTATTTTCGGAAAAAGTAATTTGAAGAAATGTGGAGAAACTTAAAGAACGATTGAGGTGTTCAGGGATTTTTACTATGCTTTTTTAAGAGTAATCTTTAGAGCCAATGAAACACGGTTTTATAAATGATATATGAATGATTAGCATGGGACCACAGACAGCACACTGTTGAGAAACAAATCAAAGAGGAGGATAATTGAGAGAACGACCTCTGTAATCTTCAAGTTAAGTTAATATCATATGGCATTCCGAACAATGTGCAGGCTTGTATTTCATTTAAATGCCGCAATAAATGGCATTCTTCTCTGTTGTAACTATGTCAAGTACTTTACCTTGTGCTCCACTTGAGAGACAATGTAAAGTATTTTCGTACCTGTGTGTACCGTCCATGAAGAGGGTTCTACAAGCAACAGTGTGTGCTAAAGGCAGTTCTTAGCCGTTGACAGGAAAGGACGACTTTATTCCAGTAATAGGTTTTACTCCTTTCTGGAAATGTATCTTCTGTAAAGGTAGTTTCTAATCCATCCTGACCGCTATAGCCGGTGGGTTAAGCGCTGGATGATCAACCTCGGACATGATCATCCATTGCTTAACACTTCTGGCGGTAATCCAGGACCATAGTTACTAAAAACTTCTGTATCGGTGTGTGTGGAACGTGCTGTAGTTTGGCAGTAACCCATCAGTCTAACTATATCTGAAGAGGTCAGTCCTGTAATGAGGCATGTCATAGAATAAGAATGAGTGATTCAATTCACTCTGGAAGATTCTGCAACTCCATGGAGATAAGCCAAAGTGATCGCACTGTGAGCCATAGACTTGAAAGTTTACGGCTGAATGATACTCAGGACGTGTAGAAGATGGTTGAGCTTGAGCGGTGGATTATTTGACCTGCTAAAACTAGTAAGTATAAACAAAGATTTATATAGCGGCACGGTGGCTGAGTGGATAGCACTCTCGCCTCTCAGCAAGAAGGTCCTGGGTTCGAATCCCGGCCGGACCAGGGCCTTTCTGAGTGGAGTTTGCATGCTCTCCTCGTGTCTGCGTAGGTTTCCTCCGGGTACTCCGGTTTCCCCTGCCACTAAAAATATGTACAATAGGTCTGGCATGCGCCTCCTGTTCGGCGACCCCACTCCCATCTCTGTGTGGAGTGAGAGGACATGTGCTCAAAAAATAACAATTGTAAACCGCTTTGTGACTCTGGTCTGTGAAAGGCGGTATATAAATAAAGCTTACCTACTTACTTACTTACTTACTAGTGCCTTTCAAAGACCAGTCCCAAAGCGCTATACAATTGTGGACATTTGTCTTACTCCACACAGAGATGGGAGTGGGGTCGCCATACAGGAGGCACATGCCAGACCTACATACATGTTTTTAGAGGACCTACGCAGACATGGGGAGAACATGCAAACTCTGCAAACTCCACACAAAACGGTCTGGAGGTGGTATTGAATCTAAGAACTCCCTCACTGCGAAGCACAAGCATTAACTACTGCGCCACTGTACATAATAATTATAATATTTTTTTTCCGGAATTCATCAGGATCTAGATCTTTGCCCAAAAATGCGATGGTTATGAGGCATGTTTGCTCACATATGTGCAAAGAGTTCTGTGATTTGGGATTTGACCCGCCTTTTAATCGGCCAGAGAACCGAAAACCCATCTGCCAGATCCTTCTGATTCTGAACATGTCAATAGAAGAGCCCATGGTCAGCCAAGGCCTAGTCCCTTCTGTCTCCCCCATGTTGTGTCAGGGGAGCAACAGTGTAGCCCATGTGTAGCTTCTTTCACACGGTCCATAAACATGCAAAAAACATGGACCATTCACTTGGAAACCATTCAGAGCAGTACTTGCATATGTAAATAACACTGTATTTCTGTCCCAAATACTTGACAACTATAATGGGCAGACATTTTCAGATTATTCTGTGTTTAAATGTTAAGTGTTTCTTTCTTCTCCTCTTCATTCAGCAACTATAAGTATTCCAGTGAACGCTCAGCAGTAACCATTAAGACACCATGTCAAGCATTTGTATAATGTATAACGCAACACCTGCATATTTTTCAGAGGTCACTGTGGCACAAACGCATGAAAGAATCCGGTTTGCTATAGATTTTCTACATTTGTTTGCTATAGTTGATCTTGACTTTTTAATAACATGTATTTGTGTGCATTTGTTAAAAAAGTGCAATTAGGATGAGACCAGGTGCTGCAAGCAACTGGATAAAAAAAAAAACATGCAGTAAGTTAATAGAATGATAAACAGGCTCCCATACAAATGTGTGTTTTTAAGTGTTTTAAATGATGAAGCAGATTTGGCCTGACCTCATCGGGCTACACGTTCCACAGCCGAGGGGTCAATAGAGAAGGCTTGGTCCCCTCTAGTCTTAAGCCTGGAGCTGGGAACAGAAAGGATCTTATAAGCTCACCACAGCGTGCAGGTTCAGAAGGAGACAGAAGTTCTGTGAAATTCTCAGGGGCAGGACCTTCGAGGGCTTTAAAAGTAGCAACATCTTTAAATCGTAAAAGCAAATGGGCAACCGGTGTTATATCATTAAAATCTGCGTGATGTGTTCCCTCTTTTTTGTCTGGATCAAAACTCTGGCAACCACATTTTGAACAAGCTGGAGGCGGTTAATGGATTTTTGCTGAATACCTGTTAAAAGCCCATTGCAGTAGTCCAGTCTAGAAGAAATATTCTGTTGTCTGCATAAACTTTCTGACCCATATTTGACCATTTACTGGTAATACTTAAACCCTGCCTATAGACCAGTCACAATATTTACTATATCGACTCATCGTTCAATAACTACTGGATAAAACTATATATTATGGGTCTCAATAATAATCTTCTGAACATGTATTGTCTTACTGTTTAGTTTTCAATAGTTCCGTATTTACTATTTATTGTACAGTCTGACAGCAGCAGGAAGCAAAGACCCATGAAACCTCCCCTTCACACAGCGAGGGTGGATGAGTCTGTCACTGTAGCTGCTCTCCATAGCAGACAGAGTGTCCTGCAGAGGGTGCCAGTCATGGATGTTAATTTGTCCAAGACCCTCCTGTCCCCCACCTGCTGCACTATGTATGAATGCATCGTCTTTGTCAAAAATAACTAACAAAATAAACATATCGTCCACCGAAATGTGTATTTGTGATCCATTTCCGCAGCACCATTTCTGTAGAACTGCAAAACACAGTGACGCTACATAGAGATAGAAAGAATGAAAATCAAGTACAGAGCAAAAAATGTGCCACGTCAACTTTGTGAAATAAAAGTAGATGCAACGTTAATTTTGATTGAGGCCTTTGTGAAGAACGTGCACACGCATATTCCAAAACTTGTCACTGATCCCAATCCTTCTCTGAGCTCATTTATCAAAACATATGTCACTTAATACACTCCTTTGCCCATGGACGTTCTGACAACTTCACAGGCGTCTCCAGCAGCACCGACTGCTTTTGTAATGCGCTGCACTTATCTGCCATATCCTGGGGCACTGTTGCCTGCGCGGACAATAAATCATGCTGCAAAATCATGTGCTGCCCCAGAAACAAATGTAAGCCTATAAATGTTTCTATCAGAAGACGGCTATAGCCTCCAGTGTGGATTTTTCTCCCTCCCTCTCTCTCTCTCTCTCCACTTTTTCGAGGGCTTGTAGTAAATTTACAGCAAAGATGTAAAGCGTGTTTGAAGAGATAAGCCTCCAATTATGTCCGTTTATAATGAACATCTTATCGTCGGCATTAGATCTCTGTATTGTGAAAGTCAAATGCGCGGGGTGTACTAATGGTCAGTGTGTGAGCTATTGCATTTTTCATTACTGCAGATTGAGTTCTATCAGGGAATAATACAAATGTGTGAAACTAAACAATTTCCATCTGAGTAAAACGGGTTTGTTTTGTTTTATTGGCGTAAAGGGGTCAATTCTCATTCTTTACTTTTTTCAGTTTATAGGTTTTTGAAATTGTGTAATCGCCCGAGCAGTGTACATCAGTTACTGTGGTTTCCAGATGATTAAAATGTTTTAATCGTCCAAACAACACATAGCGATTTGAACCTAAGGAAGGACTTTATTACAGGTTTTATGATATATTACACAAGTTGACAGCCAAAAAATGGTCAGGGGTTTCTCAACTGATTTAGACTAATGTTGGTGTTCTGAGTCCTAATATCACATGCATTTGCTCTATCAGGTCAACTTTTTGAGATACAGCCATAGTGTTACGGATTACGTACGTCTACGTTATTATGAATTCTGCTTATCAAATTTGATGGAGTAAATAAAAACTGAATGACTTTGGATACGTTGACTTTTACTTCTTGAGGAAAACGGAAAAAACTTGAAGGGTTTCTCAGCTGATGATCTGCAGAAATTTGTTTTTTACGCAAAATCGAAATAAAAAAATATTTTTGTAGCAAAAATCCTGACCTGATTGAGCAAAACCAAGGTCATTTTCGGACTCAGAGAATCAAAATTAGTCTAATTCAGCTGGAAAACCCTGGACTATTCTCAAAAAATATTTTTTTGTTACCCAGTGCTATGTGACCATTAACTCAAGTAAGGAAAACAAACCAGGGCCAGAGTGGTTTTTAACAGGGTAAATCAACAACAGCTAGTTGTTGATTGATTGATGGACCGATGTAACACACAGTATTGACAGTCTGTTTTTTGTTGTTAATTTCTGTTTAAAAGCTGTTGTTGTTGTCTCTTTATAAAGGGACCTAATCTAAGTACACCCATGGAAATCAATAGTAGGTTCTTTTGTATTTTTTTTTTTACATCATTCCATGAGTAACAACTAACATCTAATGTTTCTTAAGTATCCAAGTAAGAGCAAAACACTTTTTGGCTTCATTACTAGTAAGTAAGTATCTACATTTTCTTCCCCTTAAAGTGGACATATCATGTTTTCAAATAATTGATTTTTACATCTAAATCATTAATTTGTGGTCTATAGAAAGCGTAACTGCAATGCCTGGGTCTGAGTCTCATTATTTGTAGCTCCACGGGCCTTTCTTCTACACCTGTTCTGAGGTGCGTCTGAGAGCAACCTGTTTTGGTGCTGTCTCTTTAAATGCAAATGAGGCGCTTTTGACCACGTCCCCATCCAGGTGACACAGTTTCAACTCCACCCCGAGCGGCCATTTTTGTAGTTTCTAAGCACAGATACAATTATCTCATAGAAACTTCTCATTACATCGCAAACATGAAGCAGGCCTTCCTCATTGACTGAAAGCAAATGTTAACTTTCATTCTTAGTACAGTCTTATTATCGACTCCATGCGCACAGTCTATGATGCTCACACGCCGGTTTGTTTACAACAGCGGCCGCCTGGCGCGGGCCTACATCGCAGGATATGACGCACTACGTTGACAGAAATGTTTACATTGAATATTACTTATGCACAATTTTACAGCATTTAAAAACGTTAAGAACGTTTTTCCTTCTACAGAAGGAAAAAGACGCATGCACCTCCGGAGCCGCAGGTTGCCGACTCCTGGTTTATACAGTATGTGGAAGCAAATACTGTAGAGGATCAGGATATGTGCAGTTTCAACAATCAAATAAAATGCAATAGTCTCCATTAAAGAGAGTAATAAACATGTCTCAGAGTGAGGGAGGTGGACACAGACAACACTATTGTTTGTTACATGGATGAGAATTGGTCAAAAAAGACTGAAATGCATATTGTCAGTCATTTGCTGGCTCTAAATCTGTTTAATTTGTTCACAACATGTTACTTTTGGGCTCAAACATGAACTTTTAATGCAATGCAAAATGTAGGTATCAGAACTTTATTTAGGGCGTTTAATCGCGCTTCGAGAGGAGAGGGGAGACGCGGACTGTTTCCTGCAGCAGTGTATTTATTGGGTGCACAGATCACTCAAAGACACGCATGGTCCTGTGCGCGTTTATGGGGTTGGGTACATGGCCACGTTGAGGCTGCGCGCTCAGCCACAACACGGTAGAGCGGCCTCTCGCAGCCGCTGGACGTGGAAGCTGCTCATTACAAAGCGGCCGCAGATGCCCCGGAACACGGAATCCAGTTCGAGTACATACAGCAGGGCGCGGATACGCGTGCCCATCAGCTCAATAACATTTCTCAACGGATTTACACTTTTTACAATACATGTGTTTTGTATGAGGCAGACAGACCGGCCCAAATATGGGCATCGGCCCCTTTGGGCATTGCCCGGTACGCCCGTTGGCCTGTCCAGCCCTGTTCGCTGGCATCCTTGAGCTTGGACTACATATTAAGTGATGCACAGTGGAGGAGGGCTGGGCCGAAGTGTTTTGTTAGACGCCCATGCCTTTATTATAGCAGTCTCGCTGCAAATACTGTGACGTAATAATTCTAAACACGTAATATGAGAATGGCAAAATCAGAACGGGTTGAAAAATCTTACCTAAACAGAATAAGATGTGTTCTCTGTAACCCATGAAGAGACTGATTTCATTTTTTGCACTTCTGGAGGCTCCAACTACACAACTTAAGGCATTTAAGGCACAACTAAGGTGGATTTTTCATGATATGTCCCCTTTAAGCACCAGCCCCACATCTCCTGCAGATGGTGAGTCCACAGGGGGATGGCTGCTCACGTCTGAGCTGCCTTTATCTTTCAGTGGGGGCTTCAGGCAGTGGGGGTTAAATGCCCAAGGACACAACGGCAGCAGACATCAGTGGGAGTCAAGAAGGTCTTGTGGTCTTTCTGTGAAGAGCGCTTAAACCACTGTGCCAACACTTGTGGTGGATAACTGACAATCGGAACAATATTTGGAAAGATTTACAAAGTGCTCTTAACCAAGTAGTGTTTTGAAAGGCCAGATCTGTTTCACTGCCATACAAATAAAGTTTTACTCCTAGAGAAAAAAAGTCGTTGAAATCTATAATTAGTAACATGCCATTTCACTATTCCTTTTATTGCGGCTTGTCAAAAGATACATATGCTTATGTATCCAATAATATACAATAATACTCTATATGCTTCTATATTGACCAGTGGTTGTCAGTGCAGTATCACAAACTCAGTGAAGCGTACTTTTGTCCCCAAACTAAACCACGGCCCATGACCAGCTGCCACAGTGATCAGTGCTTTTAGTTGTGGATAATCTCAGGTACTTTTCATCATCTGTCATTCCTCCGCTGTTCTCCAGGGGCACCCATCCATCATGTGTGCTGCACCAGGAGGTAAAAAAAACATATTTGAGCGACCTGTTGTGTCTGCTGAGGAATTCTCCAAAAGAGAAAAATCCTGCTACCAATTGTGTCGAGAAGAAATCGCCAAAAACTCTATCCATTTGTCCGTGTAACTGACAAGTGTGATTTGGCTATGATCGCGTCAAGGCTGTCCGCAATCTCCTGTTATGTTCTACGGCTAGCCCCCATTCTCCGTTTTGTAGTCTTTATGACAAAACGAAGTGCGTCTCTGAGTTCACACATCATTACCCACTGTAATGCCTCAGCACAATGATGTATGGAAGCCTCCGCTCGCCCCAGTCGCTCCTGGCACAGAATGATTGGCGAAAACTTGTAAAAGCAGCTTACAATGGAAACTTATTTCTTTTAAGAAGTTTATCGAAAGGGAAAATATTAATTTGAACGTCAATGCTGGGGTGATTTATGTTAGCTAAACAATTGGCATGTGACTCATTTGTCTTGTAGATAGAAATCTCAGAGCACACGCTGTACTGCATGGTATTAGTGAAGAAAGGACGAGCATAGTGTAGTTTATTGAAGACCAAGGTTAGTGTCACTCATAGACTGTATAATTATGGACTGTGGCCTTTCCCAAGATGTAGACTTTCACTTATGCAGAGACCACCTTGTTTCCATGAGTAGAATCTCCTGCTGGAAAAGTGAAAAAAAGTCCTACCCCTATGCATAAACAAAAGTATTGAAAATTACACAGTGATCACTTAAGGCTGGAACAGTTGTTGTGATTTTCTGTCCTGTGAACAGCCAATCTACAGCAACTAAACAGACCAAGTTTGGGAACATGAATATAATCCTTTTTTTACGAGAATGACTTTGCATTGTCAATACAGGTTGCAGAGTTTCATTTTTGTATTTGTTTGTATCAGCGACGCGGGCATCCCTGGGGGTTTCTCACTTTTCTCCCAGTGGGTTTGTAGAGTTGTTGCTTTCCGACGCA
Organism: Knipowitschia caucasica; assembly: GCA_964034765.1. Taxonomy (NCBI): domain Eukaryota; kingdom Metazoa; phylum Chordata; class Actinopteri; order Gobiiformes; family Gobiidae; genus Knipowitschia; species Knipowitschia caucasica. The sequence continues at coordinate 21,081,140 of OZ035843.1, forward strand.
GTAGGGTCCAAGGACAGTGGCGATGATCCAGGACACTCGACATTTATGGACTTTATCAACATTTACGGACATTGCTCATCTGCCCCTCATGGACCAATGTCTCTATGTGTTTTTTTCATTACATTTCTGATTGACTTGAATTGAATGTGCCTGTGATTTTTTTCAATTGAATACTGTAGATGTGCCATGGACCAAAGTGGTTGGGGAACAGGTGTCAGGTGTCTTTTTGTTAATTCCTTTCTTTTTATCCAATTATGGGACGACAAATAAATATTCTCTCATCAAAGCGGAACTACGAGATGTTGATGATTATTGGATCTACAATAGACTTCAATATGATTCTAACATTCATTTGTATCGCAGCTTTCTCTCACCATATAGTTCAAGTAGCTTCAGTAATATCCTTTTGTGTGGCATTGTCGAGCACTTCAACATCTCTCCATGCGACAGACCTACTGGTGTGCATACTTATAGATATAATTACATCCATATGTCTCAGCAAGAGGAGTATATTGTTTTGTATAATATTTTTTTCTATCAGAGAGGATCGCTAACAAGTCTGTCTCGGGCTTACACTCGCTGAAACCCCTGTGAGATCAAATGCATGTGATTATCCTCCCATTAACCTACAAAGGCCTATGAAGCGGTCACATGATGCCATCAAAGCTCGTCTTATAATAGCTCTTTGTTGGGTAAAAGCTGCAGCAGGCGGAGAATAACAATTACTCTTAACAGTGGATGGAGCCAGCCGACAGCGAAATTAGAGGGTCGCAGTGTGAGTGGGCACTTAATTGCACAATGACACTAATCTAGTTGGAGTTATTGGAAATATGGTTAAAATATTGTTCTGCTTGTGGGAAATAATGAGTTGTATTCACAGCTGTCACAGGGGATTTTTTCCGTCTCAAACATGGGGGAGACCGACTGAAAGAAGTGAAGGGCCCGAGCAGAGAAAACTGGAAGGGATTAGTCAAAATCATTAGGGATGGGCTCAAAATATTTCGGCGGAAAAGGAATGGTTTTTGGAAAAGAGAACTGAAAATTACAGCACAATTATACCAATGTTTTAGCAATTATGCTTAGTCATTTTGTTAATTACGGTAAATGCAACACACACACAGAGACACACGCAAAACTGACTTCTAAGTGCTTTTAACCATGTCTAACTGTTTCTTTTATACAAGTTTTCATGATTTGCATGTACATTGGCAACATACCCTGGGACTGCAGTCGGAAACTATAGCTATAATCTGGAGCAGCACATCTATCTGTCTTTGATCGTAATTGTACATTGTCTCTTCAAATAAAAAAGCACTAAACCTGAATTTTCTCTCCTCATTTTCCCCCTCACTACACCCATAGTTCTTTTTTGTTGTTGTTGATTTCAGTTTATTTAAATGTGATACACAGTGGATTCAGCAGCATCACATTGGCATATTGGCGCACAAACAAATCTTGCTACCATGACTTGGCTGCATACAGTATGAATTAGCATTTGGGAAATGGGGTGTTTTTTATTCAAATCTTCATGAATGTTTTTGTTATCATTGCAGATAAAGCATTTTTTGTCTGCTTTGGATATGTTTTAGGTGCAGTATGTTCCTCGGTAGGGGGCCACATCACATTATAACTGGGACATTCTGTATTTGGTCTGAGAATGTCTGGGTCCCTCGCCATACGATATGCACTGCACGGTTCACGGTACCGGTATATCATACCATGGTAGCTCATGCTAAGTTGCAAGACTTCACTGGGTATTGACTCCCATTGACTCCTATTAATTTCAATAGGCCCACCGCTGAGTCTAGCGGAAGACATAACATGTTTTGTTTATAAGTTAATTTTCAATGAATGTCTGTACAAGAAGAAGCTAAACATATGATCCTTTAAGCTATGAATGCAACTGATCAGATTTTTGAGCTGCAAGTTAAGTCAGGTTGATCTATAAATCATCCTGACAAGTGTTTGACATGCAGTATGAATCACTATTGTATGAGCTCTGTGGTATTCACGTCTTACGTGGTATAAGAGTATCTTCAGTAAAGGCTGAGGTTATATGAATATGTGTCTGTGAGAAGAAGGGCAGGACTTACTTTGAACACAGAGGCTGCTCTGATGCTCAGGAAAGCTGGGCCCACGACCATAGGGCCCACGACCATAGGGCCCACTCGGAGGCTCACCCTTACTCTCTGGGCTATAGACTCTGAGGCTCACGCTGGACAAAGGGGACCCCAGAACTCACACTGTCTGGGTCCCACTCTGGAGTCATTCACATGGATGTGTTGGTCTCTTCAACTCTGAAGAACTCTGCTCAAGCTACGGTTCATATATTTGCCTGTTCTATTCACTATCTTCAATAAACATCTTATGGGAGAAACATGCTTGGAGGTGGTTGATAGAACTTGTGTATTACTGTCCTAAGACAGGATGTATAAGGGCTTGTTCACACTAAAGGGCACAAAAGTGTGACAAAATCTATCTATCTATCTCTTCAATGTGTCTGTGTTTGAAATCTTTCTTCCAATCTATGAAAGTAATTTTAGCTTTTAAGTTATAACCTTTTAAAGTCCAGATACTTCAATTGTCACTTTACTGTGAACACACTCATAAAGGAGATACTCGGAATTAGCATGTCAATATTTTAACAATACGAGACAATATATTGTGATATATCCCAGTACCTATTTGTTGGCACACCCCTTTTCCGTATCAAATACTTCATTCACCATACCTTTACAAGCATATACGTAGTAGAATTTTCTACTTCGGATCAAGACTATTGGTCCTCCCAATAATTCTGGTGATGCAGGCTCATCAAATAAGACCAGAGTTTTGTTGAAGTAAGTAAGTAAGTAATTTTTTTACTTAATTAGTTTTTTGAAGAAGTGGAGAGGGCGGTTCTCTCCTAAACTTTGGGAAAATCCTCCAATACACCTTTAAGTAGTGAACTTTAGAAGCTAAGTGTTGGCCTGAACTTTAATTTAAGATGTAATCTCACCTTCAAATAGATGACTCACACTGCTTCTGGATCAAAGCCCCTACTGCGATCCTAAATAAAAGGAGCCCTGGTTTAACACTGGCCTTTGAAACGGACAAGTCTGGCATCGGCTACACCCTCGTCAGTTTATTTCTGTCCGACTCCCTGCTGGATAGGCCCCTTCAATATTGGCCCAATTAACCTTGTATCCTAGCAGCGTTTTATACCAATTCAAGCACTGAGCTGTTGGTTAATACAAGCTACATGAGTGTCTCTCTGGGTTGTATTGTGTTATGTAAAAACCTGCTCTATTCAAATGGAATAATCAGAGCTCTCAGGTTATCACCGCAGTGGCAAATGAGTTGTTGTTCTGTGCGCAGCGTGGTGGAAGAATTAGTGAGGGTGGGAACAGAGACTTTTGACATTTGCGTGTTTCCAAAATGAGTTCTCCTTCATCACATGTGTCCCTTATGTATGTCAAGCTCAGGAATAACTCCATCATTAATCAAAGGGCAACACTGCAAGTATGTGCAGTTTTCATCGCACTAAACACTACCATCGGCTTGTTTCCATGGCATCGCTTTGACTGATATTAGAGGTAGTGGTAGTAGTAGTAAGATTTTGTTATGTAAAACATATGCAAAATGAAATTTTTAACAAGATACAAACTAAAACCAATCAAACAAGACACAAAATAAACACAAATTAACCGTTTGAAACAGAGGTTGGACGAAGCTAATGCTTATTTGGCTCCAACCCTTCTCAATATTCCACATGGCTTTCATTCTATATTCATGTTTTTATTGATAGGGTCCAAAAAAAATATTAAAACCCCAAAAGTGTTTGTTGTTCCTGCATTGATGTTTAAATGGAACAAATTGCACACACTAAGAAATATGAGTAAAGCTGGAGTAGCTCCTTTTGAAACCATAAAAAACACCTAACTCTATTCGTCAAAGAATCGCCAATGATTGTGATCTACCTTAACCATATTTTTTGAGTCAAAGTTTCAGTTCCTTTCAATTCACGTTTGTTTAGCCCGTCGTCTCAGATAAATGAGAAAATTGACCGGCAGATTATAGAGTCAAACATTGGTCAACAGAGAGGTAGGATGACCAGTGGCTACAAATGTTCATAAATGTCCATACATGTCCTGGACTGTGGCAACCAAAATTCAAGCGAGAGAAGCAAGTGGCCGACCAACCGCCGCGACATTGCACAGCAGAACGAGACTAATGTCACCACTTCGTTCGTGTTGGTGAAATGGAACCTCTCTCCGGAAGCGTCGGCCCCTATTGTTAGCTTCACGCATTAGCATCAAACTTATTACCATACCCAAAGGTGGTAGCAAGGATCAAAGGCAAGGATGTACTGTTTAATATTTCTGCCTCATTACACTGTAAGGGCTTTTGATTACTGGCCTTTGTGTGCCACTGCCAATTTGAGATCTGATGTCCTCGGCTCTTAAGCAGAAAGTGCAATATTAATAGCCGTTGGAAGCTCCGTGTTGAATTAGAGGAAGTGGTTGGCTTGGCAGAGTGCGCACTCACAGTCCGGGCGAGCGCTGGGCCTGTATAATTGGCCTTCACATGTCACCTATTTCACTTATGTCACAAGGTTTCTTTGGATAAAAACTAAGGCACCCATTAAACCTATATCACTGTCCACATTAATTTTACCTTTCCCCCTTAATGATGTGGGGTTGTGATTCTTGAGTTGTAGTGGTCACATTGTCCTTGTGCCATTGTTATTTTAGATGGATGACTCATTTTAGAGCTAAAACTAGAAGCTATGTAGAGAATAGACCTACATGACACTTGGGAGTGAAATTGGGACATTTAGGGCCAAAAGCTAAGAGTACTATATCTCTTCAGATAGTGTAGCTGTACTCGACCGGCCTTGGTCTCGAGTCCGGTTTCAAGGTCCAACTCCCCATCTAAAAGGCTGACTTACTGCAAGAATGAATTTTACTTGCATCCATACTCTACCTTTGCGTTTGTTCTTTTATTTGATACATGTGCGATACATTGCACAATAAATGTATCGCACAGACAGCTGGGATTCCTTTTCATCTGTGTTCCTTGGACAGTGGAAAAGTGACAGCAGGTTTATGCATGATCTGATATCACCAAGCAATCAACAGTCCAGGTTCAATGTTTCATTGGGTTAGGGTTAGAATAGGGTTAGGATTAGGGTCTAGATGTTAGGACTAGGGTTAAAGTCAGGGCTCATTATGGTCAGAGTTTGGGATAGGGTTCGGGATAAGAATAGGGTAAAGGCTAGAGATAGAGTCCAGGATCTACTTGAAACAGTAATACTGGCCTGTTGATTACTTGATGATGCATATTTACAGCCCTAGCAAGAAAACCTGATTACCCTTTAGCCACATCTTTAGGCAGTTAGGAATCAACAGCACTATCACAAGGTAAATGAAATGAAAAGCTCTAAAATAATGTGAATATTTTTCTGAAGATCATTATTTCTGCATTATGCCGTTGTTACTTTTTACACAGAAAAAAAACTGCACTATCGTGAAAAAAAAACAGAAAAAAACTGCAATTGTTTGAATACATCTACAGTACCTATACCTGAGCTCTAATGGACCACAACAGCGTGTCAGTAAGCAGCTGGAGCTCGGGCTATAAGTCCTTTGTCAGGGGTATGCATATGAGGCCATTATCTTCTGAACGCGCTGCTTTGTGCAAGAGCGACTGTAGCATCCTCACCGCGCCGCCGTAGATACACTCTTGGTTGGAGTAATTAGTTGAAGAGGCTAGGACGCGCACGGACCGGGTTATTGTCTGCTATAGCTGAGTAAACAGTGTGATGAGATGGCCTGCTTGACTGATGGTGCAAGAACTTAGCCCCACGTCAATGCATCGATCCGCGGACGAGCCGATAATGCAAACAGCTGCGGGATTGTTCGTTCTCGCAAACGTCTTCTTTTCTAACAAGAAAGAGTTATATATACGCATAGGAGCCGCTTTTGCACCGCGTCGTGCAAACTATTCATTTTGATTTAATGTAATAAATTAGCCGGGCAAACAATAGTCCTCCAGCTATTGCGCTATTGACGGCGTAAGCTCTGGGTTTTCTGCTAAAGCCTAGAGTAATTATGTAATTGAGTGCACTGCAGGAACTTTGGGTCAAGAATGTGAGAGGGAAAGAGAAGTAAGTTTAAAGACTGACTGGTACAGTAAGTTTGACGTTTTCATTTTAATTAGCTAAATATTTGGTAACTGGTGAAAAAGTTTGGTATATTTTGAGTTAATTGGGGGGAAACTATTGCGCATAAATGTTTTTGGATTGATTATGATGTTTTGTTGAACTCCAAATTATAGCTACAGCATTCTGCAGATGATGTTGGATTATAATTCTTATGTTTTGCATCACTGTGTGGATGAAGTGATTTGTCATTTCTTACATATAAATTAGCAATCGTAATCATGCCCATACAGAGAGAAGCAAGCATCTGTATTGCATGACAGTTTTAAGTCTCAAATAGATGTTGGTTGTAGAAGTAGGATTGAGTAGTATACAGTATTAAGGATAGGAGATACAGGAGAGCGGTGAAGGCCATGGGAGGGTGAAGCACTTAGCATCAAAGAATGTTCTGCACGTGCTACGCTTTCCTTTCGGGATAAAAAAATATCTACATGTACTCTTACGTACATGCCCCTGGCGTCAGAGTAAAGCATAAAAACATGTAAAAAAAAACTTAGATTACAAAAGACTAATATAACCACTGCTCATGCAATTTAGTAGTAATTGCCAATTGAAGCTGCTGTGGGAAGAAAAACGTTTTTCTAGTCTGTCCAAGATGCAAAAAACTTTCAGACTAAAATATGGAGAAGGTCAGGTAAAGGTATATTGTATTGTCCCCTCCACTGCATATGACCCATCTTTCCAATGCCACTAGGGCCTCGGTCAGGAGCAGAGGTCACGACAGAGCAGCACCCAGGGACACGTGTCTAGATGTTGATGCTCGGAAAGCTGAAAGATTTTTGGCTGGTAAGACATTGAGTGATCTGCATTTATATATCAAATTTCACAGACTGAGGTCAGATTAAGTGCTTTAAAAATGTCAGTGTACCGGTAATGGGGTGGGGGAAACTGGAGTGCCAGGAAAGACCCATCCAGAGAAGAGAAGAAACTGGCAAATCTGCACCAAAAGGCTCAGGTCGACTCTCTTGCTGTGACGCATGAGTACCAGTCTTTGTGACGCACTTTGGATGTGTAATATACATGATTTTGATTATTTATGTTGTTGTTCTATCCTCTTTCAGCAAGAGGACAACTTCTTACAATCAGAATAACAAATCCATTCCTTGTTTTAACATTTACTTATACAAGGTCACGGTTGGACAGTGTCAAAGCAACAACTTTTCAGAGCAGTGAGCAGTGCAGAGACTCTGATAGACACAAAGAGGAAATCATCTCCACAAAGAAATGCTTACTAAATAATAACAATTGGCCTTGAACCGACTACAATGTGGCGCAATGATTTATTTATCCTTGAGCTGTGACTAAGACTTAAGTGTGCGCTTGTATTCTTGGTCCGTGAAGTTCTAAAGATGAGAAAAAAGCTAATACGTTTTGTGGTTCAAGGCAATTCATGTGCATTTTAAATCAGGGCCATTTTAGCAAAAACATTTGGGCAGGTCAGACTTGCATTTGAATTTCACAAGGTGTTACCCGCACGTTTACAGAAATATAGACATAATGAAACATCTTTGACCATGTAGTGAACCTGACCTCTCGACCACAGTGTTTTGGCTCTGCATTATTCATACGTATTTGCATCCAGCTAAGCAAAGCACACTGTTGTTTACGCAAGCGAGTCTCCCAAACTAGAGCAGTGCATTGCATGAAATGAAGCAGGTTGCTCTTATCACCTGGTCCTGGAGCTCTCGGGGGGCCTCTGCTCATTGGGGCCTGACAGAGAGCTGTTTCTGCGGAGGATGGGACGCTGGCCCAGATCTGACACTCCATGCTTAGGTTTTGGGAGCAGCAGGGGCCGAGGTAATTACTGACAATACTATCTCCATGCAGCATAGGCCTGTTACAGTCTCGCCTCGGAGCCATAGGGAGTCCAGTGGGATTTGACTTTCTCCATGTATGCATGCTTTCAGATTCCACAAAACACTGTGATAAATGGTGTGCTTGTTATAACTGGCTGTGAGTCCATGCACAAACTTTGATCTGTTAAATCATGTCCATTTGTCTCACCAAGATTCCGTATGTTCAGTATACAATTCAGAGCTCAGTCACAAAATCAAATCAAAGTTTTCATATGCATGTGTTTTTGGCCTCTGCCGCATCTTTTCATTGACTTTTTCAGACACAAAAGCAAAAACGAGCAGACCACCCTCACTCGGCCAATTAGCACTCAACCCAAAACGTGTTTATATTCAAACTCTATCAGAATATTGTAAAGCGCTGGGTGACCTTGGTCTGTAAAATGTAAATAGAGATAACTTACTACTTTGTTGTGGTCTGATTTGTTCACAACATATTACCTCAACAAACAGAATCTAATATTTATGAAGAAAAAAGTTATATTAGTTGAAGGTAAATAGGAGGATTTTCTAAAATTTTAGGAGAGAACCGCCCTCTCCACTTTTTGAACCAAACTCTCTGGTCTTATTTGACAAGTACGTATCAGAAGGATTGACAAATGGGAGGACCAACAGTCTTGATGATCCACCCAGAAGTAGACGATACACCTTTAAGTATATATATGGTTTTTCTTTTCTTATTAGGGGCGACAGTGGCTCAGTTGGTAGAGCTTTGGCCATTAAGCCTGAAGTTTGTGAGTTCAAGCCCACCTCAAGACGTACTTCACGACTCCCACTGATGTCTACTGTCGTTGTGTCCTTGGGCAAGACACTCAACCCCACTTTGCCTGAAGCCCCTGCTGAATAATCAAGGCTCCTGTGGACTCAGCACCTGCAGGAGGATCAGTGAGGGGCTGGTGCTCTGTGGACTGTGCAGCTCTGACTGCCACCCCCCCCAACCCAGAAATGGATTAAGGGGAAGAAAATGAATGGATGGATGGATGTATATATGTTTTCATATACTATCAAAGAAAACATAGTACTTCCTTTGTGCCTTTGTGTAGTTAATTTACTCCAACCCACTGCGTCCATGTCCCACTCTCTGTTGGCCTTTGATACAGTATATACAATGATTGGTGGCACTCTTTATACTGTGCCTGTACATTTCACTTTACTACCTATATGTAAAAGAAAAAGGACATTAAGCTTCAACAATAACAGATTTGACAAAGAAAATTGTCAAATCTATTATTAATTCCTTTAATTCCCTTCAAAGTTGAATCTCCAACATGGTCAATCTGCCTCTATATATGCAAAAAGACATCAAACACTGAGCCTCAATACATTTCTGATAGAAAATGAATCATTTAAATTACGAACCAGAAAATTGCTGTTTGATAGAGAGACCAGCTTTGCCATTATTATAAATCAATCCACAGAAAAAAAAGACACATATTCTGCCATACATTCCACTCATTAGAATACAATTTTACACTCCAGAACATTTCAGAGCAGAAACGCAGCAGCAGCAGGCGGCAGGATTGGAAATACTGAAATGCCGGTAGCTTTTAGCCTGTATTTTAAGTCAAGTTTGAGTTGGGATAAAGGTAATGGTCTGTAGAGGGATGATGAATGCATTTTTATGTGCTTTCCTCCACAGCTGTTTATCACGGCGACTTCATAGCAATGCTGATGTTAGTAACAGCTAAGTGCCTCAGTGGACCGACTTTACGTATGTGGCAAATGCGGACGCAAATAGCACTGGTGAGGCGCTATCTCCTGCCATATGTTTCCCACTATAGACCCGTTCTGGCACTGGTCCATTTGCCTGAAGGGAGAGGAGGATGCAGTGCTACACAAAAAAAACTTCTGAAATCGCCGAGAGCAATGTCCTGATAAGTCAAGGCAACGAGAAAAATGAAGTAAATGGTGTATTGATTTTCTTCCCCTCTCGCAAGCCAGAACATTATAGTATGTGACGAGATCTTAATAAAGACCGAGGCCGTAATGAGATGGCACCTACACTGTCTCGCACTTACCGGGGGAAGAATGCAATCTGTAACAGCTTCGGATAGTCTCGCATTCAGATCAGTTCATTCAGGGGAGCAAGGGAATGGCTTTTAGCTCGGCGAGAGTTTGGGCACAGCGTATATAACTGTCAATAGGGAAAGGGGGGAGATTGAAGTAGAGGTGTGATAAGAAAAGGCAAAGTTTGCAGTGTACAGGACTGGGAATGGGTGTGAGGCAAGCCGACAAAGACTAACATTCAAAGCATGATTAGTGATTGCATGTTGGTGCTTAAACAACCGATGTCAGTAAAAGGTTTATAGGGGGAGTTTATACTTCCGGGTGGACCATTCGGATTAATGGTCCTCCCAATTGTCAATCATTCTGGTGATACATGATCGTCAAATAAGAGCAGAGAGTTTTGCTCAAAAAGTGGAGAAGGCAGTTCTTTACTAAAATTTGGGAAAATCTTCCTACAGTACCTTTAAAACTGGGATACGATTTACCTGTGCATACGACTGAAGGGTGTCTTCACTCTTTTTTATCTCATTGACTGCCAGCCGTTTTTGAGGATTTCACTGACTTTCAAGACCCACAGAATATTGTGTGCTATGACTATGTGAAATCATAGACTGTACACATTAACGGACATAGTCACGCCTATCTCCGCCGTTCTAACTAATGGGCCAAAAATGTGGCTCTCATGGAGTGATTCAAAAAACGCATCTGCGCATGCGTCAGTCGGCACGAGCCCAATTATTTTAACCGAGTGCCTTCAAAAATTCACTCCGAGCAAACTAGAGTGGTCCAAAAAAATTCACTCCCCTCAGTATTGACACACATGTGGAACGGAGCATTGGGCCAGGAGCCAACTTTTGGATAATCCTGTAAAGACGTTTTTGAGAGGTCAGCTAATGCTATATGTTAGCATTGGCTAATTCTTATTCCGGGTCCACCCCCATCGGCCCGGGGTGGTATTGCAAGCATGTCAGCGCACGTCATTTTGGCCACTTTTGAGCCGAGACCCGCCCCCACTGTGTGAACTATGAAACCAGATTCTGAAAGACTGGACTGTCTACTTTCATCGGCAAAAATATGTTGGTTTCTAACTAGTTTTGTTGTAATCCTGTAATCCCCAGTGGAATAGAGGGAAGTTTGACAGGAATCACCAGTCTCAGACAAATACGTCAATGGCAGTCCATGAGTTAATATTCTGGGATTATTTATACTTTTTATGCCTTGTATGATTTTAAGGTTTTTTTTTCTTGTATATGAACTTAAATATAACTAATAAAAACTAAATAAATCATTATTCTTATTCTCTAGCTATCATTATTTGCTAAGTAAGTGGGATAATTGTCAAGCTGTGATTAAGACAGTATAAAGTCTAGTAGTCTACAACCAGGCACAAAAAAAGATAAGGAACAATTACCTTATACCTGCATTTGTATAATGTAGGTATACAGCTGATGAGTGCACTCTTGAAAGGAACAAAAAGATTGAGTATTGATGCAGAAAGTATCGTGGGGTAAGATGCACAGTTTAAGGAGAAGTATGTGCAGAACTACAACCACCACTTACTCCACTTTAAGAACCTCACATTGCGTTCGCCTTTTCTAATCCTTAAACACAACTCAGTGGGCATGCTCAAGATTATTAATGAGTTGTATTGGTCCAGATTGAACAGGGCCTCAAAAGATTCTCAAAAGCATTTGTAAGCGAAGAGTGAGAGCCTATTGATCTCTGGTTACTTTCGCCATCCGCTGAAATCTCATTAAGGATGAAAAGGCCTGTCACCAGTTACTTTGAGCTGTTTATAATCGACTGCACTACACTTTTTGGAATCTCGCGGTAGAAAAAATGACTAAATTTGAGCCACATGTCTTTAGAAATTGTGCACCAACATTGGCCTTGGACGGACAAAATGACCGGTTAGTATTGTGCTGACAACCGCATTGAAGGCTAGTCAAGTTGGGTTTGTCATTTCTGCTTTTTCAATGATGAAAGCGGCATTAGCTCAAGGTCAGTCCATCCTCCATCATCCTCCATCATCCTCCAAATGACTTCTTTGAACGGATTCTTTTTGATGAAGCACTTTGGTGGCTGAAAGAATTCGGAAATGTTGTGAAGATAGATCAAGAAACATTCTGGACGTTTAGGTCTTTTATAAATGATGTATTTCAAGTTGCTATCAAATGTGTTAAACATCAGTGAACATATTTTTTACAAGTAATATATTAGGGCGTAAAGACAAGAGGTATTCAAACAAGCAACAGTCCAGTGACAATGTATAAAGCACTAGTGAAAACCAGATAACTCGAGTCCAATTTAAAGTGAAGGTCAGTTACTTTTCAAATTGTGAATTATGGAGAGGAGGTACATCTTAGACCCTCCCCCACAGGTTCCTGATGACTGTGTGACTACTATCAATCAATCAATCAATCAACGTTTATTTGTAGAGCGCCTTTCCTACACAAGGCAACGCAAAGTACTATGACGATGACTTAAAATGACTGATTACCAGCTGAGCCCCCTCATTGTTGGTCCAACTATTCTCCTCCAGCAAATCTTACACTAGGTTATTTTAAAGAGTGTCAGACCGTCTCAACCTCTGAACGCAACATTTGACCTGTTGCCCTCTGGGTGGCGTTATAGAGTCCTACAGGCCAAGTCTGTGCAAGCAAAAAATTAATAGGGCTAGTTTTTATTCCGAGGGTGAGGAGCTCGGTCACACGGGAGGAGCTCGGAGTAGAGCCGCTGCTTCTCCACATCTGTTCAGGATGCCTCCCAGGACACGCTGGAGAGACTACAGTATGTCTCTCAGCTGGCCTGGGAACGCCTTGGGGTCCCCCCGGACGAGCTGGAGGAAGTGTGTGTGGATAGAGAAGTCTGGGCGTCTCTGCTTAGACTGCTGCCCCCGCGACCCGGCAACGGATAAAGCGGAAGAAAATGGATGGATGGATGGATGGATAGTTTTTATTCCACAACAACTGAAAAAAAGATCAAATTCTACCTCAGTTGACAATAAAGATATTCTATTCTATTCTGTTAGAAAACCTTTGAGACCCTGTGCTCAATCGATCAAAGAGTCTGACGTGTAGACTAGATACCGGAGTAGTCTGATCAGTTTGGGAGCAACATTCAATAAAATCATGGCTTTTTTCTATTCTTATGCTTGCAAACATACTCGGAGTGCATCACCAGCTCAGGAACTCAAATTGTCAAACTCTACAACGGTGGACTAAATCATATTCATTAATTCTCGCTGTAGGAATTGCATTGAACAAGTGCAGACTCAGACATATGGTGGAATGCACACAGCGTTCGAAAGTAGGTGGAAAAAGCCACCGGAGACCTACTGTTTCAACGGGCTGTCTGCTCCTTGAACAGTCAGAGATCACATTCACAGATGGTCTGCAGCATTTGAAAGACTTCCTTTTATCATGTTTACAAAAACTTTTTTTTAACTGATTTGTCCGTACATCTATTAATTTGACAAGATGAAGAGGATGCTATTGTTTGAGAGCCGCTCGAAAAGGGCACGTGTGTGGAAGCGTGGCTTTGCGGCACATGGGGGAGAGGTGTGTCATGGTGCATCTGATGAAATTCTGAAGGGGCGCAAGTAATCTGGCGCCCGGAGCACTTCAAACACTTTGTCCAGGTACATGCATATTTGACAGGGCGAAAAATCCGGGCAGAGCTGAGCGAGATCATTTCCGAAGGGAGATGCCACAGTCTGCTTTCCAGTAGTGCAATGAGATTTCAGTAGAGAAAGAAAAAGAATAAAAGAACAATGGATGAAAAATAAATAAATGAAAGGGGCCTTAGTCATTTGGGGGGAAATTAGGCTATCCATATGGGGATAAATAAGTGGCGCCACCTGCATGTCAAAACCAGATTCTGTGGGAAGCTAAGTAGAGCAGGGCCTGGTTATGACTATGACAGTGGGGCGGCTACGGCTTTAAAGTGCGACACTGTTGTTGTGCCCTTGAGCAAGACACTTCACCCACATTGCCTAGAATGAGTCCAAGTGTGTGGTGGTGGTCGGAGGGGCAGATGGCACATACTGATGGTAGTAAACAAATGATCCCTGTGTATGAGGCCAATTAGAAGACCAACGCACAAAGACCCTCATTTATATTTACATTGTGCTTTTCACAGATAGAGTATTTATTACATTCTTTATATCAAAGCATTGCAAATATATTAAATGCAAATGATTAAGAGCAAAGAATAAAAAGAAGGCATTTCAGTTGCAATCTATGATGTTAATCTGCAAATGAAGTACAGGGCCAACGCTGTTGATTAGGATGCAGTAATTAGTTAGAGAGCAGGTGCAATCACGGTGCAAGCGCTTTACTACTACAAAACCTAATCAAGGAACCCTGAACAGTCCACACTAATTGGAGAAGTGTGGAAACCGCATTAATGGGTCATTACATATCTATTGATAAGCTAAATTAAAACAGCAAGTCCCTTAAAATAATGAAGCCGACCCGGGCGCTCTCATCCATCATTCTACTTATTGCCAATACTTTAGATACAGGCTGATTGTGAATACTTTTGTTGAGACGAGCCTAATGTCAACACTAGGATAACATCTAAATGAAGTCTCTGGGATTTGGAAGAAGCTCCACAAAAGAGACAAGACAAATTAAATCAGAGTATTTTTATTGCAAACAAGCTATAAAAAGTAAAACAAAATATATATAATGGCAGGCATACAACTCTGAATTAAATGTTTCTATGTGTACAAGGTGAGAATACTAGAGCACTGATAAAAGAAAATCTGGAAATGTATTCTAAAGGCTTTTGGTTTAAGGCTCAAAAACAACCATGAAGGAAAATAAATGGTAAATAATACACTTTTGATCTTACATTCCGTCTTATAGATCAGACGCTGCCTTGTAATTACAAGTAATGATACAATGTGATTGCCTGGGATAATCCAAGTCTATTTTGCACAACATTGGAACAATTCAGTAAACCAGGTTATCATGTTATGTGAAGCGAGAGGAACAAAGCCAGTCAACATTTACAAGCGTTAGAAGCCGCTTAAACCGCTTCAATGTCTCGGACCATTATTTATAAAAATGTGTCTTATTAAAACTGCAATCACTACGATGGCTTTTTGGACGAAATCACGACATTTCTTTAATAATTTCTATGAAAATGCATAACAAAAGACCCATATTTCTGCTTCTACTGCATCATCTCTATACAACTATTCTTTATGCATTTGACATTTTTTTGAATTTGCTCTTACTGTAATCACTTTGGCACAGAGCACACATCCTTGAACCACTTCCCATTGTCTGCTCATTGGGTTTTATCGTTAACGAAGCCTGTCCAATATTGCTGAGCGCGAGTAGAGGATGATGCGGCCGCCACGTAAACAATATATATTGGCGCTCTGGACACATGCGATGTCCTCGTCAACGTGTCGCTCTT
Source organism: Knipowitschia caucasica (assembly GCA_964034765.1). Taxonomy (NCBI): domain Eukaryota; kingdom Metazoa; phylum Chordata; class Actinopteri; order Gobiiformes; family Gobiidae; genus Knipowitschia; species Knipowitschia caucasica. Next base: position 21,096,632 of record OZ035843.1, read on the forward strand.
AAAAGCCCGGTTCGCTAATTAGCTATGGATTCTTCTTGGGATCCGCCACGTGATGTCATTTGTCTGATTACGACAGGAAGTACAGTCCGCTGCCACCTTCTTAAGTGAGCGGCTAAAAGATGGTACTCGGGAAAAGGCAACGGTAAACACGGTGCCGATCGCTACTATGGTTTATGGAGTGGTTTTGGCCTGACATCACTGTTCACGCTGGATTAATACCACGGCTGACAGATTATTGGCGGAGCCGAGGCCAATTTGTAAAGCGGCAATGATGTACGCCGACTGGCAAATTAGAAAATTGGAGTTTCCACCTGTCAGTGTCTGTGGAGATCCTTTTAAGATGCTTTATTGCGTGACATGCTTTACGTAGTCAGCACTATGTGTGTGGTCAGGGGTCACTGCACTCAAGTTAAAACTGTTTTATGGAGCGCAATTATACTGATTTTATCCAAGCAAAAGATGTGTTAGAAAAGTCTGTTTCGTCTCACTTCATTTGGATGTTTCAAAGGTTCAGATGGAAAGTTACTATCACATAAGGTTGATCTATGAGGGTCTGTTCAGCATCTCCAAAACCCAGATAGCGCAAGAGATATGAAGTTTTATTATTGATCAAGATAATGAGATTTACGTTGTCATTGAAAGGGGAAATGCCAAGGGTAAAAATGGCTATCCCCCTGTAACTCCCAATGCTACCACCAGAAGGAGATAGAGAGGAGCTGTGTTAGTTTTTGCCTGCATTGTCTGCCTTGCCTTACCATTTCAACTGATAAAAACAAAAATATAAAAACAAGGTATTCGTGCTTCTACATCATAGAAAATCTCCAAAACAAAAAATAAATAAATTGCTTTCTTCAAGGAGTGAATGTTAAAGGGTTAAAAGGCAGAAAACTGCTCTGTGATACCATTACATCATACAGGATGGAAAGAGGATAGAGTGGCGGCGTTACATGGTTGTGCCAGAAGTACCTGATATTAGCATGGATGGCTGTAAAAACAATCCCAGGACTGTTGCTGAAGAGGAAGCATTGCTGTAACAACATTAAAAGCTCAAAAATGTCGATTTGGCTTTGGACTATAGGTCTCCTTTAAAGATCCCCTTTCAGTATTCCACGACTGCACATCAGTCCCTGTTATTTCCCCGGAACAAAATATAACACAAAACTTCTGCTTTGATGCGAAGCAGGGAAAGTGTTAGAGTTTTTGGGCAATGTAGCATTAAATGTTTGAGACACCGATAGCATACCGAAGCACACATTTACATATCACTGGCTTTTATTCCCCCGTCGTATCCGTGGTAAATGTACTTCCTTAACAACAAAGAACGCTTCACTGGTTACAAGCGAATAATTAAGTTTTCTTTGCGCATCGCTGCTACTACTTTTGTCGAGCTGTTGTGCATCTTGGAAGTGTCCTAGATTACCTTTGTCCTGTGTTGGAGTGTGTTTTCTCTTGTGCCATTTGTCCCGTTATGAAAGTGCTATGTACAGGTTCCTATGCAGGCGAGCGCAGATTAATTGCCCCTTCCCTGACGCCAATGGAAATAACAGGTCAGCACTGTTTATCTCAGGATGTGTAGAGGTCTCTGCTTTTGAGTCAGAGCATCGAGGGACTTTCTGCATCGTCCAATAGATTTGCACCTGCGTAGACACCTGGATATCTCCCTCGTGCTTTGCTGTGAAATGCCTCCCTCAACATTTGCACTCTTTGTACTTGTTTTTTTGTGTAAACAGCAGGCTTTTTTCAGTCCAAGATGATATAAGCCCTTGTCACCTGATGTTTTGCACTCCAAACTTCTTGACTCCAAACCTTTCAGCGTTTTTGTCTTTCCTTTTTTTGTTGTATCTCTCTTTTCTTGCAAAGAATCCCAATCAATCGTGAAACCCTCCGGCCACAGAGAACAGAGCGCTCCTCTCTTATGCCCAGCCAGGACAAAGAAGAGACTCCAGTGGGGAAAGTAGACACAGCAAACACAGGGTAATCCTGAGACATAAAAGGCTTGGAAGTTGGAACATACAGTAAGGGCAAAATAATGCGAAGATTATGCAAAGAAATGGGTGAAATGCTTTGTGCAATTATTACTCAACGGTTTGTTACAGTAAACGTGCAGGAGAGAAGATAGGGATGGGACAATAACTGGTTTAATTAAGGCATTAAATGCTCTGGTATATACTGTGGTATTAAAATGCCTCATTATACATCAGGCCACAGGGAATGGGCCTCTGATGGTATTAACAACATGTGTGTATAAAGTTTATATTAATCTTAATGTAGAGTTTGTGAACCTTTGTATGTGTAAACTATTTCTGCAATAGCTTTTGTCACAAATATGCGAAAAATGTGCCAAAGTGCATTAACCCTAAACTATTGTAACACTACTTGAGATACCAAAGTACCCAGAGGAAACTTACGCAGACATGAGGAGAACATTCACACCCAGAACTTTTCTTGCTCAAGAACTGCTTCCGAAGCCAGTGCAGGGTCATTAATGTCTGTTTTTTAGCGCCTATTTACTGTCCATTGTAAAATAAAAAAGTAATGCTAATCAATGCTATACTTCTTGGACTAGCATGTCCAAATGTGGTTGTGTCTTTGCGCATGGAAAACAAACGATATTCAAATAGAATGATACATCCTCGGTGGAATTTTGCCCTGCTGCTCATGTGCAAGAAAATAAAGTAACCTTCATCAAACTGAAAAACTATCTGATAAGTAAAACACGTCAACAGAATGACTTTTTTATAACTAAAGTATATAACTTTAGAGTCTGTCGTTTATGTACTGACAACACGCTTCTGTTGTTTCAATGACCAGAGATGGTTTATGGACGCAGCCTGGGGACCCACTTCTTCAGACTACTTCAGAGCCTTCTTTAGGCTCCTTCTCGATGTTGAGGCAGCAGACCACCTCCTGTGAAGCCCTGAGCTCCGAGGCTCCTACTGCTTTTGGAGAAACTCCTCTTTCATTTATTGAGGTACGTACACAAAAGTTGCAAAACATTTATGAACAGCAGTGTTTGGGCTTCCATGGGCCGTTAAGCTCAGGACTCAGAGTGCAGTCTTCAAATCATAAGCAATATAGCTCCTATGATAAGTTTATGTCTATTGTTTTGAATATGGTAAAGTTAAAACAAAAATAACAAATATTACTGGTAGTTACATTAAAGCAGGGGTCTCGAGTAGCTCACCACCCCCTTTCATGAAGCTCCGGAAAGGATTATCACATGACTTTTAAAGTCAATACATACAATTTTAACTATAAATCTGTTCATGAATGCAGGTATGCTGTACTGTACAATGCGATACTATGCATGTGTGTTCTCGAGGATTTGCTGTAGTTATTTTATAGACAAAAATTGTGTTACGACGGCTAATGGAGTTGCTCTCTGCCATTTCAGTTTTATAAAAGTCGCTCTCCAATTGAAAATGTTGGAGACCCTGCTTCAACGTATTGTTTTGAAAAACTAAAAACCAAACTTTCGCTAGTTATTGGAGAGATTTGCCAATCCCATGTCCTTCCTTTAGTTTAATGACATTAATGATTCATCTAGATTATTATCTCTTTTTGACTGTTGACTGTTGCACTGAGCCAAAGCAATTTCCTAGTCTGTGACCTCCTGTTACTTACGTGGCAATAAAAATGATTCTGATTCTGATAGACATTTGTTTTATTGACTAGTGCAACCAAGAGGCAGCTTAAGTTAGTGAAGCTAAGTGAAGCTTATCAAAATACAAGTAATTTTTTTTTAAATATTAAAAAAAATATATATGCTATTTTTACTGCACACATTTCTTTTGTGTATAATAATGTTAAAATCTCAAAAAATCAGTCACATATTCATTTCCCTAAAAGTTTTGAGGAAACATGAACCAATTATTTCTTTTCTCCTGCTTGGACAAGTTCCGGCTTCCTATTGTGCGCCCGTTCTGCGTCATTACACATTTAACAACCTATAGAGCCATTAGCCCGGCTTCTGTCCGACGTGCAGAGCTGTGGAGGAGAGACGAGAGACAGGGCTCAGGTAGAATGCACCTCAGGCTAATCACTAATGAACTGGATCTGCAAAGTGAGGAATATTTAAGATCCATAACCCCAATGTTACTGCCTCTAAACGGCTTTAAAATGGCGATACGAGTTGTGTGCATGAGATTCAGTGGCCATAGTTTTGCAGGGCACCGGTTAATATATGAAATGGGGAGAGTCTGACAGTGCTAACCCAGTTTTTTGGTTAGAACAGTTCATACATAAGGCAACTCAAAGTGCAAATTTAAAAAAAATGATTTAAGGAGAATGCCAAACAAAACAAATGCACAGAGACATAAGCAAAACAAAAAATACAGAGCAAGGACCAACAAGATGAACACAAACAAACAAACAAAAGGATTTTTCACATTCACACCAAAAAACAACAACAAAAGATTTCTTGAATAATCCGTTTTTTTTGTTGTTGTTTTTTTTTATAATCAAGACAAAAAAAAAGTTTCAGTTTTTTGGTACTTTTCTTTTTCTGTGATAATGCAAAAATAAATAAATAATAAATATCATAAATAATCACAGTACATTCAAACCAGTGAAGATACAATCAGTTCAGTTGTACGCACAGCTAAATTGTTTTAACCTGGATTTGAACATTGTCAGAGTAGAAGCCTGTCTCACATTTTCAGAAAGACTGAAACGCTGCCACCAGAGTGTTTAGTCCTGACTCTGTTGTACCAGACCGGGACTGGCCTATACTGCTGCTGCCCAATCTGTGTTGCGAAGAAGAAAAGCAATTTATGTCAGAAGATTTTGACACGTTTTGCTCCAGCCTTGTGATATCTTAAGCTTTTTGTTTATCGCCCTCAGGCTGGATCCTAATTTCCACTATTAATCTTACACAAGGCGAAGGAGAACAAATGTAAATGGAAGGATCCCGTGATATCTCTCGGAGCAGATGTGCAGAGCCTGTTGTTCAATTACACAGACATGGCGCGTCAGATTGGGCTACCTTCTAAAGTGACAAATTTAAATGTAGATTTCATTTGGTGCGTATGAAGCAAATGGACCGTGACGTCGCTCATCATGGCTCAGAGTGCGGTCCTGGTTGAGCTGTTAGTCAGGAGCAGTTCAGGCAGCAACACCCGTATCATCGTAGTCATTATTAATTATCCCACTGCTCATGAGACAGACATTTTGCATCCTGTTATTGTGTGCCTATGTTAGTTTAAAAAAAAAAAAATGTGATAGATTTATATTAATATGGCAATGTGTTCCCACAAGAATACTTCCGATATGTATGCAGTTGATAAAATGTAAAACTATTTTCCTTTACGGTTACGTATTTATGATTTTTTTGGGTTAGTTGTGTCCCAGACAAATATCTGCCATTACTTTTTAATAATAACCACTGTTAAATTGCACTGTTAATAATAACCACTGTTAAACTGCAAAATGTGAATACATCCATTCTATGTGTCCCCAGATAACAGGTCACCATTTACCATTAAGTTATTCTTCATTTTAAATAATTAATATTATCCAATCATAGAGGATAATGTGTCTCTCATTTTGGTTGTCAGTTAATACAAAAAATAATGAAGGGGGTTTGCATCTGTAATTAGTGCTGTCTGTAATTAGGAGCTACAAGTGTCATAGGAAAAAATTTTCAGGCAACAAAAGTTGGATTGTAATTGTAATAACTTTTCTAACCCATTAAAGCGTTTTCTGACTCCGACTCTGGTGCAGGTCCTATTCATTCTCGTTTGACGGCAGTTTGTAACGTACACTACACAGGCATCCATTATTACTTCCCTGCATGTACGTCTGGGTCTGCTCCCAGTGGCTGCAGTTACATCAGTTCAATCTCATCCGACCAATCAGTGAACGCGGGAGGCCGGTGTTGTAGGTATGTGTCGGCGACGTCAAAAGTTTGCGCCGAATTTGCTGGTTGTAGTTTGGCAGTGGCGAAGAATGCAATGGTAAAGTAATTCTGTTAAAGCCAGAGCAAGAGGAATGTTTAGCAAATGTATTTGCAAAGGTGGCTAAGCAGATGGCTAGGCTAAATGCTAAATTCTAGCAACTCACTCAGACCTTAGTACGAAATGTAACTTGTACGATGGTGTGGAAAGACCAGGGTAGCTCCAGTCTACTGTGGTCCGGTTCTCCCAAACGAGGCAAGATCACCAGAATCATTGCAAGGACAAATGTCAATTTAACAGGAGACCGGAGCAGACCACTGCAGAGTCCGGCAAAAAATACATCCTATAGCATCCGCACTCCTCCTCGCAGTGCTCCAGGTCAGAGAAACATCAGCTCATTGGTTTTAAACACTTTCCAAGACCTCAGAGACCCGCGTGGGGGAGTGCAAACTACATCTAGAATAATAAACAGTAATCATTTCACATCATGTCTATGTTGTAGCTTGTCTTTCATGTTGTTCTATCTTTTTACAACATATCTGGCCTTTGTTGAACCAACAATATTTTGACAATGTTTAAAATCCAGGTAAAGCTGTTGGGTTTTGCTGTGGATAGACTGAAATATTCTCATTGTTGAGGATCATGTGGTAATCAGTCGCAGCAGCAGAACACCAGAGCTTACGCCATTAGACCAGCGGGAGGTGGCGTGCGTTGCTAAGCACAGATGTGGAAACGAATTTATAACTTGATTCAACTGGGAAGCCTGAGAAAGTCTGGGAAATTACAACTACTCACTCTTGCAATGGTCTCTTACCTCCATACCTCTGTTATAAAACAAATATGTGCAATATCGTCCCACTGATAATTGAAGCAAAGTTACTCGACTCACAAAACAAGTCACCGGTGCTCCACAAGCACAGTGCACAGAGAATGGGCTCCGACTCAAGTGGATAAAAATGAGAAGGCGGACGAGGAGAGCCAGCGGTGGTGTAATTAAGTCGGCTTGGCAGGTCGCAGCAGAGGGAGCCGATGCCAAGGCTGCGTAGAACCACCTGAACAGTCTGATAGAGGAGCTACAGATGCCTGCTCTCAAACACATGCTCAAGCTGGAAGTCTCTTTAACTTGCTGTCGTTTTGGGATCTGTGATCGGGATCAATACTGACGCAATACTTCAGAAACTGTATGTACATTTTCTAGGTATTAGGGATTTATATTAACCCTCTAGGCACCACGGTTGAGTTTAGTCGACGACAGGGTCCAGGCCATAGACTAAACAAGACTAAATTCACGTGGGCTACCCAGAACTTTTCCCCATAGAACTCAATGTAAACTAAAACAGCTCGACCTCAGCTGAGAACCTACAGCTTTCATAATGGTGGGGATTTTAGTGTTCCTCGTCATCCTGAACTTTTTTTCTTCTTAAATCCTTCAGTTTTCTTTAAATCCACACTTTAGTGCCACAAACTCTGCTCGTGAGTTCTGTTTATTTGCTCATGGCCTAGTGTTTTTCAGGTCTGTCAGTGAAAAATTCCATGAAAATTCTAAAATCCATGATTGCCACCGCTATATGATGTCATAGTACTCAAATTAGATGGTTAAATTGAATCCCTACACAAACTATGGGCCATCCTTTATATCTATTCAATTTACATAAAGCCTCTATCTTATATCACTTTGAAATTCAGATGTCAAAATCAAGTGTTTTAGGAAAAAAAACGTATGGTGCTTAAAGGGTTAAATTCTGGCTCTCTTTGTTTCAGCGTATAGAAATTAACATTTCTTGGGGATATACATTATAATCCAACTGTCCATGAACTGGGCATATCAACAATGGACATACTGTGAAAGACATAAAAATAGCAGGAGTGTCCAAACCTTTTACCAAGAGGGCCACTTTAGTTCACCAGACTGGTCCAGGGCCCTATAACATGGATGGTAAAACTGTTTGACTGGGTCTGTTCTGTGGAGATGGTCCGCTCGTCAAACAGGTCTTGCACATACATAATTTTATTGACTCTATGAAAGTACCTCAGTGGATTGTTTGTGTGAGCGGCAGAGGACCATATCCTGTATAATGACACAGCGGGGCACATTTGGCCTGTGGGCCTGAGTTTGGACAGACCTGCTCCACTCTAGCAACACTCACAATGAGCCTCAAGGCATTGAAGGGGCGTTCACACCGGACTTAACTTCGGCGTCAAAAGCGTCAGGTTTCCATTGAAAGTGAATGGTGAAGCGCGTCAGGTGAAGCCGAGAGCCCCGGCGTCACTTGACGCGCGTCAAAAGCTTCAAGAGTCGCGCGTACTACGCGCTCACTTGAAGCTTTTGACGCGCGAAACGCTCGCGTATCACAACAATCCCTTTGACGCCGAAGTTGAGCAAAGCTGAGCTTTTGAAGCTTTGACGCGGGCTTCAACCAATCAGGAGACGAGGAGCAGCAGCAGCAGAGGGTCTGTCTCTGTCATGAAGAGAAGTCATGTATCTGCTGCTGCTGTTTTATTGTCATTATTGTTATTAGTAATATTATTTGTATGAGTAGTAAAATTCTGAGTAACAAAAATCCTTGTACACATGCTGTGTAGTAAACGTAGTTTATTAAATATAAGAACAGGCTGACGATGGGTCTGGCTCAGAGCAAGGCAGCTCCGGGCGGGCGAGAGCCGAGGAGAGGCAGGGAGAGGCGAGCGAGAGCCAGGGAGAGGCGAGCGAGAGCCAGGGAGAGGCAGGGGGAGGCGAGAGCGAGGCGGGGAGAGGCGAGCTCCGGGGTTTGAGAACTCAGACTGGGCAAGTGACATGCGGAAGTACCGCTGAAAGCGAAACTCCTCCGTACGCAGCTCCTGGAGTAAATGACGGAACTCTGCAAACACTGCAGCCTCTCAAGTCTGTGGTGAACCCAGAACATGTTTTGTGGAAGCCCTACAACAACGTTATTTTGCTTTATATAACAAATAAAGGCTCGCTGCTCATTGAAAAATCCACCGCTGTCCTGACTACAGACAACAGAGAAGCTCCTCCCACCGGCGTCACTCCCGTCAAAAGCTTCAAGCACCAAAATGACATAACTATCCCGGCGTCAGTTGAAGCGCGTCAAAAGCTTTTTGAAGCTTTTGGTCTGAACGCGCCTTACGTTGACTGCAAAAAAGGATCAAGCTGCATTCACCAAAACAATTCATTTGTTTTGATTAATGTTTTTTTTTTTGTTACCATGTTTTTACCTCTATCTTTTGAATTAAATCATTTAGGCGCACAATGTCGTTCCTTACCATTTAATCACAAATTTTTCATGTCTATTTCTATTATTGATTTTAGTAGTTCTCTCTTTCAGTGTTTTTCAACCATGCTGTGGCCTGTGACTTTGATCCAATATCAAATTGGTCCGAAGAAATTAGTTTTTTTGCTGTTGGAGAAAATATTTTTTTCTTTGTGCTTTGTTTGTTTGACTTTTCAATTCATTGATTTGAACGACATTGCATTGCGTTTCATTGTTGTTTCAATTTCAGCTGTTAGTGTGACATTTGATTCTTTCAATGAAAAAATATCCACAGCTCAAAAAGGTTGGGGAACACTGCCTCATTTCTTTCAGGATTTACCTTTTCTCAATCTCACTTACAACTCTGGCGCCTAAAGGTTAACACATTCTTATACACGTACAAGATATGAGGCCATCGAACCAACTAAATAGAATAGAGTCCATGGACCAAATGGAATTATTCATCAAAAAGCTAAACTCCAGGCTCTAATCATTGATATTCATCTGAAATGCCATGCTTTGAGAAGCGCTTAACCCGGACCCGCCCCGTGAAAGATTGATGCGTCTTAAACTGAAAATATTAATCTTTCACGGCAATATCGCCCGGGACAAAAGCTCTATGGGAAACGTTCATTTACAGTCCATAAGCATCACTCTGGGCCTTTGCTTGATAACACTGCAGCAAAGATGATTAAAAATTTGCAATGGGTGACGTAAGCGACAAGCACAGAATGGATTAAGTTCATCTTGACAAACAAAACAATAAAACATAACTTCATAACATCAGCCTGAATAATATGGCTGGTGGAAATTGCACTGGGAATGATCAATTACTTTCAAAGAGTGTGAAAACATCAATATCAAAATGCCGGAGTAGAATTAGCAGTGGGTAATACTTGAGGATCGCCAATACTGTAGCGTTATTTACCTCAGAGAGACAATTAGTTTAAGCACACTGCCCGCGTCCCCGATTCATGATGAGCCTATTTGTTGAAAGCACAGTTTAATGGTCCATAAAGTCATTTTAATCATCACAAAGCCTCTATCAAAAACCTGCGCCGGAAAAATAAGAGTGCCACAATCAAAAGTGAGGTATTTGTGACTGCGATTTCACAAGGATCGGCGCAGGTAAGACATCATTACTGAAGACAGGTATAATTCATCTAACTAAATCAATCAATCAATCAACTTTATTTGTATGGCGCCTTTCCAACACAAGGCCACTCAAAGCGCCTCACAACCCACATAATATCACACAAATCAGAGACATCAATAAATACATTAAAAACAGAATAAAATCACAAGTAATGAAAAAAAAAAAAAAAAAAAAAAAACTTAAAATATTAAAAGCACACACGGGATTAAAATAATAAATAACCAAAATGCATTAAAAAAAAAAAGAGTATGTATCAATAAAATCCTTCAGCCGTATGCACAGCTAAAAAGAACAGTTTTTAGCCCTGATTTAAAAATTGCCAGAGTAGATGCTAGCCTCACATCTTCAGGAAGATTGTTCCAGATTTTAGCTCCATAAATCTCAAACGCTGCCTCCCCATGTTTAGTTCTGACTCTTGGAACCAGTAAGAGGCTACCTCCTGTGCTCCTCAGAGTCCGGGCCGGTTCATATGGGACTAACAAGTCGCTTAAGTACCCTGGTGCGAGGCCATGGAGAGACTTGTACACAAGCAGTGCTGCTTTGAAGTCTATTCTCTGAGCCACAGGAAGCCAGTGCAGAGACCTGAGAACTGGACTAATGTGGTCATATTTCCTGGTCCTGGTCAGGACTCGAGCTGCAGCATTTTGGACATACTGCAGTTGTTTTACAGCCTGTTTGGAGAGACCTGTGAGCAGGCCATTGCAGTAGTCTAACCTACTGGAGACAAATGCATGGATGAGAATCTCCAGATCTGATTTAGACACTATGTTTCTAATTTTGGCAATGTTTTTCAGATGGTAAAATGCTGCTGATGTTACTGATTTGATATGACTGTTAAAATTTAAGTCTGAGTCCATTATAACTCCTAGGTTTCTGACCTTGCCTACAGGTTCCAGGGAGAGAGACTGGAGGTGACGAATAACGCTCTCTCTTTGTTTCTGAGGACCAAAGACAATCAATTCTGTTTTGTCTGCGTTTAGCTGAAGGAAGTTATTTTGCATCCAATCACTAATCTGTTGAGTACAGTGAAGGAGTGATTCCACTGGTCCATGTTCTCCTGCAGTAAGTGAGACATAAATTTGAGTGTCATCAGCGTAATTGTGGTAGGATACATTGTTGGAGCGTATTAACTGACCTAACGGCAGCATGTAAATATTGAACAGAAGAGGCCCCAGAATTGATCCCTGTGGCACTCCGCAGGTCAGAGCCATATGATCTGAGACACAGTTTCCTATCTGAACCAAGTATTTCCTGTCTTCTAGGTAAGACCTAAACCAACTTAGGGCAGTCCCAGTGACACCCACCCAGTGCTCTAGTCTCTGCATGAGGATCTCGTGGTCGACTGTGTCAAACGCAGCACTCAGATCCAACATTACTAAAACTGTGACTTTTCCTGTGTCGGTGTTAAGTCGGATGTCATTTGTAACCTTCACTAGTGCAGTCTCAGTGCTGTGATTGGCTCTAAAGCCGGACTGGAGCGCATCAAAGGAACTATTAGTTACTAAGAATTCTGTAAGTTGTTGGTAAGCAACTTTTTCCAGAATTTTTCCCATAAACGGAGATTTGAAATGGGGCGATAATTCTTAAGAACTGTGGCATCTAGACTCCTCTTTTTTAGGAGGGGTCTGATGACTGCCGTTTTCAGGGCCATTGGAAATGTTCCAGATGAGAGAGACATGTTCACTATTTGTGTGAGCAAAGGTAAAAGACTGCTCAAAACAGACTTAAAAAATTTAGTGGGTAGTACATCCAGGCTACATGTGGAGGAACTAAGGCTAGAGACAACATCTTGGACAGTTTCATTATCTGTTGGTGCAAAGTGCGATAGCTCAAACAGCCTCACCGGCTGTTGTAATGTTATTTCTGCCTTGGAGGTGATGGCGTTTTTGATGCTCTGAACCTTGTCATTGAAAAATTGTGCAAACTCATTACATTTAGATTCTGAAGCAAATTCGAATGGCAGCTGAACAGGGGGGTTTGTTAATCCGTTAACTTTTGAAAACATAAGTCGTAGATTATTATTGCAGCCATCAATGGTTTTAGAAAAATAAATTTCTCTTGTTCTACGTAGCACCCTGTTAAACTTGCACAACTCATTTTTGAAGATATCATGATCAACCTGGAGATTGGATTTTCGCCACTTCCGCTCGGCCCTACGGCACTCTCTCTTCTGTACCATGACTGAGTCCATTTTAGTCCAGGGGGCCTTTGGCTTATTTGTAATCATTTTAACCTTCACAGGAGCGATGATGTCCAGAACATTTATAACATTGGCGGTGACAGAGTTAAACAATTCGTCAACAGTAGAACACAATGTGTTCTCAAAATTTATCATTCCCATGAATAGTTCGGTTGTGTTTTCATTTATGTGTCTGTGTCTGACAATTGCAGATTCAGATATATATGGTTGTTTACTATCAAAACACATGTCAAAAAATACACAGAAGTGATCTGACAGAGCCACGTCAACCACATTTACATTTAAAATATTAACCCCCTTTGTAACCAGCAGGTCTAGAGTGTGCCCTTTGCTGTGGGTGGGGCCACTCACGTGCTGAGTGAGACCAAATGTTTCAAGTACAGAACTCAGCTCTTTTGCATTTTTGTCATTGCCATTATCCACATGAATATTAAAATCACCTGTAATCACTAAACTATCAAAATTGGTGCAAACAACTGAAAGCAACTCAGTGAAATTATCAAAGAAATTGTGACAAGACTGCGGTGGCTTGTACAGGACAATGATAAGAATAGAAGGAGATTGTTTTTGTTCTATTTTAAAAGAAATATACTCAAATGATAGAAAATTTCCAAGGAGAATTCTATGAGAGATAATACGATCTCTAAATAATGCAGCAATGCCTCCCCCCCTTTTATTTTCTCGTATTTCAGATTCAAATTTGAAGTTTGGTGGCGTTGCTTCTATTAAAACCGCATTACCTGTACTCTGGTCAAGCCAAGTTTCAGTCAGAAACATAAAATCAAGATCATAAGAACGGATAAAATTATTAATTAAAAATGATTTGTTGCACAGTGATCTGACATTAAGCATAGCAATTTTAAAATTAATATCAGTAACAGTGGGTTTAGTTAATTGATTTTTACAAGGAGCAGGAATTAGATTTGAATGTCTAACTGCTGTCCTTCTGTTATGATTTTGTTTTCCATTCAAATAAAAACATTTTTTGAAACTGATGCGAGGAACACACACAGTTTCTATTTGTCTAACATGTGAACTCTTTTGCTGTGTAAGTCCCGGATTCAGGACGGCATTGCTTCGTTGTTTAGAGCAGGAGGCAGCACGGTTCAGAGGCGAGACTGTTATTTCACTGCCAGACGGAAAGGGGTCAGTGTTTGCACCACAGTACTCACCCGGTGCTGGTGAGCAGGAGAAGAAGGAGGAGGGTGGTGGTGGTGGGGGCTCCGATGTAAACATCGGAGCCCCCACCATCCGATTGCATCCGATTGTTCGATGCAATCCGATTGCATCCGATTGTTCCTCATTTTGGTCAAATTGGACTAAAATGCTAAAAAGAACGCATTGTGCTTGAGACAAGACAGTTTTGCCCCAAAGACTTTAAAAATTGGCATCACCGCGAATCTACGTGGACATTTACAAACATAGCATCGTCCAACCATGTACAGTCTACAGTAACGTCCGAGCTCAATGACGCTCAATAGGGAAGTGCTCATGGACGAAGTTATGCTCTTATTTGTGTTGGCTATTATTGACTTATTGATCGAAAAGTAAACCATTTTGGGTTTAAATATCTGTGGTTTAGCGCTCTCTACAATCCTGGGTTTTTATCATGATAATATTTTGATAATGATTTTGTTTGCGATTTTGAAGATACTACACTGCAAACACAACCATGCAATTGGGCAAAGAATGGAGTTTCGCCTTAGAAATTGTCAAAATTATTCTATATGGAAAATAGTGTTTTAGAAAAAAAAGGAAAACTGCTCCAAGTGCGAATTCAAAGTGGTGCCATGACATTAAATTATTACAGGACTGAGACAGGAGATTTTACACAGAAGGGGCGGTACTACATGTTTAGGTGGATGGATATAAAAATAACTTTTAAAATAGTTTTTTGGGAACAATGTCATACAAAAAACTCACATATGTTGCAGAATATATATGCTTAGGTGCTCCACTCTTACATATAGCAAAAGCAAGACTGTGAATCAAATGTGGATGTGTTGTCTGGACAACAAATCCACTTGATAAATAATGAAATGTGGAGAATTACAATATGTCAGAGGTTTTGGAAGAACTTAGGCAAGATTCAGATTATGAAAGACAACAATATAAAACCAGCTCTTTTGTCACAATGAAAGCCAACATTACAACAGGTGGTAGCCATGTCTTACGGCTTCCATCTCTCGCGGGTCATGATCTATTGAAAAGCGCTTTGTTTATTCGCAGCATTAGATCGTCATTATCGCCTGTCGATCCCGGAGTGACTGCCATTGTGTGCACAGAGGATATGACCACCGCTGGGACTCCATTGTCATTTTGCTGGTACACTCCTCCAGCTCCCTCCTCGTCTTCGTCTTTTCATCACACTGTCAATACAGCCATACAGAGACCACCCCCCGAAGCCTCCCTGCCATTTGCACAACCAGATCCATTCAGAAGCGTATTAATATGCCATCGTAAGGGACACTGCGCCAAATATGCCGGCAATGCCATTTTAAAAGAATGTAATTTAATCAGTTTATTGTGGAGGGGCGGGAGTGTTCAGGGAGGACAATTGTGTGCCGTGGCTGAGAAACAGAAAAGACGTATCAGAATATTGCAAATAACTGATTGGAATGACTTTGAGGTAGCCTTCCATTCTGTAATTAGAACTGCATCACTGCCTCCTGAGAATGTATGTTAAATGCATTTTTGGGACTGATAAATATGTAGTCGGATATGTGCAGCTGGCACATTATTCTCAGATAAAGCAAATGAAAACATGTGCAAGAATGATGAGCTGGCCCTCATGAATATGTACATAAATATAAACTAGCAGCACTTTATTTTTAATTAATTCAACACTTGGGAGTGCTGCTTTAAGACATCATCAGATCTGGTCCATAGTGCATTATGGATGTCTTTGATAAACAAGTGTAGCAGTGATATTTGACATGACTGTATCCTGAGATGATCCAAGGCCCCAGAGTGAAGTCTGGAGTGTTACCTGTTTGTACCACAGTCTATCCTCCAGAGAGAACTGCCTTTGGGGCCAATCGAGTCTGTGGTGTGCAACAGCTTGATAAGCTCAATGCACTTTTGTTTTACTGAAGGTGCACATGGTCTTAACAAAAGGTGACATCAGTATTAAAACCACCATTAACAACTGTTGAAAAATGCACCAGACCCGTCGTTAAACAGGTGTCAAAAGTCACAACCATCAGGTCTGAACATCCTGATGCAGCCTATAACCATTCACAAATTCAATGCCAAGCCCGCCTCCTGTTTTATGTACACGGTTCAGGGCCAACTGTTTGGAGAGTATAAACAATTTTCACGAATCCATTTGCATTTGAGGAGGATTCAGCGATGTTGTTGCGCCTCCTGTTCGGCGACCCCGCTCCCATCTCTGTGTGGAGTGAGAGGACAAGTGCCCAAAAAATAACAATTGTAAACCGCTTTGGTCTGTGAAAGGCGGTATATAAATAAAGATTACTTACTTACTTGGTCATTTTCTAATATGTCCATGTGGTTAAAAACTTAGTTTAATTATCAAAGTGACATCAGATCAGCCCATTTGAACTGATGTCAGACTTGATTGGCCCCAAACCCAATTCTCCCAGGAGGAAGGGCTGTTGTACAAACAGGTACCGCTCCAAACTTATAGAGAACCTCCAAGAAAACGAGATGATGCATCTCATGGGGTTATTCCTCTTTAAACAAATGAATACATTTGTTGGAGACGTTTGCCGTGCTGGTCTGGCGTCTGTATTATTCACCACAGCTCTTCTGGTCTGCAGCTCATTCTTCTTTTCCATGTATTCTGTAGACTTGGGCCATTATTTCTCCTGCCACTAATGACCATATCCACACCTTCTGTTAATATGTCATAGCTGTAAAGAATGGAAGTGTGAAGGATTGTGTCTGGGGGTAATGACTGACATTTTTCCCAGGCACTCTCCTTTTAAAGCCATTCCATTGAATCTCTTAATCAAAACCTTGGTGGGAGAGGCAAAGTGTGTAGGATGGATGCTTTGCTCTTAAACTGAATAAATGGCATTTTTTATCATTAGCAGACCTCAGTTTGTTGCCTCGCTGAATTGACAGAGCTGATAGAGCAGCCTTTTGTAACATGTCATGTCGAGCCATTGAGCTAAGAAGGACGCACTGCAGCCCTTTACTAAATGACATATTCTGCGTCAGGGGTACAATGTCAGCTAATGATGAACTATCTTGTAGCCGTCGAAATCCTGCTTGTATCCTATGCTCTTTTCCCATTTGATTGTGTTTAAACACAGCAATATAAATAGTTATGGAATAGGATGCAGTGGTACTTTAATTGAGAGTGTCAGAGTGAGAAATAACTTTGCTGATCAGAAAGGCAATGAAAATAGCGTCAACAAGACATAGTATTGTTCTTGGCTGATTTAAAAGCTATTATTAAAAACTGGTTATAGATCGTTCGCACAGCAATCCATTAAATAGATTGTGCTTATGCCACACTGACCAATTTTCACCGAGTTTGTAGAACAGCCATAAATCCAGGCCCATTTCTGCTGTGAAAGGGTAATGAGGATGTGTGGTACATTTTTCAGAAAGGTCTTTAATTTAATAAACTCAAATTTGTTTTAATTCAAGTGTTGCTCAAGTTAACATTATCATCAGTGTAGCATTGAGGAATTATAATGCACAAACAAGCGATTTGTATAAAGTTTCATGTTTCGAAATAGACTGGATGTTTTAAATGCCGATGTGACGACCTCTTTATCAAAACCTTCTGGTGTGAAGTCTGAAACAGTTTGCATAGTTGTAGCTGTGGGTTTCCTTGCGCTTACAATAAAGTTTTAACTTGTGTCAGCGTATAGAGCACTGCAGGCTGAGGTAATAAAACCAGACACAGGCTCAGGCATGACCAAAACAGAATTCAGAGCCAACTTTCAGACTGAAATGGCTTAGAAATGTTACGATCAGTGCTTTAGGACTGGTATTGAGCTCAATGCACAGACAGAGCAAGTCCAATGTTAAAATTAAATTAAATAATTTACTGCTAAACCTTGTGTTTTATTTCCCCCAGCTTAAAGAAAACTATTATGCAATTGGTTTGATTTGAGCTTTTAAACATGTTAAAAGTTTTTATCAAAGAGACTTGGAGTTATTTTTAAGTATATCCATGCTAATATCAGGAACTTCTGGCACAGATATGTAAGCTCCTCTCTCAGTCCAGAATTAGTGTGATGCAGTTTTCAATATTTTAAATCAACAAGTGATACCCCTAAATGTGAAATTAAATTATTCACAATCACATTAAATTACATAAATTCCCTGCTGCCCACTGGTGGTAGCATAGGGAGTTACAGGCAAATAGTATTTCATCCAGAGTGCAATTGTATTTTCTGCTTAAGATATTACTTCACAATCTAAAACATGCCAAATTTAATAATCATTTTGAAGATCCCAAGGAATACATAATAATCATTTTCTATGTTTGAACTGATGTCAAATCCACTTTGGCCTGTTTCCCTGGAGGAATTTCTAGGAAGTTACTCATGCAAAGACTTACATATTCTCCAGCTAACAAGACCAATATATTCAAAGTGGAGGGTTTTGCTCTATAGTGATAGCTCTCACAGCATATACAATTCAATTCAATTTATTTCGCTACTGCCAGAAATCACAACAGCAGTCGCGTCGGAGCACTTTTAAATGTTTATTCGGTAGCAACAGATCAGAGAAACACACAAGTTGAACACAGCAAGTGCAATAATAAGAAACACATAGAAGCCATTGGTCCAAATGACCAATGTCCATTAATGTTAGTAAATGTCAATTAATCTCCCGTCATCATCACCACTGTCCTTTTACCCTCTTGCAAGCCTAGAATGTTCAAAAGGGTGTTTGAAAGCCTTGCATACTTTCACCTACTACTCCTTATACGGGCTTCGTTCCTGCGACTGCGCTGACCTAGATGTCACCTCGAGTCGTGGCCCGGCCGGACGTGCAGCGGAACCAGCCGACCAAAAAGAACAAACTGCGGAGGCGGGACGGGGGTTGTGGAGGTGGAGGTGGGTTTCGGGGCCAAAGCAGAAAGTTGATGTGAAAGGACAGCTCTATTTATTTCCAAAAACATTCTCGACCACAATGACAAACACACAGTGACATCCTGCCACACCACCGCAGTCTCCCAATACCACTGCTGTGCCTGCCGGACAAATATGGTCATTCACACACACACACACACACACACACACGCTATACAACAGTGGGCTATATTTTTAACAAAGTTGTAATAAAAGGAAAAAGGTTGACCTCAAAAGTACATACCGTTATTAAGATGGAATTTCGAAATAGATTGGGTATGACCAGATCACGCAAACAATGGCTTCTCAAATACGCAGAGGCATGTTTTAATCCCAACACACCATCATTCACTTTCATTTCACCACTGTCTAACGATAGCGACGATTTTATATTTTAACTTTCATACTGAATAGAGCAGCAGTTTCACAGAATTCCAACCAATTTGGAATCTTGCCACCCACTGTTGACTCATCCAAACTTGTCGACTTTCAATGCAGAGCTGTATACAAAGTGATCTCTTTCAACATGAAGGCTAGATTTTAGCCCAAATGACTGACCTTGCAGCAGGCTTTCAGCGATGCACTGATACCCAGAATACCTGCTGCAACCGGTGAAGAGGTGCAATGGAGGAGTGCTATATTTGACCGAGATGGACAGAAAAACGACAGCTAAAGTGGTCAATATCGTCAATGAAACAATAAAAAATATGCGTGGACTTCCAGACCATATCGGGTAATAAGCAGGCTTTCGCTGTTTGCCAGTGATTGCAAAGCCTGAAGGGCCAATTTAAATGCTGGGGTGACTGCATCTGTACTATTTCGAGCTGGTTTGATTCCCTAAGCGTGTGAAGGATCGTAACTGAAAACTACGAGAAAATAAAAAAATTACACCAGTGCATTGCTCCGTAACAGATGTAACTGGCGAGAAAATATACAGCATTGCTCCGTGTTTTGCGTAGCATATTGTGGTTTCATGTGTGCGTCGATTCATGTGTCCCTGTTTTTTGTTTTGCAATACTCGCAGACCTTAGTGGAGGTGACCTGGATCAGATTTCATGGTCCAAGCCAAACCGCTAATGCGACAACAATGATGAGGTAATGTGGAATGGGAAGGTCCAATTTTATTTGACTGAAGAAAAAAGTAAAGGGGTGAATTAAATCATTATCTAAATCAGAAGAGAGTGTTACAGTAGGACGTCCTAAAATATTTGGACCCCTGTATTAGATGGAATGCAGCTTTTACTAAACCCATTAACAATTTCAAAGTCCAATGAAGTGTAGGACAAACGAAAAGGTGAGAGTTTGCTGGCGTCAGGGTTGAAGAGATACTTTTTCCCCAAAGTTATAGATTAAGATGAAGATATCTTCTATCTTAATACATTTTATACATTTAGTTTGCGTGAGAGAAAACCAATTCAGTTTCTGGAAAGTGGCTCAAACGAACATCTACTCATTATAAACTGAGAAATGGTACTTCACAAAAACAAGAAATACCACCAGCATAATGCTAACCCTAACCCTCTACAAATAGTAAACGTAAATAAGCAGTTTTTGTGCACATGTGTAGTCCTGAGGCAGGTGGTAAAATGTTTGAAGACAAAAGACAATATACAACTATACAAAATCAGTTCTAGTTCAAATGAGTGTAGAACTAATCTAAAGAAGCAAAAATACACAGCAAAAATGATCAAATATGAGGTAATAATTGCTTGAATTGAGCGGTTTTATCTTGATTTTAAATAAAACAAGATTTGCCAATGGGACAAAGCCATTTCGTCTGATTTCAAGAGCTGTTGCTTTATTTTTTCATTCCAAGGGAGACATTTCTTGTATCTTTTTAAAATAAGAAAATGTTGTTCGTCCCATCGGCAAATCTTGTTTTAAGGCAGTCAAAATGTTCTGAAATTATGATACATTTTGCAACATTTGAGCAATTTTTGACTTATTTTTCATCGCTTTTCTCAGGTGTATGACCCTTGTTTACTTTGTGGTGGCTACATCAATTATACACATTCCAAATCTTTCAAATCCAAGCCAGGTTTTAGGTCCTTATCCTTTCAATGAAATAGTGGATGTGGTTTCTGTGCTTAGAGAAGTCGTCACGAGCAGCTGCCTTCCTTCTGAGAAACCATCTTCCCTGTTATAATTTGCTGAATAGCTGTCACTGAGTGTATATTTTTGAATCGATACGCACTTGCCTGGCCCTCACCCGCACTGCTTTGGCCCCTCTCAGGTTTTCAAACTATGGATTTGTCTCGCTGCTATGCTACTACAGTATGTATTACATTGTGCATCGAATTCCTACCCCCAACCACTCCCTCCATCACCACAGAGCACTTCAGCCGAGCGCGGATCAATTAGGAACCTGGCCTGCCCAAGCGATCAAGTCTATAATAACACCGTCTCTCCATCTTGTTCGTGGCGCACTAAATTACCTGAGGTGCGCGACAAGCTTCATCTCTCGCTCCTCCTATGGCCTTGGGGATCTTTATTAATGTCCAGGCTCATGTCAAATACAGTGAGGTATAGAGCGGTAATGAGATCACAGTCTGATTTAAATGCTAAATAAGGGTCAACGCACCAAGCAATGACCTAAACATATACTTTCAGGGTTGCACGAATTATGGGAAGGAAGGCGACAGGGGCGTGGGAGGGGAAAAGATGACAATATGGCAAAATGTCATGAAGTCAAGTTTAGGTAGAGTAGACTATCCATGTAATGTAGTGGGAGTTGTGGTCTTGCAAATGAACGAACAGACAAAATAATCGTTAAGGCAGCTAATATTATGAAAGACACATGCAGTATAGGGACATGGACATTCTCAGAGTAATCCAATAATTTCTGTATTTTACATGGACATCTTGACTGTGCAGAATATTGACCGGTAATCTCAATTCTTCCTTAACCTCAAACAAGTCCGTCATAGTTCCTGTCCTCTGCATATGCCCCATCTTGCAATGCCACCAGGACCTGTCAGGAGCAGTGGTTGCAGTGCTCCAGGTCCTGTCTCTAGATGTTTATGCTTGCCTTCTCTAGAAATGCTTTCTCTGGAGGAAATACTAAGGTGCCCTTGTGTGGTGGGGAAAACCTAAGGAGAACATGCAAACTCCACACAGAAGGCTTTCGTTGACAAGAGATGTGAATCATGAATGCTTAGCAACCGGGCCATGATCTATCACAGGGGTGTCTATCAAATTTGAGACCATATTGATGATCATATTATACTATAGACCAGGAGTGTTCAACTCGATCCTAAAATCCTACAGTCACACCTATCCTTTATACCAGGGGTGTCAAACCGATTCCAAAAAGGGCCGGTGTGGCTGCAGGATTTCATTTGAAACCAAGAAGGAGCAAACCAAACTCCACCCATTTCCTCGAGTCTGCAGGTTAAGACTGAATTGAATTGAAAGTGTGTCAAACTAAATGTATTACTGTGCAGCTCTGAATCTCAGCATCTCAAAAGTCAGGAATTTCAATAATAAACACAGGTGCCAGTGTCCATAAATGTTAACAAATGTGCATAAATGTCATTAAATGTCGTGAATGGCTTGAGGAAATGGGTGCAGTCTGGTGTGCTCCTGCTTGGTTGGAGTGAAATCCTGCAGCCACATGACCCTTTGAGGACTGGTGAGAAACCCCTGCTATATAGACCCTGCAGTTCCATCCAATTATCCTCACATTAGTTATGAAAGTGGTACTGTGTCACCGCAATAGACGTGCCTGGGTTTGAATAATGGTTTTTATTTGAACTAAAAGCTATTTAGATCCGGTTTCGCTGAAATTTCCAGCCATGTTACAGAAATCAAACATTTGAAAAGATCCAAGATTTCATATTGAACCAAAACAGACAGAAACCAGACAGTCATAATCTTCTAATTCACATTGTTTTGTTCTCCTCTTGCACACACACACACACACACACACGCACACACGCACACACACACACACACACACACACACACACACACACACACACACACACACACACACACACACCCACACACACACACGCACACACACACACACACACACACACACACACACACACACTCATATAACACAGATTGGATCCTAAATGTGGGTGTTTGAAAGGATGAAATAAATAATATAACAACAAACTTGTGGTAATTAAACATCAAGGCTGCGTGGAGAAAGAAAGGGAAGCGCTAATCCGGCCCCAACTCAGCTGATTCCACCATTCCAAAAGCATTTAGACTTTCATTAAAGAGTGTGAAGCAGAACAAAATCATTTAGCGGGCAGCGCGCAAACAGCAGCAGTGGACCTGTGGCACTCTCTCCTGCACAGCTCGCTCTATAATAATTATAACGAGCTATATTTGAACACTGAGAACTTAACACAATGTGAATGGCACTGATAAAACTTCTTGTATGTCACATAGAATTAAAGTTATCCAGGAGAACCCTTGATATTGGAATGCAATCATGGATGTTCAAAACTACTTTTTATTATTCTTTCTTTAGTCGTTTTGGCAGAATTAAAAGGGTGCATTGCTTCCAGTTTGTAGAAGCATGATATGGTGGGATTAATAACGGTATATCCCGATAACAGCAACTCATATAATTCTCAAGATTTGCTTCTGAAAACAGTTCAGGATAGTGTCAAAACTGCCTCGCCTTCACCAAAGCACGATTTACAAGTGGCTGAGTGTGTATGAGTGAGTCTAAGATTGGTCTTTTAAGAATGCTTTATGGCTCTGCTTCTCGCGGTGATACGAAATTAAATACGTTATCGGAACAATTCACCAAACAAGGAACAAATCATTTTATAAGCAAGCCTGAAGATGACTCCACCCATTTCCTCAGGTGAGTCCAGTTTTTACCTGAAGATTTGAGGAAATGGGGGGAGTCATCTGTTGGAAGTAATACCTGCAGCCACATGGCCCTTTATGGACTCGGTTTGAGACCCCTGATCAAAACGATTAGTTGTCTAGATCAGTGAATAAGATTTTCTATTATTATGGTTTTGGTGAAATTACAGATATACAATACAGTGTGTGTGTGTGTGTGTGTGTGTGTGTGTCAAGTGCAAATATGAGCAGTTTGAAAGGACACTATGGGGAAATGTCCACTTGTGATGTGACGAACATATTCACCAGCACATTGGGTCTTGTAAGAGCCTTGTAAACATATTTTTGTTTCGAAGTTTCTTGCATAAGGACACAACCACAGTTTGCTAATTTACAGTCGCCGCCGCCCCACTGTGGCACCTGGTGTTCCCAGAGGTCTCCCATCACGATACTAATCAGGCCCTGCCCTGCACAGCTTCAGAGGTCTGTCAGGGTCTGGCTTTCACATGCAAGTACGGCCACTTACGCTGCATGTAACTCATTGCAGTCTTTTAATAGCATCGTAAAACCACAAGGGGGAGCTTTCTAGTAGTGGTCATTCTAACACAGATGAGAAAATGCAATCACAGTTCTCACATTAATCAGTTTGACAATCTCTGACTGGAAGAAGTGCGGCTATCGTGTCAAACTCAATACTGTATGAAGCAGCTCTATCTATGAATGAAAACATAAAGCTTTTAATTATGCATGGCGAACTCATTTATTAATGTCATCCCGCCACTGACGCGAGGAGCAGTCCAGTAGATGAATGGGAATTACTGCTTTTCTCCCTTTACAGTTCATTAAGTTTTAAGATAAGAAAATCGATAGAGAAAATCTATAAAGTCAACTTGGGTTTTGAGTAAATGCATTCAGTCAGTGGGCAGAAGAGTGAGTCAGGGTTAGTCAGTCTGAAACTCCTACCTACACCGCTACTAGCATTATGTATTTAGTTTTAATGATTGTTTTGAGAAGAGCAGAGAAAGAAGACAGATAAAATGCAAACTGTTAGTTCATTGCACTCCCATCAAAGACAACACCGCGTCGCCGTCACTGACACGATCTGCTTCTGCACAATTGCCGGGGCAAATTGACTTTCCTTTCATTACGTACAAGCGCTATCATTTTCAGCATTCCCATCCGACGCCAGAATCTAACGACAGGATGTCACCCGGAGTGCAGCCACGCATTGATCACTCAGAATATTCTCGGCGCTCTGACAGAAAGCCGTTTGCAGACAGAGGATGAGTTGTGCAGGAGGAACAGCGGCTCCACGTCACGTCTGATCAGCAATCTGCGGACGGCAATCTCAATCAGGACAAGACCGGGCAGAGAGAGGCAGAGGGAGACTGAGAGAGACTGAAAGAGACTGAGAGAGACTGAGAGAGGCTGCGAGAGGGTGGGAGAGGCTCCCAAGGTCCATTTACTTTTGGATCAGAAAGGCTCACAAACAAACAGAGGTGACAAATTCCATAAAACTACACAGGAAATCCCCCCCTAGTGGCGTCACCTGCTTTTGACAGCCAGACCTCTGAAGCCAAGCAGATCAGGCCATGGGTGCTGTGATGGGAGACTTCTGTAAGGTGAATTAGAGGACAGCTAGTCGGTCGTGACCAGCAAACCTTTTTATGTAAACATGCCCTCTTGAGCATGTTCCATCTTGACGCACATCTAAGAGACGACCAGGTCAACCAGAGGACATCATCGCTCACCGAGACCATAGGTGCCAACCAAGGCCATGAACTGAGCCCCAGAACAAACATCTTTGTGCCTTTCTGCCTGGCAGAGATCAGAGATCATTCATCTGCTATCACTCACGGACATTCCACAACGCTGAGACTCACCCACGGCGTTCTGGCGCCCCCCAGTGGACACTGAACACTATCACACCCGGGACGGACATTTTAAACCAGCATTCCTGGATTCATTATTCCAATGATCTGCATTGTGCCCTACACGTGTGTATCATTGTCAAGTAATGTAAATGCGGTGTGTGCCTGTACATGTATTATGAATGTCTGTATTAATCCTGCGTTTGTGCCATTATAACATGTCTGTTGTGAAGGAGGTCCAGGAAGGCGCACAAGGATGACGTCACGGACGCGCCCCCTTTAGAAGTCAATATAAACACACACAATGCAACAGAACTTTCTCTTGTCTTCCCTGAAATCACCATCGCAGCTCCCTGCCCTTCGCGTCTCGCGGAACGTGTCTCCTACTACGGCCGCGCCTGCACGCATTGGGCCTTCTACTCCGCGAGCACAGCCCTCCTTCCTGGCTCGGGATCTTATGAACTGTTCCATCATCAGCCTCTTCTCCTGGCTCTGGACCCTACGCACGCAACTCATTCCGGACTGAGTTGTATATGCGTGAATCAACAGTTGGACTAGACTCGCTGGCTTCGTATCTCCCGCCGGCCCGGACAAAGAAACCACGTGGGCTGATTCTCCAACCCAAATCCTTTCTTCACCCTCTACGCTCCTCAAAGTAAGACTGTTCCTTGTTGGAAGTGTGATTCAAATGATATGCATAACAATCTTTGCTTAATGTGACCAGAAAACCCTTTTTGTATTTTGTATTTTCATTTTTGTAGTCAATAAAACCCCGTTACCTTTAACTCAATCATATCAGCGTCGTGTTTTTAAATCTTGGATATCCCTGGCTGATATACGCATTCACTACCTATTAGATTATAAGACTGATTCGAGGCAAATTAGTTGGATCTGTGCAGAAGTTTTCAAACTCTGCTGGTGCCCTAAAATAAAAGCAGATCCCCCACTCGTGTAGAACGGCAGACTCTGATTTGGAGACTAGCCGCACTACACTACATCACACTATTCATCTCTTATATATTATATTCTTACCCTACACTTCTATAAACCCCAGGTACCACAGTGAGGCGGCTGCGACCTGAAAGTGCCGATTTGAGACATCGAGAGAAGCCAGTTGTGGTGGCTCGGCATGTGTTTTGGATGACTCCTGGACTCCTCCATGGGAAGTGGAGACTAGGGGGGACTCCACCCTACCAGGACACTTTGGTGGGAGTCTCTCTGCTGGCCTGGAAGGAAATTCCCCCGGATGAGTTTGAGGAAGTCTGCGTGGATGGGGAAGTCTGGAAATCTCTGCCTCTGGGTTTTGACAACAGATTCTGAAGCGCTCTGACTGTGTAAATAACTTTCTTTTCATGAACAGGGACGAGCTGCTAAAATGTTACCAGTGTTTTTTTCCACTGCTGATCCTGATATATTTCAGTGGGTCAAAATTTGTCAAGTGTCCATCCCTCTTCTTTAAGAAACAGAACAAACCAGACGTGTTTTAGCCACGTAGGCTTTCTTCAGGGCATTCTTGCATACAGGATACACCAGGGGTCACCTGCATCGACACGTCATGTGTTACTAAAAACATAGTTTAGGAAAAAATCAATGACTTTCTTAAACCATGTATCTTGTAGTATTCTTGGTGTTCCTAGATTATTCTTCTTCGTAATATTATACAGTGCTTCATTACTAACCTGGGTCACCTGTTTAACTGAAAACACTCATCTTTCTTAAACCCCTTTAGCTTGGAGCCTGATCTATAGCTCAACCAGTGGTCCTTTGGAAAATGTAACTGTTTCCTAGGCATCATAAACAGAGTTTTTTTTATATTCCACGCCAATATCTGACCTGCAGTGATGTCATCATTACAGGTTCATCATTACACCCTATTACTGTACTTCATTGTTCTGCCCTTGAAAACAAAAGTAGTTTTTCTAGATTTGTTTTGGCAATTTATCTGACTTTGTTTACAATCGCATGGCTTAGTTTGCAAACGTAATAAAAAAAAAAAAAGACAAAACCAATTTAACTGCTCCCTCTCGTGGAAGCAAAAGGAGTTACATGTGGATGGCATTTTTCACATAGCAAAATATCTCAATACAATGCCTACCATCTGCACACTGCACTAAGGAAAAGGCAGTTTTTATTGTCAAGATGAAACCTGAAAGTCAATATTGCTGGGTTACAACATCCTTCTTACCCAAGGACAAAAATGCGGAAAAAAATAATCAAATTGTTCACTGTGAGTTATTAGAATGACATTTAAATGACTATTGTCCGTCATAAGCTTCTCAGTGCAGGTGATAACTCCAGTGCTCGTCTGCATTGTGGCATCAAGGACATGGCAGGAAGAAGGAATACATTAGACTTCAGTGAAAAACAAAATACAACAATGCTAACTGTGTTCCAAGATCCAGGGAAAACATGCAGAGGACTAAGGTGACGATCAGTGACAACAGATCCCGCTGTAGTGTCCCATACTTGTTGGACTGATGATCACAACTCCTAAAGAAACTGGAAGTGCTGACTTTGCTTGGTTGTCAAATAATCATGATCCATTTTCCACCACAGCCGAGCTACAACTGAAGAAGCAACCCCTTCATCTCACCTCTCTAACCGTTTGAGTTTGACTTGAAACACTTCATACATTTCTGACAAAATGTTCCAGTTTCTTCTTTCTTCTTCCAGGACTTTCTCTTCTAAAGGTCTCTCGGTGGGCGACAAAAGAGACGCTGGCTTTTATGTGGCGATAAGTAAATGTGAAACTTCCAGATGGACCGACTGGACTCAAATTACCAGAACGTGATTTCTTTGAAGAATAGAAAAATGGTAAAAGGCCATAAGGCTGCTACGGTAGAGTGTGCTGTATGTACAATGCAGTGTTTTAAGGAGAAATAGATGTCTGCTGCTGATACTGTGACACTGGATGTGCCCTTGTTATTTTGTCCAAAGTGAATCTCAACATTTCTGAACCCAGAGTTATTTTTAAAAAGGGATTATTTTTCATGAACGCCTTAGGCCAAAGGCACAGCGCTCTCATACAGTACGGTTTCCATCACAAAAAAGCCTATCATTATCGTCTAACTCAGTCACGATCACACATTTCAATCTCCCATTTAAATACAAACACATATGTATAAATGCAATGTTGAAGCTTTCAGACAATAAAAAAGCGCTTTACAATTGTGGGCATTTGTCTCTCACTCCATATAGAGATGGGAGCAGGGTCGCCATGTCTGTACATGTTTTTAGGGGTAGTGGGGAAACCGGGAGGACACATCTACTCTCTTTTCCGCAGAAGCAGGGGGGTTGTTGTGTGTAGTTGTGTCCTCCGGTGGCCCACTTAACTATTATTTTACTTGTTCTGACTGGAGCGTACAGGATGCAATGAGCTTTTGGAACGGGTGAGACAAATGCCCACAATTGTAAAGCGCTTTTTTATTGTCTGAAAGCTTCAACATTGCATTTATACATATGTGTTTGTATTTAAATGGGAGATTGAAATGTGTGATCGTGACTGAGTTAGACGATAATGATAGGCTTTTTTGTGATGGAAACCGTACTGTATGAGAGCGCTGTGCCTTTGGCCTAAGGCGTTCATGAAAAATAATCCCTTTTTAAAAATAACTCTGGGTTCAGAAATGTTGAGATTCACTTTGGACAAAATAACAAGGGCACATCCAGTGTCACAGTATCAGCAGCAGACATCTATTTCTCCTTAAAACACTGCATTGTACATACAGCACACTCTACCGTAGCAGCCTTATGGCCTTTTACCATTTTTCTATTCTTCAAAGAAATCACGTTCTGGTAATTTGAGTCCAGTCGGTCCATCTGGAAGTTTCACATTTACTTATCGCCACATAAAAGCCAGCGTCTCTTTTGTCGCCCACCGAGAGACCTTTAGAAGAGAAAGTCCTGGAAGAAGAAAGAAGAAACTGGAACATTTTGTCAGAAATGTATGAAGTGTTTCAAGTCAAACTCAAACGGGTTAGAGAGGTGAGATGAAGGGGTTGCTTCTTCAGTTGTAGCTCGGCTGTGGTGGAAAATGGATCATGATTATTTGACAACCAAGCAAAGTCAGCACTTCCAGTTTCTTTAGGAGTTGTGATCATCAGTCCAACAAGTATGGGACACTACAGCGGGATCTGTTGTCACTGATCGTCACCTTAGTCCTCTGCATGTTTTCCCTGGATCTTGGAACACAGTTAGCATTGTTGTATTTTGTTTTTCACTGAAGTCTAATGTATTCCTTCTTCCTGCCATGTCCTTGATGCCACAATGCAGACGAGCACTGGAGTTATCACCTGCACTGAGAAGCTTATGACGGACAATAGTCATTTAAATGTCATTCTAATAACTCACAGTGAACAATTTGATTATTTTTTTCCGCATTTTTGTCCTTGGGTAAGAAGGATGTTGTAACCCAGCAATATTGACTTTCAGGTTTCATCTTGACAATAAAAACTGCCTTTTCCTTAGTGCAGTGTGCAGATGGTAGGCATTGTATTGAGATATTTTGCTATGTGAAAAATGCCATCCACATGTAACTCCTTTTGCTTCCACGAGAGGGAGCAGTTAAATTGGTTTTGTCTTTTTTTTTTTTTATTACGTTTGCAAACTAAGCCATGCGATTGTAAACAAAGTCAGATAAATTGCCAAAACAAATCTAGAAAAACTACTTTTGTTTTCAAGGGCAGAACAATGAAGTACAGTAATAGGGTGTAATGATGAACCTGTAATGATGACATCACTGCAGGTCAGATATTGGCGTGGGAATATAAAAAAAACTCCTGTTTTATGATGAGGAAACAGTTACATTTTCAAAGTCATTTCATAATATGATTTTGATTAAACGGACCACTGGTCTGAGCTATAGATCAGGCTCCAAGCTAAAGGGGTTTAAGAAAGATGAGTGTTTCAGTGAGTCCAATCGTCAGGTGACCCAGGATTAGTAATGGAAGCACTGTATAATATTACGAAGAAGAATAATCTAGGAACACCAGATTATTTGAATACGCCTACACCTGATACATGGTCTCAAATAAGTCATTGATTTTGTCCTAAACTATGTTTTTATTGTAACACATGACGTGTCTGATGCACTGAAATGACCTGGTGTATCCTGTGATGCAAGAATGCCCTGAAGAAAGTCCTACGTGGCTAAAACACGTCTGGTTTGTTCTGTTTCTTAAAGAAGAGGGATGGACACTTGACAAATTTTGACCCACTGAAATATATCAGGATCAGCAGTGGAAAAAAACACTGGTAACATTTTAGCAGCTCGTCCCCTGTTCATGAAAAGAAAGTTATTTACACAGTCAGAGCGCTTCAGAATCTGTTGTCAAAACCCAGAGGCAGAGATTTCCAGACTTCCCCATCCACGCAGACTTCCTCAAACTCATCCGGGGGAATTTCCTTCCAGGCCAGCAGAGAGACTCCCACCAAAGTGTCCTGGTAGGGTGGAGTCCCCTAGTCTCCACTTCCCATGGAGGAGTCCAGGAGTCATCCAAAACACATGCCGAGCCACCACAACTGGCTTCTCTCGATGTCTCAAATCGGCACTTTCAGGTCGCAGCCGCCTCACTGTGGTACCTGGGGTTTATAGAAGTGTAGGGTAAGAATATAATATATAAGAGATGAATA
The DNA here is from genome assembly GCA_964034765.1 of Knipowitschia caucasica. NCBI lineage: Eukaryota > Metazoa > Chordata > Actinopteri > Gobiiformes > Gobiidae > Knipowitschia > Knipowitschia caucasica. The sequence continues at coordinate 21,127,506 of OZ035843.1, forward strand.
GTGTGATGTAGTGTAGTGCGGCTAGTCTCCAAATCAGAGTCTGCCGTTCTACACGAGTGGGGGATCTGCTTTTATTTTAGGGCACCAGCAGAGTTTGAAAACTTCTGCACAGATCCAACTAATTTGCCTCGAATCAGTCTTATAATCTAATAGGTAGTGAATGCGTATATCAGCCAGGGATATCCAAGATTTAAAAACACGACGCTGATATGATTGAGTTAAAGGTAACGGGGTTTTATTGACTACAAAAATGAAAATACAAAATACAAAAAGGGTTTTCTGGTCACATTAAGCAAAGATTGTTATGCATATCATTTGAATCACACTTCCAACAAGGAACAGTCTTACTTTGAGGAGCGTAGAGGGTGAAGAAAGGATTTGGGTTGGAGAATCAGCCCACGTGGTTTCTTTGTCCGGGCCGGCGGGAGATACGAAGCCAGCGAGTCTAGTCCAACTGTTGATTCACGCATATACAACTCAGTCCGGAATGAGTTGCGTGCGTAGGGTCCAGAGCCAGGAGAAGAGGCTGATGATGGAACAGTTCATAAGATCCCGAGCCAGGAAGGAGGGCTGTGCTCGCGGAGTAGAAGGCCCAATGCGTGCAGGCGCGGCCGTAGTAGGAGACACGTTCCGCGAGACGCGAAGGGCAGGGAGCTGCGATGGTGATTTCAGGGAAGACAAGAGAAAGTTCTGTTGCATTGTGTGTGTTTATATTGACTTCTAAAGGGGGCGCGTCCGTGACGTCATCCTTGTGCGCCTTCCTGGACCTCCTTCACAACAGACATGTTATAATGGCACAAACGCAGGATTAATACAGACATTCATAATACATGTACAGGCACACACCGCATTTACATTACTTGACAATGATACACACGTGTAGGGCACAATGCAGATCATTGGAATAATGAATCCAGGAATGCTGGTTTAAAATGTCCGTCCCGGGTGTGATAGTGTTCAGTGTCCACTGGGGGGCGCCAGAACGCCGTGGGTGAGTCTCAGCGTTGTGGAATGTCCGTGAGTGATAGCAGATGAATGATCTCTGATCTCTGCCAGGCAGAAAGGCACAAAGATGTTTGTTCTGGGGCTCAGTTCATGGCCTTGGTTGGCACCTATGGTCTCGGTGAGCGATGATGTCCTCTGGTTGACCTGGTCGTCTCTTAGATGTGCGTCAAGATGGAACATGCTCAAGAGGGCATGTTTACATAAAAAGGTTTGCTGGTCACGACCGACTAGCTGTCCTCTAATTCACCTTACAGAAGTCTCCCATCACAGCACCCATGGCCTGATCTGCTTGGCTTCAGAGGTCTGGCTGTCAAAAGCAGGTGACGCCACTAGGGGGGGATTTCCTGTGTAGTTTTATGGAATTTGTCACCTCTGTTTGTTTGTGAGCCTTTCTGATCCAAAAGTAAATGGACCTTGGGAGCCTCTCCCACCCTCTCGCAGCCTCTCTCAGTCTCTCTCAGTCTCTTTCAGTCTCTCTCAGTCTCCCTCTGCCTCTCTCTGCCCGGTCTTGTCCTGATTGAGATTGCCGTCCGCAGATTGCTGATCAGACGTGACGTGGAGCCGCTGTTCCTCCTGCACAACTCATCCTCTGTCTGCAAACGGCTTTCTGTCAGAGCGCCGAGAATATTCTGAGTGATCAATGCGTGGCTGCACTCCGGGTGACATCCTGTCGTTAGATTCTGGCGTCGGATGGGAATGCTGAAAATGATAGCGCTTGTACGTAATGAAAGGAAAGTCAATTTGCCCCGGCAATTGTGCAGAAGCAGATCGTGTCAGTGACGGCGACGCGGTGTTGTCTTTGATGGGAGTGCAATGAACTAACAGTTTGCATTTTATCTGTCTTCTTTCTCTGCTCTTCTCAAAACAATCATTAAAACTAAATACATAATGCTAGTAGCGGTGTAGGTAGGAGTTTCAGACTGACTAACCCTGACTCACTCTTCTGCCCACTGACTGAATGCATTTACTCAAAACCCAAGTTGACTTTATAGATTTTCTCTATCGATTTTCTTATCTTAAAACTTAATGAACTGTAAAGGGAGAAAAGCAGTAATTCCCATTCATCTACTGGACTGCTCCTCGCGTCAGTGGCGGGATGACATTAATAAATGAGTTCGCCATGCATAATTAAAAGCTTTATGTTTTCATTCATAGATAGAGCTGCTTCATACAGTATTGAGTTTGACACGATAGCCGCACTTCTTCCAGTCAGAGATTGTCAAACTGATTAATGTGAGAACTGTGATTGCATTTTCTCATCTGTGTTAGAATGACCACTACTAGAAAGCTCCCCCTTGTGGTTTTACGATGCTATTAAAAGACTGCAATGAGTTACATGCAGCGTAAGTGGCCGTACTTGCATGTGAAAGCCAGACCCTGACAGACCTCTGAAGCTGTGCAGGGCAGGGCCTGATTAGTATCGTGATGGGAGACCTCTGGGAACACCAGGTGCCACAGTGGGGCGGCGGCGACTGTAAATTAGCAAACTGTGGTTGTGTCCTTATGCAAGAAACTTCGAAACAAAAATATGTTTACAAGGCTCTTACAAGACCCAATGTGCTGGTGAATATGTTCGTCACATCACAAGTGGACATTTCCCCATAGTGTCCTTTCAAACTGCTCATATTTGCACTTGACACACACACACACACACACACACACACACTGTATTGTATATCTGTAATTTCACCAAAACCATAATAATAGAAAATCTTATTCACTGATCTAGACAACTAATCGTTTTGATCAGGGGTCTCAAACCGAGTCCATAAAGGGCCATGTGGCTGCAGGTATTACTTCCAACAGATGACTCCCCCCATTTCCTCAAATCTTCAGGTAAAAACTGGACTCACCTGAGGAAATGGGTGGAGTCATCTTCAGGCTTGCTTATAAAATGATTTGTTCCTTGTTTGGTGAATTGTTCCGATAACGTATTTAATTTCGTATCACCGCGAGAAGCAGAGCCATAAAGCATTCTTAAAAGACCAATCTTAGACTCACTCATACACACTCAGCCACTTGTAAATCGTGCTTTGGTGAAGGCGAGGCAGTTTTGACACTATCCTGAACTGTTTTCAGAAGCAAATCTTGAGAATTATATGAGTTGCTGTTATCGGGATATACCGTTATTAATCCCACCATATCATGCTTCTACAAACTGGAAGCAATGCACCCTTTTAATTCTGCCAAAACGACTAAAGAAAGAATAATAAAAAGTAGTTTTGAACATCCATGATTGCATTCCAATATCAAGGGTTCTCCTGGATAACTTTAATTCTATGTGACATACAAGAAGTTTTATCAGTGCCATTCACATTGTGTTAAGTTCTCAGTGTTCAAATATAGCTCGTTATAATTATTATAGAGCGAGCTGTGCAGGAGAGAGTGCCACAGGTCCACTGCTGCTGTTTGCGCGCTGCCCGCTAAATGATTTTGTTCTGCTTCACTGCACTCTTTAATGAAAGTCTAAATGCTTTTGGAATGGTGGAATCAGCTGAGTTGGGGCCGGATTAGCGCTTCCCTTTCTTTCTCCACGCAGCCTTGATGTTTAATTACCACAAGTTTGTTGTTATATTATTTATTTCATCCTTTCAAACACCCACATTTAGGATCCAATCTGTGTTATATGAGTGTGTGTGTGTGTGTGTGTGTGTGTGTGTGTGTGTGTGCGTGTGTGTGTGTGGGTGTGTGTGTGTGTGTGTGTGTGTGTGTGTGTGTGTGTGTGTGTGTGTGTGTGTGTGTGTGTGTGCGTGTGTGCGTGTGTGTGTGTGTGTGTGTGTGCAAGAGGAGAACAAACAATGTGAATTAGAAGATTATGACTGTCTGGTTTCTGTCTGTTTTGGTTCAATATGAAATCTTGGATCTTTTCAAATGTTTGATTTCTGTAACATGGCTGGAAATTTCAGCGAAACCGGATCTAAATAGCTTTTAGTTCAAATAAAAACCATTATTCAAACCCAGGCACGTCTATTGCGGTGACACAGTACCACTTTCATAACTAATGTGAGGATAATTGGATGGAACTGCAGGGTCTATATAGCAGGGGTTTCTCACCAGTCCTCAAAGGGTCATGTGGCTGCAG